>OW028657.1:11347500-12695000 GCA_932294365.1 Diachrysia chrysitis
CTCGTACCCTGAAACCGGCTTCCCACGGTGCACAATATCGGATATTATCACCTCGCACCGTGGGGCCCGTCTGTAATGGCGCGAGTCGAAGTATACCCTAAGCCGGTTAAAATTGGGTTTAATTCTTAACACTCGCTGCGCAGTGCGTGACTGTACGTAGTCGTCAGCCGTGTGGGGTGATCTAAAGAGTCCTTATTTATTTAATATCAAAAATGTCAAATTCCAGGTTGAGAAAATTATCCACGGATCGGTCATTAATTTTGGCCGTTAAATAACGATAAGACAAAATTCAAGTCTGTGTATATTTGTGGGTCAAATTACTAGCTCTGTTACCAACTGTCTTTGAAAATGTTGTAGGAATAAAAATAAAAAACCTATTTAGTATTGTATGAAAACGACCAAACTACGCATGCGTGACCTATCTAGGATAGGAACGAATTAACAGTAATGTGGTGCTTTTGGCAAGACTGTTGGATGAAAGGGACGTTCTAGCCAAGATAACAGCCATTTATGCTATTTGGCCGTTAGCGATAGAACTGGAATGGAATCCTAAATTGTGTTTAAATTTTCGATATGTTGAGGTAGACTGGATCAGACCTATCTAGATGGAGGATGGAGGTTGAAGTTGCTCGGTATCAATCATGTGTGAATGGTAACGTTATATTTGGAAAGGTGATGAGAGAACTCATAAGAGTAATTGCAATTTTGTTAAAAAAATATAATTATTATTTTGTTTATACCACTTTTCTCACATAAACAGTATAGTATGTAGGTACATACTATACTGTTTATGTGAGAATAGAATGAGTGTATACCTACAACTGCTTGCTCACCTAAACAGTGGTTTATGTGAGCAAGCAGTTGTAGGTATACTTAGTATGATTTCCTACTTAACTGTTTTTTTTCTTTTTCCATCTTTTATGTCTTTTAACACAATCACACACACAATCAAAATACCTATTATTCTGATTGTGTTTATTCGTGTTTCTTTTTTAACGTTTTCGATTAATTGCATTTCTTCAAAAATATCTGTAGCCATAAACCAACCTTGACAATACGTTTATAACATTATTTAATTTATTAATTATCCTTCTGCTATTCAAATGGAACTTGGTCTAAAAACTTTTTTTAAAGGTATTTTATAGACTGACCGTTTTTACAAACGAAATCAAACACAAATGAAATTTAGCCGTCGAAAACCCGTTTTGTTTGATTGAGCCATAAATTCCAACTTCATTTTTATAACATAGGGATCGCTTGTGCCCAAGTAAAATTCAAATTAAACAGGACTATTTGTTATTAGATTTTTTTTGGCATTCTTTTAGGGCTATTAACGTGGCGTACTCATGCATATTATGACGATTACAACTTTTACAACTTTTACAACTTTTTGAATCGTTAAATCTCAAAAACAGAGGCTCGTAGGAAAAAAAGTATTTATACTTTTTTTGTAGATAATTTTATGATCTACAATTTTTTTCAGAAGTATTTTTATGATAAAACTTACCGTTTTGCTGAAAATCGCGAAAAACTCATTTTTTTTTGACCTTTGACCTTGAATATTTTTTTTCCATACAGGGGAATGATGGGGAACTTTCAAATTTTATTTTTAATCATGTTTTAAACAATCTTACTGATTTTCAGCTTGATGGGAATTTATGTAGCTTTACTCTTATTTTTTGGTCTAAATTGACCGGACTATTATATCTGGCAATTATTATGAAACGATTCAAAAAAAAATTGTCTTCGATGGATGGCAATATCAATTTTATTAAAGTTGATTCCTTTTTACATCAATTATTTCCTTGCGTTTTTAGTCGTTCGCAGTATAATATAGCATAATAATATATTGATGCGTCAGCAGGTTGCAATCTCCTAGAATTTCGATACACAAAGTGGACAGGCGACCAACGTTTACAAGTACGCGTTTCATTTTCATGCGACTCAAAATGTTAGTCTTAGATTAAGCTTTTCCCAAGCTATGTTGTGATCGACTTCCAGTCTTACCAGTTTCAGCTGTATACCGGTATTTGGATAGAGTGACTCTACCTGACCTTGACAACCCATTTCACCAACCAATATTTATATGTGGGCGACTATTTACTATTGAACCTATGTTACATACCGACGAAATGTATAAGTATTTAGTATAAAACAAAACTTACCGTATACTAGTATACCTAATTCCTTTACATATATATCTGTTCATGTTTACGTCGCGTGTCTATCTGTCAGCCTCTTGATTGATTGTGTAACATAATTATTCTGTTCACTGTTCTTGACAAAAGTAATTTTATTAACAAAATCTTTTTCTTTTGTTTTTGTATAGACTAAAGCAGATATAAATAACCGTTATTTAAATCGTGTATTATTTTATGTATATCAGTGTATCGCTTACACTTCCATTGTATCGTCTTGGATTATTATGTAAAAGCCTACTAATAAATAAAAATGTTAGTAAAAGGAGAAAATGTCTTAGTATTATTAAGTAGCTAGCCTACCCATTAAAAAAGTCGAAAATTCATGCCTAAAATATCGTAAATAAAATATATAGGATATATTATCCTTGACAATAGAGTGGGCTTCAGTTAAAAAAAAAGGACTGAACCTATGATTAAAAACAAAAAAAAATGATAATGGACTTGATTAAGTGTCTGGAAAATGTAAATAAAATGTCAACTACCAAATTAACCGTAAAAATATCACCTCTATTTATCTTTAAAAAAAAGTCATAAATATAACAAAACACATACTAGTTCATTTACTGCAGGTAAAATATCAGAGAGTCCCAAGAAAAGAAAGCTATCTATCTAGTTTTACGGGCAACAGTAACACACTGTAAATTCTGTTTACCATGCTTATTTATGTGGAAGTAAAAAACAGAAGCAAGTGTGAACCAAACCCGCTTTCCCGGTTCTGTTACGTTTTATGGTTAATGGGAAATAGCTTTGTGTGTCGTGAGAATGTCGGTAGATGTATTTTATATGTCTCTACACTGTTTTGTCAGATGTAGGGATTTAGGTAGACAGCCTGTTTTGATAATAATGTTTTAAAATATGTAAAGTGGAAAACAACACATACATTGCTCTGAACCCAAACTAACTTGCTAAAGTACCTGTGTTATGGAATCGAAGACAACGAAAGTACCACAAACACCCAGACTTGAGACAATGTAGAAAAGTGGTTTTCTACATTGACTCGTCTGGGGATGGAACCCGGGACCTCAGAAATAGCGACACCTTGAAAACCGATGTGTACGACACTCGACCAAGGAGACGTCGTCATTGACATAATTATTATGCTATTGGAATATTTTTTTTAGAGTGCAAATTATTTGCAAATTTATTACATAGAGTTAGGAGTACACTCATAAACCCAAAGTCAGATTTTAGCTAAAACACACTACACAGGCTAAATAGAATTTTAAAAATTATATCAAAGACAAAAAAATGTGAACTAAGACAGAAAAAATCCCGCGTTTCGCCAATACCAAAACGGATCTCCAAACGGATGTAACCACCCTGAATCCCGTAAAAAAGTTAGGAACGTTGTAAATTCTGCGACGAAATTTGGAACTCAATTGAATGTGAGATATTTTATGCCCTATTTGATGTCCCTTGTTTATGTAGCTATATCATACTGAAGCCTAAGGCATACAGAAATTGTGTGAGGATAAATCTAAAAAGATCGATTTTATTTAATCAGTTGTGCTGATAAGAAATTTTATATATTGTGAGCTGGTATCAGTTTATGAAAAATATGACGAGTTTGAATCGAGAACGTGTGAGGTTTTTTTTTTATATTATGTTGTAAAATTTATCTTACGCCTGTCTTTCGAATGAAAATGATTTATGTGCTACGTATGTATTTCAGTGAACCAAGGTACGTACTGATGAAAAGAAAGTTCAACGTCAAAATTGTTTTTAAATAACTCCGGGATATTCCACAACAAGCTTATCGCATAACTTGTCGGTCTTGACAGATTTATATATTAAAAAGGTTCAAAAACTCTGCATGACTCAACAAAAACTAAAGTGTTGAAAATTTTTCATTCATCAGTGTCAACCCATCAAAATTCTGACCTTACTCACTGACTTAATTACGTTCGCTAAATATCAAGATTATTACGATGTTATTTTCTTAAATAACTCAATTTTGCTAACTATACAAAGTTGTTACAAAATTAGGATCGTTTAAAATAAAATTGACCAATTAAGATAATTTTATAAACAAGAAAATTTTCAAGTTTTTAGGGATGTATGGCATTACTTTGTTATCCATACCTTTTAAGTGTGGTTAAGAATAATCGTATGAAACTATAGTAGACCTTAGAAAAGAAACACTGATTTACACAAATATAACACCTAGAAAAATTGGTAAATTAGTAGTGCGTAGATGTTTTCATCGTTATAATTATACTTATGTCGAAGGTTAGGCAAATCCGTGTTCGTACCTTTTTGGAAGGCTTGACAGTATAACTCTAAATGGTTTTGGACGCAAAATCCTATTTGGTTACCTTTTTACTTTTAAGTGAGTTGTCCCTTCGACGGGATGGACGATTGAGTTCTGAGTGAGGTCTCCGGATGTACTATCGTGGTTTTAGAATTGTATGGCTCCATACATGCATACTATACATACAAAATATTGTTCAATTATCAACGTGCCCTAAATATATTTTTCTTGACAATTTGGAAGATATTTCGGTAACTTTGTATGGGAGCCAATGATCTGTAATATTGACTCAAGTTTACTTTTTTCTTGTTAACAAATTTGCGAAGAAATTGCTTGTCAAATGGTTATATCCGTTCAGAGTAAATGAGGCTACAAAAAATTCATACAACAGGTTTTTAACAAAAAAGGTATTCGAATATTTTTCAAACACCAGGCAAATTGTACAACAGTAGCTTGTGCCAGCGGCTGCGATCCTACCCTGTGACATTTTTTTTTTTTAATCCTTATCTGTAATTGTTTTTATAACCTTTTATGTGTCCCTCTGCTGGGCAAAGGTCTCCCCCAGTTTGCTCTAGGCTCTTCTGTCAGGAGCCGGTTTCCACCAATCCGGCAAATATCTTTTCGGCTAATCCCGTTTTTGAGTTCCGGCTCTAGGTACCCAGTGCTCAGTGGCAATTCTCGCCCATCTATCTGTAATTGATTTCAAATATAATTTATATAAAAAAAATCCGTGTTGTATTACTTTATAATAGATTTTTTTACAAAATTAAAGCATATGTTGTATATCTATCCATTCTATTTATTATCTTAAACCGCAAATTCAAAACAAAATTGACTTGAATTATATAGATTTCTCACCTCACGCATAAGATCATAATTTTTGCTGACACGTTCGTTGGTGAAAGAAATGAATATGTATGGGAACGTTACGCAAGAGCTTATGTTAATGCTTTGTGTATTTATTTTGTTTTGTATTTCATTAAAAGAGTTTCTTCTTGTTTTGAAAGTTGTTTGTTTTGTGAGATGGGTTGTGGTGAGACGTAGTTTGTTCATCGGTTTCGAAGGTGACAGATTTTCTTTGCGTTTCTTCTAGTTAGCTCTTTCTTCTTTTACAAGGTTGTATTTAACTTTCAATGCTTGTACAGGTATTTGTTTAGGTTAAAATTTGCAACCTGAATTAAAACCACTTCTTAACACCGAATACAGTTGAAATTTTGCCTTAGTCCGTGACTTTAATAGGCTAGACCAGTGATACCCAAAGTGGTGTATATTGACCCCCAGGGGTCGATGACAACCAACATGGGATCCAACGTACTAATGTAAATCCGGAGACAATTATATAATAATTATTGTATAATACAGCTGAATTTAAACAAAAGTTGGACATGGGAACTCTGCTATTACTATTTCTTCTTTGGTCTAGATACCATCCACCTTTGTTTCACCTATAACATAAGCCGAAAAAACCATTTTATTCTTAACTAAAACACGTTTCAATCTTCTTTCGTATTAGAATTATTTTATCAGTGACAACAATATTACGATTTGATAAAAAATGTTCTTAGCTAAACCTATTAGCATTTAGAAGAGATTTTTGTTATTAGATTTACGAAATACAAAGACTACGTTGATCGAAGAATATTTGCATTTTTTTCATAACGCCTAATTTCACGTAAGGCTTACCCATAACAGTGTTATTATTACACACACATATTTACCCATTATAATTCCCATGAATTTACTTCTCATATTCCTGTTTAATAGTAATATAATGTTAAGGTATTTTTATATTACTTCCTCATAGGGCTTTTTCTGCTAAAGAAATATGCGTTCCAATAAGATGCGTTTCCAACCTATGATAAAAGGATATGATCTTCCGCACAGTAAACTGCAGGTAACGCTTTAATGGACACAATCTCCTCCTTGAAATTACTCTCAATTCTCATACACTATTTTTTTTTAATTTCTCCAATATCCCTTTGCATTATTTTTTTTTCTTTCTTCGCCTATTCAAGACATTAGTTGCCTACATATTGGTTGTTTGTAAATATAACTAACCCCCTGATTCTGAAAGACTGATCAACACAAAAATGTGTTAATCATGTCAAGAGATGGGATTGGTTGTTAGTCTTTTGGTCAACCAGTTATAGTCGTGAACAGTTGATTTCACAACGGGTTAAATTGATCAGCCTTCCAGAAACCGGGGGTAAATGTTTAAAAGTTTGCAGGTTGAAATGAAACTAGCTGTTGCTCGAGTGGGTGAAAAAAAGTATCTTGGGATCCAGGCTTAGCTCATACCAAGTTTCATTAAAATCGGTTGAGCGGTTTAGCCGTGATAGCGTAACAGACAGACAAACAGAGTTACTTTCGCATTTATTATATTATTAAGGATGGATACCTACAATATATAAAAAATCACGTCGGAGTTTATCAAGATATACGCTATGCTTGTAAATCCCTAGCTACGTCCAGGACTGATTGTACTGTACACAAAATTATGGCACACAAGGTGAGTGTTACAATTATTTGTATAAATAACAGTTTGTGAGTCCCTCGCCAATTATCGCAACGTTAACCCACTTTCCGCAGCTCACATATTTATCTCGCATGACTGGTTTGCGATGTATTTTTGTTATTATCTACAGTATTATATTGATCTCAATTCTGTAACCTTGATTTGATTTTATTTAATTCTATTAATAATCATCTATTATTAATTAGGTGTTGTTTGTTGATTATTCCATAATTTTTATTTTGGGTGCAATAGTGACAAGGCGTTCCTTAATGGAAGATATAGATTACTAGTTTTGACCCGTGGCCCGCGTTGTTTTCAGTTATCGTGGCAAAAAGTAGCCTTTTCCTTTCTTAGGATTCGAGCTTACCATACTATATTTCATGCAATTCGGTTTAGTGGTTTAGCCGTGAAAGCATAACATACTTTTGCATTTATAATATATGGATAAAAGATCCATAATAGGGATGTTGACTGGGTATGAAAAGTTAAAATCTATTTAGTCCGTCAGTTAGATAATAAAAAAAATATTAGCCACGTATTTTTTCTTTTATCAAAACAATACAAAATTACAATGATACAGCGCTTTAAAGATTCGGAGTGGGGACTTATGACACCTCACCTTGGTAAAAATTGTAGCGAGGAGTGACGTCACGCGAAATTTCCGTTCTCTGTATTTTGATCGTTTTTTGTTTGCAGGAAAGAAGAAAAAATACATGTCTAATAAAATTCATTAATCTACCAGGCGGACATTAAAAAAAAAATAGGAAACATGCCTATTGTGATTTGCAGAAAACATTATCCTTTAGAAAAGATAATTCCTGATTGCAGGTTCTTTGATTCTAATTTTACCTACTTTATTTAATTCCTGGAAATCTCAAATAACAGACAAACATGTTGAAACGCAATTGAATTTCAGTGTAAAGATGTTGAACTTCAGAATTATCGCGATCAAATAAACCGTCACGTCAAACTAAGGTAGGACGCGGGATTGGGCGTCTCGCCAACTATTCAATGTTTGAACAGAATCCGTTTCAATGGCGACGAAAAAGATCCGATAGAAAAAGTATTTCCTTGACATTGTTTCTTAATTTTTACCTCGTTGGTGCTGGGAACACGATGGTTTTGTGATCTTTTGTTCGATATTTAAGGTTAATGAGTGCAGAAAACATTTTATTTTAATTTTTAAACAGGTGACAGTGAGAGCGTATGTAAGATATGAAGCGAGCCTTATGTTAATTTTGTATTTATACCACATACTGATAAATTATTTCGGTGTTTTATAGTTAAAAAACAATACAAAATAACGGTACATATTAATAAATTATCAATCTGAAGAGGACAGTAGCAAAAGGAGATGGCTCAGCTAATGCTGTACCGCACGCAGCACAACCTTTCACAGCGCTGATTTTCAGCTATAAGATTTATATGGATCAATATTTAAAAACTACAATCGTCAGTAAACTAGTGTATTACTTTTCCTCTTTATATTAGTTAATAAACACCATGCAATCCTACATATACTGTACAATGTTCACATATCCCATCACTACAATATATTTTATATTACATTTCTGCAGCGGTTCATGTGAAAGAGAATTTAATATGTTTCCTCGCGCAACGTGGTTATTTTATTTACCAAATACCATCAAGGATTCGAACACACCTGACACTCTTTTATATTGTGTGCATATTATATTTGTGTGTATATTTATTTTCCTTTTCGTATGAATACTAGTTAGGCAGGTGTAACAGTAGTTGATACAAGACGGCAAAAAATATAATGCTGTGTAAATTTAGAACCTGTGTAGCATTGGAGGAGAAAGAAATAATAATTTCTGAGGTTTACGCGAGCATTGATTTATTATTTATTTTCAATCTATACTTATACTATACTTGATATGATACTAATACTAGCTGCCCGCCCCGGATTCGCACGGGTAGTGTGTGATTTTCAAACATTTCACTTTTTAATTTCCTTGTATAAAAACCTTGTCCTTATTTAAGAACATAACGAAAAATAATTGTCCGATTTGGTTAAGTCTATTACTGGACCGATTAAAAAATACCATTACAATACTAGAAATATAAACAAGAATAAAAAAAAACATAATATTTGTACAAAAACAACGCATTTCTCAAAGGTATTGCTTTTTCAAATGACAAATATTCGTTTTTTTTCCACATTTACAATTCAAAATGGTAGGTTTATGATGTTTTTTCGTGATTTACGCGCGAAATGTTAATGTTATTCCGTGATCTGAAATCACAGAGGTTTGACTTCGTTTCGTGCTTTTAGATTACCTACTTTATGTGACTTTAGATGGGTCGTTATGGCACGGTAGAAGATTTTGGTACATTTTTTGAGGTGAAGCGAAAATGTACGATGTATGTTATTATTTATGTATTGACAGTTCTATGTCAGTGTTCTTTTGTTTATTGCTACTTGCGTGGTAGTTACTTTGTTTAAATTATTTAAGAGACTTTGTGATTCTTCCACTCATGTCATTATCTATATGCCGATTTTAACTGCGTACGTTTAGCAATTAGCTACTTGACAGAGCGTTTTTGGAATGTGACGTCACACGATGCTCAATCATGGCCGCCTGCGTATCAGTTCTTGTCAGCCTTGTCAGTCGCAACTCAGATTAAATTTTTAAAAATAAAATATTTTAACGCAAAAAACATTGTAAAATTCGTCTTTTTTCTATAAACCAGCTTAAATAACATTTTTTATATTTTATTGTTACACTGTGCTTTGCGTATCGTTATCATCAAGAAGATTAACATAGACAACTATCAATAAAATTATAACAATAAAACGCAAAAATTATATATGCTTTGGAAGCAAAAAAGTATGCTAAAATCAATTTCCATTTACAAATTAAAATGTTTCATATACTGTTTATTTTTCTCAAAGTATAATATGCCTATCTCGAACAAAGCTTTTTTCGTTTTCTTTCAATACATTGGCAGCACTATTATTACATATTTATGGACAATTGATACAGTTTCGCCCTTATTATTTTTTGCCTCAAGCGAAATTGGTCCCTGCGACCCGACTTATAATATTGGGATTTTTAAGGGCTCTTGTTTACAGAAGGGCGAATTTGGGTTGCTATATTATTGTTTAGTTAGTTAGAATATTATTTTTACATTTCAATATTGAGCTTTGTCTTTTTAGGATTCCATACCTCATAAAAAACAGGTTCTCTTACAGGACACTTTTGTTCGTCCGTCTGTATTTTTTTTTCTCAGGAACGCGTGGGGTGAGGTGTCAAATTGAAGTTATATCAAATATAAGGGGTTTATGATTTATTTATGCTAAAAAAATCAGGCTTTTTTTTAAAGCAATAAAAAAAATCAGCCATTTATGTCACAAAATTTGACATCATGGTAAATATAACATCACAAGTAAAGGAAATACATTGAAAGTTTCTAATATTACACAATACAAGCTTTTAAACAGTTTTTTTTTATCTTTACTTTGTCCGCGTGTACTTATGGAAATATAAAATATCACACACCAAGTAATTAGGGTCTTCAAATTATTATGTGGAATAATAGAACAAGGTACGACACTAGTATGAAATTAGTAGGTACAAACTGTACATAAGAGCGACGGACTGTACTTAACTGTACTTTACCGAGACATGGGACGCTAATATAAATAAGTACACGTATACATTAGAGCAATCTATAAAACTTATTTCTAGACAAAGTATTATGCGAATGAGTAGTCGTTCCGTAGGTACAATACATTCTTAAATGGCTTTAAAAAAAAAACAAGAGTCTCAATTCGTCGGAATCTTTTTTTGCCGCAATAACCGATATCCACGCGGGCGAAACCGCGGACAAAAGCTAGTACCTATTTATATAAGCTCATTTTTTTCAACAGATACCATCATTAAAGATTTTTTTATCTAAAAGGCTTATTACAAACAAGCTATAAAAGTACGTAGTTGTATTCAATAAAAAACAATTTTATGGATTATAGCTGTCCTGTCCTGTGTGAATTTGTCCGCGTGTTTTAGTTTCAACGGTTTTTCATTTTTGCAACAATATCATTTATGCTTTGCTCATTTTGGGCGCAGCGTAATGTTATATAGCTTATAGCCTTACTCAACAAAATGGGCTATCCAACACTGAAAGATTTTTTCAAATCGAACCCGTAGTTACTGAGATTAGCGCGTTCAAACAAACAAACAAACTCTTCAGCTTTATATATTAGTATAGATTAGGTACGATATAATAATATACATTGATTGTGATTACTCTATTTTATGATACTATCATCATTGAGTGTATCATTATACCTTATCGTATCATTTAGTGATATCATTATACCCTATTTTTTATTATTAAAGGGCCTATTGATTCTTTGTTAAAAAGACATTAGTTCCTTACGAGTATAGTAATTTAGATATTAACAATTGAATAGCCCATTGTATATTCTACTAAAGTATGCTCAAATGACAATTAAATATCATTATTATTGTTAGATATTTCTATACCTCGTATTAATTCGTAGCTATTACTGGGTCTTTATATAACTAACAGTTAAGAGTGAAAAAAACTTATTCATCATCATCATCATCATCATCTACAGTCATAGCATCCCACTGCTGGGCATACGCCTCTCTTTTCACGTGCCTCTCTCTCCGATCCTGTCCCAGTCTAATCTAGAAATACCACTGAGATAACAAAATTTACTTTCATCTTAAGCATATTAAGACTGAGTCCTAAGCTTAGTACCTATATCTAGACTTTACATAACCAAACTATGTCGTATCTTTAACTGGATTAACTGCTTTTCACTTACCTAGGTGGGCACCAGTCCAAGTTAGAAGTTAGACTCCATTGCATATTGGTGCACCTATGTTACGTTTAGTTTATATAACTTACTAGCTGTGCCCGCGGCTTCGCTCCCGTCACCTGACTACCTGCCCTACACTACTATTCATACCCTACCTATTTTTTTGTTTTTAAACTTTCTCTGTATTCTTGCGAACAAAACAAAAAAAGAATTATTAAAATCGGCCCAGCCGTTCTCGAATTTTAGCGAGACTAACGAACAGCAATTCATTTTCAGATATAAGATTTTTTATCTTAGTATATTTATATGGTTCTGGTTTCCCAAAAGTTTGCGATCTGGTTCAAACAAGGGAATAGTAAAAAATGTGTTTGAATAGTCTCGTAGTATCTTCTGTAGACATAGTATTGACTGTTTGGACGCAATCAATTTAACTTTGTAACAAAGCAGTATTTATGACCATAAATATTAACTGATTTAGATAAATAAATTAATATTTTTTATTCTATGTACAGTAATAAAAAAGTAAGTTATATGCCTGTTAATTTATATGCCATGCCTGTAAATTAGTGAAAGCATTACTTTCTAATTATAACTTACAATTTTATCTGATCTAAACGGAAGAAAAATACCATCCACATTAAGAAACAATAAAAGAAAGGAAAATTACAAAAACAAAATTTATTAAAAATCTTCTTCTCATAAGATCTACAATAATTTCATAATAATTCCTCAATCGCTACAGAAAAAATACAGATTCAAAAACCCGTGTAGCTTTCACCCAGCAGGCGTCGCCATTTTTTTATTTCGTCACAAAAGCCTGTGTTACGTCATCCGCACGATACGAATAGAACTCTCTAGAAACTCAAGGCTAGGAAACTAGAGGTTTCTAAAAAAAATGAATTAGTTCCTAAAAGGTTTCAACAAGAAACTTGTCAAAGAAAAATTCAAAGAAACGTATGCTTGTGGTAAGTTCAATATCGAACGACTTTTCCAGTTCTGATATAATCGTTCATTCGTTCACTGGTTTAGACGGCTAGAGTCGGTTTTCTGTATGTTACCTTTGAGGTTTTGTCTGCCTATTTTTAGTTAGCTACTACAGTTTGACTGATCGAAATAGGTACTTATTCCAATTGATTTTTTAATCTATACAGGGTGTTCGGAAATAAAGTGCATTCCTTGCAGGGGGTTAAAGTAGAGCATATTTGCAACCAATTTCGTCATGTGATGCCATGTCCGAAACCTAGTAATTACTGAGATAATCGAGATTTAAGAGTTTTTATAAAAAAACCCGATTTTCAAGTTAAAACTTATCATTGTGGTGAATTATTCAGCGTTTTGTTTATGGGTGAATATCAAAACGCCAAATTTTACGTGTCCACGCTGAGAATCGTGTTGTTAAATGAAAGGACGTGGCTGATTTTTTTTTATGGTGTTCTACGTATCCTGTTTCAATTAGGGCCACATAATTTTTTTTCTTAAGTGCATTTAAATACTCAGGAAAAAAAAAATTGCCTTAAAATTCAAGTTTGGTGGCTTGTCCCAGCTCCATTTTTTTATATAATTGCTTTCACCATAGTAACAATTTAAGGTATAATTAAAAATAAACAATTTTTTTAGTATATGCATAAGATACATTATCTTAAAACCAATATACCATATGAGAAAATCTGATTTAAAAGCTCAGGATCATCGATTAAAGTTTGTCCAAGCAAAAATCAAAATTTTGGTGGTACTTGTTCAACTTAGTATAACATGAAATTTTCTGCGTGTGCGATAAATCGCGTTTTACTTTCTAGTATATCTCGGTTGTGCGCCGACACTTGCGCGTAATATGTGTGTGATTATTGCTGTGGTTTCCTCCAAAAAACGTAAATATCACCTTGGGTGGCACGGGGGACAAGAATTGTTCAATTTTTGGTGGATAGTTTTCCTGTTAATTTTGAAGAGTTTTAAAAATGAGCTACACGTTACAGATAGTAATTTAGGATACGAAAAAAATTGTAATATTAATTTAACCGTTGCCTAAAACCCCTATTTTTAAAGATTTTTTTTTTGCCTGGTTCCAATTTCGGTGGCTCAATTTTGGTGGTTTTGGTGGCGTTTTCACGCCACCGAAATTGAAACTGAGCCACCAAGTTTTAAATATATACTGTATATGTATTTTTTGTACCTATATAACCAGTTTTTTTCCTTGCAAGACAGTTTGATTAGCAAACAGTTAAATGTTATAAACTTGGCAGTCAAGTAACACCTATTATTATAATAGTGGCTCAGTAATAATCACGTTTCTTATTCATGTTTTAAATTAATGTATAATGGCAAAATTAAGAAGAAAGAGAAAGATTAAAAAGAAGAAGAAGGAAAGCAAGAATAAAGGGCAATCCTGAACAGACTGAAACACTACGAAAAAGAGAAAGGAAGAGATAGCACCAAAAAAAAAACGACAAGATTCTTTGCAGCATGACGATTCCGCAGTGAGTGTGGGCTCCAGATAGTTCCAATACTATCTGAAAATAACAAAATACGTCCTGAGATATCCACCTCACACATTGTTTCAGTTCCACCTTTTGCATAATATCGAAATAAAAAAATATTCTATACAATGTCCCAGTTCTGTTCCTATTGTCCAAATCTGACCTGTGTAGTACTGCAAATGTGGTCATGATAAAAGTGCACCTGACGGCGTTGGCGATGTTTTAACGAGAATTGCAAACCAGTTGGTAGCGTACGGAAATGACATTACGGACATTGATAGTCTCATTCAAAGCCTGAAAGACAATACAAAGTCAATAAAAATTGAACGCTTGGAAGACTACGAAATTACAGAGGACTAACTTATTCCTAGTCAGTTATAACCTCTTCTTAGAACTATGAAAGTTCAAGAAGTTATTTGGACCAAATGTTCCAAGCACCGACTTTCGCTCCGTTCACTGCCTTGCGCCGAGCCTCATTGCATGGACAATTCCACCGAATACCTTGATGGTAAACACTTAGGATTTTATTACAACAACGCACAATTCGTCAAGAAGGTCTCGCTCAGGCTCAGACTAGCAATATGATTAAACCAAAAACCGACAGAGTGCGGCACTCTGGAAACATTCAGTCGTCAATACAAGACATACATTTTATATTTCAGGGCATCGATTCAAAGAATCTAAAAAATAATGATTACTTTACTTATTATTTGAAAGATAACACAAATAAGTTTGTTATTCCATACAACTCTTGTAACTATTTTGTGTAACTATAGCAGTCAAGTTCCTATTGGATATGAGTAATGTGTAATGTTTTCTAGTTTTTATTTTCTTTTTTAAATCTTTAAAGACTATTTGATCTGAAATCTGATTGTAACTATTGCAGTCAAGCTCCACGTAGATGTAAGTACTGTACATGTTGTTTTCTTGTTAAGTTTTTTTTAGTAAAGATTTATATTGAAAATGACATACCTATTCCTTTTTTAGATTTAAAGACTGATTTTACAAACCATTGATCTCGTCTGGTGGTTAGCAGCCAAATAAAGAATAAAAGAAATAATAAATATTTTTTAACGATAGAGAGTTCTATTAACCTTAATTTTTGAGATAAGGAACATAGAACTTTGTTAGTGAGAGAGGTTTATTTCAGAGATCCAATTTTGGTGCTACTAATTTTAGTTTTGGTGGGCACTTTCGATTTTGGTGGCCAATATTCAATTTTGGTGGCAACACCTAGACTTTTAACTAAATAAATCAAGAAGTTATTGAGATATTCTAGGACCTCATGAAGATCCTGCTAACTTAGACTTTCTATATTCATAACAAGTCCTTATTTTTCACGAAAACTGAAGAAAAAAATTTGCCACCAAAATTGAAAAAAAATGCACTTTGTTGATATTCACCCTTATTATTTTGTTCTTTTCTGATAAACAAATAACCAGAAAACCATAAAAAATCAACATTAGCAAGAAAACACGACGTATTATTGAGATAAAGCATAAAATCAAGCGTCGTTTCAAGAAAATAATCATATTTTAGAAAAATCAAACGTGTTTTACTAAAAAAAAATGTATGTAGTGTTGCGTACAAATTATTTAATTTACTTCCTTAATTCATTAGCTATCTAAAAAAGTATAAAACTCAACAAAATCCTATGAGATCGATTTACAATCACCTTAAAAAGTAATTAATCCGTTTCCGAGAATCGCTCTCCATTGTACAATATTACCGCGCAAGTGTGTGGTTTTTGTTTGGTTGATGACGCCGACTTGCACTTGCACATTCCCTAATGTCATTGCATTTGTCCCGCCACATGCAATGACAATAGGGATTGGTTACAAGAAGTTGGGTGGGTAATTTACCGGGTTAGTTAGTTTCAACTATCGTCTGAGTACAGACCTATCGTTGCATTCTAACTACGCTTTTTATTATTGACCTGTTTTACCATGCCTTCCTTCAGTAATGAAGAATACGCAGACATTCTGGTCGGACTGGATCACCTTTTTCTTGTGCATGTACCGGTGTGTAGTGGTACGGATGTAATTGTGCTGTATGCACGGTGAACCAAATTTGCCACAGGGCTAGTCCGAGGTTTCTAGCTGCAGCTCTTGTAGAGATTGTTGGATCTCTCCGAAATAAATCAACTTCTTATTCTTCAGCAGGTAAAACACGGGGTCGGCCTGAATCGCTTCTTCGCGCTGTAAACCGACCAGTTTCACGGACGCGTCGAAACGTTCCCGAAAAAACTCTTGTATTCAGTATACGCCTATCAGGAAAGCGTAGTATGTACTCTCTCCTTGCTGCTGCAGCGTCTCCGTTGCAAAATCCGTACACAAACAGAATGTCTGCGTATTCTTCATTACTGAAGGAAGGCATGGTAAAACAGGTCAATAATAAAAAGCGTAGTTAGAATGCAACGATAGGTCTGTACTCAGACGATAGTTGAAACTAACTAACCCGGTAAATTACCCACCCAACTTCTTGTATCCAATCCCTATTGTCATTGCATGTGGCGGGACAAATGCAATGACATTAGGGAATGTGCAAGTGCAAGTCGGCGTCATCAACCAAACAAAAACCACACACTTGCGCGGTAATATGTACAATGGAGAGCGATTCTCGGAAACGGATTAATAACTTTTTAAGGTGATTGTAAATCGATCTCATAGGATTTTGTTGAGTTTTATACTTTTTTAGATAGCTAATGAATTAAGGAAGTAAATTAAATAATTTGTACGCAACACTACATACATTTTTTTTTAGTAAAACACGATTGATTTTTCTAAAATATGATTATATTCTTGAAACGACGCTTGATTTTATGCTTTATCTCAATAATACGTCGTGTTTTCTTGCTAATGTTGATTTTTTATGGTTTTCTGGTTATTTGTTTATCAGAAAAGAACAAAATAATAAACAAAACGCTGAATAATTCACCACAATGATAAGTTTTAACTTGAAAATCGGGTTTTTTTATAAAAACTCTTAAATCTCGATTATCTCAGTAATTACTAGGTTTCGGACATGGCATCACATGACGAAATTGGTTGCAAATATGCTCTACTTTAACCCCCTGCAAGGAATGCACTTTATTTCCAAACACCCTGTATACTAATATATAAAGCTGAAGAGTTTGTTTGTTTGTTTGTTTGGTTGTTCGAACGCGCTAATCTCGAGAACTCTCTCTGGTCTGAATTGAAAAATTCTTTCAGTGTTGGTTAACCCATTTATTGAGGAAGGCTATAAGCTATATAAAATGACACTGTGACCAAAAGGAACGGAGCATAAATGAAAAATGTTGCAAAAATTCAAAACCGTTGAGACTAAAACACGCGGACAAAGTCGCGGGGGCAGCTAGTGACTAATAATAAACTAAGAACAAATTAAATCAAAATGATGACCAATTGGCTCATATCTAACGTCTTTACCAGTTTTCACTTACAAATATTAAAAAACAATTTCTTAATGCCTAATTGCCTCATTAGTAATTATAAATATATTGTGCTGGAAACTATAGAAGCCAACTGAACATAAATCGACGACCTCCGAGGTCTAGTGACGTACACAACGGTTAAACAAGGTGTCGCTAGCTCTGAGGTACCTTGCTACCTTGCATTACACATACTTTTCTACATTGTCTCGGGTCTTGGTATTTGTGATACCTTCTTCGTCTCAGATTTTCTAGGAATGACTGAAAAACATCTCTGTGACAGGTCGTGCTCGTCCCAGTACAGCATTAGCTGAGCCATCTCCTTTTGCTACTGTATTTTTCAGACTGATATTAAAAAAATATGTACCGTGTTTTTTTTTATAATAGTAGCAATAAATATATTTTTGATTTATTTATTTATATTTGATTTTATAATACAAGTGCCATAGCTACTTACTTTGATTTCAGAGCAATGTATGTGATGTAGTCCGCATTTATTATTTATTTTAACTTTAAAAAGATCATATTTTAATTAGCCAGCACGAAAACAATGATAAACTACAACCGCTTTATGTAACAACGCCATTTCTAAAGCCCCAACTAAAAGTACTGTGAAAAATCTGCCGTCTACGACCGCCTCTCACACAGAAACTCTTGCAACTACCATTCCATCGCTACGTGTCGCATCCGTTGCAGGTTTTCAACCGATTACCGCTCGCTCATTCTTACGAACTACGTAATGAATGTTGTTCGAACCGAGTTTGCAGTTTGTTGGAGTTACGTAGCTCGCTTGATATTTCGGAGGGTTTTACTTCAAAGATTCAATCTTGTAAAGACTAAAAACGGTTCAAGTTTCCAGCAGATGGTCTTTGTGATAACGTTTAAATTTTTAGATAACTGGGAAAAAGTAGAGAGTGAATGAAATTTTTGTGGTAAATGTACAGATGTGTTTGTTAGTGTCTTTTGGAAGTCTGTTGAGAGATTTAAAGATATTGTGCTTTTTATGAAGATCCTCGTTTTTGTGTTTTATGTTATACAGAGCAACTAGTGTCCAAATTTATTTCTTTCTTTGTATTAAAATATTCATGAATTTTCGCAAAATTTGTTACTTGAGATTATTATAAATGTAAATACTATTTATACAGCAACAGTAACTAACATTAGATTAGATAACCTTAAATTAATGTTAAAATAATATTTCCTACCAATGCTAGTTATTTTTACTATTTTTTTTAAAAAGAAAAGGTTACTAGCAATGTGGGTGGAATTCACATTACTAGCATCTTGTAAACCCCTTCAACTAAGCTAAATATGCTTGTGTCTGGAGTGGGTTCACGTCAATAGTGCAATAGGTGGAGCTCAAACCTGCGACCTCTCGATCACAAGGCCGTCATCCTAACCATTAGGCTATTGCCGCAAAAAAAAAACATTTCATGATATTATTATTTCATACATGCCACTGAGAATAACAGAACTTGACAAACAAATGAAGCTCAATTTTCGGTACTCAGAACCATGACAGACTGTCGCACGTACTGCTTACAATATTATACAGATAAATCTCCAAGCTTTTCCTTAAAGGATAAGAATTGGAATCAACCCTGACAGATGTTATTTGGTACGTTAAATCCCATAGAGTCCACATACCTATACAATATTATTACGCATTTATTATGAAAACTAGTTTTCGCCCGCACCTCCGCCCGCGTGGATGTAAGTTGTCGCGGAAAAGTAGCGTATGTCCTTTTTTGTAGCTACCTCTATACGAAATTTAATCAAAATTATTTGAGTGGTCTAGCCGTGAATAATAACAGTAATAATCTTTTTTTATTCAAACATTACTACAATAAATATACACATGCCACATCAGTACTAAAAACTTATGTATTGTGTAAATTATACTATTATTATTATGCTTTGTAACAAATCTTTAAAAAAAAATAAACAAAAATGAAAAACAGAAGATAGTGCGTATGCGTGTGTGTGTGTGTGTGTGTATGTGTGTGTGTGTGTGTGTGTGTGTGTATGTGTGTGTGTGTGTGTTGTTGTTGCCTGCAGTCTAACACACACCCTCTATCTAATTTCAATATAAAAAATACAGTTACTTAGAGTTTTTTTTAATCAGATATTCTGTTGCAAAAAAAAAAACCTACATTTAAACTTCCTACATTTTTAAAATATGAGTTTAGTGTTGGTATAAATAAATGATAATGTTAAGTAAAATTCATTAGGTAACCTTTTTCTGTTAATAAAAGTAATATCTAAGTAAAATAAATGGCGCTTTCCTTTCCAGGAAACTGTCAATTAGAACTGCGAAATGTTTAACTAAGAATTGCTGAGCGCAAATACCATTGTGGTTTGTTTAATATTTTAATTGGAACTTCAACATAAAATCGTATTAAAAACTGTTTATAAAGGAGTATTCATAATTATTTAAAACAAAACGGTTTACTCACGCATATTCTGGGGATCGCCCGACTAGTTTCAGACTCAATAGGAGTTCCTATCATGAGCTGACGCGGCGGCGGTGGTGTCGCGAGTCGAACTCAGTTCGACTCCCGACACCACCGCCTACTAGTCGGGCGATCCCGAGAATATACGTGAGTAAACCGTTTTTTTTTAAATAATTACTGTTTATAAAGGTTGTTAACTGTCATCACTGTTTTTTTTTAATTCAAATACTCGACCAAGCATTTGTAGTAACAACTAATCATGTCGCTCTGTTTGAATATCTATACATCTATACAAAATAAATAAAATTGAAGTGTCTGTTTAACATATTAAAATAACCGCTTATTACTACATGCATATGAATGTATATACGTTACATTTACCAAAGTAACATTTTATACAATTTTTGTGTTGTAGGCAGACAATACAAAATTTTTATAAAATATAATGTCTGTTTGTTCTGGCTAATCTCTGGAACGGCTGGACCGATTTTCACCGGGACTTTCACTAGCAGATAGCAGATGTAATAAGGAGGTTTAGGTTACTTCTATTTTAGACAAAATCTAAGATATTATAAGAAAAATAATGTTGATTTTTTGTTAAATTTCACGCTGACAAAATCGTGGGCATATGTCTAGTAGGTAAAATAATTGGAAATAATGGCATAGTCAAACTTCACAACATTAAAAAAAAATGAAGAAAGTATAAAAAAAAATAAAAAAACATTGAAAATTTATATTTAAATTTGAAAATCAAATTAAAATTGCGATCAACGCTCCCACCTGGCAAGGTCACACAAAAATATATTTGAAACGACACGTGTTACCAGTAAAAATTCCAATATGAGATGGCAAGAAACTTTTGTAATGTCAGAAACGGGCTCGTTCAATATTTTTTTATATGTTTTTGTTCACAGTTATTTCAGGTTATTTTCCGTGTACACAAACCGGCATTTCGTATTTAGAGGGAAGAATGTAACAATACTAATAATATTCGCTGTGCCAACCCAAGGTTAGGGCTGTGACTATGAGGAAACAATTTGCAGTGTCGTATCAAAATATTACGTGTGGCTAATTTTTCTGTGGGAATTAATTTTAAAAAAATATATTACAAACTAAGTCGAGTGGTAAAAACGGCAGATTAATTACTTTCATATTGAACTGGTTACAAGCATTTTAATATTGCTAATTAGACAGAGAGCGCTATACCATCAGATGGCGTCACCTTAGTAATTCTCCATACTAATATGGAGCTGCCCCGTACAGTACAAGAGATAGAACATGCGTCATCTACTAACTTTAAAAGCTTATTACTTTTGTATTCGTGTATACTTTTTTGATTTTATATCACAGTTCTACTTCAATTTAATACTATTATGAGAAATATCAAATTAATAGTGTAGTAGCCTAACTGTTCAATGAACGGATTTGTGTGCATAAGGTTGCAGGTTCGAACCCATTACAGGCAAGTGAGAAGAGGTCTGTGCCCAGCAGTGGGACACTTTTAGACTGTTATTAGAAAATTCTTAGAATTCTATTGAAGAATTCAAGTACTAAAAATGATTGCAACGAACAGTGGCAGCCCTACAAACACCAGTACATTTTGTGAACTTTCGTAATACACCGTCGACCGGCGCAAACCGTTCCTTTCAAACCTAACGTAATGAAATCAGTGGGATTTCTCCTTTTTTTGTTTTTCAAACGATATTTCAGAATATATTGTTATTGCGTTCATATATCAAAAGTCTCATACGTTGAGTATATTTAAAGTTAGCGACGCCATGATTGCTTTTAGCGGCTATTATTTTATTTATGTCAAGAATAATTGATTCTTTCGTTAATTGAGTTTTATAATAAATATTTTATAAGATCTGGTATTTTTACGGAAGAAAGAGGCATTGAGTCTGAGCGAAGTCTTTGACTGCTTCACTAGACTTTAAATAGGTACACTGTACTGTTAGATTTAATAGATATTTGACTACTTGTCTTTTGTCAAAAAATAAGCGCAATTAATTCCAAGATTATTTATTTGGTTAAAAATGATGACTCTCGTCATCACCTAGAATGTATGCCAATACAAAAATTATATAGAAATTGCCCGTGTTAGCGTACCTCAAGAGCAGTGTTGAGAAGGCCCAAGTTCGTCAAACTATGATCATTACACTCTACACATTTTCTGTTTAAAATACCACTAAACAGTTGAATAAAGATAATTCTATATACGAAAACGACAATGACAAAATGCAAGAAAAAAAAATTGCCACGTTCTCGGGTACCTACACATAAAAACTTTTTTGCATACCAAATATGAAAACGAACAGAGAAGCTTTACCTTATACGATGTTAATTATCCAATGCAAATAGAGATGCGACACAAAGCTTTCATTACAATACAACGCAGGTGGACGGGAATCCCTTAAATCCGTTATCGATTCGTATCGATTAACATAAACTAGTTAATTGTTGGGCCTTACGGGATTAAGGAGCTCTATATATGTATTTCTATCGATGAAATATGTTGCTTTGCAGTGTTGTAGGTATATGAAATATATCTATTTTATTTTAGTTAAGTCATTACAATTTTGATGTCCATTCTTACTTGCGATACTGTGTTACTCAGTAGAATGGGTTGTGGAGGTCTGATAGGCAGTCGCTCCGTGTAAAATACTATATTCAGCTGAATCCGGTAAGACTGGCAGACGACGTCAATGACGCTTGGGAAAAGACTAGGCAGAAGAAGAGAAGATGAAAAGAAAATAGTCATATCTCTTTCATATAGAACAACATTAGTACAAGCTATTGCTTACGAGCGTTATTAATAAATAGTTTTATATAATAATACCAGCCTATAAATGTCCCACTAATGGGCACTGGCCTCTTCTCATATAGAGAAGAAATGAGCATTGATCACCAAGCTTGCTTATTGCGGGTTGTCGACATCAGATTCCAATTTTTGGAATCCATGTTTCCTCACCATGTTTTCTGGTGTCTTAGAAAAATTAAGAAAGTATACATATGACTTTGAAAAAGTCACATTGGGACGTGCCCATAGTGGGTTCGAATTTTGTGCATAGAAATCCGTTCGTTGAACCGCTAGACCACCACAGACAATAAATCGTATTTTTATGTTTAAAATCTGTTTCTAGTAGGGTGTACCACCCATACGTAGAATAATAATGGTGCTGTTGGTATAGTAAAACAAACGTGACACCCGTCAATTTCACATAATTATTGTATTGCTAAATTAAATAGTTTCAAATTTTGGGCAAGCAATAAAGTATTTCAGGTAAAAGAAAAACTATTATAATTATACTATGCAATTCGCTTAAAACTGTGTTTTTAAAAACGTAAGACAAAAAATTGCAAAATTGGACACAAAAAGTAAATTTAATTTTAAATTAAATTAATAATTTTAGCGTGAAAAACTTAAAAAAATCTGCCATCAGTAAAATAAATATAAATAAAACTCATCGTAAAAGTGTCAGTATCATCATCATCGCATACACAGACATTTTTATATTACTAGCTTTTGTTTGCGGTTCCGCCCACAAAGGTCTTTGAGCCTATGTCCTTTATTAGGATCCAAACTTATTTCATACCAATTTTCATCAAAATCGCACAGACAGACAGAGTTACTTTCGCATTTCAAATATTAGTATGAATTAATATAAAGATTCTTCCTTCTATATTAAGCACATCCTTAAGGTTTCATTAGAGAAACGTTGAGTTTGTAAATTGTAGAGATTCTTTGAATCTCGTATCATATTCCGTAACGTTTTAAATTACATTTTGCAAACAAAGAATATAATGAGAATTATAATTAACACGAACATTTTCATACCGTTACGTTGTACGTGTATCTTTTACAAAATGTATTCCTTTTTGCTCTTTATATTTATATTAATGGTAATAACTACGCTGAATGTATTTTCAATGCCTTTTATATAAAATAATTTCAGTGAAGTATGGAACTTATTGTTTTTATAGTTATACAAATAAAGTGCTTTGTAGACAAAAGCTTAAAAAAGTGTACTTCAGGTCAATATTTTTACAACCTCTAATAAATATGAAAATATTAGAGAGACAGCTTTTGATATTTATATTATGATGTTTTCAATAGATTTGACTACGAAAAGATTGATTTAGTAAAAATACATTCAATAAGAAAACAATTACGACTTATATTATTTTAGCGTACTTAGCTTTGTGCCATTCGATATTATTATTTAAAACAAAACGGTTTACTCACGCATATTCTCGGGTTCACCCGACTAGTTTCAGACTCAATAGGAGTCCCTAATCATGAGCTGACGCGGCGGCGGTGGTGTCGCGAGTCGAACCGAATTAGTTCACCACCGCCGCCGCGTCAGCTCATGATTAGATACTCCTATTAAGTCTAATCCCAAGAATGTGCGTGAGTAAACCGTTTTGTTTTAAATAATTATGAATACTCCTCACGAAAGTTGTTATACAAATTCGATATAATTTTTGATATGTATCTCGAATAAATTAAAATAATATCGATTTGAAAAAAGATTCGTTTATACTATAATAACGATATCAAAATGAAGGGATGTTTTTAAGGGTCATTTTCCCGGTCCTTGGACCCTATTGGGTCAGAAAAAGGGCGAAATACTTGGCCCAAGAATTTAATAAAACATTTTATATGACTCTACTTATTTAAAAGGAATGGAATTTCATAGTTATTATTTTTTTGTCACAAGTTATGAGGTTGTGTTTGATATGAAAAGAATTTGTATACAATAATGTTAACGACAGCAAGTATAGAATATTAGATTTTGTTGTTCACTTTTGGAACGAAATAAATTTGTAACTTGATATTTCTATGAATATTGATAATGTTTTCTCTTGTCAACGTGAGTCGTGACATGAGAAAACAGATTTTCTTTTTTCATTTTGTTTAACTTGTGTACTGTCTAACAAAATATACATTTACAAAGTAATTATTTTGGTGCCCCGAAGCACGTTAAGCCGTTGGTCCCGACTGTTATACGTAGATCTTTAGCAGTCGTTACGTCATTACAATTCTGACAACCAGTCTTATCATGGGATACTGTGTTACCCAGTAAAATGGGTTGTAGGGGTCAGATAGGCAGTTAGTTCATGTAAAGTTCAGTATTCAGCTGAATCCGGTAAGACTGAAAGCCGACTTCAACATAGCTTGATAAAGGCTAGGCAGAAGAAAACAGTAATCATTTTAGTGTGGAGATTAGATTGATTAAAGAATGGCCGAATACTCAAAGACAACTCAAATTTAATTAATCTGTTAAATGGTTCGTCAGTTGCTACAATAATGAAAAAAACATCATACACAGACTAATATTAAAAATACTATCAATTTATTTTTACACAAATACCTTGTGATTGAATGAAGATATAAATGTTAATAAATATTCCCTGATACGATTGTCAGCATTTTTGCTATTCATTGCTGTGAACAAAAAAATATGTAAACGTGTCGGACAAGCATTAATCTAGGGTTCCCTGACTGTGTTAAAATTCGGGATGAATATCTTCGAAGCATGCTCTACCAATTTATTACTGTACTTTTTATTATAAAAACAATAAAACACAGTCATTCAATGTTATATTTGTCAGTAGGTACCTAATTATTATTTTTTTATTTATTTAATATGAATGCACGGATAGCCGAGACTTGCTGCCGGTTAGATCCCCGCATAGGACATTAATTAACAACATTTGTGTAGTCCACAAATGTTTGATCTAAGTCTGCCTTATTTTTCCAATGGCAGATAACTTTTATTCATGGCATAAAACAGACATCTGACAGATTTTGTATAGAAGAATTGCAAAAAATTCTCAAAAATTTGTCCTCGGATAAAGTTATCTGGAGTTGGAAAAATCAGCCCTTAGGGCGGGAGTTGTTTTTTTTTACTTACTTACCCAGTAGTAAAGTAACTAAGTAAAATTACCTCCTAACTAAACATTAATAAAAAATCTAAACATGCTGTTTCAACAATGATCCAAATCTATTTATATTTTATCATCTATGAGTGGTTTAGGAGCTGGCGTTAGTAATAATTATAATTTAAATAATGTATTTAATAGCAGAGACGAATATTGTATAGTTATTCACCTGTTTTTAGTCGACGGAACCTTTCGAAATTAATCGTTCTGCTTTTATTTCAGTTTACATACAGTGAAACTATTATCCAACTGTTACATTTTGGGCTTTCAATTTATTTATCTGACGATGTCCGATTGAAAATATTTTTATACATAATATTGTATGTTTGAGCATCTCTACACTACCTTAATTTCATTGTGTGAGTAGGGAAACTTCATTGACCTTGTGAATTATTATCTTATTAATTAATTAATTAATTTATAATTTAAGTGTAGAAAAATCCGATAAACAAGTTTTAAACATTAAATGTTTTCTAGTTAATGGAATTTTCTTTCCCAAAGTGGTGTGAATTATTTACAAAACACTTAAAAAAAAACATTTTATACTACAGCAGAGTCGAAGTGCATCGAAGCGTCAAATTGTTCCCAAGTTGCAAGAATTCGCACGTATAGCTCGTCCTGTTTATCTAAGATTTCTTCTGAGATACATGCAATAAGCATTACGTTGTTAAGTTAAGGATTAATTTGCTATTTCAAAGATAAAAAAATACGTAGAATGCGCGCGAATGCGGGCGAATTTGCGTTCGCTCGATATTTTTTTTTTTTTACTCATAACAAATTTGATCATTACATTGTTAAGTTAAGGATTAGTTTGCTGTATCAAATATAATAAGAAAAAAAAATAGTGTAACGTTTTGCCTTTTAAATATATTATTACGGAACCCTAAAAATACAAAATATAGGTATTACATTAACATTTGCTACAAACAGTAAACAAAGCAAAATTAATACGACTAGGCATATTAAATAACAGGTAATTTAAACAGGTATTGTTCAAAATTATTGATAAATTGTAACGGTCCATATTCCCCGGAAAGCGAAGGTACTCAATCAAACGTCTCCGTACTTCCCATGACAGTTTGATGTGAAAAGTTGAATAGAGACAATGTTCCATAACAATAGCAGCCATTACTCAATTTCAAAATCATTATTGGATTATGAAAATTGTTACGTAATTTTGTTAAGATTTTGTTAACTGTTAGGTGTTTGTTAAGAAATCAAAAGCCAATAAAAACATTGTATAAAATTGGCTTTAAATAAAAAATAATTATAAGCTATATAAATAAAACTAAGTCGAGTTAGTTACACTATTATATAATTCAAGAATGGGTGAATTTTCATGATCTTTGATTTGTCAAATTCGTCTCCACCCCGAATAGCAGAATAACTATGAAAGATCAGAAAAAGTCGGGACATGGAATTACTTCCGCGGATGAAACCGCGAGGCACCGCTAGTAAATAAATAAAACAAATTACAAATTACACAAATAAAAATCTTACAGAGACAGAGAGAAATCAAAAATAAATAAAACCATACTTATTCTTATAATAAAAAAATCGCTATAAATAAATTGACATTATTATTACTTCTAAACAAAGTTAAATTAGGTTGATTTAGTTTTTTAATATCAATTCAAGAACTGTTTAACCTAGTGTTCGTTTTGAGACGTTATAGGCATTATGGAGTACCTACTTATAATGGGGATGGCAAAAAACTAAAACTATAGGTGTATAGGAAGATTGCAAACCTTGTCTTAACATTTTATTGTTTTGTCAAAAAGCAACTTTAAGGAGGACTAACCTGTGATTAAGTACCTACCCAAAAATTAAATACATTTAATTCTAAGGAACGAAAAGACATACTTCATTTTTCAACTTGGCGGTCGATTTCAAACAATAGGGCTTGCGGAAAACGCCAGAACAAAAGACACGTCTAGCGCTGATATAGATGTCAAATGTAATGGACGAGTACGAACGTCTTGACGGAAAATAATGTTCATTTCTGATACCGAGATGCTTTCGGTGAAACGTAATATATTTCATGTAAGACAGTAGATAAGACTGTATTTTCAAAGATATTCTGAAGTACATTGTTGCATACACAAATTTCGTCAAACTCGCTGATGAAATAAGAGGTAGAACAATTCAATGACAAACCAAACATTGATGATGTCAAACAAACTGATTGGGAACAAATCAATTTCAAACATGAAACTGCCATCACTTATATCGAAGTGGAAAATAATACACAAAACAACCCGCTTGACGGGCATGAAATTTACCCTCTAGTAGAATAAAAAACTCTCGAGCAAGTTATTCAATACCTACCGAAGAAGCGACGACTCTTCACTTGTAGATAGATGACTATGGTTCAAAACCATATTTTTTTTTTTTATATAGACAACTCACACTCGTCCATCTGATCCCAAAAAAGGCATAGCCTGTATTATGGCAACCAGACAACTGATAAACATAGTTATATATTTCTAAATACATATATATTATAGAAAAAATACACCCAGGCACAGAACAAATGATCGTGCTCATCACACAAAGCTTTGTCCGGCGTGGGAATCGAATCTACGACCTCCAGTTTAGCAGTCAGGGACACTAACAACTAGACCAACAGGCCCGTCAATTTTGAAAACAAGGTTCGGTAACAAAGATGAAATACATCAGACGAACTCCAAAAGAACAAACGAGGAAAAACATAGACAAACCCACTAAGAGCTAGATACGTTTTAGCTCTCAGCACGCGATATCTTCCTTCATTGCGTTCGCAATATTTCCTCCCGAACATCCGCACCGCAAGTGGTCTGAGCCGGATCTGCGGCGAGGTGCGTGAGAGAGCAATTATCTGGGCAGCCGCTGCGGCACCCCACATGCTCAACCAACTGTACCATGTCTACCAGATTCAATTTTTCCGGGTAGTTACAATGAGCTGGATACAGGGTGAGTTAAGCATAAAATGTTTTTAAATGTATTCGCAAAACATGAAATTGTGCAGTCGTTTTAGGAATCACTTGAAATCTTGAATTCCAATTCAATCGACATATAATCAGAAATAGAAGGAGTTAGTAAGGCAGTGAATAGAATTGAGACAGGCTTAAGTAAAACACGTTTAATTGTTTAATCATTTACTTGACATGTACATTATGTATTGAAAAACCATATGAAATCTACTAAAGCCTAGAATGACATAACAAAGCTCCTCATCTTTCCATTCCATCTAATTTAATTCAAACTAGTAAGACATGTTTGTTGAACAAACATCAATTTCCAAGCAATCATTTGACATGTTCAAACATAAATAAACATTCGTCAGAGAAAATCTACAAAAATCACACAACAAATTGTTCGACAAACATATTTTACAGATTCACGTTAATAATAAAGAGAAGCGAGCAAACGGATTTAATTCACTGCTAAATATATTTCACTGTGACAAACAGACAGACGAATGATGAAAGGAATAAAAAAAGAGAGAGAATGTTTAAAAATTTGGCCTATGAAATTATTATAGCTATACTGTTTAATAACTAAAATTTATAACTGCTCATTAAATTTATAACTGGTAATAGACTCGTCCATGCTTTCATATGAAGGCTTCCATTTATACGCTTTTTGTAAGCGTGGAAGGACCTTTTTTTATCTGTATTATATAAAAGAAAATGTATGTGTGTACATATTATGTTCACCTAAAACTCGAGAACGGTTAGCCCAATTGATATGAAACTTTGCACACTTCGACGAACATTGTTACAAGTTACGTTAGTGCTGGATATGTGGCGCTGGTAGTAGTGGCTTTTATCCTTTGAACCAAAGGTTGGTATTTTTTAGGTGAAGCCAACCCCACTGGCCGAAACCATTTTTTTTATTAAGTACCTACTAGTACTTAATAAAAAAATTGGTTGTTTGTAAAGTAGGTTTACGATCGAGATGTTTACGTGATAACGTCTTATTGGTGATATAAGTTTTTGGGAAGTAAGGAATTAATGAAGATAACAATTTTTTCAAATTTTCATAGTTTGTTTCACTGTTAAACATTCAACGAAAACTTAACCGCACGAGAAAATCTCCATTCGTTTGTATGCCGCTAGAGTGAGAGAGACGGAAGATCGGTCCACTCACTCGAACGCTATGCCAGCCTCCGCTCGTGAGGATTCCGCGTGACAAGTTTCACGGAATGACTGGCAGCGCTCGAGATGAGACGGGAGATCGGTCCGTCTCTCTCTCTCGTTATACACAAGTTTCTGAACATGTCACCCGACTAAAACGATTTTAAAGACGTTATCACGTCAAAAACCGATTAAGCAAGTCTCAAATGGTTGCTAAAACAAAAACAGAACTAAATTGTTTCTTTGTAGTTCAAATAATACCAAGAATTTCTAAAAGGTCATCACAATTCATGACGTGAAATCTAAACAATGAATTCTGCGTGTAAGAAATTATTATGCTCGATTGAGATGTAAGAGGTGCTTTGATTATTCCAACGTGACTATGAATAGTAATGCCGATCCAATTGGTCCAGTGGCCACGAGATTGACTGTCTGCGCCATCGACGACGTGTTTAATCTCAATACCAATCAAACCTTTGTATGTGACACAAATGTTTGATCCAAGTGTGTTGCAATATTTGATTCCAAGTATGCGTCTGGAATTGGATTTGTGTTCTTTGTATTTATTTTGGAGTATAATGTGGAGGATGATTTGTGCATAGAGTTTATCTACCTGAAAAATAATAAAGAATTTTTTAATAGATAATAGAAAATTTAAGAAAATCATTTTGATAACAGTTTGCAACGCCTGTGGTCAAAATGCACACTATACGTTTTTTTTTTAATTTAATTTAATGTGGACAACATCACATACATTGCTCTGAACTCAAAGAAAGTAGCTAAAGCACTTGTGTTATGGAATTCAGAGAAACGAAGGTACCACAAACACCCAGACCCGAGACTAAGTAGAAAAGGGGGTTTCTACATTGACCCGACCGGGGATCGAACCCGGGACCTCAGAGCTAGCGACACCTTGAAAAAAGGTGTGTACGCCACTCGACCACGGAGGTCGTCAAATTCAATCAATTTTATAGTTTCTTCTCTAATGTACGTCAACTAACGAAAATAGTTCATTTTGTCTTAATCTTTTAGACATATTGTTTAAATGAAACAAAGTACACGCTAACTGGAACCGTTTCATCTGATACCAACTTAACAAAGCGGCGAAACGGTGTAGCCAGCCAGTATAGGTATTATTTTGATAGTGGGATGCCCATAAAACAGAACAGCGAATTTATGGGACGAGAAAATATCACGAGACATTGAACCATTATACTGAAAATTACTTCTAATAGAAATAAGAAGATTTTTTTGGAACCGAAGTTTGCTACAATCATTAAAACTGGCAATGGAACTAATAAGAAGTTTTTTAACCAAAAGTTTTTTTTTTAAGAAGTATACCGCAGTTAGCCTGAGCTCAGGCCTGCTTCACCGGACTTTTTGGCGAAGCCATAAGGGCCTCCAGCCAAAGCAATGGAAAAACTAATTTCTACTACGTTAGCAACGGTCACTAAGGGTACCCCCTGTGTGATTACCGAACAGTATGCGGATTTAAAGTTACACCAACTTAAAAAAAGGCTTCTTGTCGGTGAACGCATTTTTTTAGTCTTTTTTCCTTATTAATCAACACTAGAAAATGATACTGAAATAACTCTTTTACAAGAATTAAAAAAGCCAAGATAAAATTTCGAGAAATGGCTTTCACTAGATTTTATTTTTGCTTTTTTATGTATTCTAATAAAATAATTAATTTTTCCATTGCAAATTTTCTGTAATTATGCGCAATTAATTAATCTCATATTTCAATTAGAATATTGGCTTTACTTGGTTTGCATTTTCTTATCGTTTAGACGTAGTTTCTTAGAACCGAACTGAATCACTAGTTTCCCATTAAATTCCGTTTTAATACTTCTTTTGTACTTTTGGTCTCAATTTTTAATGCAACTTACAAATACTACCAAATTAGTGTTTGTTTTTACTAGCACAGATCTCGTGAACAATGCGAGCCAGTATTTCATATTAATGATCTGAACCGCGAAGCAATGAAAATTAATGCCCCGCAGAACTGCGAGTGCATGCGATCATTATTGCTTTCATAAAAACGAGAAACTGCTTTTGATATATTGGCAATATCTTTGATATACCAGGAAATGTACCAACGTTATTAAATATTATCCAAGTTGGTATGCAAGAAACTGTCTTTCATTTTTAGTAGGATTCTTATTTTATTTCTTGACAAAAATTTCAAGACTCTATTAAACAGACACATTCATTGATAATAATATTAAGTAACATAAAATGCTTTGGCTTTTTGAGAATCAAAGTTTAGTTAGAAAATATTTTTAAGTTAATGCTAAGAGTAATTATCCTAAAAAAATTCAAGCAATGTAAATTCAAGGTGTTGACCTTCTTTTTCTCAGTAAAGTAGTCCATTAACCTAATGCTAAATGCTAATATTATACTTAGAATTTGTTTCGACGAGATTCATATAAAGCCATAACAAAAAGAGCTGAAAAAAATTTAATACGAATTTCGACAACGCCTTTACCGAAACACGAGTGCCTTGAGCAATACCAGTAGTTCAAAATATAACAGCTTTCTCTTATTCCAAAAGTCTTGTACATAAAATAATTCTGAAGAGCACTTAGGTTTTTCAATCCGTCGTTATGTGAGATAGGAATGACGAAAAAAACTCGTGCAAGAAGTACATACATATTTTATTACAACAGAGTGTTTTCCCAGGGAGTAAGTGATTTTGTAAATTATAAATTTGTATGAAGTGAAAAAAATATGTTACTTAAAAAGCTTTCTTTTCATTTCATGTCTGTTTTTGTTTCACTTGCTTGTGGTAATTTTGGACTGCTTTTATTTGGGGAAAGGGAATCTGAAGTGTCAATGACATTAAACGAAAAATAAAAAAGAAGCTTTGAATAAATGTAACTGCTTATCTTAAGAGTGCTATTAGTTAAAGAGATGAAAATAAAACTCGGACAGTTAAAACCTCCGAAGATATTAGATTAAAAATATATGTAGATGGTCTATGTAAAATTTTTGACGAAACAAAGAAATTGACATAAGATTGATAATTTAAACACAAATGCTAAACATGAGTAGAAGAAGATTAATAAAAAAAAAATGATTTATTAATTGTTAGATATAAAACTTTGTGCAAAAATAGATCATTTTAGTTTTTTTCACGTTAAAATGGGTTTTGGTTACATCTATACCCAATTACCCATATCATCGGAAACTTATTTTATAATTTTCTTAGAAGTTCCCGACATTACGGTAAAAAAAATCATTGTCTACTTCTCTATAAAAGCACATGAACTTAAAAATACTCACACAACTTTTTTTTTGCCAACTCCAACCGTAATAAACCTTCATGGCCATACAAAAAAATGCTTTTAGATCCAATCTTTGGAATAAGTAGAAAAAAATATTTTTTGATAACTCGCTGAAAATATGGCAATCACCAAGTTTACATTGGAACGGAATTATGGTAATGGAATATGGAGAGGTAACCATGGCAACGGTAAACTCGTCGGTAACGCAAAACTGTTGATTTTATATTTCCATAATTGGATATCCATTTACCGTTTGTATTGACTGATACATTGGCAAAATTGGACTGTAGTGCCAGATAATAGATAGATTTTTGTGAAATTGTTGTAAAAAAAAATAATTTATGGCGTTTTATTACCTGAAAACAGTCTTACAAACTGAACTGTCTTAAATGGGTTGTCGAGATCAAAAAGATAGTTGTTCGATGTAAGATTTTAATTTCATAATGGACCTCAAACGCTTGTTTATTTGGCGCGGTCCCTAAATTATATTCTGTATTATTGTTATAGAAAGACAGCGTGCTGCTGTGGAGTTTGTTACGCCGTTTCTTCTCCACAGCTAGAGCACTTAGGAAGCGGTGTAGGGTGGGCAAATCGGGTGCTGTCTATTTTATTATTTTGACTTTTGAAAAGTGCTACTTTATAGCCTATTTTAAATAAATGAGTTTTGTTTTTCTTTTTGATTTTTTTAAATATAGGTATTCAGCTGAGATGTCAATGTGACTGGAGGTCAACCTTAACATACTTTGGAAAAAGCTAAGCAGAAGAATACTATGTTCTTCTTACAGTTATAGTTAGAAAATAATCAAATCTATATAAAACAAAGTCCGGTTAGTTCCACCATTTATAACTCATGAACAGGTGGACCGATTTTCGTGATCTTTGTTTTTTTGGGGATGTCTCCACCCCCAATAGCAGAATTTTATAAAAACATCGGAAAAAGTAATGTGAACAAAGAAAAAAAGAGTGTCTGGCTAGAATTGGCTTCCTTTGGGCCAAAATGCGACAAGTCACAATGACTTTAGAATGCTATTGATCACCCACGATTTGTAACATAATGTTACATTTCCTGTAATAGGAAAAGACTCATTGTCAGATAATGTCACATAAATCTTACAGCTACACTGAGACCGGAAAAAATATTTGCAGAAGTTCAAAGAAATGGTATACTTGTTCGCAACCCTTGGCATAGATTCTCAACCTTCTGTGCGAATCAGGTCATTGTGTAATTACTCTTAACGAACAAATTCTAATATTTATTATCATGTGCTGTATTATATAAACTAAGACGAGTTCTAGGAAAAACAACTGTAAGCCTTTATGGTTCAATGGGTTTTGCAGCGCAGTGGAACTACCCTGTTTAACTTATGTTTGTTTTTTATTAACGGAAGAATATGGCCAAGTATTTTTCCAGTTTTAGGGTTCCGTACCTAAAAACAAAAAAATAAACCCTCATTATATTAATTTGTTGTCGATGTGTCTGTCTGTCTAATACATCGACTAAGGAGAGAACATTTTCTTAACAACAAAGTTAATTTTTTTACGATGAAGATAAGCAAACTTTGTACAGATCCCTTGGTGCGCAAGTCAGACACGCATTTGACTGTTTTTTTTTTTTATATATATGTATAATGTATGTTTTTTAGTACATATTTGATTAAACAGTCACATCACGTGTTTTCTACTCTATAACATCTTTTAAGAAGAGATTTTAAGACTTATCATTGATTAATTTTAAGATTTAAATAACTTAAACTGCAGAAAAACTCTAATTTAAAAAAATATGATTTATTTAGTTCTATATGTTTATATTTTGAACATAACGTTATTTCAGTATCCTAAAATAAATAGTGTAGACGAAACCTTTATTTTTAAAGGGAAATTAAAAGTCGTGTTTAAACAATGTCCCTTTGATAGAAAATAAAAGGATTCTCTGAAACGTAACCAAAATACAACCGACTTTTGTCAGGAAATGAAAGAAAAACATCGAACGTATTTAAAAGGAAAGATCGTAAAACTGTTGAAATATTTTTGAATCTTGCCGTTGATATTAGATCCTCGAAAAGAAACTAAAGATATTTAAGCTAAGGTGCTACATATACCTACCACCCATTTCAGACCCAATTACAAAAAAAACACAGGTTTTACCCTGAGGGGTTCATGGCTAAGCGTAAGCCACAAAATAACGGTTAAGCCGCCCTCGCCGCGGTTGGTCCTTAGACGGGTGACGCTGTGCCTCAGAAAACACGCTAAACCGTTGGTCCAGACTGCCATACTTAATGTCATGTGTGTCATACATAATCTTTGGCAGTCGTTAAGTCATTACAATTCCGACAACCAGTCTTACCATTCGCGTTTGTCGCAATATCAAGGCAAAAAACCGATGCACTGACTTCAGAAACACTAAGATGTATGTTTCTTTAACTGAAAATTCAGTAAAAACTATTTTTATTTTATTTTGTTCGAACAAGTAAAATACACGATTAGACGCTTTAGGAAAAAGCAAATTGGGCCCACACGGACCCGGGTCTGTTTGATTCGTACATGGAATGTGTTTGACATAGGATCACGATCAAATGGTATGATTTAGCCTCTGTATATTACATTTTTTGTGTGGGTTTCAACAAAGAAAAGGCCTGAGGGATTATCAAGTGAATGGGGAAGGATGTGTACCGTAATGATATACAGTAAATGACCATTTTCAGCCCGTAAATGAACGATTAAAAATGGTTATTAATAGATCACAAAAAATACATAAAAGCTCTTTGTGAATGCTCTTTGTTTGCCTCTAACAATTCAATCGGTTATTGGAATGACCAAAGGCAGTCACTGAACATAATTTTAGTTTTTAATACTCCTGTGGAGCCATTGTTCATTTTGCATTATAAAAATATTTTTTTAATTACTTTCATTTAAATTATATTTGATTACTTCCAAAATAGATGTCCCATCCCAAAATACCTAAAAACAGAATTTGGAACACAAACATTTTATGATGTAGATTATCCTATCTAAAGGCCTTGACTTCGATCTTACATCCAAATATAACATAACAAAGCGATGAACACCAAGAAAATGAGGTAACGACACATCATTGAACCACCAGTTAACAACACGACTCGGCAATTACACTTTACGTCAAGACGAACCGTCGATCGTCGATCGGGAATCACTTTTTCACCAAATCGTTCCTTCGACAGATCGCTTCTTGGTAAATTGGGTTTCGATAAACTCTTCGATATCTCTTACACAATTATAGAGGGCAACCCTTTTTGTTCCTTGTGCTATATAACTAGAAATTCAGTCGTATTTATTACATGCGCAAGTTAGACATTGCCCCAAATTAATTTTGTAGGATATATGAGATGTAATTGTATGACATGTAAGCTAAAGTGTTAGGTGTGACAATAATGTAATAAAATGTGTATTTATATCTCAACTTTACACTACAGTTAGGTTTTTCTAGTGAATAAGTGAATATTGACCTACTAAGGGCTGATTTTTCTCAAGCCAGATGGTTTTTATTCGTAAAATAAAATTGACGTTTGACAGATTTTGTATGGAAGAACTGTCAAACATTCAAAATGATTCCTCGGATAACATTATCTGCTGTTGGAAAGATCCGCTTAAAACCAAACCAGGGAGACAGATAATTCTTAACTTCTTGTTCTTTAATAAATCAGATTATAGCGACTTAACAAAAAACTTAAATAAGATTAAAGAACTAAAACTAGCAGGGACAATGCAGCTTAGAAAAACTGTTTGGTCAGTTTGGATGAGCAAAACAAAAAGTTTTATAAGAAACCTAAATAAAGTGAAATTTAAGCCTAATTGCAACTCTCTCTGATAAACAGCTAACAAATATTGGTTTAAAAACCGATCTAAGCCAAAAAAATATCACTATCAATCCAAAACGAGCAAAAAAGGTGAAGCAACAAAAATCCGAGAATGTAATTTCGTTTGTCCTCATTTTCTCCACGTCACCTACCAATCTAGGCCGAAATCAGCCTCGTGTATCGTTTATAGCAAACAAACGCCCATTTGTCTTTGCCATGGTTTTTATCTTGAAGCTGCTCATCGAAACACCATAAACTTGTCCGATAGCAACTTTTTACGTCGGCCCAATTTACTAGAAGCAAAAAATAGGAGAATACAAAATTCGTTTCAGAAAGGGTTCTGTAGACAAATCAAGTTTTTGTTGTAGTTTTCGTGAAAGCTTTGTATTTTCTACACCTATTTATCTTCATTTGTTTTTAGTTAAACGAGAAACTGTTATATAAGAATCTTCGAATCGATTTTAGGATACCCAACTATAACTCACAATTTGACTTAGATGTTAATGTTCTTGATAGCAGAAAAAAAACAACTTACTATAAACAATGAAATAGTATATGTAGACACAACAAAAAATAGATTAGTATGAATTGAACCAAAAATTACTTTCCTTACTTTCTTGGCTTATTTGATCTACAAAATATTTTTCAAGAGCTTTTACATTTCTACAGACATTCATCTGTCTGTATTCTTTTAGCTAGTACGTAGTATTTTGAACGTAGAATGTAACAAAAAATACTGATTAAAAGTATTTCTATCCTACAGAACCCTACACAGCCTCAGCCTGGCTGCTCCCGATCAATTCAGTAAGACCCACCCCGATTTTATTGTCTTCGCTCATTGTTCGTTAGTTCCCGTTTATTGGGTATACTAAAGTTATTGATTGGAAGGGGATAATTTAAGAACACTAAAACGGGAGAATAAAGGGAAAATGAGGAAAATCTTCTGGTTTTTGTGCAATACGGGGTCGGTTCTGATTTCATGGTATTTTTAGTGGTTATGGCTGTGGTGGATGTTATGGTTTGTTTCTATGGGTGTTCATATTGTTTCCTGTTTCTTTATCGAGCAAATGGCTGACGATGTTATAGAGTTAATTTTCATGGAGGTTTTAATATCAGCTCCAAAAAGTTTATTTTTCTAAACTGCTTTTTTGAATTGGATTTTAATGAGGAATCTGTAAAATAATTGAGCCTAAACGGGGGTGATAATTGTTTCTGACACAATAATAAAATTGTACCCAACAATGGACAAAGAAATATTTATACATTTAATGCAGTGTATGATAAAATATATAGCATAAACCTACATCATTACAATACATAAATAAAAAGTTGTAAACAACGCGCAGCAGTTGACAATAGGTGGGTGCTTAAAAAAGTTTTAAGGACCCTTAAAAGTTTAAGGTATTCTTTGTTAAGTGATGCATTGGGACTACGAGAGGTATTCGATGCTGTTTCGTATTGTAATGCATACGCTACCTACATAATAACATCAAGTAAAATGTTGAGTAATTAAACTCTCTGGTCCTTAGAGGCTATTAAATGATAACTACCTACTAGAAAATATCAAACTTAAATGACGTCCAAAAGATAAAATATATCAACAGAATCTTTTGCTGATGTAGGGCTTAAAGATGCCTAACTCAAATGGAATTGGGCAGGTCACATCTGCCGCATGCCGGACGTGCTATGGGCGAAAGCAACCACTCAGTGAAGGAAACACACATACAGAACAAAAATATACCTTGCGACAGGCCCAGGAGAAGACGAGACGAACTAACAGGCTAACTGGCCCCTGTTAGCCTTAAACAGAGATAAATGGAATGATGAAAGAGAGACCTTTGGTCTGCAGTGAAAACCAAAGGCTCGAAATAAATAAAAAATATTTTACAAAAATATTTAGATATTATCTTAGGTATAAGACCTAAATATATATTATGTAAAGATCTATAAAAAATATTTTAGTTAATTTTTTTAATATGTTTTGTTTGAAATTCATGAAGCACTATTTCTGTTCCTTTAAAAAACAGTTCTTGTGTGTCATCCATGGCATATTCTTGAATTAGAGCATGACGTAGCTATAAAGTTGTACGTCGGTTGTAAAAAGCAATAGAGATCCCTCATATCCCGGTATTACTCCAACATATTTTTATGCAAATTCTTAGTACATAATAATTTCGTAATGGGAAATTCCGCTTAGAGTCAGGGCAGTATACATTTTTGTGATGTTTTAATATAGGCATCCTTTGCTGGATAATGGCGCTCGGAATTGAGTTTAATGTGGCTACATTTTATGATAACTTCACACCTTTTGACATGGTGATAGGCAGTAACAAGATAAACTAAAAGACAGATTAGTAATATAATATAAACCTTGTATTACTGAAATACCTTAGGTTATGCTTATAGGTCTACTTACGTTGAAGGACTAATTTTGTTTTAAGAAAAAAACTTTTTTGTTTGACAGCAATACACAAATGAGAAGAAAAAAAAAACTGTTATATTGAGTCAATAGAGGGAAAGGGGCTGGTGGCTCAGTGGGTGACCATTTGTAAACATACCGAGACTCCTCCGTGCCTCGGAAAGCACGTTAAGCCGCTGGTCCCGCCTATCATACGTCGAACTTTGGCAGTCGTTAAGTCATAACAATTTCGACAACCAGTCTTACTTTGATACTGTGTTACCCAGTAAAATGGGTTGTGAAGATCAGATAGGCCTTCGCTCCATGTAAAATATGGTATTCAGCTAAATCCGGTAAGACTGGAAGCCGACCCCAACATAGCTTAGAAAAAGGCTAGGCAGAAGAAGATTAAGTCCAATCCATAAATATTTAAAACCTTGACTTCATAAGCGTTTCTTCGAATGCAAATACTTTCCCTATAGGCAAGACTTTACAGTGTCAAGTCAAAATGTTTAACCATAAAATTAATAGAAGTAATTCCCATTTTCATTCCCCAACAATAAAATAGAATGGATGTTAGAAGCTGATACATTACTTAAGAACAGTATCACTTGGACTCCATTTCGTAGATACGTAACCGTTATAGCGACCTTTGTTGGTAGTTAGGTTTATGAGACCATGTTAATGGCTCGAGATATAAACGCCGGCTTTTGTTGCATGACTTTATAATCCTGTAGTGGGCTTTGTTTGTAGTTTAGTTTGAGTCGGTGAATGATGGTTTAAGATGTTTAGATGAACGTCTTATATAGACCGCAAATTAGATGTAATAATGAATCGTTAAAATAAACCATACTTATTTAACAGAATGGTGTAGTCAATGACAAACATTTCTTCCCCATCACCCCAGTTTTGATATGTGGTTTTTGCGACATATATTTAGTCAAGCAATCATCAGTAGATTATTAGTTGACTGCTGAATTAATGTAAGAAGAAAAGGTTGTTGCGTAACATCTCATATCATTCGACAGGAATCATGAGTGACGCAGAGGTCAGCATCGCCAATGACATATAGGAATAATAATAATAAATATGGACAACATCACATACATTGCTCTAAACCCAAAGTAAATAGCTAAAGCACTTTTTGCATAGACCCGTGCGGAGATCAAACCCGGGACGATATAGCTAGCGACACGTTAAAAACCGGTGTGAACGCCAATCGACCACGGAGGTCGCCAAATTTTTAAAAGGTGACTGCTAACCTTCACCACTTTAAGAAAAAGTGGAAGTATTTTTACTTACGTAAAACTAAACTACTGAAACCCAAAAATGAAATTGTTTCGGCTAAAACGACCTCATTTACGATTATTACGACTCGAACAAAGCACTTTCAGACCCTTATTTGATAACGTAAACTTAAATGATAAAGATAATTGAATAGTTACAAGAAGTCTGGACTACATTATAAAAACAAATTAAAAAATTCTTAATTCAAGTTTTATCAAATTACTTTTATACCACAATACAATAAGAAAGACGACCCCTATAAGTAAATCTATATAATACTAGCTGTCCCCCGCGACTTTGTTCGCGTGTTTTAGTTTCAACGGTTTTTCATTTTTGCAACATTTTTCATTTATGCTCCGCTCCTATTGGTCGTAGCGTGATGTTATATAGCCTATAGCCTTCCTCAATAAACGGACTATCCAATACAAAAAGAATTTTTCAATTCGAACCAGTAGTTCCTGAGATTAGCGCGTTCAAACAAACAAATAAACAAACAAACAAACAAACAAACAAACAAACTCTTCAGCTTTATAATATTAGTATAGAAATTCAAGTTTTATCAAATTACTTTTATACCACAATACAATAAGAAAGACGACCCCTATAAGTAAATCTATATAATACTAGCTGTCCCCCGCGACTTTGTTCGCGTGTTTTAGTTTCAACGGTTTTTCATTTTTGCAACATTTTTCATTTATGCTCCGCTCCTATTGGTCGTAGCGTGATGTTATATAGCCTATAGCCTTCCTCAATAAACGGACTATCCAATACAAAAAGAATTTTTCAATTCGAACCAGTAGTTCCTGAGATTAGCGCGTTCAAACAAACAAATAAACAAACAAACAAACAAACAAACAAACAAACTCTTCAGCTTTATAATATTAGTATAGATTATAAAGCTGAAGAGTTTGTTTGTTTGATCGTTTGAACGCGCTAATCTCAGGAACTACTGATTTGAATTGAAAAATTCTTTTTGTATTGGATAGTCCGTTTATTGAGGAAGGCTATAGGCTATATAACATCACGCTACGACCAATAGGAGCGAAGCATAAATGAAAAATGTTGTAAAAATGAAAAACCGTTGAAACAAATCACACGAACAAAGACGCGGGAGACAGCTAGTATATTCCATAAAATACGTCAAAAAATTATCAACGAATAAATTTCAACAAATAGGTATAATTATTTATTTCTTAGAAAGTCTTAAAAGAACGTATTCTGATAATTTAATTCCTAGATTTTACGTAATGTATTTTACAGACATGAATTATATTAAAATGTAAGTTTCACTTCTATTCGCTTCACAGGCTCGTTTGATATAGTAACAATACCTACCATTAGTGTTAATTTGCATTTAAATATTGTAATTTTAATTGCAAATTTAATCTTTACCCGTATTTTGTATTTACCAACATTTTCAATAGTAATTAAAAGTAATTTTAGAAGTTTATTTCATTTCAAAGCTTTGTTTAATTTAACAAAATATTGAGCGCATTGGCTTTTATGTTCGTGAATATTTTACGGTTTGATTACTTGATAATTATATGTATGGAATGAAAAAACTCTTTGTTCTAAAAAAAACCTAAAAAGGTTTTTAATAATGTTAAAATATGTACAGTACTTATATGGTGGAAATCGGGAGAGGCTGTAGTTTCTAGCAGTGCACTAAGATTGAGATGATTAACTGTTTAAGCAGTATTGGATTAATTGTTATGCTGCATGCATACGTGACCATTATTACTGGCTTATTTTATGCAGTAAGAAAATAATTCACTTAACTTTCGACCTACAAATAAGAGTCCATCTTTTTCTTATTAAGTCGATAGTATTTCTGATAAGAAAAGTATAAGTAGATTTAGAACAATTTAATAGTAGATTGGACAGCCTGCACCAGTAGTGTCCAAGGGAAATTCTGTACCCTGCATCTGTTACAGCGTTCTCTTAAATAACTCGTCCTAAACTTTAACAACTGGCCGAAAGTTCAGAGCATTAACTTGTGGCGAAACGTTTTAGCGCCAAAATCTGGCTAACAAGAGTTGCCCCTCCATTGTAACGAAACTACGACCATTTGTATCTCTGATTTGGTTTCTTTGTTTTTCCTTGAAACTTTCGTGGATTTTTGTTAACTATTTTAAGAATCTCTGAGATCAACCTTATTAGTACGTACTGTATTCCGCACTATTTTGTTTCTACTGCCTTAATATTTTGCCTTCCAAAATGTATATAGCATTTACTCGTATGTCCTAAAACTATCTTACAATATTGACCTTAATATAAAACGAATACGAAATATACACATCATCACCATCTAGACTAGTGAAATTTGGAAAATATCAAAGTGCGTTGTTCTGCCTACCTTTTTCAGGGCATGTTAGGCAATATAAAAAAATAACTACTATATATTTTACTAAAATAACTAATTCACAAAATATTATTTCACTCAAAACACTGTCAGAAGATTCATAAATCACCACTTTCCTACCTCACAATCCTTTTCAAGTGCCATCCACAAAATCTAAATAATATCTCCTTTAGATCTAGGTCTTTCAAAGAAAATATGAAATTATACGCTATAAATTACAAGTGACATAATCATAATACATATTCATAACTCAGAACCATTTGAGCCTGCCACCCTTGTACTACAAAGGGACGAAAATATTTAAGTCTAGGATAACCCTAAATTCGTCCCCAATTTACGTGGGAAGGCTTCAACGAACATTGGTGAGCTTATAAGGATAGGTACAATATCAAATATTCTTTTTTTTTTCCGATAACTGATGTTGAATATATTGACAGAATGAAGAATATTTTTGGACCAAATCAAATGTTTTGCGTTGAATCTTGATGAGACTACTCGCGGTAGCACAGGACCGAAAAGAATGGCCGGAGGCCTATGCCCAGCAGTGGGATAACAAAGGCTTGGGATGATGAAGAAGAAAAGACACTTGAAAGAACCATTCATAAATAAAAGTTAGTCACCTTAGTCACAAGTAAATTTTTAACTTGGTTGTCAAAAAATACAAAAGTCTAAAACGAAACCAACTGCTATTTTATTTCTATCAACAATTTTTAATTGAAAGTAGACCATTAAAAAGCTTTCTATCTATACTTTACATTCAAAACTTAAACATCGGTACAGGAATCGTCGACCCGGTCACTGATCCTCAGTCTCCTTTTGCAAATAGAAGCTTATGATTGTATCTTACAATCGTTCTAAATCCACTGGGGACAATCCGTGACTGCAATAGTAGCCGTTCCAGCTACAGTTCCCAATGGAACCACTTCATTAAAGATCAAAACGTGTTTCGGACCCATGTCTCCCGAAATCAAACAAAAGGCCGGACGTTTTTAAAAATTTTCTCTTTGAAGAAACAAACGAAATAGTTTTTCTTTAGCAAATCTTGGTCATCTGAATATAGAATAATATATGTTGGTTGAAAAAGTAATGTAGACTTTTCTCTATTTTGTAATGAAATGGTGATTGGACAGTACTAGAAAATACCAGGGGTTGCATTTCCTAATCACTGGTTAAGGATCGAGAGTATATTCACTTCAAAATTTCTTAACTCCATGTTCTTAAATTGCTGGACAGGAAAAGTCAGTCGGGCCGGAATTATTTTAGGAAATCGGCAGACTACATATTATGGATATACTATCTGGCTTCATCCTTCCCTCTTACTAGAATAATCATGAATCTAAAGCGATGTAATGCGGCCTTAGTTAACAAAACTTAAAGCGCCCCGTGACATTCTCAATCCAATAGTTAAGCAAGCTTCTAATCCGACGTACAAGTACAACTAGATTTTACACCGAAATTAAATTTCTAAGTATAAACAATCACATTTTTATAGAAAAGATTAAAAAATCTATCTTCTGCAATAGCTTACTAAAAATTTAAGATAATAGAGCCAGATTTGTTATGCAACATTTGGCTCTATTCTGTATGTTTTATGAAACTTTAACTGGTTCCGAGTCTGACTAGGACTTATTGTGAAGTTTGATAGATAGAGTAGATGACCCAATTGAGGCTGTCAAAGTTGGACCTATCTGCAAGATTATCTCGAAAGTTTTATCTCTTTTGCCTCTGTTGACCAGGCTTCGAAGACATTTATTAACTTAAATAAATTTTACTTTTAAATAATTAAGTATTTGTTTATTTATTTTTTTTATCTAATGAAAGCTTGTATTTAATTTTACCATGTTTGTGTAGATTATTCGTGTCACGTGTAAATATTTGTTTCGATTTATTGAACATTTCACGAGAAAATATTCCGGGTCTTTTTACAAGGAAAGCTTTACTTACAAATAAACCTATTTTGACATCACAGCAAAATCGGCAAATGATTCGTAATATATTCAAGATATTGCCAACAAGAAATCATAGCATCCCTTTTCCTTCAATCGTTTCACACGTACATTTGCATTCCACTGAACTGTTTTCAATCATAGCCTATCGTTTGTGCCAAACAGCAAAACCGAAAGCATAAATCCAGTAAAACGATAGGAAAAGAAAGAAATTGGACTCGTAATATATTTTGTTTTTGAAAAATCGCTAACAATAAAGGTATCTGTATGACCAATGAGGATGGACCTACGACAAATGGTTGAGGGATTTTGGCCGTTTGTCATTCTGAAAAAAAGTCGCGGGCTTATATGTGAGACGTGGCTAGGATGCCCAAAAATAAGAAATGTGCGGGACAGTTGAAATAACAATATATATTTATCATGTTTAGTTTTATTTAGAGATTGTGGCGGAGAATTCTATTTGTTAAGTAAATTAGGAAAATATTTTTGGATGAAATAAATGTTTGCTATAACTATTACTTGCATACAAGTCCTCTTTTAAACTTAAGTATGGATTTACATATTAAGCTTAATACAACATAACCGTAATATTACGTAGAGGGTAGTTATACTACATTAGATTAATATTGTAATAACGCTGTAATGGCAGGTTGCAGCCTCATCACATCTTAATAGGCAATAGAGTGGAGGTACTTACGACGTGCTCAAATATTTATTAAGTTCCTACCCATACATGATAAATAGGTAGTTGAAATTCACCAATACCTAAGCTTACGGGGCAAAAACCTTTCTGTGTCAATAGTTGAACCAAAACAGTAAAGCTTAATTTTAAATTAGAATAATTCTCACATAAATATGGCTCACCATTTAGCTATTCTTATAAAGTGTAAGAAGATGAAAAGTGAAGAGAGAATTTCTTTAACAAGGTCCCTGCTTTTTCAGGCATGAAATTATCAGATGCACAAACTCCCAGACCAGAACAAATAGTTTCTATGCAGGGATCCGTGCAAAGTCAAATAATGCGACTGCTTCTTAAATTTAGATGACATAAATCGTATTATACTTAAGCTAAGATGGAGGGAATATCACACTAAAACCTGTATATATCGCTTTTGTTAATTAAAACATAATTATAAAGCTAAAATAAAAACTACTCGTTTATTCTTTCGTAGATTTTTTTTCATTATATTTAAACGACTCAAATCTCGTGGTCACCCAACTAAATAGTTGTGAGCTTCGTTCATCTGTCAAAAATATACCCAAATATATTTTTTTACGAAAAAGGGCCGGGAATTTTCTGATTGGAGTCCTAAATGGCGGTCCCTTTAGGTATTCTGAATATTATTCATCTATCGATACATGACGGAATTATAAATACCCTTTTACGCAAAAGTTTATCAATGTTTAGGGTTCTGGAACTTTATTAATTTGTTTTTATTTTAAGCAACTTATTGTTAGAATTGAACCATTAATTACTTTTTTTGCAAAGCATGAAATAGTATCGTTGTAACAATTTATTTAATTTAATTTACGCTTTTGAGAGTTAAGGTAAGATGTAAAACAAGAAATCTTTTATTTTTTTTAATCTTTTACTGCGCTATGGAATTTAATTCTATCACAAGGACGCCTAGGCTTAGAACAACATACATTTATTAATTTATAACTCTTTACCTAACTTACATCGAAATAAAATATCAAATTATCTTATTTTGTTTATATACCAACTCATATATAGTTACATACATACACCGTTTGATATCATATCAAAATAACATAATGGAACACACAATAAAACTAAATTTGGACAAGTAATCTTGATGTAGTGTATGTCAACCATATATTTTTATCAAATTTTTACTGTCTAGCCTTTTCCTACGTTATACATCCTACGTTGTATTGGGGTTTGCTTCCACTTTTTCTGACACGGAAAGCACTCCTGGGTGCGACAGAATTAACGGCTGCAGTTCGAGCAAAATCTTTGTACCTGTTTTTGATATTAATTTTAATAAAGAAAACAAAGGCCCTGTATTCATTATAATACACTAGCTGTCCCCCGCGACTTTTTTCGCGTGTTTTAGTTTCAACGGTTTTTTTATTTTTGCAACAGTTTTCATTTATGCTCCGCTCCTATTGGTCGTAGCGTGATGTTATATAGCCTATAGCCTTCCTCAATAAACGGACTATCCAATACAAAAAGATTTTTTCAATTAGAACCAGTAGTTCCTGAGATTAGCGCGTTCAAACAAACAAACTCTTCAGCTTTATAATATTAGTATAGATACATTTCTGAATAATAATAGATCGTTATTCCTTCTCAAGCACCCGGTGAAACTGGTTGTCGCAGAAACTGACATAAAGATTATTCACAGCTATCTTTATAAACGGTCCAGTTTCAAATTAGATTATGCGTAGATATTTCAGTTTTATGGTTTGAGATATTGTCCTATGACCCTTGGGACTAGGTTGTAATTGCAACGGGTTCACTTTCATGTTATTTATCGTCTCTAGGGCAACTTTTATTATTTCCGTAAATTCTAAGTTTATTGTCTGCTTTACTTAAGATGTGACGAAATTATTTAAATAGTCTCTCATCTTCTCTTCTTAATTTTTTGTTGACTGTTTGTCTGGTGAAGTGAAATATTTTTTTCATTAATTATTCCATTTCTTCCTTTATTCATTTGTCTATAGCATTGAACAATTTATTAATAGCCATCTGATTCTCAATGACGGAGTACTATTTTCAAACTTCGTTAAACAAGCTGTCTCAAAATATTCCGTTGGCAATTATCGCAACGGAATATTTTGGGACAGCAAAGTTCTTACAGTATTTACGGTAAGAACTTTTATTCATTAACCAACATAGTTATAAGTCTATATCTGTACATAAATGATTTGATTTCATTTCATTAAGGTCTGTGTGTATTATTCAGTAATGGTTTTCATACCACTTACCATGTCACTTAATTATAAAACATATCAAACTAATGACATGGCATGTGCTGAAATAAAAAGAATATGACATTTAAAGGATCTCTGAAATACTACAATTAGTACATTAATTTCGTTGATTATCCTGACTTTATCGTTTCTCATACTATCAGTACCAATATCCATTAAATTTTAATTAAAACCCTGCCATGTTAATTGGCCTCGTTAATTATAATGATTTACATTTAAATATTACATCGTTAACATAACAACGACAAATTATTGGTAACTATAATATAGTTACGTTAATTTACGAATATTTGTAATTAATGAATGAAATATTTGAAATTTGTGTAAAATATATTCGAAATCATTTAGCTATTTTAATTGTTTTTTATGTTGCATAGTTGTTTATTTTGATAATAATTGAGATAGATAATGCTGTTATTATTTATATTTATGAGCATAGTTGTGTTAAAATTATTATCTATGTATATGATTACATAGGCAATCGATATTTTCAAATTGTAGTGAATTTTTGTAATTAAATATAATAATTAATGATGCGAAATAAGGTGAAATTTATGGTATACTATATTACTAAATACACCAGATAATTTCGAAAAAAACAACTGTCACACTTTGTATAACCAAGAAACACGCTATCACGCCTGATAGTATGAAAACCCTTCTTCTGTCCTCTACCTAGTTTTGGCACATGATATGTTAGGGTCTGTTTCCAGTCTCACCGGAATCAGCTGAATACCGTATTTAACATAGAGCGATTGCCTATCTGATGTCCATAACCCATTTTTTGACGTAGTATCCGAAAATAAGACTGGTTGTCAGAATTATAATGACTGATCAACTGTCAAAGATCAACATTGTCAGTCGGGGCCAACGGCTTAACATGCTTTCCGAGGCACGGAGGGGTCTCGGTGTGTTTACAAATGGTCACCCATCCACGGATAACTTGTATTATCGGTCAAACCATATCGGCTCATATTTAGCCATTACCAGTCCATGTACAATAATGAACATGTCTAATACCAGAGAATTTAAATAAGCGTTTCGACAATATCGGTTACAATGAAAATAGCCTAAGTACATTCAAGTAATCAATTAATCGTAAATGTTGAATATGAGCGTAAAATACTTAATAATGATCTCGTATAACCCACATAATCAAATAGGAACTCAGATTTTCTGTATCATAATCCGAAATAAACAAACCATAAAAATTGCCATCACGAGACACCCTTATTTTTATCCCATAACCGACACTCGTTCCTATTAGGCTTTTGTTAACACGGATGCCATGAGATCCGTGTGTTTTTCATATTAAAACGTTATAAAAAGGATACAAAACGATGAAAGTGAATCCTTTACATTTTGTTTATATTTTTTATGTTGTCGTGGGATGTTTTCTAACCAATTAGGTTGAAATGGTTTTAATGAGATTACAAGGGTATAATGGTTCATTGATTAGTGAATGTTTGATTATTCCATTGCTATTTAATATTTTTTTATTAACTACATTCTACGTTAGAAGTTTTTTTTTCCTTACCATAATCCTTTTTCTATTCACCTTTTCATACAAAAATAATGATATCCCAAGCATATCCAAGGCTTAGTATTTTCAGCAACAATAAACCTGACAAAAGATACACCCAAGAATGGTCATATTTCTCACTTCAAATATACGATTTGCATAAATTTATATGGTATAGGTATCTGACTGTTGTCTCGTTGACTCCTCGCGTGACCCAAGGGCTGGCTTTTACCTTGGACAAAGAATAAGCATTGCCAAACAACGTGGCAATGCCGCCAGTCTTTTGGGTACACTTCCAGTCGACGGCGATGCGGATAAATTTTTTGACGCAATTTTTTTTTTATTTTTTTTAGTTAAGTATGTATATATTTAAAACTGTTGTACTAAACTAAGAAATAATGTACCATCAACAAGAATTTTACTTTGTATTGAAGAATATTACAAACAATATACAAAATTGTTAATTAACTAGCAAGTATATTCGTATATGTTTTGAATTTCGGTAATTTATGATCGAGTTTTGATGTTAGCTATCCGAAATAACTGGCTTCATAATTAAATGCATTATGTAGCACAACAATAGACTGATAATGAAAAACAGTACGCCTAAACACAATGAATGTTCGACCAAACGAAATGGTAACAAGAATTGCAAAAATAACCCTTGCGGCTTTGACATAAGGCTGTCAATGCCACCCTGTACCAGGAAATACTAAACAATAAAATTTTACATGTGCATAGTATTAACACAAAATATTATTCTGAGAATTATATATTCCGAGAGATTTCGGAAAATGTGGAAAAGCTTCCGTTGTCAAAAAAGTTAATACGTATATAGTAAATTTATTATTTGTTGGCACTGAAAAAACTGCTACAGGTGATAAAACGTAATTACTTCTCGATACTCAACCCTGTTAGTATTTCTAGTTGATAAATCGAGATAGAATAATATCGAGACCAGAAAATAATGGTGGGAACTTACTAATCGTATTAAATGTGGCTCGTGCCAATACTACAAAGAAACGGATTAATGATAATCTATACTTACTGAATAAGTTTCAACACTAGTCATTCAAGTCACGATTTTATGGACCCGTAGGTTCAACTATAGCAATAAGGTCAAGTAATCAAATTCAACATGAACTTACCCAACTTAGATTTGGATCAAGACGTTCAAAACTTTCGTTTAAATTGAAATTACTTTTTAAACCAATTACGATTATTTTAATTGAATTGTCTCGTAAGTTCGGTAGATTATGAAACTCGAGACACGTGCCGAAATTTTGTTTGAAAATTTGCTAGAGGTTGCTGTAAAGAATACTTACTTAATACTTTATTCTTTAATTATCTTCAAGTAGGTAGTAGTATAACATAATAAAATATCAATATGGACCCTGACGGGCACAGCAGAATATGGAGAGAGGAAGAGGACTAAGAAGTAATTGAAGCTATTTAATATTTCTGTAATTCTTTACTTGTTTTTTATTAGGAGTAAAATTTTATAAATGTTACTGAAAAACCCCTAACTTCAGTAAAAGATAAGATTTACGAACTATTAATGGTAAAAGTCCGAAATGCTCTGTGCCGTCGTTCTTTTCGAATTTTTACCACTCAGTAAATTTTAGGTTTAACCTCAGAGACACTGGTAAATGTTGAAAACTTGCAGGTGCCATCACAGGCAAAACCGTCGGAAACTAAAGCCTAAATAAAAATCTGTAATAGAATTCGTTCAAAACAGTTAATTTTATAGATATAGTAACTATTACTGATAAACTATTTGAAATTAATATTGATCCTGATAGAGTCTTAACCGTACCTTGTTTTTACCCGACAGCGCCAGAAGGAGGGTTATTTATAAGAACAACCAAAAATATATATTCTTCTTCGAAAATAGCATAAGGAAGAAACGCAGCAAAGTTACTTTCTTATACTTATTTACCTTTGCCTCAAATTATTAATTTTAGAAAATTTCCGTTATTAACAGGTAATTGTGTGAATGTTACCCAATATCCAAATCGCACGTACCTTCATAACACCCCAAAATATGTTTCCAGGCAATTTAATTAAACGCAAACTTTACACATTGCACATTACATAAACACATAAACAGTAGGTTTGCGCAAAATCAGCTTATTTAACGGCTTCCCTGGTTTGCTTAATTAAAACATAATTACGATGTTATTAACATGGTACCTACGAGTCATTTTATTAACTTGAATGCCTGTTTCATTATTTTTATAATTAATCGTCAAACATCGATTTCGATCGTTGTTTTGAAAAACGTTTAACGTTTTGATTGGTTCCATTTATCCTCATAATTATATTTATTTCGCACGTGCCTTGAACCTTGTTAAGTACATTATTGGGCACTTTCTTCTCCTAAAATTGTTTGTCTGAAAATCATTATCCATAACACGTTTGCTATAAACTTCTGTAACTATAATATTCAATACTGAATCACGTGTCTGTCAAATTAATTTTATTTTGTATTGGACTTGTATTCAAATTGAAATTAATTCAAGAGTAAGTCTGCAGAAAGCCATCACAAAGTATGTACTACTTCAAATTGAATCCTGAAATACTTCAAGCTACGTCCACTACACTTAACTCTTCCATCCTGGTTTTCTACATCCGCCATACCCGTATTAACTGTCATATGCAAATCGCTTCGACTCGACAATGCACCTGTTTTGTTCGCCGCGATTCTACGCTTTAGAAATGTAAATCAGGACTGTAATTGTCGGGTTTTTGTTTACAACGTGTGAATTACAACGTTGTGTGGTTTGTTAATAAAGACGTGTCCGCTTCAGTGTCTATGTACGCAATAATGTGGAATGTTGTAGAATGCCTTTGGAATTTTAATTTTGGTAATTTTCAAGGTATATTTACAAGTCTTCATCTATCTTAATTTTCTGTTTTTAGTCATATTTTACTTTGGCCTTCTTGCACCTTGCAACTTGCTAACACGAGGTTAAATTGACAGTTTGTCATACAATATTGTCACTTTAACCATGTGTTAGCAACTAACTTTGAGTTAGGCTTTTCGTGCAAGTGAGCCTTAAAATTTTAACAAGGATATGCCGGACGGCCTCACTATGAAAGTCAAAATAGAAATAGAATATCCTTTGCCAGAGATGATAGTACATAAAATAGGAATAATAAAACATATATAAAAAGTTCTTGACACATCTCGACTTCAGCACGCATGCGAAATATTAAAATAATATTAAAAAACAAAATTAAAAAAATATCTACTTATAACTAAAGCATTTTTAACTGATTGAAATTTTATTGAAATTTATAAAAACTTCTATTCTATAGATACAATAAGCCAGACCTTTAACGCAGTTTTAAATTTTTAACAAATTAATATCGTAGATCTTGTCTTTCATTCCTTACCGCAAGCAATATACTTTATTGTATAACCAACAACAAAAAAGCAGTCATTTATTTAAAAAGAAATGCTCCAAACAAGTCCCAAGGTAGTTCCCATTCACACCAGTACAACCGATGTAGGCTTAAACGAAGGCACAGCACACCGGGGCCCATCGTTCCACTTTACGCAAGCGATTCGTTTCCACATCAAAGCGGTATGATAATGCCTCTTGAGGGAACCCTGTGGTATTGAGGAAAAATTAAAATAAATTTAAAGATGGCCATTACGTGTCTTCAAAAGCTTTCGTTGTTATGCGATTAGATGTACTTTATGATGTTGTTAATTTGTATAAATACTTGCTTTTTTATTGTAATGTCTTTTTTTGTAACAGTATATTTATTGTGAGTATACTGTTATATTCAGACAAGGGTGCTTAGCTTACGTTTGGCTACAGCACTTATGTTATGTATTGTTAATGATTGATGATGAGGTCTTCTTTTTTATTTTATAATTCTAAGCAAAGAAGTTTGAGTGACTCCAGGTACTTCTGAATTTAGCTACCAAACATTCTCTAGCAAAAAACCAATAAAGATCATTTTAAATTTGGTTAAAAACTCAGAAATATATTTGGAGTGATGGCATCTCATCACAGTCTAGCTTACAATAAATATTGATTCTACATATGGCTCAAATATTTGTTAAACTTATGCGTCATCTAATGGAGAGTGACTTAAACGTTCCAGAACATTCGAATTCGAACAACTGCACCAGATTGGATGCTTCTTTTTTTGTGTTCGCTATTTTCAGGACAAGGTTAATATAAAAGAAAAAAAAACTTTTATTTAATCACATAATACGAAAAGTGAGCGAATTTATGAGAAAAAAGGTAGGTAGGTCGGTAGGGTAGGTAGGAAGGTAGGTAGGTAGGTATCTACCTATTCTACTTACCTAGTTAGGATATGTAGATAGGTAGGGAGGATAGGAAGATATAGTAGGTAGGTCGGTGGGGTAGGTAGATAGGTAGGGTAGGTAGTCAGATGATGGGAGTGAAGCCACGGATGCAGCTAGTAGTTAATAAATAGAGAATGTATATTTACAAGACTAGTTTGCTTACATACCACCAGGAACTAAAGTTTATATTGTTAAAACAGGAAGTCTAAGTGCATCAAACGTTAATACTCTATAAATCAATATAAACTAATATCGAATGCACTCAGCTACTATGTTATACAGTACACTGCTTGAAGATACCTCGGCTTGGCTCCAGGCATTTACCACCGTTTCGGGACTCATAAAGTTGTAAAGACCAGCGAAGTGTGAGGGGATAATGGCCTCATATCTAATGGACAAAGAGTTGGTCTGTTGCATTGCGTTACTAAGATATTTGTCGACTTGTACAACGCTGGTAATGGATATTTCGGGACCATTAATCTTGAATGTACGCGTTTTAGCTTTAATTTATTAACCATTTACTTAGTATATAGTGTCTAATTCAAGCTGTATTTACGCTGACCGATGGATGACCCATATAGAAAAGAAATGCATTTACTTGAGATGCTTGGGTGTGTTTCTTTGACTCCCACTACACTGCCTATGAGGGAATGGGTTTAAAGTAACTAAGAAAGTATAAATACTATATCCTTGAAAACTTATATTGTGTCTATATAAGCATGTAAAAATAAATAATTATTCTTCTTAACAATAAATACTTTTCTTTTGTAAATTGTATATTACCTCTATTAATTATATAAAATGCTCTAAGTTTGATGAGGCGAATATTAACACTTTTTTTTTTGCTCTTCTGTAAAAATGGTAAAATCTAGATACGCTCATCTGACTTGTATAAAACGTTTTAAAATTTGGGACTATTATTACTAAGTGACTGTGAGAGCTAAAGGTACTTAAAATTCACTCTAATTTTACATTTTCTTTAAACAACTAAATAAATTACCCTTTAGCGGGGATAACAATTCGGTATTTGACAGTATCGAATTATTTATTTACTAGCTGTGCCCGCGACTTCGTTCGCGTGTATGTCGAAACTTATCAATGAGTTTTTTGTGTAAAGTGCTATTTGTGTAGAACGTTATCTATGGAGCATACCGGTATTAATACTTCTGGGCCTTCTCTTGTGGCTAATTACAATAAAAAACCAATTGTGTCTCATTAGCGGTGATTAAGAGGGTAAATGATATCTTTGCTCGAGGCATCGCTCGCGTTCTGTAGTTTTTTGCAGTAGATTTCTACTTTGGTGCCTTTTTAGCAGGATATCCAATAGCGAAAAGTTGTAAGCTTTTAAAGTTAGGTGACGCATGTTCTATCTCTTCTTCACAAAACGACGACTTGTACGGGGCAGCCCCAGATTAGTATGGAAAAAACAATATTGACGTCACATTATGTTATAGCTCTCTCTGTCTAATTAGCAATATTGAAATGCTTGTAACTAGTTCAATATGAAACTAATTAATCGGCCGTTTTTACAACCCGACGGCGACGGGTCGGTACCCACTCGTCCTCTGAAATTCGCACCCTGTGCCCACTCATCCCCTTAAATTTTTCAGGTTCACTCATTTCCCTGATAGTTTGTAATATTTTTTTTTTAAATTAAACAAAAAAAATCTTGTCAAATACTCAATTGCCTGTTACAAATGCGACTGCAAGACATCTTGAGATTCCACAACTGTCGGTATATTTAGTAGGTACAGTACGGTAAGACAATAGGCCTATCGCAATCAGAGACTTTATAGATGAATTGAAGACGACTGATTTGTGTGTAATTGTTTCCCTCGGCCGATTTGTCACTGTCATTAAAAGATGCAAATGAACCAATTCCTTCACAATTGAAATTTTCTTTGGCTATTTTAGTCTTCGTTTTTGTTTTAATAAGTACGCAATTTCGTTAATGTAGAATTTTTTGCTGTTGATTTAGATTAAATGTAGCTTTTTATCGTTTTCTAGGGATCGAGTTGTTATCGCCTAATGTGCTTCTAGCTTCTGTAGACATACTTTTACCTAACAGTAGGATAAACAATTTTCGGCAAGATGGTACAACTACATTTCAATGAAGTAAAGATAAGAAGTACTGTCGGCATATCTCTGAATAAAATCTAGAATTCTGTATACATTTGTGACAGCACTTAAACTACGACCTAGTTTAAAGTTTCTTCATAAATTATTACGAAATATTGATATTGTTAATATATTTATATTGTTGTATTAATTATAGGTAAATTATGCTCTGAACACAGTTAAATTACGCTGTAATTAGATATTATTAATTTCACAAATAATTCAGAGAATATTTCGCTTGATTTTTCGCTCATCTGGTATAATGATGATGATGTAATAATTGGAAATGCTTGAAATATTATATACATAATATATATTTGATACAATTTTTACATTAAGATAATTAAAATATTAGCCTCCGAAACTATTGTATTACCTAATTAATTTGACTGCACGGATGGCCAAGTGGTCACCACGCCAATTACCACCGTGCGCGACGTGCTTCGTATTCGATCCCCGCATGGGACAAGCATTTGTGTGATACACATATGCTTGTCCTAAGTCTGAAGCGGTTTAATAAGATGTGTTTGAAGAGACAAGTCATATAAAGATAATTAAAAATATTTAAATTTGACTAAATATACGTATTAACATTTATACTGAGGAATTTAATTATATTTATACCTAAAAATAAACTAGTCTTCCTAGTTACAATCCCTGATAAATTAAATGAGTCTTGGAATGTCATTTATTTTTATATTAATATTTGTCTTTTTAAAATTACAGGTCTCCATTTGCTGATACTCCGTCATGATTTCGGTAAGTTATAGATTGTATTTTAATTCCGTTATCATGACAATTTGTACTTGTTATACTGTTCGTATTTATCAAATCTCATAAAAGTTGGTTAATAGGAAGACGACATTTTCCTATGTAATCTTTGCTAATACTTTTAAAAATTAAGAGCGTTATTATGTCAATATGTATTATCATCGTCAGCCTTAACACAAATCTTACATGGAAACTAAAGCACATAAAAATAAACCTTACTTAAAGGGCAATAAAGGCTAACATCCCTCAGCGAATCTTAATATTATAATCTACAATGTTTTTATAGACGCGCGTAAGATAGAGTGCCCCGCCATTTGTGGGAAATTGTAGGCATTTGTTCCTACAATGTCTTTTTTTTTAATTTTATGTTCTGGCCTATTTAGCCTGTCGTAAATCATGTTAACTGTATCACAATTACGTTTAAGTATCCTTTTAAGTGTAGTTGACTGGTATTATTTATAGAATACTGGTTTAAATAATCTTTTTATTTTAATATCTTTCATGTTCTTTATGACAATGTATGTTGTAACCTTAGAGTTTTTGGTTTTTGTCTAAATTACACATCTATGCGTTATTTCTAAAATGTATAATAAGTAAACTATAGAGTGCGCCTTACAAGTATGAACTGTGAGCACTAGTATGTACAAGTATAATCGTAAAATTTGTGTCTAAACAGAGCGCGCTGTTTTCTTTAAACTATTATAACCTTAATAATATCGAAACCATCGATATTACCGCATAAACATCTATCGTCGCACGGAAAATCACTTAAATAAGAAAACGAACGTAGTACTTATAGCAAAAAATTTGCTTACGCTCGGCACAAAGGGCTCCTAGCAATGCGCGCACTCTATATTTGTCTATGTATACTCTAATTAACTAAGCCTTTTGCCATACAAGTCTGATAAATGCATGTACTAAATTCCCACGAGTCCATTAAAACTCCAAATACCATAAAATTCCTAAAAGTTGTAAAAAATAAGGACTTTCAAACAATCCGTGTCCGAACATAACGATGGTTTTAATTAAATACGGACTTTCTAAAACATCGCTCTTCTTTATTGTTTTTTAAACTAGGCATTCATTGGGAATCTCATTGGGCGACAAAAATAGAGTATGCAAACAATAAATTTTAATCAAAGCCCAAATTGCTTCGGCATTCGGTTCTTCCTTTGTTTTTCCTTTTCCTCCATCAGTCTCGATCGTATTTAATACAATTTGGAAGTGAATTTTAATATCTTACTCCACGCCCCTTAATTAAACGTGCCCAGTGACGTTTATTTTCATTTACTCAAACGATTTTGTTAGAATTTCATTGAATATTGAATTTATGGATTGTTGATCATCATGAATTGCTTAAATATTGCCTTCGTTGATTGTGACTGCTATTTCCGACGGCATTTCGGTCCAATTTAATGTAATTAGAAGTTGGATGCTTTATTCAAAAATCTTCGGTCTCTGACAATATTTCAGAAATGTCCCAATGGTAATACGTGTACCTAAATAATAATAGTGAGGCATACTTAAATAATTTCTAAACAAACAGTTAGTCTATTGACAAAGACAGCGGATTAGAAAAACGAATCTAACCTAACATTTAATTTCGCTCTGGTAGGTAACTGGCAATATTTATCTTTATTTCTGAGTTGGCCATGCTCTTCCACACTATTGCACCGCCTATTTTCTTTTCAAACAGTATCAATACAAATATCGATACCGCCGGGAATTCATCTCGGCTTATAGAGGAAACAACCTATAAATAAAGCAAGCGTTCCTTACAAAAACCAGAAATACACCATTATACGAACAAAGAGGTTGTGGTTAGACCCCAGTTCTCATAATTCCAATAATCGAGAGGAAATCAGGCTTTGTTGGTCCGTTCCCAAAGTAATTTTATGATGCTCCGTTAATTGTTTTTGCCTTTTACACCAGTAATGCTATTCTGTAACAACATTTTCGTGTCTCGACAGCGGAATCCGCGGTGAGATATCAAATTCGTATTCTCTAAATCTCGACAGTGCCGGTGGCGCTACACTTGCGAGTGTGGCGACGAGACGAACCGTGTTGCGTGAGATTGTTGACATTATTAGTATGAGTTTGGTATTCTGTAAGGGGATTTACCGCTTCACTTATCGAAACTCGACACTTCGAACAACGAATTCACTTGTCATTTTTAAAGTGGTCTAGGAGGCTATCGAGATTGGATGCGAGTTCATTTTAACTCATTACTTCACGGTTAATGTATGGGTTATAGTATTAAAAATTATAATAGTTCGATAGTTATGGCTCGTTGGTTTTTTTTAAATAGTTTATTAGAAGAAGCACATTCCATAGATATATATGATAGTCGTCGTCAAGCTGGTGAAATTCGCAAATTTCAAATAGTTAATAGGCACAAAGACTTTGTTGAAAATTATCGTTTGTCTGAAGAATTGATAGATAATGTGTTACAAGACATTAAACGTTTTATGAAAAATCCACGCCGGCGAGGACGCGGATTGTCTATCAAAACTAAGGTAAATATTTTTTTACGTGTACACTATTAATTTAGAACTTTCCAAAAGCTTTTTTCTTACAAATTGTAATTCTATTTCAGTTATTATGTGCCCTGTCATTCTTGGCTAGCGGTAGTTATCAGAGAATTTGTGGAAAGAATGTGAACACATATCTATCACAACCATCTGTCTCCCGATGTGTTCGCGAGGTGGTTGATGCCTTAAATCACCCTAATGTTGTTAGGAAATACATAAGATTTCCACAGAATTCTGTGGAGAGGCTCAAACTAAAGGAAAGGTCGGTATATGTATTATATTTATTTATTAATGACAAAATCCACAGCTCTTAAAAATACTACTATATACACATTTATTATACTACTATAACAGCAATTATGGATTTACAATTTAGGTACTAAGTTTACAAAAACAAATTACATTTATATTTTTTTATGGTAAACCTACCTACCAATAAGGTTGAAGCATTTACAAATATAGGTATATAACATTACAGATTCTTCGAGAAATACAAAATTCCTGGGGTGATAGGATGTATTGATGGTACCTATGTTACCATGGTAAGGCCATCAGAAAATGAAGAGCGATATTACTGTCGTAAAGGAAATCATGCAAGAAATATCCAATTAGTAAGATTTGTAATAATATCTAGTACAATTCTTTTTGTAGATATGGAAACAAAGGTACTCAAAATATACGTAATGTAATTTTTGTTTTGTAGATTACAGATGCAGACTTAAATATATTGCATGTTGATGCAACCTATGGGGGAGCAACACATGATAGCTTTATTTTTAATCATAGCATCATACAGAATCACCTTGAGGGCTTAGTGAATGCCGGTGAAACTGTACATTTGCTAGGTGAGCACACCATTTCTATTAGGTACACCATCACTTGTAGTTGTAGAGCAATTTTGATAAATACTTTTGTAAATTTACAAGTATATTTTACAAATATAGTTTGTTTACAAGCAGACTATTCTTCAAAATATTTTTTTTAAAGTAATAATTTAAACTTCTCTCCTAGGTAATGAAATAATATTATAATCTCAATATTTACATGGGTAAAACCAGTAATATATATAACCAATATATAAATACTTTAATCGTTATAGGACATTTTAGTGAGTTTTTTGTTTTTTTCAGGGGATTCTGGGTATGCACAACGTGCATATCTGATGGTCCCTGTGCCTAATGTAGAAGAGGGTACACCTGCTGCACACTACAACAAACTCCATGCCACAGCGCGTAATACCGTAGAGAGAGCTATAGGCAGGCTAAAGGGGAGGTTTAGATGTCTTTTGGTACACAGAGTACTACATTACCACCCTGATGTGGTTGCAAAAATTGTTGTGGCATGTTGTGTGTTACACAACATTTGTAATCGCGCAGGGCTACCGGCTCCTACCTTGCACGACTACGACAATCAAGAGGAGTTACGTTTCCACGCAGTCGTCCATACACAAGCTGGGGCTAGAAATGAAACTGTATCGCAAGAGGCCTTAATAGGACAGTCTAGTCGACAAGAATTGATTAATATGCTATGGCGAGCACGATTACATTAGATTAAAAATCTCTAATATTAATTAATAAACATTATAATACAAAAATATATAATATAAATATAATAATAAATCTTAATAATTATTATTATTTTTTCAATGTTTTGGATAATAATTGCAACCCTTCTCCAAGTTTCTTCACTGTTTCATTCACAAGCCTTTCGAAAAGCTCTGAATTTCGGCGATGTATTTCGAGTTTTTGTTCTTCAATCGCCAAAAACCGCTCCGAAAAACTTGTGAATTGCGATCGCCGTTGTGATGGAGGTGACGCACGACTATGACGACGTCTTGTTGTTGCTAGAACAATAAGAAATTGTACTTTAAATAATATATCATTATTTCTAATAAGTACCTAATAATACTTAATGTATGAAATGGCAATTAAAAATATCTTAAAATGAATAAACTCACTCCTAAGTGGGTCTATCATAAGAGCTTACTTACGAAATGCCAACCCCTGAATCACTTGAACTAATTTCGTTCCTATTACAAAATTAGCTAATCTACCTTAGACTTTTTTTATATACATTATTACATATTTTTGGGATGAGTCCTTTAATGTTAGTTAAGTGGAATAAAATTAAATATAATTACTGGTATTGGGCCGTGGGTGATTATGCACAGGAGATCCAATCAACTGGCGGCGTGCATGTCTTAGCCTTCGGTGTGGGTGGCTGCCTGAAACTGAAGGAGTAAGGGGAGGACTTGCAGGACCTCTAACTGTGGGTGGTGTGCAGGGTGGAGATGGGACCATCGGCAAAGGGCTCATTGATACCTAAAATTATGACAATAAGTGTTAAAATTGTGTGGTCAATAAATTTTAATTAGGATATCAGTAGTAATTGCTCACCGTGTGTACTACACTTGGCCTAGAAGATGGCCCAGATGTTCCAGGTAGGCATAAAATAGCCTGCCTTTCATATATGTGCTGTTGTGTTGCCTGAAAAAAATGAAATTAACTAAAGTGTATTAAAGTAATATGTACATATACATAGAATCAATTTTATTAGCTCTAGATACTACAGTAAAATAACATACATTCTACAGCCTAATCATATAGGAACTTAAATAAATAATATACAATATTGTATGTAGACAAAAATAACACATCATATACCTCTACAACAGGAACATTTTCAGCAGGAAAATCTCCAATAAGGCTTGGTGTTGATTGCTCTTCCTGAATTGAAAATATTCAAACTTCACTCAACAACTACTTAATTATATGCATTATTGGCATAGACATCATGTGAAAATTTAGAAGAAGAGAGATCTTCATAAAAGATTTCAAATATTTAATTTAAACTAAATACCTAATTACTTTTTGGTGTGTTATACTTTAGTTTTACTTTCAATCAACCCCAATAATTAATATTATACAATTGTCTATATCCAACATGATAATGGTATTAGTAGGTTTTCTCAAATTGAAAACTTGAATCATACATTTAAAAGTTCAAAACATACTCGTATTGTTTAAATTTTTTAACTAATTTACATATTAAATGACTGTTATTCAGACAGTCATTGATAACATAATTATAATACCTACTGTAACTAATTGGTTTTGAATGGTAACCATAGAAGTTATGATAATTGAATCATTAGTGTTAGATAAAACAACTTACCATTGGTAATAACGGCATTGGATTTAGGCCTATTAACTGGTTAGAAGCCAGCGAGGGGCTATTTTCAGAGCTCTGACTGGTTTGGGCCTTAAAGTTTAAAAAGGAACATGTAGGTAAATAAATAAGGAATGCAGGTAAGTAAATAAATTAAACCTATCTTAATTTATAAAAATATTATTATAGTAAACAATGTAACTTACTTCAAAAAATGGACTAATTTCTAAATGCCTGTCACCAGTGGCAAAGCTTTCACCTCCCATTAAGGCCAATATTCTCTCCTCAATCTCAGAGAGCTCCACCACCTCTTTACCACCACCAGTCTTATTTCTAGTTTTAAACCGCAACACACCCTTCTTCTTAACAGCACTTTTTTTATCAGCCCAATACTAAAACAGTTTTATACATAAAAATATAAGTAACTATGTATACTTAATATGCGTGAAAGTAATTGTTAGCAAAATTACAAACTTTAGTCCATTGTTTCCATGTTTTAACACAGCCCCCTAAACTATTCAGTTGAAGCGCCAGTTTCTCCCAGCTTTTACGGGCTGTGTCCCTTGCACTAGGAACTTTTGAAAAACCTTTGGCAAGGCTTGGATTCTTCTCCAAAAAATTTAATAGTTCGTAAATTTGGGCTGTTGAAGGGTGAGCCGCTCTTTCTACAGGGCTATAATTAAAACAAAACAATTACATATTTACAACATACTTAGCTTATCATAGAATCTAATAGAAATGACAAAAGTATTACTTACTTCATGTTTTAGTTGCTATTTTATCAAATAAAACACCAAAATAAACTTTTATTTAACTTGAAACCAATTCTCACTTCTAAACGTCAACCGGCGTGTAAACATACTTGAACTTTTTTTTTTCGAGGCACGAATTTCACACATTCAGCCAAAGTAAATGTTTTATTTCTTTATTTTAACAAAAATAAATATTTATTTATCAAATATCGTACATTTGATGCATTTACGGAATTTATATACCGAACTTGTGCAAAGTTCATGCACATATTTTAAATTAAAGTCATATGAAAAGAATATCGATAAAACGAACACAGCGCCAGATTACCGCTCTTCGATTCGACACTCACTTCACTTCGCAAGTGCGTACCAAATGTTTACAGAATTCCAAAACAAGGTCAAGTGATTTCGCTTTCGAAGTGAGCTTAGTCACTCAGGTGAAGCTCGATATCGAATTGGTTTTTTACAGAATAGCACTACAGCCATAGAATTGATGCCGTAAAATCTGACGCTTGTTAAGGAAAAAGCCTTTTGGTGGTCTAAGTCCTTCGTAAACGATATTTGATATTTCGGAAGACGAAATAATGAGTTGTTTTTGATTGTGTGTCGGATTTACGTATTTGTTTTGTAAATCCTGCGTTTGATGTTTAAAGGTTTTTGTGTAAAATGATAAAATAAAATATAAAACGTAATTGCTGTACATTTTATATAATCAGTTCCCGGGCTTGTGTTCCTTAGAAATCAATTTATAACATTAAAATATAAAAAAGACCATTAATGTACGTCTTAGCACATTAAAACTGAAAGTGTTAGTGACAACTGAATTTGCTATTTTAATATGACATTATTCATCAGACTGGATAATTTCGGTAATGGTAATTCGTAATGACAAGAATGATAATTTAACTAAACTAGAAGTATACAACAAGAATATAAATGTTAATTTATTCTTCGTAAAATATGCGACAATGTCACGTTTGTAATACAATGAAAATACTGAAAATGTTTAATTATGAATACAAAGAAATGGATTATGATTCAAATCGCAAATAAAAATAGCAACAATATTCAATAATGCTTATTAGATATAGGGAGAAACATTATTTAATGATTCTTTTTCTTTTGCTTACGACCCAGCAGTCTATTGTCCTCAATAATCATATCAGCCGCTTTCTGTGCTATCATTATGACTGTAGCTTGTGTATATGCTCGTACATTTGTAGGCATAACACTGGCATCTGCAACACGTAACCTTTTCACGCCTTGCACCCTTAGTCTGGAATCCAACACTGATCCCATTGCACAAGTACCAACAAAATAGTGTGACGTATCCAATGTTATGAGTGCATGACATCTCCAATATTCTTCAGAGCCCGTCGGAAACTGCTTACAAGTTTCAAATCCCTTAGTAACTAATACAGCTTCCATTCTTTTAAAATAGGTAGTGTTTAAAATTCGATTGAAATCTGCTAAGTAATTAGCTTGATTAACAAGATCTACACTCTCAGTATAATAACCTGGTAAAATGATAGGTTGATTTTCTGGGTTTTTGTTGGCAAGAAGAATCTCTCCTCTTGATTTTGGATTTAAATACGTGACAAAAACTAAAAATGCTTCTTTGTCATCAAGATCTTCGCCTAAAGAATCACAAAATTCATCGTCGAAATCGAAAAAAAATGCACATATTCCCAAGAATGTTACTCTATCGCCAAAGTGAGCGCAAATCGTATTATAATCAGGGTAACTTTGATTCTTGTTTAAAGCACCGTATCCTTCAAAAATGGCAAACGGATATTTATGCGGATCTTCAACATTACTTGCATGACTGGATTTTGTCATTTTATAAAGTATAAACGAGTTTACGTGATCTTGGAAGTTCTTACCCACGGGTAGATCAGCTACTACTTTAATGCCTTTGTTTTGTAAATGATCTTTAGGTCCAATACCAGAAAGCATAAGTAACTGAGGTGATTTTATAGTTCCTGCTGAAACAATTACTTCTCTGTTTGCTCTAACAGTTATAATTTGCCCATTTTCTTTCAAAACTTCAACTCCCACGGCGTTGTTTCTATCATCTATAATGATTTTGGTTGCTAAGGTATTAATCAAAACATGTAAATTAGGATGATTTTTGATAGGACTAATATATTTTAAAGCAGTAGTCTGTCGCAAATCATCACCAATATTAAACAGGCTACTAGTGAATCCTAATGGATGATCGGGATTAATATCTAGATAACAGTCATATCCTATTTCTTTTAAAGCATTAAAATATGGTATGTTTCTTGGGTAGTACTGTTTTTGTAGCTTTATCTCTCCTTTGGTTCCATAGTAGTGTGAGCAATTAAGTAACATGCGATCAATTAGTTTTTCATTCTTTTGCAGAATCGGTAGAATAGATGCATAGGACCAAGACGAATCATTCGTTATAGCCGCCCAATGGTTGTAGTCACGAGGATTACCGTGTGCATTCACCATAAAGGTTAGGGCTGAAGAACCTCCCAACATTTTGCCTTGAGACATATGGATAACGTTATCTTTGTGCGAACTTAAAATACTTCCACACGTTGAAGTAAAATTCCAGTCGTATTTAGATTCTTTCAGAAACGCAAATAGTCCCGCCAACTGAAAATAAAATTAAACTAAATTGCACAAATAAATTATATTCTTAAAATAGTTTTCAAACTGATAACGTGTAACTTACTTATATGAATTAATTAGGGTTCCGTACCACAAAAGAAAAAAAGAAAAAAATTTTTGGTTGTCCGTTTATATGTCCGTCTATCAAGAATATTTTTTTCAGGAACTAGTCGTGGTATCGTGTTAAAATAAATATCAAATACTCAGATATAAAGCAATCACGAATAAAAGCTTTTATGTCAATGCAATTAAAAAAAAAACAGCGGTAAAAAACTATATCGGTTTTCCCATAAATTTGCGAGTAACTTAAAACCTACCAGACCCAGACCCAGTATTATATATATTATATAATATAAATATATAGGTATAATGCTAGCTCTCACCTCTCACAAGTAATGAAATAAATAAAAAAATGTTAATTTCTAGTTTTGTTACATTATAATACTATATACGAGAATGTTTTTTGCGATTGAAAACTTCGTTTTCAGTTGGAAATTTGGCGACCATTGATGTTTGAGGGTATTTTATTTTAACTGCAAAGTTAAGTTTGTCTTTGAAAAATTAACCGTGACGATGAGCATAATCTGTACGGAACCCTCGGAGCGCGATCAGACTTGCATCTTTTCGGTTGTTTTGGGTTACACATGCGGTCTCAAGAAGAATCTAATAATGCATCATTTCTCTAAATCAGTTGAGTTGTTAAGTATTTATAATTAGATATACATACATACAGAGCTAAACATAACCCTCCTTTTTTGGCTTAGAAACAGACGGGTTAAAAGTGCTACATGGTTTAGCATTTTGAATAAAAGAAATTTGATTTGATTTGGTTTCTTATTTTTTAAATATTATGTGTCTTACCTCAGATTCGATAGGCGGGTAACCTCCAGCTTCTATAAGAAGAACGCTTGCATTCTCTGTTTTCACCAGTCTATTAGCAATAAGAGATCCTGCCGTTCCACCGCCTACTACTATAAAATCATATTTTGCACCATCTGTAAAGAAAAGAGATGAACAATCTGTATGGCGTCGTTTACCGCGGCAAAAAGCATTTATGGCTAGCATTGTAGTTTATTGCAAGTACTCGATAGCAAAGCGGCCTCCAGCCTCATAATCGAACCTAAACTGCAGCTTTGAATTTAGGACCAACAACAGTCATAGTCTAGATTCTGGATTATGAAAGTATTAGGATTTATATCGTCATTTATTTATTTGTATTTGCTTTATGTTCTTTAAAAATTTGAAAATATTTTCCATTATGAGCTCACTGTATCTTGAGGTCTTGCAGCGCTGCTCTTGGGTTTGGTTTTGAGTTTGTGTATTATTGGGTCCCAAGTAGGTAATATCTTCCAGCCATCTTCTCTATTGAAATTAGGATGTTTTTGTTATATTAGATATTAGATTTGATAAACCACAGATTCTCGCTAAAGAACACAAATTCCTACGTTGATGTTTCGTGAGGCTATTGAGATTAAAAAACATCCTAATTTTAATAGACCCAATAATACACAAACTCAAAACCAAACACAAGAGCAGCGCTGCAAGACCTCAAAACACAGTGAGTTCATATTGAGTAGGTCAGAATACAAAAAAATAATTAAATTTTTTCCAACTTTTTTGTGGTAGGTAATAATGGATAAAAAACGGATTGAATCATAAGTCGATATGAATGTGGATATTTTACCTGGAACACATGCTGGGTCTGGCCAGCGATATGAAGTCAGGTTAAGAATTGTGAGCATTCGCAGAAGTTCTTCAATTTTCTTAAAATAGGACACAGTTTGAGATGCCTCCATAGTGGAATACCATAAAAATTCAGACGACAATTGAGAACTCAATTCCAAATACGAATAAACATGTAGTTGTTGCAATACTAAGGATACTACTGAAACGAGTTGCATTTATTCTCCGTCTGTTAATCAAACGTCATTGATAAAGGTAATAAATTAAACATGTCTGGAATATAAATGATAAAGTATAAAAATGTCGAAAATTTTAAATGTCTCATTAATATTGTTATAATTGTCTGTGTTAAGTTATTATTAAGATTGTAGTTTTAAATACAAGTTTTTAAATTAGCTAGGCTCAAAATACCAGACTAACCAAACAAGCCCAAATACGATGGAATTGTGTCGTTTCGTGATGACGTTTATATGGCTACCTTCGGGCTCCATCATCATCAATATTAATATAAGCATTTAAAATGTCATTTCAATCGGATTTCAGAAAGTTTTTCTAATCAAACTTTTAAGATTTGACCTAAACATACATACATACATGTATACAGAAAAGATTTTAGTAACAAAACACTACGGAATATAATACCTATGTGCTAAACGATAACATATAGAAACATTCATTTATCCGCCACTCCTAGGCCAAAAGTAATGGTCGCAAAAAAAATACATTTAATAAACACAAATATAATAAAATTTGTTTCTTAAATCTTTTTTAATTAAATGACGCGGAATTTTACTTAAAACAATGAAGAAAAATAAAGATACCTTCCTTTTACGTGTCACTTAACACCGAGGCTTTGCCGGCAACGCTTAATGAAATAAAGAGGAAATTACAGTGTTCTATATGAGAAATTGCGTTCGTATGATGTCGACGTAAGAACGTGAGTATGATGGTATGATTTTAATTAAAATACAAATGTTTGATGATTAATTTAACAGTTCAAAAGCAATTGAAGTACACTTAAACTCCAACAAGCAATAAAATTTGAAAAGTCTAATTCTTCACTTGGCTAATATACCGTCAGGGGTCACAATACCGCCTTCTCCTCTCTAGTGTCTAAGTCATAATAATCAAAACGACAAAATATGACTAAGTACAGCAGAGTATGTTTTTTCTATTTATTAAGTTAAAGAACGTAAAGATATAATCTCTTTTTTATCGGGTCAAAGCCTTGTAGAATTTCATAGACTTGTGGACTGTAGACTGTCATGTAAAATTTTATAGTTTCAGCCTTCTTTACGGTGCTACAGTTAACCAATAAAATATTTGGAAACTTCGATATGATTATCTAGCTGATACCATTGTATAAAACTTGTAAGGTAACTCATAATTTGTAGAATACAAATATAAATAAAACCACGTAGTTAGGACTAAAAGGCGTAAAAAGAACAGTTACAATCATTCTAAAGTAAGAAAAGTTAATTGATATTGACCTAAGTTACTTCGTGAGACGACTGTAAAAAGTCCATAAGTGAAGGTACTTAAAGTTTTAGTATTTTTGTACAACCCAAGTAAAGACCAGCTTCCTTAATATCCTAAGGACTTAATTTCTATAGTGCAGCTCGGCGCTAAGGACCAATAAAGTTACGTGTGGAAGTGCAAGAGCACTTCGGCTTAATGTGGCTTGAGCCAATTGAGAGATATTGCCCTCGGCTGTCTTCGGCACGAGTGATCGCGGCAATAAGGACATGTGCTGGTTCAGATTTTAATTAAACGAGACTTTCTAAGATAAATCATTTGCATTTTTTATTGCGAGTGACTCTTATTCCAATTTTCATCATTCATCCATCTTGTATTCATTCCTCCATCTGTGATCTTTTCTACCAAAGTAAGAATTTTGACGATAGTGTCACACAATTTGGTTAAATATTTTTGGGAAATAAAAACAGGGATAGATAAATCATTTTAAGTATTGGCTATTACGCGATTTGGTAAATAGGAAAAGGACACATATTATGCAGTATCACTAACCAATCTTGGCATCAGTTTTTTTAACGAAAACGTTAAATCAAAAATGCCTGGAAATACTGCAGTAGGTACGTTAGCGCCTAGGTTTTGTTTGGGATAATATCAGACAACCTCACATTTCAAGCATATCAAATATGTAAAACCCGATACGGTTTGAGTGCGTTTTCATGAACGTTATTGTTCGTTGGAGTTCTAATTTCCGAGAATTTCAATTAACCAAATTGTGTACATCGTGTATGTTCCCAAAAGAAGGACATAAAATAATGCTTTAGTTAATGGAATATATCCTGTGTATATTTTTATCTCTTATGTGCATTCTCTGTACTCTCTAATTACGAATATTACATATAATATTTATTTACACTTTAAAAGTATTTACAATAAGACAATGACGATCGCGCGTTTGCTGTCGGGGTCTACTACAGTATATCAGCTATATGCCGCTCCGATCCGGCTCCGATCGCGTGGATGACGCAAAAAGTAGCCTAAGTTCTTGATTGAGGTTTAAGAGGAATTCCATCAATTCAATTAAATCGATTGAGTGGTGTAGCCGTGACAGATAGAGAAACTAAAGGTAAGTTAGACCAACTTACTGTTCACAACATTACATCTAAATAAATGGCAACAATATTCTCTCAACGAATTGACCGATACTCATCGATAAACGCAATTTCTGTAAATTAATAACAGGAGATAAACCAAAAGTTGGACAGGGTTAGATTGATGACGATCGTATTGTTTAATTACATTCAGTTCAAGGTTTCAAAACTTATTCGTGAGCTAAAGATAGAATTATCGACAGCTTGGTGGTCAAGTGGTTCAATGAGCAGATACCTGTTTTGGGTTCCAACCAAGCTGCGCGGTGTTTCTCTGTATTAAAAGAGACCATCACTGTACTTTCACCATCCTTAACATTATTGTATTTTTAAAGATTTTCTATGTATTACCTTTTTTTTAAAGAGTAACCTATGGAATTTCTTGCCGATTTTTCTCCATCGGAAGCACATTTTGGAACAGCACAACTGAAGTCATTTAAAATTTAGAAAGTGCCTGAATTGTTTTTTGCTGCCTGATATTTTGATTACCAGTACAAGACAGAGTTCTACAAATTATTATCATTAGCGAATTAACACTTCAAACCGAGTACATGTATTTCTTAAGTTTTCTTATCCTCTTCGATTTATCTTCATTTGCATCTAAAGGTTTTTCAATGTCGTCTTCAAATCGCTTTGAATTTCAAATAATACCAGGAAACCCGTCTAGGTCGTTTACAAACTGGTTTGTAATTATCTTAACTAAGCAGTTTCAAAGTTTCACATAATGGTTTAGGTTATCATCATAGAATAAAGTAATGTTTTATTTCATAGTAGACTTTCATTTAATACCAAACTATTTAATTTGTGTACTGTAAGGTGCAAATAGTTTAATACAACTCAAAATATCCATTAAAATAATTGACCGAGTATTGTACTAGGGTATTTCATGTTCAAACAAATTGACGACGATTGAATGACGACCTCCGTGGTCGAATGGCGTACACACCGGTTTTCAAGGTGTCGCTAGCTCTGAAGTCCTGGGTTCGACCCCGAACGGGACAATGTAGAAAAAACACTTTTCTACATTGTCTCGAGTCTGGTTGTTTTTGTACCTCCGCTGTCTCTAATCCTATAATAGAAAATGCTTTGGCTACTTACTTTGGGTTCAGAACAATTTCTGATTAACTCAAATCTATTGTGATGTTGTCTACATACACATATAATATACTATGTTAGTTTGTGTCATTGCTGCGATAGCTAAAATACAATTATAATGATTAATCATTATGTTTAAAAAAATAAGAATTAAAATAATTAAAATGTGACTATTTATCAAGGAAATACCTACGCAGTTCAAATACACAGTCCAAAATAATAACATCATTTTCAGCAGTTGGTTAAAATGAGTAAATTACTGCGGATCAGGAACCAAACCAGTATTTTATTAACACGTATAAATTTAAAATTAATAATCAATTACTATTCTGGTAATTACTTTACATTAATTGCAATTAATTCTGTATAGGTACCTACTCCTAAAAAAGATAAGTGACGTATAAAGAAAACGGTATCAACACAAATTACTTTTTTGTTTTCATTTATTTTTCAATTTTCTTAGGCTACCTATTATTAATGATATTTTACACATACACTTTAAATTCCGGATACATTATTGTATAATAAAACTCATTAACTCTCATTGGAAAATACAACGGTGTATGTATACTCCTCATCATCATCCATCATCCACAGCCTTTGTCATCCCACTGCTGGGCATAGGCCTCTCTTTTCATGTGCCAGTCTCATCCAGAATCAACCCGAGACTTTAGTTATGTCGTCGATCCATCTTGCTCCCGGACGACCGACGCTTTTGCCTAGCCTTGGCCACCATTCGGTCAATGCCTTGCTCCACCAGCCATCACTTCGTCTGGCCAAGTGTCCTGCCCAGCTCCATTTTAGTCTCATTATTGCGGTACCGACATCCCGAACTTTTGTTCGTGTTCGGATATCCACGTTACGTACTCGGTCTTGAAGTTTGATGCGGAGCACAGCGCGCTCCATGGCTCTCTGTGCTACTCTAATTTTATGTACAACCTCATGTGTGAGCGTCCAAACCCACTTTTAAGGAAGCATCCGAAAGATCTTTATTAACTCTTGGAGATCAGTTGGATTTTCGGCAAAGAGATTTGACAGACACCATTAATGTGAATTCCACGTGATTCCCATTCAAGCATCTCAATGACGTCCTGTAAAACTGTAGTAAAAAGCTTGGGTGAAATTGTATCTCCCTGTCTCACCCCCCTCTGAATTGGTATAGGGTCGGTCAAAGCGTGCACTCTCACTTGCATTGTTGCGGATGTGTACAGCTCTTGAAGAATGTTAACATATTGTGAATCGATGAAGCAGTGATGAAGACCGTTGAACACAGCCCAATGCTCGACACTGTCGAAAGCCTTCTCAAAATCGATGAATGCCATACACAAGGGCCGGTTATACTCTTGACTCTTCTCCATTAACTGCTGCACTGTATGGATATGGTCGATTGTTGAATACCCACTTCTAATGCCGGCTTGCTCAGGTGGCTGATAATCATCAAGCTGTCGTGTTAATCTATTGCAGATGATCTTTTCAAATAGGTTGTAAATTTGAGAAAGAAGGCTTATAGGTCAATAGTTATTTAATGTCGCTTTGTCTCCCTTTTTTTGGATGATGGTTACTGTAGCGTTTTTCCAAGACGTATATTAATACAATACAATAGTCCTCATAACAAAATGTAATTAAACAGGTGAACAAATAGACAAAGCCTAGGCATGCACTTAATTGTATTAAATGCTATGTTGTAAATAAGAATCGAAATGAACACTTTAACAGAGTTTTACTTAATATTGTATAACATTTATTTCTACTCTTGAGCTGACTGCACGAAAACAATTATAAGTTTATTATTTCCAATTTAAACACATACAAACTCAACTATACATACCTACACTTAAAACAAAACGAAACTCAAAATAAACCTAAAAATTATGTTTTTCTCACGAATTTAGGTAAGACCGCACAAATGACGAACTGGTTGACGCCAACATGCAAACTTGCAGTCCGTGATATTCTGTGATTTCTTTTAAAGTTTCCGGGGTTTGTCCATCAATGTACCCTCTAAAGTTCCTTGAAAAACGTGAAAAGTATCATAATGTCCCCAAAAACATACATATAAATTCTAGGGATATATTGTCAGGAAACAATAAAATAATGGGGTAAAACTATCTCTAGGCAGGACAAAGTCCTCATCGTAGTTAAATTAACCTAACATGAAGTCTTGAATAATAATTGTATCGTTTAGTACAATAAAATGTTCACCACTATAAAATATCTAAAAACGAGTTTTGTTTCAGTCTTTTTAGGTACGTGATGTATTTAACTCCTGTTGTACATTAATTATAAAATTACATCGACTTTTAAAGCAATTAATTCCAAGTGCTATTAAATTAATGACTGCAATTATTATAGAGGTAAGTACATCGTTGATATTCTATCGTTTCACTTTTATTCGTTCATTTTTGTGCGTAAAGTGTATCTAAACATTGTGCTTATAGTAAAGAGATTGGTAACATGAGACTGCGATAAATAATCTTTGTCCACAAAGACCAATACAACGTGTTGTTTTGCATTCTCGTCAAATTTCAGGAGGTTGTTATGAAAGTCATAATTAATCAAATACCTAAATTACGACATCAGCTCAATATTTAATACGTACTTGTTTTTTCAGTTATTTAAGTTTGCCAGTATTTCAGAATACTAACAGTACTTACTTTGTATTTACAGTGCGGTATCACACGGGCCGCGTTTTGAAATGCTTCTCCCACACATGTCGATTTCCGAAAATTAGATTAAAGGAAATTAAAATACCTACTTTTTTATTATTGATTCGTGTTGAGAATCATTAGCATAGTTACCTCCTTCAATTTGACGAAAATGCAAAATGACACATTGTAGAAAAGTACGTGGTAAAGATACCGTTGGCACATTAATAAATTGGTGAATTTCAGATCCTAATGTCGAAAATTTTGGAACAGTGAAAGGCCTAGAAAATAAACTTGAAACCTATTGTAATATTGATATAGAATACAAAATGAATCCTACAACAGTCGTAGGTGATATCAATAAAATTCAAGCAGCCTTGAATGTTCTTGGAGCCCTTCAGCTGACTGCATTTTTATGGCCACAGCAGGCACAAGTTCAAGGTATTGTACCCATATATCAATTTTATTTACGACTCGAGATTTTATGGCAGTAACATTTGTACTGAAGATATAAAATCCATAACTTCAGTAATATCCAGTTAAATGAACAATACAATAACGATAAAAGGTTTTCAATATTTGGTTTAATCGTTTGCTAAATTATTAGAAAATATCTTAGCGTGTCGATCTATTACTTTTTTTGTTTCTGGTACTTAACCGCAGAAGTTATTATCAGCTGAATCCAATGCTTCCTTCCCTGTTTCCACCATTTCCCCATTCAGTTCCTATCTAAGAAAACTTAAATGTTATTTCTATAAATATTCAGGTATAGTACTTATAATTCACTCTCCTAAAGTTATGTAATGTCTTGTAAATTTTTTAACGAAATTTTCATATTAATGGTCATGTTTTCGGCACAGGTGCAAGTCATGGCTCAATATTACTTTAATCTTCTTTATTACAGCTCAAAGCCAATTTTCTTTCCTTTAAGGTCTTGTAGTCTCGTTTTAATCTTTCTCATTTTAATTAGATAGTAACTGTACCTGCGATGTTTTTCGTTGATGTCTGTCATTTGGTTATGTGAATAAATATTTTGACTGAAAAGATTGAATGCGGTATAGAGGGCACTACTGAATAGTTACTATGTCTGTAGGTTTTTTAGGTTCCAGAAGATATGAGATGAGTAGGTATTGATGATATAGCTCTGAAGAAGCAGGTTATAAAAATTGCATTGGGCTGTGGATAAAAAAAAAGAAGATTTAAATAAATATACTGTCGGCGCGCCTACTTTTATTACCGTCTATGATATGCAATCGTGTATTGGCTAAGATACAACGTCAAGGCGCTAAGACATTTATCATCAGTTCACCGTCATTTACTATCTTTTTCTTCTATCTTCGTAGCGAACATTACGCTGCTATATTTTATATTGTGAAACCTAAAGTACCTAATTATATTGAATTAGATTTAGATTTAATAAATTTTACCGTCCGTAAAATTTTCTAAACAATCTCTTTTTCTATCTCCTACACACTGTTGTCTCCATTTCTGATATATATATTTCTCCTTTCGCAGGTCTGCTGGAAGAAATTTCTTTAAGAAATAAGCAGTACCTTTGTACTTAATCGTTGTAATTGTTGTGTCCTTTATATATTCTTGTGTGTACATAAATTGTTAATAAATAAATAATAAATAAAACTAATCGTTTCTTAGGAACCGGGCATGAATCGCGGTAAATATATAGATAGAGTAGACGTAGACCATTCCGCGAAACTAACCATGCTCTCCGTGTATTGTATGTAAATTTGTTATTTTGTTTTCTTTTTATAGTTCTATTAATATTTTTATTTAATGGAGATGTACTTAGCATTTTTTGTTGATGTATTGTGAATGCGTCAACAGCGTAGATTATAAATAAATTCATGATGTCATATTTATTTTATTTCTTCATTTGCCATTACCGATAAGATATATTATGCGTCAACAGCGCAATGTTGCATGTTATACATATGAAGAACATTTTGGAAACGCTTACCTAGAGTCATTTAGTTTTATTAGGTAAAAAAATATAGTTTTTTTCAATTTACGGATATCCAACGATTTTTTGAAGCCAACATCCTTTTTTTCTAATTCAGCTTTGGAGCACTGCTCCTACGCCTATCTAATGGTATCGCTGAAATTTTGATATCTACATATAGTTACGTAGCCTTTTCCCAAGCTATATTGAAGTCGGATTCCAGTTTCACCAGTTTCATGTAAAACCGTATACCGGGTTTTATGCCTATCTGACAATTTCTAGGCAATTTCTATGGTATCTTTTGGTAAGACTGGTTATCAGAATTGTAATGGCTTGACAACTGTTAACGATAATGATCATCCTAATGAGTACGCATCTCAATATATTTTGGTCGTTGTGGACATCATAAAAAGGAAATGAATAGGAACTGTCCTATGATGAAAAAATGGATGTAATTTTAAAGCCATACAAGGTGAACACGCATTTATTTTAGACAGTTGTTGTGTCATGTTGCCGGCTTATGATCAATCTCTAACAAAATGTTATCATATCCATTATTTGCAAGGTTTAGACGTGGATGATAATTATGATATAATATGACGATAGGAATTTATTTTGAGAAATTATCACACGTGTTTAAATCTTTTTGACTAAACACTAGATTCCACAGCTAATATTTGTGTGTAGTAGATCACAGAGGAACATTTATCCAGCGAATCCAGTAGTTACATCATCAAGCTGGTTTTCTTAGTGGAAAATGTCACCACAAATACGGTACGGTACAGCGTGCTGCTGGGGAGTTTGTTGAGCCGTTTCTTCTCCTCAGCCAGAGTACTTAGGAAGCTGTAAAGGCGAATCGGGTTGCTGTCTGATATGTTGACTTTAAAAAAGTGCTACTTAGTAGCCTAATTTGAAATAAATAAATTTCGTTTTTGATTTAGGTAAACTTTCAAATTTCAAAAATAAGATCGCTCTGAATTATAGGTGTTTGATACGAAAAACGTGGCACGTAGTAGGTAGTTAGTAGAACCTTCTTTACCGCATTCAGTAATTGCAGTCAAAATATTTAATCACACAACTGACAATGGTCGACATTTACGCGGACAACCTCGCAGGTACAGGTAGTTACTTATAATTAAAACTATATTATATATAGTAAATTCTTTACTTTTTTACAAACATTTTAAATTGAAGGTTTTATTCTCATGAATATTAATTTATTAGCATTCATTTACTTAAACAAATAAGACGTATTAAAGTCTTATTTGTTTTGTTACAAAATAACTTGAAACCATCTAATCAAAGAAACGTAGATATCTCAAGGCAATAGTTAATAAATGGTTATTCGTATGGTAATTACAAATATTATAAAAACAAAAAGCCGTATTTGCATATCCAAAAGCTAACAACTGCTTATTATAACCAATATATTTAGTATTGGTTATAATATAATTACCAATATTTGTTGGGATAAAATCCCAATGTTGTTATAAAATAACTTTTTTGAGATTAATTTTATAATAATTTACGTGTAACACGTTTTTACTTATGCGCTTTTTTTTGGGGTTTGCACGACTAGTCTCACAGTCAAACTATTCGTATCGCGCCATCGCCTTCGCGTCAGCTCACGAATAAGGACTCCGTAGAGTCTGAAACTAGTCGGGAGATCCGGAAGAAATGCACGTGAGTAAACCATGTCACACATAAAGAATTATAATCTTATCACAATAAATATTTTTTAAAGATATCAAAATTTTAAATTTCGTAGGTTCTCAAAATGTTTTTTTTTACAACCAGATGGCGCATGTTTTGACTTTATAGTAGTTGGTGCGGGATCAGCAGGAAGTGTTATAGCTAACAGACTTACAGAGATTGATGATAGTACAGTATTGTTGATAGAAGCTGGCGGGGACCCTCCATTAGAGTCAGTAGTAAGTAATATTCATGATTAAACACTAGTTAAATAAGAAAATAATCCAGAGCAATTTGATAAAAAACACAACGATAAGGTCAGAAAATAAAAACAAGGACTTGTGAAAATTTTATAAAAGTAAGACTAATAAAATTAACGATCAACAATAAAACTTTCTTTTTTCATCTTATACACTGCTCTCATAGATTTCTTAATACTAGAGTTTCACTTACATTTTCAAAGGTGAACACAAAGAAATAATTCAATAGAAGAAACATTTAATGGAAGAACATTGCTGTACTATATTCACCAAATAAAATTTGAGGAAAATGCCTTCTTGTGTAATCGCTTGACTCAATAAGCTCAATTCAAATCAATCTCACATCAAATGATTGATTCATTCAAAATTTCAATTTTAATATCTTTTGTATCGAAAGTTGCAAGACAATTATACTCTACGGAATGGTTTACAGTTTCAAGTTCATAACTCATACGATAATCTAAAAAGTTTGCTTTGATACAAATCTCAAAAGATTTTGTGTCCTTCCAGACGTAATAATACAAAGAATCTAATTTTTGATGTAAATATCACATTTTGACGTATTTGTTAATGCATTTGACAGTCCAGTAGTATAGTAAATACCACATAAAATAATGGTCTAGCTAAATAAATCTACACTATCAATTTCCTTTTTGCAGATTCCTGCACTATTTTTATATATGAAAAACACCTCAGTAGATTGGAATTATTTATCAGAAGATGATGGTTATAGTTATCGGTACCATAAAAACCAACGAGCTGAAATTACAAGAGGAAAAATGCTTGGAGGCAGCAGTTCTATCAACTTTCAAGCGTACACTAGAGGTAATTACTACGACTTTGACAATTGGGCAAAAATAACTGGCGACGATACATGGAAATGGGATAACGTATTATCATATTTTAAGAAAAGTGAAGACTACGTCGATTCTATTCTACTTGGTACTCGAGATAGAGTCTATCACGGTACTGATGGATATTTGGGTGTGAAGAGATATTATAATGACGAAGCTATTAAGTACTTCGAAGCGTTTGCAGAAAAAGGTGATAAAACTGTTTTGGACACAAATGGTGCCACTCCTCTTGGATACACTGAATGCATGTTTAACTTAAAAGATGGTGTAAGACAAAGTACAGCTTACTCATTTCTGAGCCCAATCAAACATCGGGCAAATTTATTCGTGTTAAAAAATACACTCGTGGCCAAAATTCTTTTTGATACGAGAAAGAATGCGATTGGTGTTGAAGCGATTTTAGAAGATGGCAACATTGTACAGTATAAAGCAAAAAAAGAAGTTGTGGTCTGCGGTGGAGCTATTAATACACCTCAACTGCTAATGCTATCAGGTGTAGGTCCAAAACAGCATTTAAAAAGTAAACAAATCAAAGTAATTTCTGATCTGCCTGTAGGTCAAACTCTGCAAGACCATATTACTATTATTGTGACTCATGCAATGGGACCAACAGACCCTCCAAAGCCTGTAAATCCAGGTGAATTTCCATTTCCACTGCTTGTGGGATACACCACATTAAACGAAAGTCAAGGTTACCCAGATTATCAGACTTTAAATTTTATATTGAATGATCCAACACCCATACTACAAATGTGTTCGTTTTATAATCATTACTATGATGAGATTTGCCAACCGTTATACGACGGAACTGTCGGAAAAGAAGCTTTTTTTAGCTTGTTAAATCTATTATACCCAGAATCTAGAGGGAAAATTTTACTTAGAAGTAATGACCCTAAAGAACATCCTTTAATATACACTGGCTATTACTCTAATTATACAGATTTAATGAACCACGTGAAGTATTTAAAAGATTTCATCCAAATTCAAGATTCGTCATTTTTCAAAAGTGTAAATGCAGTAATGATTGTTCCGAAATTTTGTGGTTGTGGGAAAAATGATGGTTCCGATGAGTTTTGGAAATGTTATGCAGTTTGTATGATGGCGCAAGGATACCATTTTTCGGGATCTTGTCCTATGGGGACCGTAGTGGATTCTCGACTAAACGTCTTTGGGGTACAGCGTCTAAGAGTAGCGGACGCAAGTGTCATGCCAAAGATAACTGGAGCCAATACTAATGCTGCAACGGTTATGATTGGAGAAAAAGCAGCTGATATGATTAAGGAAGATCATTTCTTATTGTTTAAATAGAATTAGCTAATCATAAATGTTTATGTTTACGTTATTTAAGGTGTATGCTTTGTAAGTGTTGTATCTTTCTTTTAATTTTTTTTTGTAATTTTAAATCCTGAATTCCCAAAGTAAAAATACTAGTTAAAAAATGACTCTTTATATTATGACTAAGTGAACGGTTTTATTAATAAAGTTTAAAAAAAAAGTTTTAAAACTTCTGTTTTTTTGCGTATTTTGTAGCAGAATGCAAGCGGCTGATTTATATCGTTCCAAAGTGACATTATAGCACTTAAAAAAAATACATTTGAATTATAACACATCCTGTGCAATACTAAATTTTTGCAATGTTTTAAGATATGAGTTAAACAAAACTCAAGATAATTAAAATTCATATTTCTTCTTAAAAAGTAACAGAAAAAAAAGACATTTATAAACAAACAAAACAAAGACGGCACATATTATTAAATATCAGTCTGAAGAAGACAGTAGCAAAAGGAGATGGCTCAGCTAATGCTGTACCGGGATGAGCATGACCCGTCACAGCGCTGATTTCTAGCCATTCCTACTCCCTAAGTTGTAATGCGAGAGTTGCAGGACGAGCTGGATACACCACTCACAAGATAACTTCTTAAATTCTATTTTGTAATCTAAGTTAAAATAAAACTTTATGGTGATATAATATAGAACAAAAGAACATAAAATAAACTTCATTTATGAATGTATTTGTATGATGTGCGTGTGTGTATGCGTGTGTGTATATAATTCTGTGTGTGCGTTGGTTGAGTAAATATGTGTGGATCTAATTATGGGTAATTTCATTAGAAAAAAATAATTTAACCACAATAGTTTCCAGTAGGCATGTTTCATGAAGGCAATTTGTCTGTTTAGTAGAGCTGTTTCATAGGATTAAAAAATCCCGTATTCATAATTATATACCTTCTTAATCATGCTGAGTACTTTATTTATTTCACGGATGTTAATATACCAGACACTTAAGGGTTTCTAAATTAACAATTATCCTTTATAAATCAACGAAGTAAACCACGAACTATCCTGACGAAGGTATAAAGTTAATACCTTCAAAATGTCAGACAACAATAATCGTTTGCCGTGTCGACGCTAATCTGAGGTAGCAGCCATATAAGGATGTAACCATTCCCCTCACGTCTTTCTAAGGTTATTGAAGAAAACCACAATGTCACGCAACAAAAACTTTTTGCTGGTTTTAATTAAGCGGTACAAATCGAAACTTTTTATTGTTTCTTCCACAGGTAATGTACAGGTCTGGTCATAGATCTATATCTATAAAAATGAATCGCCGAAATGTATGTACGCGCATAATTTTCGAACGACTGTACCAAATTGGATAATACTTTTTTTTCGTGTTCGTTATTATAAGGACAAGGTTTGTTTATTTACATATAATATAATATAAATAGTATAAAAAAAATTACAACTACTTAACCTATTTCATTGATCTTTTTTATTTAGGTTTCCTAATACTCTTTAGAGAAGGTTCTTACGAAAAGATAAAAAAAGAAAATGCGTAAAAAATTTGAAAATTTCAGCACAGTTTTACTATTATTGCTTTCACTATTTAATGGGCTTTTTTAAATTTATTTATCTATACTAATATTATAAAGCTGAAGAGTTTGTTTGTTTGTTTGTTTGTTTGAACGCGCTAATCTCAGGAACTACTGGTTCGAATTGAAAAATTCTTTTTGTATTGGATAGTCCGTTTATTGAGGAAGGCTATAGGCTATATAACATCACGCTACGACCAATAGGAGCGGAGCATAAATGAAAAATGTTGCAAAAATTAAAAACCGTTGAAACTAAAACACGCGAACAAAGTCGCGGGGGACAGCTAGTACTTAAATATAAAATAGTTGAAACAAAATAGAAAAGATCTTTACCAAACAACAACAGGCTGGTAGTATCTAATATTTACCAACTGCTAGCCCAACTAATCTTAAGTACTATTAAATTAATTTAAACAACAGCATCTCACTAAAACCTAAAGGATTTCATTAGTTACATGATTTCAGCACTTCAGACTTCAACTGTTACTACACAAGTATGATTAACAACCTGTCAATACGAGAGCAAACTAAATTGGAAACTGTAAGCTCGTCAAAATATGAAAGGCTTAGTTTATCCGCAGTAAAGTTATTTAAAATTATGTATTTTGTGAAAATTATACTGATTTGTCAGTGCGACGGTGCGAACCGAAATCTTACCTGGCGTTTATGTTTCAATGAGTGTTTTCTGATTGGCTCGGTGTGCGCGGGAGCGGGGAGATGCGCGTACGTCAACCGCCACTATAAAATATCTGACAAACGACGCATTGCAGTGGTTTTTTTTGTGCGTGATGTAGGTAACTACTTTTGTATATTTTGTTTAAATATAAAATTACAAACCAGCAACGCAGTTAATTACGACTGAAATTAAATTAATTACTGACGTTATAGGGGTTACTATCGTCGTAGATTTTTTGTTTTTTCATTTATTTTTATTCGTAAAGTAAAAACAATAAAGATTTGAAAACTCCACTGATATAAAATTGCTGTCGGGAAACTTCATATATTTAAAAGAGAACGGTTCCCCAACTGTGATGAAAATTAACAAATACAACTTGTTTTCTTACTTTTTAGTATTTTTTGGCGGTTCGGTTTTCTAATTTATTAAATTATAATTTTATTTTATATATTTTAGTAACAAGTTTTAAGTGGCAATTATTCAAGGAACTCCAAGGTATTTGTGGTACCTTCTTTGTCTCGGATTCCATAACACAAGTGCTTTAGCTACTTACTTTGGATTCAAAACAATGTATGTGATGTTGTCCACATTTATTGATTGATTTATTTAAAAATTATACAGTTTTTCATAAGTATTTGAAGCTATAATATTTTTTCAGTTTGAATCGGCGCTACCCGACCCCATTTATTTTTTTAATGTTCTATATATTTTCGTATGTTTTAAAGTCCTTTGGTATACCTACTATCCTTACTTGAGGAATTTAAAAAGAAAATTTAATTTAGCCTGTACATTAAAGCGATCCGCAATTTATTTAAAGAATGTACCTTTCATTTTGCATTACCAAGACAAATCTAATAGTCTACAATTTATCAAAATCGATTAAGTCGTTGACTCGTTGAGTAGTTACGAGCAGACATAGAAACAAATACAGAATACAAGTCGAACACATTACCCTGCTTTTTTGCCTTCGCCGCAGTCGGGTAAAAACTGTTCGAAGAAAACTAAACATTTGTACCTACATCAATTAATTTGTGAATTTCAGATCCAAATGGTGTAAATCTAGGGCAAGTGACAAGTCTAGAAAAGAAACTTTAAACCAAAAGTTATATTGATATAAAATACAAAATGAATGCGACTACGTCAATCAATACAACATTAACTAGTATAAATACAATTCAAGCAGCCTTGAATGTTCTTGGAGCCCTTCAGCTGACTGCAGTTTTATGGCCTCAGCAGGCACAAGTTCAAGGTATTGTATCCATATCATCATCGCCATATCCGCCTATTGCCGTCCACAGTTGAACGTAGGCCTCCCCCTAAGAACGCCAACCATCCCTGTTTTGTACCCATAAATCATTTTTACTAACGACTCAAGAGATTTTATGTTATCTATACGAATGTACAGATGATATTAAGAATTATAATCCTATCACAACAAATATTTTTATAAAGACCATAAAATTTCAAATTTCATAGTTTCTCTCAAAAGTATTTTTATTTATTTTTCCACCAGATGGCGCATGTTTTGACTTTATAGTTGCTGGTGCGGGATCAGCAGGAAGTATTATAGCTAACAGACTTACAGAGATTGATAATATAACAGTATTGTTGATAGAAGCTGGCGGGGACCCTCCATTTGAGTCAGTAGTAAGTAATATTCATAATGAAACACTAGTTAAATAAGAAAATAATCCAGAACAAATTGATAAAAAAGACTTTGATAAGGACGATGTAAACAAGGACTCCTTATAAACATATATTGAAAGTAAGACTTAACGATCATCAACATTGCTTTCATAGATTACAGAACACTTGACTTTCTTTTATGTTATCAAAGACGAGCATCCGTCTCCTTTTGTTAGAAATTGTTTTAGTCCCATACATTGCAGATCTATTCACCAAATACAATTTGAAAAAAAACTGTCTGCTGTTTTAGTCACTGCTTTATCGAGCAATTCTAAAAACAATACTAAAGTTCGATTCAATTAAGTTTAAGTGGTACCCCAACAATTTGCATGTGGCAAATATAACTCATCGCTTCGAAATTAATATTCCGCTGTGATTGAGAATTATATGCATACATAGTAGCTTGTTTATGTAAATTTATTCGATCATTGGAGACTACGGCAAACTAATAACGTTACTAAGTAAAGTAATTAGGTTTATTATTAGTATTTGTTTATGTACCTTTTCGAACGACGAGGTGAGTAGAATCGTCCAAACTTCACTGAAGATATTAATATAATTATATTATGCATACAGCTTATTGCTCGTGCATTTTTTATTTTAAAAGTTAAGCATACTTGTATTTTTGTCTGGTCAAAAAAACATAAAGATTACAAGCGTAATGCAAAATGAAAAGTCATATTTAATCATTTCAGTTTGATAATTTCCTTTCCCTCGTCAAGACACCTTTCACCATCTGTAGATCGGTATTTTTAGTCTGGTTGACCGGCAGTGAGAACATCCACTACACCTTACACCCTTCTTTCTACTCATACTCCGCCTGTTGCCCTTGTGCCGGTATCCCGTACCTCTTTCAGACGAAATAATACCTATTAAGAATTAAATTTTGGAAGTAAATATCACATCGTGACGTTTCCGTTAATGTGTCTGACAGTCCTTTCATACTACTTTCGAATCCTTGGTCTATTGTTAATTCATCTTAATTCGTAAATCTATCTATCTATATAAATAAAACTATATCGTTATAGTTACATCATTTGAACCAAAGAACGGGTGGACCGTTTTTTATGATCTTTTACTTGTAGGATATGGTTCTGTCCCGAATAGCAGAATAACTATTAAAACATTAAAAAAAGATCGTTTACGAGAATGGAACGGGGACTCTGGGTGAAACCGTGGGGAACAGCTAGTGTTATATAAAATAAAGGTTTGAAATAATCTATATGATACTATAATTTTCATTTTTTTAGGTACCAGCAATTTTTCTATATATGAAAAACTCTTCAGTAGATTGGAAGTATTTATCAGAAGATGATGGTTATAGTTATCAGTACCATAAAAACCAACGAGCTGAAATCACAAGAGGTAAAATGCTTGGAGGCAGCAGTTCCATCAACTTTCAAGCATATACTAGAGGTAATTACCACGACTTTGACAATTGGGCAGAAATAACCGGCGACGATACATGGAAATGGGATAACGTATTATCATATTTTAAGAAAAGTGAAGACTACGTTGATCCTATTCTACTTAATACTACAGATAGCCTCTATCACGGTACCGATGGGAATGTGGGTGTGAAGAGATATTATAATGATGTAACTAAAAAGTACTTTGAAGCGTTTGCAGAAAAAGGTGATAAAATTGTGTTAGATACAAATGGTGCCACTCCTCTTGGGTACACTGAATGCGCGGTCAACATTAAGGATAATATCAGGCAAAGTACAGCTTACTCATTTTTAAGCCCGATCAAACATCGGCCAAATTTATTCGTGCTAAAAAATACACTTGTTTCCAAAGTTCTTTTTGATGCGAGTAAAAATGCGATCGGCGTTGAAGCGATTTTAGAAGATGGTAGCACTGTACAGTATAAAGCAAACAAAGAGGTTATCGTCTCTGGCGGAGCCATTAATACGCCTCAACTGCTAATGCTGTCAGGTGTAGGTCCAAAACAGCATTTAAAAAGTAAAAAAATCAAAGTAATTTCGAATCTGCCTGTAGGTCAAACTCTGCAAGACCATATAAGTGCTTTTGTAACACACGCAATGGGACCAGCAGCCCCTCCAAAGCCTTTGAATCCAGGTGAATTTCCATTTCCATTCCTAGTGGGATATACCACATTAAACGAAAGTCAAGGTTACGCAGACTATCAGACTTTAAGTTTGATATTGAACGATCCAATAGCCATAATACAATTTTGTTCCTTTTTTTTTCATTTCAACGATGAGATTTGCCAACCGTTTTACGACGGAACTGTTGGAAAAGAATATCTTTTCACCTTAGTAAGTTTAATATACCCGGAATCTAGAGGAAAAATTTTACTTAGAAGTAATGACCCTAAAGAACATCCTTTAATATACACTGGCTATTACTCCAATGGTACAGATTTAGTGAACCACGCGAAGTATTTAAAAGATTTCGTTCAAGTTCAACAATCGTCATTTTTCAAAAGTGTAAATGCAAAAATGATAATTCCGAAATCTTGTGGTTGTGGGGAAAATGATGGTTCCGATGAGTTTTGGAAATGTTATGCAGTTTGTATGATGGCGCAAGGATACCATTTTTCGGGATCTTGTCCTATGGGGACCGTAGTGGATTCTCGACTAAACGTCTTTGGGGTACAGCGGCTTAGAGTAGCGGATGCAAGTGTCATGCCAAAGATAAATGGGGCCAATACTAATGCTGCAACGATGATGATAGGTGAAAAAGCAGCTGACATGATTAAGGAAGATCATTTATTATTGTTAAAATAGATTTAGCCAATCATAAATGTATACATTTGTTTTTGTGTTGTTTTATAATTGTTTTAGGAAATATGTTTTTAGTTTACGATTACCGAAAAGCAGGTTTTTTGACTTTGTATTTATTTTACAATTTTTTTTTTCGGGAGTGTGGTTGCGCTGATATTTACGCAATTTCTAAGAAATAATTCTTATGAAATAGATGTTTCATAATTATGTTCAACCAAATAAATGTTCATGCATGAACATGAATAAAAAGTCTTCCATGCAACTGCAACATCAGCAGAATTTAGCAGCGAAACTCCGAGACGGCGCAAAACACCGCTGACAATACAATTACGTATATTTGTCTACTAACCATAATTTTAGAATATACCTAAGATGCTTTCAAAGCTAAATAAACAGTCTTATTCAATGAATTGAGTTTAACTCATCTCTTTTCCCTCTCACTGTGGCCATGACACCATTCGCCATCAGTAGATCGGGCCTCTGAGTCTGGTTGACCGGCAGTGAGAACATCTACTATACCTTACACCCTTCTTCCTACCCATACTCAGTCTGTTGCCTCAGTGCCGGGTATCCCGTACCTTTCGTCCACGGACGTAGGGCGGTAGATTGTTAGGGTTAGATTTCTGTGAAGACTCGGCAAGTTACGAGTCTACACAAGCTTTAATAATTAAAACACACTATTTTACGTTTTTTTATTGCAGAATGCAAGTGACTGATGTATTTCGTTCCCAACCGCTACTTACACAAGGAGCACTTAATGTTTAAGGTGTATTTTATAATATTTTACCTGTTTACCTTTTGTTAACGATAAAAGGAGGGAAGTCCAACATTTTCAATGGATTCTTTTCTCTTTTGTGCAAAATCTCTATGCTTCCATTGTTAAGTGGAGTAATAAAAAACATCTCGAAACGTTTTCTAATAACACTTAACTTTCAAATAAATTTGTCAAACAAATAACGCAGTGAGGAATAATGTTGAGACAATTACTTGAATGGGAATTTTTAATTTAGATATGCCATTACTTGAGAATGAATTTGATTAATATTTAAGTACTAGCTGTCTCCTGAGACTTTGTCCGCGTGTTTTAGTTTCAACGGTTTTTCATTTTAGCAACATTTTTCATTTATGTTCCGCTCCTTTTGGTCGCAGCGTAATGTTATATAGCTTATAGCCTTCCTCAATAAATGGTCTATCCAACACTGAAAGAGTTTTTCAAATCGGACGAGTAGTTCCTGAGATTAGCGCGTTTAAATAAACAAACAAACTCTTCAGCTTTATAAATATATTAGTATATTAGTATATATATAGATTTGAGAAAAGGCAAATTGTTATCAACCAAAAAAGTTTAATTTTGTTACTCATATTTTAAAACATATTTGAAATTTATTTTCTAGTGTGTTATGCCATCGAAACAATATAAAATACGATAATTAATTTAAATTTAGGTACTTTATAATTTTAGCTATTTATTGAAATAAAACTACTTTTTAAACGGACTGTAGCGCGGTTTATTTAGATTTTAGTTCCCGACGTTTCGATGCCTTTGCATATGTCATGGTCACGGGCAGACTGTGTAACCATGTCACCTGTGTCATGTGAGAAGACTAGTTTTATTTAAATGTCTAACATTTGCGTAAACCTCAGAGCGCATGTTTAGGAATGTATTTCAAAAGCAAGATAAATATCCTAAAATTCATATTAAAAGCAAGTTTAAAAGCAATTAATTACGATCAAAAACTAATTCAATAAGTTGTAGGTCGGTAATTTCTTACCTAAATCATGGCTACAATGTAGGTGTGTCTGAGCCCTAAAGTTATGAGAATCGAGGTGATTAAGGCAGATTGAAAAGCCTACTTTACGTCTATTATCCTATATTAGTTACCTAAAATATACTTTTTCGTTGTTGAAATTACTCGTGGGCGTTTGTTTTTAATGATGTAATTAGTATTTTCTTAAAATTAAACAGAATTTTTTACGTTTTCTTTTTTAATTAGTATGTAGGCGGTTAACGAAATATCCTAAAATAGACTTTACTTTAACATATCAATACATAATTTTTCATAATTAAATCGAGTTAGTGTTATTAATATTGAAAAATAGTAGCTCTCTTTCACGAAAATCATAATTACGTTTGACTCTTTAAAATTCTAGGCTACAGAATACCAGTTGGTTAATTAGTTACAGAATTACCAATTACCAGTTGTGTTAAACACAAAACAAATAGTTAACGGCTTACTTTAAACTAAAGATTACTTTAATAATTGATATAAAAAATGTTATTTACTCAGAAAAGAGCTTTGTTAATTAATGCATTCTCGTTTAGTTACTAAAACATAAAGTAATTGGACTGTTGAACTGCAATTCTCTTAGTAAACGTTTTAATATAAATGGGTGTGTATTTAAAATATTTTCTAGTGAATAGGCAGATAACATAAATGTATTTCATGAAAAAAAAAACCAACCTTTGAGATATAACCTCATACATTTAGACTATTTAGTCTTTTTTAATACGTATATTTAGGCAGTAATTAAATAAATTGGACAGTATTGGTGTTCTTAAGAAATAATATTTTATCATTTATTACCACCAATTTATTAATTTTTAACTGCAAATACAACATATACTTAGTATAATTTTTAACATATAGTATAAATCATCGAACAGAACACTGAACTATCCTGACGAAGGTACACAATATTACCTGCACAATATCAGACAGCAATAATTGTTAGCCGTTTCAAAGCTAATCCTAGGTAGGAGCCATATAAGGATGTATCATTCCCCTCACGTCTAACTAAGGTTATTGAAGAAAGACAGAATGAGACGCAACGAAAACTTTTTGCTGGATCGAAATTTGTTCTGAGCAATTGTTGGTAAGGTAGACCGTATTACAATGACTTGCGAAAGTGAACCTTAGTGCATTGAAATAAAGGTGATGTGGTGAGTGTTAAAAGTGAGAGTTGATAGTACCTTCCTTTTGCGTCCGCATGTGGGTTAATTTTGGTGATGTCGTTAAATGACTACTTTTGATTAAAGTTACTAGAATGTGCGTAACGTTTAGGCTGAGTCAGGTAGCCATTTTGGAATACAAAAAAATAATATTACCTACCTATTTATTTATTATTTATTTTCAGCCATGATTGTCCCACTGCAAGGCAAAGGCCTCCCTTTCCTTCTTTCAATTTTTTCGGTCTTGGGCTATATTGCTGTCCATGATTTTAAAAAGTTGTTAAGTTCGAAAAAATAAAAATATATATATTTAAATAATATTTTTGGCTTCTTCGTATCAACATGAACTGGTTGTCAAATATAAATACTAGATTGGATCGACCTGTATGGTAAAGAAGTTGACCACCTACTGCCATCGTCAAACATTCATCCAAGTGTTCTTTATTTACATCAAAATAAGAATTAATTTTAATTATTAGTTAAATAGCAGAACAAAATCTTTTAATAATATTCCTTCAACAGGCAATGTAAAAAACTGGCAAGAATAGGTCTTTCCATGACGGGCCTGTTGGTCTAGTGGTTAGTGACCCTGACTGCAAAACCGGAGGTCGTGGGTTCGATTCCCACCCAGGACGAATCTTTGTGTGATGAGCACGATCATTTGTTCTGTGTCTGGGTGTTATTTATCTATAATATGTATGTATTTAGAAATATATAAGTATGTTTATCAGTTATCTGGTTGCCATAGCACAGGCTCTGCCTAGTTTGGGATCAGATGACCGTGTGTGAGATGTCCCAAGATATTATTATTGTTATAAAAGACAATACCTGCCCTAAACCGCTGACCAAACTAATCTCAAGTACCATTTATTTATATAAGATCGCTCTTAAACTTAAAGGATTCCATTAGTTACATAATTTCAGCACTTCAGACTTCAGCGGTTACTAGACAAGTATGATTAACGACTTGTCAATACGAAAGCGAACTAAATTAGAAACTGTAAGCTCGTCAAAATATGAAAGGTTGTAGTTTAGCCTCTGTAAAGGTATACAAACTGATGTATTTAGCGGAAATTATAATTGAAGATGATTTATGTGTTGCCCTATTCCAAGAACTTGTCAGAACATGGTATGTTCTATTTTCCATGTAATATTAACCCCTGGTTTCTAAAAAGCTGATTTATTTAATCTGTTGTCAAATCTGCTGATCTCGACTGTGATTGGTTGACCAAAAGACTAACAAATAATCGAAGCTCTTGACATTAGATATGACTGGTGAATATTGACGAGTGAATAACAAATTTTTGTATTTATCAGCCTTTCGAAACCGCGGCTTAGTCTTCTGTTTTTATACCACTACAGACCAAATACCTCTTGGTTTAGAGCACTTTACAAATAGTTCAATTCATAGAACAAGTTTTTTTTTATTTAAAGAATACTGCTCTTAGGGTTTTACAACATTCAAATGACATGCACAAAGAACACCTAGACTTACAACAAGCATTTGTGGATCGCACAAATACTTGTTCCATGCGAGGATCGAACCGAGAGCACTTCTCGCATAGTGGTAACTGGCGTGGTGACCTATACCACCCGGCTATCCGTGCAGTAAATTTGAAGGAAGATTTAGAGATAAATTGCCCTTTCAGACGCGATTAATGTTGTTTAATGAGGTTAGGTCCTTAACAGGACATAGAGAGGTAGAAGCCAAAAAGTTTATTTAAAAAAAATATATAACTGTATATTTCTATATTAAATGTAAAATATTTTAACATTTAATATAGAAATCTCTTACTGCTATCCAACAGTCATTCTGTAAAACGATAAATTCAAATTTACACAGTAGCATTTTTCAAGCGTCTATAATACAATGGACCACCCTGTCAATCGCCCCAATTAACCGCTTCTCGCTGTGGTTGTGGAGAAAAAACGGCGCAACAAACTCCCCATCAGAGTAGATACATACACAACCATAAAACTGATTATTAAAATCCAAAAACCATACACACATATTTCTGGTATAGGTAACACAGTTTATCCTGCTACATAAACTTCCTTCTAGTAAAGTTTACCCACATCCTATGTTTTGTTGAAACCGGAATCAGGACATGAATACAGTAAAAAGTTTATCCAATTGCATAGCTTAGTTTGCATTGGTAGGTTAGTTAAACAGGGTGCTACAGAAATGCGTGACCGTATTTGAAATACGGATTTTGCTCATAGGAATGAACGACCTCATCCAAGAAAGAGCATATTCCGAAAATATATTTTGGATTAAAATTTTTTGGACCTACTCATATTTTGATAAGCTAATGATTATTTTGTATGGCAAGGCCACGGCGAATGAAGACTGTAATAACTTTTATACATTTATAATATTAAAAAATAATTTAATAACAAAACAAAAGCAACCATGTTGTACTTGTCATGTATTTCTGAGTCTGTCTAATGGCAAAGATAAGATCCATTAATGTTCTAAAACAAAATATGTAACTATGTTTAATTGATAACGAGTAACAAAAATATTTACATTAAATATTTTAGTGAACAAGTCTGATGACAACAAATAGACCGAGATACCTCAATATAAATCGATGTTGTTCTTATATTTTGATAATAACTCGATGGTAATATTTAATTAGAAAATATAATTTAAGCACTTAAATGTATTTTCGTACAAAATAAAATAAAACGTCATTGCTACGTCACAAGTTGCTACCCAAAAACATCAAAATTTAGACGTCCTCTCTCCAAATCTTATGTCACAGCCGTAATCCTTTAACTACACACAAGGGCGCAGCTAAAGCGAAACGGAGGATGTAAAAATATATTTTATATTCATGTATCGCTCGTCCCTTGAGGGGTTTAAAAAAAAACAATGAAAACGCGTCCTGGCTTGGTTTGTTGTACAGCTCGTAAAAACCTTGAAGTGGTTACGAAACTTCATTAAAATAATGTTTTTTCGTATAAAGGCATATTTTTTGTTTTGTCTATGCGTGAGTAAACATACATTTATACTTCCTTATATATTGCCTTGTACTTGAATGTTTTCGTACGCTATTCTTACTTTTAAAGGTCAGTAACAATAAAAAACTGTTTTTATTTTTTTTAACCCGTTTTTACTTACATAGGGTGTAAGCAATATGGGATAAACAATTAAAAAATTCTATATGTGCATTATAATGTTTTCATGACCTATTTTTGCATTCATTATGGCATGGTGGCCTAGCGGTTCAATTAACGGATTTGTATGTACAAGGTTGCAGGTTCAAACTCATGCAAGTACCAATGTAACTTTTTAACGTTATATTATGTCTTTTTTAACTAAACTAAGACACCAATGACACACGTTAAAAAAGAAACATCGTGAGGAAATCTGAATTTTATTTCTTACTAGCTGTCCCCCGCGACTTTGTTCGCGTGTTTTAGTTTCAACGGTTTATCATTTTTGCAACATTTTTCATTTATGCTCCGCTCCTATTGGTCGTAGCGTGATGTTATATAGCCTATCCAATACAAAAATATTTTTTCAATTCGAACTAGTAGTTCCTGAGATTAGCGCGTTCAAACAAACAAACTCTTTAGCTTTATAATATTAGTATAGATTATCTCAAATCACCGCTATTCATTTTTATAATTATAATGAATATATATTTTTGAAACCAATGCGTAAAAATTAAAACCCAAGCCCATATTCAATATATGTATAATCAATCCTACGTGTGTACATTAGGAGTAAAATTTTTTTTTATTTTAAACTATCTGGTACCCGGCGCGCTTCGTTTCACCTAAAATAAACTACAATTTCGACTTATGGTTCAAAAGATACAAAACACTGCCACCAGCGTTACCTATCTGGCACTAGCGTAACTATGTTCGTCGAAATGGTCATGTTGCCCTTGATATGTGTGCAAAGTTTCATATCAATTGGGCTAACAGTTTTCAAGTTTTAGGTGACCATACATCATACAAATTTTCTTTTATATCTATTTGTACATTTCTGATAACGAACAAAAGATTGTTCAATACAATGGTTTTATTTTATTTCTTTTATGTCAATATTGTATATGTGCAGCATAATTGAAACCAACATAAAATAATACAGTCATAACATAAATTAATATATTACCATTCCACTCAATTTAATTTAATGCGAGCTCTATAAATAAAACTGTTTTAAATTGGGTATATGTCGGCCATATTGCCCGGTTAAATGTAATTCATTCCTATAATGACGATCTGTTCCGTGGTCAGCTGATAGAATGGGGAAGATTGGACCAAGGATTATCGGCTTAAAAAACACTGAGTAGTTTGAAATGTGCCTAGCATTCCGTCCTAATTAGTTACTTTTTGCTTAAAAAAGTTAACTTGTAGCACTTTTCTTAAAAATAAAAGTAACAATGACAACTCTAGAGATTCGATTAGATTTTTTTTCATAGTTTATTATATAATCCTATTTATTACTTACTAGATGTTGCCCGCGGCTCCGCCCGCGTGGGTGTCGGGTTTCCCGACAAAAAGTAGCCCATGTCCTATGGGATCCAAACTTGGAACATACCAAGTTTCATCAAAATCGGTTCAGTGGTTTAGCCGTGAAAGTGTAACAGGCTGAAAGACAGACAGAGTTACTTTCGATATGGATGTATCAAATTGCCATTCTATAGTAAAATTGATTCACTATGGAAGTTAAGTATAAATTATGGTAATATATGGAAGGTAAATATAAAACTTAATCATATAATCTGGTTTCAAAGCGACATCAAAATTCCATACATTTGTGTTTGTTTTGAGTTCAGCTGTCGATATATATTTCATGTCACATCTGTAATATAAGTCTAAATACTTATTACATATTGAAATTAATCAACATTATGTACATAGTAATTGTAATATGGAATTTGTATTTACATTGCCACAGTCATTTCCAACGTCACAGACTGATGTATAATGTATATCCTTTTGCACGAAAGAGAAATTATACATTTCTCTTTACAAACGTACACGTGTCTTCAAATCCTCACTCTGTATATCTTTATGGCTCGATTCCGCAGAAAGTTATTTTAATTCTGAATATCTAAGTGTTGGTAATTATATCATTAAGTGCGGATGTTTGGCAGGATAATGACCGATCTTCCCACCATCTGTTACCAATATTGAAACTAGGGGCGCTAAAATGGTGCTTTTCGGAGAATCATATTGTGGTCCATAAAATAGTTTTTATTTCTATATTCTTGTGATATTTTACACTTGGAAAGTGGTAAGGGCGGTCGAATCGGGTTTAAGTTTAGCTATTTTACTGACCAACTTTTAACTTGCGGTGCCTGCTTATAATAATATATTATGTAACGGGAATTTATATTTTATTATTAAAATATATTTTTTGATTTATTGAATTATGATTTGATTACGAATGAGCATTCGATTCATATTTGTGACAGTTTCTTATATAGATAAAATGTCTTAGATACACACTCACCAAGTCTGGTGAGAATTCGAAGAAAGATTCAGATTATGATTCTGAGAAACGACCATCTTAGCCACTATGGTTTTATTGTCAATATGATACAAATGCGATGCTCTTATTTTTGGTGGTTCCCTATCCTTACATTGTATTTTATAGCAGAAGTAAGTTCCTTTGATGTTTTGCTACGATTTATTGTTGTATAAATAAAATTTCTGAGAAACGTTTGGTTTGATTCTAAGACTTAATGTAGGCATCTTAATTTTAATCTTCGCATCATACATATTTAATTATTTACACAAAATTCGAGAGTCTTTTTTCGGAGAATTACTTATTTTTAGAGATTATTTAAATGGAACTTGAAGACTATGTATAAAAACAGGCCTTAGCAACAAATTCCACTGTTTCGTGGTAATATAGAAAGTTTTCAGACACATTAAATAAATCTCCTCTATTGCGCGCTACATAAACTAATGTTACGCCATTTTGACTCCACAAACCAAAATATTACGAATTTCTTTATATGTGTACAGAAAAACTAAATTATCTTTAAACAAAGGTTACCACCCACCGCCAAGTTGAGTAATAAAATATTCATAATAATGTTATGAAAGCAATTTCGCGAATTACTCGGTACAGCGTAATTGTATCGCTATTTCACTATTACATTTCATGTTTGTTGTATTTTTAATTTTGTTTTAAGGATATTTTTTGTTTATTTTTTATGAGGTAACAACAGTTTTATATTATATTACAAGCTCTATTAATTTGCAAGGTAATATGTAATTGTGTTTTTTAGGTCAAATCTTGCAAGCTGAATTAGAACCACTTCTTGAAATCTGAATCAGAATGAATTTTGCACACTTATATAAGATCGGTGACAATACAATATTATGGTAATTTCAAGGGAGTGTACTGGCTCCCATCCTCTTTAATATCTACACCAATGACCAGCCACAAATACCACACACGACCCGCTTTTTATACGCTGATGACTTAGCCTTAGCTTCCCAAGCACCATCTTTTGAAGAAGTTGAAACCCACCTGACGGTTGGACTACAAACTCTAAGCACATACTACGACAGCAATTCATTAAAGCCCAACCCGTCAAAAACACAAGCCTGCGCCTTCCACCTACGCAATCGAGAAGCCAACAGGGTTTTGAATATCACATGGCGAAACGTGCCCGTAGCTCACTGTCCACATCCTAAATATCTTGGTATCACATTAGACAGAGCCCTCACGTACAAACAACACTGTACTAACACAAAGATGAAGGTGCACGGTAGAAACAATATCCTGCGGCGACTTACTTCCACCAAGTGGGGAGCATCACCGCATGTCTTACGGACAACCGGAATTGCTCTTTGCTACTCGGCTGGTGAATATGCCAGTCCGGTATGGAGCCGTTCCGCGCACACCAACCTGGTGGATACAGCCTTAAACGACACATGCCGGATTATCACAGGCTGTCTTAAGCCAACTCCCGTTGGTATGCTGTATCCATTAGCCGGCATCGCTCCGCCAGCAGTCCAAAGACAGGTGGCTAGCTCCAGTGAGAAGGAAAAATTGGAAAAAGACCCAAGACACCCAATGCACCAGTATGTCTCTGTACAGCAGAGGCTTAAAAGCCGTCACAGTTTCATAAAAAATGTAGAGCCTCTGGGTGACGATGCTGCGAAGACCCGGCTCCAACTATGGAAGGAGAGATACCCAACCCCACTGCCCATGCCACCTTCCGAGAAACTACCCCCCGGTAACAACTTACCATGGCTGACGTGGAAATCTATGAATAGACTCCGGACCCAAGTCGGCCGGTGTAAAGAAAATATGTATCGGTGGGGTTACAGCACACACGAGCCCTGTGAGTGTGGTACCTCTCCCCAGACCATGGCTCACCTGCTGAGCTGCTCAGCGTGTCCCACCACCTGTACACGCGAGGACCTGTACAACGCTACAGATAACGCTGTCCGCGTGGCTGAGTACTGGTCCACAAAAATCTAGCTACTATGCCATTGATCGATACGCTAAGAAGAAGAAGATGGTAATTTCGAGCTAGTTTGATGACGGACGCAATCCATCGTGTTTTGGGTTGTTTGATTTGTCTTCACTAGTACTTTGAGTCTAGCTGATTTATAAAGCTATCAGAAAATATTTGTAATAAAAACTTTATGTTGAGTTTAAGGTGTCATTGCTGTAATTTAATAAATTTTATTGGTTTTGAGCAACTTTTTAAGCGATTTTTTTTTCTTATAAAAAGGGTCGACGTCTCACTAAATTACTTTTGGCAAACTTTTTTACCAGCTAAAGAACGTCATTAACATGGAACGATAATGACATTAGGAATCTGTCTGTATTTCATTAGGCAATCTCTATGTAATTCCTCTGTATTTATTTATCAAATTCAATTCTTATTTAAACTCGACAACTTAACTGAAGATACAGATCAAGCTTCCAAACGGCTGACACTCGAAAAGGAACTCTTTCAATAGAATTCCATCTGTAAGGGTATTACAATACGATTTATTTCAGCTCCATAAATCCTGGAAGGTAGCCGTTTCAACAGCCGTTCATAACCGGGATTGTGCAGAGCCTTCGACGGTTTAAACTTTGAAAGTATTCAAACGGAATGCTATCGAAACAATATGATTGTATTGGTGTTATGGGATTATTTTAGTTATTTTCAATCGAGTTATTTACCGCCTTTAAAAAATGTTTTTAAATCGACCTCGATACATGATTTTTTTCTATGTTTTTTGTTAGATTAATACGTTTTTTTTTATAAAAAAAGACATTATGTTAAGCACTTAGTCTTGACTGTTATACAAGTTGATCTTTCTTTAGCAGTCATTCATACAATCGTTGTAATTTTAATATTATGTAAATAAACTCTGGGTTTTTTTCCTTCTAATTAAATTATAATTAAAATTCCTAATTCCTTAAATTATTTCTTTCTTTTATTTAATTATAAAAATAAGCAGTCACAAGTACAGTCAATGTAACTGTATTAGTTAATCAGAAAAATAATCAATTTAACATAATCCCGGGTCACAAAAACACGTTAAAAAGAAGGAACTCTATTCTTTATGGGAGTCGGCTCAAATGTAATCCTGTAATCTCTTCTTACAATATCTGAGGGAAAAGATAAATAGTCTTAGGAAGATTACTTGGAGTGTCGGCCACCAAAAGTGGGTCATCGATATACTGAAAGCCTTAAGGAAATTTATTGGACGCTATGTTTTCAAAATTATCTATTTTTAGACTACGTTATTCCATAGAAAAGAAATACCTAATTCCAAACATAAAGAAAATGAATTACCTTCAAAAACTAGAGTTAATCGGGATTCATTAATTGTTATTGTGAGTAAAACTTGTTTAATGGTTGAAAAAAACGCTTAAAAATTACTTTTATGTCACTTTATAACCACCAAATCGGACGAAAATTTACAAATGCAGTGCATTATACAGCAAAACAACAACTACAACAAAAGGTTTTGCATATTATTAAAAACAATTAGGTTTTGCATATTATTATAAAAAAATGAGCCTCAGGCGGAAATCAAACCCGCGACTACGGATTAAAATCACCAGTTGCTTAACCAACTGAGGTCACCTACTGATGTCTAAATTTCTCCTTCTAGTCGTACTTATTACACGTCTTAGGCCCGACGTACAGTTGAAGTAAAAAATAAAATAATAGAACATTTTATGTCAGACACATACTATACCACCTATGACAACACGACCATGAATTATATTATAAAAAAATATATAACTACGTCACACTATTTGACCTTGTTTTGTGAAAAACTCGGGCATTGGCAATAATTTGCAAACTTAATTTCGACGATTGATCACATTCTATAATATTTTTGACTGCAATCATTCAAACATCCAAATTTTCTCATAAACATTAGGAAACATCTTCACAAGTACCCATTCATCTTCATAAGCCATATCTTCTTGTCAGACACGTTAGGTCGGTATTAATTCATGTGGTGGAGCCACATCTGGTCTCATGCCGAAATAAACAGCACGTGGCTTTAATAATGCCATGTAAACTAACAAATTAGTTTGTTATAATTCTCAGATTATGCGTACGTACAATATTCAAGGTTGTATTAAAAATAGGTAGGTAAAATGCTAACTTGACAGGACCGCTTAAACGTAAAGTTCTTATTTTTCTCATTTTCCCAAGCTATGTTGGGGTCGCCTTCCAGTCTTACCAGATTAAGCTCAATACCGTATTTTACATGGAGTAACTGCGTATCTGACCTCCACAATCCATTATACTGGGTAACACAGTAACCCAAAGTAAGACTGGTTGTCAGAACTGTAATGACTTAACGACTGTTAAAGTTCAACGTATGACAGTCGGGACCAACGGCTCAACGTGCTATCCGAGGCACGGAGGAGTCTCGGTATGTTTACAAATGGTCACCCATCCAGCGGCTTAACTTGTATTATCAGTTAATCCATATGGTTAACACTTAACTATGAGACTTAACTTAACCGCTTAAACTTAAAGTAACTTATATAAATATATATAGTTGAGTATAGGATTCGTCTTCCATTCATAACCATGCAAAGTTTTTGGCAACACTAGGCATAAGGCCGACAGTATTCCAATAGATAGAGCAATATCTAGAAGACTCTTTTATCAAAACAAACAAAATTAACAAACAGTAATTAAAGACCTAGTTCTAAATATTCAGAAAATCACAAATCGTAAAACAGTGAAACAATTCGTAGTACAAATTTACTATACCAATAAATCCTTGACACGCTCGAAATAGTTTATCGATAAAGGAATCCAGAGAAAGAATAAAAGTAACCTTATCCAAATGGGTGGCCAAGAAATATGAGCGAACGAAAATTCAAGGTAATTTTATTTGGAGTTCCACTGCAATTCGGAATTTCAGACAAATCATTCGGTTAGTCACCCGTGCCGGTCGCATTTTGATATAAACGACCGATAAACTATCCAAATATCGTCCAACTTATCCGAAAATAAAGAGAGAGTAAGACAAAAGATAGGAACTCTAAATAGTTAGAGTGAGACGTTTATAGTTTGAGTCCCGGCTTTAAATTGAATGAATCAGCTCGGAATTACGTAGGGTATCCTTTTATCTGCATTTCGTGAAATGTATGAATGGTTAACGAGCTTACATGCTGAATTGCAAAGATATTTACTGGTACAAATTAAGGTAAATCGCTAATTCCATAAACCCACATTTGACTGCACGGATAGCCGAGTGGTATAGGTCACCCCATGCCAATTACCACTGTGCGTGACGTGCTGTGGATGCGTTCCCTGCATGGGACCATGTTCCAAGTCTGCGTAGTCATTGTGCTTGTGAATTGAATGTTTGTAAAACTTCCCGCACCACAAAGATTAAATTCCTGAGGCGGGATGCGTTTTTTTTTAAATAATATTAAAAAAAGATTTATTCCACTAGTGAAAATGGAATTTGTGGTCTTAAATTGCTAACACAAAGTAAAAATTCTCGGTCATCCAAGCATTATACTATTACGGCAGTAATGACAAAACACATTAGGTATATAGAAGAATCCTCTGATATAAAATGCATTCTGAAGACAAAGAATCGAATTGAATTTTCGGCCCAATGAACTAAAAACTTTACATTGAAGAGCCGCGATCTCGTCTATTTCAAAATTATATTGTTAAAGTATATTTTTTATGTTGTATCCATTTTATTAAATAACGGTAGTATTTGATCACTGTAATGTTAATTAATGTAAACAAAGTATTTGCTTGTTAAATCGCATAAAATAAAAAACATTTATTTAAAAACATCACCATTAACAGAAAATTACAAAAACAAAACATTATGTATAAAATTGTTACAAGAAGTCTCGGAGTTCTAACAAAATAAAAATTATATTTTTTTGCAAACCATGATTGTAAGTCACGGATCAAATTTATTGTGACAACTCATTTATATACTTTACTTATGTTACTGTTCTAACCCATACAAAAATCCCATAAGCCAGCGACAACCCATGTCTTGTACAGAGAACTCGAATTTATTACAATGAATAATGCAAGACGATGCCTACCCAAGTACTATGTAGTTTCTTATTATTTTAGGCGATTTCTGGAACGAGTTTGGATCTTCACTTTCAGCTCGAAGATTCGGCCCAAAGTAATAATACAAGTCTTTGCAAAAAAACGGGCACCTGAACAAAAATTTTTGTGCAGTAGTAGAGTGAATTTTACAAAGTTTATTTTGTGTAATAAATACCTACATAGTGATGAAGTACTTAATTAGTATATTTGCACGTATGTTTTGTGTAATTATGATATTGGAATATGGCTGGAATCGAAATTATGCGATTCCAAAAATGGTAAACAAATTGAGTAACTGCATGCTTAAAAAATTATTATGGTTTATTAATATTTAAAAACTGAGACATTATCACTATTTACTAAACCACCTATCATTATTTTAATGAGATTTTATTCATTGAAAACTCTTCAATTTCAAATTAGTAACAAAATAGCAACCATCCTCAGTGCCGCTGTTTTTGCAAAGGGCTGTATGAAACGTTTGATATCTCGGTTACGTTCGAAACATAGTTATGTATAGCCGCCTAAGGGCCTCTCTGAAAAAACAATGGGGTTCCGAAGATGAAGGGAGCTCTAGGGATTAATAGACAAGAAAGGACAATGCAGAATTTCTTAAGGAAAATTTTTAGATCGGTTTCTATCGCTGCACTTGTTTCGTGATAAGGAAAGGTTTTGAATTATTTTTGGGGATCGTTAAACTGATAAAATGTAGAACTACAAACTCAAGAATAAGATAATGTTATAATATACAATAGACACCGGATAGATCTAAACATATTAGTAACAAGTTGAACATTTTATCTAGGTAACAAAATATTATCTTGTGTGTGTCGGTGTGTGTGAGTGGCTGTGTAGTGCGTGCGTGTGTTTGCGGGCGTGTGTGTACATGTAAAATTTGTTATGAAAAAATGTAATAATAATATCATCATCTCAAATCACAATAGCACGGGTCTGCCTAACCCTTCGTGGTTTGAAGACATTTTGAATATTACTGAAGCCAAATTGCCGGATGAAGATCATAACTAATTTAACTTCAATTAAGGCAAAACTTAATATCAACTGCATGAAACACAAAATTAAATTGTTATAGTACAATTAATTTGATAATAAACGGTACAGTGTTATTAGCAGATTGGTTTACGAGCACCACCATTGTTTGTTGTTCCGTTCATAATTAAAACTCATTAAGAACATAATATTACTTCCTTTGTTCATCTTAAAGTGGGCTGAAATTACAAACTTCTGTGACGTAATAATTTTTATTATTCTTTGTTTTATGTCATTGTCACATGGGAGTTTATGTCGAAGTAGAGATAGGCCAGTCTTTTATATTTTCTTTTTAATAGATGGTAAATAAAACATTATATTTATTGAAACAAGAGAACGAAGGCATCGTCTTTAACTAGTATTTTTTTTTAATAGAAAATATGTATAATGTTATTTTAATATTTATTTATAACTCATATCAGAAATATTTATTTGTACAGGTGACTAAAGTATGTTTTTCTTTATTTCAGGTTGATTCATCACCAAGGCAACATTGAACCATAAAAGGTACTTACACAAATAATCCAATACTATTTTATACCAACAATATTTTAAAGTTTCATTTTTTTCTAACAAACTTACCTTTCACTTAGCAAACATTTATGGTCAACTGTAAGGCAGGCACTCTGATCCCATTTGACATTTACCTCAAAGCAGACATCTGCAAAATATTTTATAATATCGGCCCCAAAATTTCATCCAGCCAATAGTCGCACTAATTCCATTAAATCTAAATTCTTCACAAACTTTTCTCATTGTTTCTATCTTTGGACACAGTTCAAATGCCATCAGCTTCCATTAATGGTGACCCAACGATCCTTGAACAATGTTCTAAAGCTTTAATGGCTCGAGAAATAAGTTCACGTGTAATTCCTTCAGCAGTTTTTGGCCTAAAACAATTTTAGGCTCCATGCCCGCGTAGAGAAAGCATCGACTATCTAAAATTGTATCTCAGATGATTTATTTCTGCGGTTTTGGTATGTTGACAATTTTTCCGATTTATTTAGTTGAAAAGCAACCAGTTTTATTTACTGTGGTTGAAATGGTTGACTTATACTTTTGATATTTAGACTTGGTTTCTTTCTTTCTGTTTAAAATAAGATAGGTATTGTGTGTGCAAAAAACAATGGCATAAAATATAAATGAAAAAAATTATGGTATGTATTTCGAAAAAAACTTTCTAGGTAACTTCATATCTAATAACTTAAAATTGCAAATAAAAATGACTCTATTTAAAACCACTGAACTGATGCTCATACTCACGAAACAAAATATATCCTTGTTCTATTTAAGTCAAACTGAAATTATCACCTGCAGAAACCCTTCCCTAAGGAAATCAATCCTCTTACGAAACAAATGAATATGTAAAGAAACAAAAAGGTACAGGAATAAACCTTTTACACGCATTGGTGGAACATGCTGACTTGCGAGAGACCTTTCAAATCGAATCAAACTTGTGCAATGACCCGCAAACGGCCATACGTATCACCTGTTACGTTGTCCATGATCGAAAGGTAGTACTGAATTTCCCGAAGTTGGAATCGTTTATTCAATTGATGATGTAGGTAAAAAATATTTAGATTTTTTTTGGCAAAGGTAAACCAAAGTCAATGGATGCCACGTGGTATTTTAGAATGATGGTAAGCAGGAATGCTGCCCGAAAGAAAAAAAAAAAAGCTATGATGAAAAAATTTTTTATAAATTATAAAATTGTTGTGGCTACTAGGATAATAGGTAGAATAAAAGACATTGTAAAGATGCTTAATATAAACTATAATCACCGTTTATAATCAAGAAATAGAAAATATTCATTAATTAGTCAGCAAAGTAGTGAAAGTAATGTTTGGTATTAATTTGGCTGGAACATCGGAATTTCCCAAAAACTAATAAATAAAGTAGGTACAAAGTTTAAGCTCTCAATAACCAGATTTACCTTTGAACTAAAATCCCTTTACCGTCCTGAAAACCGTCTAGAAGGCTTAACGTGAAATTTTAATTAAAATTCGATCTCCAAGCACGACAATCACTGAGATAATTATAAAAACTGATTTTGCGACAGACCTAGGGATTTCGATGTAATTTATCGGGTATCAGCAAATTTCAGATGCATGAATAATAACCCTGGGGGAAATTGCTGTTGCATTTATAAAGAACTTCTGTTTATTGCGTGTTCTGGCGGTGACGTGAAAATGAGAATACAGGTAGTTTATCATTTTTTTGTTATTGCTTCGTGGGATTGTGTTCGCTATAAATGTCAATATCACAAATTTTATTTTTAATTTTTCTGTTAAGTTCAAGATCAATGTAAAAAACAATTAATAAATATAATTATTTTTTCTCTTATCAAAAGTTTAATAAAATTTCCGTTACTAAAAAACACTGGAAGGCATAACAATAAATGGTAATGGCTTAACAAATTTAAATAATTCATTGATAAAATCAGACATTGATAGATGACTGTAAAAAAAATTGACATTGGGCATGGATCAGTTTCTTTGACGGCACATCACTAAATACCATTTTTAATGAAGTGGTGCCAAATCTATCACTCTATCTATGTTTTCATTAGTTCATACGAGATCTCCACTGAAATTCTTACATCCTCTTATTTGACTCCAAAAATCTAGCTGTTTCTTCTTCCCTAAGAATGGAACTTCACAAACAAACAAAACCCTAAGCACTTTGATATAAACTCCTCAATTAATTCTTAACAAGGATATCCTGATTCCGGCACACTGCTTTCAACATTTTCTTCAACGGGTCCAAACTCTCATAATTAACATGTTCAAACAAGTGTGAAGCATTTCCTGTTCCCCACTTGGGCGTAAAAAAACAAACACATGGAATATTTGAAAGGAAAACATCCTCTTTAAATACATGGTCCTATGTATACGTATATTGTTTATTTACTTTCTGTAATGCAAAGGGGTGAACTCGAGTAAAACAGTTTTGTTAAGGACATTTACTTTACGCATTATAGCGTTAGACAGCCCTATGTTTTCGCGTCAGCGGAAATCTTATTTTATATATTTTAGGGAAATAGGGAACTTGATTTTATTAGGGACTCCAAAATATTGCGTTCTGCTTTTGTCCTTAATATTTTCTTGGCAAGGAGAGCAAGTTTTGAGACGCTTGTGTAATAGTCATTGTTTTCAAACGATATTATACCGGATTAAATATTCTGCACTTACAACAAAAAAAAGCAATATGACTAAAATGAAAATAAAGAAATAGACAAAAGAAAACTGGAAATGGTGACTGTGAAAGAAACTGTTAGTAGAAAATATGTTCTATGAGATAAAGCCTGGAAACGTTTAATTTCTAAGATTGATTAATTAAGATTTTACTTAGTTGCCCAAATTAACAGATTTTAAATACATAACTATAATACTTATAAACTTAACCTTGGTATTTTTAACCAGAAACCATGCGATCAAAGCTCAAAATCCTAATCCACACTGACCTATTTAATGAAATTTTCATTTTCAATTTCAATATTTTAACCACTATAATATCTGTCTAACCGTTTGGAATTTTAGAACAATCATTTCTAGATATTATATCCTTGCAATTGAGTCTGCGAACTTGGGCCCTGGGATTTGGAAATTGGTAGGACCTAGGGGTTTAAGACTTTGACAACTGAATAACAAAGTTATCTGTAGTAGGACAAGTTCTGCCGTTTGGTAATGGAATGGAACTTGTAGGTAACTAATTTAATGAAAGAACTGAACGTTAACATCGAAGCCAAATGTTCGGTGATGATATTTTGGGAAATATTGTTTTTTAAAAACCTTAGTTTTGCATTCTGCTGTGTACTTCAGTCCTCTCTTTACAGTTTATTTTTTTGAAGTACTTTTATTTCTAATTTGTTGACTAACATTAAATTTTATATTCCATCAAGAGTTTGTTTAAATTTATAAAACTTTAAACACACAAGTTTTAAATTATTTTAAAGACACAGTGAACGAAACAAAGCCTACAGAAAATGTTTTAGTAAATACTGCAGGAGACGTCTTGGTCGCATTGCCAGCAATTTATAACAATTCGCGGCGAGACCTCAGCTGTCAAGTGTTAATGTTGATGAATTGAACACTGTTCCACTGGATGCAGGAATTAGCTCTGAATAGTAACAGGACCTGAACCGAAACATTTCTCTTGATTTCGATGTGAATTGTCGTACAATTGTACAATATTGGAAGGCCGGACTTACAAAAATAGCATCATAATATTGTAAATGAAAATATATATAAGAAAATAGGGGCTCATGGCTAAGTATAAGTATGGTTTGATGGATAACAAAAGTTAAGCCGCTCAAATCGCTGTAGGTCTGTAGATGGGTAACCACTCCGTGCCTCGGAAAGCACGCTAAGCCGTTGGCTACGAATGCCATACGTTGATCTTTATCAGTCGTTAAGTAATTAAAATTCTGACAGAGAAGACACAGAATTTTATTGTGCTGTGGTCAGAAAAGCCCATTTTAGTAGGTAAAATGGGTTTTGGAGGTCAGATAGGCAGTCAATCTATGTAAAATACGGTACTGAGCGGTATGGAAGTTTTCACGCATAAACTACTGTACGGATTTGGTCGAATTTTTCCACTTGGATAAACAAATTTTAGTGGGATAATTTTTATTTTGATTTAACTTCAAGATGTTGTCAGTTAAAAAAATATTTGAATAACCATACACCTGTAAGGCTGAACTGAAATAGATTTGATTGATTGAATAACACTCGCTTTGTTCAAATCCCAGATTGAGCTGAATTGATTTTTCAGTTTACAAATAGGATTCAATCCCAATAACTTAGGGGCTTTCGTTTGATGATAACCAGTAGATATGTAATATAAACATTTTTATTAATACTGTTATTTATGTTATGGCTTTATATTAACAATTTGCAATCTTAAAATACGTTTCATTTCAAAGAATATCAGACTTTTGGAATTCAAATACACTGCTAATAGAATTGCAATATGAATTGAATAACGATATAAGATAAATTCGGGAGATTGTCATCGAAATCGTCATCAGTCATTAACATGATGATTTAAAAAAATGTCGTTAAAAAAATTCTTGAACATCTTTAAATTCTAAAATATATTTTCTTTAAGTACGTTTTCATTGTTTCGTTTTTACTTAAATTCTTTGCGAAGTAGAGAAAGGATTCTTAAACTCAAGTACTTAACACAATTTATCTGTTTTAATAGTGTAAAACTTTTAAGATCTCTTTTGTTTCAACAATATGTTTTTATAGTTTTACTAAGTAGTCTTTTTTGGGGCGACGCTTTTAAAAATTTAATATCAATTTTATTCTTAACCTACTTTCAGTTTGGAAGTTAGCCAGTTTCGTTTTCTTCTAAGTTTTCACTTACATTCACTGTTTTCACATACAAGCCTCATAGAAAGCTTTGATTTCTATTACAAATAGAATATTTTGGTTTTAAATGTTATGCTCTTTGCATTAGATACAATAAAAGTAAATGTCATTTCAGGGTTTAAGATTAGTGTTAAAGGTTTGTGTCTGTATAATTTGAATGTTTTTTTTTTTCATATTATGCGATTAGTTCACTTTTAATTAATTATTTTTCAAAATATCTAGTCTCATAGGTCCATTTTATCTCATTTTAGGGCAAAGGCCTCCATCTATCTTTTCCACGTAGTTCAGTTCTGTGATCGGACGGGCCAGATTTTCTATAGGAATCTACTTGGTCCCTTGAGCTTCGTCTCGGTCGACAAAATATAGTACACAAATAATTTCATCGAAAACTCGTGTATAGGCACCAAAAGGCAAGCTACCTGTGCATGTAGTATCGTCAACCTCATCAAAATGACAACATTTTCACTTAGCCGTCTACCTTAATGCCAACTAGATAAGGTCGATATTTGTGATTCTTTGTGAGTACTGTCATGTGGTAGACTGTATACTTCCCTGCCATCCACAAATCCAATTGATATGAGGAAGGGCTCCTATAACCTTATTATGTAGTAAACTATTTACGACGATCTGATTTGTCAAAGCTCGGAGTACATTTTGGCGTTTCTCGATCTTTGCGGAAATGTACCAGCATTGTTTTGGAAATAATACACGAATTGGTATTATATTTTAAGGTAGTTTCAGTCCATTGTGCTGTTGGGTATGTCTCTGTCGTTGGTTTTCTCAAGCTCGCTTTACGTATTACAGACATGGACAAATTAACGAAATTATTAGAACAAAATAACGGAAAAATATAACCGTTTTTGATGTCAGATGTGATGTTGGAGTAGGATGCTCAAACAAATTTTATACTTGGTCAGCCCCGCATAAATACTAGGCTTACCGATATGCTTCCAGCTAATTCTTGGGTATTATGGTCACATTTGCCGCCGTCAACCAGATGACCTCAACAAATTATTTGTGGAATCAGAGAGATCATGCGACCCAGCACTAGGCCGTTGGTGTAATCAGGAAACCATAATCACTGGGCTCTCTGTTACCGCCCTAAGGAAAGCTGAACATCGGGAGAAATGCAGACAGATTGTGAGATCTATGAAGGACTCATTAAAGACACGACCTTCTGCAATGTAGAACAAGTCTATCTACCGACCAGCACAGCCACGTGAATTACTAAACATCAAGACGGAAAATTTGGATGGGATTAACATCTTTGTAAACAATCTACTGCTATTTATATGGCGATAAAGTTTGAGAACAAAGGTATTAACGCGTTCTTGAATAAAGTCTTTTTAAAATTAGAAAGTAAGGCCACTTGATATTAAAAAGGCCAAGAATAGAAAACGTAAGTGAACGGCTTTTAAAGGTTAATATAGAAGAGACTTAGTTGAAAGGCGTAGGCAAAATTCTATTATATAATAATATTCCTTTTTTTTCTATCGATTTACGTTATTAAAATATGTTTTGTAAACTATCGAACATTTTTTTTTCTACCTGGATAAAGCATTTTTATGTAGCTACAAAAAATTCAAAGGGTTGTAACATTTTCCTCACGATTCACCTTTTTAGGTCAATAAAGCAGCTGTTACGAACTTGTTTTAACACAAAAAATGTCCTTCACATTGGTCTTATAAAAAATTTCCACTCCGAATCGCGAGCCAGAAAAATATCGAAATCGTTATTTATTTTCTGAGAAACTGTTTTCTTATTTTCTTCTTACGTAATACAGAGTGTTACCAAAAGGTTATATCTATCCAAAAGGGGTTAAGAGTACATCAGGTATAGAGTCAAATTACAAAATATTTGCTTTATTTAGATACGTTCTAGGAAAAAAACGTTACGTTCTGAAACATGCCTTGAATTTAAGTTAGCCTGGTGCGAATCATTAAAACCGGGCAAGTGCAAGTCGGACTCGCACACGAAGGCTTACATACAAGATACATAACAGAAACTACTTTTTTTTTGATATAGCGTCACCAGAAACCCGCACACACTCAGTGAAAATTTCAATTGTCTACCTATTACGGTACATCAGATACAGCCCTCTGTCTGACAGACAAACGGACAGCTAAGGCTCAGTAATAAAGTCCCGTGGTAGAGGCAAAATTAAAATTACCATTATGGGCATCACTAACAAGAATAATATCTGACCTTCAATTAGCAGCTGAAATCAACAAGAAATTCAAAGCATACATTTTCTTAACCCAGAAATATTTAGGTCACTTACACTACCAATTAGTACAGCAATACACGAAACCCTTACATAACACGAAGCTGCATCTCGGATCAAATTGAATCTTAGCGTGTCGGTACCAGATCATGTTATGTAGAATTGAATTACACGTGAGTATACGGTATTGTCTTAGAATCTAGGTACTATTGTTAGGTCAGACAATTCCTTAAAGTGAGAGGAATTTCGATTGAAATTGCTGTGTAATCTCCGAGTGGAATTATTATTAGTAGAAAATATCAAATAGGTAAATGTTTTTTTATTAATTAGTTCCTTATATCCTTAACCAGTTTCTTTAGCAGCGTTGGCGTGATCAAATTTAGGTAACAGCTTGTTAATCATGAGAGATATTTAAATAAAACTACTATTTAAACGGATTTAAGTGTCAGGGTTACAGGCAGACAGTCTGCCCGTGACCATGACACATGCAAAGACGTTAAAAGGTCGGGAACTAAAATCTAAACAAACTGCGATAGAATCCGTTTAAATAGTAGTTTTATTTTAATGTCTAACATTCGCGTAAATCTTAAAGAGCATCATGACAGGTATTTCACACACAATTTAAAAATCTAAAAATTATTAAATGTTTTGGTAAGGATCGATAAGTTTTATTATTGAAACACAATAAAAATTGATTACAGATAAATGTAAAAGGAACCGACTTTAATGACAATTACATGGTACCACCACTACGGATGACAAAAACAATTATAGCTATCCACATTTCGAGTTGAAATAACTTGCTGGTAATTTTTGAACAGGATTTCATGTATTATTTCATGTTGTTCATTTTCTTTAAGCATAGAAATATCATCCTCATTAATCATTTAAAAGCAAGCAAACAATGTCCTGATCTAGTCATATGTTATGTTGCGTACAGACAACGGGAGTGACTTTGTTTTATACTATGTAAAGATTCGCTGTAGGTACATTATAAGTTAAAGATATGCGTCAACAACGCAAATTAGCCGGCGCTAATTAGAACATTCCGTGCAGCTAAGATAAAAAAATATTTTCGTGTCCTAATAATAAATCGTAACATAGAATTGCCAATAGAAATGTTCACTACCCACAAATAATAGTTTTAGAAACCAATTTCACATGTCCAACTAATTTTAAACTAAGCCCCAATAACTGACCCCGATTTTGACCCTACCATATCCAGTAAACGAATCTATATGTCTAGACCTGGATCGATATGATCCCAATGTATTTCATCGGTTCCTCTGAAATATTTAGGGCCTTAACCCTAGTTTATACATAATGTATAGTAAAATCTGTGAGTGTGATTCGCTTTTATCTTAGGAACTACTAAATTGAGGTTTATGTAGAAGACTACTTTTATCTACGAATTTTGTGTGCTGTAAATTTTTGTTGTCAAATGTAATTTGTTCCAGTTTGCAATGTTACAAGAATATTTATCGCTGGTCGATATGTTTATTTCCGGACACTTTGGAACGTTATCAAACTTTGCATAACCAAACAATTCAAAAATATAATTCAAATTAAAACATAAGTTTTATAAAACAGGTTTAGTTAAAACAAGCAAACTAAGTTAAATATTTGTGAATATTCATATGTACTCAAACTCAATTAAAATAAAACCATTGCTATCTTTTACTAACATACAGCGTGAGAAAAGGACGTTAATAGATAAATAACTAACTTATAAATTAATGTCAAACTAGTTTTTACCTTGAACATCACTGTGTTTACGTTTCTACGTGTCTGCCAATACGTATGAGAATTTTAGTCGGAACTAAATTTGACAGCCCTAATTTTCGTCTATTCTTTGTAATTATGAGCAAGTAAAAAATATAGCTGATAGCCTAAAATAAGATTAGTGCGTGTTTAACAGAATCGAGGCCATTTAGCGCAAAAACTTTACAAACAGTAGGTAGGTACTATCATACGTTATAACTAGATTACAATATTCACAGCTCCAATACAGTTTGATTTTATACTCCATTGACATATAGAGTAAACATTGAATGATGACTTCATGTTCAGAGCACCTGCATAATTGATTGAACGCTACCGAATTAAGTCAATTGTGCAGTTTGCATAATAATATACCTGGCAAACAAAGGAACTATAGACAGCTGTGTTGTGTATCTTGACGAAGATGAAGTTGACGAGTTGAAAGATGATGTTGAAATAATTTCGTATTAAAAAAAGTAATTGCGATTTTATCGGTCCTGTATAAAAGAAAATACGTAGACGCCAAATAAATCTCATCTATATTTTTTTTCACAATTTAACATATTTTTTTTAGATTCCTTTCGGCAAAAAATACGATCAATTATTGTATTTTAGAACAACTTTGTATAAAATATAAATAAATTCGACTATATATTGAATAACTTCGTAAGCCCACTACAGGGCAAAACGTACCATTATGCTAAAATTATTCGTGGCAATAGAATATTCACAGTCAACTTTGACTGTTACAAGTAAACATATTTTCAGACTGGACTCGCATTATACAGAATATACCACATCAAAGGAAGCAGCGAAGTCTAAATAATAAATGAAAAGCAATATATTAAGAAAGTCACATAGCATCAAAGAATTTTTGGTGAAATACCAAAAATAACTAAATAATTCTATTGGTCTCAACGGAAAATCTCCCAATAATTATACGAACCAATAGTCGTGTTCATTATTTGCGCTTTCCATCTCCAAATATTGAGGGTTATTGAACCGAGGACCCTCGGGGCGACGTGGAGTGCTCGTACTCACACATGTTGTAATTATCACTTCAGTTCCGAGAATATAATATGTGAAATGTTATCTTAGAAATACTTGTATGCTTTAGTTATTTATTATAATCATTACCTGTCTGCCTTCTTTTTTCTTTTTTTTTTGTTACTGGGTGAAAATCTAAAGACTTCAACCCAAGCCGAGGGCACGACGTGGGGATATGTCGGACTTTCACCGACTAAAAACACCCCGGTCCCGTCCTTGCCTTTGCCGGAGTCCCGGCTTCGCTAAAGCATGCTCGGCGGGGCTCCGGTGAATTACCTGTCCGCCTGACTTGGCACGGGTTATGTGAGATTTTCAAAACAGATTTTCTTTTATGAAAACCTTCTCCTGACAATAGTTAACATAACAGAAAAGATAGGGAAATTGTTCCATCCGTTCACGCGTGATGCGATGACCAAGGGAAATAAAGATTCAATTTTATCTATTAAAAAAAAACACATCGCCGGTGCAAAGCCGGGAAGGGCTAGAGCTAGTAAATAATAAATTTGGACAACATCACATACATTGCTCTAAACCCAATTTAAGTAGTTAAAGCACTTGTGTTATGGAATCAGACACAATGAAGGTACCACAAACACCCAGACACTCGAGACATTGTAGAAAATTTATTTTCTACATTTTATAACTTTATGACACTAGCAGGCTGAATGGTAATGATTTTTGGTTTAGAATAATTGATGCCAAACAATAAATGGCCCCGATTATGTTAAACCCACACTAAAATTGTTTTAGGCCATCAGTATCTTTTTCACTTGTACACTATTAGAAAAGGACAGACGAAAATTAGAGCTGTGAAATTTAGTTCGACACTCAGAAACGTGTGCGCTAAAACACACGTGATGTTCAAAGCGAAGACTGGTTTTACATTTCTAAGTAAGTTGTTGTCTGTTGCCGTCCTTTTCTCACGCTTTAATTTAGTAAAAGATAGCAATGGACTGATTTTGATTTAGTTAGCGTACAAGGAAATCGGCGCCAATATCAATTATTTAATTTACTTGTTTTGAGCTGATATTTTATAAAGTGGCTCTATACCAGATGTACTCTTCACTCCTTTTAGATCGATATATCCTTTCGGTAACATACTGTATATTTCTTTTTTGTACACCGTTGGCATCCAAAATAAGGTTCCGTAATTTTCATTCGAATTTAATTTTACCAGAAAATTGAAACAGTAGCCAATAAATGTCTTTAACATTTATTGCACGGATTCTTGGTCAAATAGGTCACGATTAGGGCGCAAATTTGTTACAGAAATTGTAAGAAAAGTACTCAAGGTAAAATTATTAAATGTTTTGTTAAGGATCGATTAGTTTTATTGTTGAAACACAATAAAAATTAATTACACGTAAATGTAAAACGAACCGACTTTAATGACATTTACATGGGACCACCACTACGGACGACAAAAAAATATTATACCTATCCACATTTCGAGTTGAATTAACATGCTTGTAATTTTTGATCAGGATTTTATATATATTATTTCTTGTTGTTGATTTTCTTTAAGCATAGAAATATCATCCTCATTAATCATATTTAAAGCAAGCTAACAATGTCTAGATTAAGTCTGATGTTATGTTGTGTTACATTAATAATTCTCAAAACATAATTTTGTATACACCTAATTAAATCAAAATCGAATAACTGTTACATTGCCAAATTTTAGGAGAAATACTTGAAATTTCTAGGAACAACTTAACAAATACGAATTAATTTGAGGTGTTTCCGAATATACCCACAAACCGTTGTACCTTTGTATGAGAGGTACACACACAAAGGTCGTAATAGTTTATTGCATCATAAAAAGAACTATTATTATTTACGAAGCGACAAATTCCTTAGTTAACTTCAGTCTCAAGATTATTACAATCTGTAAAGGTCGCAACATGGTTGCCTTCTACGTTAATACCTTTGCCTTGTGTTACTACCATATAATTAGATTAAATTATAAGTTTCACAACTTATAATTTAATCCTTAACTTAGTCTTGACAAAGGACACATTGGTTAGTTAAAATAGTTTTATAATAATAATTATGTTAATTTTGCATGTAAATCTCCGTAGGAATAAATAGGGAGGTACTTTGATATGTCATTAATCAGCGAATTAATATTGTAGTTGTAAGGAGTGCACCACTAAATTAATAATTTTATTGTTTAAAAATTCTTTACGTAAATAAAATTAATTACACAATCAGTCACATCCGAGTACAATCAGCAACAAAATTTTATAAATAAAATCAGATTTATAAAACACGTAAATGTAATAATATTCCATAAATTATCTAATCTATTACCTAATCTCAACTTCAATTTCTGAAATTTAAATTGTGTTAAGGTATTTTGTAATTGAACTGACTTCCTTTAAAGCTAGTTTTCTTCCACCAGCGCTATTTCCATAACCATCCTAAGATTCCTATAGTATGGAGCACTGCACTAGCATATCTCTAGCTTGTAACAGTATATTGTATAACACGATATACTAGAATCTAGATATACATCGGATAAACTATAATAACCATGATACGGGATTGATTTGCGTTCCATAGTTTGAGTTTGAAACTGCATGGTTGATGGAATGTGGTGTATACCTAAAACCAGAATTCTAGAGACATACATTGGGCTGTTGGCGCTATTTGGCATACCATTTTTTATTAGTTATTTAAATATTTTACACACTGGTTTAAATATTTTATTATGATGTCTTGTAGTTATTAATAATTTCTTATACGAAAAGAAAATCATTTTTATTTTATATATTTTCATGTTATTTTTCCATTTTTTTTTGCAATTAATTGCAACTAAAATTACAAGCAATACACGACCTACTAAGAAGCATTTAGATGTGCTAATGCAGTGCTTTTTATAGTAATTATTTATTTTAGTACTTCTCATTACAAATTGAATTTTACCATACAAGTTGCAAAATATTTTTGTTAACCATTTTTTAAGCCCTTTATTTTGATAATTTACTCGACAGGTTGGTTAAAAAAATACATTTACGACTTACAGTATTTATCGCCAAAAATTCAGCTATTTTTATTTAAAAACACCTATCTAAAGACTCTTAAGTCAATCTAACGATACCTTAATTATAGAAATCCATTTAACCGTTTGGAAGATGCGAAGTTATTAATGAAACATACTTAAAGGATAACGAAACGAAAAACATAACATCCTTGGCAGTCGGCTAAAAGTCTACTATCTTCGCAAGTAAGTAACATCAACAAAAACCAAAGAAAAGTCTAGGATTTCACTTCAACTAAAATCGCAGACGTCTCTAATTCCCAACGAAGTCCATTGAAGAAAAATCTCTTAAACTCAAGCAGTTCATGTTTAACGTAGCGTGTTGAACATGCCCCGACATGCCCTGTTTCCTGTACCACTAAAAGTGTAACCGTTAAGTGCTGAAAACGTTCTTACTGTACTCCTGTTTACTTTGCTTAAATTAGGAGGTTTACTAATGGCTCAAAAGAAATTCTTACTTTGAAGTTCTTCATTATTTAATTTTTCTAAAAAATACTTATGTTATCGTCTAAATATTTAGTAGTTATTGACGAGCTGGCTACCACCCCTAGGCTTGACGCATTTGAATTGAAAACTATCTATTTGTATAAATTCTCAGTCTTCGTAATATTTAAGTGACATCAAAATTGTTAATATTATCAAACTCGTCGAAAATGGAATAAGTTTAAGGAGTTACATTATGTAATTTTAAAGCCATCGTCGTTTTAATAAATATAAAAGATGGAACTGTCTATATAACTTCATCTATATCTGTTAGTTCCACTTGCACAATTCCGAGTTATCTTTTTAAATCAGAGTTAAGTGTGCTAACACGTGGTTAAATTGATAGATTATCATACGACATTATCAATTTAACCTCGTGTTAGCAACTAATTCTGAGTTAGGCTGTTTCGTGCAAGTGGGCCTTATAAAATTAGCATGGGTTTAAAACGTTAAATAAAATTATAGGATCAATTAAAATAAAATAACTTTTGAACGGATTTTATCGCAGTTCATATTTAGATTTTAGTTCATTAACATTCGCGTAAACATCAGAAATCAATATTATAGGATCAATTTGTATTTTCATCATACTTCTGTCACATGTCACCTGAAGTTTTCTTTATATTAATCATACTAATAAATTTCTCAGCTGCGTGTCTGGTTTCCTGACTACAACTTCCCAAGTAAACGTTAACTGGAGGCGATAGCTCACAAGAATCACTGTAATTGAAGTGCTTATGAAAGTGCTTTAGGCGATTCCGTGATCAATTTGATTTCAGCACGCAAATCTAGAATTTCCTGATAATTTTCTAATGGAAGTACTTAATATGAAAAGTTTAACTTCTAGAAAGGTAAAAATTCAATGAAACCCGTGATAATGTCTTTAGTATAACTATATATATTTGAGAAAATTTTTGTTTTTTCTGTGTATGTTAAAATTAAAAAACTCATGTTACATACAGTATCCATCAACCAATCAAGAGTAAAGAGATTTACTATTGCTTTTAAACTAAAGGCACAAACCCCATACACACCATTAAATAAGAAAACTGGTCAACCTAACCGACCTTCAACTTTTTCAATAAACATGAGACCACTTCATTATCCAGCAAGTTATACATAGAAACCAAACCAAAACACATTAATACATGTCACACCAGATCTTACCCAAAACATATGTACGCGAAGGCTGAAGGACGAGGGCCCTTAAGAACCCTCAACAAACCCTTTTAGTGTCGTAGCAATAAATCAAGTCTTAATGACAGGCACGTTTTTTCAGCCAAGAATACACTTAGAGGTAATCACAAAACGGCTGAACAAAGTGAACAGCCGTTTGTGGAAGCACAAAATGTTTTCGACTTGTTTTTCTGAGACAGTCAAATGCTTACTGAAGGCATTTCGGCCAAAAATGGCTCGCCGTACATTCTGGTCACGTTCGCACGAAAAATGAGATGATTATGTTAAGTTGCAGAAATTTTACTATTATTGTTGGAACAATGTTTGGGTGTAAAGGTTTTGGACTGATGTGGGGAGGAAGTTGTGCCCAAGTTTTTTTTGAGTTATGATGAGATCATGATCGTTTTATTGAATCAACCTTCGCGTTGTATGTGATGTACCTAGTAGGTTTTTGGATATATTTTTTGTATTATTTTTAACTATACTCCTCTCCTTTTTAAATGAGGAGAGGAATTGACAACTAAGTGGTATTTTCTGCTTTGAAACAAAAAAGTATCTATGTCGCTTCACCTCGAAAATCATCTATATTTTTTTGAACGGTATAAAATTCCTACCTGTGGAGCTCGAGTCGCAAGTCAGGAGTTACGAATACTGGTAATAAAATGATGGCATATAGCACTCGTTTGTTTTGCTGGGTATAATTCCCTAGTATCCTTACTTTATTACCTACGTATCTTTACTTACTGACTAACCAGTACAAAAGTGTATATTCAGTAGGTATGTATACAGGGTGTTACCGAAAGAGTATGTCTATCCAAAAGAAGTGAAGAGTACACCTGGTTTAGAGTCAGTTTACAAAATTTTAGCTCATAATAAGTTAATTAAATAATGTAGGTATATTCAATTTATCGCATTAATTATTCGAACCCAAAAATCAAACAAAGGTATATCTTATTACATCACGCGTAAAATGTGCAGAAACATCGCTTCAGCGGCGGTCTGATTATGATTTTTGGTGTTAAATAATTGATGCGAAAAATTGGAAATCCATCAATTAATTAAATTATTTTGGGCTGTCTTTGTAAAATGACTCTATACCTGATGTACTCTTCACCCCTTTTGGATAGATATAACCTTTCGGTAACACCCTGTATAACTATAGTCAAACATTTAAGAAACCCACTAGCTTCAGAACACACCGCCTACCTCTACCTAACCTGTCTTCAGTAAACAGAAACTGTTAGAAATTTAGCTGACGCGTTTAGTATGCGCACTACGTACTTAGATTTGTGCTCCCTTTGGAAGGTAAAACGGTCGTAAGACAAGTAAATATAACTTAGGCAAATGAACGAGACGTATAGGCAGTTTTAACATGACTGTATATTCTAGTCACGTACCATCAAAGGAAAACGAGATGATTATATTTAACTCTGAAATTTGTTCAGCTTACATCAACTACAGTTTATAACTAGTTTAATGAATGTTTGAATTTGGTCCAATTTCGGAACTAGATTTTGTGATTAATTGTGTAACATGTTGTCACACGGAATTGTTTGGTAATTGAATAATTATGAAACTGGAGGCAATCTACATTGTTATAAGCTAGGTTTCAAAACACAAATCTGTTTACCAGACCTTCCCTAGTACATTATTATGCACTAAATAAATTAATAGTAGATTATTAGATATAAAATATTTATACTCTATTATCAGAAAATAATACTACCAATAATACCGGCCTGTAAATGTCACACTGCTGGGCATACGCCTCTTCTCGTGTAGAGAAGGCATGAGCATTGATCACCATGCTTGCTCAATTGCAATTTCAGATTACAATTTTTGGAATACAGGTGTTCTTACAATGTTTTCCTTTACCGTTTGCCTATGGCGTCTAAGAATAATTAAGAAAGAATATATAATTTTGAAAAAGTCACATTGTTCATCTCTAGTGGGTTCGAACCTGCAACCTTGCATACAAATCCGTTCGTTGAACTTCTAGGCCTCCACGATATTTTCACGACACACAGACTACAATGATTGCTGAAAATATGAATACACTATGGCCTATCCTAAAGCTATGAAAACTATGGATACCTACTAACTATTTACTTTTAAAAAAAAGAACAAATAAAATAATAAGACTAATAAGAAAAACATATTACCATAAAGCCATGAAAAAAATAATATATAAACGTCTTTAATCTTAACGTTACGTTTTATTAAACTGTAAGGCTGCACCTCGCATACATAATATCCAATAAGTGAGCTAAGTTTCTTCATCAAGTTACTAAAAGGAGATATTAGAAATAATTACAAAAATAATCGTCTACTTAACATGCAAGGCGCGTCGACGCAAGACGATCTTCATAATATGCAATGTAGATTTCATTAGAACTTGCATGATTTTATGAAAATGCAACTTTACTAACTTGGTTTATTAAAGAATTTAGTTTCAAAGGAGTTTCTTTAAGTCCAAAGAAGGTTGTTTGTGCAAAGAAGTTTAAGTTCGTCTGATTTTGTAATTGGTTTTATTTAATTTGAAGGCTTTGTCAGCGTAGTGACGATGTGTTTTGGGGATAATATTTTATTTACTTTTTATGTATATGTACCTTTTCCAGGTTTCGCATTTAAAATTGAAAAAGTCAATAAAAACTTTGCTATTTATTGTTTTTATTTAAAATGCGGAACTTTAATAAATACAAAATTATATATTTGACTAAAACCATCGAATATTTATTTCTGTATCTACAAGCGAAATACATGAAAACAAAAGAAGGATGTTAATTTCGTAAAAGAATATGAAACAAAAGAAAATCACAAATCATAATATCCCACGAAAACTCAAGACCCGAAAAAATACGGATGGCGTCAGCAATATTAAAATTAAAAAGGACGAATTCCATGGTGCGTGTCGTTACAGGATCTGCACATTTTTATGGTACCGAAGAGTTTGCGTGTGCAATAATGTAAATCGAATTGTTTCATGATAAGGCTTCCGTGTATAAGAAATCATAATTTAGGTCAATATTAAATGGGTACATTTTGACCTAAAAATGTTGGTAGTTTAGAACTATCCTGTCCCCGGCGACATGTGTCATTTCTGCAAGCTTAACAATAATAGAAATCGCTTAAGCTATATTAAATGTACGGAAATGACAATGCTTTTTGATAGGTCACGTGACTTGTCACTATCATACATTTGTGCGATTCGATCAGCGTTAATGCTTGTAGAAATGACACTCCTTTAGGGGTCCTCATTTTTAGTTAATTTTTTGGTTCGAATCATAATTTTGCATATTTTTTATTATTATTATTTCATAACATTCAAATCACATGCACAAAGAACACCCAGACTTGGAACAAGCATTTGTCGATCACACAAATGCTTGTCCCATGCGGGGATCGAACCCGCAGCACGTCGCGCACACTGCTAATTAGCGTGGTGACTTTTACCACTCGGCTATCCGTGCAGTCAAAATCAAAATTCTCTGATTAATAATAATAGTGTTTAAAGGCAACATAGTCTTGATACATATTACATGGGACATTGTACATAGATTACTTATCAGTATGTCAAATAATGCCTTGCTTACATAACTGAAATAAATCTTACAAAAACAAAATAAAAGCGGCACATAACAAAATTGCTCGTAAAATTACGAATAAACAAATAAATAATGAAACCAACAAATAAAGAACAATTTACGAAGCAATAGAACGGAACAATAAGCTGCTTATTGAACAACGAATAACAGTCGCGATCGCTAAAAGCCTTGAGACGCAGTAATAACCTATTAGTTGGTACGCATTACAGTTCAAATAAAATGAATCTTTTTTTTTTGGAAATGATTCCCGCGCTTGCGAATTTAATCACTCACTTTATCGCAAAGGTTTAACGCAAACACTCAATTCATATACAGAAAGGCTGTTTGTCCTATGCGGGGATCGAACCCGCGGCTCGTCGCGTACTGCGGTAATGGGCGTGGTGGCCTATACCACTCGGCCATCCGTGCAGTCAGATCATTGGAAACAAGAATCAAATGTATTTTTTTTATGTTTAAATATGTTACATTTGTGTGATCTACAAATGCTTGTTTTAAGTTTGGGTGGGCTTTGTGTAGTTATGTGTTATCAAATTATAAAATGTAGGTATTCCAATACTCTGTCTGAGTGGACTATTTTGGCTTAGTTCTGCATCGTACACGTACTTCAAACGGCAAAAGGTACAAGTAATCGAAAGTTTTTCATTTGTAGCTTTAGCTTGTTTAAATTTCTGAGAAGTGTGAGAATCGTGCTCAGGTTTTCTAAGCGTTTAACTTTTAAAGTACCTGTTTTTGTTAATGTCAACAAAGAACAGCATACCAAAACGAAAACGTTTAATATATTGCGTTTGTGACTGATGTGTGAATATAAAATGTTAAAATATTAGTTGTAGTAAAGGTTGACTGGTAGAGAATGCCTTCTGGCATTAAGTCCGCCTATGTACACTGTGCATGAAGTATTAAATAAATAAATAAATTGAGTAATCTAATTTTAACTTGACTGGTGTAGCCAGTTTGTCCTGTAACTCCCGCATTACAACTTAGGGAGTAGGAATGGCTGAAAACCAGCGCTGTGACGGGTCGTGCTCGTCCTGGTACAGCATTAGCTGAGCCATCTCCTTTTGCTACTGTCTTCAAACTAATATTTAATAATATGTACCGTGTTTTTGTTTTTTGGTAGCAATAAGTGTATTTTTATTTTTAATCTTAATAAAAATCTCAGACGATTTAAAAACAAATGGAAAATAAAATATTAAACCGTTGAGTAATATAAACTGCTTATGGTTGTAACAAATTGTAAATATTTAAAATTGTATAGAATTTATAAAGTTTATTGTTTCAGATAAAGTTTTGTCATTATCCTAAGAATAGTTAAAATCAAACAGGTTTCCAAAACTCCCAAAGAACTTCCAAATAGTTCTTAGAAGACATTGTAATTAACAAACTTGTTGAAATTTAATTGTATAATCTTCACAATCTTTGATCTAATTAAGTAGCTTACGAAACAATTGTCAACGGAACAAGAGAGTTAAGTACATCTTTAATACTGTCCAACTTAGGTAAAGTTATTGCGAATTTTAAAGTCCACTTCAAACGACTCTCATGCCCAAAAATGTAGGTGCGTTTGGCTTAACTGCTTCCAGCCAGCATTTCCTCAAACTGTATTGGTGTTGACTCCTACCTATATCCCTACTTGGGATTCACGCTTACCCCATACCAATTTCTTAACCGCTAAACCGATTTTATCAAAATCGGCATTGGTTTAGCCGTAAAAGCGTAACAGACGGACAGACAGACAGACAAGTTACTTCTGCATTTATAATATTGGGATAGAAAAAAAAAAAACACCTATCACCAATTACACTTGAGAACAAGTATTTTATATGGAGCTACTGACTACATGGTACCCCTGTACTGAGTAATACGGTAGCCTTTGGTGAGATTGGTTGTCAAAATTTTAAGAATTCTTTCGATTTTATGAAACTCATCGAATAAAATTATTATAATTAAAAAAATTGATTACCAGACTAATTGTCATTCCAGACGGTGAACTTCTTAAATTTAAGTGTGAACGGTGTCCCGACTGGAATGACAATAATTAACGATTAATACTTGTTTTCTTAGTTTTTAGTTAGTTTTTTGACAGTCGAGATTTTTTATTTTTGAATTATTAATTTTATTGATAGGTTTTAAATTATTTAATACATGTATTTTAATAATAATTGAAGGTATAATATATTTTTTTCACATTTTAAAACGGCGCCAATTGTCGCTGTATATTGTTTCCTTTTAAAATTGTATATATTTTTAAACTCGCCTTTTAACGCCTTTTATTTTGATTCCCTCCTTTAGGAGTTATTTCAGCCTGTACATTAAAGTGCATATATAAATCTACCATTTTGATTACATAGATTCATATATTATACCCAAAGACACTCGCGCTATCAAATGTAATGATAACCACTGAATCTGAAACTACAAATCTAAAGATACTAATAAAACGCATCATTTATCAAAATCTGTTGAGTCGTTTAGTAGTTACGGGCGGATATACAAACGGAAATAAATACATTCATACAGGTCGAACACATAACCCTCCTTTTTTACTACGCCGCAGTCGGGTAAAAAGGTTTTCCAACAAACTTGACTTATGATTAAACGCGACCTTTTGTTAAAATATAATTTTATAAACATCACTTTACCTTTTGTTTCCTTTCATTAAAATTAAATAACACAAAACCTGCAACGAAAGCAAAGTGTGTTGTGAAGCGAAATTAGAATTTGTTTCAATAAATGTCGCTCTGAAAATTATCTTGGCGTTTTTCCCGTATATTTTATTTTTCTTTGAATAAGAACTTTTTGCTGATATTGTGCTGATTATGATTAATACATTTTTTTTATCATTAGGACTAATGGATTTTCAAAGATTACTGTTATTATGAAAACTTATTTAAATATGTTCTAATTAATTACACGTACCGTAGTAACCAATGATATTAAATATAAAAATGAGGGAGATATGTTACTAGCGCTTGTATTTTGAGGACTATACTAGACTAGGAAGCTTTCAATAATAGCTATATATTATATTTTTTTTTATATTATTTTGTACTACTCATTCGTGTAAAATTTTGACATAATACCACTGTGATTGGGTTTTTAACGTCGGTCACTATGAAGGTAACATGTCTTGTATATAATATCATTGTTAATCTATACTAATACTAATATATAAAGCTGAAGAGTTTGTTTGTTTTAACGCGCTAATCTCAGGAACTACTGGTGTGGTCAGTGTTGGATAGCCCATTTATTGAGGAAGGCTATAAGCTATATAACTTTACGCTGCGACCAAAAGGAGCGGAGCATAAATGAAAAACCGTTGAAACTAAAACACGCGGACAAAGTCGCGGGGAACAGCTAGTAACATAATAATTTAGATATTTTCGAAAATATTCCTTACTTAACAATATACGATAAAACCTTTGTTGCAGTAGTTCCAGTCAAGTTTACGTCAGTTTAACACTCTCTAGGACATAGAAACCCTTGAAATCCTTCGAGACAACGTAAAGCTATCTTTCTGAGTTGTCATACACTAGTATGGCAGTGTTTATAGGCAGTCAAATGCCCAAATGTTCGTGTAGTTTCAGGTAAAGAATACCTTTTCCACCTATGGGCGTCGTAAAAGGAGATTATTTCGAGGGATTTTGTGAAGATGTCTTGGAAGCTGTGACATGACAATGTTAGTGCCGATTGACATACTTTTTGGTTAGCTGAAGTAGACGACATGTTTTCTGATTAATCAGTGCTAATAAAACGATTTATAAAGAAGTTATTACTGTTTTTGGTCTTTGCCCTGCCGTGGAATATCATTGTCTAAAAAAAATTACGACACAATGTTTATTTATTTTAAACTATACTAAAACATATTTAAGTCAAAAAAATATCAACTCATCAACTCAGCCTATCGCGTTCCACTGCTGGACATAGGATTCTCTCAAGTAAATAATTATAAAATTATAATAGCGTGGACAACATTACATACATTGCTAACTTGTGTTATGGAATCAGATACAACGATAGTACCTCCAACACCCAGACTCGAGACTACGTAAAACAGTAGTTTTCCACAAATGACCTGCCCGGGGATTGAACCCGGGACCTCAGACCTGGTTATACCTTGAAATCCAGTGTACGCCACTCGACCACGGAGGTTCAAAAGTTTAAAGTTGCGCCAGAACACCTGATCCTCCGCTTACATATACCATCATAATATTATATGTAAAACCCATAGTAATTTTACTGCATGAGAATTTATCAAAAAAATATGTAGAAAATATTTATTTTCGTAAGAATTTCATCTTTACGGAACTTGGTATTTTATGCTTCAGATGACTGGGGGAATTTCTTATGGACTTATTCTGAGCACTACATATCTTTGACTCTGTGGGAGATAGAAATATTTGTCATAAAAATATGCGTATAAATATAAACTGTCTAAATGCATACTTCCATACTATAAATGTGAAAGTAACTCTATCTGTCTGTCTGTTACGGTTTCACGGCTAAACTGCTGAACGGTTTTGGATGAAACTTAGTATAGGGTAAGATTGGTTCTCTAGAAAAGACATAGGCTACTTTTTGTCGCGATAACCGATACCCACGCGGAGGAAGCCGCGAGCAACAGCTAGTGTAATTTATTCTGCCGTATATATTTTTTCCAAAGCTATGTCTTCGACTTCCAGTTCCTCCAGATATAGATAAACACCAGTATTTTACACGGAACAACTGTCTATCAGACTTCCACAACCAATTTACCAGGTAATACTATCTAGCTTAACACAATCGTAAAAACCAAACCAAAAACTTCGGAGAAAACTTCAAGTAGAAATTGTACTTGTTAAATACAAACCGTTTGTTCCCACTATACCTTTTCCTTTCCAGTTTAGAGAAAGCAAATAACAGCTGTTTTACGTTTTAACTTTTAAATTGGAAAATTTATAAGTGTACTAACTGGTACATTAATCCCGGTGCTCCCTAGCGCAACATTATTTACACTGCAAATTTCTTTAACGCCCCAAATTCCCTTGAACGAACTATAATCTCTTGGCTTGTATCCAAGGAGGTGGGATTTGAGTTATATGAGACTGTTCAGACCTTCACCAGGTAGCATTTCATTTTGGGTTGTTTTAGAAATGTTTTTGGAGCAATACAGTTTTTTTTAATAATGTAAATAATAACATTAAAGCACTTTCAGCTACTGACTTTGTCAGCGGTTTTTTATTTTACTATTTTGTAATTCCTATCTATAATAATTAATGTTGTTAAGTTACAATGAAAGCCGTTCCGTAGTTCTGGCGTCAAAGGGTAACAAACATCCCTACACAATTTTAGATTTATGATATTAGCTGAATCTGTAGTAATAATATTTATCTGTATTTTTTAACGGTTGTAGCTGTTGCGTATTCTGTTGAAAAAATGATATGATATGAAGAAAACATATATTATAATAATGGATAAAATTATTTATTTAAAAAAAAGTAAAAGTAGAAGAAAATATGATAAAAAGGCATTTAGCAATTAGCATTTAATAAAAAAAACCTTCATAATTTGGTTTGGTGGAAGCCCGTCTTACTAAACTATCATAAATTATTCCAAGACCAAAGCGAATCAAAGTGTTTAAGCTCTAGAAATGATATTCTCACTAGTGAATGCGTGTGTGGCTTATTCGTTGAAAGGTCCCCTGTGTAGATACCATAAACATGTTAATGCGGTGTCCAATGTTTGTCCCAAGGGCCGCCAACTAATTCCAACCGGGGCTCTGCCTTGATTAACATATAATGTGCTTGTGTGGCACAGACTTGTCAAGTGGGCGTTTTGAATCTGCTGATGTTGGCCGTGTCAGCCAAAGTAAATTTAAATAAGATTGTTTGGGAAGACCATTTGAAGGTTTAGGGCTGCACTTTGAAGTGTTATGGCTGTTTATTAAGCTATATTGATAATATATGGTTATTTTTATGACACTCAATTTTATGGTTCATTTTTGAGACATAAACACTTTTTTTTGTTTTTAGTAGGTATACACTATTCACGATACAAAATGTTGAACCTAAATTTACCAAATTATCTTTTTTCTTAGATCATTAATTTAGTTTTAATTTACTTTTATTTAGCCAACTTTAGATAAAATAAAGGGTATTAAATGGTTCTTGTAGTTTAACTTGCGGTTTTAACTTTAAAGCTTAACAAGTACTTGGATAGTTTAGGGGTATTAAGTAAGTAATAAATATAATATGTTAAGAGACCGACCACTGTTTTTTATGTAATCTATACTATTATTATAAATGCGCAAGTGACTCTGTTTATCTGTTACGCTGTCACTGCAAAAACCGCCGAACCGATTTCGATGAAACTTAGTAAGCTTAGATCCGAGTAAGGACATAGGCTACTTTTTTCTGCGATTGCCGACGCCCACGCGGGCAAAGCCGCAGGCAATAGCTGGTATAATTTTAAATCTAATGGGAATTGTACCTACTAGAAATGTTTATACATATATTATTAAATAAACTGCGGGACACATATACGTCAGTAAACAAATAAAATAATAAGAGAACTCTTTAAAAGTATACTGAGTTGTAATAAAAGTATATTCAACTACTATTTGATGTTTTCGATATTAATTTCCAAGAATAGGATTGAGACTCAAAATGTTATTTGTTTTTGCATAATATTGGGCCAATATTGCTTACTCATAAGTATAAACAAGAAAATTTAATCTCTTATTGTGAATTTTCAGCTTCAATTAACTTTTGTTCAGTTAAATCCATACTTTTATCATAAATGTGAAAGTAACTCTGTCTGTTTCACTTCCACGGCTAAACTGCTGAACCGATTTAAATAAAACCTGGTATAAAGTAAGTTTGGATCCTAAGAAAGGTCATAAGTTACTTTTTGCGGCGAAAACCGACAAACACGCAGGCAGAACCGCGGGCAACAGCTAGTCTTTTGTAAAAAACATAGCTACAATTTATTTCAAGAATATCTTGTTGACCTCAATCGAGTTCCATTCCATGATACCTTTTCCAGACAATGTATTACTCAAATGTATTGAATATATCCTTATACCGAGAAAAACAATACAACCGTAGGCTTTAGTATCGAGAGAATTTCATAGCCAACTATAAATGGACGCGTTTATTGGTATCGACAGCATCATTACTTCTATTTTGATCGTTGGATGTTTTTTCTTATCATTTATTTTTGGCATTATAGTGGGCACTATAATGCCAAAAATAAGTGATAAGAATCCCAATCATAGCCCTGATTAGGACCCTGAAAAAAAAAAATGTTTTATTGTGCTATGATGAGACTAAATAATTTTGAATAAAAGAAAATTATTTAAAAGACTTCTGAATTATTTTCCTCTTCATTCTTATTAAATTGCAAACACTTCACTATTATTATAATCACCACCTCAAACTCGTTAGATTCTAAAATTTTAATTAAACGCTTTGCATTTAATCGTGTTTCTGGTAGTTTTGTCTTGTAATATGTTAAATAATTCGAAATGCGAATCATACTGAACTGAACACTAATGTACTTAGTCGGTCTTAGCGTGGCAATTACGACAATATACCCTGAGGATCCTTCATTTTAGCGCTCTTGAAAGATGTTCAACAGTAAGTATTCAGTCTGATTATGTTTAAGATGGTACTACTTTTGGAACAAAATTAAGGGGAATTATGGTATTATGTTTATTGGAATTCTTATAAACTTGTTCCATTCATATTCTTGCTTTGATGGAATTAATTTCTCATTTTTTGAATCTTAAGACTGTTTTTCGATTTAAATTTGTTTCTTTCATGTGTTGAAATCATCTAAGTGTATTACTTAAATAATATTTTTTTGTTTGAGCATTAGTTTTTACTTTTCTGTAATTACGTAGGTTCGTCAGTGTGACGTAGTTAAATCATGAGAAAGTAAACAGTAATACAAGTATTATCGACACTTACTTCATGACTCTTATATATATCCACTATATCATCATTTTTCTCATGTATAACTGATGAACTTAAAGTACGATCTACAAATTATCCTGTTTCATTTATTTCTACTCCAACCTCATTAAATTAAGCTTATAACTTGCGCCCAACATAAAAGGAAGCGACAAGCTTTCCAACAAGTCTCCCACCATTCACATGTTCAGGTGTACCTTTTGTTAAATTACAATGTCCGACTTTATTTGCAGTCGGTTGTTTTAGGGTGTTATGTGTCACACAATCAGAAGGTTTTTTCGGTCCCTATTTCGAACAAAGGATTCCATTAACATTAAATTGCTTGGTTCAGCGAATTCATGTTATTTACATTGATGGGGTTGGTGATAATTTGTTCGTATTAAATTCAAGAATAATAAAAGGAAGTTTGTTCCTTTTAATCTTTGGTGTTTGTTAAGGAGACTTTGAGTTTTGAAGTAATACCTACACAAAATAATGTATATTTTATGTAAGTATATGAAATTTTGAATTAAATTTATATTTGTAGGCTCAGACGTACGCTTACACTTAGCCACGAGCCAGAAAATTTAAATTTGTCCGGTGATAAAGGTAAGCGCGCTCCTCACGGTTGGCTCGTAGATAGACGAACATTTTTAAACATACTGAAACCCCTCCGTCCCTCGGAAAGCACGTTAAACCGTCGGTCCCGAATGTCATACGTTGATCTTTGCCAGTCGCTTAGTCATTAATTCTGATTACCAGGCTTACCATGGTATAATGTGTTAACAAGTAAAGGTTGTGGAGGACGGATAGGCAGCCGCTCCATGTAAAATACAATATTTAGTTGAATCCGGTAAAACTGGAAGCCGATCCCAACGTAGCTTGGGAGAAAGCTATGCAAAAGATATAGAGTTTCAATTTAAAACATAATATATTAGCATTTGCAAAAGTTAATAAGTTCAAAGATAATGGTATACTTGTATGGAATAGAGTATAATGATAATATTTTGTTCAAACTTTCCACTATGTAGGAATGTATTTTCATATGAATTGTTCTGAATTCCAATAATTATTTTATTGGTGTAGCAACCATACATTTTCATATGGGTACTGGCTTAAAAATATTATTTCGAATTTATTCGTTTCATATTTAAATTCTTTATTTTTGTATTATTATTTTTTTCCTAAGCTTTTAACATGCTGCAATATGTGAGTGTTACTGTGTTTAAAAATCTTTAAAGATAATACTGATTTAAATAACATGCATTTAACTATATATTTAAAACAAATTCGAGTTTGTTACAACAGTAACAACTCGAGAACGGATGGACCGATTTTCATGATCTTGTTGGGTTCGTCTCCATCCCGAACAGAAAAATAACTTTAAAAATATAAAATAAAAAATTACTGACGGTAACCACATACGCAGGCGAATCCGCCGGGCACCACTAGTTTTTAATAAAAAATAATAATGCTGGGTATCATTAAAATGTACTAAAACAAAACATTCTATTTTTGATTTGGTTTGCGGCAGTCTTTTAATGAATGTGCAATAGACAGCAAATTAATGTTCAACAATGCAAATACAATCAAAACGGCAAATATGGTCAACCTTCCACAAAATGTACGTGATAAAGGCCGAAAGCCGAAAGCCGAAATGGCGAAAATAATTCGTTGGCTATACTCATTAATTGACCAATAGTGGCTCTAATAATTAGTAGTATCCAATCGTAATTGGAAACGCCAAAGTTAACAAATTAAACACTTAAACGGAAAGCAATCAAACATTGAAGTTCCGTTATATCGATGAAATTAATGCTCAGGAACATCGTAATTCAAAGTACACTAATTTGAATAAATTAAACTTTAGATTGACCATTGGGTAAGGAATTTATTCATTTCTTGTGATAAAATTGCAGAAGCTATAAGATAATATTGAGGCAAAAAATTGGATATCAATAATTTAATTCATTTTGAGCTGCAATAGGGATGTTTCCTGGGTATGAAAAGTTAAAATCTATTTAGTCCGTCAGTTAGATAATAAAAAAATTTTAGACACGTATTTTTTCTTTTATCAAAACAATAAAAAAATACAAAGATACACCGCTTTAAAGTTCCGGAGTGGGGGCTTATGACGCTACGCCTCGCTAAAAATCGTAGCGAGGAGTGACGTCACGCTTAACTTCAGTTCTCTGTATTTTGATCATTTTTTGTTTGCAGGAAAAAAGAAAAAATACGTGTCGAATAAAATTCATTAATCTACAAGACGGACATTAAAAAAAAAATAGGAAACAGGCCCATTTTGTAAACTGACTCTATACAGATGTACTCTTCACCCCTTTTGAACAGATATCCCCTTTCAGTAACACCTTTTTTAATGGCGAGCTAGTAATGAAAGCTCAAGGTTCTTGACAAAAAAGACCAGTATACTCCATCTAGTATCCGAAAAGCACTTTGAACTGGACACACAAAACTTACAATTTCATAGTAGATATAACGTATTGAATTAACCAAACTTTAAATTAAATTCTCAACCACTGGGTCATGAAGTTGCTACTTAAACGTAACTTGGTTAAGAATGAATTAAACGCGTCTTCAACTAGTCCTGAACATTTTGAATGAACTAGCTTCAGTTATGTAAATTGATTTGCATAGTTCTCAACTTAATTTGAAGTACCTACGGCAAAAGAATGTTATATGAGTCATTATTCTTATTTGATGTTATAGTTATTTTATTATTTAGGACATCGAGACAATGAGATGTATCTCTCCCTCTAGTATAACAAAGTAGTAGATAAGTAATATAATACCGGCCTTTAAATGTCCCACTGCTGGCCACAGCCCTCGTCACATATTATAGAGAAGGCACGAGCATTGATCACGACGCTTGCTCATTAGTTTTAACAGTAGTATCACAAGCAGCTACTAATGAAATCAGTCGTACCTACAGTTATCAAGAGACGCTCCGTCATAGATGTCTAAATTAGGTTTTATTAATAAAGATTGTGAGAATTAATGCCGCATAAAAAATAAGGTTTACAATAAAGTATAAAATAAATAAAATTTCAGATCTTACGAACAAAAGCATTGTATTATACGAATTTAATCTAAACCAGACGAAATGGAATCCTAAAACATTCCAGACAGCAATTTTAGTATCTGAGGAAGGTCAAAGGACTTAGTATGTAGGACTATTAGACATAGGGATAATGTACAAGACCATACAATTATTTAGACCTTCCGTTGAAGTTTGGGCTTTCGTTTAAGCGCAGAAATTCGACGACCCAAATATTTACGAGCAAATGGCCTGCAGATATTCGTTCCCACGAAAGATGAATGTTTTGCTACATTTTAAAGTTCGCTAACTCCCTTATTTGTCCGTATAGAGTATACATAAGCAAGCATAGAGTACGCGCATCGCTAGTAGCTCGTTGTGCCAAGCGTAACCCAATTTGTAGCTGTAAGTACTACGTTTACTGATTTAAGTGATTTTCCGTGCAACGACAAACGTTCATGCGAAAAATTCCCCATTGTATTTACATTATAATATTAATGTAAAGATACAACGTTGATATGTTAACTCAAATATGCAACAACACATTCACATCTGGTAGCATTACAGTTGCAAATAAAAAACACTATGATCTTATTTTTATATTTACTAGAATATTCAGTAACATCTGTGCTATATTTGCAATATAATAGAACGTAGAAAAGTATAAAATTGTTATAAAAAGGCAATAGAGGTATCTATGGTATTCATACTGCACAGAACTGGATATTTGGAGGCAGACACTGTAAATTCCCACTGAAGTGAATCTATATTAGGTTCACTCAAAAATTATGGAGAATTTGGATGTTGTGTTTGGTATAGTAGAGTAATATTATGTTTGTGTGTAATACATAAATAGACCGTATTTTATGTAAATTTGATAGTAGCCAGGGACATACAAACGTCAACGTTAACGTCAACGCCCATCATCGCGATAAATATTGCGATAATTATTTACGCGTTAAATGGAGTGGCCACACTTGTACGGTCAACGTCAATGTCCATTAATATTCTTGGCTATAAAATTGGCGTTGATGTTCCTTGAATTTCAAGTGACAAACGTAGTGAGGCCACTTCAACGCATTAATTTCCGTGAATTCTCTTTTGATGTACCGTCACTAGAGCTATCGCCTAACGTCAAACGGCAATGTTAATGCCGTTGTAAATTATGGTGTTGGCGTTGTAAAATGTGGTGGCTACACCTACGTAAAACGTTAATCATCGCGATAATTATCGGCGTTACCCGTTAGTGTGACCCTAGCATTACCAGTAATGTTGTACACCGTAGGCCTAACAAAGAATATTCTACGTACACATGTATACAAAAAAAAAAATCATAACAATAAACATTGAGTCATAATGGTATCACTTAATTAACGAAAAGTACTAAGCGAAAGACAGAAAGAAAATGTGTGCTCGTACCTCTCACTCTTGCACCTACAGTAATATACAAAACGTGATTCTCTCCCTTTCTATCTTCACTAACTTACAAATACACCCTCTCAATATCCGTTCGCCTCGCCCGATCACACTTTTCATAACGCTCTCGTCACGCATTCACCAGCTTACTCTTCAAGTCAAGCGTGCGGAAAGAAGTTTTACTTCAAAGGTTATTTCTTAGTAAATTCTTACCTATAATTTTTAGACAAAGCTAATAACGAAATATCTTGAACCGTACAGAAATGGCAAGTGAATTTTTCTCTCACAACATCAAGCCCAAGTATTTTGTTACAAGTCGTAACATCAAGTACCTAGATGTGTTCTTGTGGATGATCTTAACGAAAACACAAAATGACAATAACAGTATTTGATGGCTCGTGTTTCTAAATTGAGTTTCTCGCGCCATTTCCCCTTAATGGGGCTGTTGAGTCTTTGACAACATAAATATCTTTATTTAAGACAACTCTTATTAATACTAGCTCTTTCCGACGAATTTATTTGTCTCATTTTTCGTTATTAGCAAAGAATTTATTTCTTTTATATCTGTTTAACTTTTTACATCACATTAATGTGTTTTTGTTTTCGTCTCAAGATATAATATATAATTATTTTAATACAAGCTTTTCTTTAACTTGCAATGTATGTATTTTATGTTTAGGTCAAATCTTTGAAGATAAATTAAACCTACTTCTCGACATCAGTAAGTTCGGTGACAATACAGTATTAGGTTAAATTTGACCCAAAGACACTACTAACCAAAAAAATTAAACACTGCAGTCTGTACAAAACTTCGTTGTAATAATAGTCTCACTCAAAATTTCTTCATGTTTCTGGGCCCATATTTATATAACAAAATAAATAAAGAGCTACAAATATATTCACTTACCAGAACAAAATGTAAAAAGAAAGTTAGTTCTTGGCTACATGAATTAGATTACAATGCCACGGAAGCTTTACTAAAACCAGTACCTTAATAACATTAGCTTATTAGCAAAATTTACTATTAAAATTCATAAGAAATAAAAATTGTCTACTTACATACACACACTCACTCACACACATACACACACAAACAAACACATCACACACACACACATATGTCCAATACCTATTACCTAATTATTTACTACTTTTTGATTAAACTTATTTCTAATTATTGTACTTTTTATATTTTAAATTACACTACTAATTCTAGTTAAAAATATTGATCTCATAGTTTTATATGTACCTATAACCTAAGCTTAGAGTATAAATAAAATACTGTTTCCACACCTTTTTGTCTCTTCGGAGGGTAGCCTGGTGAGCTGTAACTCAGGTCTTACCTATCACAGTCACCAGTCTCTATCTAAGAGCATAATTACTGAATGTACAATTTGTGATGATGAGACAATAAATATTTTTATTATTATTATTATTATAGTATTATGTTTGGGCTTGTATGAATTGTCTTAAGTAGTACTTTGAGTCTAGCTGATTTAAAATGTTTCAATAAAAACTTATATTATTATATTGTGTTAAATTTTGTAGCAACATACTAGTTCATTTTATTTAATTAAATCCGAATTGTTTGTTAATTACTTAAAGTTAGAGTAATAAAAAATTGCAATACTTAATAAGGGCAATTTTATAGACATCTACGATATTCAATAGATACTTTTTACATCACGTATTCATAAACAGTTTACTGATCTTTTTTTTTTTAGAAGTTTTCTTAAGTATAACAACAATACACGTTATATCTTGCCTACCAAAGCAGATTAATAGCTCTGCACTTAATTCAGGTTATACCAAACAATATGTTAAATTTGAAAGGGTCATGCTTATTTCGGCTTCATATTTCGGGTACCACAGTTCACTGGCTTCGTACAAAGCGTGAGTTGATCTTACCCCTGTGGCCTATTTGAGGGTCGGTACGGGATGTTATATCGTTGAAGCAATCTTTTCTAAGCGATGTGATATAACAAAGGATGTTAACGTTTGGTTTAATAACAGTTGAGTCAAGAACAGTTTGTTCGTTGATTATTTTTTTGTTGTAAAAATAATGATAGGTAGAACATAAACATGATTTAATAACGTATATGTTACATAATACATGGTTTACCATGTATACAATAATAAATAACAAGTACATGTGTAACATCTAAGTAAGATGTTTTAACATCTATTAGTTATTTAGCAGAATCCTTGCAAGCGACCACATTTTACCTGTATTAGAGTATATTTTTTTCCATCTTCCCATTTACAAATGAAGATACGTAAGATTAATTCGTAATTTTTATCAAAAATCAAATTATACCTTTTTATCATTATCTACATTGAAATTAATAAACAAGAAACTCTATACTCCTACTTCAAGTGTAGTACTTTTAACAACATCGTTTTATTTTACCGGTGTACCTTCCGTTAGTATTTCCTCATCGTTCTTCATTTCCTGATACGGCACGACACCCACTTTGTCCCTTGATTTAGTAAATGAACCTTATTCTTTGCTTCTTTAAATAGGTATTCTATTCTTCTCTGATAAGGCCGTTGTGTCCTTATCAAGCTAAGCGAGGTAGGATCATTATATCGCGGTTGATGTGCTACATTCGTAGTACACAAGTTAGTTAATTTTGTATAATAACCACCTATTATGAGACCGATTAACTATTAGTGATATAATTATATAAAACAATGACGTGGCGTCAACGTAACAAAATCTATATAGATAAAATCGATATAAAAATATTTCTTCGGTTAAAAATCATTTATATTTTGAGTTCGATTTCTTTAATCCACATGGCTGGCTCAAAATGGGGTGCACTCATTCTACTGGTACTTAAATTGAGAATATTGTAAAAAAAAACCTCTATTGGCTTATTACCGTAACAACTAGGTTTTTTTCTATACAACAGGGTAACTGCACAGGATACACTCTGAAAATAACTTTTTTTATATTCATCTCTCAACGGCTTGGAAAATGGTTATGGCGCAAACTTTACCCAATTTCAACGTGGGCCCATTTTCATGCTATTTTCGGTTACAATAAGTTATTTAAATACTTTAAATTATGTAATGAAATTTACGACGTGAGTGGCTGAAGGATTTTCTAGCGTATTCAATAAAAAAAAACTAAGTAACTAAATAGTATGTAAATATTTTTTTATTATGAAGAGTAATTAAAAGTATTTTTTAGGTTTAACATTTTGAAAATCATTATTATACTCTTATTCTAACTCAGTATTCAGCTATAAAGCTAAAAAAATATATCCATGATTTCACAAATGATATTTTTTATCCATTTGAAAAATGAATAATTTCTATGTATTTTTTTGTTTTGTTTTAATTAATCCGGCGAACGTTTTATTTTGCCTGAGTCTAAGTTTGTTGAGATTTCAGACTCAATAAAATAAAAACACTTGTAGGTATATATTTAGAACTAAGAAATATTTCTATAAAAAAAAAACTACAGAACATTTTTAAAAACAATACGAGATTCCAAATTCTAATACAAATTTAACAGTTTTTTAGAAAAACATAGTTTTTAACAACACTTTTACACCAATTTGTCGTTAACTGTCAAACTTTTCATATTCCACTTAAACTCAAGTCGCGCTTAAGGGGGAGGATCTTAAGAAACTTTTTTCGACCTTTCTCAAAACAACTGGGACCGTAATCCTTTTCAATATTAAATGTGAATGAGCCTAAATTGCGAAAAGTGTCATTAATTAGCTTTGAATATAAAACAAAACTTCGTAAACTTCGCGTCACAGAAGTTTCGTGTAACATACAAAACTGGGACTTATTTTAAGGATTGTCTTATTTTATTCACAGATGTTCGATAATACCGAAATTACTGACGCTAAACTGTATTTTTAGAATAATCTGCTGAACATTAGGATTTTATGTTTTACTAATATAATCACGAATTTTTCCATAAAATGGCAGTTGGAATAAAATATTGATGCATAACTCGATTTTAATATTTTGTACCATCTGGTTTTTCACAACCACTATGATAATTATCAGAAATTCAAAAGTTCTTTGTGTTTTTGCAGGTAAGATCACGAGCTTGTACTTAGAAGATAAAATAATAAAGGTATATATGACAATCACATTATTATGACCAATCTGACACAACGAAACGTTTGTGTTTTGTTGTGTTTATTTTTGTTTTATTTGAAAGATCAATAAATCCTCAATCAGTTTGTCTTTTTTTCAAATAAAATTATAATTGAATCAAAAAGTTAAATACTAAATCAATGATACAAAATCATCATCCTACCCCACAGTGGGCCTTCCTTAACGTCAGCCAAAATCACTTTTCCGTCACCAGTGATTATTCAGATCCTATAATCGTTTTTAAATAGTCTGATAACAAATCACAAAATCACTAAAAAATCCTCGATGAATAAGCGAACTCCAAGCAACCCCAACATTTTTGTTAAATCATTCTACCTAATGCTTACTACAATGTCAACATGGTATCCCATCAATATTCAGACCATTTTGGGCGGTTTCATTCTTGTTCAGTCTAAAATTCAAAAATATTATGCGTACAGACCCTACGAGAGGCTTACACACTCCATTAGGGTTTGATTTATTGGTGCTCACTAAAAGGGTCTCTCAAGGAACTATCCTTGGACCCCTACTATACGTATCACTTACATTAGACGCATGGTAATTTTGTCCTGAAATATTATTTACTTTGATCGCGTTATGTGATACACGCATATCGATTTTATATAAAGTAGAGTTAGAATTTGATGTCACGCTAGTGGGATGTTGGTCAGGATTTTATCGGTGCCATAAATTGTATTTTCGCTCGTCATACATAATGTGGCTGGTCAGCACTAAAGGGAACTGAATAACTCATGTGCATTATATTGTAATATGGATTTATTTTTTATTATCACTCAGTATGAGTAAATGAATGCTTATACATATAAAAAGCAATTTGAAATAATATCAATTTATTAAACTGTTATCGATATTACCGACATTGCAGTGAAAAAACATAAGACAGAAAACTAATAACACGACTCTGTAAACTCAAAGGGATCGTTTTCTCGAAATTTCGTATTCGCATAGAATAAAATATACTGAAGTACAAGCAAGTTGAACTTTACAATGACTCAAGTTACTGTGACGTGTAACGAATGGGGAACTTTGTAAACTTTTGGTGCACAATTAATGTCTACTGCTGGGCTGGTTCTCTATCTCAATATGCTATTTTGTTACTCGACATTTTGAAATGTATGCAACCGAGGCGCGGATAAAAGTTAAAATGTTGCGCATTTACTTCTTGGGAAAAGATTTTGTTACTGTAATTGTGTTTGAGAGTTGGGCGTGCATTTATTAAACCGATCGTTTTTGGGATTAACATTCATTAACATAAATCTTGAATTTGCAGATCATTATATCATAATTAGGTATTTTGATCAATTTTCCATTTTTATTATTATTACAAATGAAGCTTTACAGCTCGTATTATTATTACTAGCCCAAAATGTTACTGGCAGGCAAATGCCTCCCCACTCTTCTTCCACAGCATTTATTAAAACCACAAATACCTATTTTACTAGATAGACACATTACGCACATATTACGCACTCATCAAATACATTCTCCGCCATACTTTCTGCAAGGATAATATCATCATCGTTTAATGCGGCAACAAATCGCTGTAGTTTGGCAAATAGCTCTTTATATAAGTTTTTCAGTTCGCCAACTTCGTCCATGTTGGTTTATAGTTAGCTATTTACTTAAACGTTTCGGTTCTTTGATGTGATGATGAAGATTGGTTCATTGGTTAGCCTGAGTGGTTCACGTCACTGCAGGTTTAATAGTAACGTTTACCATTCTGTATAACTTTTGATTCTTATTTGTTTTATTCAAAAGTTTCCATATGTTAGAATCGTAAAGATATTTGTTATGTGTAAGTATTAATTTAAATTATAGAAGTTGTCTATTGCGCAATAGAGCTGAAAATTCTGCAAATTCGCTTGGTTATTACATAACTTTGATAGTAGAGTAATCCTTATAATGTAAATGTATTAGAAATATAAATCATTTTTAGGGCGATATATTTTTTGGGCTTCAATAATATGTAACTTTAATAAATGATATCAAACTATAGTAATAGCCAAAAGCTAAAAACTCAAAGTAAATAAACTTTTAGAATGTATTTGAAATAGGGATATTTTGATTGAAAACCTAAAAGGTGAAATACATAAATCTGTTTGCAAATGTAGATTTTTAAAATATGCTTTATATTACTGTAAGGTGACTATTATAAGCGAAGCTTAAAGAATAATTGAATTTTTCGAATGAAGGCCTAAATTGTATTTAAATCATTTTTGGAATAAATCACATACCTAACATGTAATTAGGGTACAAAGAGATTTAAATGAAAATGCCTGTAATTTTTTATGGATTTCAATTTTGGTGAATTTTGCTAGGTATAAGACAATACGTGTGGTTTCAGATCCCTTCTGAAATGTATTAAGGTCTATTAACTTTTGATCGCAAAGAAGTGACAGAAACGAGTCCAGCTAGTAATATATAACAATCGATCATATCTAAGTTATTCTTACATTTATTTCTTTAAATATATTAATCCATCAGAAAACATAAAGTTCAGACATCACAAACTTTAATAGTGCATGAATAGTAACCGGTTTTGCCATTCATCTAAAAGAAATATAGCTCGTTCGTTTTACTTGGTTTACTTTCAAAACTTCCGCGGGTTGGCAAGCGGTGGCAGCAGAAATTTTTTGTTTATCTTCCATTTTGGATAAGCGAGCCATACGGACAGTTAAACCATTCTGAAAACAATTTCTCTCTAGACCCAATTGTGCATCTTAAGAATAAATTCTGACTAAAAGTCATAAAGCGTCAGCATTATGCAAAGTTGAAACACCATCTAAAACCTTTATAGGTACTTACTACATTAAAGTAAGAAGATGATAATAAAAAAACTTGCAGTTCGTAAAGTGAGACGCACTCAGTAGTCACTTCACATTATACGAACGCTTGTAATACCAAAGAAACTGCATAACCGAGCTATAACTTGGGACTTTTAAAAATTATGGCTTATTTAATTTGAATATAGCTGATATATGTTTATTCTCGCGAAGTTTTCCGAGTGTGAAATATAACGTAAGAGCATACGTTGGGGGTGTTTTTAAAGATTTGTGTTAAAAATTTTGCTAAAGGAAATTTGGTTGGACTTAAATGTATTTTTGTGTATCTTGGAAGGAAGTGTACAAGTAATGTTTGATATAAAGTAGTGTGAATGAGCTTACACTGTCTCTATTATCATGAATTTGTAACATTGTACTCTCATGAATTCTGCAGTGGCGCTTTACAGCGTAGTTAGTGCTGACTGATTAAATGCTTCTACTAAATTTTGTGTAGCTTGAGTAGGTATAGTATGGTATTTTTTCTGATGGTGGATAGGCATTACAGTAAATAGTTTTATGTTTTATCAAGCGTACATATTTTTAATAGTATTTTATAATTTAAACAGCCACGTGTCAGCATTTAAGAGTCCATAAATTTAAAAAAATATATTTTCAGTACCACATCAGTGGTAAAATAAAATTTTATGATCATCTTGTTTATACTTCATCATCATAAATGCGTAACTCAAAGGTTGTTTGGTTTTATACTCGTTCATACAAACATGATGAGGTGAGTGCAAGTTATTACCTTCAAATCTCATCAAAGTGACTTTAACGACATATTTATCAGTATTCCCAGTAGCAGTAAAACGTTAACTCGAACAAGTGCTCATAAATGAAGAAAAAAAAAACAACTTCTTTCTAATGCTTGGTGTTCTATTACCAGAATATACCTTGAAAACTACTAAAGCGATTTTGATGGAACTTAAACTGTTGCGTAAATTGAAGTAATTGTACCTAAGTAAATAAAAAAATTATGTTGTTAATCTAATCAGCAGTTTCGGAGATAAGCTTGGATAAAAATACACCTATAAAATTTTGTTAATTTGTCTGGAAGCCCTAACAGATAACAAATACAATATAAGCGTTCCGATAATATTGAAAATATTTATGTATACCTACTTTTTTGGAGTAGGTTAAAAATATAGTCTAGAACTACGTTCAGAACCTTTACCTGCTACTAAATGTTTGGCGAACAACAAATACGAACAAAATAATGCAAATAAACGGTCACTGTGTGCATTTATTTGGCATCAAATATTTGATTGGATGCGGGTATCAAAATATAAAACGTTATTTAGATTTTGATTGATATATGAGGTAACCATTTTTTTGATATCACTGTTGAGAAATTTTATGGATTAATCAACTGGATCTTAATCTGACTTTATTTGGGATTTTATCAGTTTTTTTTACTGAAAGAATCATAAATAAAAATTTGAATCTGAAAATATGATTTAGTAGCTACAATTTTTTTAAATGGATGTCTGATTAGTGTATGTATCACTGCAAGTATGATTTTAGTCAGTTTTACTAATCGATTGATTAATACGCTTTGTTTAAAAATTGCTTAACAATTCCATTCTTTATCTATAACTTATCGACCCACCCCAGCTTCGCACGGGTAGAACAGTAATACAGCCTTATTAACTCAGGGATAATGCAGCATTGTAATGGTGAAATAATTTTTGAAATCGGTCTAGTTTTTTTTTGAGTTTTATTCGTTACAAGCACACAAAAAAAAATTCTTTACTTTTCTTAATTCTTTAAAAAAACTTTTCACAATTCTTTTCTTTTCTTAGTATAGATATAAATGTAGATTAGAATTATGTGTTTCTAACCAAACCTTTGCTAACTTAAATTAAACCGCTACCGGCATTTGAAATTTAAACTGTCCAACATTTATATCACTCTCACAAAATCCAACGACAATGTTTGTGGAAATCGGTTCGCTTTACATTTTATTTTTATTTCAACCATATTTGATTTCCATTTAACAAGTGACGCACCTGCGTGGAACGATACGTTTTATTCAAATCAGTTCCGCAGTTTAGTTTTAAAATCACTGGTTTTAGATCTAGAGCATTTCGTTTAGTGAAATTTTAACTAGCACTGGAGTTGTAGGTATAGTCTGACGACCTGTGGTGGAGAGGCACGCCGGTTTTCAAGGTACCGCCAGCTCTGAGGTCGTGGGTTCGATCTCCGGCCTCAAGTCTGGATGTTTGTGGTACCTTTGTTGCCTCTGATTCCATAACACAAGTTCTTTAGCTACTTATTTTGGGTTCAGAGCATTTATGTGATGTTATCTACATTTATGGTCAGCAAAAAAATGTTGTTTAACACAATCAGATTTTCTTAAAATTTTAACATAATAAAATTACATTAATTGTCATATAACGATAGCATAACGTTAACCCTCTGTGTTATGACGTTTCTGTTTCCTACTCGTAGTCTACTAAAATTTATGGACTTTCATTTTTGTTATAGGTGTTTTGTAAAATTTATTGTGTTCATCAACTTTTGTTACTGACTGTACAATATCAATATAATAAGCGTGCGGACTGGGTATGAGATGAAAATATCTATTTTGTCCAAAAAATAGAGAAAAAACGAAAAAAAAATACTCGTATTTTTTTCTTTTAACAAATCAATGAAAAATTGCAAAGTTGAAGCGCTTTAAAGTTCCGTAGTTTCTGAAGTCACGAGTTTGTAAAAATTGTAGCTACAAGTGACGTCACGCGATATTCCCTGTATCTACCTCATTGTTAGTATATGAAAAAAAAAAGAAAAAGTAAGTGTCGAATATTTTTTAATAATCTATGTGACGTGAAAATAAAAAAAAATTGTCCGTATCCCTATTTTTACGTTTTACATCATAACATTCATTTTACATTTATTTTTATTATAACGTTTCCATTAGCGACTGTGTACTTTTACATATTATTAATACTGGTTAATTTTTTGTATAATAATATATATCGTTTAATTATTTACAAACGTCAAGCTCACAAAGAAAACACGGTTCTTTGTTTCTTTTAAAAAAAAAACGACTCCCTCACTAAGGAATTTAATATTTGTGTCGCGGGGAGTTTTACAAACATTCAAATCACATGCACAAAAAACACCCAGACTTAGAACAAGCATTTGTGGAGCACACAAATGCTTGTTCTATGCGGGGATCGAACCCGCAGCACGTCGCGCACAGTGGTAATTGGCGTGTCGACCTATACCACTCGGCTATCCGTGCAGTCAGATTATGATATTTTAATGTGAATTTAATCGAATATTTTTCCAATATTAATATGAACGAATAAATTAAAATACAAGAATGATGAAGAATACATAATGGAAACACAAAAGACGACAGTAAATCGTTTCAATATTAAAGTAACAAGCACTATATTACAAGCGCACAAAGATATTACATCGTCTTATTACAAGCCCGTATTTAGGAATACGTGGTCTAGACATTATTTATTACCCTAGACCATAAGTCTATATATTATATCTCACTTGTCTCCTAGAATATGTTTTATGTTTTCCTAAATCAGAGTTTGGAGAAATGGGTTAAGAATTTTCGAGGCACGTTCGTGTTGGTACGTTTGGTACTAGATAAGGTCGTGAAATCTTCTACTAGGCATTAACTTGGTCCTTAGACTTAGTATCTATCCTGATCCTTTGTATATGGGACACGTCTATTTATCTATAGTTTGGTAACAAAGGTCGTGTAACTGTTTTTTTGGCGTTCTTTAAAAGTACCGTTTATGAAGAAATGGCTACACGGAGTAAAGTATTTAAAGTTATTTTCATTAAAAAACATGATAAATCGTTTGTTTTTGTAAGTGTAAACGACAAATAATATATTTTCGTGCTTTTCTGGATTTTGGATTTTTATTGCTTTTATAAATTCTATTTTTTTTAGACCTAATGCTTTATTTCTTTTTTTTTATAAAGTTTTCTTACGATTTTCAAATAACGGAATTGGTTAACTAAATTCAACCAAATCTTTTAACCTGTCCATGCTTCCTTCAAAAACACTGGTGCTGTGGGGTTATCCTCCATCGTTTTGTAAACTTGTTTTAATTCTGCTTGTATAATGAGGTCTGCAATATTTTTCGGGGGGTAAGTATGGTTAATATTTGCGCTAACAATCGTTTGGATTATTTGATAGTGGAGAAACATAGTTTTTTTCCGATACCTCCAATAGTCCGATCCTTTTTCGTTTATTATTGTTGGAGATTGGTGGTAGATTGTCTTCCATTACGATGTAATGTATGTATGACGTAATGGATGTAATGTACCAAAAAATAAGTTAGTTATGAATAATTGGTCAATAAATGGATAAGTTAAATGTTAGTTTACAGCAATATACGAATAGTTTTTAAATTTTCAATAAAATATATTTTTAGTGACAGACGCCACTGTCAGCCCTGTTGGTCTATTGCTTAGTCTATTGCGATTGGATAATATATATAAAAGTAGTACTCTGTGGATTGGATACTTGATCTAAGCACAGAGTACTTTTATATATATGGGATCTAAGGTCTATTGGTTTTCCTCGCTTTGACGTCCTACATTGTTACGTAAATTAGAAATTAAAAAGTTTTTAACAAATAAGACCTATCGAGGTCTTATTAGGTATTTAAAACCTCTTTTGTTAAAAACATGTTTTGTGGTCCCACAAAACATTTTGATGTCACCAGACTGTCGATTTATTTTCAAAATTACCTTTTAAATACAAAAAAACAATTTAAGCCCTATTACAGAAGCAACAAAGTTTAAGTTTGAAAATGTCTTGTTTGGAAAATATTTAGTTACTTCATTCAGTAAGAGATATACTATAGTACAATAATATGAACTTTATGGTTTTAGTAATAAGGTTTAGTTTTTATCAAACTTAGTACTAAGAAAATAATATGAAACAAATCTCTGGATGTTTGAATTCTCAATAGATATTTGTCTGATTTTGACTTGAATAAAGTCTTGAGACGAATATCCAATAGAACTAAAACATTTTCTGTTAATATTAAATTAAATATAACTAATTGGATGGACTTATTACCTATTGTATTGTCTAGATTTTGACCTTGAGAAGTCAGACGTTGATGTAGTGGTTCATGTAACAGTGGCAGACCTACTTGTGATAGGATAAAAATAGCAACAAAAAGTGTGTTTGGTCTGGGTCAATATAACGATGTATTATATTATCATCTTGCTAGTTCCAATGACAGTTGGGGATAGGTATTATGTGATAGATATGTATCATCATTTGTTTTTAATAATCGATATACTAATTATAATGGCAATATTTTTTTGAATATGCTCTTTGTTTCCGATTTTATCAATAATGTTTTTAGTGACTAATCTTTTTAATTTAATTATATTTAGACTGAACGGATAGCCCAGTGGTATATGTGACCACGCCAATTACCTCTGTGTGCGACGTGCCGCGGTTTCGATCCCCGCATAGGACAAGCATTTGTGTGACCCACAAATGCTTGTTCCAAGTCTGGGTGTTCTTTGTGCATGTGATTTGAATGTTTGTGAAACCCCCCGCGACACAAGGATTAAATTCCTTAGTGCGGGAGCAGTTTTTCTTAAAAAAAAATAATAATTTTGAAGTGAAAAGTTCTTTAGGCGCGTTGGGCATTTTTGAGATGAGAAAAAACAATTGACTTCGCGGTATTGTTTTCGTTACTGTTACCGACAACTCTGTATATTATAAGTATATTATACATATATTGTAATCGTTTACTTAGTCTGGTAAAGCAGTGAAAGACTAACTCGAGGATAATAGCGGCCGAACTCTTCCAAAAAAAATGTAATTGTTCCAGTTTTCACTTCTGTGGGAAACCCCGGAGTGGCACTATATTTTTTTTTTGATGTGGACTTTTCTCTTTATTTCACCAATATTTTTTTTAATAAAAACTAACCCTTCCATACAATAATAAATAGTTCCAATTAACCCTCTATACCTTCTTGAGCTTCACTAAACAAATAGCGTATCCTTTAGCCTTTGTTACCAACCACAATAGGTTTAAACAAAACACGATCTATCAGAATAAGCCTCATCACATTACTAATGATTGCGGTATGAATGTATTATTTATTGTCTTTGAACATATCCCAAAGTTTTCAAAGTGTCTAACAAATATTATTCTAGCCACATTACGTCTTATCTGTTTTGATATATCTTAGTATTAATTATTTTGATAAGTTTCTTGTTCCATTAAAAGTTTTGCTAGAGTTTTGGTTAGTTGGGAAAACTAAATTGTGTTGAGGAAGACCACAGATGTAACATGCATACATGTAAACATATTATGTTAATTCAAATAGGTGGGATTTTCTTGTATGATTTCGCTTGCTTGTTTTGCTGTCTTGGTTATAAACTTTAATTACAGCTTCTGGCTTTTGTTTTCGTAGCTCGTTTTGAGACTTTGAAATATTTGTATAATAACTTTCGTGAGGAGTATTAATTTTATCGTTCCGCACATGAATTAGTTTAAAATATCCAATAACATTATTCTCTTAACATTTTCGATCTAAGTAAAAACAAATATAGTTCAAAGTTACAACAAAACGGTTTACTCACGCATATTCTTGGGATCGCCCGACTAGTTTCAGTCTTAATATGAGTCCCTAATCATGAGCTGACGCGGCGGCGGTGGTGTCGCGAGTCGGACTTCGATTCTGGGCGATACCGAGAATATGCTATGTGTTAAATAGATTATAGAAATTACATTCGTCGTTACAGCCCGCATTCACTTTGATTGATCACAAACTACTTGCTTTTTACTTCCATTTTTCACCGCAACAAAGGTTTGTTTTTAAAAGAAAACTTTAATAGTGTACAATACAAAGAAAATACACTTAATTGGTTGGTAAGAGCGGATACACGCCATTTTCTAATTGATTTTGTCTGATTGGCAAGCAGTAACTAAGAATGGAATTGTGTTCAATAAATGGTGATGAATTCCAATTTGATGACTTAATCGGTGCGTAGTGGCTATTTAATTATTTTTTTCAACTTTGGAAACCTTACTGCTATTAATTGATAAAGCATAAAAAAATAACATAGATATGGCCAATTAAAAGTTATCACTGATACAAAACCGAATAATAATTATAAAAAACAAAGGCGAAACTACGAGTAACTATTCTGTCTGTAGTTACTCCTAACCGTCGGTATATCAAGGAGATGCGATCTTGTTAGGAAGGCAGATGGTACCCGGAGCCCTATCTTGCCTACCAGCTCGGTGACGTCAATCGTTCGTTTATGAAACGGCAACATATGAATTTTTTTGCAACGACTGGTGTAATCAGGAATATACGTTTATGAACGAAATTAAATGTACCTCATTCAGTTTGAGACGTACGAGGTCATTTAAACCTATTTGTATTATTTCAGATATTTTTTTTTAAGTCTGCATACTTAACTATCACTTGGTAAGCTTTTTCATTTCATTTTAAGGAAAACGTTTTCTATTATATTTTGACTGGCCTGTTGGTTTAGTGGTTAATGACCCTGACTGCAAAACCGGAGGTCGTGCGTTCTATTGCCATCCAGGAAAAATTTACGGTGATGAGCGTGATCATTTGTTCTGTGTCTCGGTGTAATTATTTATCTATAGATGATGGAAGTATGTATTTAGAAATATATAAGTATGTTTATTAGTTGTCTGGTTGCCATATACAGGCTCTGTCTAGTTTGGGATCAGACGGCCGCGTGAGTTATCGAACGCGAACGCTTTTTTGTCGTCCAGTACTCAATCTTGTACCATTGTACTTTGCTCTTTACTGTATGTAAGATCCATATTTGAGTTGCCCAGTTTTTACTGCGAAAAAGTCTTCATCTTTGTTAGACGCTTCGATTTCCCAAATATATGAAGTCTAAGATACTATATTCTCCAAAGCTTTTCAAGCAAACCAAGCCATACTAGGGTCTGTAGTAGGTATGCAGTATAGAATATCAGTTAACAAAGAATAGCTCCGTTCTGATCCTCCTGGCGCCATTGTTGGTTCTCTAAGAATTGTATTGTCCGCGAACATGTATAGTTGAGATGCGAGCTCTGAGAAAATCAACCCGAATGTCTAGCGTACCGTGATATAACCTTACTAGAATACTTGAGATGAATGTAGCAAAAGTGTTGTTTAATCATTTGTTTGCAGCTAATTCGGTACTGAAGCGAAGAATAGACGAGTAGAGAGTTAGAAAAAGTAAAGATTTAAAATAAAAAGGCAGCAGAATTGTTGAAGATCATATAAACAGAAATTTACAATCAAATAATATTATTAAACGCTTGCAAGCGAAACATCTACTCCATTTAGTTTTTGTAGTGGGTTCATTTGTGACAATCCTGTCATTTCGACTAATTCAGTTTCATTTGATTGTCATTTGATACGATGTTGCTAATTGTAACTAGGTCAATTTCATATAACACAGTCATAAATTATAATTTAATGACTTAACAGATCACATAATACGACTGATGGAAGTATGCTTAATGTTATAATCAAACAACCCATTTTATTTTATGGAGAGTCAATGAAATTCTAGTGTGTGGATGAATTGATGACGTATACGATTTAAATCGAAAAATATTGGTGGACAATAAAATTGCTGCTCACCATAGCTTTAAACTTTATTTTATTAGGTTTATCTAAACCCAAATTTAATATCTTTATCGTTCTGTTTGCCAAAAGTTTATCTAGTCTAGACTGCGCTGTTAATGGACGAATGAAAATTTATTATATTACAGTTTGAACAAATTTTATCTGTAGGTATGCATGAATAGTAGCCAAGTAATGAAAATGAAAGAAAAGTGGCAAAATATTTGTCTTCTTAGCATTTCCAAGACAAATAAATATAGTAAGACAGGTATATATGATTAGGGCAACAATGAATTTGAAGAAAAAAAAAATCTGATATTGGGACAGTTATGTGTATTTAAAATCTTTGTCAATTGATGTTATTTTCACTTAAACAAACATCAACTTTATAACAGTGAAAATAAAGTACATTTTAGACTGACTAGTAATTTAAAAAAATGTAAAGGTTTATTGTGTATTTATATTTTATTTATTAAATTATTATTTTTTTTCGTGCAAAACCGGGGCAGGTTGCTAGTCTGTGTAATAAATTAAGTCAACGGAATACCCTATCATTCAACTGATGCAACGAAACCGATGATTGGAAGACAGACACTATCGATCAAGTATCCACCCATCTTGCTCGATCCCAGTTTACCGACGATATCCAATTATGTGTGGCATTGTGTCTGACAAGTCTACTCAAGTTCGCCTTCGAACTGCATAAGTTTATTGGTCTTAGATACTTAGGTAGTTTATTAATGTTGATCTACTGCTGTGAAGGCGAATTCTTCTTTTGTTTAATTTTTGAGCTTTTTTTTTATTAGAACACTGTTCTTTTTTGGACTTTCTTCCATACTAATATTGTAAATGCAAAAGTAACTCTGACTGTCTGTCTGTCTATCTGTATGTTTGTTACGCTTTCACGGATAAACCGCTGATCTGATTTGGATGAAACTTGGTATGGGTTTATCTTGGATCCTAAGAATGGATATAGGCGACTTTTGCCGTAAAAACCGATACCCACGCAGGCAAGTCCATCCAGATTCGAATTCCACTTTTGGTGGGTTTTATTTGAAGTGATACTCATTGTAGACCTTTTTCTTTTATTAACAGTAACTAAAGCTGTCTACCCGCGACTGTGTGCCCTATGACTCTTTTGCAAATAAAAGTATAAACAATTATCGAATGAATGTTAATTACTCTTTCTATAGATTCAAATTTTTCAAAACCAGCTTTTTTTTTATCCTAAAATTGTCACGATCTAACTCGAATTCGTTTCCTCTATATTCCGACAGCAATTAATTTCCAATATTAATTTTTCGCTCTGCAGTTTATATTTCGATTCTAAATAAAATCTTTACTTGAAAATAATTATTTAGGTCGTTTCAGGAAGGCAGGCTATTTGCTGTGGGTAAATTGCGTCGGCAATTGCCCACTGCATACAGTTTTCCGTATTGACTCTTACAATAAGAATTTTTAAATAAGACTTTTTCGTTCGCCGTCCCTAAAAATAAATGCGCAAGTTTGGATTTTCAGATTTTAGACGTTCTGATATTTTGTACTCAATCTTGTTGAACGGGTAAGAGGAAATTGCGTTTGTAGAATATTTTACATAACGGTATTTGCACATCTGTCTCAAAATCTGACAAGTACTATATGGAATATCTTAGAGAGCAGATTTTTCTATGTATTTTCACTTCTTGTATTTAACTCTAAGAAAAACATAATGAAGAATTTATTTAAATACAGCATGCAACGAAAACCCTGTCCAATCCTTATGAGTATTATTCGGCATCGTACTGCGTAGACATATACGTCGTAACTATTTAATGGATTTGAGATTATCATTTTCCAGCGGTGAATATAATTAAATTAAAATAAAACCGATCAAAGGCAACACTGATCGCTTGACAAAGTTCACGTGTACTATCTACAGTTTTGTATCAAACAAGCCGCCTGAGCGAGACATTTTTTTCTAGTACCAGGAATACGCCATTATTGTATCGGACAGGGTTTTTGTTACATACTGTATAAAGACTTTATATTTTCATGAGTGTAATTTTGATTATATTACATTTTTATTATTCCCTTTTATATTCTTTGGCAAAGGATTTTGGAATTTTTTACAGTTCTTTCATACAACATTTGTCAGAAGTTAATTTTATTCGTAAATGTCGAAAATGTCATGGTGACCTAGTGGTTCAATGAATGGATTTATGTGCACAAGGTTGCAGGTTCGAACCCACTACAGGCAAGTATCAATGTGACTTTTTCAAAGTTATATATGTACTTTTTTAATTATTCTAAGACATCATTGACAATCGGTGAAGGAAAACATCGCGAGGAAACCTGGATTCCAAAAATTATAATTTGAAATCGCCAACCCGCACTGAGCAAGCGTGGTGATTAATGCTCGTTCCTTCTCTATATGAGAAGAGGCCTGTGCCTAGCAGTGGGACATTTATAGGCTGGTATTATTTATTATTATAATATTATCATTTTATTCCACGAATTAAAAATATACGACGTTAGAAAATTCCGCCATAAATAGATACAAAACTAAAAATGGTCACTGACTGTTAGTTCAATAAGTAAATCGAGTGACTACATAATTTAAAATGTAATGCCCACCTACACTCTTGGTTTTTTACATTGTCAAATCCATATTTCATTTTTGTACGGGGCTATTCAAACAGTTCTCTACTGACCTTAGATGATACAAAAAACAATTATAAAGTATTCACACAAAAATAAACAAAACACAACCTCTATTAACCAGCATTACTCTACGGTATACTTTTCAAGTTGGCATTTCAAATGCGTAGATTTTGCAGAGCAGTACACACTTTTTAACATATTTTTGTTCGTCCAAATTACACAGTACTTGTGTATTTTTTAACAAAAACATACAGACATCTTTGTTCTGGAAATAGGTCAGATTTATTTAAGCAAATATAAATGTAAAAAGTGTGGCTGTTTTAATTTGGACTGAGCTTATTTTAACAATCATTTTCGTTATACTATGTATTTTTTAAATGTGTATGTTATATTTTATTTTTTTTGCGTTTAATAGCGTTTCTACATACAAGAGTCGAAAAATATACGAAATTGCAGGGGACAGCTAATGTAAAATAAATAAACAGTGTAATGTAAAATTTAATATATTTTTGTGAAGATCAAAATATTTGCAATGAAAAATTGAATTTATTTTAATATCCAAACACAAGTTTTCAATCAGAATTATTGGATTCTGTAACAAACATCTCGAACAAACTTATGACAATGTTGAGATGCTATTCAAAACCCTACACCAAATATATAAGATCTTGTTACAATAATTGAATCAACTTGGTCTCACATTGTAAGGCTGGATTCTCACCAAAGATTCAAAGCTAAGCTAAAATTTATCTTCATATTTTCATAGCTTATATTTGCATCAGTTAAAACGTTATCACCATAATTTTGTTTTTGCAAGGTATAATTTAACTTAATTGTTAGTTTGATTAGGTTTAATCTTGCAAGCTCAATTAGGTTTTGAACCAAATCTTTATTTAAATTCAATGACAATTTAAATAATATTTAATAGTTTCAAGCTGTTCTGATGATGAAGTCAGAAGTCCGTAGGAACTTAGTAACCATACGACGCAACCACATCATTATTGGAATAGTTGATTTAGTTATTTAGCCTTTACTTCCACTGTCATCCTAGATGGCTTTAATATCTATTTGTTGAGAAACATATTTTTGATAAAAATATACATTTTTTTTAGTTCAGCAATGGTGTACCTATATATAAAAAATTTAAAGAGTGGTTTGTGCTAAAGTATTAATTAATTATTAGGATTAGTATGTGACCAAAGATCTTACCCACTGAACAACTTAGTATTATTAAGAACTGTCACATAGTTTTATAGCTCAGCTTTGACCTCAAACATGCCTTAGTTGCTCAACTCATCTTAGAAAAGCATCCTAAAACTTTAAGGAACATACAATGTATTTTTGTTGACATTATTTAATAGAAAGTGTTGATAGAGTAACAGTGTTGTTTATGAGAGCTCGTAATCCTCTACATTTTGTTCGTTAATAAAATAAACTATCTTTGATGTTAACTGTAACGTTAAAATAGTTATTGTGACACTTGGAAAACAGTGAAGATGGTTAGAAAATCACCTATCATAATAACTTTGAATGAGGATTTTAAAGTGAAAACTTCTTTAGGCGCATTGGGCATTTTTAGAGACGGAAAAAATAACTCGCACCTGATGAAAAATAACTGACACCTTTGTATTAAGTTTTCTATATTAGACTTCTGTCGGCACTCCCGGAGTGCAATATTTTATTTTATGATGTTATTTATTCCTACTATGTTTAAATGATATCATACAAACAGTATGAATGTATACGTGTAAATTGTCTTACAATAATTGTATTCCTACCTAAATCGCCTTTATAATCAATGTGACGAATGTTCGAGTGGCGTACACACCGGTTTTCACGAGTTCGATCCCCGGACGGGTCAATTTAAAAAATCAGTTTTCTACATTGTCTCGGGTTTGGGTATTTGTGGTACCTTCGTTGTCTCTGATACCATAAAACAAGTGCTTTAGCTACTTACTTTGGGTTCAGTGCTATGCACGTGATTTTGTCCAGATTTGTATATAAAATACAATAATATTTCTAGTTAATTATTACAAGAAATTAATTTATGCTGAAGCCTGACATACATTGATCTGACGAACTCGGTATTCAAAAGCTCAATGAAAACAAAACACAACTAACGTCGAAAGAGTTTAGTTCAAAGCTAAAAAAATAATACCCCGAGTTTATATCTATAATATTTTTCCAACGAAAAATGTCCGCAAATATCTGTAGTATCAAACTTCGGGGCTTTTAATCTGGAGAATGGTGGTACTAAGCAAACAGAGAATAAACCAAAACTTCCCCCTTTGTCCCGTTTATTGTTGTATTTTGACAAACGATGTTACACAGAGTGGAAGATTCTGGACCAACTTGCGATATCCAGCTATGCTTAGTTATGATTTATTGAATGGAATTGTCACCGAAATTGTTATTTACAGATTCAAGACGAATTATAAGTCAACTTGTAATGATATTGTGACAAATTGACAGAAGTACTAAGTAGGTTTCTAAATACCACCTATTAATAACGACTTCAGAAAAGAATGGGGTTCTCAAATCCTCGGGTTTTTTTATTATTGGATCGAACCTAAGGTTTTACATTCTAAGGTAATATATCTTAACTTTAATAAGATAAAACTGAACTAGTAAATAAATATTATTATGTTATTTTATGAACATAATACCTATATTATTTCATGAAAATAAGGCTACTTAACTGCCGTACGCAGAGACGTTAATAGTTACATACTTAAGTGATTCCTTAGAGTCGATTTATTTTAGGCCACTCTCAGGAATCTGAGAGTTGACTTACTTAAATCGTTTCAAGGTTTTCCTTTGCATCAGTTTAAGTAACCTAACCCTAAGATTTCCAGAAATTGGGTTAGTTAAATCTATTCTAAGAAATCCCTTAAGTAACCATTACCGTCTCTGAGTGCAGCATTAAGGAATTTTCGCGTGCAAGTTTATTAAAGTAATTAACTTACACGCTTTCATCTAAGTATTTATGTGGGTATTCATGTTCACACAACAGATAAAAAATACACATAAAAATATACGTAGGTACCTACCAAGATTCAGTTAACACAATTTTAGTGGTAGCAATTTGACAGTGATCGTTTTAAAAAGTTGTAATATTATTTTAGGGTTCCGTGTTTCCGTATTCCGCAAAGTGCGCGACGGTTCATGAGATACACAGCCCGCTGAAAGACAGACGGACGGACGAGCAGCAGAAGCTTAACAATAGGACCCTATTAGGACAGCATTATTAAGCTATTATTAAGCTTCTGCTGTCTGTCCGTCCGTCCGTCCGTAACAGCTAGATAGTTAAAATTTTCACAGAGTATGTATTTTTGTTCTCTTTGATTAAAGAGGGCTCCATAAAATGATATTTTTAGGAACCCTTCGTGCGCTAGGCCTAGTTGCACTTAGCCGGTTTTTTAAGCCATTTATATAGTACTACTGAAATTTATGTCTTGTGTTACGACAAATAAGAGTTATTTTCCAATGCACTGTTGTCGCTTTACAATTCACCTGGCTCTATAAAATAAAAACATACCGCAACACATCTAACTGGGCGCTCAATTCTCCCAACATTCGCGATGTCCATTGTTTGGCGCCAACTGCCTATAAAAAGTATCCTGCAAATGCTTTTCATTTCACAAACCATTGTTAATACCATCACATGTCATATTTCTTGTTATAATCGGCTTTGAAAATCGTGAAATTACATTTGAGTTATAGACTCAGTTGGTAACCAGGTAACAGTGTACTGATTACATTTTTGTTATTGTTGTATTCCATGCTGAGAAGTTTATGATTAAAATGAACTTCTAATAAAAAAATCTTTTAAAAAACAAATGACAAATCGAACAAACCGTACACTATGGGATTGCGTCGTAATTGAGTTTCTTTAGGCACCAGACTCTATCATTAAGCCAGCATAATAGCATAATAATGTCAGTGAATTTACATAAAATCCTTTCTCTGCATCACCTTAGAAAATGCCTTTATGCTTTAAGTCCACCTATGTACTGTTTGGTACATAAAGTATTAAATAAGTAATGCAACATTTTATCTCATATCGGATGATAATGAGTTGTTCTAATTCAGCTTGCAAGATTTTACATAAACGAATTAAAATACATACATACGTTGCAGTTAAATAAAAACTTGTTATAAACCCTTGTTTTATGAACAAACATTTACTGATCTAAATTTTTGACGCTAATACACTTAATAAGTAACATTCTAATGGAAAACTATGTAGATGATTTTTTATGAACTAAGATAATAAAATTTTCCATAGCTTTCCTTGAACAGATTTGCCACGGCGGGCAAAGTGTTATTGAATAAAATTCTACGAATGAACTTAAGGTATACTTCAGCTATCTTTGGTGTTATATTGGTTTGCTTTCTGAATGTACTTGAAAGATTTTTCCGTAAAAAAAAATCGTTGGTTGCCTGTAAAGTCGGTATACGGGCGAAAGTTTTACGTGACAACGACTGTCAATGTCAATGTCTGTCTCTCTCGCTCTTAGGCGGGCTAACCATGCCCGAGTGCCTCTCACTCGCTCTCATTGTGAGCGCATAACGTGAGCGGAGCGTTACCCAGTTTCTTGAAGTGTCACCCGGCAAACCAATTTATAAGACGTTGTCACGTCAAAAATAGCTGAAATTATCTATCTATAAATGTAATAAAATAGTAATCGACAACTTTCTTTTGGCGGTTCTCAAATTGTTTGTAAAAGGTTGCATAAAAAAGACTTAATAGATTGCTGTAAAATATTAAGAGAATGTTTTTGAAAAACCGTAGAGTGCACTTAACTTTGTTTAAAGACGCTAGTAATAGCGTAATATTCAAGTTTTAAAAGCTGGATTTAATCAATGTTATAAAAAAAAAAAAAAATTGACAACTCAAATCCATCTGCTAAGTTTAATTTATTATTTTTGACGTATAAACAAAAGGATAAATAACTATGGCGAAATAAGGTAGTCATAGCGACTAGATTTCTTATTTTGATTAAAGCATGATTAACTTTTTAGAAAATTACTGTCGTAATGTATAGCTCTGTGGTTGTACGATTGGAAATTAATGTTCTTGCCGCAAGTTCAAATAAACGTTTTCTTACTTAAACTTAATCTCAATTTCTGCTTTGTTACTCCAATTTCATATAAGTAGATGACTGACATCAACGCAAACAACGTCGCGGGTACAGCTACTATTTTAATAAATGTGTAGTTGATTAATGTTGCGGTCCTTCTCAGGTTAAGAAGTAATTTTTTCAAAGTAAGACAGGTATCAAGTCACAACTCAAAGAACACCCAAACATAGTACTGAACATTTGTGGATCACACAAATCTTTATACCAAAGATAAGACCCACAGCAGGCGCCATAGTGGTTGGCGTGGTGACCTATACAACTGGGCTATCCGGGCACTCTTTCATTATTATAATTAAATATAAAATAAAGTACCAATATACTTAAATATTAATACGTCGACAGTCAATGTAATGATGAAAACGAATTCAATTATACGGTTCGAATTCTCTGTGTAACGACAAATATATGTTTCAGTTTTAATCGGGTTTTCGTGTTGGTTTGAGTGTTAATGACGAATGTGGAACACTGTATGCTTGTTAACCCGTAGAAGTTGTGTTTCGGTAATTTATATTATTAATTAAAACAATTAATTTTAAGCGAATGCTACTGGTAGATTATACATTGTTTTTACTATAAAATTGTTGTAAATAATCGGATTATTAGATTAAGAAACCTAATTAAAATTTGTTTTCATCGAATCATTAAATTCCAATTCTACGAAAAAACATAAATTCAATATACAATTTACAATACACAACACAAATTTGTATAAAAACTCTCTCAAAAGCTCCAGGCTCTTGAGCCTTTAAATGTAAAACCGCAGGAATACATCCATATTCAACAAAATAAATTAATTCTATGTTTGCATAGGTCTTCAGCGGTGTGAAAATTCTTCCCGAGTTAATTTGACATTTCTTATACAAAGGTCCAGATGGACCCTTGGTAGGGTCTGAAACGTCTCAGCTAAGTAAATATCAGGGGTTAGCCGCATATTTTGTATACTTACTTATGGGAAATACCGTGGTTTACGGAAAATGAAACAAGAGTAGTCTCAAAGTAGAATAACCTTATACCTTTTGCCAAGTAAGTAATGAATATTTATTTTGATTGATGGATGGATGGATTCCGTACCCAAACTATGCGAATGGGACCCTATTACTAAGCCTCCGCTGTGCGTCCATCCGTCTCACCGTCCGTCTGTCCGTCTGTCTGTATCTCATGAACTCAAGCTAAATTTTCAGAGTGTGTATTTCTGTCGCCTATATATAAATTTAAATAAATTAAAAATAAACATGGGTCCCCATACAAGAACATGTTTTTTTTTGTTTGATTTTAACAGCATACCTCTTGAACAAATGTACGAAACCTTTTATGCGCGAGTCAGCCTAACACTTGACGGGTTTTATTAACGGTTAATCACGCACATTTATCGCAGACATTCGTTACTAGTTTTAGTAAAGGCATTGATCATCACGCTTGCTAACTTGCGGGTTGACGATTTTGAATTTCAATTTCTGGAAGACAGATTTCGTCACGATGTTTTCCTTCACCGTTTGCCATTGGTGTCTTAAAATGATTAAGAAGGAACATATAATTTTGAAAAAGTCACATTGGTACTTGCCTGTAGTGGACCTGCAAGTTTGTGCATACAAATCCGTTCGTTGAACCACTAGACCATCACGACATCGTCCTATTATATACCATAAGGTTAAATATCGATTTTAAGTATATTAATAATATGGTAATCATCTTTAACCCATATTTTTCTTACAAAGTGGGAGTAAAATCAGCGGGGCACAACTCAAGGGTCTATCGCAATGCAGTCGAGTAGAGCCACTTTAAAATATCGAGAGCCAACCTAACTTATGAATAAATTCATCTAATTTGCTCACATTTTAGTGCTTATAATTTCATCTCGTTTGAAGAAATACCGAACCTTTTAATTTGTTGAGCTAAGGTGGATATTGAATTAGTTTTGAGATGTGGTTTAATGTTTGTGGAAATTGTTATTTTATTCTAATTCATACTAGTAGTTTAAATGCGAATATAACTATGTCTTTCTGTCTGTGTGTCTGTAACGCGTTCATGGCTATACTACGGAACCAATTTGGATTAAACTTGGTATGGGATAAGCTTAGATCCCGAACACCCACACAAATGAAATGAAATGAAATCGTTTATTATGCAAATAGGATGTACAATCACTTTTACACGTCACTTTTTTGAGCTCGCTGGAGTCGACATTTCCTAACTAACTGCCCTGAGAAGAAATGTCGAAACAAACTCAGGGGTCACAGTCTTTTTAAAGTCCAGACAATATTCACATTTAATAAAATGCAGGTTACTGGACTGGTCTTTTGAAGAAAGCACCAGATCGATCTGAGAAAGCCTGTGCCAGCTGGCGGCAAGCATGCCCCGAATAGCTCATGCAGCTCAACCATTTTCGAGGAAGCTAAACATCCCGGTACACAACAATACAGCCAGTGGCACCATAAAAATATGTGGGGCAACAACTCACTCAGATCGCCAGACTGAAAGGACTATAGAGAAATGTATCATATAATAGAATAAAACAAAATGAAACATGAAAACAAGATTAATTAACGGTACACCTGCATAATGTTTACACTTACAATGCATACAAGATACACTTGAGAAATAATAATAAAAAACGCGCGGGCGGAGCCTCAGGAAATAGCTAGTGATACATAAATCAGCAATGAATAAATGGAAAGTTTTATCTAATTGCCTGAATATTGTTTTTTTTTTATGTGTACACTGATAGAATAATAAAAAAAAAATAAGTCAACGGTTCAAATTTTCAAAGACCAAATTCATTAGACAAAAATATCCAATACAAATCCAAAACGTATTTACGTTATTTATAGAAATCGGTCTAGTCACTTCAGCCCAACTTACTTAGCTTTTTACGTAATTTAAGAGAGGTCTAGTCAAACTCACTTAACGAAAATAAAGAAGTATCTCAATTCAAACAAACAACCTCAACAGACAAATCATCTCAATTTGTCCTCACAACTAAAAGGAAACTTCAGAGTCGGTACAAGTGACTCAGAAACTACATTTCAAAAGATTTATTTTAAAATTCTCGTTCCTGCAATCCATCTTGCTTCTAATCCGCCTTTTTATAAAAAGCATCAATTGGCGGGTAAAATTAAATTCCCCTTTATGCTTTTCTATCGCAATTCAAGTGCCTCAATGCAATCAGGTACTGAGATTCGATTCCCGGAACAGACAAGCGGAATCTTTATCTCCGTGGAAATAAATTAGTTTTAGTTGTTGTGGTTCTGTCGAATGAAATGAAATGTCAATGGTATTAAGAACTATAGTGCATTCTCTTGGTTCCTTTCTATTTCCTCTGGATGTGATGTCTTTAAGATCTTGCAGATTGCATTCTTTTGTGTTAGGAACTTATCTTCGGATTAATCGTGTAGTTTGTGAAGTAGTTCAGTTATAAAAATGGTTTTGTATGCACTTTTATTTGGAGCAGTCTTAAAGTTTAATAATGTAATTATATTCGATGGCAAATTTTCTTTACCCCACAAAATATTTTCTAGTCTATCGGGATCAACATCATCATCAACAGCATTGACATCTGACAGCTAGGCTTTATTAGCAACAGTCTTGACATCCGACAGCCAGGCATCATCATCAACAGCCACACATGAACTCAGCCTATCGCCGTCCACTGTTGGACATAGATCTTGTTTTCGCATAAAATCTTTGCGTATTGGATTGAACAGGCGTAATTATTGATTATTATAATGTTTTTTTGTAATAGAGCCAATCTGAAATCTTCGGCCACGAAAAAAAGTACGTATACTTTCTTAAATAAAAACTACACCAGATTTATGTAACACAACAAAAACCATTCAAATATATCATCCTATTACGAGCTAACGTCTGGATCTAAACACTTACATTAATGGCTTCTTTGAAGATTTAACGTTCTTAGTACTGGATTGTCGCGAGCGTTTTATATTGGAACAAACTGCTCGCTTGAACTAGGTCCTTGAGATTTCCAATAGTTTCTACCACTTCTCAGAAAATTTTAAAGCACTATGTTTTGCGGAGTTTGCAGAATGGGTATCTTTATTGATTTGTACAAGATAAATTAATATCAATTGATTTAATATTAAGGTTTATATTTCTAGGAATTTCATTAAGGTGATTATTAACCTACTGTAACGAAATAAATTGATAAATAATATCGTTTCTAAGATTAAAGTTAACTGTATGTATTTAACGAAAGATTAAAAACGAGGTATAAACCTCAAGCTCATGAGTTAGCTATCAACTTATTTTTCTTTTACTCCTGTTTTTTTCCAAGTATTATATATGTATAAATCATGTCGACACGATAAAAATAAGAGTACACTACATGGTTAACGGTGCAAGCAACATCGTAAATAGCAGAGCTTACAACTTTTAACAACTACAAAATACAATACGAACAAACTGAACTTGCCACTCCATAGTATTACTACTTTAGTAATATACCTTACAAAGTGCACACATTCATTCATTTTGGGGTTCCTTACGCAAAAGCCAACGGGATCCTATTACTAAGCTTCTGAAGGCCTACCGTCTGTCAAAGGGCTGTGTCTCATAAACCGTAATATAAATATAGTTGTAATTTTCACAGTGTGCATTCCTATTGCTGTTACAACAAAAAAATCTTATACAGGGTGTTTGGAAATAAAGTGCATTCCTTGCAGGGGGTTAAAGTAGAGCATATTTGCAACCAATTTTGTCATGTGATGCCATGTCTGAAACCTAGTAATTACTGAGATAATCGAGATTTAAGAGTTTTTATAAAAAAACCCGATTTTCAAGTTAAAACTTATCATTGTGGTGAATTATTCAGCGTTTTGTTTATTATTTTGTTCTTTTCTGATAAACAAATAACCAGAAAACCATAAAAAATCAACATTAGCAAGAAAACACGAAGTCTTATTGAGATAAAGCATAAAATCAAGCGTCGTTTCAAGAAAATAATCATATTTTAGAAAAATCAATCGTGTTTTACTAAAAAAAAATGTATGTAGTGTTGCGTACAAATTATTTAATTTACTTCCTTAATTCATTAGCTATCTAAAAAAGTATAAAACTCAACAAAATCCTATGAGATCGATTTACAATCACCTTAAAAAGTAATTAATCCGTTTTCGAGAATCGCTTTCCATCGTACATATAACCGCGCAAGTGTGTGGTTTTTGTTTGGTTGATGACGCCGACTTGCACTTGCACATTCCCTACTGTCATTGCATTTGTCCCGCCACATGCAATGACAATAGGGATTGGTTACAAGAAGTTGGGTGGGTAATTTACCGGGTTAGTTAGTTTCAACTATCGTCTGAGTACAGACCTATCGTTGCATTCTAACTACGCTTTTTATTATTGACCTGTTTTACCATGCCTTCCTTCAGTAATGAAGAATACGCAGACATTCTGTTTGTGTACGGATTTTGCAACGGAGACGCTGCATCAGCAAGGAGAGAGTACATACTACGCCTTCCTGATAGGCGTATACCGAATACAAGAGATTTTTCGGGAACATTTCGACGCGTCCGTGAAACTGGTCGGTTTACAGCGCGAAGAAGCGATTCAGGCCGACCCCGTGTTTTACCTGCTGAAGAAGAAGAAGTAATACTTGATTTATTTCGGAGAGATCCAACAATCTCTACAAGAGCTGCAGCTAGAAACCTCGGGCAAATTTGGTTCACCGTGCATACAGCCCAATTACATCCGTACCACTACACACCGGTACATGCACAAGAAAAAGGTGATCCAGTCCGACCAAAATGTCTGCGTATTCTTCATTACTGAAATTCCTTCAGTAAACATATCCATAGTAAAACAGGTCAATAATAAAAAGCGTAGTTAGAATGCAACGATAGGTCTGTACTTAGACAATAGTTGAAACTAACTAACCCGGTAAATTACCCACCCAACTTCTTGTAACCAATCCCTATTGTCATTGCATGTGGCGGGACAAATGCAATGACAGTAGGGAATGTGCACGTGCAAGTCGGCGTCATCAACCAAACAAAAACCACACACTTGCGCGGTAATATGTGCAATGGAGAGCGATTCTCGGAAACGGATTAATTACTTTTTAAGGTGATTGTAAATCGATCTCATAGGATTTTGTTGAGTTTTATACTTTTTTAGATAGCTAATGAATTAAGGAAGTAAATTAAATAATTTGTACGCAACACTACATACATTTTTTTTTAGTAAAACACGATTGATTTTTCTAAAATATGAGTATTTTCTTGAAACGACGCTTGATTTTATGCTTTATCTCAATAAGACGTCGTGTTTTCTTGCTAATGTTGATTTTTTATGGTTTTCTGGTTATTTGTTTATCAGAAAAGAACAAAATAATAAACAAAACGCTGAATAATTCACCACAATGATAAGTTTTAACTTGAAAATCAGGTTTTTTTATAAAAACTCTTAAATCTCGATTATCTCAGTAATTACTAGGTTTCGGACATGGCATCACGTGACAAAATTGGCTGCAAATAAGCTCTTCTTTAACCCCCTGCAAGGAATGCACTTTATTTCCGAACACCCTGTATATAAAAATGAATTGCTGTTAGTCTCGCTAAAATTCGAGAACGGCTGGGCCGAGTTGATTTTTTTTTTTTGTTTTTTTTTGCTTGAATACAGGGAAGCTTTAAATACAAAAAAAATAGGTAGGGTAGGGTAGTGTACATAGGGTAGGGTAGCGTAAGGTAGGGTAGGGTGGGTAGGGTCCCGACGTCGAGTGGGGCGGCGCAGGGCCGCGCATGAGCGCGCTCTCCCGCCCTAACTAGGGTCCTGGGCGACGGGCACGGGGGTGTCCGTCGTCCGACTATAGGACCCACGACGGGGGGCCGCATTCCGTGCTACGGGTGTGGCTCCAGTACGAGGCGGAGAGGCCGACGCTCTTTACACGTCGGTCTCCAATCATGATAGTGTGCTGCTGGCCCCTATTGGCCAGCGGACCCCGCGGTTGGTGCGTGAAGAATTGCTATGCATTACCACGCACCAACACGAAACGGGGATGACGTAGCACGGCGGTTCAGGTTTACACAGTAAGAGTCTGACACTACCCGTTCGCTCCCCCGAGTGAGCGGTGGGTGTCCATGAGGATTCCCCGGCCCAAACAAAAAAAAAAAAAAAAAAAAAGTGTGGGTAGGGTAGGTAGGGTAGGGTAGGTAGTCAGTAGATGGGAGCGAAGCCGCGGGCACAGCTAGTAATTAAATATTTAAGAGAGCTCCATATCATACGAAACTCTTTATGCGTCAGTCCGACTCGCACTTGGCTGGTTTTTATATTCATGGTAGAGAATCACATTTGCCTCGGACAGAGTTTGGCAAATAAAGCGGAAACATTTTAATATTGCACAAGTTGTCTGCTTGCTCGCCAAATTCAACGTTCGTATGTCATTGTTGACGTAACGGCCCACATGAGAGTTATAAACGTGAAACAGGTTTGAAATAGGTTTTATGCAAGAAAATGTTTTTACTTTTCTAGACTTAAGGTAACTGATATTTACTCCTTTCGCTCTAAACTCATTTTTTAACTTGACCTAAATCAATTGTGATGAAAAAAAATTTTTTTTGATCTAAAAATATAGCGAACTTTCGTTTTTGCGACAAATTGTTTAACGTAAGTGCTAGCAACTACTATAAAAATAACGTAAAAATGTTTATAAATGATGAAGTTAAGAATTATATCAGTGTGGAAACTTGATGTCTGTAAAGTAGAACAGAACAAAGGTATTATAACAAAAAGAAAATAAAACGAAAGAAAATAATTCGCAATGAACGATCTATACCGTAACAACAAGCTCAGAGAAAAGGGAACGTAATTAAAGCGTCACGTAGCAGATTGCTACGATTTCGTAGCAAGCGTAGCTGTCAGCTACATCGTCTACGAAACTAGCGAAGTCCTAATATTGATGAGTGTCGCAACGACTGCTTCATTATCTTTGCTAGAGACAAAATGTTTAGTAATTAAGTATTACTTTCTAATATCATAATATATGTGCATATATATTTAATCTAAATCTAAGTATCATTTCTCGTTTAACGCTAATTTAAAAGTGGTAGTATCTTAGAAACTTATTTGTGTACTTAAAGGTTTTTATGGGAAATATCTTAATTTTTTTATTTTTAAATAAAGAAAAACAGTCCATATAAATAAATAAATAGATTATCTTAATTTTACGCCTCCAATTCAATTCAGTTTTATTCAATCCAAACAAACTTTTTGTCGTAGCCATTGTGCCAAAACCCTCAAATTTAAACTTTAGAACTGCCGTTTGTTCCAAAGTCAATACAATCAAAGTAGATGCGGAACCAACCAACAAAGATCTGTTAGACTGAATCACCTTGATGTTGAACTGCTATATTATTAAAAAAATATGAATTAATGAAGATTTAGATTGGATTATCATGATCATCATTTGCAGTACTGCTGGGTATAGTCGTTCCTTTTGATACACAATTCTACTCTTGCCAGTCAAATCCATCTTGGAATTAGGTATGCCATTATAAATATAAACTATTATCATCAGAAGATGTTTGTGAGGCTAGAGCAATTTATAAATAAATATTAACATTTTTACTTTTAAATCAGTAAAAGAAGAACTATTTAATATCTTAAGATCACAGTTACAAACTATTTCTAACACAAATACTGAATCTCGGTATTTAAGAAAATTAAAATGGTCTATAAGTATTTGCCTCATCCGACAATATGAAAATATTCATATGCAAAAAGAAGCAACATCTATCAGATCTAATCAAGTCAAATTCTAAATTATTACCTTTCAAATTAAACGAAATAGGGACAGCTGATATTTTCTATAACACTTTGATCCCAAATTCAGCAAAAAAAAAACCAGTTACTCATTTCTTAGAGCCCATTTATTAGCTCGATGCCTTCATAATTGCGGTCTTGGATTCAATTCCGAGGGTCAGACCATGTGTTGCCAGTCTTTTAAATACGAAATAGCCTCATATGTAACGTCCTGTTGTGATTTAGAGGAAAATATATGCTCTGGTATGAGAAAAATCTGCCCAAAACGGGGTTAGTAAACTCAATGCCTGGAGAGGGTCCTAGATGGAGGAAATTTAGAATTCTAAGCTGCCATCTGCTTGATATCAAACCTTCTTATTAAGTTTGACCCAAACATTAGTTCGGATATCATGAACAAGAAATATTTAACAAACATTTTCCGCTTCCATATTAACTTGCCCAGTGATACGGAATCTTAATTTGGGATCTTAATTAGATTATCATATTATTATATACATTAAAGCGCTTGGAGATTTGGGTATAGAAGTACTTAATCGCTAATTATTATTGCTCATTAAATGCCTTTGTAGATGTAACAGGTAAGTAAGTAAATTTTTCAAAAAAATCTTTTTGAAGTTTTTACTGAATTTCCTGGCACATTCTCTGGTACTTGGACTTTAAATTAAATTATTAAATACTATATATACTGTATTAACTTTTGATCATAGAAAAAACTATAAAATCATTACTAGATATTGAAATAACCGTTGAACAAACGAAGTTCTAAGAAATAGCTCGTCCGCGGAACAATCTGAAAATGTTTCCCGTGATCGATTGCCCATCCAAGTAGACGAACTACTCCACTTCTGGTTTACTTATAGTTTACTTAATGAACTAACTCGAGCCATCGACTGCCCCCCTTGGCTTCCTCCCAACTCTTAGAAAAAGCAAAAAAAGAACCCAAAGTCGGTCAAAGTGCTATCAAGTTCTTCGCTACCTTCTTTTTTGGGTGACGTAATTTTATAATTAGTGGTTCTTTGTTGTAGAGCTTTGGAATAGTGGCACTGTCTTGTTGTAATTTAAGTGACCAAATGATTAAATATTAGTAATTATTGAGTGCAAGAATGGTGTTAATTGCGTTAGCTCACTAAAAACTTATACTCGTAGATAACTCAATTTACATTACTATAAATATAAAAATTACGTCAATCAAATTTTTGTAAAGGTAATCCTCTCCAAATAAATATCATACTATAGTGAGAAAGTCGTTTTTTCATGAAGAGAAAGTAAGGAAAGAATAAATACATTTTTTTCCTGTCATTGACAAAGATGACGATTAATTTTTTAATGCTTGTTAGTTATTTAGTTACTTAATTTTATAAACGTTGTAAGTTTTAATTTTAATATAGATTAAGTTTTTGTGTTTGTATAAATTGTTTGTGGTGTATTAGAATTTTTTACTAATTACGAAAATATTTGCAACAAAATGTATTAAGTTACTGCACACCGTCCTTAGAGAACCATTATTCATAGCTCTTACCTAAAATTAGAAGTTTGGTTCAAATCCCATTGTACTAAGTTGTTAGTATCTTACAACCACAACCTTGTTGTCTATTTACATAACTATTTGGGTTCGGGAAATCAAGGAAGTGTAACATTTTGGACTGCACGGTCATGTAGTTTAAGATACAACCGAGAGTGGGCCTTGGATAGATTATTATTAAGTTGCTTTTTCAATGAGTTGTTTTTTTTAGTTCAAATATTGATTGTAATTTAGAATTTACAATCTTCTAAATTACAATCAATCTAAATTTATTTGAAAACAAACGGTTTACTCACGTATATTTTCGGGATCGCCCGACTAGTTTCAGACTCAATAGGAGTCCCTAATCATGAGTTCGACTCGCGACACCACCGCCGCCGCGTCAGCATGTGTCATAGCAGCTCGAGGTCTAACAACCGAGCCGTTCAGGCGAAGACTTAAAGTCGGAAAACGTTCGATGCGATCACATCGACACAAAAAAAGAAGCAGAATCATCTTCTTTATCTTCTTCTTCTTCTTCTTCTTCCTGTCCTCTTTTCAATTTATTTTGGGGGGAAAACATAGGGTCCCCCCTATGTTACATAGGGTCCCCCCTATGTTTTCTCAATTCATTCTACTCTTTTATCCGTTATACTGTTATTTACTGATTTTACAGAAGAATATAATTATATTATGCTTCCTTTTTTTTATTTTTGAAAGACAGTGGTGAGTATTGCTGAATTTAGATTTAAGCAGTATAAGAAGTTGACGCACAAATGACAGGGGATCTAATATATTATTGAAGTGATAATACTGGCATACATAAATGCTATTGATAATATACTTGAAACACAACATGATTTCTTATCTTTATTTGTTGGAGGCGATACCCTTTGCCCAACCCTTAGGGAGCACAGGAGGTCTGATTTTCATTAATACTCCAATCTTAGTAAGATGGGTCGGAGGTCGTCAATGATAAAATACGACGGTCAATCCCAAACATTTCCGCTCTAACTGAACCAGATTAATAAGCTATACACATTTTACGCCTAGATCAGTATGGTGACCATTAAAATCTCAATTTCAGCGAGTCGACCCAACATTTGGTTGGTTTATAGACCCTCTTTACATAATGACCTCGCTTAACGCCCATTGGAGTCTATTCCTATTGAATAAACTCATTAGGGTCCCCATTCACCCGTGGAACACCGGACAAGTCCCTTTTCAATGGTTTTATAAATACACGGTGAATCGATCGATAGTTTTTGTAGGGAAAATGAATCTAGTGGACATACTCGTATAGGAGCAGTGCTAGCTGCAGAAATTTAGTAAAACGCACAATCGCAAAAAAATATCTAGAAAAATAAGGATAAAAAGGACTTTGATTATCCTAAATAGGTGTAAACGTAAAACTTGGTTAGGAGAGAATGCCTATAGGAAAATACCGTTATTTACGGTTGTGATTATAACTAGCGACCAGCCCTAGCTTCTCTCGGGTAAAACATTAATGAAGTTAAAAAACTAAACTTATTCTTGAATCACTCTATATATAGGTGAAAACTATATGAATATCCGTGCAGTGTATTAGAGTACATTGCGCTCAGACTGAAAGACAAACACGGCGGGGGAATTTGTTTAATAATTATGTAGTCTTTAATAATATAAATAACTAGCTGTCCCCCGCGACTTTGTTCGCGTGTTTTAGTTTCAACGGTTTTTCATTTTTGTAACATTTTTCATTTATGCTCCGCTCCTATTGGTCGTAGCGTGATGTTATATAGCCTATAGCCTTCCTCAATAAACGAACTATCCAATACAAAAAGATTTTTTCAAATTGGACCGGTAGTTCCTGAGATTAGCGCGTTCAAAGAAACAAACAAACAAACTCTCCAGCTTTATAATATTAAGTATAGATTTAAATTTAATATTCATTTTAAAGCAGGTAACATCTGGAAACAAAATATCGTGCGATGTGTCGCATACTATTATAATAACTGTGTACCAAATAACACATATTAGATCACATACACTACAACCCTATAAATGACGTATCAGATCTTCCCATACACATTTATTCGTAATACAAGTAATGTCTAGACCGTAGCCTATAAATGCCACCATAAATTAGAGGTCTCATACTGTGAGGCGCCAGAGAGCAACCTATTTGCTAATAAAATGTTAATGTAACTGATATCTGTTTTGTCTTTCAAATATTGGACGATAAATAGGGTTGCCAATACACATAACACATAAAATAGTTCGGTATTTTTTGTGTCAGCTTGAGATAATTGTTATATGAAAGTTAAAAGCCTTTTTGTTTTCGATAAGGATGTCAATTAGGACACAATTCTAGGCATTCAAGACTAAAATTTTGTAGAGCGATCGCAAATAAGTGATATTTTTTTTGGCGCAGGTCAATAAATGGCCTGAAATAATTTTATAATCAGTTTTTTTTTAATTTTGGCAATTTGGGTCATACCTAAATTCGGAATATTTTTAAACACAAGCTTTTAAATCTGCTGCTGCTTTTAAGCTGCACTCAAAGCACTAGTGAAGATAAATCAAACGGGCCCAAACATGATCGGATTACGTCGTTTTGTCACAGAGTTCCTATGGCCACCTACTGGCTTCATCATCAGGCCTGATGGAAAGTACCACAATATTGTAAAATTTTATCTCAATCGGATGTCAAGAAGTGGTTTTTATTTAGCTAGCACGATTTGACCTATACAAACATAATGAAGAGCAACTTATTAAAAATATATTTTATTGGAAAAAGTCCCAAGTATCTAATTTGTACAAACAAAAAAATATATAAACCTCCATTTCTAAAAGAAAATAAAATTATATAATTACATTAGTTTGAAGCACCTAGTACTCCAATAAAAGCAATGTAACGTTCCATATCATGTTACAAAAACGCGAATCATGTATTGCGTGTCACATAAAACCTATTTACAAAATAAAAAGATAATAACATGACTCGCATATTCTATTCATGGCATCTAAACAGTGTCCTATCCTCACCATACGCACTGAACAATACCTAAAACAACACACAATGAACACTCGACTTTATACACAAAACATTAAGTTCAATTTCCTTTAATAATCTCACACAAAGTTCATCACAAAAGTAAGCTTAAAAAAGACTCTATGTTAATTCTAATAAGGTATTTTTTTGTTCGCAGGCTGTGTTATACAGGGTGGTTGGCGGTGTGGTATACAGGGTGTTGCGAGCCGTGAAAGTGGGATTATGCATGGGCACGTGAACTAGCGATGTCTGCGGCGTTCCTCTTCACGGCGCTCGGCGCTTTGGCACTAGTCAGCCGTACAGGTGAGCCAGTTTTATATTATGGGAACACACGTAGCAGTACAGGGTGTTAAGTAATGACGGATTATGTAGACTTGTTTCATTAATGCACGGGATCATTGAACCTGGTTGGAGCGTTAACTATAACGCATTGATTCTGTATCTATAAGAAACATTTTCCAAACAAAAACTTATATGGAGCTGTCCAGTCCGCGTTGAACTGACTTTATGGCATCAGTGGTTTTCCTGCAGGTATTCGCTATTAAAAAAAAAACCGGCCAAGTGCGAGTCGGACTCGCGCACCGAGGGTTCCGTACAAACCTGTAGGTATATAAGTAAAAGTTCACCCATCACGATGATCGAGTCATAGTCGTAGTTATGGTATTTTAATTGCACAACGAAAAAAAAAATATAAAAAATATTTTTATTATATGATGTAACTAAAAATTTATGCTTTTCGCAATTTTTCCTTTATCTGTGTTATAAGACGTTGCTTCGTACCAAATTTCAAGATTCTGAGTTCACGGGAAGTACCCTGTAGGTTTTGATTCCCTTGCGAGTGTCGAAAATTTGCGGCATAAACGGGAGTATCTTTTGATCGCGTTGACTTAGAAGTTTGATTTTTTCACAGCTCCAAGAGACCATAGACTTGAGTATTTGATATGAATTTCAGCTTGATACCTCCACGCGTTCCTGAGAAAAAAGGTCTTGACAGACAGACAGACAGACAGACAGACGGACAACAAAGTGATCCTATAAGGGTTCCGTTTTTACCTTTTGAGGTACGGAACCCTAAAAAGTTTAAACGTCATCATTACTACGAATACCCAAATGTTACATTCATTTGGGCACCCGTAAGTAGTGTTTCATCACTAAGGTCGACTATCTATTTACGAGTATAACTAATAATATATTAAATGAAATCACATTTTTTTTTAATTATTAATTATACCAGCCAATAAATGTCCCACTGCTGGGCACAGGCCTCTTCTCATATAGAGAAAAGGCACGAGCACTGATCACCACGCTTGCTTATTGCGGGTTGGCGATTTTGGATTCAAATTTTTGGAATCCTGGTTTCCTCACGATGATTTCCTTAACTGATTGCCAGCTTCTTAGAATAATTAAGAAAGTACAAATAACTTTGAAAAATTTACATTGGTACTTGCCTGTAAAGGGTATAAACCTGCAACCTTGTGCTCACAAATCCGTTTATTGAACCACTACGCCACCACGACACAATTTGTTAAACAAAATTTATAAGACTAAAATACTTATAATTTAGATAGGCATTTAGAAGCTATATGACAAAATAATGAAACCGCTCTTCACTTTAATAGATACTTTAACTGTTTAAAACTTTCTAATAACGCAAAACTTTCGCGAAAATTTAACTTTTAAGCTGAACGTGTTTGGGCTGCTACTTACTGCAGCTTTTAACTGTTCGCCCCAAATCTCTGGGGAATGTGTTCAAAATAGTATGAAGTGAGGTATATTATAAAATGTTAATGCCATTAATTGCTTCCTTTTGGGAACACTTCCTGTGGACAGCGATGTGAAGGAATTTTTTGATGCCATATTTTACGATTTACGCTTTAATTAGATTAGTTTATTTCGTTTTGTTTTTGTGTGTATACTATAGTTAAGTTTCTTGAAATTCAATTAATATTTTAGTTATGCCATTATATTTTTATTGTGACATCTATCTGGATGTTTCCATCTGTCTCTGATATCAATAACAGTTAAATTATTAAACTAAAATAATAATTGATTAATTAAAAACTATACAACATAGTACAAAAGTATTACAGACTATCTTGATCCAAAAGAAATGAAACTTCTAAGCAATTTCTTTTAATAAGAGACGAATAATATATAAGATAATATTGACTTTCGAATTGACAGCGACCTTAGACGCGGCTACCATAAGGTTGATTTTCGCTTTGTTTATTTCTTATTATACATGCTATGCAATATTCCATTAGGAACTTACTTATACAAATATACAGGACATAATTATATCGAACCGAAAAACTTAAGCTTCTAACAATAACGCTACAAGCGATTAATTTTGAAACCAGACTTAATATTCTTGGTAACCAGACTTAGATATTAGGCTGATATGTAAATAGACTGAGACAATGACTCCATTAACTCGGGTTTACGTTTGATCCTAACCCAATCGACCGCTTTACATAGTGGATGGCAATTTAAGCTAAATACACTCACGACTCGTTACGTAATGATATAATTATGTTTCATAACGGATCCTAAAAACCTTTTTAATTATTCGATAGACTCGTTTAGAACCTTAATACTATCTTCTAGTTGTCCTACTGTAAATGCCTTATTAAATAAAAATAAAACAAATGAAAATTCATCACCTAGCTTGCAATAGGTTCATGTTTTAAGATGGACACTAACCGGTATTACGGGGCGTAATGTAACGTGTTGCAAAGCAATCATTCGTGCTGTCAGTACGTGCAAAAGAACACGGAGATGGTTGTTTCCTTACACGGACTGCACGAACACTCGCCATGTACCATGTTGCAATATGTACCATGTTACATTACGGCCCGAGCCACCGGCCAGTACCCTCCTTTAGACTATTACTCCCAGATTTTTCTTTTTGTATTGGATAGTCCGTTTATTGAGGAAGGCTATAGGCTATATAACATCACGCTACGACCAATAGGAGCGGAGCATAAATGAAAAATGTTGCAAAAATGAAAAACCGTTCAAACTAAAACACGCGAACAAAGTCGCGGGGGACAGCTAGTTAAAAATAAAACCGAAACATTGTGCTCCCTAATCTGACCATTCGATTATACCACGTTATAAGATACTATGTTTTTTAAATAATCATACTTTTCTTCATGTAAATGACTTGAAAGACACATATCAGGTTCTGCCAACATCTATCAGTTATCCGAGAACAACTTTTTTTACCCTGCGATCTGTCCACAAGACTATAATCGGATGAGTTGAAATAGGGGTTTAGCGAAGTAGAACCACTGCTCCAACTCCCCTTAGTAAGTCAGTACATCAGATCTCTTGAGTCTTTTAATCTGATTTGGCTGCAAGAGCATACTGGATAACTGTTTAAGGTGAGTCGTCAAACGGTCCTTATCGGCTGAGTATCTATCGTTTTACTTCGTCCAAGATGGTTGGGTTTTCCAGGTATTCATGGATTTCCAAATTGCGAGCATACCAGGGCGCCCATAAATGTACGCTTAGCATATTATTTTGAGCTCTCTGGAGGCAAATAATGTTGGAATTGCTGGCTGTCAACCACAGTAGGATCAAACAACTAGATATTATAAATATGTAGAAAATTATTCCACAACACCCCATCACAAGAAAACCATTCACTTGATTACAAAACATTCAAAGCGTGACTTACGCTAACTTATTACGTAATACGGCTTCTAATCCTGCCCGAATTCTTCGTCTGTCGTTAGCGGCATGAAATAGTCGTTTACTTAAGCTGTTCCCAGCCTGACCTCGTTTAAAGCCTTCAATAAGCGAGCCTTTGCCATTGAGACGGACTTGGAAATCTGACATATTTTTTCGACTGAAAATCATTTTCAATTCCTAACAAATGGTGTTTTTTAAAGAAGAACAGGAGGTAATGTGAAAGATTGCGTTTGGAGACGTAGATAAGTGATTGGACATTAGAGCTAACCAATTGATTGATACACTTTTTCTGGGCTTGTGACGGAGTAAATTGAAAGCGACGGTTCCAGTTTTTGCTTGATTTATTTACTTATTATTGGATGATATTTTAAGCTGGATATGAAAGAAAAAATATTCAAAATGTAACATTAGATTATTTTTTTTATTATTTGAAATCCAAAGTACATTAATAAATAATCATGCTTGTGTTCTCCCTAGGATAGTAATAGTTATGCTATTGCTTCCAAACATTTTCCCACATTTGCAACAGACTCTACAAACCATGTATACTCAAATACCATGTATAATAGCAACGCCAACACAGCTGACGCCACAAATTTGGGCACTATCCCAAATTAGTTGCATCTTAGAATCTGTCTACAAACTGTCAGTGTCGTTACTGAACTTACTCGCAAACTTACACACACAATTCTAGATAACTCTCCACCGTAATAAAAAAATAATAAATATATATATTATGTAGAAAACATCACATAAATTGCTCTAAACTCAAAGTAAGTAGCTAAAGCACTTTGTGTTATGGAATTAGTGGCAACAAGGTACTACAAACACCCAGACTCGAGACAATTTAGAAAAGGGATTTTCCACGTTGATCCAGCCTGGGATCAAACGCGGGACCTCAGAGCTCGCGACACCTTGAAAACCGGTGTGTACGTGACTCGACCATAGAGGACCTCAAATATATTCGCTTCAAATTTTGAAGGTGTAAATACAAACTTTTAATCTACCATTAAACGTATATGTATGCATAGAACTATAGCCCTTTAAAGGGTCTCTACGGGTGTGCCGGTTAAAAGAGAGTGAGCATTTAGGGCACCCACTCGAGGAGAAAGGGAGCGATTACCCTAAGGGCATTACAAACGACACCTACCTCCTGTACTTAAGGTTTCTTGGAGACTGTTCAAGACTGACAATGGAAGTGTGAATATTTTACAAAATTCGATAAAACAGATATTTAGTAAAGAGTTTTCGTATCATGTTAATATTTATAGACTTAAAAAATGGAAAAAAATAATGTTTGAATTTAATATATATTTAACTGATATAGGTTTTTTTTTGTATTAAATTAATGGAGTTTTACATTTCTAATACAAGTTTTGTAAATAATCAGTTTTATTTTAAGTCTAGTAATGATTGGTTCTGCTTCTTGTATTTATCACAATTTTTAAGCATGTACATTTTCAGCCTTAAGAATAAACACAAGCGATGCAAGAATACAAATACCTTTCTTTTTCTACTTTATTTTTACTAACAGTAAAGGCTTACAAATAAAGATAATAGAACATACGTAAACTAAATAAAGTGAGAAAAAGCCAGGGTATCTAACATAACTTTCATTCATAAAGATACCTCCACTTGGAAGTCTGGCTAACAAAGCTTGAATCTTATTCCTGAGAACCTTTTTATACACAAACATCGTAACCCAACAAAATATGAAAAGCTCATACATTTTTATACCTTGATAAGAGGTGTGACCTTGACCTGAAGATACAACCTGAACACATCTAAAAAATATCTAGACTAAAAAGTTTTATAACTGTATGTATCGAAACTTCCTGATTCAGAAATTTACGTAATTTACAATACATAGTATTTTTAAAATCTTGCCACATGGCAATCAAAGGTTAAAAAATTGGTACAAGATGTTTAGTATAGAAAAGGTTAAAAAAATTTAGGGTATTGAAGATTTTTTTACTAAAAAGCCTAGCCTTTAAACAAATCGTGCTAATTTTTGTCCTTTTTTAAGCCACCACGTATAAGTAGACTGAAAAGATTTCGATCTCAAAAAGCAGGATGATAACTATAACTTTCTTAATCAGAACTTAAAAATACCCAAAGATTGTCCAATTGTCCATTACTAAAAGCACACCAATAACAATTCCGCTTAATTAACTTACACGAGATGAGATCTGTATCTACATAGGAACCCTTCAATTCCGGTGCCATCCCATAACATTTACTATTAAGATCACAGCCTCCAGGCTCCAATACCATCCAAATCTCACACAATTGTCTCCGAACCATTTCGCTTTCTGCCATCTTTTTATTTTTTTCATCAAATATAAAGAGAAATCTTCTGGAACGTCCGTTAATAGGAACGCAGACTTGATTAAAGTGGTTCATGACAGAATGTAATTTAGTCCTTTGGATAATGTCTTATCCTGCGTACGTTCCCCGGCTTTCTTGCCTCGACATTTTAAATTATCTTCGTGTTATTTTCGTTATTTTTAATATTTAATATAGATATATTTTTTCCAAGATGTGTGTCATGAATGTCATTTTATCTTAAAGCGATGTACTCTATACAATTAGGTTTCATAAATATAATCTGCGATACGAATTTCGTGTTTTTTTTTTCAACCAAAGATCGATTACATTTCAAGTCAATCGGACAGTATTTTCGGAGTAAATTTGGTGTTACAGACAGACGGGCAAACACACGAGTGATTCTTCAAGGGTTCCCTTTGAGGTACGCAACCATAAACAATAATTATGTTACTACGACACACCCTATAAATTTCTCTACCAAAAATACAGTAAAGGTATGAAATATTTTAATTCCATAATAAAACATGTAAACAAATTTTATGTCTCTATTTTGGAGCACGTTCGTGCGATAAACTATTTGATAATTTATTTGCGAGTATGTTAATTTGTTTGATGGGCTTGTCAAAGGCATTACGTGTTAGCGTACATTTATTTGATAACGCGTTTCACGGGTTGTGGAATTCAGCATTTTCGAGAATACTTCAAATTACATTAATATTGAGTTACGCGTGTGATGGTGCTTAGGTGAATGAACTAGATACCTGCTTTACAGTTTAGAGTTTTAGAGTTCAGTAACCTTAAAAAGGAGACAATAGTATGTAGAAAATAACTTCATCCCACGCCGAGGGCACAACGTGGGGATATGTCGGACTTGCATCGACTAAAAACGCCCCGGTCCTTGCCTTTACCGGAGTCCCGGGTTCGCTAAAGCATGCTCGGTGGGGCTCCGGTTGGCCTCGGTCCTTGTTGGATCCCTGCTAGAGGGGTAGGTGTGTAGTGCCTACCCCTTACTAATTCCGAAGACGGACACGTGAGACTTCGTGCCCGTTCCAGGACGAGACAGCGGAAGCGCTGAGCTAATTTTTTCCTGATAGATTATGGAGAGCGATAATATACATGCTTACGTGAATACATAGTATTATATTATTTTACTTTTTAAGTAGTCCTAAATTTTATTTTGTAATATTTTAACAGGGCCTAATTAATACTATTGCTAATCTTTACATAGCATAAAACAAAGTCACTCCCACTGCCTGTACGTTTATATCTTTTAAATTACTACTATTTCTACATATTATTTATATTATAATAATAACAAATAAAAGTAGAGAAATTAAAAAAAAATTGGAATGTTAAAATTTAACAGTACAAATTTCAAACGAATATAACTATCGTTATATTATATGAAAATTTTGTCAAGTTGCACTAATGAATAGTACAAAAGATAGGATACGCTCGTAAGTAAAATAGATAGCTATCATTGAAAACTTCCTAATAAGGAGATTGCCGAGTATTAAAAATGCGAGCACTAATTACATATCTGCCTTATTTTTATATATAATACTAGCTGTTGCCCGCAGCTCCGCCCGCGTGGAAGTCACCTAGGGGGATGAAAAATAGATGTTGGCCGATTCTCATAGATACCGGATAAGCACAAAAAATTTCATCAAAATCGGTCAAGCCGTTTCGGAGGAGTATGGCAACGAAAACTGTGACACGAGAATTTTACATATTAGATAATTGGGTAAAACAATAGCAAAGTAATTTGTAACTAACAAAAAACCAAGAAGTCTTTGTATAAGAACACTAAAGAGAGTATCGTGTGAGTTCCATAACTCAAGACGTACAATAGATGTCACTACCAGCTCGTAATGACAAAACTATTCAGTAGTTGGCGCCACTGTCCACACTGTCCACTATTAAAGTTAACTCGTTTTTATAGGAAACTGGCGTAACTTTCTTTTGTGTTTTAGTATAGATATCCATTGTTATTAAGGAAATCTAAATGACCTAGTTAGTACACTGTTGAGATAAGTTACTTAATATTTTTGGTACAGGCTGACAGCATTTGGAACTAAGTACCAAACCCTTACATTATTATTTGCGTAGCGTTTTCCTAAATAAATTGGGTTCGGATTTTAATCTCACTGGATATAAGATTTTTTTATTTATTGATTCAAATAATAATCTGAAAACGATATGTTTCAGATTTTTAATCGAATAAAATAATGGAACAAAGGAAAGTTATGACTTTATGTTGTGGAGAAGGTTACAAAAGAACTATCAATTATCAACTATCAAAGAATTATCAAAAGAAAAGGAAATTATCAATGATAATGTTTATGTTATGTATGACAAAGAAACTAAATTTAATCTTTTAAAGTGTAGTACACCGGGAAATTACTACTATTTATTATTTCTTTACATATTTGTATTATTTATTCAATAATTAAATAATACAGTTACGTCCCACAAAGCGTTGCACTTTTAATCAGACAATTAATATCATCACGCCAGCAAAATACCTACTCACTTTTTAGTAAAACAGTATGTCTTATGAATACTTCCAATCCCAACACGCGGAGTGGAGTGCGTTCTATAATAAACCCTATACGTAAACGGCTTAAGTACAAAATAACTTTTTGTAAACTTTAAAACAAATAATTGAATCTTGAAGACTTGTATAATAATACGTCATAATTTTTTTATTAGACATCATGGTTCTAATAAGCGAGGACGACAATAGAACGAGAACAATCTCCAATTGACAACCCAAGCGATGTTTACTAGGTAAAAATAACGTTAAAACCCCAAACTTAGTATCAACTAAAGTAGGTGACCGACTACGTTGTAGTAGATCTAGTTAGTCATCGTTAGACAACATCAAGTTAGACGATACGAAATTTGTATTTTCACAGTATTTTTTACAAAGCAATTATCGCTTTAGTTGACAACCGCCATAGCGAATAGCTCTGCAGAGCCCTTTTAGCAACCAAAAATATACAATAAACTTAAATAAACCAGACGTCTAATTAGTTACCCACTCTCAACTAGTTAGAAAGTCTCGGAAGAGTTGACAAAGTGAAATACTAGTGCCGCCACCCGACACTGCTCATTAAAACGTCATTTACATACTGAATTCAAATTTCTTTGTGTCCGCCACAAAGATTTACAGCTTCTACGTGAGAAACTCAAATAATTACGTAGTTTGAAAAATGGCATTATACAATCTAAATGGGGTAGTGATGTGACTAGCATACTATTTAGTCGATAATTTAGTCGAATTTAGATTAATGCGAAAGTCTGAGTAATTCTGTCGACGTGACCGTCTTGTGTAAGGAAATTAAGGCTATTTTTTGTAGGCTGTAGGAGATTGAGGATTACTTAGCGAAGACACTTTTAATACTGCCTTAGTTTTTTTGTACGACTTAAAGTTATATACTTTATTTATATTTAAATAAAAATAAATGATTTTAGAAGAATCGATTTTTATATCACTTTAAAATAAGTAGAGGTAACGGAATTGATCTCATACTTAAATTAGATACGAAAATTTGTGTAAAATTCATGACCATTTTGTGCGTTTGGTACTATAATTGATTTGTCTATTAAATAGAAATTATAATTTATTAAATTACAGTAAATATAGCTCTTTATCAAAATGAAGAGCTTACATTCAAGATACATTATACTCTCAAGTCAAAACAATGTTTGCGATTAAATAACAAAGCACTAAGTTTATTTTAGCTTAAAATACTGGAATTATGTCACTAGGTTTCGCCGTCACAACATTGAATTTATAAACTCGTTTAAAATTAATTAATTCTAGACTGTGTTGATTCAGCTAAGACATTAATTTTCGTTCCATAAAAGTCATTGTTAAAGTCAAATAGGAGAAAGTTGAATATTTATGGATATAGTTGAATTTAAAACTTTATTTTAAAAGTGGGAATTATAATACTTTATTCGGGAGGCGATATATCATTCTGTTTGACGTAAAAAAATGGTTTTAGCATAAAATTTACATGGAAAATCGTCGATCGGCTGTAGTAACCTTATAATTTATTGATCGAGGCTGTGTTTGAAGGCAGACAGGGATTTATGTGACTCTGTTAATGCCATAATAATGTATGTCAAAACTATACGCTTAATTATAGTAATAGTGATTTGAACATTATAATTAACACTTCGTAGGTCGTACATTTCATTATACATTCTAGGTATGACACAAAGGCGAGGGGCTCGTGTAGGTCCTACGGTTTGACCAATAATGAAGGTAAAGCCGCGCTTGCTGCGGTTGGTCCATGGATGGGTGATCATTTTAAAACATACTGATTCCCCTCCGTACCGCGGAAAGCGCACTAAGCCGTTGGTCCCGACTGTCACACGTTGATTTTTGGCAGTCGTTAAGTAATTACAATTCCCACAACCAGTCTCACTTTGGGATACTGTGTTTCCCAGTAAAATGGGTTGTGAAGGCTCTATACTCTCTTTCTATAAAATAAATGTCTAGTTTTTACTCGGAATTTATATTAAAAAATTACACTTAATGAATATGCCATTTCTATAAAACAAAGTGTAAAAAATATTAATGGCTTGTAAAATACCTCAACTTTTTTCTCGACTAATCCCTTATCGATATCCATTGGATCGTAATCACATCACTAAAACAAGAAGTTTCTACAAGGAGTAATAAAGTTCGCGGTTCGTTCAGGTGTTTTAAGTGCCAAGAACTTTACTTCCTAGTAGCTTTGATGTAGATCGTGACGAGTTTTATAAGTAGCATACTTTTACAATTATTGTGGTCTGGGTTTCCTTTAAGATTTTTCACTTAGGATTCTGTGACTTTGTCAGTGCTAATAACTACTGCTTGTTTTATTGTTCATAATGTATTAAAAAATATATAATATTTATACAATAATATATAACTTACTAGCTGTCCCGAGCGACTTAGTCCGCGTGTTTTAGTTTCAACGGTTTTTCATTTTTGCAACATGTTTCATTTATGCTCCGCTCCTTTTGGTCGTAGCGTATTGTTATAATTATATCTTATAGCATTTCTTAATAAATGGGATATCCAACACTGAAAGATTTTTTCAAATCGGTCCAATAGTTCCTGAGATTAGCGCGTTCAAACAAACAAGTTCTTTAGCTTTATATATTAGTAATAGAAGTTATTATTTATTTTTAAATTATGTAATAATTCGTACTATGTAGGTATTTTGACTGATCGTCTTTTTTCATTGATGGCAGTGGTATCATAATATTTGAGCCCTGTCAGTAGCTACATTAACAGTGGCATCATTGGCGTGCATTTAGACTCTAGGATAGGTGTAATGTTTTTTTGTAGTTATTTTGATTCAATTTTTTCTATCACCAAATTCCTATTTATTTCGCACAGAGCCATCTTTAGAAACCGGACACTTTATCTTAATTCAAAATCTTTGACCAGTGAACCACAAAATTAACTCTTTCTGAATTCATCCTCCCGTGATCACTTTAGATATTCATGGAGGTTTATTTTCTAAAAGTGTTACTCGAATGTTGCCCCCGAGTGGAGAGCAAGGTTCAAAGTAAAGTACACGATTCTAGTTATTGATCCATATGTAACGAGTTTGCCAATTACCCAGCACGATTCCAATTCCCGCGCTGCACTGAAAATACGAACGGTATCCCAAAATCATGTCTGAAAATTTTATGTATTCTGCTCAAAAACACAGACCAACGTCTGTAAGCTTGAACACTTAAGTGGTTTTTATATATTACTTTTTATGGTACCCGCATTCTATGAAAAGGTAGATTGAGTTAATTGCTAATGAAAAGCTTTTAGTAAAAAATTGTATATAAAATGTGTCGTTTTGCATTCTCGTCACATTTCGGAAGGCTGTTATGAAAGACATAAATAATCAAATAAAATTACAATATCTGCTCAATAATTAATACATACTTGTTTTTTTAGTTATTAAGGTTTGACAGTATTTTAGAATACACCACTTTAAAAGAACAGAATCGCCCGATTGCGTATGCGGTAGGCAGTGTCTTTATGTGTGTGTGTAAAAGAGCAGTTACAGCGCGGGATCACACGGGCCGCGTTATGAAATGCTTGCCTACACATGTGAGGAAAATAAGAAAAAATAAAAATAAAATAAATACTTATTTTATTATTGATTCCTGTCGAGAATCATTAGCATAGCTACATCCTTGAATTTGATTTCTTTTTTGTATTCATTAATAATAATATAAATAGTGAATATTGATTAGTCATATCGGTAAGTATATAAGAAATAAATCATGTCTTCAGATTTCAGACATAAAAAATAATTTGTTAGTTGAAAGAAAAAATATAATTTAAAACAACGTTTACTTATATTGTTATATTATACTGTAGTGTTTTCTATTAGTTAGTCCAGTGAGAATAGCCCGAAGACATAATGTGGATAAACACAGTACTGCAGGAGTTAACTGTTACAGTTTGCTTTGATACTGCCGCGAGCGGTACATTGTTATTGTAGTGGAACTAGCCTTTTAACACGACCTGCATTTGATCTTGTATGAAAATAAACTTTTTTGTTTGATACTTTTGTTTTAAATTAAAGTCGTTATGGCGATGTCGTTTTATTGTTCAACGATCCCATTTATGTTATTGTTTGTCTATTTATAATATATTCATGATAGTAGTTGTTTTAGATTTCACAACGCCACGATTCTGAACCCCAGTAATTATTCATTCATTCCTTTCATATCTCACACACTCGTTCAATCCACGAACCGCCATTACGGTCCCGAATCACGTACGCATACGTTCAACTTAAACTCGGAAACGGTACCGAAGCAGAACGGAAACTCGAAACAAATATTTGTGACAACAAATATTGGATACGAGAGCTGACAGTTATTTGTTGATGTAAATGGTGATTCTTATGCGATATATTGTTTCAATTTATGAAAGCAAAAATCTTGTGTCGGTTATCGCGACAAAAAGTAGCTTATGTCCTTTTTTAGGATCCAAGCTTACCTACCCCATACCAAGTTTCATCCAAATCGGTTAAGCTTCTTCTTCATCTTCTTCTTCTTCTGCCTAGCCGTTGCCCGAGCTATATTGTGGTCGGTTTCCAGTCTCACCAAATTCAGCTGAATATCGTATTTTACATGGAGTGACTGCCTTTCTGACCTCCACAGCCCATCTTACTGGGTAATACAGTATTCCATAATAGATCTACTAGTTGTGAGAAATTGTGATCGACTTAAACTCACAAACAGATTTATTTACAGAATATTTGACCTTATCTATACTAAATAAATAAAATAAAAATATTATAAAGCTGAAGAGTTTGTTTGTTTGTTTGTTTGTTTGTTTGTTTGAACGCGCTAATCTCAGGAACTACTGGTTCGAATTGAAAAAATCTTTTTGTATTGGATAGTCCGTTTACTGTGGAAGGCTATAGGCTATATAACATCACGCTACGACCAATAGGAGCGGAGCATAAATGAAAATAGTTGCAAAAATAAAAAAGCGTTGAAACTAAAACACGCGAACAAAGTCGCGGGGGACAGCTAGTACATATATATGACGACTAATTTTTTATAAAACAATTGGTGAGAATCACTGTATATTTATGGTGACAATTTTCTAGCTATATTGTACGAAACAATTCCGGGTTTGAACGGAATTAAATTAAAGTTGAGACGTATCACATAATTATGATGTACATACTCAGGAACTCAACACTTCATCACAATATTTCTTAATAATTGGCATGAGGGTGAACTATGGCGAATGTGCAGAACAAATTTCTGAGGCGTTTAACCGCGTCACCGAGCTATTGAGTCCCTTCTATTTACCGCAACGTAAGGACGTTTCCGCAAGTGAGAACAAACTACAAGTAACAATCGATTCTTGCGAAAACCTCCTTGATCGTTTGAAGTGAAACTTAGAGGCAAACACTTACCTCGTGGCCTGCCGAACTCGCACACAATATTCACTTTAATAACAAGTATCGATAATCATTTGCACGTAGTACTAATTACTAAATACCAATTTTTATCACATACAAAATAAAACAGTCGATAATTTTATACGAGAAAGACAATTATTTTGGAGCACAAATACAAGACTGTCTTTTGTTCACTCTTATATATTACTAGCTTTTGCCAGCGACTTCGTCCGCGTTTCCGTCGTTTTTCGTAAAAAAGTAGCATATGTCCTTCCTCACTGTTCAGTGGTTTTGATGTAACAGACAGATTAACTTTCGTATTTTAGTAGGGAAATATAATATATCACGTTACACAAAAATAATCCTTATAGCATGATTCAGTATTCACACGCGACGGCGCGATGGCTTATTATCGTATTTCATGTATAAGTTTAGTGTTTCTATACCGATTTCTATGATTCTTTTTTTATTGAATAGGTAATAATGTAAACTTTTTTTAATTAGGGATAAGTGAGAGTATAATAAACGTAAGAGTAAACAAATATAATCAGAAATCTCCGAACTGCTAAGCTATCGGGAGTTACACGTGTTATTGTGAGTCAACCATAAAAGATAGACATATGCTGTTGTGGGATATTTTTTAGATAATTTTATGTAGAACATTTCCGTCATACATGATTTCTATGTAGCTTTAACCATTAAGGCTGCATACGCGACGGAAGCTTAAAAAATACCGTTTTCCCAACATTTCCCTTCACTGCTCTGCTCCTATTGATTGTAGCGTGATGAAAAGTATACTATAACCTGCCCAGGAGTATGAAGAATAAATGTACCAAGTTTCGTTAAAATCCGTCCAGTAGTTTTCGTTTCTATAAGGAACATACAGACAGACAGACAGACAGACAGACAGACAGACAGACAGACAAAAATTTTACTGATTGCATTTTTGGCATCAGTATCGATCACTAATCACCCCCTGATAGTTATTTTGAAAATATATTTGATGTACAGAATTGACCTCTCTACAGATTTATTATAAGTATAGATGTACCAACGTCTTTTTAATTTTCTGCTACCCTCACTTTAATAACACTCTCAAGTGATGTTCTATTTAAATGTTGATCTGAGACTGGTAACGCCATCTTGTCATAATGACCCGAAACTAAGTATCTTGATCATTACAACAAAGATTTTTTCTCAGGTTGTACCGACAATACTAACGGCCTGGGCACGGACGGAGTGCCGGAGCTGGACTACACAGATGTGGACTTAGGTCTGACACAGCGAGGTCCAAGGTTCGACGTCCCTCACTCCAAGAATGTCACAGCCCTGGTGGGGAAGACAGCGCAGCTGAACTGCAGGGTTCACGATCTTGGGAATAGAACAGTAAGTAGACATGTTATATTAGATACTGGTGGCCCAACCAGGCTTCGCACAGCCGGACACAAAAATGCATAGAAATATAAGCTTGAAATATAACTTACTTAAGGATAATGTAGCATAGCTAATGGAGGTAAGGAAAAGAAAAGGATTTTTAAAATACAAATCTTTCCTCTTTCTAATATTATAGTATTAGATAAAGATTTGACGACACTACTGAGTGACTGACGTAAATAAAGAGCAGTTTAATATAATTCTTTATAAAAAAAGATAATATTAATTACTAGCTGTCCCCCGCGACATTGTTCGCGTGTTTTAGTTTCAACGGTTTTTCATTTTTGCAACATTTTTCATTTATGCTCCGCTCCTATTGGTCGTAGCGTGATGTTATATAGCCTATAGCCTTCCTCAATAAACGGACTATTCAACACAAAAAGATTTTTTTAATTCGAACCAGTAGTTCCTGAGAGTAGCGCGTTCAAACAAACAAACAAACAAATAAACAAACTTTTCAGCTTTATAATATTAAGTATAGATACAGTCGTTTGTGGAAAAGTAAAACCTATAAAATAGTACTCGTTAGACATAAAATTAAACGGGAAATATTTTCCTTAGGCCTACATAATTGAAAAGTAAATGCTGCTGGCGTAGAATTATTCTACGTAAGAATAATGGAGCCATTTTATAAAAGTTCAAATATTTGCTTCCAATTTAGATAAAACTAGAGCAATTTATAATGACCAGCACTTATATTAAAGAGTATTACTAAAAGATACATCGTGTACTTTTGTTGTACAAGCAATATTTTACTTAAACCTATTGCAATAAATCTCATTTTACAACAACCCATTTTAGATTCAAACATTTAAATTGAAGTCACGGTACATGGTTGGGAAGGTTATATAAGTGATTACAAACTCTTCACAAAACAATACCATTACAGCTACCCCAGTTAAACTTGAAACCACAGAATTGAATGGAACCAAATAACTAAATACTTCCACACGAATCAGGTTGAGGTGCGTACTTACTAGTTTAATTGAGTTTTGTTGATGTATTATATTGTTGAAGTGTGTTTTATGACTTATATTCGAGATGGAGATTTGTGTTTGATTCTCAACTTTGGTATAGGGTTATAGGTAATGACGGTGAGAATTTCGCAATTAAAAAATCCGGAAGGTTCGCTATTCTGTAATGGGGTTTTGGTCAATTTCCACCAATGTGAGACAAGCTAGTGGCTCGTGATTCGTGGAAATTGACATATAGATCACGTAGCAGACCTACTAGATTTTTTTATCGCGAAGACCCTCATTAGTTTTGGGAGCCACCTCATCCTTTCTCCTTTCTTTTTTTTTTAGAATTTATGTACAGGGGACAAACAGGTAGTCTACTTTAACAGTGTTAATAATAATAATAATTTGATGGTGAAATCGGGGCCGCACCGCTCGACACCCCTAGCCGCTCGCACTGGTGTTGCCTCCTGCTGCCTATCGTGGCGGTTATGTTGGGGGGCCCATCCGGTGAGCTGGCGAGTCACCACCTGCCTATTTGATTGCATTTATATGTGTTAGAAGGCAGGTGCCATAGTTTTCCGATTTAGTTCTAATAACCAATCCACTAACATTTACCTACACATAGCCTAAATTTTTACTTTCCATTCATAATTTACAATAGCTCTGTATCTACTTTGGACCATTCATGTCTGTTCTTCCATAGAGCAGAGGTGGATGGGCCCTAGTAGATGCCCCATCCCAGTTTAGAGTAAAGTTCTCAACAAGGCCACTGCGTGTTGGACCTGTGTCCCCACGTAAGCCTTTCAAAGGACCGGGTATTCTCAATACTGAGGATAGCCCGTGAAAAAAGAGAGATAATAATTTACTAATTTTATTACTGTACATAATGTATAATTTATATTATTCGAGATTTAATATGACTCCTAAAATTATTATGGTTTAGACATAGATTTAAAATATCATTAAAAATATATGATTATCTTTAACAACCGCTACTGTCGCTGTAAGAGTAATTAGTATTTATTCATCATCATAGGTACTTTTTTTAACATAGGATAATTGTCAAAATATGTTTTGTTTCATTAGGTCTCATGGATCCGGCATCGCGACATCCACCTGCTGACGTCAGGCCGGATGACGTACACTTCGGACCAGAGATTCATCAGCGTCCACAATCCTCACACCGAGGACTGGATACTTAAAGTAAGCTTAAATTATAATTAAAAGTTATGCTTCCGGATACTCAAAATCAAATTAATTTTGAGATGTTCTTAAATGTCTATTTATTAATGCATTACACTTTAAAGTGACTGGGACAGCATGAAACTTGTTTGAATATTCGCCTGTTGTTGTATTAACTTGGTTATAACATGTCTGATACGGTTAACGGATTATTAAGCATGGGACTGGTAATGGCAGTAGGCAGTAGTAGTGTTTTATACAGAGAAATAACGAGCTCCACATAAAATACATGTTTACGTCATGATGGCGATTTTGAACAACCAATTCCTTCCATACGATGTTTCGTTAACAGTTCCTATTGAAATATATTTTTTTAATTAATTTCAAACTTTTTGTAAAAACATTTGATCATTTATATTTCAGGCGAATTTAAAACCTTGTGCTGACCTTGAATAAGAAAATTTGAAACTTTCAGCTTTTGATAAATAATAAGCTAGAAGGTTAAAGCTTTAAAATACTATAAAATTTTATGTTCATAAAAGTGAACAATCTAGACTGTATTACTTGATGGTGACGTCAATATCGATTTGCCATCCATCTATGGCTAAACCTAAGTTATTTATTCTACAACATAAGAAACAATAAATAGTGGCACACAAGGCCGCAGATGACGTCACGGTTCCCAAAATGTCTGGCATACGTGACACTCACGCATGTCATGTCAATTGAGTAAGGAATCCAAACAATGTTATATAAAAGAGTTTTGCTATTCGGAAAAAGATTACAATAAATGCCGTGACTTTGCCATATGTTAAGTTATTAATAATATTGATCAAAATTAAGTAGGAAAGGAGAAAAATTAATATACTAAATTAAATGTAAGTTATAAAGGAAAAACAAAAGATAAACCTTATAAAGAAATTAAACAATAGATTGTCACTTGTCAAGAAAGATGTTGCAAGATGTCCTTATTAACCCGTATTTGAAATAACTAAGCACCACTTTAAAATCTACTTAAAGCTTCACACAATTTATTAAAAAAAACATAATCATGAATATATTTATGCAAGTCAACTAGGTTTTGACTTAATACGGTTAATTAATAATTGATATTCTAAGTTACGGACGAAAAGACTATTTCAATTTCTTCTTCAACATCAAAAACAAAACAATTTTATTTACTACAGCAGTATAGGGTACTTGTCTAGAAGTTAATGTTATTCCCTCTTTACAGATAAGGTTCCCACAGCGACGCGACTCGGGCATCTACGAGTGCCAAGTCGGCACCACGCCGCCCATCGGACACCGGATGTACCTCTCCGTCGTTGGTGAATAAGATTTTGTTTCTTAAATAATTGATAAACCAGTTGAGAAGATTTGATTTTTGATTTTATAGTGGGAAGGAGTTTCAGTAATTTGAACGTTTGCTAAATGGGTACCTGTGATTATAAAATGTTATCTAATAGGAGTCTTTACTTAAAAAATGAGGACGATCAAAGCTAAGTCAGATTAAATAAGTGGTGCTTGAGCAACTGTTTGTCGCAAGTATTATGCACCGTATGAGTTCAGTACGCAGATACTTGTATAGTGGGTTCAAAAATAGAAGTCTTAAAGTTAAAATTTCGACTTCGCTCTAATTTTACCAATGCGCATTACGCAACATTAAGTAAATACCAAAAATAATTCCCAAGCTAATTACCAATCAAAATTGTTGAAGCTAACGACAATTTTAAATATTTGATGTAAATATAATCGAATCGTACAAGTACTTTTAACTTTTTTGGCCTCATTTCGACAAGTAATTAAGTTTTTGGTACAGAAAGACCAAGTATGCCCCAATTATTTACCGCACTCAATCCAAATAAAAAAATCCTACCAAGAATTAATTAAAGAAAACCTAGTAACAACTCTGTTAATCGACAGCTAAACCAATGAGGGAATAAATTTAAGTCAGTGTTTAATTAACGGGAAAAGTTCAACATACGATGTTCCAATTACATTCCGGCATCCAATTTACTCCACAATCAGTAATGACCGTTGAATCAAAGTTAAAAAAAGCTCCTATTTATGCACTCTAGTTTCTAGTCCTATTTAAATTTTCTAGAGTCAGCATTAAAGAAGACTGGGCTTGGAACGAATGCTAGTTAATTTATTCGCCTTACTGAGTTAATGGTTCTGGCGAATCTTTTTGAGAAATAAAAATGTTGAATGTGGGGAAAAAATACTGAATGTCTGGAATGGATTTTTGAAATACACGAGGCATCTGAATCTTTTGATGTTTTTAGGATTATTATTAGGTTTATTGCTTTTTTCACAGTCAACTTAACCTTAATTTCGTCTCCTAAAATAATGTATAAGATTTCTCATGCTTCAAGGTCCTTATTGATATTTGAATGGATCTCGTTGCAATTTGACTGATAATAGCTACGTACGTCGGTTCCGATGTTTGGAATTAATAGTAGTAAATTTCAATGGAGGTGTTCCGTATTACACGGAACTTAGCGCCGTTATTAGCGAAGTTCGTGTGTGCAACGTTCCTTATTCGCTTTAAGAAATACAAATTTATTTGGCATCGGAATCTTACTAACTGTTCGATCCTGTTTAGACAAATGGTATGCTACATTAGAGAGGTCTGGTGTCCTTTTCCAAATCTAGGAAATTTGACACAATAATAAAACTCAATATTTCTGGGAAGATCACAAAAACATTTCTTCTAAGAAATGCTGTAGTAAAATAGAATGAGTACAAATATTTTCAAACAATATTGCAAGCACTTCAAATTTCATATCCTCAAGAAATACGAGTATATCGAAAGTTTTTGTAATACTGGGTCAAGCAACGAATGCATTGCAATTCTGGAGCAATAAAACTGTAGTATTACATAAAATAACACTAGTATCCATTTTATGACCAACGGTTACCGTGGAGATACGTTATTGGGATGATATTACTACAAACAGTTCACAATTTAGAGAAATACCGATATTGCAGTAAAACATAACGATCCTTGGTATGGTCTTCGATAGAAGATAAGTGTGTTTACATATTGGTCATGAGATGTACACTTATATATGACTAGCTGTCCCCCGCGACTTTGTTCGCGTGTTTTAGTTTCAACGATTTTTCATTTTTGCAACATTTTTCAATTATGCTCCGCTCCTATTGGTCGTAGCGTGATGTTATATAGCCTATAGCTTTCCTCAATAAACGGACTATCCAATACAAAAATATTTTCTCAATTCGAACCAGTAGTTCCTGAGATTAGCGCGTTCAAACAAACAAACAAACTCTTCAGCTTTATAATATTAGTATAGACTAGCTGTCCCCCGCGACTTTGTTCGCGTGTTTTAGTTTCAACGGTTTTTCATTTTTGCAACATTTTTCATTTATGCTCCGCTCCTATTGGTCGTAGCTGATGTTATATAGAATATAGCCTTCCTCAATAAACGGACTATCCAATACAAAAATAATTTTTCAATTCGAACCAGTAGTTCCTGAGATTAGCGCGTTCAAACAAACAAACAAACAAACAAACAAACTCTTCAGCTTTATAATATTAGTATAGATATGTAAAGCTTTATTTTATGCAAATATTAAACAAGCCTAGCCAGTGTAACCTGGCTGAAACAAGGGAAGTATGGTAACGACATGACACGACATGTCACTGTAATCGCGTTAATCTGTATGTTTCCCAATTTACACTTCAGTCTATGAATCCATGTACTTAGCCATATATTAAAGGTATCATGTACGCAATATTAAACAGTACGTGAAAATAGTTTTTAAAAATCTGGTTTCTTCGTAATGAGGTTTTATTTTTTTGTGTGTAACTTTAGGAATCAGCTTAAAAATGTGCTAAGATGCAAATTAAAAATAAAACCCACAAGCATCTGCAAAATAATGACCTCGACCTATGAATCCTTTTTCTACGATTCAATTGAGTCCATCAATTTTGTGCCTTCCGAAAAGAAACCAGGAAAATGACGAACTCGAATAAAATAACTGGAAATATCTGGAAGCGTCAGCTGATTTATGTGGTTTGTAAGAATGTCCATATCAATACTTTTATCGCGTTTGAGAAAGGTCACCGGCGACATAAAACTGTTCAGTGGGTAAATCAATCAAAGAGTATATTACCAACATGGCAGAAAGATAAGATAGAGCTTTTGGTTTTCCTGAAAACATTGTATAAGGGGAAATGTTGAAAAGTGGAAGTGCTTAACATTATAGGTAAAACTAGAAACAACTATTAGTGTGTAGGGTTAAGGTCAATTTTAGAAGATATATTGTTAGACCTATGAGTTTTTATTGCTTACGTAGCTGACCCGACAATCGTTGTCCAGTTATTTTCTACAAAGTTTCACAAATTTGGTTCATACAAACATTGTCCTGACAGTTACAAACTCAAATTCAAGTCTCGTTCTTAAGTGATGCTTCGTCATACATGTGACAGTTGTTTTTTTATATATTGTATAATATACAGTATGTAACCACACCTTGTCCGATCCCATAAAGGCATATTCCTGTTTCAACATCCGTACTAGAAAAAAATGTCTCGCTCAGGCGGCTTCTTTGATACAAAACTGTAGGTAGTACACGTAAACTTTGTCTAGCGATCAGTGTTACCTTTGATCAGTTTTACTTTAATTTAATCATATTTACCGGGGAAAAATAATAATCTCAAATCTATTCAATAGTTACGTATATGTGTACGCAGTACGATGCCGAATAATACTCATAAGGATCGGACAGGGTTTTTGTTGCATGCTGTATAACTTGAAGCTAAAATAATGATCCATAAACTTAGCATTGTTAGTAGTGTATCCCACTCCATCTGGTATATAATAAAAAGCGAACGCCTAAAAAAATACCAAGAGCAAAGTCACACAAATTCATAATAAACAAGAATTTGCAGCGACACAGAATTAGGCGTAATTTATGAGACCGGCCTTGCCTAAAGATTAGCTACACCACAAAAACCTCGAATTTTTCACACTGATAAAATAACTTAAGAATACCTTGTTTATTTAATGTCACAGTATTTTGGAGAATCCCTCCTCAAACGAGGCTTTTCATCAGTATTAGGATTATGTGCTTGATCATGGAAGTATCCTTATCATGATTTATTTCCAGGCCACGATACTAAGAAGGCAGGCGGTGACCTTAATTTTTTACTATCACAATATTTTTTAAAGACTTAAAATCATGTATTGACAGAGTACCGTCATTAGAACACCATCTTCTTATACGTACATTGAGATAAACTAACACAATCTACGTATTATAAGATGGTGGTATATTCCAATTTAATTTCAGATTACGTTTCTTATTTTATAAAAATGACATAATCTATTGAAACTTACAAAATAAAAATATAAAATATTGATCTTGATGTTTTTCACTCCTTGTCATGTAAAACAAGTGAGACTCTCGTATTAGGCAATATTTCCAGGTAAAATAAAATTTTAATCTGCGGCCATCAAAGAACGGAATATAAAATTCATCGTTACGGCTTGCGGGCAAATAACTTGATATTGCTTCCTTTGATGCCAGGTGATCTTGCCGACGACTTGCGCGTATGCGTGTGTGGAAAACAAGTACCTACATTATAATATATTTGTATGTGTATTATGGCAGTGTTACCAAGAAGGATGGGACAAGGTTACATTCTTCAAGCAGATCTGACATTTTCATACCATGGCGTCAACGTACTGAAAACGTCTTAAAGTAAAATCAATAATATACATTCGTTGAAATATGTAAAATCCGTTTGATGCTACAGAAATGAAAATCAATGACAATTTATACATAATTTTATATAAATAGAATTTGGTGACGAAAGAATTAACATAACGAAGAATTAATTTAACACTAATTTTGTTTCTAATCATACCAAAATTTTAATATTCATGCCGACAATTTAACGTTTCTTCGTTTTATAAACAGAGTTTTCGATGAATTCTATCTTTCTATTTAGTGGTATTTTTTCTGGAAATTGTGAGTTACAGAACATAAGATAACTTTTTATCAAAAACAATTAAACCATGATTGTTGCCAAATATAAAACAAGACGACACAACCACAAAATAACGACAGACGTACTATAAAACAAGAATGCCAGCAAAACTTTTCACATACAAGATAAAATTTCAGAGAGACCGTACCCAAATTAAGCCGTAGATTTTGAATTCATATGTAGATAAGTTGTTCATCATGAATACTATTATTCTCCTTGCATTTGAATGGATTCATCAAAATGTAGCACACAGCATAACAACGGTAGATTTGAGCGCAAAAATTTAGAAACTGTTCTTCAGTTCCCAATGGATCTTAGCCAAAAAATCCAGGACATTTTAGAAATGTAAACATATTTATGAAATCTTTGATGTATTGACTTCACTTGTTTGGATTTATGTAAATATGTGGTTTGATTTTTGCCTTTTGTAAAGCGTGTTTTCCGGGATTTCTATGTGTGTGCTCGGGATAACAAAAGTTATTTACAAGTAAATTGTTGGCTTATAGCTAAATATGAGCGTAGTTTTTTTGTTCCCTGAACTTGAATAAAATTTTTCGTCTTAAACACTAGACGTACATTTTTCAATACATATAAAAAAAAATATCGATCGCTGTATTTTTAAATCCGATACCTAATTAAACATGTACGCGGCTTAAAAGAAAATCCATCCATAATGGACAGTCTAATGCAAAAAATAAGATTAAAAATACGGAAGTCTGCCGCGCAATTAATGGAATAAAAGAGTAAATGCTTAGTTTCCTTCCAGTTTTTTCTCAAAGAACCAACATTGAATTGGAGCGGTAATTTCTGGGCATTCAAAACTGCTTGTAATGGCCTAATTGTTGAAAAAACGATTAAAGTAATGACAAGCTGTTTAAGGCCAACCTTGGAAGTCCTTAGTGACTTTTATGTTTTTCCCGATATGATTTAAGAAAAAGAAATGGATATTTTAAGTAAAATTTCTTGTTGCCATCGTTTTTGGAACTTTTTCAGTTAATTGTTCAAATTGTGGGGTTTTCTTAGGTAGATTTTGTTGGTCAATTAAAAAGTGAATTGAATTTACTTCTTGAAATTTATACCTACAACATAATTACAATACAATTTTGAAAAATGGAAATTAATTTCACACAATTTTGTTCACTCACTTTTAAATACAATTAAAATAACACAATTAATAGTTTTTAATACCATAACTAACTCTGGTTCTCTGACTGACTCGAAACATTTATTTTTTTAAATTAAACTTGCCATGCCCAGCGGTTTCACCCGCGTAAATAGTCTCCGTTCCCTTAAGTCCTAAATCTATTTTTTCGTGACTTTTCCTCGAACTCGAAACGAATCCAACAAATCAAAGATCACGAAAATTGGTCCTCCCGTGCTTGAGTTATAAATGGTGTAACTAACCCGACTTTATGTTATATTTAGAGATAGATTAAAAACCAACAATATCTCCTTACTAAACGCAAAAATCTGTACTCAAAAAACTTCTAATATAATCAAATGCTTGCAAACTTTGAAGTTTCATCCTATGTATAAGACCTACACCAACTGAGTCCAGCACGTATTTCAGTTCTCTCACAAATGCTTCGTTAGATAAGGTCCAAGCATTCAGCTTAGCGTCCTTTCATATTCATATGAACGCAAAGAAATATTCAGCTAAGTACATCGACTTTGTAAACATAAATATTTATTTGCACTTGTCTATAGGATTTGTGTTCTTAGTTTTAAAATCGGATTTACAATTTGAATTATCATTCATTTAAGTTGAATGGTCATTTCTAAATTTAGTGCCTTTGAAAAAGGGAAATAATTTAAGAATGTTTTAAGCAATTTTAAATACGTGTGTTTAAATCAGTATACTTCTCTTGAGTTAGTGCACTATCACCTGCGCTCTCAAGGCCAACGACTGAGCTATCCAGGTGGTAACTTTTTGGTCGGAAAGAGTTTAAGGGTAATTGACACAAGAAGAAGAAGTAGATTATACTTCCCTTCAGTCAACGGTTAGACAATTGCGTCTTAATCAAGCCACAACTATATTATTATTTCAGTCTAATCTTAGTTAGGTACCTATATAAGAAGAACAATAAGAAATAAAGACATAAATAATGTATTATGTCCATTTATATTAATAAAACTTTGCTTAGACAGGACTTTTGATTAAAGATAACTTAAATTGACTCCAACACAAAAGCAAACTTGAAACTTAATTTTAAAATATAACTAAAACGACGGCTGAATTTATAATTACCATAATTTTGAACAATGGAACTTTGATAACAATACTCTAGAACATTAATGTTTATGTATTGTTCTAATAAGTTATGTTTTTAAATTCCTAGGCAGTCTTTTCATAGTAGCTATATTTAAGAGAGTAATACAATATTTTGTCAAATAATAATTAAATGAAATTGAAACTATACTTGTGCTGTAATGATTAAAGTTTACTTTTGGGAATTTATGGAACAATTGTATTTTTTTCTTTCTAGAAATCGATCACGAACAAATTTTCTTGGTTTACTTATACCATATTAGATTTAAGTTCTTTCATTATATTAAGTTTCGTTCTAAAACTGATACTACCTATAATAATTTACCACTATGTTATATACTAAATGTGAAAGTTTGTGAGTATAGACGAATGTCTGCTACACTTTGACGCATAAAGTACTGACCGGATTTAGATGCAATTTGGCACACAAATATATAACCTGGATTACTACAAAGTATACGTTGTATGCCTAGCAGTTCGTAGGACCGTGTACTAGGCGGGAAATACCGGGCGCAGTTTAGTATAGCGTGGATAATATTTCTGTTCTTTCTTTTCAAAACATTAACATAATTATATACAAGAAGGAGAACATTATTATTTTGAATTTCGTGGAACATTCATATAGCTATACTTAATGATAGCATAACTAACCAGCTACTTCCTCGCAGAGCCGCTGACGACGATCCTGGGTGGGCCGGAGCTGTTCATCAACACGGGCAGCACCATCAACCTGACGTGCGTGGTGCAGCACTCCCCGGAGCCGCCGCCGGCCATCCGCTGGACTCATAATGATGAGGTAAGTTCCAACATCTTCCGTTTCCTTTTGTTCATGCCTATCATCATCAAATGTTTGTTTAGACTTTCCTTCTCAGGGTTATTAGTCAGGTTATGTGAAGTTGCACGAATTAAAAACAAAATTACAAGTTCAAGTTATTGTGTACGTACGCTATGTTACAGAATAAAATGATAAATAAATTTTAAATTAAATAATTAAATGTTGACAACATCACAATACATTGCTCTGAACCCAAAGTAAGTGTCTAAAGCTCGTGTGTTATGGAATCAGAGACAACAAAGATACCACAAACAACCCCAGACCCAAGACAATGTAGACAATATAGTGGTTTTCTTTATTGCCCCTTCCGGGAATCGAAACTGGGACGTCAGTCAACCGGTGTGTACGCTACTCGACCACGGTAAAAAATATTATGTAATCGTGAATTTAAAAAATGTGGGTAACATCATTTTTGGCATAGCTGTAAAATACTTTAAAGATTAATATGATACGAACATGGTTTCCTTGTGAAATTGGTGATTGATGATAGAAAAAAAAAAAATGAGATTCATTAAAGATGTCTCAGATTATTCGATTTATAGTGGAATATTCTGTTGGTGAAAATTTACAACAAACCCATTGTTTTTGACAAACAGTTGTTGCAACATAAATGAACAATTTGCATCTGACGGCAATTTGCATAAATTCAGCCATTGTTGGTATCAAATGATTGAATCTGGCAGTTTCACTCCTGCAAATAAATTAGTTAGTATCGGAACTTTGACGACATGGTTGAGGTGTGTTGCAAAGGCAAGCTGCCTTTGAAAGCTGTTCATTTAGTTTCGTGTGTAGCGAGTTGATAAGTAATCCTGTAGACCTATCGAACGTTTGAACAGTTTTAATCGATAATGCAGGATGTGTCGTAATTACGATGTCGAGTATAATGATAGGACAGGTTCAGGCTTTCAGACTTACTATGTAGAGGATTTTGTGTGGGTTCCAGATGGAACCGAAATCGAAGATTTATTCCATTATGATTATGCCTAAAAATGAGAAAATTGCCATTTACCTAATTTTGTTCTTATTACACTTTACCATTCATCAAATCTTTTTAATTCCAGATTATAAATTTTATAACAAGGATAATTTAAATCGTTAAGGACTTCATCGTGTACATAAGGCGATGAAAACCGACGACATCGACCCATAAAATGTAAACAAATATATCTTAGACCACCCCAAGTTGAAGCAGACCCTTGGTCCCCCGAAACAAGTATAATAATTACATTTATCAAGCTGTCTCCACGCGAAAGCTACGTGACATTAGGACCTTAAAACTCCGCCATTTTTAGAAATTCCTTGCCTCCCTCGAGATCCAACCGTCAGCAAAATTATCTCTGCTGTCAACGGACGCTGACAAGAGTTATGGCGATATTTTCCATGTTTTGGTCAGGGAAGACCTTTTATTCTAAAAATTTAGATTATTTTTTAATTTTGATAGAAAATTCACATAGGCGTTTTATGGGAATGTATAACTACTACTTACTAAACTACTTACCAAAAGTAAAATTAGAACATTGGCGTTAGACAGCTAAAGTTTTGTCATAAAGACAGTTTGTAGAATATTTTAAACAGATAAGATTTCAAATTTGAATGTCTTACTTATGGCATTTAAGTTGATACGTTTTTATTGAGTTGAACACTTTTTATTGCTTAAGAAGTTGAAGAACTTAAAAACTATATAAAAAATTAATACAGATTTTTTCATGAATTGTTTAATCATTTTTTTTTTTCTAAGGACTACTACATCAAATTTAGCGGTAAGCCCTCTCTCTCTTTTTTGCTGTTTCCTATAGGGTTTATATAAATCAACCTACATATTTTTTAATTCTCGTATAATACAATAATGGCATTCAATAAAAATAATGAGTATTCATACTCCTAACCAAACTTAACATCCGAGAATCGTCAACTCTATGAACTTTTTTAAATGATAGTGATTTTTTAAATCAGTGGATAACCCAGTAAGTAATAAAATAAAATGCATGAACATAAATACATAAGAAAAATTCTCCTATGCATTGAATCAGAAATCCGTTCACAAACAGGAACAGTACGCGAAAACGCAAGAATGAATGATATCCAGGAGTCGCTAGCTTGACTTGACACCGTGATTAAGCTGTAACATTTGATACAAAAGGATCCTTCTTCAGTATAACTTTACTCTTTAGTATTCAGTTTGAGAGCAGTACAAATGTGAGTTGTGTTTGCACCGAATTGAGCAATCACAACGTTGCTACCATTCTGTCTTATCACTGTTATTCTATTAGCTGCAGGGATTTTAAAATGAGTTGGTTTTATACCGTCTGTCATTTTATGTTGTCTTAAATTGAAATTATTTCAATTATCTTTTTATATTACATCCCATTCCAGCATAACTGTATTCTTTGCTTTAGTGAAAAATGTTGCATTTCGTTTAGTTTGAATATGGTTATATAAACCGTATGCTTATGCTTTTCTTTTTAGATTTTTTAGATTTAAAAACGTTTGCATGAATCACAGGTTATAATTCATCAGATAAGTATCGTACACTTAATATGATTCGATTTGTATGTGTTTTTGTATACAATACCTTATTTTTACGAACTTCTGCTCCAGATGTCCTTAGATCATCCAGAAATACGATTAAGTGGTCGGTAACAAATTCTTAAAACATCATTTACGGGAAATTATTTCTGGATACATAATATATTATGTACTTATATGTAATTAACCACTTCTTATTACGCCCAGTTCCAGTGAAACCCGCTTATGTTTTGTCAACTTGTGCTTATGACCACAAGTTCAGTATAACTTCAAATTCAAAGTAAAATAAAATAACTTCTCTTCAGTATTTTAAGGAGTGTTTGAAATAAATTAAGTGACACTGGCTCCTTGGTGTCTAGTTTGCTGCTTTTATTCGCAAGTTGGTTTGAATTCTTGCCAGTTCGATCCCGAAGAATTGCCAAAATATGGGATAACATGCAGTTGAAAACTCGGCTTAACACATGTGTGTATTTCTTGACAGACTTTATGCATAGATGAAACTGAACTGAATTCTTTACTTAATTATTTTAATGACTATTCATAAAAACAAATCAAATTAAATTACTGGTGCTCCTAAAAGGTAGGATCATGTAATTCCATTTCCATGATCATAAATACTGTTTTCGCTTCATTTACCAGCATCGCTGCAAGCAAGTCATTGCTTCCATTAATCATATTTTAATCAGTTAATATTTCACTGTAATGAAATTCACAGTCAAACTGCAAAAAATATTTAAGTTTATAATTTCAGAATAAAATTCTTAAGTCGTTAAAGTTAGTAGAGGGAATCGAGTTTCTAGCCATTAGGTAATCTACCTGATATATAATTTATGGACCTTTGCAGTTTAAGCTCGGATAATTTATTAGTTACTGACTTTAAAACGTTCAGGTGCAATTTTACTAGAAGCTTTAAGATCTGTTCACTCGAAAAAGAGATCAAGACTTTTAGTACTTTTTCTTTATTTTTATTTAGTGTTTATGAAATTGAGGTTCTTAAGGTTAAAAAGTGTTTGAGATTTTTTGTTGTTTGGTATTTATATAAAGTAGTTACATTAAATTGTAAACGAATGAACCACTTATAATGCGTCTTTTTGTTTGAAAGCGGACGTTATCTAGATGTTGCTTAGCTATAATTTATAAAGATCGGTTCAGCATAAAAGCTGGTTCCGTTTGGTGTATCATTTTTTTTTATTCATTGAGAAATAGACCGACTTCAAAATTGGCGTTACTTTTAAAACACGACTCCACATGTCAAGACCTACGATACCAACATATTTTACACCTTGAAATTCTAAAGAAACTGCCAGTGTACACAACACTATGTTCCGATACAACGGATTGTACCATCAGTACATCCACGATGGTCATAATTCGACCAGTAAATTGGAACTCATTTATAGCACGAGTGCAGTGCGTTTGACGTCTCTTGCCACTGGAAATGGAACCTTAAGGTGATATAAAGTAGCACTCTTTTGTAAAACGTTCTTCAGATATTTTTAACACTAATGTGTCTTTGTAAGAGACTTCTGATTCAGCTTTTAGACTTTATTTATCTTTTATTGCTTTGTTTGCAGTTTTGATTGGAAATATTTTTGTTATATGTTTGTGAGAGACAATAAACAGGATACTGTCATAAATTGAGACAACATTGATGTGTATATTATGGTTTGTGGTATATTTTAGGGTTTTAGCAAGAAATAACATAATTACCGTAGTATAAAGTTGATGTTTGTTTAAGTGGGTAAAACATCTTTTGACACAAGAATTTAAATAGGCTATAGTGTTGACGTTATCCAAATTGCTCAAGTTTGAATATAATTTAAGAAGTAAAGAAATGTATCTAACTTATTATTTACTAATTTTAATGACTAAAATAAATTAATAGGTTATGAGAAATACATTTTATTAATTGGTCAACCAGTTCAGGGAAAATGTTTAAGAGAATAATTCCAAATGAAAATTTAATATGGATCGGAGTAGAAATTATAATATTTTATTAATGTAGAATTACCGTTCCCAATAATTAAAATCGAAGGTTTATTGCTTCTTCAATTAAGAAGATAAAGGGTTTTGGTGTAGCGGATTAATTTTGATTATGATCTTGATTGGTTAATTAGTCATGCATTATAAATTGGAAGTTAAAAACGCAGGTGGAAATTAAATAGCAAGACGCACAGGTGGGTGAAAAACCTAAGAAAATCGTGGATGAAAAAGACAAGAAAATCTAATCTGCAAATATGTAACCGAGATGTGATTTGATACTTAAATAATGAAAGTCAAATAATGGCAGCAAATATGTAAAATAAATGGCTCGAATTTATTTGTCACACCGTATACATAGGTATCATAGTTACCCTAGACTTAAACTCGACCTTCATGACTTAAATAGAAATTAAAATGATTTTCACCAGTCCTCAGAATAATTCATTTATAAAATACTAGCTGTACCCACGACTTTGTCCGCTTGGAATTTAACAAAAAAAAGTTATTTAGTTTATTTAATTTTACTCACTTCAATTTTATTCATTTGTATAGATGTATATGTGTATATATGAGTTTGAATTCCAGCCATAAAAACACTAAATAACTTAGGCTCACTTGTTCCTAACTATCCCTGATCTAGTATTCCTCCTCTTTCTCAGAAAGGTCTAAAGACGGCACTGTTGTTAAAAGTAAGTCTAGACAGTAGACTTTATATGAATAATACATTATACAAAACAACTAGCTGTGCCCGCGACTTCGTCCGCATGGAATTTCACAAAAAACAACATTACTATTTTATAATAATTTTAGATTTTTTCTAAAACAGAAGTAGCCTTAGTTACGACTTATTTCATCAGCTATCTGCCAGTGAAAGTCCCGTCAAAATCGGTCCAGCCGTTTTAGGGATTAGCCGAAACAAACAGACGGACACACAAAATATGTAAAAAAATTGTTTTGGTATATGTACCGTAAATGCATTCATATACATATATTAAAAAGCGGTTATTTTAATATTACAAACAGCCACTTCAATTTTATTTATTTGTGTAGAAAATATTCGAAATGAATTAAAATTTAGGCGATAATCTATAAATTATGACCTCTATTTCTTCAACAAATCATTACTTAATTAATCAAATTAATCTCCGTCTCGCAATCGCCGTTCGTTCACGCCTCTTTAATTTCTGGAGTGTTGCCAAATGAATAAGTTAGTGGAGATATTAATAGAAAGAACTCTATAGACAGCGATAGCATTCATTCAGATTGCCTTGAACGATGTAATAATCAATATTAATAAAATTAAGGTTTAATATTAAAAAAATAAATACGTTGAATATCATTAACGACCAACTCATATTATGTCAGATATTATATTATCTAGAAGTAATTAATTTAAATAGGCAACTGAAAGACTGGCCTGTTGATCTAGTGGGTGCTGACCCTGACTGCTAAACTGGAGGTCGTGGGTTCAATTCCCACCCAGGACAAATCTGTGTGTTATGAGCCATTTGTTGTGTGTAGGGTGTAATCTATCTTTAATATGTGTGGTAGTCATTATACAGGTTCTGCCTAGTTTCGGATCAGATGGCCGTGTGTGAGTTGTCCCAAGATATTATTATCAATATTACAATGAGTTATAAATAATTGTAGACTGTAATCATGGAAAATATTTCAGAATGACAAAATCTATATTTGTTTGTATTAAACCTATTTTCGAACCTATTTGTTCAAAAACCGAGTATATGGTATAACTACAATATGACTACCTTCGTTAAACGTTACCCAATTAATTATGTAAAGAAAAAGTAGCATCAACTGCATTATAAATTACATTGTCTAACGCGTACCAAAGTACTTCCAATGTCAGAAAGCTGAGCAGAGAAAACTTCAGAGCCGAATGTAAGACAAGTCGTAGAATATTCAATATAACAAACGTACAAATTATTTAATAAGGCCATGTTTTGAGGGAGCAAATGTTAAAGAAAATTTTATTTTATGCGTGCTCTTTGTACACGTAAAGGTGTATACAATGGTATTATACTAAAACTAGCTGACCCGGCAAACATTATTTTGCCAGAGCCACCATTATCACCTAATCTCAGACCTAACAAATAATACACAAAAAGTCATAAAAATCGACCAAGCCGTTTCACACTGAAACTCGTTATTTATTAAAAGAGTATAAGTAACGCAAAAAAAATGGACTTGATTCTAGCAATTTAGTTCAGTAACCTATGTAGTATTTATTCTACTTTAGATTTTTTGAGAAATTTCTTAAATTCGACTACGTCTCTTATTCACAAAATTTAATGCCTGATTGCTTATAATGATCGGACATTGCTTACTACCGATTTCCAAATACCGCCTCATAAAATATTCCTAACGATCAAACGAAGATCAGTTTGAAAATCAATTGACATTTCACTATGTATCTCTAAAGATGGTAGGGTTACATAAAAAAAGTAATCAAAAAAGCCTATACCGAAAGTTAAAATGAAGAGAATTTTAAGCTGCACATTTTGAACGAGAACCATTTTCGTATTTTTTTCTTTTACATTCCGAAAACTCTTGATTCGAGGACTACGTTTTAAAATTCTTGGGTAACATGGGCCTTATAATTCTACCTAAAAGTCGAGGTTATTTTAGAAGTGTGTAGGCTAAGTTTTAATTTAAAAGGGCTAAGATGTATTTAAACCTCGTGAGTCTAAGTAATATATTTCTAGGTATTGGCGTTTTAAAACAATTTTTTTTTTATTTAATTTTATACCACTAGGGAAAAAGATGAACCTCCATTCTGTTCGATGAATAAATCATGGTTTTAGAAACCTTAATAGCCAAACATAAACCTAAGTCTTACTAATCTAAAGGCTTTATTGTCTTTACAATATACTTTATTCAATCCAATGACTGATTCAATCAAATGACCTGCTAAGATTTTTTTGAGAATATTAGTTTTTCTATTTGCCACCATCAAAATTGTATTCTAAAGACATTTCATTAACCATATCCTTTTCTATCGTAGGAGATCAACTACGACTCCCCTCGTGGCGGCGTGTCAGTCATCACGGAGAAGGGGGAGACCACCACGTCGCACCTGCTGGTGCAGAGAGCTAAGGCCCCTGACTCCGGGAGGTACACCTGCGCGCCAGCGAACGCCAACCCGAGATCCGTACTCGTCCATGTCTTGAGCGGTAAGTTGCTTCAATGTTTTTATTTTATCCGAGTTATTGTTGAGGCCTTTCAAATTGAACTGTGTTGGAAAGATTTGTGGGAAAACTTCAGGCGTGGAATGTTTTTGGATTATAAAGCAATAAATTAAATTCAGTTTTAACTATAATCACTATTATGTAGTTATGTAACTGATTATTGTTATCGACTCGCTTTGTGTATTCCTTATAGTTGTGTTTAGCAGTTGCTATTAATTAATATAGCCATCTGTTTCGTAAGATGTTTACTTCAAAGTAAACATACATTTTGGCAGGGCCTAGTTTTTCTTTTACGGGGCCCTGGAAGATATTGCTATTAGCGAAGACCACGACACACTTTAACACGCTTTCAATATTTTTTATATATATCATTAAGCTCGTAAGGTGTAAAATAAAAAATAATATTATAATCTTATTTATAAAAAATATTATTAATATCGTCCTACCTAAACATAATTAACTTATCATTTTTATTAATAAACTATCACTTGTATATTTCAAGGTTTTACAAACATACTAACTTGTCAATTCTCGCCAGGAGAACACCCAGCGGCTATGCAGCATGGGGGTCAGCTCCGTCTCCAGTACCCTCTATCAGCAGCCCTCCTCAGCGTCATCGTGACCTTCATGGGCTGCTAGTATCAATACCCCAACAGTTTTGTAATAAACGTTCAACTTGAAGGACGATCGAAGCAACAAGGTGATAAATCTTCTTAAAATCATCCTGTTCTGTGAAAACTTGACTTTGATGAACTTAGTCATCTAGTTCATAATGAGATGCTAGTATAACTTGAACATTTTGTATTATATATTCTAATGAATGATGATGATTCGAATCAAGTGTATGTCTGTCTTTATAATTCTGTATCATGTTATGTGCAGGTTTTAGTGTAGTTTCCTTATTGTCAATAAACTCATGGGCTGCTAGTAAGAGTATATCAACGAAACTCGTAAAAGCTATATTTTGTTTTGACAATTTTTAAATGCCATCTTTAAATGCAAATACTAAACAAAATATAATATTTTTCCGTGTAAACCTGAATTTATATTTATTTAAAAAAGCAATAAGCATTTTTATGTCTTCGCTGTTTTAATCAAAGTGTGAAAAATAACTGGCATAACGTCGCCCCAATATTTAAAGGAAAAACGAGATAAAAATTGTTTTCTTCAATGTTTTTTCTCATAGCTCCAAAATTGAATAGCAATAAAATAATAATCTTTTTTATATTAAAATACACGAAAATAATATTGAATACAATCGTAGTATGGTAAATTTTTGTGCAAAAGAAGCTCAGTATTCAAAGAAAGGCTTAAAAGATTCCTTTGGCTGTATGGAAACATAAAACCTTGAAATCTCTGAGTCGTAAAGGCATTTTAGATCACATAACAATTTTATTGTGCAGCTAAATCTTTCTTACGATTAAGGATTTTCCTAAACAACTAAATGCGGACTGGGACATGAATTGCAAAATATACTTCTAGCTTTTAAAATAAAGAAAGATATTATTTTATTAAAAATACGAACAACAAACGACCCACAAAAGTCAAATATTTTCCTTCACATATTTTGATACGATAAGGCAAACGGTTGGCGAAATAACATCAGCTTGTAAAGATAACAAAAAATATAACCAACATTATAAAAACGGTTCAGTGAAACAATCATACGATCGTCCCCGAACTTGCCGAGCAATTCAATTGAAATAACTAACCAACTTTCCGTAAATAATCGAATTTTCAACAACTCGATTACACTACATTGTATTATTATATTTTCAGAGCCTTCCAAATACTTTTAATAATATCTCTGTATTCTTGTCAGGTTCGAAGCCGACTCATAAATAATCTATCAACGATGTTACCCGCGTTAAAAACGTCAAACAAATATATATATAACATAGTGTAACATTTCTTTGGTCTATCGGTTCAGCGAACTGTACAAACGATATCAAGTCGCGTGGGACCGGGTATAAGATAGTAGAATCAAAGTGGTACTTACTAAATCGATTTAAAATTTGGTGTTCACATACTTCGTTAAAGTATTCATTGCATCGTGGTTTGGCTTATCATTGATCTGGATTATGTTAGTGGTTTTGAATTTGTTGTCATGTTTTAGGCAACGTAAAATAAATGTACATTTCGTTTCAAAATTTTTTGTTGACGAAATAAAAATTCTGTAACAACGAGGCATTGTTCGTAAATATACAAATTAAATGGTATGTAGATCAATGTGTTTTTTTTATTTACGAAATATTATAAAATATTAAAATTTGGATTTTTCCTAATGTTTTGATCTTGTAATCGTTCATAATGCTAACACCATTAAAATGACTTTCGATCAATTTTTCCACTCAATCACAATAATTAATAAACCAATCGTTTATGCAAACTTTATACATCTAATCCAATAATACATGCCCTAAGTCAATATTTTAGTTAAGAAGCCGAAAAACACGTTGTGCGTGATTTAAGCAAATTACTTATGACGCAACAGGAATCGCGTGCCAAAAATTGTACAACAGCACGAAGCATTATAATATTTCTATTAAAACCCTGACGTTGTAACAAGGAGGAAATATGTTTAGCTTCCGTATTAATTAACTGAAATTGGGTGTGTTTTGGGTAGTAAATTATAATATGAACAGCTAATATAACCAAACATTTGTTATAAATATTATATGTTAGGAAAGGGAATAAAGTGTAGCGTAATTAGCAAGTTTTCATTATAATGGAAGACAAAAGACGTCCAATATTTAATGTAGGGTCCCCGTACAACGAACCTTATCAAGTATCGATTTACTCCATAAAACCGATTACGCTTAGCTGCTACAAAATTTCAGTGTTACGGATAGGAACGGCGTTAAACTAACTGCCTAATTTCATCCTTAATGTTTTGATCTAGATCATCGTAAATTTTTATTATTTTTGCTACGCTATAGAAGATAAATATTTACTTCTACAATTAGAAACAAAAAGGTCACATTGAACCACCCTTTCACAGAATTTTATTTAAGGCATTATCAGATGGATCAGTGATCTGATGAGACTTATCCGATAACTCTGATGTTTAGGAAATCTTGTGGTGACTTGTATAAGCTATTTCTAAGACTTCTCCGATTTTCAAGCAATTAGCTAAATTATTAAAAAAAAATATAACTCTTAGGCACTATATATGTCGCGTAACGTAAGCTAAATGTATTTTCTCTCATAATCTAACAAAAGTTGGTAAAATTTTATCGTCTTAATTTTCTGTGAATTTTCTTTGGCATTTGCTAACTTCTTTTTTATTAGTTTAACTGGCCATTTAAAGTTTTGTCGTAGTTTTATAAGTTTCTCTTACGGTCCAAGAAGCAAACATGTTTGTCATATAACGTTCATTAAGTTTTATTACTAGAATTTCACATTAAGACCTCAATGATTAATTATCAAAAATACCATAATTTTCACAGTTTTTATGAGACCTTAGAAACTGCATGTAGTAGGTACCTATCTATAATGATCTAGAGCTGAAATCAAAACATTTATGTTTGTATAAACAAAATTCTATGTTGACTTTAAATTAAGATATGTCTGTAACATAATTTAAGGATCCTGTTTTCAGGAAATTACATGTCTGAGAGTTAAATTACTTCAAACTAATATCAGTTTATCACTAAGAACAAGCAAGCAATTAATTATTAGTTTAAACTATATTTGACGTATATCAATAGATGCTAGAAGCCCATGTTAATTAACTTTAAGTTGACCTTCGACTTTCTGTATCAAATCAAGATCGAAGATAATTTGTATTGCATGTGTGTATTTCAATGTATCATGCATAATAATTATCACAGGATGAAACAAAATTATTTTGTTAATTAAAAATATACTTTGTATGTAAAACATTGCAATTTACCTATGAGAGTGCCACAGGGATCATTACTAGGTCCTATGTAAAATATGATATTTAATGAATTCACGTAAGAAACTATTATTATTTGTTGAAAAAATTCAACTGTTTGCGATTTTTTTTAATTAAACTTTAGTTAATGTTTGATAGTTGCAAAACGTTTATTGATATCTTGGTTTGCAATTATCATAGCGAGTACTAAGTCCAGTTACAGTTTATTGTCAATGGTTTGATGTTTAATCTTTAAATTGCCAGTGGATAGAAAGCAATCACAGTAGAAGCATTATCTACTGAACCGAGATAAACTCGGGCACTAGTGAATCACCAGATATTTATAGAACTGACACTGTTTACCTGATTTGTGAATATAACAGCATTTATAAAAGGACATTTAAATATATATACTTAAATGTAGTCATTGTAATGAAAACTTGTTGTGTTATTTTAAACTTTATTTACAAAGCATTAAAATTAATTTTAAATAATTAACTTGGTTTTGTAAATATTTTTAAATCTTTTCCTGCATTATACGGATTCTCTAATTGTTTATTATTATTTCCTGTTTTATCTTTCTGTGTTCGTAAAACACGTTGCTTTGCATTTTATAAAAAATAATGCAACAAGATTTCTTATTATTAAATAATACTTTGTAAATAACTAAGTAATTATAAAGTAGTTTAAAACGATTTCGTTTTTCGTTGTGTTATTTTAAGCACTTATTAACTACTAGACTAGTGTAATTACCTATGTTAAAATTCAATGGAAAAGTGGATATAATAAATTTAATACTTTTAAAAGGTATATTAGAAATAACGTTATTGTAACGGTATAACTTAGGTTGTAACGCTAATTAACGTAAGTTTTATGAATATTGTTTTTTTTATAGTCTATCGATATGATACGGTTGTGTAAATATAATATGTTATAAGAAGTTATTTAAGGAAATAAATCTATTGATCGTCAGATGTGTTTTGTTTTCATTTCCCTTTTGTTTTATTCTAATAAGATATAGCACACAAACATGTCGTCCGCTCGTTGAAAATCGGTCACCGCAGCTTATAGACGCTTGCAACACCATAGGCATCATTTGCGCGTCGCCGACCCTGTCCTTAATTGAGCTCTGCCTACCTAGTTCACCTGCAGGAACACATCAGAGGCGATATTTAGCTGCATACTTAAACTAGGTGGAAGTTGTTGCTCAGCCCTATCTCTCTTAAATATATATTTCATTGTGTGTTGCAAAAATGTTGGCCGTTTACAGGGTTTTGTTAAAACTTAAGATACTATTTAGCTATACCAAAGCGTACTATTAATCCTATTAATCACGTATTATAATTAAGCTTGTTAACCGAAAACTAGGCAAACTCATCAATTATAATATATATATATATTCGAAAATAGTTAAAGCTTATTATCATTATCTAGGTACTAGTTGTTTCTCTTTATTATTGCCTATTAGAAACATGATGTTTATTTCGCACGTGTTTTGTTAAGAACCACACTACAACAGATAAAGTTATCCTTACATAGTAAAAAAAGAATCGCTCCTGCTGTCTGTATGCTTCGTTCTATTCAACGGAAATTAATGCAGTTTGTAGCAATAAAAAGTACTATTAAAGAGGAAGGTTTATATGTATAACATGTCGATAATCACGCGGGCAGAGACGCGGGCAACAGCTAGCAATAAAACAGATATCAACATAAATTCAAGAAGTAATTACGAAATACGACACACTCTAAACATAATTACAATTATGTGGTTACATACATCTCAGAAACAAAACACTAACGGACTCAAAGAAAATTTTAATTATACTAAAAGATTACTCCTCCCATTCACAAGGGACCCAGTAACAGTTCTTATCGGATCTAAGTGAGACCAGGGTGAAACTACGTCCGAAGCTCATTAGGAATACATAGGAAGCCACTTGAAGCCTCACCCGGGTCAGAGCCTTCTAATTACACTATATCAGGATTAGCGACCGAGTTAAAGGATATCATGCTTGACTACATTTTGTAACAGGCGGGTTTAAGGAGAGGTTTCAATGTCGCGTAGTTTTTAATCGGCACTTCAAAAGAAATGTATCGATTAAAATTTTCTTTACTTTAGATTTTTTTTGTAATTCGATTCTGAAGTTCTTTCACAGTCGATTGTATTGACACGGATATGCGTATTCAACAACCAAATTAAAGTTGTTTTAATAAAAGACTTTGATAATAAATAATAATAAATGTGGACAACATCTCATATTGATCCGAATCTGATCCCGATAAAATGTAAAAAAGTGATATTCTACATTGCAGGGGATTGAAGCCGGTGTAAAAACCGGTGCGTACATTAGACCTCGGAGGTTGTCAATGATTTTAAAATTATTTTTACTGTGTGAGCAAAATTAATTATAATTTTATCAAACAATTCTTAATAAAATAACTAGTTCTTAATTAAACTGGATTGAAACAGACACAATAATGACTCAAAAAAATTACCGTCAATAGTACTGTGCATTATCACGCTTTAAAACAAGACGTTCACAACTAAATAAAACATTTAAGAAACTTGCTGATAAAATTATTTATTATTATTAACAAATTGTAGAAAATAGCTGATAACTTCCAAAAAGCTGAACAGAACTCCATAAATTATAGCTAAGAACAATCACGATCAAATCAACTTTCAAACAAAAACCGCATCATAATTGATCCATTGGTTTAGGAGCTACGATACAGAGAGACCGACACATCAAACTTATAACACCCCTCTTTTCGCGTCGGGGGTTAATAACAATACAATTTTCAAGCACAAAAGAAACACCTAACATTCACGGTTCATACCAAGTAAACACACGACACACAAGCTTCAGTTCGTCGACGCTCAATTTTCCTCTAGACATAAATAAAAAGAGGATATTTTATTTATTGACTTTGTGAGCATTCGTGTGGCATCCAATATCCGAGGCCAAGTAAAATGACACTATTTACAATCGTATTTGAGACACGACCCCATACTTGAGCAAGTGATCTTATTCAATAATTTGTGGTGCAGAATAAACTCTTCATTTTATTAATATTATGTTTACTTGAGACTTTTTTCTTATAACGTTCTTTGGAATATTATTATTTATTTCGTCTGTCTGTCTGTCTGTCAAGTACGCGACGTGGTATCATGTTGAAATTTATATGAGATACTCGAAATCTTGATGCAATAAAAAATCAAGCTTTAAGAAGGGACGCGACTGGGCCTTCTCTCATAGAAACGTATTCCGATGTTTTCACTGTGGAAAATGCTTCTAGAGCCATTTTTTTTTCTCGAAAGATCTAGGTATACTTAATGCGTGCCTATTATTGCGTTTTTTCCAAAACATAATAAAAAAAACTGGTTTTTACCACCGTATTCCGACAACCATCAGACTGACAGAAATTTCGTAGGATTTTAACAAAAAACAAAATAATAAAAGCATAAATATTTTTTTGATCAGCCCAGTTTTGGAGGAGAAAACAGCGGAATACGAAACGTCTTTTGGTCAACGATTTTGAGAACAGATTGAGTCCAGATGTCCCTTACTTACTTTACGGGGATGGGTCAGAGGTGTGCGACAGAAATATATTGCTTAAATACCTTTTTTTCAAATTCCTCGTGAGTAGTGTTAAGCAAGCCATCAAGATTCTGTCTCCAACGCAAGAAAAAAATACAAATAACAAAGAAATAAATACATTATTTTCCAAACAAGTAAATTGTGCGTGACAATCAGCAAAGGATTTCCAGTTGTAAAATGTACGGTTTGACCTATAATAAAGGTTAAGCCGCACTCGCCGCGGTTGGTCCGCGGATGGGTGACCATTTGTAAATATACCGAGACCCCTCCGTGCCTCAGAAAACACGTTTAGCCGTTGGTCTCGACTGTCATACGCGGTTGATCTTTGACAGTCGTTAAGTGATTACAATTCTGACAACCAGTTTTAAATTTGGGATACTGTGTTACCTAGTAAAATTTCAGATAGGCAGTCTTTCCATGTAAAGTAGGTACTAATTCAGCTAAATCCGGTTATACTGAAAGCCAATCCCATCATAGCCTGGGAAAAGGCTAGCAGGCTACGCAGATCTACTTTATAAATTCAAATCACTTTAACAAAACCAGCCCTTAAAACCTTTGGATAACCATCGAAGCGCTCACATTTTCAGATCGTAACTACAAGTAATTTGCATATGCGTAACACGCGTGTCTAATACAGACGCCCGGAGATCATTGTTAAACTATTATAACTAATATCTACTGAATAATCCACGCTACGTACGCATAAGTAAGACCTAGTTACTGTCAAAAGGAGTTTGAATATTACAATTCGTATATTTTGATCAGATTATCGGATTAAAGCTTTGAAGTTCGTATCAAATTGTGCTCTATTTTTAACTATCTATATACATATCTATCTATATACAGATACTCTTTGATCCTAAAAATACTGTTTTTTTTTATATGTTCTGTCTTTATCGAATCTATTACATCTTTAGAATTTGGTGTATTTATCATTACTGTTAACCAAAAGTTTGTCAGGTGAGCCGATTCCCTTCACCGAGCATGCTTTAGCGAACCCGGGACTCCGGCAAAGGCAAGAACGGGTCCGGGGTGTTTTTGGCCGGTGCCAGTCCGACATATCCCCACGTCGTGGCGTGCCCTTGGCATGGGTTGAAGACAATAGATTTTCACCCCGAAAGAAAAAAAAAATGTTGTACCGATTCCCTTGTACATTAACGAAATCAAAATTAAACCATTGCTATCTTTTATTAACATTCAGCTTGAGATAAGGACGGCCACAGGTAACAACTAACTAACTAGATATAACAAATCAGTTTTCGCCTTCAACATCACTGTGTTTTATTTAGTGCACACGTTTCTGTGTGTCGTTAGATTTGTATAAGAAATTTAAACTATTTTTGACAGCTCTAATTTTCGTCTGTCCTTTTCTAATTATTATTGTGTACAAGTAAAAAGATACTGATGGCCTTAAATGAGTTAAGGGTGGGTTTAACAGAATCAAGGCCAGTATTAAATTTAAATAACTATGTTATCAACGTCGTTTTTAACATAAGTCATTAGTTAACATAATGACTGTCAAAGATTAACGTATCACAGTCGGGACTAACGGGTTACCCTGCGTTCCGACGCAGGCACCTATCCAAACATTTAATTTTATATTTCATATATTATTAAGCCTATGTTACTCAGGGATAATGTAGCATTTTAATAGTGTAAGAATTTTTGTAATCGGTCCAGTAGTTTTTGAGTTGATTCCTTACATACGGAACAAACATAAAAATCTTACCTATTTATAATATTATTACTGAAGATTAGTGTAGATGTAGATAAAATAAGTTATTTAATGGAACATATTATAATATTAACAGATAACAAATTGGTAATTATGAGTATTGAGAGGATTAAATATTTGCTTCAGTAATCAGTGTATTCGCAGAAACGAGAAGTTATATATAGTTTGTTTACGAGTATATCAAGAGTATTATAAATTTACTAGAACAATTAATAAGCACAATATTGAGTATTGATTTCATTTAATACCTTATCCTATATTTAATTTTTATCTAAATAGTTAATATGAATACACGAATATACCTCACACCAAATAATTATTCATTAAAAAAACGTATGGGAATGCTTACAATCTTTTTGAATTCAACAACATCTTGTTCCATTGCAAACAAAAATTGAAATCGGGAATCAACAATTTCACATAAGCACGTAAGACAAGTCTGGTTTTAAAACTAAAGCAAGATGTTAAAGCCTTTTAGCAAGATAAAATAATTGCAAGTAAATATAACATAATAAACAATATTATTATGTTATGTTTACTTAGCTTGAATAATCTATGTACTAATCTATACTAATATTATAAAGCTGAAGAGTTTGTTTGTTTGTTTTTTTTGTTTGTTTGTTTGAACGCGCTAAACTCAGGAACTACTGGTCCGAATCGAAAAATTCTTTGAGTGTTGGATAGCTCATTTATTGAGGAAGGATATAAGCAATGTATCATTACGCTGCGACCAAAAAGAGCGGAGCATAAATAAATGTTGTAAAAATGAAAAACCTTTGAAACTAATACACGCGGACAAAGTCGCGGGGGGCAGCTAGTATTGTATCAACTCTCTTTTGTCCTTTATCTAAACTTAGACACAAACACCTCATACATCATGCCAACAACAACAGATACTACACTCTATACAAGAGAAGATTAGCATTCACCATTATACCTAAGTCTGGGTTCAGACCGCTTCCAACCAACAGGCTTCACTGAATATTATTATAATCATTCATTCACACAAACACGCAATGACCGACGTCATGAGCACGATATACGACAAAGAGTAAGTTTTTAAAACTTACAGAAGATGCAAATTAGGCAGAAAACCTTTTAGTCAATTAGCCTTCCAACTTTATAAAAAACGAGAATCAAATCGTCTAAAATTAATAAGTTAACTACGTCGTTTTATTCATATTTTTGATCGAACATAATCAAATTCAAAGATACAGATTAGTTTTTTTTACTTTTTTGTAACTATGTATGTTATTTTAACAGCAAGCGCGATAACAGTATAATCTTATTTCCTCGCCCATTTTAAACCAACCTTAAAATAAATATTAATTATTTAATATGCAACCTTAAAAGTACATTAAACTAACTATTACAGAATACAATTTAGCAAGAATTAATGCTAAAAGAAAAATACATTATTATTGTCATCATCTTGTCAAGAACGCTGATAATGTCCTCAAAGAATTCTTGTCCGTGTAGGCACAATAAGTTAGGTAGGTATTCTATCTACATTTACCTAATCTACAATCAGACATAACATGACTTAACGTGTTGTATTCCCGGTATTCCTTGCGGGTAATGTATGAAATGTCCGAGTGACGACCGCAAGCGCTAATAGTGTTAATCGCTGATAAAATGGTTTTAGTATGAAATATAGCTTCAATCTAGATTGTATTAAGTAATAAATATAAGTACAAAGAAAAATGAACTTTATTGTAGAGTTTTTATAAGTGGAATTGTGGTTTGCGTTGTGAAGTATTTACTTTAATAGCATATGCTCGGGTTTTTTATGAGTTTATGAGTGCATTGTATCATGTTTGTGTTCTTTGTAGTTTAAACCATGGACAGACACATGTTTATTTAAGGAATTCACGTAATTTTTTACATTAATTAATACTGAAATCATTTTTATGGAGATACTGAGAAAAAGCTAAAAAATCAAAGTAAAAAAATATAGATTTATAAATCGGAAATTACCAAAACGTAAAGAGATCAGTGCTGGTTTTATTCATGAAATTAAAAGAGGTTTACTTCATAATGAAGAATAGATCCATGCAGATATTATTATATTATCATAATGTATATAAAAGGAACTTATCCTAATACAGGATATCTATACTAATATTATAAAGCTGAAGAGTTTGTTTGTTTGTTTGTTTGAACGAGCTAATCTCAGGAACTACTGGTTCGAATTGAAAAATTCTTTTTGTATTGGATAGACCGTTTATTGAGGAAGGCTATAGGCTATATAACATCACGCTACGACCAATAGGAGCGGAGCATAAATGATAATATTGCAAAAATGAAAAACCGTTGAAACTAAAACACGCGAACAAAGTCGCGGGGGACAGCTAGTTATGTAATAAAGATATTAAATACACCATATTTACCCATAAAAGTATAATCCAAACAGCCCCATCGTACTTACTACAAACGTGATCTAATCTAGATCACTAAAGGCAGCTATTCACGTGGTCCTCTATAGAAACTCTATAGTCAACGATCGGGGTATATTGATAAAGCTAGTGAATGGGCGCCCTACCTCAGCTGTATTCGCTGACAATTTAAGGGTTATGTGTTTCAGATATTGCTTTGAGTATAGTCGAAATAGATTCTGACAGGTGCTTTAGGCAAAGCGTTTATATATGTTTGTGAAACAATGAAATTAAGACGGGCCTGTTGGTCTAGTGGTTAGTGACCCCGACTGTTAAACTGGAGGTTGTGGGTTCGATTCCCACGCAGGAAAAATCTTTGTGTGATGAGCACGATCTTTTGTTCTGTGTCTGGGTGTAATTAATCTATACTAATATTATAAAGCTGAAGAGTTTGTTTGTTTGTTTGAACGCGCTAATCTCAGGAACTACTGGTTCGAATTGAAAAATTCTCTTTGAATTGTTGTGTTCGATAGTCCGTTTATTGAGGAAGGCTATAGGCTATATAACATCACGCAACGACCAATAGGAGCGGAGCATAAATGAAAAATGTTGCATAAATGAAAAACTGTTGAAATTAAAACACGCGAACAAAGTCGCGAGGGACAGCTAGTCTTTAATATGTATGTATTTAGAAATATATAAATATGTTTATCAGTTATCTGGTTGCCATAATACAGGCACTGCATAGTTTGGGATCATTACTATTTAATAATGGTATAGAGATTTGACCAAAGTAACATTGTTTCACAAACCCTAGAAATACATGAAGATTAAAAAAAGTCTGGTCACATTTTTTTTGGTACGTAGGCCGATTTGTTTACTGGATAGATAAATTGTGTTTTATTTATTCAATAGCATGGTAGCCGATTTAAATTTCAATATTTTATTTTACAAATTGTTATTTAGATTAGCCGAGCTTTATTTTAGCTTAGTTTTATATATTTTGTTCATTTATCTTTTGTTCATGTATGCTATCTTAAATTTGTTTTATTTATCGTTTTAAAAACCTTTTAGACCGACATTCATTTCATAACAGAAGTTTTTTTAAAAATAGTAGGTATATGATAAAATATTCGAGATTTAAAATGTATTAGAGGAGAATGTTAACTTTAAAAAACAAAATGGTTTTGAAGTTTTATTAACATTAGTAACTTAAAAATACAGTCGATATTACACACCATTATAACAACTGCAGTTAACTTAACTGTACATAAGTAGGTATAAACTGGAGCTTGTAACAAATAGAAACCGCAATCGTGCCGAAACCGGTATTTGCGGGAATTAAGGGTCTGTTGTGCTCATGGTGTCTATATTAATAGGAGATCAACTGTTCCAGTTTACTGTCACTAGTTTATTATATTTAATGTTTTGTTAAGTAACTACAAACTATTCTAGCATGTAATTATAACAAGAAAATTATTGCTTTCTAAAGTTTACGCGAATGTTAGATTGATATTAAACTACTTTTTAAACGGATTATATCGCGGTTTATTTAGATTTTAGTTCCCGACGTTTCGGCGTGTCGACTCATGATTTTTATTTTTTTTCATCTACTTTTTTGAAAATTTTGAATTGAAAATACCTTCTGCCTACCTCTTAACAAAAGACAAGCTTTATAATATCTAACAAATAGGTAAACATTTCTAACGAACATAAACCTAATTTATGATCAAATATCGTTAGATTTGGGACTCATATACACTATCAAACACTATCGAAGTCGTTACTATAAAATCAAAGCACGCAATACCTTCCGGGTAATAGCGAAATACGCAGGCTTTATGGTAAAATAGTAATCAAGGGTAGCTTTATACTGTAGCCGTGGTTTGTAGGTCCCTGACCCATAGGCCGATTAAATACGTTACCCTCCTTAGGCAGCCGGGTAAAAGAGGCGCAAGTTGCTGTGCTCCGTAAAGTGTTTACTGATAAAATCCTTATTAATATTATAAATGTGAAAGTAACTCTGTCTGTGTCTGTCGCGCTTTCACGCCCAAACTGTAGAACCGATTTAAATGAAATTTGGTACACAGATAGTCTAAAGCTTGAGAAAGGACATACTTATAGGATACTTTTTGCCGCGAGCCGCGAGAAACAGCTAATTAAATATAAAGTTGCCATAATAGAGGCTCTGCCTATTTTGGGATCAGATGGCCGTGTGTGAATTGTCCCAAGACATCTATGAAATTAGGATAAAAATAACAAGTTCTGTTCATTCCAATCGCTTAGCCACTACACTACTCATTTGAGAAAAGCGAGTCGTGGTAATATACGTACGAATATACAGTTAACTGTTTACTCACCCTGAATCAAGATTAACCTTAGGGTGGGTGAAACAAATAGCGGTACCTACCAGTGGTGAAAGGTTCCTACGAATTAGTATGGTGTGGGATTTAATGAAACCTTTTAAGGGAAGTCATTCTATATCTTCGTTAAGGTGTCTAAGAGATTTGCGTTCTATGACTTTACGCACAGAAGAATGAACGTTAGACTAAATATTACTATTATATAATACTAAAATACTATATATAATAGTACTGCACGGATAGCTGAGTGGTATAGGTCACCACACCAATTACCACTGTGCGCGACTTGCCGCGGGTTCTAACACCACATGGGAAGAGTATTTGTGTGATCCACAAATGCTTGTTCCAAGTCTGGGAGTTATTTGTATAATATGTGAATTGAATGTTTGAACCCCGCGATACAGTGATTTAAATCACAAGTGTCTTTCTTAAAAAATATATTAATAAAGTCTCACAAGATTTTCGCAATTTAATTTGTCACTAAACCTGGCAGTTCGTAGGAATGTTTAAAAAAATGTTTAACAAATACAACGTAACTTTTCTTAGCAATTTTTGAATACTGCGACTGCGATATTCACTTACTTACATAATGGCATCACAGACCACGAAATGAACGCGTCACATACCGATACTAAAGTTCAATAATAGCCCTATAACAGCCTACGTACCCAACATCGGCGCTAAAAGGTACACTAATATGTATTTACACAATTAAAAGCTATAAACTAAACGTAATCTCAGCGAAAATTACGCAAATTGGGTGCGCAGCGCGTAAGAACTTAGTACTAAATTCTCATTTAACCTCAAATAGCAAGGTTGTTTAATATAAATCCCATTAAACTGTGGGTCGAGACCTTGGATTTAGGAAAAGCTGGCCTGTTACAGGCCTAATGGAATTGTAAAAAAACGGCTACCTGAACACGGATTGGTTATGTAGGTGAAAGAGCAAAGTAATATCGATACATCGTACGGACGACAGAAGGTTACAATAAAATAAGAAAATGTCAAAGTCAATGATTTTTGAATCTTTAAAATTAAATGATACCAATAATACACAGTTACTTCTTTAGCTATTACGGTTCATGATATACAGCCCGCTGACAGACAGACGGACGGAAGGACGGACAGCGGAGACTTAGTAATAGGGTCCCGTTGGCAACCTTCGAGTCGTGAACCCTAAAAATAAATCGTGTTCAAATATTTTTACAAGCCTAAATAGTACTTAACTGCAATGGATTTAAATACTACTTGATAAAAAGTTAGTCCTCCAAACTTCTTGTTTGCAATCAACACACCTTACCAAAACTACTTACCTTACTACCAACAAAACCCACAATCACATCTAAATAATTACTAACAAGACTAACCCCAAGTTTCGGTGGCCACAGTTAATATCTTACTATCAGCCCTTGCCTCCTAAATAATCGAATTTACGTGAAAACCCGCCCTTACTTTCATCCGACGATAAACTATAGGATTTTGTTGATATAACACACTCTAATAAATGCAAGGGTCGGAAAGATATTTTTGTTAAACATTTGATTAGAATTTACGTGTTTCGGTAAAAGTATTTGTGAATATAATAATATATTGTTTTATGTTTCGATTATATCGTCGAAAGTCGAATAAATACTGAGGGTTTTAGTATCGTGAAAATGGAATAATCGAAGTATTTATTTCTTTATATAATCCCTAAGATTTTTCTTTTGTAAAATAACATTATGGTAGAACATAAAAATCATATATTTGAGACCTATACCTTTAAGTAAAATGTGCGTACTCTGAAAATGACAGAACAAATATTCTTAAGAAACGAAATTATAGAACTGAAGACACTGTAGTTATCTATCCATACTGCAGAAACAAAAGCACTTACTAATTGCACCAGTTTTAGTCATTAAACTATCCTCGCTATACGCCAGACTAAATCAAAAACCTCTCCACCTAATTACAACCAATAAAGTAACTAGTAAATAAGTAAACATAAATCAAGGCACCCTTGATTATTCAGGGCCTTCCCTCATTCCTTATTTCCTCGGCTCCACTGGCGACTATTCAAGGCCCGGCAAGTGGCAGAAAGATAAACCAATCGTTAAATTTTTCCCATCCAGCGTCGGGAGGGGTAATTTCCTGTTAGAAGGTCGTATTTACACCGTTTGGAATGTTACACTGTTTGTTATTGAGCTGGGAGTTATGAGTACTAGTTTTTTTTTTTGAGGAAAAAACGTCTCTGCAGTACGGCAGTTCATAACAGTAGCAAACAAGTATCGTATTATAAAAAAACGTGATTAAAGTTAATACGGCTTGAATACCGTTTCAGAAAATTAGACTTGTTAAGTAGAAATTGACACTGTTTAAACCATTAATTAAAACATAATAACTAATAGAATTCTCTCTTCTTCCTCTAATCCTCATAATTGAGGGTCGCAACTACATGAGGTGATTGCACCTTCTACCAGCGCTAGTAAGTAAACAGTTGTCTATCACCTTCAAGACTGAAGAAACGCCACTGGCTTTTTTAAAATTACTAGCTGTTTCCTGCGGCTTCGCCTGCTCGGGTGTCGGTAATCGCGGCAAAAAGTAGCCTTTTGTTCTTTCTTAGGATCTGAGCTAGCCCCGTACCCAGTTTCTTCAAGTAACAGATAGACAGACTTACTATCGCATTAAAATATTAGTATGGATATGAATTAGGGTCACTAATATCTTAAAGTATTATTATATTAAAATATTTGTTTCCGAATTTTAGATTACACTACGGTGTGATAGGCTCCCGTGACCTGTATCCACGAAACATAAAATCCCAAAGGACGATAGTTGAAGTATGTTATGTACCATATGTTATTTGGTTGTTGCGACCAAATAACCATGTTTATCCTATGGACGCACTTTATGAGGTCCTATAACGTTTTATAGTTGTAGAATGATGGATGTATTTGTGCATGTCAGTGTTATGGGGCAGGCTCAAATGACATTCAAAGAAAGTACGTTTTTATTTGGGTCAAAAGAGTTAATTTTAGCTACAAGATATACGTTTATTTTTTTTATAGGCTGTTTTTTTTTTTGTAATGTAATGTAGCATGATCATGGTTAAAATAAATGTGATTTTTTATTTGTTTAAAACTAGCGACCCTCCCCGGCTTTGTACGTGTGAATTATACACGAAAGCCTTCCTCTTGCTCTATCCACTCTTGATTTTCCGGGCGACGATAAACTTTTAAGCAAAAATATCGATGGTTCTGATATTATTAGGGTAAGATTAGGTTTTGAGGCAAAAAAAATACGATTTTACTTGTTCGTACTAGTGCCACCAGTTTATACTTATTTACCCTAATGGTGAAAACCATTTGAAAATCCGTTCGGTAGTTTTTGAGTTTATCATGTTCAGACAGCCAGACATGCGGCGTCCCCCGCCGCATGTCTGGCTAGGTTTTATAATATGTATAGATGAATATTACATTCTGAGCTAAAACGCATTCAAGGGTAACAAAAAAAAAGGCTCATAAAATCAAAATAAAAATGTCGAAACGTTTACCCAAAACGACAACATCAAAGAACATAACCTTTTAAGTCAATTAAAATCACATTCTAAAATCTGACCTTTAATAAGATACAATTACCTTTAAAATCCCTTTATTGTAAGTATTTCAGCGTCACCCTTCGCGACTCACTTGTTTGTCAGACCTGTTCTTAACAGAGCTATCCGTTCCGCACGATAGGATCACAATTTGTATAATAATAATATTTTTGTGAAACCCGCGTCACTCGGCAGCCATGTTTAATTATGTATTCATAATACCTCTTCAATTTGCGACCATTTTGTCAACGTTAGATATTTGTCAGTCGCGTCTATTGCTTTTTTGTTGGGTGACAAGGGTTTATTTGGGTTTCGTTAAAGATTTTTGGTTACTTTTTGGTACCTAACGGTTGGGATTGGTAGTTAAGTTTTATATCTTGTGACTTTATTTCGTCTTTATTTATTCCCTTTTTTACTATTATTATTCTTTAATTAATATTAGGTATACTTAAGTTCTCAAGCGTCTTATTTATTGTGACTTATTTTAATGTTCGTCTGATAGATTATTAAAAAAATTAAGACACGTATTTTTACTTATTTTACGTACCAAAAACACACGATTATAAATTGATTTGAAATGTCGCATGATATCACAATTTCATGCATTTTATATGCGAGCATGATGTCACTTGCCCGAAATCCTGAACTTTGATTCGGTTTATCTACTTAATGTTTTCTTATTTATAAAAGCTAAAAACAACTACGTGTTAAATATTTATTTATTATCTAACTGACGGACTAATTAGTCGCTTACACCATTTCAGTATCAAACTTAATTCGGAACTCTTGAAGCAGTTTCAATAGGGATGTTTCCTGGGTATGAAAAGTTAAAATCTATTTAGTCCGGCAGTTAGATAATAAAAAATATTAGACACGTATTTTTTCTTTTATCAAAACAATAAAAACTTAGAAAGATACAGCGCTTTAAAGTTTCGGAGGGGGGGCTTATGACGCCACGCCTTGGTAAAAATTATAGCGACTTTGATCATTTTTTGTTTGTAGGAAAAAAGAAAAAATACGTGTCCAATAAAATTCATTAATCTACCAGGCGAACATAAAAAAAAAATTAGGAAACATGCCTATAGTAGATAAAATATTTGCCGGTATGCCTACGTAAAACGTACATTGGTACGATGTTTGAGAGGAATGAACCCACGGTTTTTCTGAAAGGGTAAAGGTCACATAACCTTTCGAGGAACAAAACGACCGACGAATATAGAAGAAACTAAGCGAGAGTTACAAAAAAAGAAAATGTTAATGCTTACAAAGTCTTAATATTTAAACATTTGTGACTGTTTAACCTTTTTATACAGAGTGTCCAGTAAATAGTACGACTTACGACATACTGCAGGACGTGACCTTGACTACCAAAACCACAAAACATAATTGTATACAGATAACCTAAAATATACAATCTGGACGGCTACTGTATGGGCTGGTTCAAAGTGATGCAAGACAGAGAAATATGAAAGGAGGCTTTAGCCCAGCAGTGGGACAGCAATTGCTAAAAAAAACTAGCATTGCCAACGATTGTACGACGTTATAGATAAATTTATTTGTAAGGATATGGTAAAGCTTGAGACAAAAATTTCGATCAATAATATTCTGCCGTTTTCGGCGCAGAAATATTTAAGTCGGTACTTACAATACAAGTATTATTATATTAATACTAGCTGTCCCTCGCGACTTTGTACGCGTATTTTAGTTTAAACGGTTTTTCATTTTTGCAACATTTTTCATTTATGCTCCGCTCCTTTTGGTCGCCGCGTTATGTTATATAGCCTTCCTCAATAAATGGGCTATCCAACACTATAAGAATTTTTCAAATCGGACCAGTAGTTCCTGAGATTAGCGCGTTCAAACAAACAAACAAACAAACTCTTCAGCTTTATAATATTAGTATGGATAGTTTAAAAATCGAATATTTTAAAGCCTATTATATCCTTTTATATCTGTAAGCTAAATTTCATTACAACCCGTTAAGTCATTTTTGCGTAAATCTATACTTAATATTATAAAGCTGAAGAGTTTGTTTGTTTGTTTGTTTGAACGCGCTAATCTCAGGAACTACTGGTTCGAATTGGAAAATTCTTTTTGTATTGGATAGTCTTGTTTATTGAGGAAGGCTCTAGGCTATATAACATCACGCTACGACGAATAGGAGCGATAAAAATGTTGCAAAAATGAAAAACCGTTGAAACTAAAACACGCGGGGGACAGCTAGTAAGTTATAAATACACCAATGACCTAAAATAAAAATGTAGGTATAATGACACCTACAGGAAATCTAGAATTCCACTTAACGCAAAGAAAATCTGTTATTAATATCTAACTGTAACTGAGACACTTTCATTTCCATAAAATAATTAACATCTAAGATATTATAATAATTAATCATAGGCATTTCCATGTAAATCTGAGCGTGACACAAATAATCTGAGTAATCGCTTATCCTGTGTCAGGTAGGGAGCATTATTTAATATAATGATATATACTTGATATACATTTGTCCCTAATTGCTGACGTGCGAATACGACAACATAATAAGGTTATTTAATCTGCTTAAATTTGTACAAATTACACGTTATTTATTATACATAGCTTTCCCCCGCGACTTTGTTCGCGTGTTTTAGTTTCAATGGTTTTTCATTTTTGCAACATTTTTCATTTATGCTCCGCTCCTATTGGTCGTCGCGTGATGTTATATAGCCTATAGCCTTCCTCAATAAACGGACTATCCAATACGAAAAGAATTTTTCAAAGTAAGTTGCTATAGCAATTGTGTTATGGATTCAGAGTTAACAAAGGTACCACAAACAACCAGACCCGAGACGATGTAGAAAAGTGTTCTTTTTCTACATTGACCAGTTCGAGGTTCGAACCCGATAGTCTATCTCAACTTATATGTAAACCGGATTTACTACTATTTATATAACACTATTCATTAGGGGGCACGATGGGTCGATGATTTGAAGAAGTTGGCTGGCAGCGGATGGATGCGGACTGCTCAGGACCGGGATGGTTGGCGTTCTTTAGGGGAGGCTTACGTTCAGCAGTGGACGGCAATTGGCTGATATGGATATAACACAAGTATAAACAATCTATGGTTAATTTAATCTGCAGTCTCTTTTGCTTGTTCCTTAATCACTATGATGGAGGCTTGACGTCTATCCCACCCATAATTCTATATTTCCCTCAAATATATTCACAACTATTCACCCAATCAAACACCAACCTTAACATAAAGGATTAAGGTATGGTTTGCTTTGACAAAAGTCTGTGAAGAAATGTTGCTAAGTAACGGAATAATTTGTCACCAAAATAGGACACAAAACATTAATTAAACATTAAGCATTGAAGGGTCAATATTAAAACGTCGTTTGGATTTCAACCTCTTTGGACAGGCAACTCGTTTGAATGAACAAACGGTGATTTATTTAGTCTGCGCCTTTTGTTCTAACTGTTGTTAAGATCGTTGACCCTTTTGAGTACCAAAGTGACGTCATTATGCCCCAAACCTTGGTAAATAATGTTTTTGGTATCCAACTAGCCTTTAAGATTTGATAAATTCTGTTTTAATTTTTTTTGGGTGGGTGCTAAAAGTTTGTTATAAGAAACTTTAAAAGTAAGTGTTTTAAATACTTTTCATTACAATTTTAACCGCTCCCGTTAAATACTTAACTAAAAAATAAATGTGCAACATACATACATTGTTCTGAACCCAAAGTAAGTAGCTAAAGCACTTGTGTTATGGAATTCAGAGACAACGAAGGTACCACAAACACCCAAACCCGAGACATTGTAGAAAAGTGCTTTTTCTACATTGACCCGGCCGGGGATCGAACCCGGGACCTCAGAGCTGGCGACACCTTGAAAACCGGTGTGTACGCCACTCGACCTCGGAGGTCGTCAAAAACTTAACTTAACTTTACTTAGCCTTGACAAAAAATATTAAGAGTTTTATGATTTTTATAATTAATATTGTAAATGTAATTAATGTTATAAAAATTGTAACGATAACAAGAAAATGGTATGAAGGATACCGGAGTGGTTATTCAAAATGCTTTAGTAGGTATACAGGGTGTTACCGAAAGGTTATATCTACCCAAAAGGGGTGAAAAGTACAACATGTATAAAGTCAGTTTACAAAGTTTCAGCTCAATAATTAAAAAAGCATTCAATAATTGATATCTATTTTTTTTTGCATCAATATTCGACACCAAAAATCAAAAAATAGCGTTACTCCCTATGATTTTTGGTATCGAATAATTGATGCGAAATTTTAAATATCAATTATTGAATTAACTCAATTTAAGCAAAAATTTTGTAATCTGACTCTATACCAATATATACTCTTCAGACCTTTTGAATTGATTTATATCCTTTCGATAACACAATATTTATTTAGAATAAGCAACTTTACCTAAATCTCCTTCTTTTTTTCATGTATATTAAACCTTTTATTCACTATGTACTATTAAAATACAGAGTATACAATAACGTAGCAATGTCACTAAAAGTGCCAGCGCGGTATATAGATTAGGAAAGCGATCAGAAGGTCCCGATCTTAAACCCGACCCGTTGCATAATTTACCAGTTTCGTAAATTATGCGACGTATTCTTACTAAGACAGGTTAACTTCGTAGGGTCAGCAAAAGAAAAAGGCAATTAAGTTACTGTCATTATAGATCAAATATTAGAAAAAAACAAGTGCGAGTCTGATTCACACTAATGGGTCTGTACAAATTTTGCTGATCGTCACGGCTAATTCTCCTAAAACAAACTTTACTATGCAATTGAATAAATGCTCTCTCATTCATCGATGTATTAGACTAACAAATTATTTTCCAATTGTATATATAAAATAGTAGTTATTACTTTAAAATGTATCCAAATTTTAATATTACGTATAGATATTACTAGCTATTTCCCGTGGATCCGCCCGCGTGGCTGTCGGTTATCGCGGCAAAAAGAAGCCTATGTCCTTTCTCAGGCTCTAGACTATTTGTTTACCAAATTTCATTTAAATCGGTTCCGTAGTTTTGGCGTGAAAGCGCGACAGACAGACAGAGTTACTTTCGCATTTATAATAGATATTAGTAAGGATTACTGTATTATTACATATACGCAAGAATCTAGGGTGAAGGCCTCCTCCACGTTCATCCAATAGTCTATATTACTTCTTAATAGTTTGTTTTGAAGCTACCTTGTAATAACTCAACGTACAAATTTTCCATCTGTCAGCATTACATTGTTTCAAGACGTTAAATTTCATACTCGAGCTAAAGTTTACGTTGAGTTAGCGATGAACAACCGCGGAACCACTCACTCGGGGTTTTGTTATGAAATTAAATTCAAAATTGAATTAAATAAGTTTCTTTTACTCGATTTATATATTAATGTTTCACTTGAACGTGTATTTGATTTTAATGTTTTCTTAAATTGTAATTGGTTTTAAAACTTTTATAAAATATAGGGAGAGGAAAACAGCCGTAAGATTTGTTTGAGTTAAATAACTTGCAACACCTAACGTTTTAGTTTTATTAAGATTACTAGCTGTGCCCCGCGGTTTCTCGCGCGTTGGTATTTCTCGTACGACATCTTTTTTTGTAACTTTATCCTTGGCTCTTATAATTATTCTGCTATTCGGAGTGGAGATGAACCCAACAAATCTAAGATGACACTCGATTAACCCGTTCTTGAGTTATAAATGGTGTAACTAATCCGATTTTGTTGGTGACGATCGTTATCAAAACTCGGTGGGCCAAATCGCAGAATAAATCGATTATCTACTGGAAAATAGACTTTTTGTTGGTCTATTATTACAATGTGTATAATTAAGGCTACTCATACACGAACTGCTCAAGCAGTGAGTCAGTGATCAACGTGGCTGTGCATCACGTGCGCTTCCCGCTTGCTTTTTGTATTGTGGACCGCTCGAAGCAGTATGCGGGCTGCCATTATACATGTCTATAAATAGTTCACTGTGCAGTCGGTACCGACTGCTTCAATAAGTACGTGTGCGCGCTTCTTAACAGTTTCAAATCAATTGCAGGTTGTGGTTCACAGATAATTACAAAAAGTCAACAAACCATTTACGTTTATTATAATTATAATTACTTGCCTCTATAATCAGGATTATAAATACACCATTGACCTTAAAAAGCTAAAGTTAAACCAAAGCATTTGAAATAACTTTTCATACCAAATTACCAAATTTATTTTTAGGACCTACATAATATTTTCGGCACATATTTTAACTCAACTTTTGTACTCACTCCGGCCTATAACACAACTCTATATTATAAAACGAAAAGTCCCAATTAATCCCGAAAACAAGCCTTTATAAACCCACAAAAGCTTTTTAATTTTTATGGCTCACATATACAGGCTGATGAAAAATCCGCAGGCCTGATGTAAAAACAATGCGGGTAGTTAATTTGTCACGACCGACATAGAATAGCGTTTAATTATTTTGTTTGTCCAAATGTAATATGAAACACCCTGTGAATGGAGATTATTAACGCTGTTGGTGTTGATAGTATAATTGGTAATCATGGTATATTGAGATAACTAACATGTTATGGAAACGTCTGGTAGTAATTTTTTTTTTATTATCCTACTCTTGGGTTTTAATCGCCATTCGCCTGGGGTCTCACAACAATCAAATAAAAAACACTTTTATTTACTGGCCTGTTGGTCTAGGGTCAATGACCCTGACTGCTAAACCGGAGGTCGTGGATTGGATTCCAACCCAGGACAAATCTTTGTGTGATGAGCATGATCATTTGTTCTGTGAAGGTTTGTGTGTATAATTAATTAATGTTTTCTATACCCGGGCGAAGCAGGGGAGAGTCGCTAGTCGTAAAATAAAATTGATCAGTTTTAACTGTAACGTAAATAAATTGAATAAAGTTATCATTTTAACGAGTATTGTCATGTTGTTTAATAACTGTAATATTTTAATAACGACAAATTAAAAGTTCGGTGTTCACTCTAATGGTAGTGATCAATATCTTTCATTAATTAAATTTTATTGTACAATTGTATATTGATACACTTTTCAAGGGCCGAGTGTTATGGAGATCATTAAGATAAAAAAAATCAATCTTTTTTTTTTGAATAAAATTTTCGTAATATGATTTTGACAGATATAAATATAACAACAGAAGAAAACAAAACACAACTTATTTTAAAGGGATTTAATCTGTGATCCATTGCTTCCATTTATCTAAGTCAAATCGAAACTATCACTAAAACATACTTCATCAAGTCAACTTCATCGCATTAGTATACCATTCACAATCATGATTGAGACATTCAACTCGATATCTTAACCCTCGAATAGTCCCCACCTTACTCAAGACGGAGCAAATATACGAGCAATCTCCTTACAAATACAGGTAACGGTTGAATTAGTGGTTATTTGCCGGTAACCCAAGCCACGGGTAATCGCATCCGGGTATAACCGGTACATCCGTGATTAAACACCGTTTACATACCGCAACCAGCAATTATGGAGGTCAGTGACTTGTCAACGTAAGATTATATTATTCTAGGTATTATGTACTTAGAATAGAATATACACTGTGAGAGTACAATTATAATTACTTGTAATAACTTTCGTGAGGAGTATTTATAATTATTTCAAACAAAACGTTCGACTCGCGACACCGCCGCCGCGTCAGCTCATGATCGGGGACTCCTATTGAGTCTGAAACTAGTCGGGTGGTCCCGAGAATATGCGTGTGAAAACCGTTTTGTTTTATATAATTATACACATCATATATAAAACACAACAGTTAAGGGTACAATGGCGGTCTTATCGCTAAAAGCGATATCTTCCAGACCTTTGGATGGACAGGAAAGATAAAAAAAAACAGAGGTAGAAGGGGGTAACAGGTGTCCTAATTAGGTACAAATTTTATATTATACGAAAATTATCCAGATAACCTTTAGTATACTTATAAATATCTTACAATGTACTGTTACATACATACCTATATATTAAATATACATATTTACTACATACTTAAGGAGGAAATTAGTGGAGCAACAGGAAATGTTCCTTTACAAACTTTTTAAAGGTATTCAGTTTCTGGACCTGTCTTAGTATCTACTACTATTCAAGAGTAGCTATAGTTGTAGAAATTAGTTTTAGTGGTAGTGCCATGCTGTTGTGTGCCGTCAGGTCACTATACGACCCGGCAAGCACCATCCTTTCTCATTCTCCCAGATTCGGAAATGCTGATCAGTTGAATCTGTTGTCAAATCAACTGATCACGACTGTGGTTGGTTGACCAAGAATTAACAAGTAATCAGCTGGTTAATTTTTTTTGTTGTTTACCACACATTTCCTGTCTTTTAGAATCCGGGAGAAGTCCAGACTCCCCTAATGCGTTGCACTTGAGTTTGTGGGCGTTCTGGAGGCCAAAACTGAATGTAAAAGTCTGAAACGCATCGATGAGACCTCTTTATAACGTTTATCAGCAGCTGTGCTACCTTGCAATCGGGATAACCGGATTAAAAGCGAAGTAAAATATCTTAAGAAAACCCTGGATTAAATCATTCTGGAATTTCTTTTCTGTACACGTTTTAATCCTGCTAGTTTTATACCTATAGGTATTCCAATGTTTTCTTCTATTTCTATACATTTCTTAAATTACCTTTTGATATATCAAAAGAGTAATTATAATTATGTCAAGAAGAAAACCCCATCCGAAAATCACAAAAATTAAAGGTCCCTAAAAACTTTATCAGGAATTTTAACAAAATTACATGTTTTATAATTACTTATCTACATGTTGTCTCGGGTCTGGGTGTCTGTGGTAACTTTGTTGCCACTGATTTTATAACACAAATGTTACAGCTACTTACTTTGGGTTCAACGCAATAAATGTCATGTTGTCCACATTTCATTAATCCCTATAAAAATGGTTAATGTTTAAATAAAGGCCATTCAACGCAATAAATCTAGATAGGCATAATTTAAATCAAATAAGATTAAAATCTCAAACTAATTAGTAAGGAATTCATTGGTTCCGTTTGTAAAGAACTGAAATAAATTAGGGTTTTCTTATTGTTCGTTCTATTTCGTTCTTATTCTTTTGTTTTCAGTAGAGTCTACGTAACAATAGCCTTGATTTCTTCATTGGCCCGCATACCGGATGCGATGGGGGAATGAGTAAACTGAAAGCGGATTGAAACGTTTAAGACATAGTTATCGGTTAAGATATTTTTTTATTCAAGGGATCATTAAAATTTATTTTCTTATAATACGCTGTAGTATATTGAAATTTTTCCTGTGGTTGTGTGTACTTTGTCATAAATTATACAGCCAAAATGACCAATAATAGATACGAACTTCACGTATGACTTCACTGATACATTGATATTGTCAATTTATTTTCAATGTCCTTTCCTTCATGTAGATTTATCCAAAATATCAGACACGTCACGTACCAAAATAACATAAAATTATACATTGATTTGAAATGTCGCATGAAAGAAAGAAGAAAGAAAGAAAATCGTTTATTTGCGACAAATGCGACACATGAAAAAATTACAAGAAACGATAAAACTTACGTACATTTGTGCAAAACGGCCAACGCTCAGCATATGCTGAGGTTCATGCTAAAGCAGAACGGCGTTGACGTTTGACGTCGAACGGTGTAACGCATGACGTCACAATGTCGTACGTTTTGTGTAACATCGTGACGTAATTAGCCCCCACTCCTGAAGTCTAATTCTCTTTCTTAATTATCTTTAGTTTTTAGTTATTTTGAAAAAATAAAAAATATGTGTCTAAATATTTCTTATTATTCAATTTAGGGACTTAATAGATTCTTACTTTTCATACCCAGTCGACATCCTTATTAGAGAACGCATCAAAAAAACTCAGGAATATGTAATACTAAAACATCATTCCGTTGAAAAGTCCAAATACTTAGTTTTTGTAGTTAGAACTTTACTGGAATCTGTACTTTTAATTAATTTAAACTTCTATCACAAATACCGTTTTATAACTCGCTCCCACCTTAAGCTTGGTGCCCAACCAATAGCCGATAAATAGCGGCTCTAAGGCAGGCAATACTGAATACTTTACATTTACAAACACACTACAGAATGGCCCGTGTGTACTAACTTCTCTTTAATACAGGGACTTTTATAGTTCAGTGTTAGTCATTATTTAGTGAACTCAGCTATTATGTCAGTTTGAAATATGTGGTGGTGCAATTTCTTCAAATAATTGAAGAAAATTATTTAATTTTTATTCGTTATTAACAAATGAATGTGGTGTTTCCTGACGCTGACCTGATGCTTGAGAGATAAATTATTTGTTGAATGTTTTAAAATTATTGCCTTTTTAATATTTTAAGATAAAAAAGCAGTATCTTAATATTTAATTCTTTGTTTTTTTTTTATATACGACTCTCGCACGATTGAATTTAATCATTTTATCGCGGGGGTTTCACAAACTTTCAATTCACGTACACAAAGAACACCCACACTTGGAACAAGCAATTGTGATTATTTAAAATAAAACGGTTTACTCACGTATATTCTCGGGATCGCCCGACTAGTTTCAGACTCAATAGGAGTCTCTAATCATAAGCTGACGCGGCGGCGGTGGTGTCGCGAGTCGAACGGGCAATCCCGAGAATATACGTGAGTAAACCGTTTTGTTTTAAATATTTATTAATACTCCTCACGAAAGTTATTATACAAGCAATAATTGTGAATCACACAAATCTTAATCTTAAAAAATTGGGGCTCGAACCCGTAGAATGTCGCGCACATTGGTAATTGCCGTGGTGACCTATACCACTCAGCTATCCATGCAGTCTAAAAATATTTGAAGGTGTTGCAGGAAATGATTTTATTTTTATCTTTCACTAGCGACCCGCTTCGCACGGGTAGAAAACAATAATGAATTATACGCACAAACCTTCCTTAAATCAGAAACAATCATTTTTTTAACAATCGTCATTATGTCTTACGGAAATTATATATTTTACTAGCTGTCCCCCGCGACTTTGTCCGCGTGTTTTAGTTTCAACGGTATTTCATTATTGCAACATTTTTCATTAATACTCCGCTCCTTTCGATCGCAGCGTAATGTTATATAGCTTATAGCCTTCCTCAATAAATGGGCTATCCAACAACGAAAAAATTTTTCAAATCGGACATGTAGTTCCTGAGATTAGCGCGTTCAAACAAACAAACTCTTCAGCTTTATATATTAAAGTAAGTATAGATTTCGTGACAAAAATACATTTGTATCAAATTGGAACTACTTACGAGAGTGTAACCGCGAGGCACAGCTGGTAGCATATAAAGCTTACTAACCTTTAAAAACACAGGAATATGACATAAGTAACAAACCATCTAAATACGTTCAATTTTCTAATATTTCCCTTCACTGTACCCAGTTTTACCCCATACAGACACAACCCTTTGACCTTTGATATTTCGAGAGCGCATTAATATTTGAGTCACGCTCGCTCAAGTAAAGACATTGTTACTCTTGTCCGCGCTTTCTCTTTCGTTACGTAGGTAATACAGATATTCTGGGAGTGAATTGTGTTTTATAAATAAAGTTGTTTTGCCATAAACCTGGGAAGATGGAGTGTTGGTGTAGTTAAGTGTTTAGGTTCTGGCAAAGAAGGTCCACTTTGATCACCTGAGTCATAGGCGACTTTATAGTGTCCTTTGATCACCCGCGAATATAATCACCTGGGTGTTTATAGGCGACCCCGATAAAATATTTTTTTTATTAAATACTCGTTTTGTGAAAAAAAATAATTTCAAAAGAACACACTGAATTCGATTTGACTGTGCCATACGGAAAACGTACGCAGCATTCATGAAGGGCTGTTTTTTTCTTCCATCACCAAATCATTTTTATGCGTAGAATTAAATTTACATCTGACTGATATTGCACGGAAAGACTGTCAAACACTCAAAATTATTCCTCGGATAAAATTGTCTGGCGTTGGAAAAATAATATAAAAAATATAAATAATATATTGGCCAATTTTAAGAAAAAAACAATATTATAGTTAAGATTAAGAAAAAGATTTAAAAAAAAAATGATTTTCTGTTATAACATAATTATGTAATAAATGATTTTCTGATGCAGAAATAAATGATGATAAACAAAAAATACATTTCAGCTCATCAGCGGGCTGGAGTGCGGTTCCAATAATACTGAACGGCAAATTATACATTTTTATCCTGAGTATATCCTACCTAAAACCAGTAATTATTTTTTCTTACGACCACTACTGTTATCCAATAACCGCAAATAGATCGAGATTAATTGGAAATCTAATTAACATGTACAGTTAGCAAAATGCTTGCAATCTACTTTTGTAAGTAATGGCGTTAAAAAGAACTGGTTGAAACATTTTATAGGAATTCCTGAAACTTGAAAAAAGAATAAAGTCAAATACATTTTTTTTTTTATCTTAATGGCCGAATATCAAAACGTGAATCAGTTTAAAGTCGCCTTTAAGTCTACTGCTGTCTCTGTTCTTTTAAGGTTGAAAGTAGCGACTCGTGACGAGTCTTAAAGTTAACTTGTGTTTCAGTACTCGAGAGTTAGATTTAAAAATAAAAACTCTCGGTTTGATTTAGATATTTTACACAAGAAGGTATATGCTCCTAATGCAATACCGTACCGTTAAGTTATGTAGCATTTATAGACTTTGTTTGTGAATATCATAAAAATATTTTCTATATACTAATATAACTAACGCGCTAATCTAAGGAACTACTGGTCCGAATTGAAAATTCTTTCAGTGTTAGATAGCCCATTTATTGAGGGATATCGTTGAAACTAAAACACGCAGACAGTCGCGGGGACAGCTAGTTAATAATATAATTAATATTATCATAAAAAAAACTTTTCGCAACTACGACTTTTTTTGTTATAAAAATATGTAGGTTTAGCTTTTTGTTTCAATATTATTACGGTAGCTGAATACTTATAACATTTCTTTATTATTTTATTTTATCGAAACTTACCGACATCGACAAAAAAACGCTAACCTGTTTTGCCGTAAACAAAGTGTAGACTCAAAGAGCTACCTTCTAAACAGTATTAAATTTAATGAAAACACCAAGTTTTGCTGCCCTGGCTTTGTGGAGTCAGGTACAAGTTTCTATAAACGCTGGGTTCCCTATTGTTAGATCAACTACTTCTCTTATAGAAGTTATAAGTAATTGGAGTGTAAATGAAAAGTGAATGGGGAAATTTCTAACATAATTGGTGTATTGCGTATTATTTTATGGCAACACTAGCGACCCGCCGAGCTTTGCTCGGGTAGACAATACATTAATCCATACTTACTAATATATAAAGCTGAAGAGTTTGTTTGTTTGTTTGTTTGAACGCGCTAATCTCAGGAACTACTATTCCTATTTGAAAAATTATTTCAGTGTTAGATAGCCCATTTATTGAGAAAGGCTATAAGCTATATAACATTACGCTGCGAACAAAAGGAGCGGAATATAAATGAATAATGTTGCAAAATAGAAAAACCTGTTGAAACTAAAACACGCGGACAAAGTCGCGGGGGACAGCTAGTTAATTATAAACACCAACCTTCTTCTCGAATCACTCTATCCATTGGTAAAATCCAAATGCAAAACCTTGCAAATGAGTTTGTCACGTTCAGACAGACATACAGACACGTGGCGGTGGGCTTTGTTTTATAATTATATATAGATAGATAGATAGATTAAGGGAAGCGTTACCAGTGTTTAAAGTGGTTTATTTGTGTAGATATCCTAGGAACATCGGAACATCCCAGGAACACGTAGGTATTATTGTGGTTTAAAATTCAACTATTTATCGATAAAAACAGAGCTTGATTTCTTGTTGTATAAATATTTTCATTCGTGAAGACTCTAAAACACATTAATTTGGACTTTAAATTGTGTTTTAGGCGTTTTGTAAAACTGATTGTGTTCATAAACTTTTGTTGCTGAGTATACACTTAAAAATCTTGTAAAACTAACCAACGAATACTTAAACGCTACTTATCTTTAAGACGTACTTAAATATGTGTCTGTCGCTACTTTACACCTTCAAGTGACAGAGACAGCATTAACGGCGACTTAAAACTAATTGGTGTTTTAGTATTCGGCCATAAGTAAGATGTTTTAATATTGTAGTAATACGTTATATTTTTTTTATTTTTATGGGTTTTTAATTAATCATAAGGAACTCTAAAACAAGATAAAACCTCAGCTTCCATCAACGCGGGCTTTTCGGCAAGTTTGTTAAAAACGAGGCCGACGACTTCAGAAGCTTTGTTAAGAGTTTTTCAGGTGTTTTCTATGTCTTAATATTTCAGACATTAAAATTTTTAGGCATAAATGAAAGCTGAAAAAGTGCTTAAGTTTATTAACAAAATATGCCTACTATTTGTTACATTTTTTTCTATTGTTAGCGTTTTAAAATATAGGATAAGAACAGTCATATATAAGGAAGTTGAATTGTCACGAAAATGACATAAATCATTTCACATATGAATTGATAAATAAATAAAATAAAAGGACATTTATTGCTCCTAAAAAAACACGGTACATATTATTAAATATCTGTCTGAAGAAGACAGTAGCATAAGGAGATTGCTTAGCTAATGCTGTACCGGGACGAGCACGACTCGTCACAGCGCTGATTTTCAGCCATTCCTACTCCCTAAGTTATAATGCGAGCGTTGCAGGATGACCCGGCTACACCAGTTTAGTAATCTAAGTTAAAAAAAGCTTTATAGTTATACAAAATAGAACAAAAATAAAAAATCTAAAAAGACTGGTTGGCCATCCAAGATTGTGTACGTACTTAGGTATTATTATTTAGGTATTATAATGTCGTGGTGGCCTAGTGGTTCAATGAACGGATTTGTGTGCACAAGGTTGCAGGTTCGAACCCACTATAGGCAAGTACCAATGTGACTTTTTCAAAGTTATATGTACTTTCTTAATTATTCTAAGACATCATTGACAATCGGTGAAGAGAAACATCGTGAGGAAACCTGGATTCCAAAATTTGGAATCTGAAATCGCCAACCCGCACCGAGCAAGCGTGGTGATCAATGCTCGTTCCTTCTCTATATGAGAAGAGGCCTGTGCCCAACAGTGGGACATTTATAGGCTGGTATTATTATTATAATATATTATCTTATAAACTAACTATATAATATTTACCTCAATACAAGATAACAGGTATTACGCCTAATAATATAGGTAAGATATTATACCCGTTTTAAGTATTAAATACTAAATCGTTTGAAAGGAAACTATAATATAAGTAGAGCTTTATTTGTACACATATACGTATATTCCTAAGGCATTAATATTAAATTCCTTTCACCGTAACGTCTAAGTCATTATCTTGTCAGTCTTTCTAATTTCTGGGAATAATTTATGATAAATATACTTCAATATTCTTGAAGCCGATATACATTTCGTAAGTCATATCCATTCCTCGTTAATTGGAAATTAATTATTTATGTACATTCAATAAATCATTAATGTTAGGTATATTTTGTAATTTTTATTCATTTTGTCTTGATTATTAATTTACTATGTTAAGCCATTTCAGTCTATTGCAGAGCAAGGGTCCCTCTACATCCATAATCTTGCACCATTTTTTTTACAAATTTGAGTATAATTGAGATAAGTAAAAAAAGGTCAGCTAGTATTAAGCCACAACAATATTCTAACCAACCATTGACGAAAAATACTCTAAATACTTCCACCCAATCTAAACTAAGTGAATCTATAAGTTTTATAGGCAAAGTGGCGGGTATACACTAGTGTAACGGGGGCTCGTCCATAAACAATGCGAGTTGTTACGCCAATCACATACGGCGCCAATAAAACTGCTCCGTGGATCGACTCGGCGAATTGTCTGTGTAGGTCAAATAGTTGGTAGGGTGAATAGGATTTTGATTGGAAAATAAAATTATCCCGAAGGAAAGATTTTTAGTTTATATTTATTGATTAATTTTTAGTTGAAATTCGGGTTCGTGATAAAGGGTTCGGGTAATGATTATGTATTAATTTTAGCTCTTGTTTATTTAGTTATTATTTGACATAATAAGTTTGTAACAATTTTTTTTATAGACAAAAAACAAAAATTATCTTACGGTTGCAGGTGAATACCAACGCATGAACAACACAGTTTTAACGACCTCCTTGGTCGTGTGGCGCACACACCGGTTTTCAAGGAGTCGCTAGCTGTGGTCCCTGGTTCGATCTCCGGACCGGTCAATGTAGAAAACCATTTTTCTAAGTTGTCTTGGGTCTGAATGTTTGTGGTACCCTCGTAGTCCCTGAATCCATAACACTAATGCTTTAGCTACTTACACTGGGTTGTATGTTACAATGTTTGTGACGTTGTCCACAATAATATATAAAAAAAAAAACATTCTTACCTAATTGTTTTAGTCATGTTTGCTTTTTAAACTGTGTTTTTTTTGCCTACCTCTTGTTTAAAGAACATAAAGTTATCGCAGCATATAAATTTAAAATTTTTGCAGTGTGTAGTTGCGTGTTTATAAGTAATCTATACTAATATTATAAAGCTAAAGAGTTTGTTTGTTTGTTTGTTTGTTTGTTTGTTTGTTTGTTTGAACGCGCTAATCTCAGGAACTACTGGTTCGAATTGAAAAATTCTTTTTGTATTGGATAGTCCGTTTATTGAGGAAGGCTATAGGCTATATAACATCACGCTACGACCAATAGGAGCGGAGCATAAATAAAAAATGTTGCAAAAATGAAAAACCGTTGATACTAAAACACGCGAACAAAGTCGCGGGGGACAGCTAGTAGGCATTATAAAACTGGTCTTAAGTACTAAACTCCCGTTTACGTGCACTGTAGTGCCAGTTAATAAAGTGAATAAAATATCAAACGACCACATTAAGCCAGTTGCAGTGATCGTACTAATTTGATATGAAAACAATATATAAATGTTACTGAGAATAACATAATGGTACAGGTTCTTAGTAAATCAAATTAATGAAAATGTGGTTTTAAATTGCAATGATTTGCAGAACTCGACCTTATTGCTTTTAAATAAGATTTATTTTTGCGAATAAGGTTATAATGCTTTAACTATTGTATTTATATAATTGGATGCCTGATAAATGTTTTAAGAAAGGTTACAAAACAAAAAAACATGTTTGAGTGAACGTCTTGATTATTTAAAGACTTTATGGTCACCCTCGTATATCTAAATATTAGGAGAATTATTATTATGATGAAATTAGGCCATACATTTATTTATCATTTCAAAGGTTGTAATAAAAAAATAATGGTATTAACTAGACTTAAATAAAAACAGATACCTTTGTTTTCTTCAAAAACAAAGTATCAAAAATATTTTACTAAACCATAAATACTTTATAGATGGCCTAAATATCTTATAGTCTTGATCTTAATGTTTCTGTTTGCCCTATAAATATTTATTATTATGATAAACTTGTATATCTAAGAGCTTAGATGAATAAACAGTTTTTTTACTAAATATTTTAGTATTTTCTTACTAACCTAGTTGATCTTAATAAAAATAAAATTACGTTGGCATAAAATAACTTTGAAATGTAACCTACGTATACGTAAAATTAATGTTTATACAAATAATTTCTTAATACTGAAAAATTTGTACACGGAACGTAGCAATTACGCTACGGCGTAGCTACCGTAGTATTCTAAGCTACGTCGTAGCTACGTAGCCACTTTGTTCAAAACGTTGAAAGCAATTACAAAACTCTATCTTCAGGTACATATCGTGAACAAGTGTGTGTTATCATTTCGCAAGTCACCTTTTGAGGCAGAATTTAGTCGAGTTCGTCCCTAGTTTGATAGTGGCCCGCATCTTGTTAGAACTTGCCTGATTTATTGTTTAGCTACGGCCTAGCTATTAATTTTGTACGCCTGTTATCCCTATCGACGTGTACAGTTGTTCAATAGAGTTTGGAGTTCACTTGGGATTTTAGGAGGATCTTCAAGTTTATTTTAGTAAGTTTAATTAAATAGGTAGAAAATAACTCAATTTCATTATTTAAGTGGAAACGCTAAAATGTGTGGAAATAATCGCGATTGTTTTTACCTGATCTATGAACGGAACTACACTATGATTATGTTTTACTTGTAATGAAAAATACATACTATAAAAACATGAACATGACGGAAATATTATATACAAATAAAATTCTCACTTTCATTCAAAATAATAGTTACCAGCTGATACATCCTACAATGATACAATATAAACATTTGAAAAAGCTAGTAATAAATAATATTCTATCTCACCGTTAACGTTGTTTAAAAACTTTAAAAACCTCTTTATAAAACAAGCGATCGTGTTCCTTCAGAAACTCGACTCTATAAATTAAAAATAATAAATAAATGAAAAAGTGTTTTCACACCTTGCGCGGCGTAAACCCGGTTATCCGGTTATCCTGTAGCGCACTCTATCGGGGACTTTGTACAACCACTTAAGCTGGTAATCTTTGTCATAAGACTATTTTGACTTTGTGTGTACATAGTTCAGGTTTCAGTTTGTTTGCTGGATTGTGGTATATTGCGAAGGGAGACGAGGAAAGAAGCTCTCCAGACAAAAAAGGTTTTAGTCAGTACTGCACACACATGCAAATACATCAACAACAACTATCGCACCCTTACGCAAAATACCACCTGAACATTTGACACAAAACACACACAAGCGCACATGACATGTGCGCACACATACTCTCTTGCACACACTAACACACTCCTCTTATAATTTAATGTTTTTTTTTTTTTTGGAATATAAATGAAATTATATTTAAATAATTTATATATTGTAATAATTATAATTATATACCTTTTTGCAAGACATAAACTACAGTCCCGTTTTCTATTTTCCAGACGAAAGCTCACTACCTGAATTTACTGAATAATAATTTAGATACTTAAATTCTCATAAAAAAAACTACAAACGACCTACAGTCCCAAGTCCCAAACGTTTTCCCACATTTTATATAAAAAACACACAGTCAACACAACCTCAATTTAGCAAAGTCGGTAAAAAATGGCCTACAACTAGTTATTATGTAAATGTAAACAAACCAACCCTTCTCAATGAACTGAGGTATATCAACAGAGGTTCCGAGCTCCCACGGCACGGAAACATGAATTTAATAACAATAAATTCTTACTTTTATGCAAATAAAACGCCTTTACAAAATGGTGCTGTTAAACATATTAAAATAGTTAAATTTACAAAGCACACAGTCTCGTTAAATTGCTTCCGTTGCTTTATTCATATTTATTACGAGAATAAAAACATAATTTGAATAATACTCGTAAATACGTGTACAATGGTGTTTTGAATACGTTGCGTGTGGGTCGGGCTCGCTATTGTTGGGGAATATAGTTAGTGGGTTGACGGTTCTGATAACTGTATGAGTTTCAAGTGAAGCTGTTTTTCCAAACTGCATTTTCACCAGATGTGCGTATTATTAGCGTAGTGAGGTTTTTGTGCGTAAAAAACAAGCGAGGTAAGGTTGCGAGGAATATGTGCTACGGATAGAAGCAAGCAAGAAACTGCTAGCAGTCACTAGACGGTGTTTTTTGTTGAGGTTCATTTGCACACCGTTTCAGAGAGCCGCTACGCGTCACTCGGCGGCTTAGCACATCTCTCGTGGTAACGTGTGAGCGTTACCACCAGAGATGTCTTTAACAGCTTCGTTACACATCCTCGCACTGCTCAGCTACCTCTCCCATATCTGGTGGAAACGCAGCCTATATTAATGTTAACATACATTCTTCGTTTTGTTCAAAGGTAGTCAATTGTTTCACTGAGACATGCATAAGCAAGTGTCTCGGTGGTATGTTCTTGTGAAACTAGCTTAAAAAAGTTGCAATAATTGGTAATAATAGGTATCTGTGACACGTTTGTCCCATTAAATAATTGATTAAACATAAATGTAAAAAGGAAAATTGTTTGGGGCCACGCCTAAGGTATACACTATGGATGCCAAAAAGAATATTTTAAATCGACCCACTATCGCCGGAGATAAACATTAAAACAAAAACCGTCGAATGAAAAATATTGAAAACTAGCTGTCCCCCGCGACTTTGTCTGCGTGTTTTAGTTTCAACGGTTTTTCATTTTTGCAATATTTTTCATTTATGCTCCGCTTCTTTTAGTCGCAGCGTAATGTTATATAGCTTATAGCCTTCCTCAATAAATGGGCTATCCAAAACAGAAATATTTTTTTAAATCGGACCAGTAGTTCCTGAGATTAGCACGTTCATACAAACAAACAAACTCTTCAACTTTTTGATTATGAATTCGCCGAAAAATACATTTTCATCTATTTTGTAGTTATAAATATCTTATTAAAATCACATTAAGAAATCTGTTATATTTTGATCAATTCTTGAAATAAATATATACTTACAATCTAATCATCTAACCGGAGATCGCGTGTGTCTGAGAGACTATTGCATATCATAATTACCTCCTAGTTTTGGTCTTTTTATTTTACACTTCTTTTCTTCTCTATTGTAATCAAGGGTATCTTTTACGATTAGCTAATAAATCACTCTTAATACTCACAGTGAAAACACATGAAAAATTGAGTCAGTCCCTCTCGTTCCATATGCATCGTAACGCCTTGTCAAACGTAACAGTATGAAATCACAAACGTATTTAAAAGTGCGGCAGTAAAAACTATGTGCAATGACGCGATACTCGGCCCGAAACTTTTTTGATTTATGAATTTGTTGCCAACCTGGACCAGTAGAGTTTCATTAGATTATGTGAAAAGAGAAGCCGATACAAGCGTTCTTATCAACATTGATAACAACGCCAAAAAGGTTGGTGACTTCAAATAGTTTGAAACTATAATTTTAAGTTAAGTTATATTTGAGTCTTGCAATGAAAGTAATTATTATAACGCCTTTAAATGTAACGTCGACGTGATTAAAAAATAAATAGAAATAGGTCTAGGTTAAGTCAAGTTGTCTAACTAAACTTCTTTTCTTTTACCCGCAGAAGTAGTTACCGTAAGAAATCATTTTATGTTTTACTTTTTTATTATGCTGTTATTGGTTAATAACAATGGCTTAAGTAAACCCATCACTGCTCATGAACATATGTAACTAAAGGGCTCGGCGCAAACGGTCCACTGACAGCCACCGGTGGACAGCAACCAAAGACACTTTTTCATATATTTTAAACAAGCTGTTTCCCGCGGCTTCGCTCGCGCTTAGGTTTACCACAGATAAATAGGTATTTAGAACTATCTGATTTCCACAGCAAAATGCATGATTGTCGGTGGAACGTTCGTGCCGAGTCACATACATTTTCATTAACATCTTTCAGTGAAATTAATGTAATGTATTTATAAACAAATCATCGTCTAGTCTAAACAAAAATACATGCTCGTTGCTCAATAAACAATATGGTACCCACTGATAGGAAGATTCCAAGAAACAGCCATCCCATAACTTTCGCTCCATAAAATAATTCCATAACCGACGGCTCGATTTTACTGCCGTCTCGTTTTATGTACACTTATGTATTATTCAGCCATTCTAAATGCGAGCTGAATTTAGCTTTTAGCATAACTATTTTAGGCGACAATAGAGCCTTATTTAGCCTTATTTGCCTTTAAATTTTGGAAAAAAATAATCCGTAAACAAGGGGATTTGTAGTATTTATTTGAAATTTTCTTATGGTATATCATATAATGTCAATCAAAACGTAATCGTCATTATATGTTACGTCAATTTCAGTTATCAATTCTTTTTGACTGTCAGATTTAATTTTCAACCTGACCTGCCAACAAATTTGAAAAAGACGTTGACATCGTCATAGTTTGGATAAAGATCAAATTGAATTTTTAACTTCAGTTAGTGACCTGGTAAAGCGATTGGTGCGTTGAATCAGTAGTCACAGGTTCAAGTCTTGCCTGAGGGTAATATTTTTCTTTTCTATTTGTATTTAATGATCTTGATTATAATATGTCACGGATATGATTTTTAGTCAAAAAATATTTAAAGTACATTTTACATTCTCATCAATCGGAAAGTTAGATTACATTGACCATTCCGGGGATCGAACCTGGAACCTCAGAGCTAGAAAACGACACATTGAAAACCGGTGTGCACGCTACTCGACCACGGAGGTTGTCAAATGTTATATATAACCGTTTAAAAATTATTATAGTTGGTATAACATAAATATGCACAAAATACTTTTAACTGCAGTAACAGCGCATTACGGGAACAATCTGCATAAAAGTGTTCCGTTTCAAACTGCTCACACTTCACGATAATCGTGCAAGCATACAGTTTATATACTTTTCATGCTCATACTACCTTAATTATGTTTTTTTATTCCGTGTGTTTGTATGCATTTAAATAGTCCTGCCATTGGTCCATCAAAAACCCAGTTATCTTGTATCAGGGGTTACTCTTGAATGAAATTGAAATTCAAATACAATGTTAATGGAAATTTGTTACTCATTTAGCAGGTAAACAATAAACACACAGTACAAAAAACACTGTCAAATGTTTAGATTCCTGTTAGTTCCTTCCATTACTTACATATTTTTCTAGAAAACGGATTGACGTAGCTGCTAAACTAATATCAATTTTGCATTGGCATTGTATTGCGAAATAAACTAAAAAAAATATTCGAGGGGAAATGTCAATAAACTCGGTTTTCATGTATCATATATCAAGACAATAAATTGATTTCTTTAAATTATTTGCATTCATAATTTTTGTTCAACTTATCACCTTATGAATAATTTACTTTATTCATTTTATTAAATTCATATTTAAATTGAACTGTAAATTCTCGAAGTGTATTTTACATAAATTTTATACTTTTACCAGAGCATTCATACAGTAAATTCCTCGAAGAAACTTAATTACATTTACTCATGCACATTGGACAACTCATTCGAGAAAAGTCTTTATTGAAATATTTTTGTTTTAATTTACAAATTTGATTTTCGGTATTTTTATACCAATATTTTTTTTAAGAATGTATGGCTTTTGGTAGGTGATCAAATTAATGTTCGTTACGCTAAGTGCAGCTTAAGTTGGGTAGTTTTACTGTGTATATTGGTATGTTATAGTAGATATATGCTGATTGTAGATAGATATTTAGACAGGACGGATAGCCGAGTGGAGTAGCCACGCTAACTACCACTGTGCGTGACGTTGAGCGGGTTCGATCCCCGTATATCCACATGGGACAAAAATTGTCTATTTCTGGGTGTTCTTTGTGTATGTGATTTTTATGTTTGTAAAAACCCCTGTGACATAAAGATTAAATTAATTGGAGCAGGAAAAGCTATAAAAAAATAGGTTAATAGATTAAGATGCTACTGGCAAGAGGCTTGGGAAGCAGTAGATAAAGGTTATATAAATAGATATAGACATGATAATATAGACAAAGGTAATACTTAACTTAAACGGTAACTACTTAGGCACTTATATTTAAAGACTAAAAGTCTTATTTAATTCATAGAGAATATTTTAAACTATTTTCTTTCTACCAACCTATGATCTCAGCAAGGTAATTTACATTTTTTTAACTGTTTTTTTTCATCAGTTACTCCTTGGGTGCAGAATAAACAGAGTTATTATCAAACTTACTGTAGCCATACGAGTACATACAACCACAGCATTGTAATGAACCCCTACAGTAACGGCCTTCCGCTTGCCATGAAGATAAACCGCATTTGACTCAAACTCTATTATATTGGACGGACTTGTTTGTCCACAATGGGTTATGGTAGGCTTTAGAAGCCACTGATACTAGAACATATTTAAGAAGTCATTGGCGCAGTCATTAGAATTAACATACTTCTGTTTTTGCAGTTGCAGTTTGTCCCACTGCTGGGCAAAACCTTCCTCCCTTTTTTTCCATCTGTTCCGGTTCTGCTCGACTTCTTTCCAATTCACAATTTTCCAATTGCAGTTGCAGTAGCATAAATTAATTTGGATATAGTTAGTTTCTGTTAATTAAGTTGATGATCGAATTAAGGTTATGAGACCCTATTATAAACCCTATTGACAAAGTATTTGTATCAATGACGTCACGGTAGTATGGCTAAATTGCATTTAGAATAAAAATTATCACGTTAACTATTCAAACATTTTGTCGATAGAGTTTGTGCTAGGGCTAATGTGGAGATAATATTTGTGCTTATTATGTAGAAGAAAATATTTATATGGATAAAGTGTAGTTATATATTGCTTTATTTACTTCAATTTATATTATAATTATTGTGTGTGGGTGCAATCGCTTAATAACTTGTGTTTTAGTATGGATTTTTCGACTGGAAAACTTAATAAAGGTTTGTTTTGGAAACCTCAATAGCCTTAAAAAAAACGAGTGTGCTTTAGACCACTCGCCTGAAGTAAAACTTATTTATAATACGAAACGTAACTGGCTATGAGTAAAAGATAGAAATAAAATGTGTCCTCGCACCTCTCTCTTTTTCTATCTTCACTAACTTATATCTCCCTATCAATTTCTAGCATACTTTTCATACCACTCTCGGCACACATTCACCAGCTTACTCCCCAAATCAGGTGTGCGTAAAGAAGTTTTACTTCAAAAATAATTGCATACAAGTTAAAAAATGACCTCAAAGGAGTGTGTTCACAACCTGTACGATTCCAAAACATATAAATCGTCCTTTTATGTAAGTCATAAAATTAAGGAAAAAACACATAAATATCGCATTACTTCCAAGCGATACACCGCTGTTATTACAGCAAATATTTTTAAGGATTTCCTCTACTGGACAAAGATTCTAGAACATAAATCAGATATGCCACGGACACTTTAGATAATCCGTCATTTGGATTAATGCCCGCCGCGGGCGAGTTTCGTTATCTTTTCTATGGGCTAGTTATTTATTATGAGATGGAAGTTATCTTGCCTTTATGTTATTGTGGTGTATTGATTATTTTGTGTATCAGTTGTTCATGATTATGTCCAAAGATGTTACTAAATAAACAACCAGGTAAAGGTAATTCAATAAATTTTATAGTGGTTCTTAAATTTCTACAAGATAATTTAATATATAAAAACCTCGTGTCACAGTTTTTGTTATAGAACTCCTCCGAAAAGCCTAGACCGATTTTTATGTTTGGTAGGTCTGAGTAAATAAAATAGGTTGTAAGCTATTTTTTATGCCCCTAGGCGTCGTTGTCAGGGTTTGTCGTTTGTCGGGTCAGCTAGTAACCTGTGTAGATTATTTAATTAGAAAAAGACAACAATTCTGTAATAAAAATACTTTAATATTGTTGTAATTAAATATTGTTAAAACAAACATATACAAGAAAAACCAACTACCATGTGTAAACATATATTATAGTGAGAAATCGTTTGAAAACTGTTAGTATGACTTTACTCTATGTCAACTGTGAAACGTCACTGTTCACGACAGCTGTAGGCTGTCATACAATACAAAGCCTTCGATTATAATTATGTTTGTTTAGTGTTATTTTCAGTAAACGGACTCCAGGGCGAAAGGTTTTTTGTATAACAATTTTAAAATATAATAAAAATTATTTGATTATTTTTCAAAAATATGGCACACATTTTTATCCGACGGCAAGAAAGGGTTATATATTTTTTTTTAATATTTGCTTTATTTTTATGTTGCCTTTTTCGTCAAGGATATAAAACACCCAGACTGTTGACAACATTTCTATATGTAAAGCCAACCCGTCAACTTAGTATACTACATAATTAATCACTCCAACTTTATCAACTCAATAAAAAGGACATTTAAACACAATCGCAAACATATCAAATAAAAAACGTTTCTTAATTCAATCAGGCGAATTCCAGCCGGCTTAGCTCCGATCGATCCTAAGATAAAACCTTTCAGTTGAACGTAATAAAGACGTATTATACGAATACAGGATGCTACGAAAACGCGTGGTCATATTTGTAAAACTACTTCGGCCCATAGAAATGAAAAACTTGTTTTAAGAAAACCATACTAAAATAATAATACCAGCCTATAAATGTCTTAGAAAGAAGAAGAGAGAAGGAACAAGTATTGATCACTACGCTTGTTTATTGCAGGTTGGCAATTACTGATTCCAATCCTTCACCGATTGTCAATGATGTCTTAGAATAATTAAGAAAGTACATAAAACTTTTAAAAAGTCACATTGCTACTTACCTGTAATGGGGTCGATCCTGCAACCTTGTGCACACAAATTAAGACTTTTAAGGTCATTTGCTAATAAAATATAAAAACAGACATAAATTTACATATAAATATGTACAAATATATTTATACGATACCTATATATTAAATACATTTGATTATTACGTTCTTAAAGAATGTTGTTCATTTCTATGAGCAGAAGCAGTATTTCAAAATATGATGAAAACTCAAATCCGTAGCAGCCTGTAGAGATCAAGTATTCACAATGTCGGCTTAGGACGTAATGTGACGTCTTAAACTTTTCTCGTTAAAGTTTTTTTCAGGGTATATTTAGGGATTAGTTGACTGATCACCGAACCTTCTAGAAATGGCAGTTCTGTTGGCTTAATGTGTGAGCGTTGAATTTTCCGATTTCGATTTACACATAACATATTAGGTACATTTACAAAGTTCCCAAAAGAAGCTTCTATGGTTAGTAATACTAGTCGCCTATCCATAATCATATTATAAATGTAAAAGTAACTCTGTCTGTCTCTCTCTCTCTGTCTGTTAAGGCGAAACCGCAGAAGCATTTCGCGTCCGTCCGGTGATTCAGTATGGCCACTAGCGGTGTTGGGAACTGGGAGTTGGGAGTGTTGCCAGTGTGCAGAAACCGCAGTCGTTTTTATTATTTTGTTCTTTTTTCTTCTTTTGTTTTTGTTTATTTTCTGTTATTAAATTATTAGTGTTCTTTTTTAACTTGTTTATATATTTTTTTTATTTTATATTGTTTTTGTTGTATTGTTGTGTGTGTCTCCTTAGTGGTAAAAATAATTATATTTTCTTTATTTCTTTAATTTAAATGAAACTTGGTATGTATTAAGCTTGAATCCTAAGAAAGGATAATTAGGCTACTTATTACAACGATAACCGTCACCCATGCAGGCGGAGCCGCAGGCAACAATTAATAAAAACATAAATAAATAATTTGCTAATCTATTTTTACTATAAATATTAACAGCCCTTTCTATATTATATGATTGTATAACCTAATGTAGAAATTGATTTCCCCAATGTGAGTTCCTTTGTGAAATTATATGTAGGTACATTTATGGATCCTGGTATCTAACAAAGTAGCACATTTTTAACAACGAGAGACTGGTTTTAAATGTTAAAACAAACTCTATTTTTCATAGCACGATTTTCTACTCTCGTTTTTTAATTCACGATGTCGCCTTCACATTTGCTCGCCGCCAACCGGTAATATGTATTGTTGCAGAGAACTAACAACAGGAAATTTAAAAGCGACAAAACACAATAATATTTCACACTAAATGGAGCCCGAACGCAGTTGAAAGGCAACCTAGGACAAGCAAAAAGTTTCAAAAGAAGTCCTTTCAATAGCTTTGACTCTTTTGTTCTCTTCATTATTAAACATTTCATTGTTTCTACTTTAATAAACTAAGCATAAATAAATGCACGTTTAAATTTAGTGCCTTTCAAAAATATAGTCTTTCAGCTTGACTGTTGAATAGTTAAATGAAAGTCATCCCTTTATTTGCATTTCAAATTATTCTCAATATAGAGGTGCTAACAAAGAGAGATTTAAAACATAATATTTTAATAAATTTCAAAGTATCCCATTGTTTCCATACCAAAAAAAAACGTTTCTTTTTTTGGTACAGGTCAGCCGCAGTTAACCTCGAGGGAGGCTTTCACTGCTATACCGGACTAAATTGGCGAGACTGTAAAATACGCCACTAGCCAGCAACTTGAGATCTTATCTTGTATTTTAAAGCCCATTTTTAAGATGATGGTTAGATAGTATTCAACAACAAACAAAAAGCAATAAAACCTAAAATATTCATAAGTGACGAATAAACTGACAAAAAAAAATACTCTGAGTGTCACAATAGAGCCTGAATGTACAGCTTTAAACCTCAAGCGCGGCAGTTGCATTACCAACCACAAAGCAACGATGCGGTGAAAATTCCAAATTACATTATGCACTTAAGTCAACCGCAAAACACTTTATGTATTTTACATGTGAATTACTTAAAGCCGAATGCCCCGGCTTTGAATGGGGGATTTAATTATGAGGTAGCTCTTGTCCTGACTTGTTGTGCAAGATTAAGGGACTGTTTAACACCAAAGGTATCCCGGATATGCTTTGAAGTGGCCAGTGTTTTATTTTATGTAATTGGCGTAACTAAATCATAAACCTTCAGTTTTGTCCTGAAAAATACGTAATGCATGTTCATAGTGAGTAGTGTTGGGACCCTCTTAGATTAACATTGATAAAGTTCCTAAATTATGTCATAAACTTATTTAACCTGAGTGTAGGAGTGGTATCGCCCCACTAACAATGTCAATGAGAATAATGCGTTTGTTAATCACCTGTCAATGAATTGGTTTTTAGTCTTTTGGTCAACCAATCACAGTCGACAACAAATAAAATTGATTTTCTTTCAGATACTGGGGGTTACTGCGTCGTCCTATATGTCCTTACACCTGTATGATTGGAGACCTAATGAAAGCCAGAGACAATGCAATACTCGTAGCAAATTTCAGGGCTAACACAATTTGATGGCCATTAATTGATTTGATAAGAAGAATAACATAATAGTAAATCAAGAAAACTTCACCGTTGTTGGTTGTTCTCTTGCCAGGTGTATTTATGTGTGATATAGTATATATTGTGATATTCATATTTTGTATTTCAGAACAGGCCTGTGTTGGTTTGATGTGTTAGCTGTGATACTGTATAGTATTATTCAAAAGTTTTACCTACATATAAATCAATAAGTTTTGGTTAAAATATAACTAAATAAAACGTACGGCTTACATTTAACCTCGAGCCCTTCAAGTAAATAAAAATCGAATCTGTAAGGAATAAGAGTCACTTTTTAGTCAATAGATACGTATAAGTTTACGTGGTGACCTACTTTATTGCATTGAGCTGACTTGAGAGAGTTCACAATCGCTGCATTCGTATTAAAGATTGAGCGGTGCGTAGCAAGTAGGGTTGGCACAACCACATTCATGTGTTTACTAGGACATTTTTTAAACGCATATAGAATATTTTTAAGTCATGCATTAGTCCTGGCTGCATTATTTTTTTTGATAATTTGTAAGAGTTAAACATTCAAAACGAATTCATATATACCTGCGAAACAATTTTTTTTTATATTGAATTAGCTCTTTTGTGCAGAAGGTTATAAGTAATTTAGTGTAAGAACACTTAAAAATAAAAACGCATTCAAACACAAATGATTTATCTAGCCACCGCTCTTTCTTTCTTAAGATCTTAAGGAGAGACAGAACCTGCGGCATGTTTCATAAGGACAAAATAGTTTGAATATATAAAAATAAATATTTTCGACAACCCTATATACAAGATCAGAAATATGTGCATGCCGTACATCGTATCTATTCGCGCACTCGCTACGTTCCAAATATTTACAAGCTATGCGCTATTTCATATATTATTATGAAATTAATATCGTTAAATATTTCACATTTTAGCCGCTCCTCATAATATTTCAGTGGTCTATACTGTTCATAATTAATTATTACGTTAATATACTTCAATATTTGAATTGAAATGGAGCTGTTTAATAAAATAGTCCCTATTTTAAGTAAATTAATTAAGATTGTTATAATTTAACTAATTAGCCGCGTACTGATTGAGCAAGCAGCCTCGCGAGGCAAATCCTCGGTCGGTCAAGACGTGCCTCGCCCGAGGCAAACGCACGCGCTGCCTCGCCCGAGCGTGCCGCGGCCCGAGCCGAGCGTAGTCGGTTTTTGTCGATGCTCAAAGGCGTCTCAGTACGTTTGCGGCGCTCACTCAAGACGGTCAGAACGCGGCTATTGAAAAAGGATAAATAGCAAAATGTGTTAAATATTACTAGACTAGCTTTTGCCCGCGACTTCGTCCGCGTTTCCGTCGTTTTTCGTAAAAAAGTAGCATATGACCTTCCTCACGGTTCAGTGGTTTTGATGTAACAGACAGATTAACTTTCGTATTTTAGTATAATATGTATGTCACATTATTGCATTTTTGGCATCAGTATCGATCAGTTATCACCCCCTGATAGTTATTTTGAAAATATATTTGATGTACAGAATTGACCTCTCTACAGATTTATTATGAGTATAGATTATTAAGTTTAATATATTATTAAACGGCTGTTTTAGTAAAAAAAAGGCCCGCCAATACAATAATAGGTACCCTACAGTGCGTTTTTAACAAATTGCTAGTGCCTTGAAAATTTACGTTACGGACACAACCGTCAAGGACCTCTGCCCTCACGCGACATCTACCCACCTACCCCGCCCGCGCGTGCCAATCTAGTCTGTCAGCGACATGAATTTTTATTTTTGCGCGTTATTTGATTTTGCTATATCTCCTAAAGTATTTATTTAATTTGCATGGTGTAAAGAGAAAAAATAATCTTCATGAAATGCTCAAGCCAACCAATCTATTTAAAATTATAAGGATTAATAAAGTATTTGTATAAATAGCTTTCCAAGTTAGCACTTTATAATTGCCCATTTTTTTAAGTATTTAAATAGATGTAGTATGTTATCCTTAAGAGCTGGACATATAGTATCGCGGACTTTTCTTTAGATCAATATAAGATACACAATTACACCATACATTATTTTGTTATATCTTAAGGGGTTTAGGCAGCGTTCTCGTTTAAAGCTCCCAGACAACTTATTTTTTTCCGACATTGTCAACAATTATCGTTACTTAAACGCTTTCACCCCTGTTGACCGGGATAAAAAGTAACCTATATGTTAATCCAGGGTATAACCTATCTACATACCAAATTTCAACCAAATCGGTCTAGCCGTTTTTGCGTGAAAGAGTAACAAACATCCACACATCCACACATCCACACATCCATTCTCACAAACTTTCACATTTATAATATTAGTAGGATAGGATTTAATTTAAAAGAATATAGTTATATAAAAAATGATTAGGTAAAATTAGTAGAATGGGGTGAATAAATATGATTGGGGGTGAATAGACATGACTTTGGAAAATGTATTCTACTTTTATTGTGTCGCATGCATTATATTATATTGTATAATATTATTTATGTTTTTGTTTAAATAATTCTTTAGTGTACACCGTAAACAAAAGGCGACACGAAAATAAAACATACATAAACAGTTATAAATAGTTGACAGTATTTATAATCAATACCAATCTGTAAAAAGTAATAAAAAAACATAATTCTCTATTTAGCCCTTGCATTTATATTCACCCCATTGTATGTATCTATTCGAATCATCATCTTTTTGGCTTTAACCGTCTGTAGTCGATGCTTAAACTGATGATGCTGATTCTTCTTCTTTTAGTGCCACTCCAATTAAAGGAGATCGGCTACCAGCTGCTGGAATCTATCTGTATCTACAAATAATGCTGATAATTTTTCCTAGTCATCTTTGTGTTATGTAGATACTAGCAGTTCCCCGCGGTTTCACCCCGTACCTAAGTAGTTCCCGTTCCCATAAATTATATTTTCGTGACCGTTTCCGATGTTTTTATAGTTATTCTGATATTCGGGGTGGAGACGAATCCAACAACACAAAGCTCATGAAAATTGGTCCACCCGTTGTTGCGTTACAAATGATAAAACAATACATGTTGACGACCTCCGTGGTCAAGTGGCGGAAACACCGGTTTTCAAAGTGTCGCCAACTCTGAGGTCCCGGGTTCGATCCCCGGACGGGTCAATGTAGAAAACCAGTTTTCTACATTGTCTCGGGACTGTGTGTTTGTGGTACCTTCGTTGTCTCTGAAGTCCATAACACAAGTGCTAGTTACTTACTTTGGGTTTAGAGCAATGTGTGTGATGTTGTCCATATTTATTTATTTATATGTAAGATACATTATACAAACACGATGACGAGTTTACGTTTAGAAATATATGTAAACAAAATTCCAATTAGTTTTAAAGCCATGTTGGCTCAGATGTGACGGATTACTTTTTAATAAAATTAGGTTATGTACTGACAGGTTTTGTGGGCGACACGTGTACGACAGAGTACGTGTACGATATGTAGAACAATCATAAACCTTCGAAGCCTTATCGTCACAACCAGATAGAATAGCCCGGTTGGGGATAGGATTGAGGATAGATAAATGTGGGTACATTTACTTTGATGTTTTCCTTCTTCCTGAAGTATTTATATTAAAATTTTCCGAAGTATTTATTAAACAAGAAGGTTTAAGAATAGTTATAACAGGTTTTAACTAGTAATGAAAATTAATTAGAAACATTTTATTTTATTGTAAAGTAGCGACAGATGTAGATTTAGGAGCGTCTTAAAGTTAAGTTGCATTTCATTATTCGGGGGTATATTTTTTTATATTACACCTTTAGATTTCTTAAAAATAGTTATTACACTGGCATTAACAATTTGAAGATAAAATTAAATTTCAGTACGCTATTAAGCTAAGTACCGTATTAAGTTTTCAATCAAAATTAATCCCAGAACTTAACATAAAAAATGTAAATTAACTTGTAGCAATTTCGTAGCGCTACGAGATTCGTAGAGCGTCTACGAAATAGTAACATCTGTTAGTTAACGATGAAATAAATTGAAGAGTTACTTCTGCAACTGAACCCTTTGTTCTTAAAGTAATCAGGCTTTACTGCTCTTATATATAAATAAAATATTCAATGTTTTTATTGTTGCTCCAAGGAAAAAAATAAGCACTATTTTCCGTATTAAATCTATATACGTGAAGCAAAAACTTTGTATCCCTTTTTACGAAAATTACGCGGACTAAGGTGTATGAGGGACAGTTGAAGTTTATATGGAGAAGGAATGCAGAAAGCTAATATATTTTTTTCCTAATATGCTAAGAAAATACGAACATTAAATTAGTAAAAAACAACATTACGAACACTAACCAAGCGTTTGCATCATTATGTATATTATTATTTACAGCTCCTGCCTATTGATACCTTGATATATTTTTCCCAGTACCACCACCACCACCCGAATCATGAATAATATCAGTGAAATGAATTATGTAGGCTTATTTGCTACCGCCAGTTGACAACCCAAGCTATGTTCACTTGATAAAAATAACGGTAAGAACACAAATTTATATCGGCTAACGTCGGTGACCTACTACGTTGATCTAGATCTAGATGGTCATGGACGTTAGACGGTACGATATTTGTCAAGCGGTTATCGTTTTAGTTGACAACCGTTATAGCAACTAAGACTGGTAGTCGTCTTTCGAACTCTACTGGGCCTCGAGTAATATTTATTTATTTGTTCAATTATTTATTTATATCATGCACGGTGTACATAAGCGGACCTAATGCCAGAGGGCATTCTCTACCTTTATTTAAATGTAAATAAATAATAAATATATAAATGTGGACAAAGCACTTGTGTTATGGAATTTAGAGACAACGAAGGTACCCCAAACCTAGACTCGAGACAATGTAGAAAAGGGGTTTTCTACATTGACCAGGCCGGAGATCGAACCCAGGACCTCAGAGCTGGCGACACCTTGAAAACCGGTGTGTACTCCACTCGACCACGGAGGTCGTCTATGTTGTTTTAATTGTCATGTGGTTGTTTTGGCGCCTGCAGAAGGAGTAAAATAATTATACATTTGTTTGATTCAGAGCTATTAATACAGATATCTTAAAAATCTCATAACACTATAGCTATGATTGTCTTTTATCACTATTACGAAAGAAAATTTACATATACCTAAAGTAGTAAAAGTAGTAATTTTAATTTATAAAACGGGTTGTTAATTAATGGTACTTTTTTGTTAATTATGAATTTTAATCAAAGAACTTAATGAAAGTAGAGCAGAATAAATGTCTGGCACATTTACATTTTTCATTAAACAAACTAACGATTTTCGTACTCAGTTACCTAGCATGTAAACGGTGTAACTTATATTTACATTTAACTTGTTATGGCCTGCTTGTAGAAGCTCAGGTTAACTTTTTAACTCAAGGTTAAATTGTCAGTTTGTCATACAATAATGTCAATTTAACTTCGTGTTAGCAACTATGTCTGAGTTAAGATTTTTATGCAAGTGGGCCTAAGTAAAATAAATAATTAAAATTAATATAAATACCCACAACAATGTCTTACGGTTAACTCATGTTATTCTTGAGACTAAAATTCACAGAAATGAATTAGAAACAGAAAATATATTGTTTAGAGTAATGGAAAATTTAAGTTTTCCAATAAACTAGAACTAAAATTATAAATCAGCGAGAAAACAGCCGAGAGCGTTTGTAAGAAGAAGAAACCACCCATCTTTCTTCTTAGCTATCGAAAGAAAAGATTTAGATTTTTTTTTCCATTCATAATTTACAATAGCCTTGTATCTACTTCGGACAGTTCATATCTGTTCTTCCATAGAGCTGAGGTGGGTGGGCCCTGGTAGATGCCCCATCCCAATTTAGAGTAAAGTTCTCCACAAGACCACTTAGTTTGACCTGTGTCCCCACGTACGCCTTTCAATGGATCATGTATTCTCGCTGCTGAGGATAGCCCGTGAAAAAAGAGAGATAAAAGAAAAGTCGCCAAATCACACACATTGCTCTGACCCTCGTTATAGAATCGGAGACAACGAAGGTACCACAAACACTTAGACCCGAGACAATGTAGAAAAGTGTCTTTTTACATTGACCTATCTGGGGATCGACCCCGGGGCGTCAGAGCTAGCAACACCTAGAAAACCGGTGTGTACGCCACTCGACCACGGAAGTCGTCAATGTCGGTCATGTTTAAACGTAAAAGTATATAAGTATAACGTGAATAGTGTATTCTAACATTATTTACAAATTATACTAAATCTTTAGGTTAAAAAATCAGAGGAAACGAATATATTTTTTTTTATAAAAAATAAATTGTTCGAAATCCGTTTGCCAATAACGGTAATAGATTCTATGAAATAGGAGGCAAACGTTTACCATTTTTTGGGCAAATTTCCAACCGCAGACTAACTGTTTTTATTGTACTAAACTCTAATAATATCTTTAACAGTAACAGTTTTATGTAGATGCCAATAAAATACCAAAAAATATATTTTAGGGATCAGTTGCTATATCATTGTGCTTTTTTTAGTCAGTAAAAAGTTTTTTGTAACAAAATCTTACTTTTTGCAATCTTACTTTGGGATAGTGTACGTTTTAAATTACGCTATAGACAGAGATGCCATTTTATTTATAAAGGGTTTTTAAGTCAAGGTGACCTCAAGTGCTGATAGGTATGCGAACCATCAAGTGCTGGTAGGGAACGTAGGGACAAGTGAACGACACTTAGCTAGTAACACTCTGATTTAAATTCAACTTAATTGCCAAGAAGTCAGTACAGAAGATTTTTTTTTATTGGTAATATCGGTTTAGCGTGTGTAGCATTAAGTTCTCCAGTGATGATTTCTAGATGGCTTGTTTAGTAAGTATGATGTATTTTAGAATAAATTTGAGTAGGTTTACATTAAAAAGGTGACAAAAAATTCAATAAAGTACTTATCTGGATTTAAATCTAGATTATTTTATATTCAAATAAGGCCAGTGACTTTAAGGGCTTCGCGATATTTTACAGATGAACAGAGGCGTATAAAAGCAATAAAGTCAAACATTTTTTATATCTTTAACTCCCATTATTTCCGACATCAAAAACTTTATACTTTGCAGACCAATTTGATGGTACCCAAATAAAACTCGGCTGCGACAGTTTTATCATTTTATTACATAGACGTTGAACTTTTACCCTGAATCCAGGAGAAATGTGTGTGGACATAAATTCGAGGAATCTTCAGCTAGATCAAGCCAAGTTGGCAGTGCCCCAGGCGAACAAATAGCTAGAATTTGTTTGGCCCCTTGTTTGTTCAACAATTTCCTACGCCCTTTGGCATTGCAGGTGAAATATGCAGTGAAATAGGAGTATGAAACGTTTCCAGTTTTATTTTGTGTTCCGTCAGTTGTGGACTGACACGTTTTGTGGTGTTTTTTTTACTGAACTCGATAGTTATAACGGGCGAGAGTTTGTTGTTGGAGATTTTTTTTTGGTTTGTTTAGAAGTGATAGGGTATTTGGTATATATCAGATAGGCATATCGTTTCATGTAACATAGGGTTTTCAGATAGATAGATAGATCGATATATATACATAGAATATTATTATTGTACACCATGAAAGCATCATTATGAGGTAAATAGGGTAAGGTTAGAGGTACACACCTTGAACTTTAAAAGATTTGTCGAAGAACCCTGTGGAATGTAGTAAGACCTGCATGTGGAAGCCGACCCCGACATAGCTTGGGAAAAGGCTAGGCTGAACTAGAAGAGATGTGCATTTGTTTAGTTTAGACGCATGCTGTTATTGAAATAACTTTTTATAGTAATAGTAATATTATGGTACCATGTTTAGTAATTCTATTTAACCTCCACTTTAAAGATATCACCCAGAGGTTTTCTTTTAAAAACCCCAATATGCTGGATAAATAAAAAAAAGTGTGTGTGTACTTATGTACGCACGTAAGAAGTTACACTTTTTTGGCGAAACAAGATAAAATTCTTTCTCATAAACTTGTGATTGACAGATTGGTACAAAAAGTATTTTAACTTCTTCTTCTTCATCTTGACATTTGTCATTTTTTACATTAGGTATGTAGTTTGGAAAAACTAAAATGTTGACTAGCTAACTTCAGGGTGTAGGTTTTCCGTGACGGTGTGCGCGCGCATCGTAATAATGAGCGGTTAAGCAGACAGCTTCATACTGTTAATTTTGTGTCACAGATGCGCGCGCATCTTAAAATTTCACTCTCATCATTTTTTCATAACGCGCCTAAAGAAGTATAACTTCAAAAATAATAGAAACTTAAATAGTTTTTTGTTTTGTAATTTGTTTTTATGTACCAAAAAACTTACTACGATACATTGATTTGACAAGTCGCATGTTGTCTCGATATCGTACGTTCTGTGTATATTTGTGACGTAATTACCCCCATTCCTGAACTTTGTTTCGATTCATCTCCTTAGTTTTTAGTTATTTTGAAAAAGTAAAAATACTTTACTTTTTATACCCCGTCAAAATCCCTATTTAACCTATACATACAATTTGGGTGTTATATTAAATAAAAAATGTTGTTACGTAACACTTTCGTTACAAAACTTAGGTTAGCAAACGAAAATGTTTAGAAATATCGAGTTCAATCTACGTATGTTGCTAAGATTTGTGTATTGTGTGTTGAGAAGGGTCGCGGGATCGATCCTGACTATTGAACATATTTGTATGAGTTACGGATGCTTTGTATGTGGGTTTGTGAGATTTATGTGTGTATACATTGATTGGAATCAGAATACAATGTATTTTTACAGCAGTGTATGATATAGGTTTGCGGAATAGTAGTTTGGCTTGTCTGACATCTAAAAACTCTATAACTTTGTAAGGTAAAAGGCAGTATAATTAAAAAAATATATATAGATAGACTTATAAAAAAGAGGCTTGTGCCCAGCTGTGGGAGATTTATATGCTGGTTTTATTTATTATAGACGTTAAAACCACTTTTTTTTTCCAAAATAAAAATAGGTTCAACTGCATAATTTACGCTGACTCATTGGGGACATGTTAACTACCATTGCTTGATGTATCGCTAGTTCGATTCCTTAATGCGGCAAAAAAAAAATCACAAATGTAAATAAATATATATATAAAATCAGTATTAACTATTACGTCAGCAAAATTATTGCGTAAATATCAAGTAGCAAGAAACACAAACCCGAAGTTCGCCTTGAAACCTGTTTCATAATAATCATTTACACAACAGTTTTCGATTTCAAGTAGGTAATTACAATTTCTACATGTAATTGGAAACTTAAATCATTAAAGTTTCAAGGTAATACAAATTCAAACTACTGTAGATCTAAACAAAATTCAAGTACTGGTATTCAAAAAGACTGTATTGAAATATACTGTAATACTAATTATAATATACTTACATTGTCGAATAAAAATATTTCAATTTCAATTTCAAAAAGTTATTGAGTTGAAAAACAGACAAAGGATTAGAAAATTATATGTTTGTCCAAAGGGAACCAACGTGAACTTATTACAAAGACTCTGCTGTCCGTCCGTCTTTCCGTGCGTCCGTGTGACTATCATGAGCCCCAATGAGCCCCAGCATCACATGAACCGAGAGACAACCCGCTATTAGAACTAGTGAGTTTAAATTGTCACGCAGTGTGTATTTCTGTTATTTCCGATTATACCGCCATATATTGTACTATGGCACGAAATTCACTAGAACTCACTAGACTGACTTTTTACCTAATCAGTCTCATTATAATTAGTACTTTAGCAATCAAAAACTATTAAAAAACTTTAGCATGATACTATTTTATACATTATACATTATACATTGTTATGTTTTAAGAGCCATCCTATCTTTACTTATATCCTACATGCAAAAGAAACTCTGTCTGTATTTATGTTACGTTGCACGGCTAAACCGCTGAACCCAATTTAAATGAAACTTGGTGTGGGGTAAGCTTAAATCCCAAATCATAGGCTACTTTTTGCCGCGATAACCAATACCCGCGCGGGCGGAGCCGCGGGCAACAGCTAGATATTAATAAATTCCAAATTTTAATGTACTATAAATATGCGGGTCCAGAAAGAAGCCATTATGCAGCGTATAAGTTTAAAAACTTGACCACACTTTACCCACATAAATCTCACTTCCACTATTTTTCTTTAAAACAACGGCTATTACTGCTATAAATAATACTAAATGCACTTTTGCAATGCATCTAATATAGTAGTTCATAGCTCCCAAAAGTCTTTTGAATTATGGTTCATATTCCCTAATATGTGCTTGAAATAGGTCATCCCTAGCCGCCTGTTATAACTTCACAGTAAGTACGATATCACATGAAATATACCTGTGTTACCGTCGCATACGTAAGTCTGACATAACGTGTTATTTCTAAATGTTATGTGTATATTCTTTTGTGGTATGACTCTGAAAATTCGCATTATTAAAAAGAAGGATAACTCAAGATATCTATCTGTTTGTTGTGTATTGTGCAAAAAAGTGTTGTGAAGATTTCGTAGTGTTATTTTTTACATTTTTTGAATGCTTTTGATTATAATTATTTTAAGACACATATTATCGATCGTTAAAATAAAAATAAAAATGTAGTAAAAAGTCCCATTTCGAAATGATGCACACAATACTTTCGTAAATTAAGTTCATTCAAAATTATTTAAAGTTATACACAGTTATTTAAGGTATAACAAAAATTTACAAATTTCAGAGTTATTCCGCAACACAGGCACCTCATTACGTGTTCATATTCTGAAGTTTACGACTATGTCGACTGAACATGTTTTTGATGAATTATAACAATCTTTTGACTTTGTCGAGTTAAGACATCGATGTACGAAAAGTTCATTAAAATAATTTCAAAATTACGTAACCTTATGAGTTATAATTGTGAGTAAGACAATAGAATGTGTTTCTCGGTTCTGTTTCCTTAAATAACCTTGAGTTTGAAATTCGTTAATTAAGTTTTAGATTGAAAATATGTTATGAATGTTTTGCCGCAATTATATCTTTGACATTACATTTTGGATATAATACAAGAGTTAAGGTACACTACAATATCAAAATTACTAATGAAACAAATTATCACAAATTTCCTAACTCTTCTGCGTTTTCTTCGTATTTGTTTGAAATACAAAATAAAATACTTGAGTGTAGATTAGCCAATCAGCCAGAAGGGCTCGTAGCTAAGTGTAAGCTGTAAAGTTTGACCACTAATGAAGGTTAAGCCGTCCATGGATGGGTGACCATTTGTGAACATACCGAGACCCCTCCGTGCCTCAGAAGGTCACGTCAAGCTCTTGGTCCCGAGTGACACTACATTACATTACATTGATTTTTGGTAGTCGTTAAGTCATTACAATTCTGACAACCAATCTTACCCTGGGATACTGTGTTACCCAGTAAAATTGGTTGTGGAGGTCAGATAGGCAGTCGCTCTATGTAGAATACGGTATTCAGCTGAATCCGGTAAGACTGGAAGTGGACCCCAACATAGCTCGGAAAAAGGCTAGGCAGAAGAAGAAGATTGGCAAATCAACAAGGTTGGCAGCAAATGACCGTCAATTTCTAAACAAAAATCCTAATCTTCTTCAAATACATGAGACACAACAAGTGTTTAATTGTTTTACAAAACCTTTAAATAATGGTCCAGCACAATATGGAACGGAACGAATGCTTGGTTGTTACCTAGTAAAGCAATAAAGGTATATTTATATACCAAAACCAATGCTATAGGTCAACTATTTTTTAAGTCGTTAGAAACAGCCATATAAAATCGCCTGCATCGCAGATCAAACAAGTTTTTGGATTTGCCGGATTTTCAGCCATCACAAAAACTACGAACCCAATTTTCGCGGAGTTTTTTATTGCTGTGGGGTGTGATTTCTAGTATTTTTATAGCAAAAAGGGAAAAGTATCAGTAGTAAGCCTGGTTTCACACAAGGGTGTATTGCTGTTTTCCAGAAAAGACGTCAAATCATCAGTTATTGCCTATCGCTAGTAAAGATAAAATTATTATAACATCTCTTTTATTTATTTCTAATATCTCTTTTAAATTGAACGAATACACAACACCTACACACCCATAGCTTAAAAAGCTTCCGCGAATTCTATACATATTTGCAGAGCTCACAAATATCATAAAACCTGCAAAGAGCTTACTCACGCTAAACCAACCTCACTCTGAAATCGCATTATATATCCACACGTAACATATTTTCAACTCACCCATTACAGTATAAAAAACTCGTGATTACCCACTGGCTGAAACTCAAACGTCAGATACTATCCGCGTATCAATCATTCACCATCTTTCCTGACCTACATTCTTTTACATGCCCGATAAAATGTGAAAGGCAGAACCCATCGATGAAATAATGCATAAATCACTTATCAAACAATATTCATAGGAAAAAAGCCACTCGGACGCTTCTTATACGAGAACTATCCAAATCTGTTCATACATTTATTCATGAATTGTCTCGATTGGTACTATTGTCATCCACAAATACAAATATTTGAAAACTGTCGTTATAGCACTTAAGACTTCCGCGCAAGGTGTATTTTTGTGTAACTGAGTGTGGGTGATACTTTTGTCGATCGTAAACAAGTTACAAATCCATTTGCAGTTTAAATAAATTGTCACGCAAAGGTTTTAAACGCAAATTTTGTTTTTTCGGCTGTATGCGTAACTTTGTTTTATCAGAACGAAGTAACTAGTACTTTTCCAGTGGATTTGGGCTGATCTTTAAATGTGACAGCAAACGCCTAACGAGGGGATATGAATATTTGTTTGTAGTTCTGAATTTATTCTTTTGAAAAGAAATTCAAAATGAGGTTTGATTTTTTTAGCCCTTGAATTTGTACCTGTGTTGACTTTTTGGTTGAGAGTTATATATACTATTTCTTCAAAATATTTTGTTGACTTTATTGGAGGATGAGGACACCAAAATTTTTGGACTTAAAAGAGATAAAATACCTCATTTATCTATATATCTATGTATACATATAAAAGAGAATGTATGTGTGTATGTACCTAAAACACAAGCAGCGTCAGCCCAATTTATATCGACGAAAATAGTTATGTAAGTGCCAGATAGGCGACGCTGATGTGGTGCTGTTGTGATTTTAATTTTGAACCATAGGTCAAATTGTAGACTTTTAGGTGAAGCAAAGCACGCCGAGCACCAGCTGCTTATATTATAACAATTCAGATTATTGCAACTGATTTTTTAATAAGTTTGTCGCACCTTAACTCCAATATTTTTATTCCGATACTAAATTACTATTATTTAATACCTGTAGGCTATAATTCGTTGAAGTAATATAATCTAAGATAACAATCCAAATTTTCCAAGGGCCCTAAATATTCCAAATTATGAAATTCTACAGTATAATACCTCCAATTATTTGCTGAAATAATTGGCAGTATGGAGAGGAGGCTACAACCATCTCACCGCCGCCGGGTGGTAAGACGCTTGTAGCCACTTCTATTGATATTATTGTTCGTGATACATTAAGAAAATTAGAATTTTTGGTTATAGTAAATATAAATGGATATAAAGATCACAGATTATAATGTAATCACTACGTTTGAGGGTTAAACATGGCATCAAAACCGGAGAAGACGATAAAATATATAAAAAAATAACACCCCATTCATGTCCCACTGCTGAGCACAGATCACCACGCTGGCTTATTGCAGCTTGGCGGTATCAGATTCCATTTTTTTGGAATCCAGGTTTCCTCACGATGTTATCTTTCACCGATGGTAAATAATGTCTTTGAACAATAAGAAAGTACATGTAACTTTAAAAAAAGCCACATTGATACTTGCCTGTCATGGATTCGAACCTGCAATCTTGTGCACACAAATCCGTACATTAAACCACTAGGTCACCAAGACAAAAAAAAAAGAAAATCAAATAATGTTTTGATAAGGAAAAGTAACCTTCATTGACCCCTAATAAAGTAAGACGCGTGGACACTGCGTCAGAGGGTCTGTTAACTTATTTTTGCTGACACCCTTTCCCCCAATCCCTCCGGTCCCTTCGATTATAACTCACTTCCTCTCAATAGGCTACAGTACATTACCGACTTTATCGAATATTATAAGTACACACCCCTATTTCCAGAAGAGTGAACGGAATACTGAACGATAGATTTATTTTTGTACTAAAAAACAACACAAAAATATAAGCTTCATCATTGCACCTTATACATTGCGTATTGACCAGCTCAGAAGTTTTTTTGTTGTCTTACAAAACGAGCAATGTGAATCTAATATTTAGAGAGGTTATAATATCGAATAGTACAATAATGTAATTGTGATCAAAATTTAAGTTAGCCTTTCTACGTCTCAATTTAGTTTGAATTTTAAGCATTTTAGCCTTTACTAATGAATTCATTGTTTGTATTTTCTGTTTAGATTATGTTGGGTTTTATAAACGGATTAGTTTCAACGAAGTAAATAAACCTATAGCTGAAGGTCCAGTACATGCGGTGATTTAAGAAAAGAGAGATTAGGGTATAATGCGATATGTTAAGGTAGTGAGGGCTAGCATTAGCAATTTTGGTTCTAGAGTTTAAAAGAGTAACCTATGGAGTTTCTTGCCGGTTCTTCTCCATGTGCCAAAGTGCCTGAAAAGGCCTACTCGAAATAAAAATATTTTGATTTTGATTTTGATTTTGATTTTGAGGTTCTAGTCGCACGCGATGCCCTAATAAGTAAAATTCCATAGTTGTTGGGCTTTGACAGCTGACGCGCCAGTAGCGCCAACTGGTGAGCGCAAAAACGGTACCCCTTTTTAATGAGCTCGTCTTTAATACTGTTTTAGAGTTATAATAATATTTTGGGACAACTCACACACGGCCACTTTTCCCAAAATAGGCAGAGACTGTATTATGGCAACCAGACAATGATAAACATACCTATTTATTTTTACATACATATTGTAGATTAATTACATAAAATATTAGAATTTTAAATACTTAATTATAAAGTTTAAACCTACTTACTTAAATAAGTAGAAAAATATCATTATGCTTAACTTGCATTTATTACTAAATAGACTCGCCGTAAAACATTAATGAAGTATACACACAAACCTTTGGTGAAAACCATATGAAAACCCGTTCGGTAGTTTTAGAGCTTATCGCGTTCAGACAGACAGACGCGATAGGGTTCTTTGTTTTATAATAATGTATAGATAGTTGTTTAGATAGATAACTATATAGATAGGTCTATAGATAGATGTATAGAAAGATAACTTAATTTTAAAGATCACAAGGAAACTTTATGTCCTTTTATACTTTGCTTACCTTTATAAATAACAACTTTGAAAATAAACAGGAAAATGAGTTTCCTCTTAGAGAGTATATTTCCGCAATCCTTGATACAATTATCTTTTCTCGTCACAAGCTTTTCTTTTAAGGCCAGTTTATTTTTCTGAATGAAATTAATATGGCTGGTTATGATATACAAACAAAGCTGTTATGTAAAGAAGAACAAAAGGAACTATATTTTATAGTCGGTTAATTAATGCTTGCTTTATACTTGCAGAAATCTGACATATTATTTGCTATGATAAGCTGTTAAACTGGATCGAGGTAAACTGGTGTGGAGACCATTAAGGCTTGTAAGGTGGGTGTACCAAACAAACATTTAGGAGCCCACTGAAGGACTGTTTCAGGTACTTAAGGACGTTCACAAACACTATCTAGATTTTGATTACAGGGTTTAACCCTTTCTCGCCGCGTGTCTCGAGTGGAGGGATAAGCATCTCGTTAAAAGAAACAACATTTATTCTTCGGTTTTGGAAGTCTGAAAACATTGATGGGTTATTATTTGGGTTGGCAATATGTGGGACGTATAAAAGAGCCTTTTTGTTATATTAGAATTATTCTTTCATTAAGAGTTAGCGGGTGTTCATATACTTTTACATATATAAGTATAATAATATATTATCGTTCTAAACTGTTCTTATAAAAATATGTGGAAACTTCAAAATGATTTTTCGGCATTTTAAGCGCGAAACTCCGATAATTCAGTTACTGCGAAGAAATTTCTATCGTCCGTAAAGCAAAACGAATCGTTTGAAAAAATAAAAAATTACACAAGTTTCTAATATTTTATACAGTAGTATCAGTAAAGTTAAGCTTCTTTATGCATTTATGCAAAAAAAAACATTAAAGAAGTTACAAGTCGACTACAAAACAGGTTAAAAAATATATGTTTATTTCTTCTAAAAATATTTACAGACAGATATCGTAAATAATACAGTCTAGAACTAACAAGGGCGACTAGCGCAAAGCTTCATTTGAATCAGAAAGGGTTCCAAAGTATATATTACGAAACGAGCTACAAAATAAATAATATTCATTCTTCGAAGTCGGTTGAAAGTCGGAAGTTGTGTCGTTGAGAAAAACATAATATATCTTTATTTATTTGTTATTTCTGAACTCTGCCTTTGTCGCTGACGTTTTTATTTAAGTCAGCAATTTGTTGCCCTGTAAATAGATATTGAATACTGTGTAATACTTCTAAAAAAACTATTTTGTCAAGGTCTTTTCGTTGGGCTCTTGTTATGAAAAATCGTTAAAATAACGTTTACTGATGACATATGTTTAAAGTTTTTAAGCATGAAAGCAGATGACATGAACATGAGAGCATGTGAACGAAATCACAAAAAACATAGTTATGTACTATTTGTATGTCAATAATGCCTTTAGTTTATTTCGTTTTTTTAGGGTTCCATACCAAAGGTTGCCAACTGAACCCTACTAAGCCTCTGCTGTCCGTCTGTCAGCGATTGTATGTCATTAATCGTATTAGGTAGACAGTTGAAATTTTTACAGAGTATGTAATTCTGTTGTTGCTATAATAACAAATAATAATAAGTACATACTAATGTATATTTTTCTTGTAAGTTAAAGCAATTTTCGTGTATGAGTCCGACTCGCAATTGCCCGGTTTTTTTATAAGATACCTTTGACTGATTTATAAATACGACTGCCAATAAGCACTCTTAAAGAGAATGTGACCAATGCATAAATTTAATGTTGAATACTTTGCCAAATTATTTTACAATACAAAATCAAACTTAATCTCTACACAGCACACGACATCACAAACATAAGCCACTCGAGCCGATGAATATTCCCCGCTCGTGCGACTAACAAAAAATATAAACAACTTGGCAATATTGCAACATAATCCGTCTTTATTTGTCACTGGCCAAGTGATGTATAGCTGCCGTTGAGAACGTTATTAAGTTACGGTCAGGATGTCGGCTTACTGGATATGTTAGGTTAAATGAGCGTGGTATTTATTAATCGTACTTCATGCGTGTGAGATAAAATTTTACGTTTCAAGTTGGATCTACAGTTAGCTGGACTGTAGTTAAGTGGTGTTATTCATGTGAGTGAGATAAAACTTTAGTTTACAAGTTTGATTAACAGTCAGCGGGGCTGTGGTAGGTGGGGTAGTTTAGATCTTCAGAAAAACTTACTAGATTAAATTTATAATGGATTAAAATTATTACATAAAGCGATATTTCAAGATCGTGCTTACTTTTGTATCGTCAAAGATTATGTCCAGCTTATGTAAATATTATCAACCTAATTATTTTGAGGGGAATACAATGACTATTAATTGGTTTTTTTTATGACTTTCTGTGAATTAGTTTTTGACGTGATAACGTCTTTAAAATCGTTTTAGTCGGGTGACATGTTCAGAAACTTGTGTCACACCAAAACCTCACGAGCGCGGTCGCAGGTATAACGAGAGAGAGACGGACCGATCTCCCGTCTCATCTCGAGCGCTGCCAGTCATTCCGTGAAACTTTTTATTTTTATTTTTATTTTTATTTTTATTTTTATTTTTATTTTTATTTTTATTTTTATTTTTATTTTTATTTTTATTTTTATTTTTATTTTTATTTTTATTTTTATTTTTATTTTTATTTTTATTTTTATTTTTATTTTTATTTTTATTTTTATTTTTATTTTTATTTTTATTTTTATTTTTATTTTTATTTTTATTTTTATTTTTATTTTTATTTTTATTTTTATTTTTATTTTTATTTTTATTTTTATTTTTATTTTTATTTTTATTTTTATTTTTATTTTTATTTTTATTTTTATTTTTATTTTTATTTTTATTTTTATTTTTATTTTTATTTTTATTTTTATTTTTATTTTTATTTTTATTTTTATTTTTATTTTTATTTTTATTTTTATTTTTATTTTTATTTTTATTTTTATTTTTATTTTTATTTTTATTTTTATTTTTATTTTTATTTTTATTTTTATTTTTATTTTTATTTTTATTTTTATTTTTATTTTTATTTTTATTTTTATTTTTATTTTTATTTTTATTTTTATTTTTATTTTTATTTTTATTTTTATTTTTATTTTTATTTTTATTTTTATTTTTATTTTTATTTTTATTTTTATTTTTATTTTTATTTTTATTTTTATTTTTATTTTTATTTTTATTTTTATTTTTATTTTTATTTTTATTTTTATTTTTATTTTTAGTTTTATTTTTATTAAAAATTGTTATCTTCATTAATTCCTTACTTCCCAAAAACTTATATCACCAATAAGACGTTATCACGTAAACATCTCGATCGTAAACCTACTTTACAAACAACCAATTTTTTTTAGTAAATATCAGACACCTATTTATATTAAACAATGCTATAGAGTGGGCTACGAATGTTAGGCTAGCAGTATTTGGATTTATAACAAAATTTATTCTCTACTACATTCTTTTATACTTAATGTTATTATTCTTTTTTTTCTTGAAATTGTATGTCTCTTCCAGAATCTCTAGTTTGCAAAAAGTACGTGCTGTCACGTAAGGGCTCCAGACGACATTTTTAAGTGATGTGTTTGTATAATTTGATCTGAAATCTTTAAGATTTTTTTATGAAATGCACAAATATTTTTCAGATAATTTTGTGTAGAGAACCATTTTTTTTTAAATAATATTAAAAGACTCCCGCACCAGGAAATTTAATACGAGTGTCGCGGGACGTTTAGCAAACATTCAATTCACATGCACAAATAATACCAGACTTGAAACAATTGCGGATCACAAAAATCCTTGTCGCACGCGGGGATCGAACCCGCAGCATGTCACGCACCGTGGTAATTGGCGTGGTGACCTATACCACTCGGCTATCCGTGCATTATATTTTAGGTACAAACAATTAACTTATATCTTCTGAATAAAATTATCATTTTTCTAACAAACGCTTGACTAAACACTGGTATTTAGCAGCATCTGTTTACACAGCTAATGTCTAAATTGATGCGAATATTTATTAATATGAAGCACATTGAGCTGGAATTTGCGTTCACAGTACGGTATAATGCGGGATTAGTATTATATAGGTATTTACATATGTGTAATGTATTTGTATTATTTTACTTATATATTTTCAGGTCACAAATAATTAACTGGATAGACCTTGATGAGGGACGCGTATGACAGATAAAAAATAGGAAAACCTGTACTAAGCTATGGGTGATTCTGGGCTGGAATTATGATATTATAAACTTACTAGCTGTTGCTCTCGGCGCCGCCGTCTGTGTAAGAGTAACAGACACACACAGTTACTTTCGCATTTATGATTTTAGTATATATGTTAGACTCATTATCTTTCTTCTTGTCCGATTAAGATGAAATATGGTATATGATAAACTTGTATTCCAAAAAGGGACATAGGGTACTTTTTGCGGCGATAACCGACACCCATGCGGTCGGAGCTGCGTGCAACAGCTAGTATTTAAAACATCTTTATCAAGATAGGTACTAGCTGTCCCCCGCGAACTAGTTCGAGTGTTTAAGTTTCAACGGTTTTTAATTTTTTCAACATTTTGCATTTATGCTCCGCTCCTATTAGTCGTAGCGTGATGTTATATAGCCTATAGCCTTCCTCAATAAACGGACTATCAAATACAAAAATAATTTTTCAATTCGAACCAGTAGTTCCTGAATTAGCGCGTTCAAACAAACAAACAAACAAACTCTTCAGCTTTATAATATTAGTATAGATATTGTATATCGTATAAATATAACCAAAACTAAACAATTTTATTGTTATTCTTATCACTAATGACAAATTCTACTTCAGCCTACTTTTAACACCCTACCTTTAATCTTGCAAGGCCAAGACGTGTAGTCATCTATCTCATACAACAAAAAGCTATCCACTAAAATACCCACTTACGTAAAGAAATAAAATTGTAAGTACTTACAGGTTAAAGTTCTGCAATGAGTATAAATTGGAAACTCTTTGAGAGTTCCCCTGAGGTTAAATAGACGTCTAATACCTTCTTTTCACAGAAAATATTGGGTTTTAAAAGTATCGGTTCGTATCGCGAGAAATACCGGGAACCAGTTGATTGGCAACTAGCCAATTAGTTTTGGAATTTCTTGTGAAATGATTTAGTCATCAACTTTGTGTTGAAAAAAAAATACATAAAACTAGTTTAAGGGGATTCTTTTTATTTATGTTAAAAAAAATATACCTGATTTTTTATTGTAGTGCCAACAGAATTAAAAGCTTGAATATATTATGTACACACTCATACACAGAGATGTCGGTAACGGTAACATTGTCGCGACATCAATTGTTTTTTTCCATCCCAAAAAAAATAAATACTTCTGTTTTCTGTGTTCTAAAAGCTTTTTCATTAAGCAACATTATCTTGCCTGAACTTACACTTTTGCATGGGAAACGCACACAGTCCATCTCTGTGTAGCAGCGTGTCATTAGCCGCAAGGTGTGGTCTACAGTAACTTTTCTCCACGTTTCACGTTGAAAACTGTTTTATTTGAATGTGAACGGACTGAGTGCTATCTGATGTTGGTATTCTGAGGAACGACGTGTTGTGTCTGTAATATTGTGATTAAATAAGAGTTTAGAATAATTATTAGGGTTTAGGCCAACAAAGAATGCTTTGAGATATAAAGTTTGAGTAGGTTAAAACCACGTAGAAGGTAAAAGATCCAGAGGCCGATCACCTACTCGACGGACAGACTTCATAAAATCATCAATGCAAACCTCTGTGAAAGAATGCTAGCGTAGTAGACCGGCTAATATGAACATTCATTTTCAGGGAGTAAATCAAAACCAGGAAGACGGACGACGACAATGTTGACTAGATATGTACGTGTACTTCCAACTACTTATAACATAGTATTTTCAAGTGAAAATTGGTTTATCAGTTAGTTTTATAAATAGTTAATAGTTAAAAAATCCCGTCAAGTGTAAGTCACACTCGCAAACGGGGGGTTCCTTACCATCATACATTATATTAATTGTTGTTATAGCAGCGACAGAAGTACACACTTTGTGAAAATTTCAACCCTACCTATAACTGTTAATGAGATACAACCCGCTAAAAGACAGACGGACGGACAGCGTAGTTTTAGTAATTAATGGGATCACGACGTTCTCTATCGAAAATCTAGTATAGCTCTACTAATTGTCTCAAAGCTTTTGGGCATTTGTAAGTACAAAAAAAAACTTAATTACAATCCAAACTACCGTGTTTTAAAATATCGTAAAAACATCGTACCTCAAAATGAGAGCGGTGCAGCGCATTAGAATGTTATGTAGACCAGACGCCATATTGGAGCGTCTGCGAGACCCGAAAATGTTTTATGCATCGGCCTAGTGCTTAAAGAGGATTGCACGCCGTTATTTTATCTCTTCGCGATTTTTACGCTTGTTTCAACAGGGTTTTCAACATATTGTGTCTTTATAAATATGATTTAAGCAGAATAATGCGACTTCGGATGAATAGTGTTTTGTTTCTTTTGTATGAATTGTTTAAGGTGAGTTTTTGTGTGGGTTGAGAAGTGTTCAAGAAATAATACGTGCTTTTAATATAAAATTAATTTAAACTACAATTCTTAAGTTTAAATGTAAATCGCTGAGCAGACGGTAGACAACTTGTTTGCTGGACAGTAATGATCGCGCTTGCCTATTTCTACAAGTGGACAAGTAATGGATTTGACATCGCGGTCAACGTGATCGTACCAAATAATGACAATTACTTAATATTATTTTCTTACAAAAAAAAAAAAAATGTTTTGTAATTACGAAGAGATTTACGCAGTTAGCCTGAGCGCAGGCTTTGACTGCTTCACCGGACTTTAAATGACAACGAGCTGTCATTTCAGTCCACGTACAAATTGTCCTTCATCTGCTCAGTGCCTAAAGGTTAAAAAAAATATTGTGTTTGTCCATTTTTTCTTATGAATAAAAAAAACAAAAACACCATGACAAATAAATATGCGCAAGAAAACATAATACAACTTAGATATTTGTAACGTAGCCGGTAAGATGATATACATTACACAAAGGCACTCAACGGTTGCATAAATTCAACCATAATTATGACGATGCCATTAACTAAATGTTTCTTTAGCCAATTTTACGAGATACTTAGCCACCTAACTACCATTATAAAAGGAAAAGTTTTCAGATTCCAACTAATTCGTTTCAAGGGCAAAAATGGTAATGAAACTTTTATGACTGCCCTTGTTAATAAGATTTTTGCCCCTAATTTCTCTAAGCGATTACGAGTTGTTACTTAATTGGTTAGTTACTAAATTGGATCAAAAGTGAACTGATTTGAAACCAACCATATTTTGTCAAAGCTATTAAAAAAACTTTTCTGAAACATATTGAAACAATTAGTTAATCTTTTAAAATACAGTATATCAGATTCGACTAGGTAAAGAGGGATATAAGGTGTCAACAAGCCCTAGGATTTTCACTGCGGGTTCGATTCTCGCGTGTTATTTTTTCATAATACAACTGTTGTTGTTACAACTACATTGTAAAGAAAAATAGTTGAGTGTTATAGTATTACAGTATTATTTGTAATTTAAAGGTATAATAGCCGCCGTACCTACTTAAGTAATTCACGACATAATGTACCTACCTACGTTTTTTTTTTAAATCTATGTATGATATTATTTTCTGCGTATCATAAAATACTACTACCAAATAATACTTCAATCATTCAGAACAAACGTATCAGTTCTTCATTGCAGGAATCAAACTCACATACAACATTGGAGCAACTTTTTGACACTGAGCCAACAGGCTCGTCTGGGGCAAGACTGTTCTTAGAATTACACATTACGTTGCTGGTTTTTCAGTTCTCAAAAACAGCTGACAGTTTCAATTTAAATTTTTCTTTTTCTTTTTAAGCAATTTTATCGACGATTCAAGTCATGCCAATTACATCTATTTTACTTTTAACTGTCAAATTTACGAAGCTTGAATGTGTTTTTTTTTTTGTAGATTATTTTTTGTAGAGTTTCTACGAATTTAATGTAATGGAATTACGACTGGTTGTGAAAAAAACGTAACATAGAAAGGTTTTCTCTGCTGTTAGATTTAATATTATTATTTTTTATTGCAAGTAAAGTAATTTACATTTTATCTATGAACATATTTAAAGAGCTATTATATAAATATCTCAAAAACGCGCCTTCCATCTATTCATCGTCTCTTAAGCCGGAGTCACACATAGCGAATACTCGCTGCGAATAGACGTTCGTAGCGTGAACTCGCTGTGTGTTACAGGCCATTCGCTGCGACTAGAATCATTCGCCGCGAGTTGATACTATGTGTGTCACCAGCTTTATAGTCAATTCACACTACGGCGGAGTCGAGAATTTCCGATTCGAAAAAAAAATATTAACAATATAACGTTGTTCTGTTAAGGTTTTTGGTATATTAACTTTTAGATTGACGCCTTGATGCGCTTTGATTCTGCTAAAGGCGTATGGGACGAACTTTATCAATAGCGCACGCCAAACTGGCCGATGTTTTTAACTATCCAACTAGATAACTCATCATATCCTAATACCGATATCTTACATTACATATTCTTACGTTTACAGAAGGTCAAGGTCCTATTTACCATTAACCATATAGCCAAGTTTGTATATGTAAACTTTGAGAAATCTGATCAAACTTTCAAAGTTATATACATATTGTAATAAGTTGTATGTATGAGACCCAGTTTAGGAAAGTATACGAGCACAATAATACTTTAATCAAAAATTTTTCATTCATGGGCCAATATTATGCCAGATAAACTAAAAAGACTCATTAAAATTTCATAATTCTTTATTATTTTACAATAATTGAAAAAAACAAGTACAGGGGATTAAAGGTACAGGAAAATTGAAGATTTTAACTGACTCCAAAAAAGGAGGTTGTTCCTCAATTTGACTTCCTTTGACACTTATTTCATCACCTATTAACAATTAAATTAGCAATGTTTAAAAGTTTGAAATATATGTCAGAAAGAATATATAGACGAACATTAAATGAATATTACAACTTTATTTATTTAATAAAGGTAAAAACTCACCCTTCTAATACCTTTTATTATGTGTTCCCTTATCGTGTGTTACAACATCGCAAGGGTGGCTAAAGGATGTCAATAAGGAACTCTTTGATCAGTGTTGATTAACTTAGCTTTGCGAAATTAGGGCGGCATCGAAGCTTCGTTGAACAACAAACTACGAATATGTAAGATTTGCTAGTTCTGGTGCCTTAGTAAGAAGGTTTCATCTTAGTTTTCACCCTTTAGGTATGGTGACAATAGTAAAGTGGCAGTTCAGTAAATGTGAGGTAGACGACTTGTTATGGAAAAAGAATCTAATAATTTGCTACGAATTCCTACTTGGTACGGAATTTGACTTGCTACGAAACCCTACTTGGTACGGATTCTGACGAATGAGGATTTTAACCTGTTTCAAATTCTCACTCAGTACGGATTTTGTCTAGGATGGGATTTTGACTTGCTACGAATCAGGGTTTCAACTTGCTTCAAATTTTCTTTCGGTACGTTTTTTGACTTGGTACAAATTTTAAAATGCCACTTGGTACGGGTTTTGACTTGCTAAAAATAAAAGTTCTGACGAGCTACGAATGAGGGTTTTTACTTGCTACGAATACGGGTTTTTGTGCTTCTGAAGAGGGTTGGGCTTGCAACGAATTAAAGTTTTGTCTTTCTACGAATGAGGGTTCTCCCTTGCTACGAATAAAGGTTTTGAATATCTACAAATGAGAGTTTTGACTTGCTACGAATAAGGATTTTGACAGGCTATGAATAAGGGATTAGCTTTGCTACGAATAAAAGTGTTGACTTTCTACGAATGAGGGATTTGACTTTTTACGAATAAGGGATTTGACTTTCTACGAATTAGGGATTTGACTTGCTGCTAACCAGGGATTTGACTTGCTGCGAATAAGGGATTTGACTTGCTTTGAATTGGGGATTTGCTTTGCTACGAAAAAGGGATTTGACTTACTACGAATTGGGGATTTTAACTTCTACGAATAAGGGATTCTGTGCTTCGAAAAAGGGTTTGGCTTGCAACGATTTTTACGAATTAGTAATTTGACTTTCTTCAAATTGGGGATTGCACTCGCTACGAATAAGGGATTTGACTTGCTATGAATTGGGGATTTGCTTCGCTACGAATTGGGGATTCGTCTTGCTACGAATAAGGGATTTGACTTACAATGAATAAGGGGTTTTAACTTGCTACGAATAAGGGATTCTGTGCTGCGGAAAAAGGGTTTTGCTTGCAACGATTTTTTTTTATTTTGAATTTGGTTTTATTACTATCCATCAGCAAAGTTTGCATTCCTTATGCGGAAAGTGGAGTCACCCAACTGTGATATGTGCAATAAAGTGGAAGAATAGTGGAACGGAAATCATTGACGGCAGAGTTTTGCTTAAATATATTAGGTGTCGGGCTTATACAGTCAATTCTGTCAAACCCAAAGGCGGAACTAGCTAAACGGTTGAGTATGTTGGTGTTAGCTCGTCAATGATTCACGGCTTTACAAAAAAAACTCTAAGGTGATGTTCCTCTAGAAATTATATAAGTTTAAGGTACGATGAGGCTGGCGTGTCCTTGTGGACAAAAGCCTGTTTCAAAAATAAAGATTTAAAACAAAAATGGTTTTCTTCAAATTGAGGATTAGACAAGTTACGAATAAGGGATTTGACTTGCTATGAATTGGGAATTTTACTTGCTACGTAATTGGGATTTGCATTGCTACGAATAAGGGTTTTGACATACTACAAATAAGAGATTTTTTGCTTCAAAAAAGGGTGTGGGTTACAACGTTTTTTTTTGAGAAGTTGATTTTTTTTCAATTTGGGGATTTGACATACTACGACTAAGAGATTTTGTGCTTCGAAAAAGGGTTGGGCTTGCAATGATTTTTTACGAATTAATATTTTTTTTTTTTCAAATTGGGGATTTGACTTGCTACGAATTGGGGATTTGATTTGCTACGAATGAGGGATTTGACTTACTACGAATAAGGGTTTTGACAAACTACAAATAAGGGATTATGTGCTAAGATAAAGGGTTTGGGCTTGCAACGGTTTTAAACGAATTGGGGATTCGACTTGCTACGAATAAGGGTTTTTTACTTCGTACGAATTGGATATTTGTTTTTTTTTTAAATTTGGGATTTGACTTGCTACGAATTGGCGATTTGATTTGCTACGAATGAGGGATTTGACTTACTACGAATAAGGATTTTGACATACTACGAATAAGGGATTATGTGCTACGAAAAAGGGTTTGGATTTGCAACGGTTTTTAACGAATTGGGGATTTGACTTACTACGAATTGGGATTGAGTTTGCTACGAATTGGGGATTTCAACTTGCTACGAATTTGACATTTTATTTGCTACGGATAAAGGTTTTGACTTGTTACGAATAAGGGATTTTTTGCTTCAAAAAAGGGTGTAGTTTACAACAACTTTTTTTTTATTTGGTTATTTTATTTGAATTGCTGCGAATAAGGGATTTTACTTACTACGAATAAGGGTTTTGACATACTACGAATAAGAGATTTTGTGCTTCGAAAAAGGGTTGGGCTTGCAAAGGTATTTTACGAATTGAGAGTTTGAATTTTTTTCAAATTGGGGATTTTACATACTACGAATAAGAGATTTTGTGCTTTGAAAAAGGGTTGGGCTTGCAATGATTTTTTACGAATTAATATTTTTTTTTTTTTCAAATTGGGGATTTGACTTGCTACGAATTGGGGATTTGATTTGCTACGAATGAGGGATTTGACTTACTACGAATAAGGGTTTTGACATACTACAAATAAGGGATTATGTGCTAAGAAAAAGGGTTTGGGCTTGCAACGGTTTTAAACGAATTGGGGATTCGACTTGCTACGAATAAGGGTTTTTTACTTCGTACGAATTGGATATTTGTTTTTTTTTTAAATTTGGGATTTGACTTGCTACGAATTGGGGATTTGACATACTACGAATAAGAGATTTTGTGGTTTGAAAAAGGGTTGGGCTTGCAATGATTTTTTACGAATTGTTTTTTTTTTTTTTCAAATTGGGGATTTGACTTGCTACGAATTGGGGATTTGATTTGCTACGAATGAGGGATTTGACTTACTACGAATAAGGATTTTGACATACTACGAATAAGGGAGATTATGTGTTACGAAAAAGGGTTTGGGTTTGCAACGGTTTTAAACGAATTCGGGATTTGACTTACTACGAATAAGGGTTTTTACTTGCTATGAAAAAGAGATTTGACTTGCTACGAATAAGGGATTCTGTGCTACGAAAAAGGGATTATGTGCAACAAAAAGGGTTTGGGTTTGCAACGGATATTTGATTTTTTTTTAAATTTGGTATTTGACTTGCTACGAATTTGACATTTTATTTGCTACGGATAAAAGGGTGTGGCTTACAACAACTTTTTTTTATTTGGTTATTTTATTTGAATTGGTGCGAATAAGGGATTTTACTTACTACGAATAAGGGTTTTGACATACTACGAATAAGAGATTTTGTGCTTCGAAAAAGGGTTGGGCTTGCAAAGGTATTTTACGAATTGAGAATTTGATTTTTTTTCAAATTGGGGATTTTACATACTACGAATAAGAGATTTTGTGGTTTGAAAAAGGGTTGGGCTTGCAATGATTTTTTACGAATTGATATTTTTTTTTTTTAAATTGGGGATTTGACTTGCTACGAATAAGGGATTTTAATTTGCTAAGAATTTGACATTTTACTTGCTACAGATAGAGGTTTTGACTTGTTACGTATAAGGGATTTTTACCTTCAAAAAAGGGTGTGGCTTACAACAACTTTTTTGTTTTGGTATTTGATTTTCTTCAAATTGGGGATTCGACTTGCTACGAATAAGGGTTTTTTACTTCGTACGGATTGGATATTTGTTTTTTTTTTAAATTTTGCCTTTGACTTGCTACGAATTGGGGATTTGATTTGCTACGAATGAGGGATTTGACTTACTACGAATAAGGATTTTGACATACTACGAATAAGGGAGATTATGTGTTACGAAAAAGGGTTTGGGTTTGCAACGGTTTTTAACGAATTCGGGATTTGACTTACTACGAATAAGGGTTTTTACTTGCTATGAAAAAGAGATTTGACTTGCTACGAATAAGGGATTTTGTGCTACGAAAAAGGAATTATGTGCAACAAAAAGGGTTTGGGTTTGCAACGGATATTTGATTTTTTGTTAAATTTGGGATTTGACTTGCTACGAATTGCGGATTTGATTTGCTACGAATAAGGGGTTTCACTTACTACGAATTGGGATTGAGCTTGCTACGAATTGGGGATTTCAACTTGCTACGAATTTGACATTTTATTTGCTACGGATAAAGGTTTTGACTTGTTACGAATAAGGGATTTTTTGCTTCAAAAAAGGGTGTGGCTTACAACAACTTTTTTTTTATTTGGTTATTTTATTTGAATTGCTGCGAATAAGGGATTTTACTTACTACGAATAAGGGTTTTGACATACTACGAATAAGAGATTTTGTGCTTCGAAAAAGGGTTGGGCTTGCAAAGGTATTTTACGAATTGAGAATTTGTTTTTTTTTCAAATTGGGGATTTTACATACTACGAATAAGAGATTTTGTGGTTTGAAAAAGGGTTGGGCTTGCAATGATTTTTAACGAATTGATATTTTTTTTTTTTTAATTGGGGATTTGATTGCTACGAATAAGGGATTTTAATTTGCTAAGAATTTGACATTTTACTTGCTACAGATAGAGGTTTTGACTTGTTACGAATAAGGGATTTTTAGCTTCAAAAAAGGGTGTGGCTTTCAACACCTTTTTTGTTTTGGTATTTGATTTTCTTCAAATTGGGGATTCGACTTGCTACGAATAAGGGTTTTTTACTTCGTACGGATTGGATATTTGTTTTTTCTTTAAATTTGGCATTTGACTTGCTACGAATTGGGGATTTGATTTGCTACGAATGAGGGATTTGACTTACTACGAATAAGGATTTTGACATACTACGAATAAGGGTTTTTACTTGCTATGAAAAAGAGATTTGACTTGCTACGAATAAGGGATTCTGTGCTACGAAAAAGGGATTATGTGCAACAAAAAGGGTTTGGGTTTGCAACGGATATTTGATTTTTTTTTAAATTTGGGATTTGACTTGCTACGAATTGTGGATTTGATTTGCTACGAATAAGGGGTTTCACTTACTACGAATTGGGATTGAGCTTGCTACGAATTGGGGATTTCAACTTGCTACGAATTTGACATTTTATTTGCTACGGATAAAGGTTTTGACTTGTTACGAATAAGGGATTTTTTGCTTCAAAAAAGGGTGTCGCTTACAACAACTTTTTTTTTATTTGGTTATTTTATTTGAATTGTTGCGAATAAGGGATTTTACTTACTACGAATAAGGGTTTTGACATACTACGAATAAGAGTTTTTGTGGTTTGAAAAAGGGTTGGGCTTGCAATGATTTTTTACGAATTGATATTTTTTTTTTTTTTAAATTGGGGATTTGACTTGCTACGAATTGGGGATTTGATTTGCTACGAATGAGGGATTTGATTTGCTACGAATGAGGGATTTGACTTACTACGAATAAGTGTTTTGACATACTACGAATAAGGGAGTGTGTGCTACGAAAAAGGGTTTGGGTTTGCAACAGTTTTAAACGAATTGGGGATTCGACTTGCTACGAATAAGGGTTTTTTACTTCGTACGAATTGGATATTTGTTTTTTTTTTAAATTTGGGATTTGACTTGCTACGAATTGGGGCTTTGATTTGCTACGAATAAGGGATTTGACTTACTACGAATAAGGGTTTTGACATACTACAAATAAGAGATTTTGTGCTTCGATAAAGGGTTGGGCTTGCAACGGTATTTTAGGAATTGAGAATTTGATTTTTTTTCAAATTGGGGTTTTTACATACTACGAATAAGAGATTTTGTGGTTTGAAAAAGGGTTGGGCTTGCAATGATTTTTTACGAATTGATATTTTTTTTTTCAAATTGGGGATTTGACTTGCTACGAATTGGGGATTTGATTTGCTATGAATGAGGGATTTGACTTACTACGAATAAGGGTTTTGACATACTACGAATAAGGGTTTTGACATACTACGAATAAGGGATTTTTAGCTTCAAAAAAGGGTGTGGCTTACAACACCTTTTGTTTGTTTTGGTATTTGATTTTCTTCAAATTGGGGATTCGACTTGCTACGAATAAGGGTTTTTTACTTCGTACGAATTGGATATTTGTTTTTTTTTTAAATTTGGCATTTGACTTGCTACGAATTGGGGATTTGATTTGCTACGAATGAGGGATTTGACTTACTACGAATAAGGGTTTTGACATACTACGAATAAGGGTTTTGACATACTACGAATAAGGGATTTTTAGCTTCAAAAAAGGGTGTGGCTTACAACACCTTTTTTGTTTTGGTATTTGATTTTCTTCAAATTGGGAATTCGACTTGCTACGAATAAGGGTTTTTTACTTCGTACGAATTGGATATGTGATTTTTTTTTAAATTTGGCATTTGACTTGCTACGAATTGGGGATTTGATTTGCTACGAATAAGGGATTTGACTTACTACGAATTGGGAATTTGACTTTCTTCGAATTGAGATTGAACTTGCTACGAATTGGGGATTTTAATTTGCTAAGAATTTGACATTTTACTTGCTACGGATAAAGGTTTTGACTTGTTAAGAATAAGGGATTTTTAGCTTCAAAAAAGGGTGTGGCTTATAACACCTTTTTTGTTTTGGTATTTGATTTTCTTCAAATTGGGGATTTGACCTGCTACGAATTGGGGATACTACGAATAAGGGTTTTGACATACTACGAATTAGAGATTCTGTGCTTCGAAAAAGGATTGGGCTCGCAACGATTTTTTATCAATTTTGAATTTGACTTGCTACGAATTGGGATTAGACTTGCTACGAATTTGTGATTTTACTTGCTACGGATAAGGGTTTTTACTTGTCACGAATAAGGGATTTTGTGCTTCAAAAAAGGGTGTGGCTTGCAACGATTTTTTAGGAACTGGTAATTTGAATTTTTTCAAATTGGGTATTTGACTTGCTACAAATGAGGGTTTTGACTTGCTACGAATAAGGGTTTTGACTTACTACGAATAAGGGTTTTTACTTGCTACGAATAAGGGATTTTATTCTTCGAAAAAAGGGTTGGGCTTAAACGTTTTTTTATTTTGAATTTGGTTTTCTTTAAATTGAGGATTTGACAAGCTACGAATAAGGGATAAGACTTGCTATGAATTGGGGATTTTACTTGCAACGAATAAGGGATTTGACTTTCTACGGATAAGGATTTCGACTTGCTACGAATCGGGGATTTGACTTTCTACGAATTGCAGATTTGACTTGCTACGCGAATTAGGGATTTTGTGCTTCGAAAAAGTTTTGGGCTTGCAACGTTTTGTAGTGTGTGACGCATCGCCCTCATATATAAATGTATCTTAGTTATTAAGTTAGTTATTATTATACGGTAATCATAACACTAAACACGTCTATCAATTGCAACCCGAACCTCCCACATTGCATGGCGACCCTGCCAGTGCTGCCTTTGGCAGTACTGAGCTTGTGGTTTTAATAAATAATAATAAAATAAAAGGAAGTTCGTTCATGAGCTATTCCTAAGCCTAAGAAAGATAATTTAGTCGGCGTAATGGTGATTATGGTGTGATGCGTGCTGTGTGGTGCTTGTACTGGTGCTGAGGCACATGAGACAAAGATGCTGCCAGAAAACTAAAGTGATTTTAGACTAGTGGTACGGTGACAGAAGTTATGTGAGGTGACGATTTTTTTTTATTTTTACATTGCCGCGGACAATTTTTTTTGTGCACGTTAGGTATCTAGATAAATATAAAGTATAATAAGATAAAGTTGACATATTGTATTATGAAGTTTTAAAACATTCGTAATCAAAAAAAAAAAAATCTATAGAATATAAATAATACTTATGCTATATGCCTGTTGACAATGAACAAATAATATGATTGTACCTATAACTTAAAGGAAATGTTTTTCTGAAATATAATTGTTTTGTTTTGTCAAATACATTAAATGATAAGCAGTCATGTTTTGCGGGTTCGTAAATTATTATTTTTCGTTGTTTCTTAACGTTAGTAACTCAAAGTTATGAATGTTTAATAATATTTTTTTTAAATTCAATCAAGTTGGATTCGTTTTTGATTTATTAGAAAATATACATTTTATACTGTATCCAAGTATCTAAAATTATTATTCGGATTGTATTTGAGTGAATTAATTGACTGGTAATTTATTTAATTTAACACATTTTAGCATGCGTATATATGTAAGTAATTGTGTAAGTAGATTTCTAAATTCTTTCAATTAAATTATCTCAAACATAAAATATTATTATTTTAACATCTATTTTTGGATTGTTTTTAAACTGTATACTTACATTTCATTGTTATGTTGCAATAGGTGTCCTATCGTTATTAAATTGATAATTATATTGTTTTTTGCTATACCTACATTATAATGAACCTAGGTATTCTTCATTATATAAACAAGAAATGTAATTGATTTAACTATACAGACAGGTCACACTGTATAAAAGGTATTGTTTTAAAATCAAACAACGGTTTCAAATTTATTAGAACGTAATAGGAATGAGGTACTTACGTCATCCTCATTAGCAACTTATGTGAACATTGAAAGTAATGAAATTGTACACCTAATCATGTGATTGAATGTAATAAGGAGTTATAATTAAACTTTGATATTTACGGTGGACCATATTGATTTGAATACTGTATTAAGATGATTTGAATTACGTTGTGATGGAGTATTGGATTGATTTAGATTTAGCTATGAGTTATTCGAACGATATTAAAAATGTTTTGTTATCTTTAAGATGAAATTACGTATCGTTCGTTAAGATGAAGGATATTGGACAAAATATATAGATATATTATGTGATAATATGATAGGTAGTGAGGTATAGGTGTGAGTATTTTAGTTTGATTGATATGAACGTTAGGAAATGTTAAATGTAGATGGAAATAATTTAGGAAATATGTTTTTCACAGCATTTGGCTTGATCACCCAAAGGCGATATTTAATTCGTATGGACTAATTATTATTTGGATTTGTTGAAGTGATGTAGATACATGTTTTGATTATGCATGACCTTTTGATATGAGAAGAGAATGAGGTATTAGTAGGTACACATAAATGATAATAAAAGGGTTCTGTTCCTTCAGTTTGATCATGGTGCAAACGAGATTTCTCTGTGAAAATTGTTGGAGGTCAAAGTAGCCTTAAATGAAAGACCCTAGTAAATAAAGTATGAAAGTCGACTATAAAATAATGATAAAAGAATGTCCGGCCGGACCAGTATGATATAAAATAAAATGTACCTACCTAAATACTATGAATTAAGAGAGAGTAATAGAAAGGTAATTTGAAAGAATATACAGGGGTAAAGATGGTGTTTTGTATGTAAATGAAATGTCATAGATATGATTGATGTTTTAAATGATAGTATATGAATAAACTGTAATAATTAACCATGTATTAAAATAAGTACTAGAAAGTGAAAAACGTAAAGAAAGGAAAAACATTGTGAAAGTGAAGTACCTACCTAAACTTAGGTAAAAGATATGTAGCATTTGATGAAAAGGATATCGTGAGGTTGATATAATTTTTTTAAAAATAAACATTTTATGACAAATATGTGAAAACGAATGTCTTTATTATTACAGAATAAAAAAAAATATTTATGTGGGCTTTGAATAATGTTGTTCAATTTGATGATAAATTATTGTGAATTAATATATTGTGTGTAACAAATTTGGATTAATTTAATGTAAAAAATAAAAATAAAAATAAAATAACATTGTAATGCCAAAATAAACATTATTTTATTACACATTTATTACATTTTAAATCTTTATTGTCAACAGGGCATAAAACTTTTTAAGTAATGTATCTTTTTTTTTCAATTAAAAGGGGGGAGGTGTAGTGTGTGACGCATCGCCCTCATATATAAATGTATCTTAGTTATTAAGTTAGTTATTATTATAAGGTAATCATAACACTAAACACGTCTATCAATTGCAACCCGAACCTCCCACATTGCAGTTTTTTTAAGAATTTGGAATTTAAATGTCTTCGAATTGGGATTTTTACTTGATACGAATAAGGGATTTGACTAACTACGAATAAGGGTTTTTTCTTGCTACGAGTAAAGGATTTGACTTACTACGAATAAGGGTATTTTCTTGCTACGAATAAGGGATTTGACCTGCAACGAATAAGAAATTTTACTTGCTATGAATAAGGGTTTTGATTTGCTACGAATAAGGATTTGGACTTGACACGAACAAAACAGTAAAAGGAACAAAAATTGTTAATTCCTGCGTATTACAAAGTAATGAAATAAAACAATGTATCAAAATTCGTTTACTTGACTAAAATTATCGCAAACCGTGCCTACACTTGTGTGTGTGACCCGTGACAATGAAATAATTTGATTCTAGCCCTGTAAATTTTGCAAACGCATCTTTTACAGTTATTTTAACAACGTCTCACGTCGTAAAAAAAACAGAAACAAGTCACAAAAACCAAATCACAAAATTCAAACAAAACTTAATTTATTATCCTCAAGTATTTAATAGTTGCAAAGATTTCTAAGAAACGAATATTGTTCAAGCTATGAAACCCGGTTTTAATTAAACGCTGTGTTCGTGAAACGCCTATTATAATTATTTCCATCGCCCTCTACTGTTTGTATCGGCAAGTTTTACCTCATAGCTTTGTTGCTACGGCAAATACATATTGTAGTACATTATTTATACAACTGAATCAGACTTTTATAGTTATCTTATAAGATCTTTTTTGAGGATCAAAATTTGCGATTTTTTTTCAGCTGAAAAGAGTCTAGAATAGAGTCTGCCTTTAGCCGACTATCCACGGTGCGCGACATTGCTAATCACCCTGCACTGTGATGCCTGTCCGTGATAGCGCAGACGTGTCTTCCCTGGTTTGTTGCAATCCATCGCAAGCCGAAGTATACCTTAAGTCGGTTAAGCGGGGTGATCCGTGATATTGCGCACCGTGGAAAGCCGGCTTTAGATATAAATGCCCTAAAGCCGGACGAAACGCCTAGACCCCCTGTAAAAATAGGGAAATCCTGGTGGTTCCAGCCCGTTAAGGTCCGTTTACACATTCCTCCAGCTTTCCCTAAGCGGAAGAATTTCATGGGAATTTGATGGTCAAAAAAGGTAAGAGAGGTACTTATACTACTTACTCTAGATATATCGTAGATGTTTAGTGTCTGACTGGGAAAAAGCAGTAAAATTTTACAATCGCGGACGTCAAGATCAGACCACTTAATTGAAAGTACACAAAAACGCTTCATAAAAATATCCAATCACAATGTCACAAACAGGGACGAAATTACCCAAACACCAAACTAAAATGTATGAAAATGATCCCCCCACCTAATTGAATCGTTTCCCCTATAAATCTCGGACTCCGGGCCACGGTTTAATAATGCTCAGTTTTAGAAGATTCCATATATTGAGTTTTATCTGGTGTAACAAACGACTGGATTACTATAGATTTCTCAAACTGATTTACTGGCTAGTTCAGTTCTTGGTTGCCGGAAATTTGTTGATTTTATAATGGTAGTCCTTTCTCATAGCTTAGAAAAGGTAACAGCTAAATCAAGGTTAAGTAACGCTTGCTAAGATCTGCCCATGGATGGATGATCGTCATATCAAGAAGCATCGTGCTTTGAAAGAACCTGTATATCTGTGGATCTGAACTCACACCGACCTAATTTTTAGCTTCTTCGTGCACTTTTAAACATCTGATGTTGTAGATGGCCAATTCGCATTGACACGCGCTGCAGTACCCAAAATTTGACCAAAAGGACTTTATTACGACGGGACTAGTGTCGATTTCGGGGAAAACATGCTTAGATAGGTTTGTGTATCTTTTGTGAGTAATTAGTGTTGTTTGCTTGTTGGTACTTGATAGTGTCTTTAAGGGAATGATGAGGGTGTATGGAGTCTCCAAGTTAAACCACTTAGTTTTGAGAGTTAACAGTAAATGTTGATGAGTGTTCATTTTGTAATTTTATGTTACTAGTTCTTACATGGTGTAGTGTTGTTTTTTTTTTTCCAGCGTCGTCTTAGTTTCTGCTTTTAGGACAATTAGTTATATATTTATAACACCAATCAACAAATTCAAAATATCTAAATACTACATCACTTATATCACTCCCTTTTCCAATTATAACCTTCAAAACTCCATCAGCAAAACATTCTCATTTCTCTAAGCAATTTGAGGTGCGTGAACCACCATCAAATAAAGACAACGGTAAAATTTTAATTAGTTTCCGTACGTAAGCGATCTAAAGCTTTTTTGTCCAACAAAGGCCGAAATTAGTAAGCAGAGACGGTACAGAGCAAATTACATAAATTTCTATCTGGAAGTTTGGAACTTACTGGTTGCTTTAAATGGTTTCCAGGAACCTGAAGGGAAAGGTTTTCTCCGTCTTCTTGTTAGTAAGATTTGTTTTGAACTGGTAAGATTTGGTTAACTGTAATTGAATTAGAATTGTGTGGGTTTTTAGTGAAGCATCACTATGGCGTTTGCCAGTTTTGCTGATAACTTCCTGACCAAAACCTTTAGGATGTCTGACTACGGTCAAAGCGGTCGGTTAAATACTTGTGCCTATTGATGTTATTTCTACTTAAACCACTTGTCAACTGTCTTATTCTTTCATCTATAAATTCTTCAGACACTATTTAACATTTTAGTCAAGAATAATTGAGAAAATCTCATTCAGATTGTGTAGGTGGTATCTAAGTATGATCAAATTAGAACGCCTAAGTATTTGGCTGGATTTATTCTTGTACAGAAAATTAATAGTCGTAAGATCCACAGATATTTGTTTATCGTGTAGGCGTGCCTGCGGTATACAATTTCAGTAATTACTAGAACAATCGTGGAGCATAAAGACATATTTTGGGGAATAATTTACTTGAGTACTATCTATCAAAATGTTTAGCAAATATTGGTAAACTCCTATAAATAATTAGTTTTAGGTACCATTCGTAAAATTATTTTTAGGCGCCTTCAAAGTACTATATTATTTTAATTTTACTGTTAATAAATAAATGGTGTGTGGTTTTGCGCTGATATTATTTTTTTTTACAATATAAAAAGTAATATTTCACATATTTAAAAGAAAACTAGCCAGTTAATATTTTGGTATTGCGCAATTGGAGATTGATAAAAGGGTATTTAGGTTTGAAAGAAATTTCTATCGTAGGTAATTATATACATTTAAAATGTTTTACACTGACGCACAGGACACCCCCGCGACACAAGAATGAAATTCTTTAGTCCGAGAGTTGTTTTTAAAAAATAATAATATAATCTGTACAAAATCTCTTATCGAGAAAGGCATAATCAACTTTCAATTAAATAAATCTTTTATGCCCACTTTGGTTGTTGAACTATAAATTATGAACATGTTTTTTAATCAAGTGGGATGTAGGTACCGACAAAGTACCAAGTTACCGTAAATTCTTGGTAAACCGTTAAGTACGAGTTGATAAAGTTCCACAAACTCTGAATAAGTTCAGCACACAAAATTGTCAGTATTCCTGCGGCTAACCGCATTTTCCGCTTCGACGAAATTAATAAAAGTTTTTGTTTATACTCGATATTAATTAACGGGTTAAATTTGAAAGAAGCTGTATCAGTTTGCCGAAGTATTTTCGTGTGATTATGTTAAACCAGAAATGTAGTTAATTAGTTGTCAATTAGCGATGGTATTGGATGAAGTATTGTTTTGTGATTGTTATATCTATTTTGATAATTTATAAAAAAGAATGTTCATTTTATGTTTAATTTGCTATCAAGAGCTTAGGGTACTCCCCCCTAGGTTGCATTACAAAAATTCACCCTCCATATATTGATATCGGCCTATGCATATTCATAGTGTCCCAAGTTATCTCACTGCCTTAATATTTGTATAGATTGGACGCAATCTAAATACTGACCTAGATACAGTATGCAGTTTGAATTAGTGACAGGAAGACGTTCTATCGACAGAGCAATAAAACGTTATTGGCTCAGTAAAATAATAATTTCGAATTACTTTTAAATTAAATAATAATTTCTTTAAAATAATTTAATCTTAAAATAACACCTAATGCAATTATAAAAAGTTCGATGCTTAGCAACTGATTAGAAGGTTCTAAATTCTAAACCTCCGTAGATAAATTGCAATAAGAATCTGCTAAATAGTTGCAAGAATTTTATAATAACGCCCAGTTATTAGTTTAAGAGTTCCATATTCAAAAACAAATCCTATATTAGTAATAGAGCATAGAAAATTTCTTAAGAATAAAGACAGTACCAGACTGACTATAAATACATGTTTCACGTCTTTAAACTGCAATCCGATTAAAAAGCGCCGCACTAACTCAACAGTTTCCATTACAATTTCAATTCTATCATCAAAAAAATAAGGTACGTAATTGTATGTGTCCTCAACTGTCATTTTAACACTTTAGGTACCAAAGAACAATGGCCGTGGAACGTAGCGAAATTCAATTTTAGATTCGCTGAAAGTTTTGAGTCTAAAATCTCATTTTGATATTTTAAATGTGCATTTACGTCATAGTGGAAATTTGTAGGATTTAAATGGAAATTATTTTTCTGTGACTCGTTCTGATATCCTAGTAACATCTGGTGGGTTTAAAACGCCTGAATAACTGGACGTTTAGTCACAGTAAGAGGTTTAACTTAGATTTAATAATCCTTTTCCTCGACTCAACAAAAAAAATAAGTGCTTGAATAAAAAATGGCCGTCGAACTATCGTTTATCACATATCATAAAGACTACTAATATTTTTTGTACAACGACTGTTGCTTGCTTCACCTATCCACGGATCCCTAGTTCCTATTGCAAACACTACACTCTTTTGTTTTTGAGAACTGTTTACATTCATCTATATAAATTGAAAAAACAAACAACTAAAAAAAGGTTTTAAAATCATTCAGCCAAGTCCCATCACTTAGGATTACTTTATGAAAGTAAATGAGTTTGATTGAAAAAGTGCTAATGGATTTTTTTATGGAATTTAAACTACCAACCTATCTTAACAGTCTATCACACAAGTGCTTGTTTAAAACTTATGTTTAATTTACAAGAAAAGATTTCCGAAAAACAAATGTACATAACTATTGTATGTTATTATTTATTTTTTAATTAAATAGTGGAAGGAGAAATTTGAATATCAGTCAGTGATCTCTTTACATAAGTAGGTAATGCGACTGGTGCGTTTAACCAGTAAACGCGGGTTTGATTCCTGCCTGAGGTTAAAATTTTTCTTTCTACTATTTGTTTTGTAATTACAGATATAATTATATCCTCATATACTGTCAGCAAGCTATGCTCTTGTGGTTTTATATTTATATTTTTCCACTGTAGCTACGTATTTCTTAGAAATCTAAACTACCTTCAAGACCTATTGACTTTGTAACTGACAATAAAAACAGACATAGGTATCATATTCATTATTCTATCGTAAGCCTATAAAACTACATTTTACTAGGTAATAATTATAATTATTTGTTTCCTTTCTATAATACATTATAGTAACTATAATACCAGCTAGTAACAATACCAAACAATAGACAAAGTAACTTTTTTCTTCATTAATTACGAATGGCAACTTCAATGGAATCAAGTTAGAGTCACTCCATAACAATGCAGGCAACACTCAAAGAAAACGGCAACAAAGTTAAACCTACGGGTTTAACTATTGTACTCCACAAAGAACTATTGAAATATAAATGAGAACCAGAGAGGCACTTCTAATTTAGTACAAACGTATGAATAAACATAAAACCGTTATGCCTTTATACAGGGTGGTTTATAAATCATTGTCCGAATATTTTAGGGTGATAAGTAGTACCTGTGAAATTGAACAATATTTTCTAAGAAACAGGTCGAAATATGAAAAAAAAACAAACAAGAAAATGGATCAGTGACTATTAATTAGACATGGGCGGTCTGATTTTTATTTCGACTAATTATTCTTGTAAAAATTGTTTAATTTCACGGGTACTATCATACTGAAAAAAATTCTATAGTGACTAAAAATCAACCTGTATAAAATATGTTTCAATAGTAAATCCTATCGGAAAACCAATAGAAATAAAACCTTAGTCACAACAAAAGATTACATATAAATTCCTCTGATTACCGACATAATATGAAGCACTAAGTAACTAGTGTCTAATGAACAATAAAAGAAAAGAAAAACCTTTGTTTTAAAAGACTTTTGTTGAAATAAGGGTGATGATAGACTTGAGCATTTACTTGTAATGAGCATTTTACCGAATTTTACAATTCACAAAATAAATAGTATGCTTTAGCTAACTTTCGAGCGAGTATTCCAGCGAACATTCTAGCAAATTTACTAGGTGAACATTGACCTAGTAAATTTGCTCCGAGATTTTGCTTAGCCGAGCAATTTCGTCATTGTTCCATCACACTATTAAAGAAAGAAACACTTAAATCATAACTCAAATCATCTTATTAATTAAACGGCAATACGGAAAACAATACAATAAAATTCTTTTGACAATCTTTTATTACGGACCTGCCTAACTGGCGGTAGCTAACTTAGGAAATAAAATAATTAAATTGTAGTTTTTTATCGAGCTTTGTTGCTATGGTTTCATCTTCCTGTTACCTTTTAATAGCTTTCATCCAAAAAGGAACACTTGCAAATATGGATTAAATCTAGTCTAGCGAGTAAAAGCGAGCAATATGATATTGGAAAGGTATTTTATAATAAAACTTTTTTCATAGCAAACTTAAAATAAGGTCTAAAAAATATTAAAACTATCAAAACAGCTATACCTACTCCGTTATTGTCATCACTAAATACAACTACGACTTTTATAAACATTTCAACAAATTTATTTCGGTGATATTTTTATTTACTCATGCTATAAAAAGAACATCTTTTTATAGCCTATTATGGTTATAGATACTTGCTACAACGGTTAGCATACTTAATAGCTTATAATTGATGTAAACGTTCTATTCTGAAAAATGTTCAATTTCCATCCATATTGAATATTTTCTAGTTCGATATGTGTTGTGTGTGGTGTTGGTCCAAGTGTAAAACTTGAGCGATTGAGCCCAAACAATTGTTTTTAATGTGTGAGATTTCATTTTTATTTGACAAAATGGGTTCAAAACTTTAAACTGACCGTGGACGACGGGCGTGCGGGGTGATCCGCGATATTTCGCACCGTGGGATGCCAGCTTCATTAACATCCCTGGCACCAGAAATACATACCTAAAATACCTACATAAGTGCCTTCAATAATGATAAGTTTCTTTCAATACGAACACTTATTAAGTTATCAGATTTAAATACAATTGTCAATTTAAAAAAAATACTTTTACATTTTTTTTTTATTATTCTAGCAACTAAAATTTTTGTCACAATTTTCATTTTAAACGTATAATTTCTAATTTTTATTTATTTACAAATAAAATGTTTTCAGTTACAATTCGTTTTAAAAATTAAATGAGAAAAGGTCGTTATAGAAATGGGAGCTTTTAATTCTAATTTCAAAAAGATTTAATTCTATCCTAATTACTCTGTGAACAAATCGTAGACGGTCAGCTGGCTGTCAAAGTCTGACATTCGAAATGTGAATGACATTCATTAATAAAGATTTTTAATGGTAACGTACTTTGATATCCATAATTACATTGGAATCTTGATTTAAAGTAATTATAACGTTAATACGATAACTGTGTATGAATTATTAATAATCTGTGAATGTGTTTACAGCATTTTGAATCTGTATGGCATTCGGGAAGTGGTTTATCACCACTCATATCATATTGTGATAATCATCGTTATTTTAGTACTAAGTCGTTATGTTTGTTCATTTTGACGACCCCGTGGTCGAGTGGCGTACACACCGGTTTTCAAGGTATCGCCAGCTCCGAGGTCACGGGTTCGATCCCCGGCCGGGTCAATGTAGAAAACCTCTTTTCTATATTGTCTCGGGTCTGGGTGTTTGTGGTATCTTCGTTGTCTCTGAATTCCATAACCCAAGTGCTTTAGATACTTACTTTGGGTTCAGAGATTGTTTTGAAATTATAAATAAATAAATGTGGACAACTTCACATACATTGGTATGTGAAGTTGTCCACATTTATTTATTTATAATTTATTATTTGATTCAATATGTTTCTGTTTTTTTTTGGTAAATAATATCTATTATTTATGTTACAATAAAATTTACATAATAATTATTATTGTCATGTGTTTATTAACGAGAAAATGTTATTGATGCTACTTTTATTTATTTTAATAATCAGAATTCTTATTAAATTATTTTTTTCTCCTTAGGCGGTTTGCAATCCTTTTACGCGAAAGTATTATCCCACGAACACGACAATGTAAGATTGAAATATACAAAAAAAGGGATTTTCTATTTCAGGCATGGTAGATGTTACCATGTATGTCTGCCGGAGGCTTAGCGTTATATCGACATGAATGAGGATCAATATAATAATGTGACCTCGTTTTGATTTTCTGTTCACCATAAGTTCGAAAGTTCTTGGTGACTTAATGAAGACTTATATACATATAATGTGCTGGTTTGACTTTGACATCAGGATACAAAATTTTTTCTTTAAGGGACATATTCAGGGCTTTAATTAATGTATATACTGACTGATTATATAATTATAACGCTTAACTAATGTTAATGTGAAACCCTTTATTAAGCGGTTCGGTTTCACTTTTATTAAATTACAACCTTTTTCAAGATATTATTATTGTTGATAAAAAAAATATGTAGACATTTCGTAGGTATATGTTATTTTTATACAAAACATTGAAAGACGAATATCTTCGTCTTTTGATATAATATGTATATTATTACAGAAAAATAAATAATTCTGTTATCATTTGATATAACCATTCGATATTATCTTCCTTTATATTATAGAAGTATAAATAGTTTTGGTACCATCTGGTATAAATAACACATTGTCACGGTAACGCCTGCTTTCTGATCGTGTTTTCAATTTATACCACATAAAAGTTAGGGAATGCGGGACAGTGTCGGCTCACAAACCCATACGTTGAAAATGTGAAAATCCCTACAATGTCGTCGCATTCAATTTTAAAGTTATTATTAAAATAGTTTTCGAGCATTGTGCGCCTTAGTCCATATAATAGAAAGAAATGATCAAACAACGAATTAGTTGAATAAACAAAAATGTCATTCACCTCTTCAGAAGAATAGTGGTCGAAGACACTTTACTTTTAAAATTAGGTATTTAAAAAAAACAAGTGTAACAAGGACAGCTGCAGATCGGACCACAAAAAAGTTATAATTTGAGGTTTGGTTCTCACCTATTCCCTCCTCCAATATTAAACCAATTTAAAAGATATTTCATAAACTGAATAAGAAGAATGTAGACCATGCCCCTATGTTTTTCTTTTTTATCAATAGTTGTCAAATTTGTACACTACGCATTCAGATGCGTAGTGTACAAATAGTAGCTGAAGTAGACAATTTTTGAAGAGAAAATAGGGGCATCAAAAATCTAAATAAAAAGAATCATAGCTTTAAGTTCATAAACCTGCGATGAAGCAGGCGAGAGCGTTTGTATGGAAAAAAGACCGCCTACCTTTCCTCTTAAGGGTAGGTTGATAACTAATTTTATTAGTTGTACTTGAATAGATAAAGTAGTCTTTCATTTTGATTATAATTATTTAGGAATATGGACGGTTTACTCACGCGCATTCTCGGGATCGCCAGACCCAATAGGATACCTTAATCTTAATTATGAATACATCGCACATAGTTCATTTTACATTTTGTATATCTCAATTGTGCATGTTCTCAAGTAAGATACATCTTTTCCTGTATCTTAAACCGAAGAAAAACCAGCATGTATTGTATATAGATATTATTATGTAAGATGCATAAATAAAATGCCTACAAGAAAAACCCCACAAATGAACACCCTTTTAACCCTAAAGCCATCAATAAACCGTACAAACTACTTGCAAACGGTGGACTAACAGATCTTATCATTAAAGAAATCCGTTTGCTACAGTTTTTGGCTCATAAATTACGTATCAGCACATCCCACCCCCTATTCTAATAAATCTCGGCGGTTCCCACCCTGGGGTTGGAAAAATCCCGGGGTATAGCGTGGCGATAATCCTTCGGATGAGGGATCCAATGACGTAATAGAATAGCTGAGAGATAAGTAAAGTTTAAAATTGGCTGCCACTGTTGAAGGGTTAAATCAAGATTTTTTTAAGTCTGGGTGATTAAGATTGTGTGAGTGCTTTTCTTTGAGTGGAATAATATTTTAGTTACTTTGATATTGATAAAGTAAGTACTAATATCGGATTGAACGACAAAGGCAAGTTTTGGACTGCTCATGTTACAAAAAAAAATAATTTTCCATCAAAACCAAAAAATAAGAATAGAAAATAAGCAAAGAAAGTATAATGAAGTACTTACTAGTCAAATATTTATTTAGTTAAGATCATTATAGAAAATAGTTTTTCAGTAGATATGTATGTATATTAAGATATAATAAACATTTTAAAGTTCAAGTGAACTTGTAGCACCTTTTCAAGGTGTCGCCAAATGTGAGGTACCGGGTTCGATCCAGACGGTTAAATGTAGAAAACCCACTTTTCTGTATTGTCTCGGGTGTTTGTGTTACTTTCGTTCTCTCTGATTCCATAACACAAGTGCATTAGCTACTTTGGGAGCTGAGCAATCATAATGTATGTAATGTTGTCCACATTTATTTATACTTTTTTAAAGAATAAGCAATAAATGTGTGTAAATTATTTTAATAAACTTCTTTCAATTTAACAAAAACTATGTCAGGGTAAGAATAGTACCTGATAATAATACCTTCTAATTGACATTATTATTTATTTTATAGCACCATTCATAGTTAATTATAGCTTTCTAATTGTATTAGGTACTTCATGTAATAATCGACAAGAAAAAGAAAAGATAATTACAGTTCAAAGTTTCCCAAACCCACAGTACGATGAGACATTCTTCTGTTTCGAAAACAATCGAATACTTTTCTGTAATTCAAAATAATAACAGTCCTACCAACAATTTCGTTCTACAACGTGTAATTTTTTCATAATTTGTTACCAAACTTTTTGGTCGACACTAACAGTGAGTTTATTTGGTAGCATCAAACTTTTAATTTGACTGACACAAACTCGTGTTTCAACGGTCGGGGAAAGTTATATCTGCCGTGTTAACTGTCCTTGTTATGTTACAGTATTTTGTGAATAATATGTGTTAACTAGAATCTTTTATTAAACATTTTAACCTATTTTTAATTACATTTACTAAGGTTGTTTTTCTCTTGATTTAGCCTTCGAAACACTAGGAGACAGACGAAGCAGCGTGTTGCAGTACATGTACTTCAGTAATACAAGGAATGTTCCGAGCCATGCGTTCGCTCTAGGAGCTTAAGCAAGCAACATGCACCGCGTCACGTAAAATTTTGTAGAGCGTGTTGCGGAGTATGTTGCGGGTCACTGAGCAATACGTAGATTTGGGCGTTACGCATCATGTTGAGGAACATTTTGTCAACTTGTATATCCTTTGCTTTATTTTATACAACATGGGTTTTTAGTTTCGATTACAGCAAAATGGCTTATAAAAAACAGTGGATCGAACTGTTTTTGTCTCAAATTTTATAAGCCATCTTTCATAATGCATGTAACAACATTTTATTTTTAACTATTTTTGTAATTTATTTATACATAATTGTTGCCCGCGGCTTTGCCTGCGTGGTTGTTGGTTATCGCAGCAAAAAGTAGCCTATGTTCTTTCTTAGGCTTCAAGCTTACCGCATACTAAGTTTCATCCAAAGCAGTTAGCAGTAAAAGCATAAGAGACAGACAGACACAGTTACCTTCACATTTATAATATTTGTTTATTATCTTCCACATATACATCTATCATTACAGGTAGTTACAAGGGCACAATTACGTATCAAAATGTCAAAATCAGCGTTCATTCTATTCTAATAAACAACCAATTATGCCGTAACTATAGGCATTTGGACTACGCATTTCCAGGCTGTCAGTCTCATAAACTAATGAAATTATCGTTTTAAACATCACGCGTAATTAGCGACGTTAATTTAATCGGGATTGTCATGATTTTAACCTGGTTCACATGTTACTATGTTTAGATTATCTCTATTCTAAGTTAAAATAGGCTTAGGATATACTAGGTCTCTTTTAGATCTTTTAGATCAGATTTCATAGTTATTTAACAGTATAATAATATTTACTGTTTCCCATGAGTTTTTTTTTCAGGAATTACCCAACTAGAGAGACATATTGACACCTACACATTAAATTTCATGATTGAGAACTAATCAGAGTAGGTTGGGTCTGAAACAGGTTGAGCGATTTCAAAGAAAAGCGTGTGAGTATATCGTTAACGAATATACATAATAGGGATGTTGACTAAAATATTTTTAATAACCGTCTTTTAGATTATGAAAACATATTAGACTAGTGTTTTTCTCCTTGTCAAAACAATAAAAATTGACAAATATAAAGCATCTTAAAGTTCAAGAGTGTGGGCTTGTGACGTCTAATTTTGGCTTTAATTGTACTGTTACAGTGACGTCACGCGAAATTTTTACATTCACTGTATCTTTATTATATTTTTTGTTTACGCGACAAAAGAAAAAAATACTTATCTAATATTATTTAATTTCTAATATATTTTTTTAAACTAGGCACATTAAACTATTGTGCCTAGTTTAAAAAAAAATGATATTGGACTGAAGCGGTTTTGCTTTTATACCCCTCAATTATGGATCCTTTTTCTGAAAGTTACAATAAGTAGAAAAAAATAATTATACTCTCCCCCAACTTTAAAGGAAAACAGGCTAAAGTAATTCCTTATGGATTCCTGTTTGCTTAATAAACTCATCACATTGTTATGAGATTAGTCATGTAACAAGGACAATGTTGCACAAAGAGTACCGGAAATAATGCATGGGTATCGCCACTCAGAGGGTCTACTTGCATCCCCCTAGGGTACAAAATCGTGAGTGCTATGCATTTTCACAGACAGAGCAAAGCACTAAAAGTATTTGCAGAACTAACTAAATAGAAAATTCGGTGAAGAGTTTGAGACTAAAAACTAAAAGCATCAACAATTCTTGAAAGCTCTATTGATTTTCTTTAATTAAAATGACCTATCCTCGTAGATAAGTGACATTTCTACAAGCGTTAACGATGATAAAAATTGCGTTAATTACATTAAATGTATGGAAATGACATATTATCTTTTCGATAAGTCACGTGACTTATAATAGTCAATTCCATACATTTAGTAGTAGTACAATTAATATCACTTGTCTAGGCGGTTTGTAATAAGGCATTTAATTGACTAATCTACTACCGCGTTAAAGGATAATTAGAAACTCTAAAAATATTCAATTGATCTGAAGAACATCTGAACTTTAAGCAAGTAGTCGTGAATGACACACATTTTTTTACATGCGGAGATCAAACCCTGTTTCTGCTCACAACAGTTGTCGTAGTGATCTATTTATATTACCACTCCGTCATCCAAGAAAGCATAGAACCCATATTACATTTGTTTTTCAAGTTTTTTTTTTAACTTGTAATGTAGGTATTTATGTAAGTATGTATGTTTATTTAGGTATTCTGGAATCCAGAAGGCGGCCATACACAGTACATCTATCTATAATGTAACGACGGAATCCCATTGTGTTTGGGCTTGTTCGATTTGTCTTCACTAATACAATGATACTAATTTAAAAGCTTGCGTTTAAAAATATAATTTTAATAAAAAAAAAATCTATGTAATTCAATCAATATTATTTTTGTATTTGAGTACTCTTCATAGAAACCTTTATTCTTTACACGTCAAACGTAAAGACGCTTTACAAAAGTAATATTTAAGTAGGTAATTTCAGCACTCTGAAGTAACAAAACCTCTTTTTGTCGACCTCACATTTCCTTTACATATTATTCCCTATTTTACAATAGTTGTTTGTGACAACAGTTCTCGTATGTATTTTCTTTTATACTCTGTGTATAATAGGAATCCAACCTGACATCAGAATGACGTGTGATTGGCGGGCATTTTTATTTTTTATGTAAATCTTTTTGTTTTCTGCCAGTTTCCTTTTCCCTCTTGGATTCCGATCCATTCGGTTGTGCTAACAGTCTCAGTGTCAAATTTTAAATTAAATTAAATTAAAATTAGTGAATTTACCGAGCCGTGTACCAGGAATACATAACAAGATACTGGTCTTGACCACTACAGCCCCTCCCATATTGTACGAAGGGGATCGTGCTACGAGTGCAAAAGAGACAACAATCTGCGCACGCGTCGGATATCAAGCGCCGCCCACATCGTGAGAGTGAGACCGAGCTATAGGAAAACGTGAGACAGGTGACTGCGCGCACGCTTCGACTCCGCCCGCCACATGCGTGAGTGAAACCATCTCATACAAACGACTATCTGTACCTGAGGCCCACTTCTAAGACCTCACTAGCTACCTGTATTAGAGGCGGCGACTACCTACCAGCTGATTAACTAATTGCCGACGGCTCTGACCCAAATAGGCCTACAGAAACATGTCTGCGCAGAAAACGTCGCCTTCCCGCTCGCCTATATCAAATAAAAACAAAGCTCAAATGCAGTATTCCTCGGACCCATCCCTAAATCGTACCTCACCTAATAATGAAGAATTACCATCGCTCAAGGAAAACGTAACAATGCGTAGCAAACGACCAAGAGACGAAGCTTCCTCACCCAACAAATTCACCGTTTTTAAAGATGAGATAAAAGACCTAATTAGCTCACTTGTCGGTGCACAAAGTAAAGAGCTCGCCTCCATATCCACCAAACTGCAGGAGTTAGCCGAGTCCAATGCGAAAATTGACGCGGCTGTCTCACTATTAACTGCTGAAAACAAGGAGTACCGCAGTAAAATTGCAATCCTTGAAGATCAGAGTAAAAAAGACCGGGAGTACATTTGTATATTGGAGGACAAAGTGGAAGACCTCCAAAAACGATCGCGTAAGACCTGCGTAGAAATTAAAAATGTCCCCAAAAAACCCCAGGAAACCAGGGATGACTTAATTCAAATGGTTATAAATCTTTGTAATACCATTCATCTCGGTTTTAATGGATGTGACATAAGCGACATTTTCCGCCTGAAACCCCGAGGAGAAGGTGAGAAGAAACCCACTATCGTGGTAGAATTACGGTCAGCAATCCTGAGATCAGACCTCCTGAAAAAGGTGAAAGATTTCAACGTTAAAAACAGGACTCGACTACAGGCCAAGCATCTTGGAATTACAAGCAACGAAGACACTCCTATCTTTATAACGGAACAACTTACTCCTAAGGGAGCTCGGCTGTTTTTCCTGGCTCGGGACCTGAAAAAGGCTGGAAAAATTAAGTACTGCTGGACCTCAATGGGAAAGATTTTGATCCGGAGAGATGACACATCTAAAATCATCCATATACAACACGAAGCTCAGGTGCAACAAATAATTCAGTCACAATGACTAATTATGGGTAGATATATCATTAATCTACTTCTCTTACTTAAAACAGCTTACCTAAACCTAAAATCTAAATTGTCAAATAATAAGTTAATTGTCTACTATACAAAAAAACACGCACAGAAATCTACATGCAAATTTATACACGCCTACACACCGATACACGTCTACACACAACATTGCCTCTATCAAGCTAGGTATGGGCTGCCTACCTTGATAAAGGTAATATCAAAAGTCTACTATATACTAAAATTTTCACACAAATACACATACAAACGCTTACATGCCTCCACACCATTATACCACAATAACAACTACCTATTTTATACCCCACACATACAGCACTTAAACTTTCACAAAAATCATAAACACGCTAATAATATATACATACCAACATACTTACACGCAGTCTACAACCCTAAAAACAATAGTTCTAAAACTATATTAGTTCAAAACCTATATTACCTAGATTTTAAATATACTATATGTTACCCCTTATTTTCCCCTAAACTGAATGTTGAATTCATCTGTAAATTCTTGCATTTATTAGAAACTGATCCGCTACTATTCTTTCCATCTAACTACCCTAATAGCAATCCCGAGAGTACTAACTTAATATGTTTAAATGGATAATTTCGATACATTAAATGAAATTGATCAGATTAAACCATCGGATTCTATAAAGTGTGACATTCAGGAACTAAAATTAAACACGGAAAGTTCTTCACAAAACTTAATTATATTAACGCAAAACATTAGAAGTATTTACAAAAATTTTGATGACTTACAACTTACTCTATCACAACTAAAATATGAAGCAGATATTCTGATTCTTACAGAATGCTGGATAAACCCTATAAAAAACATACCACTAATAGCGAATTACACATCATTCCAAACAAATCAACATATCAACCAAAGTGACGGAGTAGTTGTTTACATCACAAATAAATTATCAGTAAAATGTAAGGAACTTAACCTTGTTAATGCCACCGGACTAGAGTTAAATATATCAAACTACACCATTCTAGGTATCTACCGTTCCCCGTCATTTCCTAACGCAGGTAACTTCATTACATCCCTTAATCATCATCTGGATAATATTACACCTAATAAAAACATTTTAATCCTAGGGGATATCAACATCGACTTAATTATTTCCCCTTCCGAAACTAGTCAAGAACGGAAAAATAGACTAACCTACTTAAATATGTTATCTACACATCGACTTTTACCATCTCACAACCTACCCACGAGGGGTGATGGATGCCTAGATCACGTCTTCCTAAATCTTGATACACGAAAAATATTTGCTTTTACAACGGTGTTAAATACAACAATAACAGACCACTGCCTCATTTTGTTAGCTATCGAGAATAATAACTGCTATAATATATCTAATAGGCACAAAACTATAGTAAACTTTGAAAATGCCCATAACAGTTTAAAAAATATTGATACATCCTTCTTTAACCACCTTAGAGACCCTGATACATACGCCTTTGCGCTTATTGAAATGATCAAGACAGCTTTACTTTCGAACTCCAAAACCGTAATAATCACGAATAGCAAAAGGTGTATCAAACCCTGGATAACAGCTGGTGCCCTACGGTGTATTAGACTACGAAATACTATCTACCTGAAACTAAAATCAAACCCACACAATCAGATATTAGTGATAACATACAGACGATATCGGACTTTCTGTGGGAACCTTATAAAAAAACTAAAAAATAAATTTAATAGAGATAAACTTAAAGCATCTTCTAAAAACCCTCGGGCATTGTGGTCAACCATAAATGAAATAACAAATTATAAGCCACCCAGGAGCTCAAATAGTGACTTACTTAGGATAAAATCATGTCCCGAAGACTCTGTAAATTATGTTAATAATTACTTTATTAACATAGGACAAACTCTAGCGCAGAACATCCTACATAGTCAAGTACCCTCAACACCTTGTAACACAGCTAACCCTAATGTGTCCTCCTTTGTCCTCCTAGACACCTCTGAGGAGGAAGTTGTAAATATCCTGATGTCCCTAGACTGTGGTAGTTCACCAGGATGGGACGGAATTCCTACCTTTTTCCTAAAACTGGCCAAGGAGATCTTAGTCCCGCTGATCTGCGACCTGGCCAACCTATGCTTTAGCACCGGTATTTTCCCCTACCTTCTCAAGCGGTCCGTTGTTACCCCTGTGTATAAGAGTGGAGATAGAGACGACGTTAACAACTATCGGCCAATTTCTGTGCTGACCTCCATTTCTAAAATCATTGAGAAGCTCCTGAACTCTAGAATAGTCAACTACCTGACTAAGTTTAACATCCTATCTCCCTCTCAATATGGTTTTAGGAGGGGTGTGTCGGCCCAGGATGCTACTGAGGAGCTTGTTACTATTATAACCAAGGAGGTGGATAGGCGTAACAGGTGCCTGGTAGCCTTTCTTGACCTTAAGAAAGCTTTTGATACCGTCTCTATTTCTAAACTTATACACAGGCTAGAAAACCTAGGATTTCGAGGTACTGCACTCTCTCTTCTTAGCAGTTACCTTCAAAACAGAAAACAGGGGGTAAAAATTGAAAACCATGTTAGTAACGAAAAGAATGTGACGTATGGCGTCCCGCAGGGCAGTGTCCTCGGTCCGACACTGTTTTTGATATACATTAATGAGCTCTGCAACCTTGTTATCGACGGTGCGAGGATACTGTCCTACGCGGATGACACAGCAATTATCTTTTCTGCAAAGACTTGGGACAGGGTCAGGCTGGAGGCTGAGAGGGGACTGTCTAGAGTTAGTAGATGGCTAAATGAGAATCTCCTTACGCTAAATACTCTAAAAACTAACTACGTCTGCTTTACTAAATACGCAAACTCTCAGCCTGCGCCTGACTTTGTCATTAGAATTCATTCATGTCGTACTCCAACCCAATCCGCATGTAGTTGCCCTTTAATTCAGAAAGTAGACTCAGTCAAGTACCTAGGTATTATAGTAGACCAAAGGTTGAGCTGGTACCCACACATTGAAGTTGCTACTGGGAGGATTAGAAAACTCATTTGGGTTTTCAAATCGCTGAGGCATGTTATGAGTACAGAACTTCAGAATAAAATTTATATCGCACTGGCTCAGTCTGTAATCATATATTGTATCTCAGTATGGGGGGGAGCAGCAAAGTCGCATTTTATAGACCTAGAGAGGGCACAGAGGTCCCTGATAAAGGTCATGTACTGTAAGCCCTACAGATTTCCTACTGAATCTCTATACGAAATCTCTAAGCTGCTCTCCGTCAGAAAATTATACATACTTCATATGGTTCTACGATATCACAAAATTTTACCGTTTAATCGTGCCAAAATTAAAAAAAGAAGATGTGATATAGTAGCTCCTACATACCCTTCATGTTCAACTTTTGCTAGTCGCCAAAACGTAACTCAAGCCCCAAGAGTCTACAACAAACTAAACCGCATACTAAATATTTACCCTATGCAGCTGTATGAGTGTAAGAGGACCCTGACTGAATGGCTTTTCACACTCAATTACGATGCCGTGGAAGACATTTTGGTTACACTGGGGTGAACGTCATATAAACAAACAGACCCAAAACAAATTTGTTGGTATAATTATATTTTATATATTTTATTTATTTATTTATATATGACCCATTCAAACGCTAATGCACACATACTCACACATACACACTTCTACACACACACACACACACTCCAACACACCCCCACTCTCTCTCACACTTAACACTTACGAACACCCAGTCACACACACCCACTCATACATATACATACATACATTCACACACACATAAACTCACTCATTAACACACATACAAAACAAACTCTAGTTTCACTCATTGATAAAATCATGACTTTTCTATCTTTCATTCTTTCATTGTTTCTTATAAAAATGTGTAACTTGTAGTTAGCACAGTGGAAAAAATTGTAAATCAGGGAAGTGCGAGGTTTATCCCATCACAAGTGTCCTTGGATTACTTTCTGGGAAACCCCGACAACTTATTTGTATGCATATTTAACTTAATAAACACATTTTTTTTTTTTTTTTTTTTATTGTGAATGGACTGTTCCGTTTTGAATAGAGCAAAGAACACGCTTACAATATGTTTAATTTCAGTTTTTTATGTTGGAAAACATTTGTATATTAATATTTAAATTGATTTCATCGTTACAAAGTGGGTGTTTATTTGTAACCTTTTTACAAACACCTGTGAAAAGTAAAAGTTTAATTCTTAAGTATAAATCCTCTTTTGTAAATAAATAGGATATATGTGCCATAAAAAAAAAACAATGATTGATTCTGGTTTTTTTGTTTTTTCGCTGTACGATGCCCAAAGTTATTTAATTTTAATCATCTGTCAAAAAACAAAACGCGAATGCGAACTTTTTTTTAATTTCATGATTAAGCTTACGCGAATGCCAATGTGAATATGAGACATTAATAAAAGTATTCTTTTTATAATTGTGTATTGTGTGTAGACTACATCTCTAAGTGCTAGAACCAATGTCTGCCGTTGTCATGAAAATACTTTATCATTGTGTGCCGGGAACACCTGCTCTCTTAATAGTATTAAAGCGTGGACTACAAGATATAGTGTAGTTTTAAACTAATTTTAATAATATCATTACCTACGCTAGTGTATTTTCTTAACAGGTAACAAAACATAACAGTTTGATTTAATAATAAATAACATACAACATCAAATACATTGCTCTGAACTTCAAATTAAGTAGCTAAGCATTGTTTTATGGAATCCGAGACAACGAAGGTACCACAAACACCTAGACCCAAGACAATGTAGAAAAGTGGTTTTCTACATTGTCTCGGTAAAATAATAACTTAGGTATGATACGTTTTCACTTTTGTAAATTAACTTTAACGTTGTTTTATGTCAAATAAAATTGAAATGTACATTGATATTAATAATATAAGTAATTAATATGTAAGTATTAACTGTATCAAAGAGTGCCGACCGCTTTCTCAGAACATGTGAAATCGCAATTTTGTAAGTTGAATTTGTGACCTTGTGATCGTAAGGTCCCAGATTCGAATCCTAACCATTCCACTATTGACGTGAAACTACTTCAGACACAAGGATATTTACCTTTGTTGGAGGGGTTAACATAATTACTAGTAATATAAATTCCACCCATATTGCACCATAACGTTTAAAAAAAAACAAGTAAAAGTTTCAAATTGTTTCTACACCGTTTCCAAACAAAAATCAATATATATAATATATATAATAAATCATACCACTGGTCTCTAAAACATTGATCAACAAAAAAAAATGTTATTCACCTGACCTCATGTTAAGCGCTGTGATTGGTTGGAAGTCTTTTTTTCAACCAATCACAGTCGTGATCAGTTGATTTGACAACAGATTAAATTGATCAAGAACCGTGGAAACATGTTACAGACTAAATGTACTATTTATGTAATGTTTATAATATAATGTCTTGGGACAACTCACACACATGGCCATCTGATACCAAACTAGGCAAAGCCTGTATTATGGTAACCAGACAACTGATAAACATACTTATATATTTCTAATAATCTATATTTTATATTATAGATAAATTACACCCAGACAGACAACAAATAATCGTGCTCATCACACAAAGAAGTGTCCTGCGTGGGAATCGAACTTACGACGTCCGGTTAAGCAGTCAGGGTCACTAACCACCAGACCAACACGCCCGACAGAACGTTTGTATCGCCTAAGGTATTTACAAACGATAACAATAATAACTTAATGGATCCCTACAGTAAATTACTACGCACACTTACACTATACTTTTCTTATGTACACATAAACCAAATACAACGGGATAAAAGAATATTCATCGCGAAATCTCTCCATCTCCCACCTCTGGCTTCGTAACAAATTGAGTAGAACGCGCCTGTATTGAATCAGAACTAGACGTTAGTTTTCTTACCACGTTCGTATTGTACGCAAGCTGTACAAACACGGTATCTGTTGTGCAATTTCGTTGCATTGTCGAGCATTGGTCTTGCTGTTTACACAGTGGCCCAACTTACAATGTTGGTTTGGTTGTTAGGAGTTGAAGACGTGTAAGATGAAAGTAGGAGTGTTGTTGCTTAGAAATGCAAAAATAAAATCTAACTTAAGGGTGACTACACACTGAAGATTAGTATAAATAGCCTTTTATAGGCTATTTGATAACATTGAAAATATACTACAATGTATGTTCATCCTGTTTAGACAATAGGATGAAAAAGTATTAGGTAACACATTATTATTTCAAGCAAACTTATATACAAAGGTATATTATTTGCAAATTTAGCAAAATTTTAATATATTTTTTATATTTTATCTATGACGGGAACGCCCAATAATTTGACGCAGCTCTTGTGACGTCACGCGCAATTAAAAACACCAATGACATTAAAATACAATATATAATACCAGTACTCGAACCCGCGAATACTGGCACGTTTAACCAGTTGTCGGTTTAAGTTCTGCCGGAAGTTTAAATTTTTCCTTTTTAATATTTGTATTTAACGTGTTTAATATTTTTGTTTATTTTCTAACTTACGTATCTATTAATACAAACACGCACACACACACACACACACACACACACACACACACACACACAAATGCACAAATTATTATTAAATAAAAATGTTTAAATTTTAATTAAGAAAACATTAATAAAATTGGAGTACTTACTACTTCCAATAAGCGCAATGTACTAATTAAATTGTACCATTACTCAAATGAGACTGGGACTGTTACTCCTTAAGTTACAGGTTATTATATAACCTGGCTAGGAGGACAATGATCACCAACTTGAGTTTACATATAATAGTACAAACCCATACCAAGGTAATTGTTAAGACAGTGTCCTATTGTACTAAAATCTGTGTTTATAAATAAATGTGGATAACATCACATACATTGCTCTGAACCCAAAGTAAGTAGCTAAAGCACTTGTGTTATGGAGTTCAGAGACAACGTAGGTACCACATACACCCAGACCCGAGACAATGTAGAAAAGGGGTTTTCTACATTGACCCGGCCGGGGATCGAACCCGGGACCTCAGAGCTGGTGACACCTTGAAAACCGCTGTTTACGCCACTCGACCAGGGAGATCGTCAAAATAAATAAAGATTATTATTCTATTATATTAAATCGATTTTTATTTATATTTTCATACCCAGTCAACATCCGTATTCTATATTTCAGTCAGATCTGAGATGTGAATCGGTAGTCGTCTCACGTAACGACGGTTGCACTTGCAACACATTCAAACATGATATTTGTTCCGCTTCCATTTCAATGCATTGTTCTATATTTATTGAACAAGATCTAAAACAAAAGTGGAACTTGTTTGAGTGAAAACTGAGAAATCCGTTCAGATTCATAATCATAATCATAATATCATGGAACAACCCACATACGACCATCTGATCCCAAACTAGGCAGAGCCTGTATTATGGCAACCAGACAACTGATAAACTTACTTATAATTTCTAAATACATACATATTATAGATAAATTACACCCAGACACAGAACAAATGATTATGACCATCACATAAATATTTGTCCTGGATGGGAATCGAACCCACGACCTCCTGTTTAGCAGTCAGGGTCACTAACCAATAGAACAGCAGGCCAGTCAAAAGATTGATAAATAATTAAAGTTAAAGCTCGTTTGCCGCGGCTGTCTTATTGATGGGTGACCACTTATTAACATACACGTTAAACCTTTGACACTAGCTGCCAATGTTCTTCTGGCAAGCCTTTTCCCAAGCTATGTTGGGGTCGGCTCACAGTCTTACGGAAATCAGCAGAATATCGTATTTTACATGGAGCGACTGCCTATCCGAACTCAATAACCCAGTTTACAGGGCAACACATTATCCCATATTAACTCCTGATTTCTGAAAAGCTGATTAATTTAATCTGTAGTCAAATCTACTGATCACAACTGTTTTTGCTTGACCAAAATACTAACGACATGAGTTTTGAAAGGTGATGAACTATTTTTTGTGTTGATCAGTCTTTTAGGAACCGGGTGTTAGACTGGTTGTCCGAATTGTAAAGACATAACGACTGTCAAATATCTGTGTAAATGTTAAATGCAAATTTTTGGCTAAGTGTACTACGCCGATTTACTGATTTATGTGATTTTCTGTGCGACGACAGACGTTTAAGTGAAAATTTCGACGGTTGATATGTTTAGGGTAATATTAGGTTTTGAGATTGTTTAAATAAAACGGTACGCCTTGTTTTGACGCAAATTGTATGTTACACAAACAACAGTATTATATACAGTTTCCTTTTTTATTCCTCTAAGCTCGTACTATATTGTACAATTTTGTTAAAAACTTGAGAGGTGTCAAGGGACACCCGGATGGAACGAAGTTCCTTTCGAATTGAAATAAAAAAAAAGCAAATGTACATATAGGTACATACACACACACACACACACACACACACACACACACACACACACACACACACACACACATATACATATAGATAAACACAATAGCAAAAAGTGTCGTTACAACTTTTGGTCTTAATTTCCGTCTAGCCCCCTTTCGCAACGCGCGATAAGGAACTTCGTTCCAAAAAAAACAAGTACATATGTTCATTTTTTATACTAGTGCTCTAACAGAACTACACGATATTATGCGCGCTCTACTTATAGTTTACCTATTTATTCCTCTAAAGTGTAAATCAATTCTACCAGCCAGTTACGAACATAATCTATTATGTTTTTTTAATTTAATGTCTTTAGTGGCAAGTTTTTATTTTTAAGTTCTGATTACATTTTAATAATGTTTTTATGCTCCATTCATCTTCATCTAAGTCTATCGGTACATTATTCACGGTATTATAATCTCCTTACAAATGCAAATTAAATTTTAACAGAGGTCAGGTCGAAAATAAATAAGCGTTTTATAATATTAAGACTAAAATAGACCAATATCTTTAACATTTACCTGACCTTTAAGCGTTTACCTTCAAAATAATTATTTTAAAAACCACTCAGAAGTGAATTTTGTACTAAAATTGGTGAAGTGTGAGTCGAACTCAAACACTAATGATTCCGTATCATTGTGTATATACGTCGTATCGTTTCATTGATGTATAATTTTACGGTTACATACCCGAAGGAAGCCAACGGGGCTTTATTACTAATCCTCCGCTGTCCATCCGTCCGTCCGTCCGTCTGTCTTTTAGCGGGCTGTATCTCAAGAACCGCGATAGCTAGAGAGTAGACATTTTTACTGAGTGTATATTTCTGTTGCCGCTATAATTATAAACGAATAGATTAATTATACATAAAAGGGGGGCTCCATAAAATGGTATTCACGGAATGCGCGAAACCGACTTGTACTTGGCTGTTTTTTTTGTCTGGTGATAGTGGCCATACAAATACACTCTTCACTGTCTTTACTTATTAAGACTCTTACTCGAATGACGTTTTCTATCGCTCTGAGTGGAGGCCCATGGTCTCGCCAATTAGTCCGGTGAATCAGTCAAAGCCTGTACTCAGGCAAACAGACTGCATTAGAACTATTTAAAAAAAATCCTCAAAGTTTACACCTTATACCTATTACGGGTTATCTGATAAAGCCATATAGCCCGCTAACAGTCCGACAGACAGACGGACAGATTTAGTTATCGGGTTCCTTTGAAACTCTTGAAAAACCGAACCCAAAAAAGAGTTAGAAAATTCATACGATTTGGATGAAATTATACGTTTGAATAGCTTCGGTTTAAAATATAATAACACTTATTGTTGAATGAAAATGTGGCGTATATAAGTTAAAGCCACAAAGTACCTCACACGAATCATTTCTAAAGAAAAAAAAAATACCCAAAAGTTTTGAAAGGACCGTTATTATATTTAAAAACGAAAAATTTCTGACCAATAATGCTGATTCTGTGAAGGTAAAAACTCACAAAGCATAATCGTTGAAAAGATTATGTTAAATTTTAGGTAAATAAGGTAAAAATATGTGATTTATAGAAAAACTCACAGTTCAAGAACAGGACTTTAGTGTTTACTACCTATAGCTAAGAGACATCTCGACCACGTCAGGTTCTAATAGAAAAAAAACGCATTAAAATAAGTTTATTCCTTTGGGAGTTACATTGCCGTATACAAATATATTAAGTAAAAGATAATTATAAAACTTCTTCTTCGTCACGAGTTAAAAAAGATCAGTAGAATGTCTAATACAATGTGTTTAAAAAGATTCTATTTTATTGTATGTTTTAAAATAAACGTAATTATAAATGGTTTGAAAAAATTGCTGTTCAATAGAAAACCAAGACATTACACACAAAGTTCTACATTTTAATGTTAAAAATATTTATTATAATTAATTCCACAAAATTGGGAAACCAAATAAAAGACGCGAAAAAAATTACGCTGTACAAAAAAGAATATTTAATTCAATAAATAATAAAATAAAGACAATAAATAATAAAATAAAGACATTATAAAATCATATTTAAAGAAAGAAAAGCTGTAAAATTCAAACCAATTCTTTAAAGCAGTTTGGATTGGTTTCTTTGCATAACATTCAAATGTATTGAAGTTTTTGTGAGAATGTTCGGAAAACTTTTCCATAGAAATGCAAATCCATTGTGTAGGACTATATTAAATTTGTTTACTTTGTTATTTTATTGTAGTAAGTATTTAGGTTTGACAATGTTTATTACTTTCCATTCTTACAGATATTTTCTTGGTTTTATTGTAACTTTAGTGATTCACATCTGAAATATTATAATATTACTGATAGCTAAAAATATTTCTTTTTTGTGGGTGGAATTCGCTAGTCGTATACTAGCAATCTTGTTACCCCCTCCAACTAAGCTAAATAATATTATGCTTGTGTCTGAAGTAGGTTCACGACAATAGTGCAATGGGTGGGGTTTCTGTCGATCACAAGGCCGTCACCATAAACATTAGACTATTGCCGCTTCAAGATAATTTCAATGATGTCTTTTTGCGCTACTGTAAATTGTAATTTGAAATTAGTAGCCATGTTTTTGGTCAGAACTAGCAAATTTTATTTCAGAATCATTAATTTTGCCGTTTTATAGGCAGTGCTTAAAAATAAACGAAAAAAAATATATAAACCATAATAAAAAGTAGAACTCAACGCAAATTAATAAACTATTCTCGAGAAAAAAGGCCTTGGATTTTCTTAGAATCCATTTTTATCTCAAGCGGCACTTAATTAATCCAAAATGTAAACCTAGACTTCAATCAAACAAAGTGTTTTCTGGAATCCCGCTTCTAACAACTGAGCACGTTTTATTTACAATTTTAGTATTTAAATATATTTTTTTTAATCTAGAATCGTGCCTAGTCGTGCTGTTTCGTAATCCTTCGGGGGAAGTCCGAGTCATGCCTGGATTGATAAGTTCTAGATTAATTTTATGCCGACTAGATTAGAGTTGCGTATTGTTGCGGATACTTCGATAATTATAGGGCTCTGTTTGATTTATTAATTCGTAGTTCATGTCGCAATTACAAAGTAAAGTTTGAGTTAAATTAAATAATAAAAAATCGCTAATTATTTTTTATCTATATAGATAGTGAACTAATTTTTAACTAGCTGTTCGATATAATATATTGGTGCATATTTCAATTATTAATACTATTATTAATAATTGAAATAATACTATTATTAATAATTGAAATAATACTATTATTAATAATTGAAATAATACTATTATTAATAATTGAAATAATACTATTATTAATAATTGAAATATGCACCAATATATTTTAATATTGTGACATTTTGAGGGTTCTGTACATAAAAAAGCAAATGAAATCTTCATAATAATGTTTTTAAATTTATTAAAACCATGAGTCTACATTATGGTGTGCCGCAGCCCCATATTCATCCCTTAATGATAACACGGTGACATAGGGCAGGGGTGCACTGCACAACCCCATCACGTCAAAAGATTATGCAGATTTCGATAGCACAAAAACAACATAATAATTCAGAAGGTTTAGTTTATGAAATCTTGATACGAAGACCGATTCATATGTTACTAGCTGTTGCTCGCGACTCCGCCCTCGTGGTTGTTGGTTATCGCTTCAATAAGTAGCAATAACAAGTTTTATCAAAATCGGTTTAGTAGTCTTGCCGTGAAAGCGTAACAGATACATAGTTACTTTTGCATTTATAATATTAGAATGGATTATAAAATAACTATCGTTGGCGTAAAACGGGCCTGCTGGTCTAGTGGTTAGTGACCCTGACTGCTAAGCTAGAGGTTGTGGGTTCGATTCCCACCCAGGACAAATCTTTGTATGATGAGCACGATCATTAATTTGTTCTGTGTCTGGGTGTAATTTATCTATAATATGTATGTATTTAGAAATATAAGAGTATGATTATCAGTTGTCTGGTTGCCATAATACAGGCTCTGCCTAGTGTGGGATCAGATGGCCGTGTGTGAGCTTTCCCAAGATATTATTATTATATTATAAAATGGGCCGTAACTCTTTCTGTGTAGGATAAACAACCCATGGGTTTCGTAATGATTAACCCAGTTCACATGGTATGATAGCAAAATTTTGTATTTTTTCCTTCTTATCTGTTAACAAGTTGGTACTTTTGTTATACTTTTAAAGTGATATGATGTACGAGGATGGGGGTTGGGGATGCTTTATCACGATCGCGTGTTCCTGATACTCACGGGTTGAGATTTATAAAGGTTGTTCGCTATACACTGTGAATTAATATTTAAGGGGTGAGATATCAGGGAACTCATGTGGGTGTTAAAAATTGCGATGAATGTAATGATGTACAGGTTTTCACTTGTGGTTGGTTTGAATTCATAGTCGATGAATAATACCGTAATATTTTGTTTATTTTTAATTGTAACAGTATTTCTGGCCAGCCTAGGTATATAGCCTAATAGACCATAAACTTTTCATTTATATAGGTAGATAGATGATTGCAAATCGGTTCAAACTAATAATTTATTTTGTTACTTTTAATCTCTATCCATACAAACAACATAAAGCGATAGTAACTCTGTCTGTTTGTCTGTTACACTTTCACGGCTAAACCGCTGAACCGATTTTGATGAAACTTGGTATTTAATAAGCTGGGATCCAAAGAAAGGACATAAGCTACTTTTTACCGCGATAACCGACAACCACGCGGGCGGAGCCGCGTGCATCCACTAGCTATCGAAACTATATTATCCATAAAATCTTGATTCTCTTCCACTACCACGCCATAAGCCGTTTATAAAACATCCACACTTTATATTCTTGTTCTAAGCTATTTCGCTTGTATGAATAAAGCAGTGCATGCATTTTGAAATGCACTCCTAAAAGGCTCGTGGAAGCGTATATTAAGGTTTTAAGTAGATAAATAAGTTTTATGATACCCGTTGCATGCTAAATGCAAATATAATAAGTGCCGCTTTGTTAGCACTTAACTAACTTATTACATTACTCCATGTTCACTCAATTTTACTTATAATAATTTAATATAATAAATAATATAAATTAAATGAATTTACTAATATATGAAGCTGAAGAGTTTGCTTGTTTGTTTGAACGTAGCGCGTTCGAACAAACAAGCAAATCTCAGAAACTACTGGTCGGAACTGAAAAATTCTTTCAATGTTGGATAGCCCGTTTGTTAAGGAAGGTTATAAGCTATATAACATTACGCTGCGACCAAAAGGAGCGGAGCATAAATGAAAAATGTTACAAAAATGAAAAACCGTTGAAACTTAAACACGCGGACAAATTCGCGGGGAAAAGCTAGTATGAAATAATGTTATTCAAAACAAAATTCATGTTACTTTTAGCTTACAACCCGCAAACCGCGTTCCCGCAGATCTCTGTAACTTATCGAATTAAGCTAATGTATGTATATTAGGGCTTGAAGATAGCAAACCATGCATAACTAATGGAGTTCACGATAATTTGTTGGATAACTGACTTGGAGGTTAACGTAATTCAACCCATTTCAGGTTTAAATAAGAATATAAAACGAAATTCAAGATTTAATATCGGAAGAAAAGTAAATTTATTATTTTTATTTATTTATTTAATTGGATCTCCAATGGAGAACATACTAAACGTAACATTAAAACAGGTAAAGAATATCTTGTGTTTTGAGACCATATTAAGCAAAGATAAAGATATATTTATTCGTCGTAACATCGAACTAAATGTAGATGACATAAAAAAAGGTTTTGTGTTTTGTTTAATGGTATTTTTATGGGACAGATGACAAATTAGTAAATGGCTTACCTAATTGTAAATGAACACCCAGAAACATCTCCAACTGACAAGTCCTGGAGATGTGTTGCCGGTCTTAACAACTTCCCAGTCCAGTCGATAGACACAATAGTTAAACAATGGAAATATTTATTGACGACCTCTGTGATCAAGTGGCGTAAACACCGGCTAACAAGGTGTCCGTAGCTCTGAGGTCCTGGGTTCGATCGCTTTTGCTACTTACTTTGGGTTCAGAGGAATGTATTGTGATGTTGTCCACATTTTTTTTATTTATATATTCATAAGTGGTTAAATAAGATTTGGGTATTTTATGTTATAAGTGAGACTAGCTTCAAATACCAGCTTCCCAAAATACTTTTAATAAAGGTTACGGTTTTAGTTAAGGTACACAGTTTTATATTATTACTTTTACTCTTTGTTTCGATCTGTTGTGAAAATGTAACGGTGTTAAAACATTAAAATTCAGAGAAACACCTCCGTTGTTGGTGAATGAATTTCTATTGACCAAACATCAAACTGTCCCCACAGTTCAACAAAACAAATAGTTAAACTCTATAAACAATGTAAAATCTACTTTTTATGACAAACTTTTCGAAACCTGCAGTTTATTAAAAAAGCGATACAAGCTTCCACGAAAATGGAGAAAATGGTGGCATACAAATACATTTTTAGTTAGCGTCGCTCGAGATGATTGAATGATTAACAATACATGCAAATCTTTTCAATAATAGGATTGTGGTCAATTTTTTTATTTACACGGAACATAGATTATTAAAAAAATATCAGACACTAATTTAATAATAATTTTAATTTTTTCTTTTTTTTTACTTAAACAATGAGGAAGATACGGTAAATGGAAAGGTCGCTTGACGTTTCTTGTAGCAAAAATTTTTACCAACACATGACAGTTCAGGAGCGGGAACTTTGTTATTTTTTATTGATTTGATAAAAGAAACACTACGGGTTTTTTCATTTGTTTTATGTATCTGGTGGACTTAATAAATATTTCCTTTTCATAACCCGTCTATTGATTAAATAAATAAACTCGCATACATACATCAGTCGTATAATAACTGTCTAAAGCCGGCTTTCCACAGTGCGCGCTATCATGATCACCTCGCAACACCGACGAGCACAGATAGCCACACACCGCGCAGTGAGTGTTGAAAATCAAACTCAATTGTAACCGACTTAGCGTATATTTTGACTTGCGTCTTAGTAGACGCGTCTGCGCCATCATGGACGAGCATATTCCCACGGTCAGCGGGTTGATCCGCTATATCACGCACTGTGGTAAGCCGGCATCCAATCTCAGTAATTCTGCCACACCTCTACTATAACAGTGGTGAACACTAGATCACAATAATATAAGCTATAATCCTGTGCAGACGTCCGCGCCTCACGTAGCACAAAACGCTACATACACAAGCTACGAACAAATTAAAACAACATAAATAAAATGTGATTTTACAACAGAAGGTGTAGTCCGATCCGATATTAAATAAGCACTTAAAGTTTTTTTAAACGATTTCAATGGTCACATATGCTTTGAAATTACATAGATATCACCTTAGGGCTTAGAGTAATATAGGTAGTAGCCTGTTGTGCCAATCGTAAGCAATTTTTATCTGTAACTACTAGTGTAAAATCGTTTACTGATTTAAGTGTTTTTCCGTGTGATGACAGACGTCTATATATGCAAAAATATCGATGGTTTCGATATTATCAGGGTAGTATTAGGTTTAGAGATAATATTAATACGACGGCGCGCTCTGTTCACACTAGTTTTACAACGACTGGAGCTTACAGTTCATACTCAGTTAGGCTTACTCAATAGCTTACTTATATGATGCACTTTATTATATACACTTATAGATATACTTTAATGATGCGCAAATGTCTTATAGCGAACTTGAAAATAAATACAAGTAAAACTTCTGTGTTTCTGTATTTATAAAGTAACTGTCAACGATCACCATTTTAATCTAGAAAACGTGTTCCGTGCAGTACCCATTTTTAATTATCCTATTACGTAACACATTGAAAGGGATCGAATTCCTATCATGTCAATTTTTAACGATGTTTGCTTTTGGATTTGAAGATACGTCTAATAGGAATATCTGCAAATATTGGACGAAATTCTTTTGATAACCGTTTTGTTGGATATTTGTAAACATTGATAATTTTATTGAAAGTAAATAACGAAGACATTTTTCGTTTCAAGATATTGTTTGAGTTTTATTTTCTAAATCACTAACTGCTAACAAAAAATTAAATTGAAATGTAAAAAAATAACAATAATTTTATCCTCATTTTATACTCGTATAAATTTGGAAATGTAGAATGAATTTGTGATTGCCCCAGTTACATAACGCATTGTTTCTGACATTAATTACTAATTGTGTTGACAGATCTAATTTCTATCGGATATCGGATATCTATCGGCTATGACACGTATTCCAGCGTGTCATAGGACCAGTGATAGTACATCGGAACATTATACGCTGCGCTTGACACCGGCCACAATGCTGCAAAGCTACTGTGTTTATCTATAGCAAGTTCTTTTATTTCAAATTACGCTGAATCAACTCAACGGGCATTGTTAGTGAGTGGCAAGTTAATGTATTGTTTCAGAATTTGTATGAAGTACGGCGAAATCTGAATCGTGGGTAACGAGACTGCCAAATAAACTCTTTCTAGGTATAAACGTACCAGTGTACAAAGTATTGTTTTGGTCGAAAAATAACTGGGTTTAGGTTCTATGATATTATGCATAATGATGGGTTCACACAATACAAACATTTGTTCGCACAGATTTCTTTACAGACTTTGAATTCTGAGTAGAAAAAATCACGCAGACGTCTTTACAAAAAGTTTGCGTAGACTTTTCACTAATTAAGACTTGAATTTTGGAAAAAAATTAAAGTCTGCATCGTGTGGACCCATAATAACATTGTAAGTTATACCTGAAACAGATTGTCAACTGGTATTATAATGAGTGTAACTTTTAAATGTAAGAAGAGGTTGCCTTGCTGCTTGTTTATTTAACTTTAAAGAAAAATTAAATGACAAACTTCTTTAAGAATATTTTTCGATTTTTAACGTGAAATGATTGGACCTCATGTCTCATTAGCCGCTCGCATTAGTGATTTAAACCATTGTATCACAAACATTTAATTTACATACACAAAGAACATCCAGTCTTGGAACAAGCATTTGCGGATCACCGAAATACTTGTCCCATGCGGGGATCGAACCCGCGGCACGTCGCGCACAATAGTAATTTATTGGCGTTGTAAACTATACCACTCGGCTATCCATGCAGTTTAAATTAGCTTCATAACCACAACATAATTAACAAAGTCATGCTAACCTTCAGATTAAAACAGATCAGATCGGATAGCATTACTTCTAATATAATGGATTAAAACTAAACAGATATCATCAAATCTAGTTTCTACACAGAAGTCTTGAATCTAGTATTGTAAGCGAAACCAACCCAAAAGATACAATCTTCATTATCTGCCCGAATAATTGAGTTGCAAGTCCAAGTTTTAGTATTCAGAATTTCTAGACCAAGTCTTAAAGAAAGAGCTTACTTTACTTCTATAACTGTATTTCGAAGTTATAAGTTTAATTAATATTCTGTTGATAATAGTTAAAGATAATATACCTACATATATATATTATTACCAGCTGTTTCCCGCGGCTCCGCGCGCATGGATTTCGGTTATCGCGGCAAAAAGTAGCCTATTGGCGAAATACTGAAACATCAATCAGTTTTAAGTAGCCGTTAAGTCTCGTGCTGTCTCTGTCACTTTTAAGTGAACAGTAGCGACAGATAGACATTAAAGAACGTTTTAAAGTTAAGTTTCAGTATTCCGAGGTTTGTCCTTTTTTAATGGACACTTAAAACCAAACTCTTAACTAATAAAAAATCCTTAAAAAATGGCGTCACAAATTCATCGATTGCTGTCGACTGAAAGTGTACTCAAAAGACTGGCGGCATCATTACATAATTAAATAACAAGAATGATACGAATTGTGATGTACTGAAATGTAATTTTACAGTGAAAACACAACTCAGCAACGCTCTGTCAGTAACAACAATTACGTAGCTACTATAAAAATAGAAATAATTACAAACATTTTCATATTTAAATTATTGTAGCCAGCTTTAGGATAATTTGTTATAAGTATAATTAATTTGTCAAAATTATTGAGAATATATTTTGATTTTTAATGCGTCCTGTCATTACTAGATCTCATGTCTGAATAACTGCCCGCATTATTGAATTTAACCACTGTATTGCGGGCAGTTTCACAAACATTCAATTCACATACACAAAGAACAACCAGACTTCCAACAAGCAATTGTGGATCACACAAATACTTGTCCCATGCGGGAATCGAACCCGCGGCACGTCGCGCACAATAGTAATTTATTGGCGTGGTAAACTATACCACTCGGATATTCATGCAGTTTAAGTTAGCTTCAATAACCACAACATTATTAACAAAGTCATGCTAACCTTCAGATTAAAACAGATCAGATCGGATAGCATTACTTGTTATATTAAAACTAAACAGATATCATCAAATCTAGTTACTATACAGAAGTCTTGAATCTAGTATTGTAAGCGAAACCAACCCAAAAGATACAATCTTCATTATCTGCCCGAATAATTGAGTTGCAAGTCCAAGTTTTAGTATTCAGAATTTCTAGACCAAGTCTTAAAGAAAGAGCTTACTTTACTTCTATAACTGTATTTCGAAGTTATAAGTTTAATTAATATTCTGTAGATAATAGTAAAAGATAATATACCTACATATATATGTTATTACTAGCTGTTTCCCGCGGCTCCGCCCGCATGAATGTCGGTTATCGCGGCAAAAAGTAGCCTATTGGCGAAATACTGAAACATCAATCAGTTTTAAGTAGCCGTTAAGTCTCGTGCTGTTTCTGTCACTTTAAAGTGAACAGAAACGTCAGATAGACATTTAAGAACGTTTTAAAGTTAAGTTTCAGTATTCCGAGGTTTGTCCTTTTTTAATGGACACTTAAAACCAAACTCTTAACTAATAAAAAATCCTTAAAAAATGGCGTCACAAATTCATCGATTGCTGTCGACTGAAAGTGTACTAAAAAGACTGGCGGCATCATTACGTAATTAAATAACAAGAATGATACGAATTGTGATGTACTGAAATGTAATTTTACAGTGAAAACACAACTCAGCAACGCTCTGTCAGTAACACCAATTACGTAGCTACTATAAAAATAGAAATAATTACAAACATTTTCATATTTAAATTATTGTAGCCAGCTTTAGGATAATTTGATAAAAGTATAATTAATTTGTCAAAATTCTTTGTTTTCTCAGTTTGCGATTCATTATAAAAAGCCTAAGGCGTGACATTTCTTTTCACTCAAGTTTTGTACAGAGTATTTAGCCACTGATTAAAAAAAACAACAAAAAATAATTGAAATGTCTGTGGATTAAGAAATAAGGGAAGTTTGTTATTTAAAGATTAGAATAAAGTTCTATCCTGAGATTAGCAAGTTAGCTATTATGTTTGTTTACCGTAATAAGGTTATATCTATCCAAAAGGGGTGAAGAGTACATCTGGTAAAGAGTCAGTTTACAAAAACCGCTAATAGCAGAGACCTGAAACTTGGAGGGCCAGTTCTTTGTATGACGTAGGCATTCAATAAGAAAGGATTTTCCGAAATGGGTAGCATTTAAGGGACTGAGAAACAGGACCAAAGTTTGTATGGGACAACGTGATTCTTTGGTCCATTATATTATTCTATTGGTTTCGTATTTTATTGAAACTCATTGCCTAATGGGGTTAAAAAGGGGTAGAAAGTTATTTTTATTTTGACACATGTTTGAAAAATCAATTCGATTTTGTTCAAACGTTCAAGTCACATAAAACTTTGGTGCAATGCAACTCTTTCAAACTCTTTAAAATTGGAATGTCAAAAACCATTTTTGACTTCTGCGCGGACAAAGACGCGGCCTAAAGCTAGTCTTTATATAAACCTGTGTATTTTACCAAAAAGACGAACACTTAGATACAACGCTAATTGTTCCTTCAAAAGTTATAAGTAGCTGGGATTGGAGAAACGAAATAATACCTACTCATGTTTCTAAGGCTCCCAGTAAAGTTAGGAAAACTTTCTAAAACATTGTTAAACAAGCATAATGGGAAGTTTGTTAAATTTAACCAAAATATAACAATGATAATAAGCCTTTTGAACGTCGGTTACCGCCTGCAAAACCGCAAATGTTACGGTTAAGTAAATAACTAATTCTTTTAGCTTCCGTTATCGCTTAGTTAAGTTTAACTGTTTTATAATTAATATGTTAAAAGCTTCTTTGTATTTTCATTTCATTTTGAACCGACTTTGAATACCAATTATTCTCAATTTTTTTATATAACTTCGTTGCGCTATAAACTGGAATCAATAATTTTGTTTCTTTATATTATGTGAATGTGATTTTTTCCACTCTTGGGTTTGTTTTATTTAGTGTTTTACAAAAAAAAGTCCTCATTAAACCACTTTGAAAACCAATCGGTAGACCGCACAAATAAAATAAAGTTTAAGCAGAAAATGTCCTTAAACCTAAGACAATAAACAAAACACATCACAAAAAATCGCTAGCTCCAAAAGACGAAGTGTCACGAAGATGTTCGACTACACTCGGCTTTGTTCGCGCTTACAGGATAAGCTCAAGTCTGAGCATCGCCAGTGGCATCTAAGCGCATATAAATATAAATAGCGAGTGTGTTCTGCATAAATGGGCGGCACATTAACCACAGCAGTTAAACATGAGAGAACAGTGCTCAGTTTGGCGTTAGTTCTCGTAAACTAGTCTTACTAATGTTTTCTGTGCTGTGCCGCAAGTAATAAGACACTAATTTAAAATCGATGTATTCAAAATAGTATTTACTTTATCTACCATGCATGTGAACAAAAGAGTGATGAATTTGGATGTGGAGGGCTGGAGAGGAAAGAGGAAGACCGAAAAAAAGGTGGATCGATTGCGTGAGAGATGATATGAGAATAAAATCAGTGAATGACAGTATGACGGCGAATAGAGTAGAATGAAAAGAGAAAACATTGTGCGCCCACCAAAAATAAATTGGGAAAAGGGCAGGAAGAAGAAGAAGACCTTATTCTGTGCTGTGTGGCGAGCGACTCAATTATTTATATGTGGGTCGCTGCTGCAAGCTACCTCGGTATTAGAAGTGTGGCAGTGATTCACATGAATTCATGGTTTAAGGTATATAGATTAGATTAGGAATTGATAAGAATAGGAATACTAACATAGCGGTAAGGAATACTACTATTTACATAATTTGAGTCATGTTACTTGATCAATAAACATATTATTATAACTCATCTAATCTATATCAGTCAATATAAATATCTGAAAATAATTCGTCTTTCAAAGTTATGGCACTTTTGTAGCAATAAACTATTTTCCAGTGACCATCCCAAAATTTCATCCAATAACCAAACGAGTAGAATAGTATTAGGGACGTAAAATATCCAAATCCTACATTTAGAAGCTCAATATTCTTGAGGCTATGTAATAGGAGTGATTGATCACACTTGAGCGACACCTACTTTACTCATTCTTACGTAAAATAATCACGCTCGATCTAATAGCTAGGTGTGAGGATTAAATTTTGGGCTCAATATCGGTATTGTGCTTTCGCAAAATCTGGCATTCAACCTTAATATGATCCAGAATGATGATGAATGATATGGATGAACTGTCTTTGAGCTCTTCCATATTTTGCTACCCCGCTTTCCTTTCAACCCTCGCGCCCCACTGGTACTGCAAGATCTCGTCGATATATCAGCTGGCGGCGTGACGGACGCTCCCGCTCACAACGCCAACGTTACGCTGTTGCTTCACAATTTGCTGCTCTTCCCTGAAATTTAATGTCGAAGGATTATGTCCAGACGGACTTTAAAATGATGCCATTTAAACTGGAGGCTAGTGGATGAGCAGAAGCCGTACAGATTCTAAAGGTTAAAACTGGCTTGTGAATGTTTATCCAGGAGATGATCCACTTGTGATTATCGGCTTGTGGGTTCTCGTCTGGTCCCTGGTAAAGTTAATAGTACTTTGGTGCTTTGACCCTTTAGGAGTCTGGTGTGCTCCGATGTAGGAAGTTGATAAAATTATCACCGATTTTAAAAAGTGTCTTCCGTTCACGAACGGTTTCGGTTCGATGCCTCAAACACGTTTAGCTCAAATGTCATGATCTGATCTTATTCGGTCCAGCTGTCTATCTAAGAACAATATTAATATACGGTTAATAAATATAGCATTATTTTTGTACATAATATTTTATTACTATAAAAAGAAATCAAATATCGAAATGTTATTACAATTCAGTCTACAAATAGTGTTTAATAAAATAGTGCGACAAAACAATATAATCTCGAATTTTAAATCAAACAACATAAATATGCTGAATAAAGTAAAAATAGAGAGTGCAAGTAGATGCGAATATGAATATTGAATATATAATACCAGCCTATAAATGTCCCACTGCTGGGCACAGGCCTCTTCTCATATAGAGAAGGAACGAGCAATAATCACCACGCTTGCTCAGTGCGGGTTGGCGATTTCAGACTCCAATTTTTGGAATCCAGGTTTCCTCACGATGTTTTCCTTCACCGATTGTCAATGATGTCTTAGAATAATTAAGAAAGTACATATAACTTTGAAAAAGTCACATTGGTACTTGCCTGCAGTGGGTTCGAACCTGCAACCTTGTGCACACAAATCCGTCCATTGAACCACTAGGCCACCACGACATTCGACAATATTGAATATAATAATTGAATATAAACTCTATGAATATCATAAAATTTAACGCATTTAATTTTAGTGATATAGTTTCAATTTAATCATCGTTTTAAAAGCGTGGCTTTTTAATTGCCCAATGTATGATTTAAACCTTTTTGTGAGTGGAAAAACTGTGAACATGATAGTTTTACTTACTATGAGCTGGTTTTCCAAGCTTTTAAACCAGGCTCTATAAAATATAAAAAATAATCAAATAATAAAATCAAAAATACTTTTACATTGTTAATGACAAATAATGGTGCTTAGATTCGACGCAAGACCAACTATTAAATCTTACAAATCCAATTTAAATTATAATGATAATATATTCAGGTAACCTAACTCTTTCTCCACTAACAAACATTGAATTATGTTAGGTATTCTTATAGGTATTCAATTGGGCATTTGACAAGACTTTTTTTATTTCATTTAAAAAATATATATTACAAACTTTGTTGAGTTATAAAAACGGCATATTTATTACTTTTAGGTATATTGAACTAGTTACAAGCATTTCAATATTGCTAATTAGACAGAGAGAGCTATAACATAATGTGACGTCAATATTGTTTTCTCCATACTAATCTGGGGCTGCCCCGTACAAGTCGTCGTTTTGCGAAAAAGTTATAGGATGTGAGTACATCACCTAACTTTAAAACCTTATAATTTTTTTATTCGTGTATTTGTTTTATGTTATTACAATTTAAGACTTTTTGTAGAAATATTTGTAATAAATAAATAATTCGATAGCATTCAAATACACAATTATGAACAGACTCAAAGCCTTTTTTATGTTTATACACAACATGGGCTTCATACCTAATAAGACCCACAAATTCAACGAACACCCATATTTAAAACCACACTACATAAAAAAGCCTCTACTGTTGACTACGAAAATAATGTGTGCAATTAGGTCAGAATTTAATCTACATGCACCATGACTCTCTGATTTATGGCTGCCCGCCATATTTGAGTAATAAATCAGGGGATTAAAAATAATGTCGCGTCGTGTTCACGCTAGTTTCATGAACGTTTTTGAGGTAAGCTGGCTGTCAGAACAGAGTTTTAGATGTGCTTGTAATTTTTAGTTTGGTTTTTGGAAGTTAGAGAAGCTATGATGTGAGTTTTAGGTGTTAGAATTACAAGCTGAGAATTATTTTATTTGAATAGCACTTCAAAGTGTAGGTTAAACATTAGACTTTTTAGTTTTCTAGTTACGTTTCGTGTCTCTGTGTTTTTAACTAGTTATTGTTCGCGTGAAAGAGTTGAGTGAGGCAGAGGAGCGAGGAAGAGTTTCGTTGTGAAAGAGGTCTTACCCGGATCAGTAACATACAATACTGAAGAATGTGTCAATTTGCTAAATTTTTCTAAACGGACCCTAGATTCTCTTTCCAGTTTGAGAAATACATAGTAATTTTACGTCTTTGTATCTCTATTTACCGACTATTTGTATTGTACATACCTCTTAGGCCGCCTCTACATGAACTGTTCTAACATTTAGTCAGTGATTAGCGTACACAGATTGCGCGCGCTGTCGTCCGCTATCGCGCGTCAAGAGCGGCTCTTACCCGCTCGCTTTTTGTCTTGTCGCTCGAACCGTGTGCTATAGAAGGTGTGGGGGCCATAAATAAATAAATAAATAAATAAATGTGGAAAACATCACATTCATTGCTCTGAACCTAAAGTAAGTAGCTAAAGCACTTGTGTTATGGAATTCAGAGACAACGAAGGCACTACAAACACCCAGACCCGAGACAATGTAGAATAGTGTTTTTTTACATTGACCCGGGACCTCAGAGCTGGCGACACCTTGAAAACCGGTGTATACGCCACTCGACCACGGAGGTCGTCAAATATAAGTCGACCATAGAAGTATAGTTCTATGCAGTCGCACCTTGAAGCAGCCGATTGCTTAAAGCAGTCCGTGTGTGCGCAGCCTTACGAGCATGATACCTACATATATTATAAACAATAAATATATTATATTCCTTCAAATTCACATCAGTCTTCGGTCAAAACGTGAGCACAAATTACATTTGTCGTCGAAACTCCGTCAACGAAGGGACCTTACTCCACTCACCGCGTCAAAGTGCATGGAAATTATCAATTTCCGGTTTCATATACACCTATCCTTATATTATATAAGGTAAATCCGTGTGTGTAGCGGGTTTATTGATGGAGAAAAATTTATTGCTCTTTTCAGAGAGTTAGATTTATTACTTTGAAGGTAATTTTAAAGATCTAGTTATTTACCTAATTACAACAGATAGTAGAACAATTAATTGTTTTAACAACAATCCATAAAAACTGTGCTTTTTCTCTAGCATCTTATCTTTTACCTTTCAGGGTGTATCGGCTAAAAGGTATTTCTAGCAGTTACACCTAAGTACTACATTAAAAATCATTATGCTGACTAGCTGGCAGTTTTACTAATTTTATTTAACTGCCATTATCATTTAAGTGTGTACTAGCTTTTTAATATATAATAATAATAATATTTTAAACAACTCACACACGGCCATCTTATCCCAAACTAGGCAAAGCCTGTATTATGGCAACCAGAAAGCTGATAAACATACTTTTATATGTCTAAATATATTTTATAGATAAATTACATGCAAACACTGAACAAAAATGAACATACTCACACTCAAAGATTTGTGTATTTCCCACCCAGGGTATTGAACCCACGACCTCTAGTTTAGAAGTAAGGGCCACTAACCACTAGACCAACCGACCAGAAAAGTGTAACATCCTAGATAAATTAAAAACTTTTCCTAACTCTTTCCCCGTATTATAAAATAATTATGATGTTAGCAAACCTGAACAAAAACTGTCTAACTTGTATAGCAGCAGTGACAGTTTACGCGGCTTTTAGCAAAGTGTACCTGCGGCAGATTTTGCAAGTAAAACGTAGTAAGGTATGTAGGGTCGCACTGTAAGCGGGTTATACAATGTTTCCATCTCATATATTTGTGGACGATTTATTCTGTTTTAATTATTTTTTACTGAAGTAGAAAGAAAACAGTAAGCTGTTAGTAATATAAAAGTTTTTAGATAAAGTTAGGGTGGTTAAAGTAGTGGCTTAGGTTAAAACCTGTCGTAATAAATCTATCTGCTAATCTCGTGTCACAGTGATTATTAACGAACTCGTCCGAAACGGCTTGTTTTGGGTATATTTAGATAAATTATTATTATTTAATTTAAATATACACAAAGGTTGTAGGCTATTTTTTATACCCCTAAGTGATAAGGGTGGCCTCGAACAAAACGTTTGCCGGGTCAACTAGTATATTTTGTAAATGTGCGAATGAATAATATTTTTTTAAGTTTGAGTTTAATAAAACGTCATAAAACTAAGTGCGTTAGCGTTCATTTGACTATAATAACCACACATTTTCAAGTTTGGAATTTTTCTGTGCGACATCCATTTTTTTCGGGTCCCATCAAAATAAGAACATAAAAAACTTACAGTTTTCATCAAATTATCCAACTTGATTATATTGCCATCTCACATAGCCAATATTTTTTATTACACTATTTTAATTTAATCGCTTGACGCTTCCACTAAGTCCCCACCTTACTAACGTTAAAAGATATGCAAGTGGGTCAACCGACGGGCATGACAAATAGTGTCGGTGTATTCAAGCAGCACGCGTGTTGCATGCACCGTGACATACTGGAGCCGTGTCACGGGCTTAAGTAGGCGACGTCGTCTTAATGTTGGTAGCATGTTGCCTGACAGTTATGACTGTATCCTCTACTACAATCAGTTTTTACTCTGTTCCATTTGTGGGGGTCACCACGCCATCTACTATGCCCATGCTACGTGCTTTGGTTTTAGTTACGGGACAAAAATTTACCTACGTCGAAGTTAAAAAACTCAAGTTTTGTACTTTATCAAACTACAAAAATAGTTGTAGACGTTACAAAAAATTCTAAACTTTAAAAGAAAAAACCAACAGTTCGTGTAAAAAAAATCTAAGTTCTCCTGTCCTGACTAAGGATAAAAAAACGAAACTAAACAAATAACCCATTATTCATAATTCTGAGAAATTATTTATTACTCCTAGAGCTCGACTCTCTATGGATAAATGTTTATGAAAAGTTTTAAAAGCAAGGTCTGGAGCAGGATCATATTTTGCTATGTGCAAGCATAGAGAAGAACTAACGGTAATTATTAGGAATAACTGTTAAAAAAGTATTTTTTACTTATGCTCAAAAGAAAATATAAAATTGTATCATTTAAAAGTAGCTGAAATATGAAATCTCCATCTTCACTCGAAAAGAAACCATTTTTAAAACCGTGCTCAAATTTTTTAAGCATCCCCTTTTTATATTACAATTTTCTTAACACGAAACTGACAACTGAACTTCTGAAAACAAGGCAACTATGAAAAAGAATCCTCTGAAACTTAAAGTGTTCAGCTTGGGAATTTCCTTACCGACGCCAGATGTTGGGAACGAAATATTACAGCTTACTCCAAGATCGGGGCAACGGAAACAGCGTTGTCTAATAAATAATTAGAAAATGATTGAATTCTTGATTCTTATTTTACTTATTATATTTATTTAATTTAATAATTTTTATCTTACTCACACACATGCACACACACACAAACACACACTATTTTAGAATTTATGTTTAAGTGGTTATTATAGTTCCCTACTTTTACCGGTTTATAATTTGTTATTGGAGAGCGGTTAATATGCCTATGTTTGATATATTGTTAAAGTAGATTGGTTACGCAATTATTTTTTCTTATTTTTATCAAAAAATAAAAAAATATTGTATTTAATATTTTACATAATATTCTAAGGTCAGACCCTTGCTTGTCAAAAAATGCATCAATAACTACATAGTCACTGCTGCTTACATGTAATACATGTGATAAATTTTATACATAGCAATTTAAAGCAAACTGCAAAATATGCTTTTTTATACATCTCCTTATTCAACAATAAATTAATTAAATGAGACTAAGTCACCTTATTTCCGCTCATTTCGTGGCCCCATCTCAAAAATACGTTATTCCCAGCGATAGCTAGTTTGTTTACCCGTGTTTGCGTCTGTTTTTTATATTTTATTTGTTTGTTACACGACAGCCCAAGTAAATGGTACACTGTATTAATGTTTAAAATGGAATTTTAAGTAGTTTGTTTTTAAGTTCTATTCGATAGTTGATAATAGCTTTGAAAAGTTTTGACAGTAATGTACTGTTTTTCTTAAGTAGGGACTTACTTTTGGGTTTTAGTTTGTTTGTAGAATATAATTATTTAAGAATTGAAATCAAGTTAAAAAACGATAAAAGGCATCACACAGGAAAATTTCTGATGTATTATAAATATTATAGGTGTACAATTAATTTTCAGTAGGAACTTAGCAATTTTGCTGAATTTTACCAATCGCCAAATTTTTTGATTTAAGCGCTGTCATTCAAATAACTTTTCTTGCCTCACAATAATTTACCAATAATTTTTCGTTTATACCAAATAATATCATATTGGCGCTTGGTTTTTCTTTAATCCCAATTCTTACATTTTTCATTACCAATAAGGTACGATTACGGTATGATGTTTTTTACGTATATTCGGTAGGTTTGAGAATAGGTCGTTGGTTTTTTTTAGACGCCTACCTAGGCGTTATAAGAAACCCCTTTATGGCCCTCTTTTGAAAATAAATTTTCTAAAGAGGGCCATCCTTATCACCTGATAAGGATAGCCCTCTTTAGAAAATTTATTTTTAATTTAGTTTTTATTCAGTTTTAATTTAGTTTTCCGGGTCAGCTAGTTTTTTACCATTACCAATAACGTAATGAAAAATGTGTCAATTGGGAATAAAGAAAAACCAAGCGCCATTATGATATTATTTGGTATAGATACTACAAGAAAAACAATTGACATGAAAACGTCTTATGTCAAACTAACTAATTAAACATGTACTTCAATACAGAGACAGTGACATGGTGTAATAACGAAAGGATTGCCTAACTAGTCCCAGTATTTGTACAGCAGACGTGTACGTTTGTAGCTCGTAGTATCACTCAGGGAACCCTAAGTTTATACAGAACCGCAGCAGAAATGAGCAACGACACCTGCAGTTTGTACCATCTTAGTTATGTGTAGAAAAGCAACACAGTTAGTGCTTTTATACCCTAACGTAACCTTAAGTGTTTCTTTTCTAATATATAAATCTATAAATAATCTCTAAATTGTAATGAGGGGTTTGAATTAAAATATACAGGTTTATGAATCAAATCAAAAATGTGTCAAGTGTTTTTATAACGATAGCTATTTTTTATGCTTTTTAGAATATCTAATTTATAAAGATCTCGTGTCTTAGTGTTTGATATAGAACTCCTCCGAAACGGTTTGACCAACTTTTATGATTTTTTTTTTGTGTATATTCGGTAGGTTTGAGTATAGGTCTTTGGTTTTTTTATACCCCTAGATAATAAGGAGAGCCACTCTAGAATATTTATTTTTATTTTTGGATTACACATAACAAAGTTTTCCGGGTCAGCTAGTAATATTATGACTAATACACATAGCGATCAATATTTAAAAAAAAATAAACTTAATACCCTTAGCGCAGACACATAGATATATAATTTCCTACTCCGTCTCAGTATTTAATCATATACAATGTATGTATAAGTCACAGCACATAAAAATACCAGAATAGGGATGTTTCCTGGGTATGAAAAGTTAAAATCTATTTAGTCCGTCAGTTAGATAATAAAAAAATATTAGACACGTATTTTTTCTTTTATCAAAACTATAAAAAAAATACAAAGATACACCGCTTTAAAGTTTCGTAGTGGGGGCTTATGACGCCACGCCTCGCTAAAAATCGTAGCGAGGAGTGACGTCACGCGTAATTTCCGTTCTCTGTATTTTGATCATTTTTTGTTTGCAGGAAAAGAGGAAAAAATACGTGTCCAATTAAATTCATTAATCTACAAGACGGACAGTAAAAAAAATAGGAAACAGGCCTATTACGCTTTATTTTTGTCTTTGAACATCCAAAACAATAGAAAATTACAATAACAAATGGGTTTGATTAAGACTTCTATTTGACCTGTATACTATGTGGCTTTCCCTTTAATTACAGCCTGGTATAATTATTACCATTGGTTACGTCTGAAGTTCCAGCACGTAATAATATACAAAGATAGGCCTTAATTATTACGTAAACATTACTGTAAATCTAAATTTCAAACCGCTTTTAAGTTCATTGTAACTCGCACCAATTATACCTAAAATTATGAATGTAATTTTTTATACTGTATTATGTATGTTACGTCTTTACGCGAAAACGGTTTAACGAATGTTGATGAAATTTTGCACACTGATAGTTTATAGCCTGAATTTAAATACAAGATACTATATACCAGTTGTATGCTCCCATGGTATGGTATGATTCAGCGTGATCTATGGATACATCCGCTAAAAGATCTTAATTAACAAAATGAGTAGCGTGACAAATGCAGTTTAACCTCATAAAATTATCTGCACGAGCATTCAAGTCAGCTCCATTTAATTCTTCAAACAGCCCTCTTTACAACACCATAAAAAGCATGTCACTAACAAATTACGGCCATAACGTGGCAACAACCACTTATACCACTTACCCCATAAAGATTGTTGTAACAAAATATTTTCAAAACTAATGACTAACTTGTCATGGTGGAATTAACTCATAATACTAAGTAGATTTACCCACGCCACCGTGTTTGTTTTAGAATTTTAAAAATAAACATAATTTGGTTGTTTAACCGACTGTAAAATCAAAGAGGGTTGTGTATAAAGTTGTTTGTAAAGGGTGCGTTTCGTAGATGAGTGCTGTCACACGTAACAGATTTATTTAAGTCCCGGGAATGTGATAATTTTATTCACGCTTATTCAGATGGGTGCTTATATTTAATTTTAAGATGAGATGTGTGCGTGTTTTGATAGCAAGAATAATTAAAGCGTCTTGTGTTGCTTGTTGTGTTATCAATGTAAGACATATATGTGTTTATTTTTTTATTAAAATAATAATAATAGTAAATGTTGACAACATCACATACATTGCTGTAAACCCAAAGTAAGTAGCTGAAGCACTTGTGTTATGGAATCAGAAACAACGAAGATACCACAAACACGCAGACCCGGAAAATGTAGAAAAGTAGTTTTCTGCATTGACCCGTCCGGGGACCGAACCCTGAACCTCGGAGCTGGCGACACCTTGAATACCGGTGTGTACGCCACTCGACCACGGAGGTCGTCCTGATTGTAATGGTATTGTATAGAGCATTTATTGTTAAGAAGAAGAAGAAAATATTGTACAGAGAAATCGCAGTCAGCAGATCAATCAATAAGATCTGATCAGATAAACCTCGCCGCCCGTAGTGCCTATAGATATCCGCAAAACTTGGAGACGCTTAGATTGTCTTCAAAATGAGAGAATTTTCTTTTATGTTACTTGTTGAAACCTTTCGAAGGTGCATCCACAAACAATCCAAACTGTTTGAAAACAAATGAATTCATTAAATAGTATCCCAAAGCAACGGCTTATGCACAATGCAGTTGTGAAAAAAAAAAACAAATAAAGGTGTTTGTTATATTAACATTGAATCCATAAAATATATGTAATTATGAAATGTCTTTTCATCTTTTATTCCGTAAACATCCAAGCGTTTATTGATATTGCTGTTTTTAATTAATAAATACGATTTCATTCGGCAATATGACTTCGCAGCGCGTTCGTTTGCAATTTTTGTTAAGTAACAATTTTTACACGAAAGCAATCCAATTCCAATCCTGTCCAATTTATGTTTGTATGACCCATATTTTAGTGAATGGGATATTTACGGCCGTAAACACGGTGATATATGCTGTAAGACATGTAAATTTGTAGGCATGGGTAACTATGGGACCTATGTCTCCGTATAAAGAGATATTATCTTTGTTCAAGAATGAGAATTACTAAATAACACATAATAGTACTGAAATTTCGTTTGACCTTTGCTAGTAATAAGGTTTCTATACTCAAAACTATAATGATACACAATCATTATAATAATCCCTTGTAATTAGCTATAGCTTATAACTATACATATATATCTATAGCTTGTCGATTGCAATAAGCACTAATCTCAATCATCAAGCCTTCCTCACTGAACAATATCATCTTGGTATCGGTAAGTGTATAAGTTTGACACCTAAAAATACATCGCTTAAAAAATAAATCTATTCATCAACTATTATTAATTTGCCCATAACATAACAACGATACGAAAACAAACTAAACGCCAAAACGAACAAAATTATTTCCCAAAAAAAAAATATCATAAAAACAAATGACAGGCAGTCGGTTTAACAAAGTTTAGAAAACGGAAACTTGACGACTGTAGACAAAGGACAGAAAGATAAGTAAATCTCTTTTACATGTAAATAGCGTCTGTCATTAATATATGTATATGTTAGCGTGACGGAAGATAGTTACAATTTATTTAGGAATGTGATTTGTGAACGTGGCAAAGTTTTTGATGCTTCTGATCAAAGTACAATGATTTATCATAACCTTATTTACTAAAATAAACGTGATATTATTGCTTGAAATTTATTAAACTAAATCACTGGAACTTTTTACCTCTGATACCTATCTACATAATAATAATAAATGTGTTACCGAAAGGTTATAATTATAATTAAAATTTTGTAAACTGACACTATAGCAGGTGTACTCTTCACTCATTTTGGATTGTTATGACCTTTCGGTAACGTCCTGTTTATTCTTGGTTACAATGTTGGGTTTCCTTAAATATTAGAAATCACAGATTTAGTGATTGTACCTACATCGTGTGTTACTTTTTTTTACCAAAAGTTGATGTCATATTTACGACTGTGTAAATTCTGTAGACGTTTTTTTTTTTTTAAGACTCCCTCACTAAGTAATTTTAATCCTTGTGTCGCGGGGGGTTTCACAAAGATTCAAATCTCATGCACAAAGAACACCTAGACTTGAAACAAGCATTTGTGTGACTCACAAATGCTTGTCCCATGCGGGGCTCGAACCCGCGGCACGTCGCGCATAAATGTAATTGACATTCATGGTAGTTGTATAAAGAGATAACTTTTTTCAAGAATAAGAGACACTAAATAAGCTCACTAAAGTATAATATTTTTAAACTATGACATTGGACACGTTGAAGGTAGATCAATTTTATTAAAATTTTGGTCGTAAAGTGAAATCAAAGATTTTGAGTAAACTAATAATTATTATTTTTTCTCTTTATTTTAAATTAGGGACTTTTATACAAAAACTATATGCCAGTCCCATCGTATCCTATAATTAATTACTAAATAACATTAATAAACTATTATTTATTAACATTAACAAAATTTTAGTTTTGCAAACTTAAATATAAGAAGTGAAGCCTTAGGTGTTGACTATAAATAATGGAACATACCCACGTCATATTGGTTTACCTGCAGCTCCCTCAATAATTCCTCTCTCACATAATGAAAACAGTTTGAGCTAATTTTTATCATTAAAAATCCAAAATTATTAAGCGGCATGTGACCAGATCTCAGTCTGTGAGCTATCACCACAAGATTTCTGCTAAGCTTAGTATTAGAGAACCACTAATATTTAATAAATAATATCTTCAGGTTCACCTTTCCATATCTAATCAGATAATATAGAAAGTTTCGAAGAAAAAAAAACAAAAGACCTTTTTTTGACCTTTCTTAGCTTTTATTTAGATATCTAGATGGCTTTCAGTGCTTCATGAGAAAACAGCAACACATTTTTCATAGTTCTTAGAAATCCAGGAAATTAAATTTACAGTAGGTAGGTACCTATGTAGCTATGGTACCTAGGCCATCAAACGTATTGATTTTGGTTTTGTTATTTCAAATACTGTTTGTGTGTATTTCTTATTCTATTTCATTAAATACTAAATATGTATGTTTGTTTAGGCACTTATCCTAAGTAAATATGAACAAATATTTTTACGATACAGTGATTCTGTTCCGGGTCTAATGATCAGTATACCTTGGGGCATATTATTAGATATATATATTATATTTGTATTTAATTACAAATATTCGCTCCGCATGCGTAAATAATTAAAATAATAAATGTAAATTTGTGTAATTGGTAATTTTTTTTTCGTAACGAAATGTTTTGCATATTACTATGTGCCATTGTATTGCGTTTAAAATTACTCTGACAGCAAAAGTAAGTTTTAATACTAGAAATAAGGTGTTATTTTTTTGCATTCTACGATTGCATTGTCTGAGTTTACTCAAACTATTTTATTTTAATTTCGTTCTCCCATTGGAATACGTAACTGAGTATGAAATATACCACGTATGCTAAAACCAAATTTACCACAGTCTATACTACGCCTATACTTCACAGTATACTAAACTACAGTACACTAAACAGCACCAGTAGTAGGTCAACACAGGATTTTGCAAAGCAATCGCGTAGACTGTGGGATCGCGGGTGGAAATAGGCGGGGCTTACGTCAGCAAGACATGACGTCGGCGTGTTCGAATTTCGAATGCAGCTGTTAGACATTTTAGAACAATTTATTATCTGTGTTATGCGGCCTCGTTACCGTGTTAAGCGTTTTTGTTTATTTTATTTTAAATTTATATAAAAAAAAATGTATTTTTCTCTTGATCAAGTAGATAGAAATTTAATTGTAAAGGTGATTATAGACTAGTATGAAATGGGAATTCTTTCTCTGGGCATAGCAGTTTATCAGGAAATCTCGAATCCAGCGAGCTAAATCTAAAGCTTAATTGGAGATAATATAAAAATATATCAATTAACATAATCTTTTATGGTTATCCATGTTGTGGAATAAATTAATTAGTTATAAATTGGAATTAAATTTACATTATTATCAGCCTGGGTTGTCCCACTAGGCAAAGGCCTCCCTCCATTCTTTTCATCTGTCTCGGTTCTGTGCCACTTCTTTCCAAATCTCAAGGAAGACATAAACATATCCCGCCATATCCATCGTGGTCTGTCGCCACCCCGGATTATTTAGAATATAATAATAAATTACATTATAATATAAAAATTGTATTAAACATTTGCGTCACAAGCAGACAGGTTACGCAGAAGCCAGTTATATGTAATACAATGTGGTATAACAAGCCTATTTATAACCCAATTACCTTAAGAAACTCCTCTTGATTATTTCTATAACGGAATATCTCAATACCTCACAAATGTATCTCAAGGATCTAAGGCGAAGCTGCCTAAATAATAATAAATAGCTGACGCAAATTTATATCAATGGCCCGGATTCTGTTAAACCCACACTAAACTTATTTTAAACCATCGGCATCTTTTTCACTTGTACACAATTAGAAAAGGACAGACGAAAATTAGAGCTGACAAATTTAGTTTCGATTAAAATCTACCGACACGCAGAAACGTGTGCACTAAAACAAAAGTGATGTTCAAGGCGAAAACTAGTTTGACATTTCTAATTTAGTTGTTATCTGTTGTCGTCCTTTTCACACGCTGTATGTTTGTAAAAGATAGCAATGGTTTAATTTTAGTTTAGTTAGCATAACAAGGGAATCGGCGCCAATGGCGATTATTTGATTAACCTTTTCGTCTGATTACTCTGATTATAATAATAAACGGTAATTGATTTATATTGTCTCGTGACTGCTAGCAGTTACAGGTTAACTGTAAACAACTGTTAAGTCGTTAACGTAAAGGGTTATTAATGATATAATTGAGACTGTAATTATTTCTCTTGTTTCTTGATTAAATTAAACTGAATGGACATAAACATTAGCTTAGGTTCGGTTCAAACGGGCCACCGACACAGCAACCGGTGGACAGCGACAGGCACTTAACACACTTTTTCATATATTTTATATCGACCGCCGCACATGAATAGACGGTGGCGTCCACTCGCTACAGCTGACAGATATATGGTCGTTGGCCTGTTTGCGCCGAGGCTTAGTTGCAAAATTACACTTGTATGTAAAATCGTAAAAAAAAAACAGATTTTTTAATGGGAATCCTAGGGGCGAGATTCGAAGCTTCATGGTTGTATGGTGACAAATACTTGTTCCTATTCTGGATGAAACGATACTTTTGCTCAGCAGTAAGGTAGTGTGAGAAATTATTATTATTATTTTTTTAATTTCCAGTCGTAAATATTTTAATTTGGAAACTTGTATATTACAATAAAACTTTATTATTATTATTATAATTAAAAGAAAGCATAAATATGCGTGTTTCCATTTATGTATGTATGTATGTTTGTTCAGGTCAAATCTTGCAAGCTGAATTTGAGCCACTTCCTGACATCCTACTCAGATGAGAGTTTGCATACAGACCTATGCAAATTCCCATCTGAGTAGGATGTATGATTAATCCAGTAACAATACAATATATATGATGATGATGATGGAGACCGAATGTGGCCATAGGATTTTCGGCGTCGATACGAAACGACGTAATCCAGACGTGTTTGGACTTGTTTGATTTGTCTTCACTAGTACTATGATCCTAGTTGATTTAAAAACTTGTATTTAAACTATCAATAAACTTCTGTACATACCCAATAATGAAAAATATTTGCTCATTTCTTTACTATTCTCTTTTTCCCTATCATCTTATCAATTAAGTTAATAATCACTTAAATCCTTAATAATTGAATAATTTACCCTCAAGGCTTCGAGCTACCAGAACAGCCGTATATTTCATCGCCACGAACTGGGTCGCACTAAATCTGAATGTGACTTGTGGAAATTTTATTGCGAACTAAATTCCATGTTCCCTTGGATTCTAGTTTTATCGTTTTACGACTAAATTATGTTGTTTAAGGGTTCCTTTGTATTGATTTAGGTTCGTTTTGTTGATAAAGTTTTTAAGTTGTTTTGATATTCCTACTCTATATAATACAAGCGGTGCCCCGCGGTTTCACCCGCGTAAGTAATCCCCGTTCCCGTTACACATCGTTTTTTTTTTCGTGATTTCTTCCGATGTTTTTAATAAGTTATTCTGCTATTTGGGACAAATACAACAAATCTAAAACCATGAAAATCGGTCTAGTCGTTTTTGAGTTATAAGTGTTAGAACAAACCCGACTTTGTTTGATATAATTATATAGATGAGAAGAGGCCTATGACCAGTAGTGAAACATTTAAAGACCGATATTAAATTCCTTTATTCAAATTATACACATATAAAATACATTTTTAAATAATAATAATAACATTTAAAACAAAAAAAAACATACATAATATAAAAACATAAAATACTGTACGTAGTAAGCCTAAGCGCAGGCATTGACTGCTTTACCGGACTTTTGGCGAAAACCTTAAGGGCCTCCAGCCAGAGCACTAGAAATACTAACTACGTCAGCAACGTTCATTAAGGGCACCCCTGTGGAGTTTGGACCTTGACTTAGTGCGTTGCTAACAATCTTAATAAGGCAAAAACAGCACGGGAGGGCTGGATCTAAGTTTTTATTATTAAGCACATATTTTTATTTCCAATGGAAATATCATTAAAGTTTCCCAACAGAAGTTTGAAATTGATTCGATCTCTTTGTTAAACTAAAACAAAGAAGAACATAAGTCAGCGCCATCTAGGTAAAAACGATTTAAACTAATTACTTGAAGATTTATTTGGGTAATAACCCCGTTTTAAATTCTCTCTAATGAGAGTGTCTCTAGATTATCTTAACGTTATCTCGCCACGGAATCTAAGGGATCTTTACTGCCTTCTTTAGCGCAAGTTAAAGGTTTTTAAGAAATATAAACTTCTGATTATATTTGAATTGAAAATTACATACGTTTTTAATTGAGAAACTTATTTTTCAAAGTGGTTTTAAGTTGCACTTTCTGAGGTAAAAAAAATTGGCACCTATCAAAAACTAAAAATATACCTATTAATTTAATTCAATGGTTTCATAGTTATTTAGGCATATCTTGGCGTTTAATAATTGCAATGCAATTGCTAGCAAAACGAAATTGGTCATTAATATCATAATTATAAAATACAGCCTGTTGTGGATAGCTGTCAGTAATTATTTTTATTTATATACAGGAAGGAACTCAATCTTTTTGATAGATTGACCAATCTATCTGATATAATGTATATGGGCGATCAATTTATGAGCTGATAAGGACCAGTGTATTAAAATTTACTATCAGTGTCCTTCAATTGTCAGCAATCTGACATACTTATTTTTAATCGACTTCAAAAACAGAAGGTTCTCAATTCGACTTTATGTTTTTTTTTGTATTTTTGTTACACCATATCTCCTGCAATTATAGAATAATTTAAAAATATGATAGTAATTGGTGGGGTATACCTCAGAGGTGGTCCCATTTAAATGTATTATATTTTACTAGCTGTCCCCAGCGACTTTGTTCGCGTGTTTTAGTTTCAACGCTTTTTCATTTTTGCATCATTTTTCATTTATGCTCCGCTCCTATCGGTCGTAGCGTGATGTTATATAGCCTATAGCCTTCCTCAATAAACGGACTATCCAATACAAAAAGAATTTTTCAATTCGAACCAGTAGTTCCTGAGATTAGCGCGTTCAAACAAAGAAACAAACTCTTCAGCTTTATAATATTATATAGTATATAGTACAGATGTGTAGGATTAAAATTTATATACGGTTGAGAATGAAATTGTAAACGTAAAAATAATAGTAATATTACCCATTTTTAAGAATAATAAGAGATCTATTTTGCTTGTGTATTTAAGGCGCATATACACTACCATAAACAACAGCCTTAGGTTATAAAGAAAAAAAAAGCTTCAAAGTAAGTTTTGAAGTGGCAATAGCCTAATGGTTGGAGTGACGGCCTTGTGATTGAGAGGCCGCTGGTTCGAACCCCACCCATTGCACTCTTGCAGTGAACCTACTCCAGACATAAGCTTTATTTTAGCTTAGTTGCAGGGGTTAACAAGATTGCTAGTAATGTGAATTATACTCACATTGCTAGAAACCTTTTTAAAAAAACAAAAAAAAGGCTCTGCGTGGAAATGTAAAACCTTTTTAGTTTTATAATGCAAAATGTATCGCGACGGTATAAAACATGCACACGCGTAAGAAACAATGAATATTTATTGCCATAATATCTATTTAAAAGTACAGTCATCAACACATGAGAAGTAACACTCTGACATAATTAACGTCTCTTTGTCAAAGCAGTTAGGTTGATAGTTGATAATCCAAAGTTACAACTGACGAGTAGTTCAGCGTACATTCCTGCACTTAAAGCACACTTTAAATAATCGCTAAATACTCAACTTGAGACTATAAACTGAAAGCACAGAAAACTATTACAATAAAAGGCATTAAAATGTTTTGCCTTACCGTTATCTCGGCTTTGCATAACACCATCAGTCCGCCAGCCTACACCATAAATAAAAACCATTGAAAGTTCGACTTTATCTCAGTACAACAAAGTCTAAATTAGCATATTTGCATGTTGAAATTAATTTCATTAAATCATGATCCTTTAAACAGTAAATTCAACTTTATCCTGTAACGAACAAGGTTCAAAATTGATTATACACGTTAATCCGTGATACAGTCACATAGAAACCCGATAAGGTAACAGGAAATAAAGATTATTCAAAGAAAACACGCGATATGTTACCCAATATAACTTGACCCCTATTCTATTGAAGTTTCTTTCTCAATGAGGGTCAGAGTTTAGTGAATGGTTGACCTATGTAGGTTTTACTAAATGCATTCGTTCTGAATATATTCGGGAATGTTATATTGTTTTATGAAAGGATTGCGTTTTCAATAGCCCGCGAAGAGCGATTACGGTAATAAAAATCATTCATTGAATATTTATGAAAATGAGCCCCGATATGTGGGACTTTGTTATATAAACATGCGTATTATGTATGTATGGTGGGTGTAATGTATTTGTTATGTAGCTATACCAATACGTACTCAAATTATACCTTGATTCGTGTGTGTGATGGTATACAAGTTTATTGAGCTTGTTTTCTGATTTGTCGATTCGCAATCATGTATTATTTCGTAATAAACTTAAGATTTTTTTCTTTAACTACAAACCGTGTGTTTTGAAATTTTAGCCGGTAAATAATCTAAGTGGTTAAATTCACTCGTTTAGTACGTAAGGTGGCACCTGTTTTTTTTTTAATTGAAATATTTGTAAGTAATTTAATTCGCCAATTACCACTGCGCGTGCCAGGTTCGATCCGCGTACGTCTGGGTTGTATGTGATTTAAATATTTGTATAACCCCCTGCGACACAAGGCTTACATTACTTAGTGCTGGAGTCATTTTTTAATCAAATAAACAAAACAAATTAAACCTTCTATTAAAACTTAAACTGTGTATTAAGTTCACATAAAATTTACAATGTGCAGGTATATATTTTCTCAGCTACACAGTAAAGTAGTAACAAATTAACAGTTTACAATTCATCACGTAAGCCACAGCCCAAAAATTCCGGAGCATAAGCAAGTTACGTCACGTTAACGTACTTCATAAACGTAAAAATTTAATTAACTTCGTACGAAAAGTAACAAATTGGTTATTTTCAAGTTGTAATTATTTAAGTGACGCGGTCGTTGAAAACGAGCTTTCAGAATTAAATTGTGAATTTAAACATTAATATAGAGGTAATTACATAATAATTATATTAAGGATGGATGAAATTTTCATGTGGTCCACAGTTACTGATGTACTGTTATTATTTATTAAAGGAAAATGATAATTTTAATCCAAGTAATTACTTCGTGTTGGCCTAGCGGTTCAACGAACGGATTTGTATGCAAAAAGTTGCAGGTTCGAACCCACTGCAGGCAAGTTCCAACGTATTTTTTTAAAAGTTATATTATTATGTTCTTTCTTAATTATTCTAAGACACTATTGGCAAACGGTGAAGGAAAACATAATGAGGAAACCTGGATTCCAAAATTTGGAATATGTAATCGCCAACCTGACAGTGAGCAAGCGTGGTGAAAAATGACAGTAGTACATTTATAGGCCGGTAGGTATTATTATAATCCAAGTAATTAAATAACACATTTTCAGGATCTTATATAACACTGTGTTTCATTCCACATTGGTACTAATATGACCTTTTATATATAAAATACATTCTTGTTTATTCACAATACACCATTGACTACATGTGAAGATAATTATCATTAAAAAACCATCTGTCTCTTTATCCGTCCGTCCGTGTGTCAGCGGGATTAAACCTCTTCTCATAAACCGTAATAGTTAGAGTTTAAATATTTACAGAGTGTTTATTTCAAATTAACCGAAAAACTTGATATGGGGTAAGCTTGGATCCCAGGAAAGGACATAGGATACTTTTTCCGCAATAACCGACACGCACGCGGGCGAACGCGCGCAATATCTAGTAAAATATAACTTCCAAATATCCGTTAGGCAGACAGTCTAACTTAACCTATCGAGTAAGTACAGAGTCCAATGCCGAGCCTCATCCATCACAAAGCGACGTCCCGTCCGTTCTGCAGTTACGTCGTGTCATGTTCCATGGATTACTTTATTAGAGAATGACTTTAAACTTTAACCCTAACTTCACCACACCAATATTAATTTATGTTTATTAAATTGTACTTGAATCATCAAACAGGATGCAGAATGCAAGTTCCTTGGTGTTATTAGGGGAGGACTTTTTCCTAAACTGCACAGCTATTGAGCGTGTTGCTGCTGATTCGATCCTTATATTTGACTTCATTTATTTCAAAACAAAACTACTTTTTAAACGGATTCTATCGCGATTCATTTAGATTTTAGTTCCTGACGTTTCAACGCCTTTGCAGATATCATGGTCACGGAAAACTGAGGTGTTTATTTGTCTTGACAGTAGATGTTGATTGTGCTGCCTTTATATTTTAATTCATTTGTTTTGTGTAATCTACTAACAAAAATACCAAGAGTAGAGTAAAGTAAATGTTGCTGAAACTTCCCAAAATTCTTTCCTAAAGTTCCTAAGGTTAAAATGTATATATATTTATACATTATTTCTTTATTTATGGTCGCTCAAACATCTAAGGTATTTTCTTAATAAATTATACTGATTAATTCGTTTTAGGATTACACACAACTCAACAATTTTTTCTCATCATCATCATCATCATACCAGCCTATAAATGTCCCACTGCTGGGCACAGGCCTCTTCTCATATAGAGAAGGAACGAGCATTGATCACCACGCTTGCTCATTGCGGGTTGGCGATTTCAAATTCCAATTGTTGGAATCCAGGTTTCCTCACGATGTTATCCTTCACCGTTTGTCAATGATGTCTTAGAATAATTAAGAAAGTACATATAACTTTGAAAAAGTCACATTGGTACTCGCCTGTAGTGGGTTCGAACCTGCAACCTTGTGCACACAAATCCGTTCATTGAACCACTAGGCCACCACGACACACCAATTTTTTCTACATTGTTCAAACTCTTTTAAATTCTTAGGTAGCTTAACTTCTAGTCTTTCTGTATTATACATCTGACATTCAATGATTAAGTGCTTAATAGTTTAGTCACTCTTTGAACATTTTGTCTTAGCTTTCTTAGTTATAAGATGTATATGAGTTACATTACAATGTCCTATTCTTAGTCTATTTAAATCAACTTGATCTTTTCTGTTATTTGTGAAATATAAAAATGTTACTGTATATATGTAAATTGCGTTTTTTCAAAAACTGTTTTTCGTATAATTATCATACAAAGCACTATAGCTATCTTTTACCTAATAGCTATCCCACAGCATTTAAACCTTCAGTTTAATGTGTTTTTTTAGTTCTTTGATATTAGAGGTAATGTTGTTACAGTTAATATATTTTACTAGCTGTCCCCCGCCACTTTGTCCGCGTGTTTTAGTTTCAACGGTTTTTCATTTTTGCAACATTTTTCATTTATGCTCCGCTCCTATTGGTCGTAGCGTGATGTTATATAGCCTATAGCCTTTCTCAATAAACGGACTATCCAATACAAAAATATTTTTTCAATTCGAACCAGTAGTTCCTGAGATTAGCGCGTTCAAACAAACAAACAAACAAACAAACAAACTCTTCAGCTTTATAATATTAGTATAGATTTGAATATTAATCATCCTTTCCGTGAATAGTATCCGATATTTATAGTTTATGATCTTTTAACCTTTTACTTTATGATTTGTGGGTGGGCAATAATATATACGCCTCTACTCGAGTACTGTCGACACGTCAAAATACAGTTAACATCTCAAGCAAATTTGATCACAGCTTAAAAAAAGAATGTTTGAGGAAAAATAAATGGAAATTTTCCATGCATTAATAAAACAAAGTTCATAATATAGGAACAGTAACTTTTTAATGAATAAAAAAAACTTTGTATCCCGGAAAAGCCACGTGAAAATGGTCCGAACAAACTCGCGGTCGGCCGCTAGTATATTATGAATGCGAAACTTTTAATGTATGGAAATTCGAATGTTTGTTACCCAATTACGTTTTAGTGGTTGAATAGATTTGAATTTATTTTCGACATAGTTTGTTATAACTTGATTTGAGGCTATTTTAATTTTGAATAATTATCAAGTCTCCAGTCACAAAGGAGTTAATAAAAAAATTAAATTGAGTCTAATTATTGAACATTGGAATAAATATTATTGAAGTATCTTAGAATTGGAATTTAATTTAATAATCAATAGATTTCGATAAAAATATACTAAATTAAAAACCTTTGAATTGTCGATTTAAATAATTCTTACATTTCTTTCCTACTAGATAATATTTGTGTAAGAATATTATTTTTTCGAGAGGATTTTGGTCGTTTTATTTTTTATCTTATCCTTACAAAAAACACGAATATAATATAACGTGTTACTTTATATTCTAAGAGGTGCTATTTACTTAAAACACAATGGCTTCATGTTCGATCCGCGAATCTAATCTATCATTGTGTGACGTCATGTGACATGACACTCTGGGTAGTACTGTTTTGATCTATGTAGTCGTAGCGTACCTCAAAATAAGTATTTTATAGATAGATTTTTTTCAATATTTAACTATAAAATATGTTCACCATAAAATCGAATAACAATATGACAGCTACCTTTGCTTTCTACCTCCACTTAAAACGGATATTTCTTTTTGTTTAATGTTATAGCAATCACATTAATAAAAATCTTGAGCTAAATATGCTTGTGTCTGGAGTCACGTCAATAGTGCAATGGGTGGGGTTCAAAGCTGCGACGTCTGATCACAAGGCCCTCACCCCTAACCTACTAAAAGCCTATTAAAGCTATTGCCGCTTAATGAATGTGATGAATGAAGCTGCCACAGGGATCTGCAGTAAATTGCGTATGTGTTTCTGGACCCCTGTAAAGAAACAGTAACCACTCCGTGAGTGCTATGCTATAATATAAATTACACAATACGTGCTTTAAAAGTAAGTCACATTGTATAATAACTTTCGTGAGGCATATTCAAAATTTACGGATTACTCACGCACATTCTCGGGATCGCCCGACTAGTTTCAGACTCAGTAGAAGTCCTTAATCATGAGCTGACGCGGCCATATCACTACTTTCAGTAGCCCTTGCTATGTACCAATCAAGTCAATGATCGTTCAACAGATAACCAGACACGATAACTCTACAGGCAATCTAACACTACTAAACAAATGACCACTATACAAATAAGCAGCAAACGCAGCATTCTAATCCTGCAAACTGTTGCAGCCTCTCTATTATATTGACAAACAATGGGGCATCAATCCAGTGGAGCATGGCTGTATTGTGTCGATCGTCAATCAACACCCTGACACCCTGCGGCGGATACCTGTCGCAACAAACCGATGTTTGTTCCTGAATTTAATTAATGAAATCGACGGTTTTTTATTTATATGATATACTATATGCGGACGGCGCAGGACCGTGAGTTGTGGCAATCCTTGGGGGAGGCCTATGTTCAGCAGTGGACGTCTTTCAGCTGAAATAATGATGATGATATACTAGCTGTTCCTGCAGCTCTGCCCGCATGGGTGTTAGTTATTGCTGCAAAAAGTTATGTCCTTTCTTCTTTCTTAGGATTCAAACGTTTAGCGGTTAAACCGTGAAGTGTAACAGACATACAGACAGACAGACAGACAGAGTTACTTTTGAAGTTATGGCTGAATACGGTAAGATTTAAAGCCGAGCCCGACATAGCTTGGGAAAAGACTAGGCAGAAGGAAGGCTAAGTTCAGTAAATGTGCTTAAATCAAGTAGTATATTTTTTTTATTTTATGGAAGACTTCGAGAGCAGAAAACATAATATAATTTTTCCAAAATGTCCCTCCAATAAATTGCGAACTCAATTGTAACAACACAGCATTCTTGTTAACAAGCATTTACTATCACCTCTACTTCTACCTAGCCTTTTCCCAAGCTAAGTTGGGGTCGGGTTCCAGTCTTACCGGATTCAGTTGAATACTGTATTTGACATGGAGCGACTACCTATCTGACCTCCACAACCTATTGTACTAGGTAACACAGTATCCTAAAGTTGCATTCACTATCGCCTAAAAACTGAAAAAAGTCCTAAAACAATACGTCATCACCATCTCAGCGGACCAGTCTTCACCAAAAGCGCTATAAAACTGATGGATGTTCAAATTGTGCACTGTTATCGTGACGTCACTGAACATGTGGTGCAAAGAGAGCAATAGAGCGTGTTTTATTGCTCACCTATAGCTACATGATAAAGGTGTAGGAGCATTTACTTTGCTTATTTTGGACACAGAACAACAGTTTTGTCTGTAGTTACAACTATAAGTTATGTATAATAACGGCGATAGATCTCTCTAAAAACAAACCTTGTTCTGAGTTTCTTGAACTCTATGGTTTCTGTTGGCGATTTTTGTATAAGTTGATCAAGTATCGATTTCTAGAACAACAATAGACTTTAGTAACGCAATTTTATCCTAGGAATAATTCATTTTTTTTCACAATTCTTATTTCACACACAATTTATCAGACGTAAATTTTCTTCCACAAAATAAATTATTTGTCGATAGAAAAATCAATCAAATATTTTTAGGTATTAAAATATATTTTTTTATTGATATTATGCCTAAATTGCATTCTTACAGTTGTGACTTTCTTTAATGCTATTCTGACTTTGCAAACGATGGCGTAGGTGGCCAACAAAAAACCATTTCAGCCTTTGACGTGGACCTCACGTTTAAGTTTAGAAAGTTTTACGGAAGAGCGGAACTTGTTGCTCGGAGGGCATTTCCGCACGAGACGAACCTCCCAACAGTTTCATTGAGCTCCTGGACGGAGGAAAAACGTCGATCAATTAACGTGATACTAATATCTACTTCTTAACTATTTCCCGCATACAATTTATAGGGATCAAAACTTACCCTTATCAAAAGTTTCTCTGTATTATTTTAGCATTAACGAATGCGGAGCGAATATTTGTAACTAAATACAAAATACTGGCGCGTCAAGCCATTAGTCGCAGGTTCGAGTCCTGCCTGAGATTTTAGTTTTTCTTTCCACAAACCCTCCCTTCCTCTTCTGCTTCTACCTACCCTTTTTCTTAACTATTATGGGAAACAATCTCGCAGGATACAAAAAATATACACAACCCTAGTAGTATCCAAATCAAATTACAGTTGAGTATTAAATATGTCGAGAGATGATCTATTGTTGATCACCCTGTGTAAGGCTTCAATGAAGCGGCTGTATACAATATTTATGTTTCTCTCACTGTTCTGGTTTATTTTAATGCTGTAACTCTCATGGTGTACAATAAAGAATATTCTATTCTATTCTTTACCTAAAAACATTCACATGGAACGACTATTTAAATTAAAACATCCTCTGTGAATAATGAAAATTTCATTAATAAACCAAAACAGTAGCCCAATCCAGATTCAAGCAACAATTCCACCCACGCACGAAACTTAAATTCAAGGTCAAAAATCTCAAACAACAAGTTACAATTATAATATAATTTATTAAAGGCCTGAAAGCAGCTACATTTTAATTTATACTATAATCCCAAACCTCAGGAAATTACTTACAATTCCCAAGATATAACGCCCGTCGTAAGTTTTCAGCGTTTCTATTCAGAAACATAATAAGAATTTGTCACGGTCCTACATCAGTATTTAATGAAACTCAGCTCAACCGTTGTTCCTCTTAAATACTTTATGTATTATATTTAAGTGCTTCTTAAAGTTTGAGGCGAACTGCGGCTGGAAATGTTTTTGAGATTTGTTTTGTTGGCTAGGAATATTTTTTGTGATCTTAAAAACTAAGTTCTAAGTTTATAATTAATACTATGTTTGATGCTTTATTTTAGGTATTAGGTTTTAATTAGTTTAGTGTTTATATAGTTAAGTTTATATAGTTATCTTTTTTTCTTAATAAATTTATGTCGCAGTTTATAATTATATCCCACTTTTTTCTGCGAAACGTGGGTAGGATATGAGGATAGACACTGCACTTAACTGTTTAAGTATTTTGTTGTACGAGACTATAGTATTCGTACAGAGTGATATTTATTTACTTCGGTTGGTAAATATATCAAAGATAGTGGTTAAACACAATATCTAAATAAATAAAAATGAAACCCAATTGGTCACGACACAACTTCTACCATCAACTTCTACCATAACAAACATAAAAAAACCGTCCAATTGAGAACATCCTCCATTTAAAGAATAGTTAATAAACTAACCACTGCAGTATATAATAGAGCGCACTAACGTCACTTTAGTTAAGTAGAAACACTTAAGCCATTAAGCTAACGACGACCTAAGTTGCACCACAAAAACACTTACGTTCAATCTTAAGTTATTCGACACAGAATATAGTAAGACACAAATTTCACGTTAAAAATTCATGCTTAAGAGCTTAACGGATGAAAATAAAAGCTTTTAAACTAAAGTCCGACAGGTTAATATCCTGTCGTAGCACGTCTACGGAGACGGCGTAGCGGAAAGCTACGAATTTGCTACGAATGACGTATGAAAAATATTCGTTGTATGAATACAGATGGTTTACATGTGTGGAATTTAAATAATTTAACATAATTCAGTTTGCATTTTGGAGAATAAACTAACAATTTGGTTTACGGTTTCTATTTGGTTTTATAACAAGGTACAGTGTACGTTCTTTCATCATTTAAATATCGTAGGAAAAGGTTTTATTTTATACTTGTAGTAGTTTCTAAATTCGGTGTATTTTTTTTTAATTAGACCGATATTGCCGATCTTAGTAATAGCCTTATTTATAAGAAACTTGTATTTTAGTGATAGGTATATGACATGTCTTTTGTACTGTTGTGGAATATCCATAAGGTTATATTTCAAATTTAATGAACATTGCTGTCAACACATTTAGATAAGTAGCTAACTGCCTTATTCAGAAACGTTAATTGCTACTAATAGGATAGCTTATTATCAATTTACAATTTAAGTAAGCCACCTCTCTGAGTGAGTGACGCGTCTGAGTGTGATATTTTGCTTAAGTAAATCGATACTAAGGAATTCCTTAAATCGATTTAAGTGAGCCAAATCTTCTGAGAGTTGACTTACTGAAATCGATAATAAGAACTCCTTGCGGCAGTATGTGATTATAAACATTTAACAACTTACTTACTTAAATACATGCCTATTTCATTTAACGCAACTAAATTTATTAATTTAACGCACAAAATAATAAACATTTTATTAATGGTATGAGAGGATGCCAAAAAAAAACAACCACGCAAGTAAGAAAGCCTGTTTACTTTAAGGCTAAATAAAAACGGAAGATATAAACCAATAAAACATAAACAAGAACACAAAAAGCGTATGAAAAGGGATTCCTGAAATAACAATTTTCAGTACATAAAGCTCGCTGAAAATTGTCGAAGGCGTACCAAGATGTTTATATGTTCCTGAAATATAAAATGGCTGGTATTGTGCGCCACATAATAGAATTTCGAATGGGAGTACTCACGCGGCGAGAAACGATTTCAAGTGAACGATTATGCGATGTAGAGTCGAGATTACTATTGGAAATTATTTTTGTAAATTTAGAATAATTTGTTTTTTTTAGCCTAAGGTCTCGCTGGAATAGGGATGTCAACAATTTGTTTTAATGTCCGTCTGGTAGATTATTTAAAATTAATTTTTTTGAGTAACCAAAAACTCACGACGATTGGTGCATTAATTTCATAAATGTCGCATCACGTAACGAAGGCGAACGTGTCACGTTTTGTGTAAGATCGCGACGTAATTAAACCCCACTCCTGAACTTTGATTCGCTTTATCTCCTTAGTTTTTAGTATTTTGAAAAAGGAAAGATAAGTGTCGTATATTTTTATAGTGTAATTTACGGACTAAATAGATAATTATTTACTTTTCATACCCATTCAACATCCCTATTAATAGGCGAATTCTTCCAACTCGTCCCGCCATCTCATTCGTGGTCTGCTGCGGCCCCGTCTAGATGTTTTAGGGCACCAATTCTGACATAAACAAGCCCATTAGGACCATTCGACAAAAATAACAATGGTGTGGTTATAAATACAAGTTTTGCCAGAGAGTAAAGCTACATCGTATGTATTAGGTACCTTTATTTTATTAGGCCTAAACCTAATTACAATTCACGTTACCAATATAGGCACAAATTATTTCAATGAACTTTAATTTGTAGGAAATGGGTTTAAAAATATTGAGGTAGCTGCTTATCGTATCCCACAGCATTTAAGAGTCGACGTAGGGATATAATTAGGTGCTTATCCAACAGAATGGGCGAGTAAACTTATTATAAATTATACTTAAGTGTAGGGATTCCTGTTCTACGTGTTTTATTAGGATATCTTATCTTAAACATAATATATTTAATTAATGACTTTAATACTTTGCATGGAAGGGTTATCGAAATGTACTTAAATCATGATGTATTCTTAACTCATATTAAGATCCAAATATTGTTCAAAATCCAAGTTTGAAATTTGGCTTCGCACGGGTAGACAAAACATTAAAGTATTTTTCACAAAACCCTTTCTCTTGAATCACTCTATCCATTGGTAAAAACCATTACAAAATCCCTTTGATATTTTTTTAATTTATCGGGCTCAGAAAGACCGACGTGGTGGGGAACTTTGTGTTATAATATGTTTCGATAATAAAGACTTTATTATTATAATTTACTTTATGTTTACTTACAAATAATATTAGTCAGCAGACAGTTAAACAGACACTGGTAAAGAAAGTTCAAAATGAAATTCTTGATAATTTAATATTTTGAGTTTAAAAAAAATGCATCACTCTCATTAACCTAGTGTCTGACTTTCATCTCTTTCACGAGAGAGCTTATTAATAATTTCTCAATAAGAGTTAGGTTTTTTATTATACGTGACGTTAGAATCAATCCAAACTAATATTATAAATGCGAAAGTAACTCTGTCTGTCTGTCTGTCTGTCTTTCTGTCTGTCTGTCTTTGCTTCACGCCTAAACTACTGAACCGATTTGTGTGAAATTTGGTACAGACATAGTTTGGAACTTGAGAAAGGACATAGGATAGTTTTTATTACAAATAATAAAATAAAAAATAAAATTTATTCCGGACATACAGCGCCATCTATTGGTCAAGAGTCGGCATCAATTCAGTACTGAAAATTCATCGGAAAAATGTAAATAAATAGTAAAAAGGTATGAAAATATAATATAATACAACTTTTAGTACAAAGAAAATGCTCTAACGGAATATAGATAATTCTATTAGTACTATATGTCGAGTTGGTGATCGCGCAATGATGTCGATCGTTACACGAGTTCGGTTCATGTTATTGTTTTAATTCATCGGAAAAAAGTAAATAAATAGTAAAAAGGTATGAAAAAAATAATATCAATATAATAAAACTTTTAGTACAAAGAAAATGCACGAACGGAGTATAGATAAATAATCCGAGTTGTCACTATGCTCGATAGAATAGATGGCGTTGGGATCGAAATAGATCGCGCTATGGTTTCGTTACACGCATCAAAATAATATTTTGAAAATATGAGAAAAATAACATTTTCGCCTTTTTCGATCGGCAATAACGGCTTTAATGCCCTAAGTGAGTATACATATCTTCAATTCAAACGCTGAGCTCATTATGTTGATTTTTGAAGAGTTCCCTAGAATATCTTCCACATTTTGAAGAGATCCCGCGAGATCGGGAACTATGTAGGTAAAACCAAAAATCTGCCGGAAGTCACTATTCCACGCGAACGAAGTCGCGGGCAAAAGCTAGAAAATATGTCCCTATATAATAAAAACTGTTTTTGCCTTATTAAGATAGTCAGCAACGCACTAAGTCGAGGTCCGAACCCCGCAGGGGGTGCCCTTAGTGAACGTTGCTGACGTAGTTAGTTTTTTTTTACTTGCTCTGGCTGGAGGCCCTTACGGTTCTCGCCAAAAGTCCGGTGAAGCAGTCAAAGCCTGCGCTTAGGCTAACTGCAGTAGACCTCTTCCAAAAAAAAACGCGCGTGCATTTTGTCCGGTAAAGCAGTAAAAGCCTCTCACGAGGCTAACTGCGGCAGATCTCTTCCTAAAAAAAAAAGCGCGCGTGCATCATACATTTTTTAGACTTTGATTTGAACGGACGTGTCGAGTGGCGAACGTTCGGTCTTATTAGCATTCTATCAATTGTATGTTTTAAATACTTGCAACTCTAAACCGTGCTTTTCAGCGCGACCTTTTTATTCCTTTTTATGTATTAAGTACAGTTTAAGTTAGAGCTATTTAGGTTTATTTTTATAAGTCGTAGGCATAGATTTTAATTTTAAAGTATAGGTAGTATATTTGATAGTGCACGTTATTTTATGTGACTGTAGGTTATTTTATAATTAAGATTAGTCATTATAGATATAAGTTTTTAGGGATTTTGCTTATTTATTGAGTTTAGATTTGTTATCGGTAGGTATTTTATTTTCTGTTATTGAGTTTTTTTAACTAGGTAGGTACTTAGGTTTTTTAATAAGGCGTAGACCGTATAGATTTTAAGTATAGGTAGTATATTTGATAGTGTGTCGCGTAGGTTATTTTTAGTACTCTTAGGTAGGATTAGTCATTCGTTATATTAGTTTTTAGGGATTTTGCTTATTTATTAGTATATACATATAAGTGTAGGTAGGCGCTGAAGCTCTCAATTAATGTCGTACGGTGACTATCTGTCGTTACTATTATCTTTGTGAGCATTCGTTGTAATGAACGTCAGCTTCGCTATTGGATATCCTGCTAAAAAGGCACCAAAGTAGAAATCTACTGCAAAAAACTACAGAACGCGAGCGATGCCTCGAGCAAAGATATCATTTACCCTCTTAATCACCGCTAATGAGACACAATTGGTTTTCTATTGTAATTAGCCACAAGAGAAGGCCCAGAAGTATTAATACCGGTATGCTCCATAGATAACGTTCTACACAAATAGCACTTTACACAAAAAACTCATTGATAAGTTTCGACATCCACGCGAACGAAGTCGCGGGCACAGCTAGTTGTTCTATAAATAAAAATACTTTAATAATAGTATCATTGAAAAACTAAGCCTAAAAATAAATTACAAAGAAAATATGACTTTTTTATACATAAATGCTTGACAAGTTTCTAGTTTGGAGATCAATTGGCACCTTTAAGTATTCATGAGCTATCTCGCGGAAACGCGTGGGAGAGAGCCAAATTCTGTTATAAGGTAGTTATTGTGTAGCTTGTATATATTTATATATTTCCTATATACATGTATGTACTGGTTTTGTAGTCACGTAACTCAGATATGTAGATCAAGCAAAGATTTATTGGGATTGTGTATTGAGAATGTATTGCTGTTTGGAATTGCGGTTGTATATAACAATCTAAGCTTAATCAGCAAGTTTACGGTCCAGTGTAGGCACCTCTAATACAAGGTGAGTTTTTGTCGTTGTACTAACGACAACTATGACCTCTATATCGGTTATAAAAACAATTGGTGTCAAAAATTTAACAAACAAACAAAAAAACATCTCAAATTTCAGTACTATTACTGTAAAACTCTTTTGTTTACAATATTGAAATACGAGTTTTTTTTGTGTTTCTTATACCAATCGTTTTTGTAACCGATATAGAAGTCATAGTTTTCGTTTGTACAACGAGAAATGCTCACCTTGTATAAAAAACGGACTAAAATTAACCAAAAAGAACCTAGTTATTAATTTCTGACATGCCTTAACAAATAGTGTTCGTGTAATAAATCCTTAAGCTTATTGACTTGGTGATTTGATCTCTAGGCAAATATGTGTATAATACTGCTATTATTATTTCTAAATTATAATTATGTTAATAATAATCTAATTTTTAGAGCTGGATTATATTTATATTATTTTTTACAACATGGGAAATAATATTCATAGTTATTATTTTCGGTTTGTTCGATTAATTCCTATAACTGAACTTAAGATCATTAAGAATATCTCTAATCTTTTTTGATTGACGGCCTCCTTTATGATTAAGATGAGTACACACCGATTTTTAAGGTGTCGCTGGCTCTGAGGTCCCGGGTTCGATCTCCAAACGAGTCAATGTAGAAAACCAATTTTCTACCTTAACTCGGATCTGGTTGTTCGTGATACCTTCGTTGTCTCTGATTTCATAACACATGAGCTTTAGCTACTTAATTTGGGTTCAGAGCTATGTATGTGATGTTGTCCACATTTATTTATCTGATTCTATTCTGGCAAAGCCTAAAAACAGTTACCTGGCTAACTTTAATTTTATACTAAAAAATAGCAACATAAATCTATCACATCTACTTACCCAGCCTGAGTGTATATGCGTAATGTTATAAAAATGTTTAGAAATGTCGACAGGCGTTACACTTATCATTTCCATCAAATCCCAACAAAAGCTGGCACAACATAAAATTGTATAGAACTTAGGCGTTAAAGACATGTTACAGAAAAGTACAGAAGGTTAAAAGTACATAACTTAAAACCTGATTTAAAAGTGCTATATCATGTCCCATTATAGAAAGGTTCAATTGTAATCCATACTTTCATACTTATATTAGAAATGCGAATACTGTTTGTCTGTCTTTTTGTCTGTTTGTTACACTTTCACCGCTAAACTCATATTCATGAAACTTGGAATGGGTTAAGATTGGATCAAAAGAAACGTCATAGGCTACTTTTTGCCACGATAACCGACACCCACGTGGGCGGAGCCACGGACAACAGCTCACAGTGTTTCATCTGTACTAATATATAAAGCTGAAGAGTTTGTTTGTTTGTTTGTTTGAACGCGCTAATCTCAGGAACTACTAGTCCGATTGAAAAATTCTTTCAGTGTTAGATAGCCCATTTATAGCGGAAGGCTATAAGCTATAAACCATTACGCTGCGACCAAAAGGAGCGGAGCATAAATGAAAAATGTTGCAAAAATGAAAAACCGTTGAAACTAAATCACGCGGACAAAGTCGCGGGGGGCAGCTAGTGTGATATAAAATTACATAAATATAATGCAAAGAGAAAACCAATAAAATCGCTCTATAAAACAATTATATATTGACTGACATTCAAAAAAAATCCGCACACATTACTTAAAAATAAATGTTTGGTTCCTCTGTGTGCCACAATAAAATCATTTATTTATGAGAACAGTTTACTCACGCGCATTTCTTTGCGACCAGTTTGGCTTGCAACACCATTGCGTCAACCCGTTCGAGTCTGAAACTAGGGTGATCTGGAAGAGTGAGTGATTGAACGGTATATACTCATAAAATGACAAATATACTAATTCAAAATGGATCTTCTGTGCTACTTATTTGTGCAGTGACAGAGGCCGTGAAAATGAATAAATCATTCGCAATTTTCGTTCGTATTCAAGCAAGGAAACGATTGTCGCCCTTCCACATATCTCAAATATAATACATACGAGTTACCGTTAATGCTTGCAGAACCAGTAATCTGAAGGTTTTAACCAAAAAATGTATGGGTTTCACATACAAGGCGAGGATATCAATGGGGGTATAAGGAAGAGCCAATAGGATGATGGAATGGTATTATTTTGCGCAAAATATCAAACAATGCTGAATTTGTAAAAATAATGTAAAAAGACATAAAATACTATCCTATATTATCTAACTACTTATTATCTAATTAATAAGCTATATCTAAGCAGATAGATATTTACATGCCGCGCAATAACATAAAATATTGCCAACAATAGCATCTGTGTTTCGACATGTAATAAAAGCCCCTAGCCTAGTGACATTTCTGCAAGCGTTCAATGTATGGAAGTGACATGTCCAAGTCACGTGATTTATCGTAAAAAACATAATTTCCATATTTAATGTCATTTTAGCGATTTCTATAATCGCTTACTCTTGTCTACGGGAACTTCACTCTTTTGATTTTCGACTTACCTAGAAGTTGCTTCATTGAATAATTATGAACAAGTCTATACTGATATTATAAAGAGGAAAGATTTGTTTTTATGTGTGTATGTACGTGTGTAACGAATAAACTCAAAAACGACTAAGTCTAAAATTGTTTTTATTTTTTTATTTTGGCGATTATTATTTTTTATTCTCTGTACTATAATGGTCTCAGTTAATTAATATGAAATGAAAATTAATAATTCTATTATACCTACATAAATATTTGTGTTAGGCCACAACCAAATTCACAGTTGTGACCATAGTTGGTAAAATTTAACCAAACTTAATACGAATCCTGTAATATTACGCCCGCAATTAAAATACAGACGAGCTTACATTTTTAATTGAAACCTGAAACTTAGGTATGATTTAATTATATTGCCCAACGAGACTGCAGCGGGATGCAATTTTAAATTTAATATTCAAGCGCTTTCCAATGCCTTAGCCGGCGTTCTAGTGATTAAAAAAAAATATTATTTTTATGCCAGTTTTGGAAAATACCTATGAATTATAATAAATGCATGTGTTTTCTATTTAGGAGTGAAAACTCTTTTTCCCAGGACTCTTACAACTTTTATTTTGTGTATTTATTTATTTATTTAGGTCTCCCACAGTTTATGCGTACAAATTTCTATACATAATCTTACTTAGATATATACTTAAGGCTTACGCACTAGAAAATTATGTGCTAACCAATATTCTCTAAAACAAGCTACTATTCTCCATAAAAATACAGTTTATATTTAGAGTAAAAGAAAAGACAAGTAAATATAACCTTACTAAATATTGCAGTGAGGTACATTATCAAGTAATACAAGTATATACTTAAAAATGAAAGGTTTGTACCCATATGGCCTTATTAATAAAAATCTCGACTGCGATTAGCGATTGCTTATCAGATTCTACATTCAATTTTTCTATAGAGAATTTAAAATTAGAATCTGTTAATCCGTTGCTAAGCTTCATCGCGATTTTTATTAATAAGGCCTTTAGAGTAAACATACACAAGCATAGAGTGCGCGCATCGCTAGCAGCCCCTTGTGCAAGGCGTTTGTGCAAGGCGTAAGCAACTTTTTAGCTAAAACTACGCTTGTTTATTGATTTAAGTCATTTTCCGTGCGACGACTGAGATTTATAGGAAATTATCAATAATTACGATATTATTAGGGTAAATAGTAGGTTTTGAGATAGTTTTAATAAAACGGTTGTTCCGTTTTTAATTTCTATCTCTCAGTGTGTACCTTTCAACATTGGTTATCATTGTTTTCTATACCTAACTGTTCTAAGTACTTCATCTACTGTTCAAACACTGGCCCATTCTACGATGCCGCCATATTGTCCGCGAAACGTGTTTCCAATTCTACACCTCTTTGCCCTTTAAGGGACAAAGACGTGACATTAAAATATATCAGTAACAAACGCATTAACCCTTGTAATTCCTAACTAAACAATAAATAAAACATCTAAACATTCTTGATACGAGTGTTCACAATAACCTTTATTTTTAGGACAAAACAAATTTTAAGCTTTCCCGAACCCTTAATTACCGAGCCCTTGGTACCTTCAATTTGTAGCGAATGTTTGTTAAAAAGGGGATATAAATAATTAATCATTCTTCTCTTTTAAATGTAAGGGTAAAGGATTTTTTGAGTAAATTTTGGTCAAGTTTCAGTGAAGTGTTGGCAGATTTGATTAATTAGGTAGATTGGTGTACTTTTTTTCGTTTTATGAATAATTTTATAGGCCAAACCGGTTAAATTAAATAGAGGTTGTTTCAGACAGGTCTCACAAATTCACAATTAAGATAGTAACTAGTTTTTGTCACTTGTAATACCAATTGTCTTATTATGTTAATTCATATATATTTATAAGCTACTTAGTTGTGTCCCAAATTATATCATACCGATTAGACACGTTTGAATAAAATGTCAAAATGTCAAATCAAAATGTCAAATCTATTAAAATCACTGCTAAAGAAGCAGTATTATTCATTCATATTCAACATAATAGCTGTCCCCCGCGACTTTGCCCGTGTGTTTTAGTTTCAACAGTTTTTCATTTTTGCAACATTTTTCATTTATGCTGCGCTCCTTTTGGTCGCAGCGTAATGTTATATAGCTAGCCTTCCTCAATAAATGGGCTATCTAACACTGAAAAAAAATTTTCAAATCGGACCAGTAGTTCTTGAGATAGCGCGTTCAAACAAACAAACAAACAAAGAAACTCTTCAGCTTTATATATTAGTAAGTATAGATAATTATGATCGTACTATTTCTCCGTAGGCTATCCATATTAATATTATAAGTGCGAAAGTAGCTGTCTTTTTGTCTGTCTGATCCGCTTTTACAGCTAAACCGCTGAACCAATTTAAATGAAACTTGGTATGGGGTAAGCTTGGATCCTAATTAAGGACATAGGCTATTTTATGCTGTGATAACTGACAGCGACGCGGGTGGAGCCGCGGGCATCAGCTTGTCATCTATCTATACATATTATCATCATTTTCAGTTAGCAAGCTCGTCAGTTTTAGATAGGTAACAAATATTAAAGGTAATCGGAAAATGAACAATGTCATAACTAATGAATAATAGCAAATGAACAATGAATTTAGTTATCTACATTAATTATCGTTTTAAACTCAATATTATAATTTGGAATGAGTTCTAAATTATTTACAGTTAGTAGTCAATTCTATTAATTAAACATCTAACTAATAAACTGTATATTAAATTTTATTATACTATGAAATATCTGTTGCCCACGGCTCCACCCGCGAGGGTGTCGGTTATCGCGTCAAAAAGTCTAGCCTACATCCCTTCTCGGCATTCAAGCTTACTCCATACAAAGTTTCATCCAAATCGGTTTACTGGTTTAGCCGTAAATGCGTAACAGATTGACAGAAAGACAGAGTTACCTTCGCATTTATATTATTAAGTATGGATATGGATAATAGAATAATAAATCTAATGTTATTAAAGTCGTAGTTTGGAAAATCTATTGGTCTATGTCAGGGGTTCCCAAACTTATTTTGTCTACAGCTGCCCACTTTGAGAATAAATTATTCTTTAGCTCCCCCATATTTTCACCAACTTAAAAACCACTATAACTTCGAATTAAATTAATTATTGTGAGTCTCTTACCGCTAATATCTTCATTTAAGGCCTTTAGGCCTGCAGCGCCCACAAGGGGGCGTTATCGCCCACTTTGGGAAAGGCTGGTCTATGTGGTCTCATAAACTGTTAAATTTTCTGAGACCCTATTATATGACACAAATAAATTAATATTACAATCGTATCATTAACAAGTTGTGTCTTGTTCTTTATTGATAGATATAAACTTAACATAAATATTCTAAAAAAAAAACGGTATGCCTAGCACACCATAACTTCCAAACGACTGCATCAAATTGCTGTTCTGTTCCTTATTGTAAGAATAAGATCTTTATTAAAGCAAATAAAAATAAAACGTATGGAAATGTTTAAAAAATCTCACACCACCCGTGCGAAACCTAGATCTAGTTATTAAAAAGATTGTCCCAAAAATTTACCTCAGTGTACTCTGTTGCAAACATTCACTTCTCAAACTTCATCTATACATATAACTGTATCTACAGGTATGTACGTCATAAAGAATTTAATATACATTTTATTATTCTTAAGGAAGTAAAAGTTAACGAACAAATAATTAATGCTGCTTCCAAATTAATCAGGTTCTTTTAAGGCGGATATTATCAAAGGAATCCATCAACATCTTGGGGCCGATCTCTAAACAAATAACTTTTTATTACGTTTCTTTAATAAAGCTACCATTAACCCTTTCTAGCTGACAGCTTTTACGCCTTCAAGAGTTAAAGGTTATAGCAGAAGTAAAAATAAATCTATATAGTCGTAGTATTCTTAATATCAGTTGGTATCGACTGCAGTAAAGATTTATTTTCATTCAAAGAAGGGGTTAGTTGTAGCCATCACGCTTGCTAACAGCATGTTGTACGATTTAGTATTATTAAATCCACTTTAATTAATTATAATAATATCTTGGGACATCTCACACACGGCCATCTGATTCCAAACTAAGCAGAGCTTTTTTATGGAAACCACACAACTGATAACCATACTTATAAATTCGAACCTACGACTCTGGTTTAGCAGTCAGGGTCTCTAACCAATAGACTGTTTCTACAACAGGCCAATCGTGTCAGGCTGCTAGTATTTGCCATAATTTAGTGGTTTGTTAAAATGAGTAATGTTATAATTGATATATGACTGAAACCTAAATAGGATAATCACAACTAATACTTTACTATGACATAACTTAGAAATAAAAATGAGTGTTTTTTTTTATAGTCTTCTAATTTCTTCATTCATACTTCTTTTGTGATTACTGCTTACTTGTGTCTTAATAAATGCATCGAGTTGTTTTGGTCGGAAAACTGTTTTTCTCCTTACTGTACTTACCTTAAAAAGAGTAAAGGAATTTAGACTAGAATGTTAAAGTTTATAATGGATCAGACAGGAATTAAAACAAAATAACAGCCAGCAGATGATCAGATCAGGGTGTAAAACCGACCGGATGAAAGCATCACACTACCTTTACTACACTCAAGTTTCATTGACAAAAATAATAATATAACATTTTATTAAAAGAGTACATAACTAAACTTAATTGCGATGTCTATACACAAAGCTGGAGCCAGACAAATCTAATTCTGTGACGAGAACACATGCGCCCACCGCGCGCCGCCGCTGCAAAGAAATGTATCGTGTTATTTCCTATGGTTCTGCTGCCTGTATATATTTAGGTGTCTTGTTTATTGTGGAAAGTATGGTATTCACATAGATAAATGTGTTATTTGAGAGCGTCACAAATATGTAGTTTTTCGTTCCCTTTTTTAAATGCGGCATGTTACAGTATACCAAATTATAGAATAGTTCGTACCAAACTTAGCGTGAACGTTTCCATGTTTCATCTTATTTAATAAATGAAATCAAAATTCATCTATTTCTAATTAGGCTACTAAGTAGCACTTTTTGAAAGTCAACATATCAGACATCAGACAGCACCCCGATTCCCCACCCTTCACCACTTCTTAAGTGCTCTGGCTGTGGAGAAGAAACGGCGCAACAAACTCCCCAACAGCGAAATATTGATTAGAAGATACATATTTATATTTTAAAATTAAATTATGGACACTTCTAAAGTTTGTGGTGTTGATGTTATTTCCACTTCAACAAACATTCACTTTATGCAAGTATAAATAAAGTTAATTTTAGACTAACTAGACATGTTGAAAGAGTAATAAAATATATGAAGTTGTCACGCAAACTGAACCTTATATGTAAGCATTACAGTTGTTTTTACTAAACCTCGTGTTTATTTACATGTTGAGCACATTATTTGCGAACGCAGTATACGTCCACTACTATCCTTAAATGAAATCAATTAATTCTGCTTCCGGATTCAGTATAAAACATTACACGTCAAAAATTAAAAAATATGCTCCCTCTGGGGCTGTCATTGCAAAATCTATAATTTATACATGATGGCAACCCTGCTTTGAAATTCATGGAACGACAGCAATATGGCCGCCTAAAAATTAGTAATTAACAGGAAAAATACGCTCAATTTGACAACTGACAGTCATTTACACTTGCGTGATCGTTTTGACAGGGAAGTCAACAATCTATGATTAATTTCGTTGAATTGTGATTTTTTTAAATTTAATTTAACATAACCTTCACTGACGCAAAAATAATTTAGGCTATGAACTGTTTTACAAAGACAAAAACGATGTAGTACACAAAAAGTATTTTTAACGAGAAACATGATAATTTAAAATAAATACTAGTTACCTAGTAATAAATTAAAGAAGTCTTCTATTTCAAACGTGTATTTACGCGGGCAGTTGAATGAAATAAAAAACTTCTATAATTGACTATTAAAAACTTGAGTAATAACTGGCTTTAAAAATCATTAATCTTTAAAATATGTCAAACAAAAATGAACCTTGTGTGCCAATCCCATTGTGTATGGCTAATCATTGATATGGATTAACCTTTTTAATAGGGTATTAACCCAACCCTTAATGAAAACGATTAAAACTAGATGGGTTTATATCAGACCTGGCTTTAGGGATTTGTTCCATCCAAAACTATTTTTGTTACTCACACAAATAAACATAGATATGTTAAAATTATAATTGTGTGTGGATTCTGACAACTAGTATAGGGGCTCTGAATTATTCAGTAAAATGTGTTGTGGAGGTCAGATAGGCAGTAGCTCCATGTAAAATACGGTATCCAGCTGAATCCGGTAAGACGAGAAGCCGCCCCCAACATAGCTTAGGAAAATACATGCCTCTGCATAACATGGCAAGTGTGTGGTGTCAGATACCGAATTTATGCACACTTGATGCAAACATAACTAAGAAAAAAATAAAAAGTTTATTTTCTATACACTCGCTTAATAAAAAACACAACATCGAAACTATAATTCACGCTATCTTTTCCTAACCATAAGATCTCTCAAAATATTATTTTAAAAACACAAAGATATTTTCCCTACTCTTACTCAACTCCAAGACATATCTAAGGGGTGGGATGCACCCCCCACTTGCGATCGAACCTAGAAGCCATCTGCAACCACAGATACACGTTTGACATGATAAGTGAGCCCTATCTATCCATCATAAATACAACGAACAGAATATTTCTATGCTATAGAAACACCAACCTCTTTTTAAGACTTAGATCCATGTTTATAAGGTTGAAATTCGTTTGTAAGTAGATAATGTAATTAGTTTTTTGTTGATTTAGAGTTCGTAGTTAATTAGTTTTCTTGAGACGTTGCCTGCAATCGATTGACAGGTTAAAATTCAGGATGCGTATACTATTAGAGACGAGGCTTTTGGTCTAACAGATTGTATTGTCGAAAACACAATGCACTGGAAATTCTAAGAAATATTATGATTTTTATTATAATTCAAGAAATTATTTTACGCTTTATTTAATATGCGGAATTACCAATTGATGTTTGAGTATGCTGTGAAGCTATTTGTTTAGATGCAGCTTTTATATATATGTATGCGATGTATTCTTTCTAAAAATAATTAGACACACAAATTTATTTATTTACCTCAAAGTCTACTTAGAACTAATTGGCATAAAAAACTGCAGAACTTTACTTTGTATCGTTAAGGTTCAAGACGTAAATGTTCATGATTTGCATTAGATAAGTAACGACGTCATCAACCTCGCTAAATAATACCATTCAAAAGAAAAACAACTTTATCTTAAAATGTAAAAATTCTAAAAAGCATACAGCGCAGCTTATGACGCCCGAACAAAAGATAAACTGGGTTTTAACGTAATTATATACAAACTCCAAAGAAAAACAGCTTTATAACAAGACTGAATTATTAAATATTCGAATAAAGGTCATTGTACGGAGAAGAGGCAAAAAGTTTTAATGAACCTGTACATACCTACTTAGATAAATTTTAAGACGCCTGGTACCTTTAGACTGGATTTATTTACTTTAAAGAGTAGTTTATTTTTCGAACCTTAAATATTATAGGCATTTTTAAACCATACTCACATATCCAAACTGCATACTAATATTATAAATTCGAAAGTAACTCTGTTTGTCTGTCTGTCACGGTTTCACGACTAAACCACTGAACCGATTAGAATGAAATTTGGTATGAGTTAAGCTTGGATCGTAAGAAAGGATATAGGCTACTTTTTGCCCCGACAACGGACAACCACGCGGGCGGAGCCGCCGGCAACAGCTAGTGATATATAATGCAGTAATTCAGTTTGATAAAAAAAATTACTCCTATATGTTTAGAGTATGATTTTTTGTATCGAGGAGGATTAACACAATAATTCCATGTACATGAGAATATCCATTAAAGAGCAATAACTTACAAAATTAAATAAGATTTTTTTCCACTCAATTTTTTTATAACTTGGGTCAGAATATTTCAGTTTTTCTTCCAATCATCTCCAAGTTCACTTTTTTCTGGCACATCCTTCACAATGTATTTATTCAGTCTTTAGCTTTTGTCCATTAAACAATAACGACTGTTTTGTTCTTCTGACGATAAATGTCTTAAAACATCTTCACTGGGGTGTCATGTTGCGTAACTCAACCGGCCATTATCTTAAAAGCCTGCCTCAATTTGATACTGGACCATAATTACGTCTATCGCACAATCAATTTGACTGAATAAACTTTATTATTTATGTACACAGGAGAGTATACAATTATACTAGTTTTAAAAAAGGGTAAGGTAAATAGATTATAAAAACACTGGGATAAAGGATGAATAACTAAAACGTGAATAGGATTTTTTTACACACGAAGGCCAAAGTGTTTTATGTTGTACTTTGGAGTTGACTTGGGTCTAAAAAAGAAAGTCTACATATTTTAGTAATAGCTGAGCCCCGCGGTGATACTCGCGTTCTTCCCGATCCTGAACAAAATATCCATCAATCTGAAGTTGTCTCTAATTTTGCCCAATATTTTTTGTTCATAAAATTTTCGGTTACACAATTAAGGCTAAGTGCTCTTTACATGCAAATAGTCAGTAAAATCTTCTCAAATAACTGCATAAGCTTAAAAAAATATATTGATTAAGTATCTGTTTGTAATAAACTGAAACTTCAATTACATTTATTTGTATGTATTGATGATGATTTACTGATGTTGATAAGATTTTTCTTAAGACATAATGACTATTGAACGCACCCAACGACTGTGTGCACAATATACGAATCTACTTAAGCTAAGATATCGGAGATGCCTGTCTAGTGGCCCAAACGGAGGTCTTTATCACGACCAGCAGTAGTTCGTCACGCGACAGCGATGCGTAATGAGCTTATGATTAAGGGCTCCGTTGGGCTCCGGGGCCCGAAACAAATCGGGAAGCTTCCATATCCTCGCATGAATCGAATTTGATGTGTTGAACAAATACTACTTACTTTCAAAGTACGTACTAAAGAACCATAATTTATCTATACTAATATTATAAAGCTGAAGAATTTGTTTGTTTGTTTATTTGTTTGTTTGTTTGTTTGTTTGTTTGAACGCGCTAATCTCAGGAACTACTGTTCCGATTTGAAAGATATTTTCAGTGTTGGATAGAACATTTATTGAGGAAGGCTATAAGCTATATAACATTGCGCTGCGACTTAAAGGAGCGGAGCATAAATGAAAAAAGTTGCAAAAATTAAAAACCATTGAAACTAAAACACGCGGACAAAGTCGCGGGGGACAGCTAGTCTTTATATATACAACAAAGTCGGGTTGATTACACCGTTTATAACTCAAGAACGGGTGGATTGATTTTCATGAATTTTTATTTATTAGTTCTCGTTTGGGTCTCCGTCCCGAATAGCAGAATAACTATCAAAACTTGTTTCACGGGAACGGGAACTACTTACGCAAGTGAAACCGCAGGGAACAACTAGTTAGACATAAATAACTTATGCCCGGTTCCTATATACAAGAAACGATTCGTTTTGCTTACGTTTGGTAGAATTAAATTTTTAATTTTTTGATTCATTACTCGATACTGGTTTTGACGAGGTCGTTGAACCATTAAAATATTTTCATCTTAGGCATGAAATGTAACCATTTAAAATTAAAACAAAACACTCCATCATTACGCAAAGTCGAAGTTTGATAGCTCTAGAACTACAAAGTGCGCGCAACTTACTATTGTTCGTATTTATAGGTTCATTAAAACTTGCATAGTTAAGCTGAGGTTAGCGTGTCGAAAACATTGCATGGAATGAGAGGGATTGATAACTGTTTGCTGTTTGAACTCGTTTGGGAAAACAGATGCATATTTGTGCATGGTTACTAATTTTTAGGTAATTACTTATGTAGTTTTCTAACATGATAAATAAATGTGGACAACAACACATACATTGCTCTAAACCCAAAGTAAAAGCTAAAGCACTTGTGTTAGGGAATCAGAGACGACGAAGGTACCACAAACACCCAGACCCGAGACAATATAGAACAGTGGTTTTCTACACTGACCCGGCTGGGGATCGAAGCCGAAACCTCAGAGCTGGCGACACCTTGAAATCCGGTGTGTACGACAATCGACCGCGGAGGTCGTCGAACGTCGTAACATTAGGCCGTGTGCCGTAATAATGAGCGTATTAAAAGGTTTTTTGCATTCTTTGTGTGATGAGCACGATCATTTGTTTTGTGTCTGGGTGTAATTTATCTATAAGTATGTATTTAGAAATATATAAGTATCTTCATCAGTTGTCTGGTTGCCATATGGTTTTGCCTAGTTTGGGATCAGATGGCCGTTTGGAGTTTTCCTAAGATATTTATCTTAAATCAACGACGCGTCGTTATAAAGCATCAGCCAATGCCTAAAAAGCAACCTAGACAAGATCAAATATTTTCTACAAAAAACTAAAACCACATTGTATAAACAAAACATCATCATCCAAGCGTTAAAATCCCCAATCCGTAGCCCAAACAAGCGCGCATAAAAAGCCGATCCGTCTCAGAACTAAGACCACAAACAAAGTATCACATTTCGGACCCTAGAAAGCCTCATAAATATACGGAGACTGAAATACGTTATACCGACCTCTTTGGTAGAAACTTGTGAAGTTTGAGGCCAAAATAACCGATGTCCGTAATCAGGTTTGCAACCTCTGGTCGAAAATAAAGTTTTACTTTGGGTTGCCAATGTTAAATAGACAGGTTATTGAGATTTTGAATGCCTTTGGGTATAGGTAATGAATAGCAGATTGCTTATGTTGGACAGCTTTTTTAACGGAGATGACTCTCTTGCCTGAAAGTTATTTTCAAAGTTAGATGTAAAATACGGAATTTAGCTGAATCCGGTAAGAGTGGAAGCCAAAGGAGAAGATATGACTCTATTGCGTGACTTGTTCCATATTTTTGGGATATTACCCTAGTCCTGTGCGGGTATCAGAAAGCTTAGTGGTTAACAAAGAGGAAATGTAAAGTATGCAGCCACAGATTACTGCTAACTGAAAACTTGGAAACTCATCGGCTGCTTTGAAGATTGCAACCAAGTGACTAGTATTAAGGAATCTGCAAAAACGTTAACGTATTTAAATCTCAAAATGATCAGAATCCCATACTAATATTATAAATGCGAAAGTAACTCTGTCAGTCTGTCTTTCTGTTTGTCTGTTACGTATTCACGGCTAAACCGCTAAACAAATTTTAATGAAACTTGGTATGGAGTAAACTTGGATCCCAAGAAAAGACATAGGCTACTTTTTGCCGAGAAAACCGACATCTACGAGGGCGGAGCCGCAGGCAAAAGCTAGTTCTAAATATAACATGCCATTACAGGTCGCAAAGCCTCATATACACAAACGTTAATATTCATTACGACGTTAACCGCATTACAAAACCAGTATTAATAGACCTGTCTCTGAATTCCTTTCGCGATTATCTTACCCAAATATAATTACAAATTGCCCTCATATCCCAAAGAAGAAATAAAGGACTTAATTTCCTGAATGCTTAAATAAAAGGAAAACTTGGTAAAACGAAGATCTCCTGAGCTGGCAACCCAATATTTAGCTAGCCTCGTGAAGTTTTAATGAAGGTGCGACATTGGACCTCCGTAATCTGTTTTTGATGTCAATCAAAGGAAAATAAATGATATTAGGACGAGATTAAAACCTCCTTGTTACGATGTTCATTAGAAACTTTGATTATTTGTGGCTACTTCTAAATGAATGCTATTTGATACCCTTCAACTTTGCTCGCGAAGATTGCAAACGAGAAACTTAAGATGCTGTAAAGGGAGAAGATTTGCACAGCAGCAAAAAAAATACCTTCGTTTATTTAAGTTTACAACGGATTTCTCAAAGACGTCGTTTTTGTACCTTGAATATTGTTAGATATTTTTGTCCTACGAAAAAAGACACTTAGACTAGAGATCTCTGGATTCCAGTTTTACTACTTACGAATAACATAACACTTTTTCCGTCCATCAAAACATTCAAATGATTATCAGGTCAACGATCAAGTTGACCCGACCTATCTGTTAACAACCACATTACCCTGGATCCGAACCTATTGCCAAAGTACTACAATCGTTAGTAATTTGTCTCCAAAACTTTCCTTCCTTAACTTTATTAATATCGTCACAGTAATGTATTCTTTCCTTTATAAGTATAGGAAATGGCAAAAATAGGGACCTAAAAGCTGTCTCGACGGGATAAAAAAAATAAAAAATGTTTGTATAAGTATACGATGGCCTAGCTATACAATGCGCTATGTAAAACAAATTTACTTTTAAGTATTCATTTATTTACTATCACACCTGATTTTTCTTAAGGATATAATATAGCCGAAGCTGACTCAGACACCTCAAAATGTAAAAATCGGCCTATAATAAAAAAATATTATAGCAAATAAGTAAATATCAATTGTTCAATTTTTTATTTAACCTCTTTAATCTCAAATTCATACAAATTGCAAGCAAAATAAAACAAAAGCACGTTAATTATTTCGCGTCCATAGTTTGCCACGATTGCAGAACGACAAATGAAGACAAATCGGCGACGGCAGTCGGTTCAATCCCCGTCGGGACATCGCGACTACCATGAGATCTCACTTTAGAAAGGAAAATCCTTAACATAATTGTTTCTAAATCCTTAATTTAAGTAAAGTTTTCCTCAAAGGAGTAATTTACACTTTTAAAACCACTGATTTCGTCTTATCCTTTTAACTAGACACCATTTTCTCTTTCTCTAGAAAACTAATTGAAAATAAAACGTTCTAAATCGCTTCTACAGTTTGCTGCCAAAAATGGATGCAAGCATTATTTAGGTTTTTTATTTCCATGACCGTTACAACAAGTAGTAACATCGGTCGAAACAATACCGCTCGATTGAAACATCCCGAGTTAAAGTTCTCCATGTTTTTATTTCAGCACTTTTTTTATTTGGCAACCATTGTCAGGTGGTTTATTTGTTGTGCGTCCGATATCGGTTTTCATTCGGAATGGATTTATTTTTCATACAATGCGATCTTTGCTTTGATGTCACCACGTGTTAATGTTTTCTGTGGATTTCGAAACGACCTTCTGAACGGGAGCTTTTTTGGATAATCCTGATTTTGTTGTCGTTTTCAGCTTGTTTGGTTTGCTGGAATTTGTTGTGAAATTGTTTGCATGGTATGTAAATATGGCGATAGGTATTTCGATCAATTCGAATAAATAAAGGAATCGGATATTCGTTTTCAGCTTAACGGAAATTGAGCATTTATTTCAGATGCGTAAAAAGTTGGGGAGAGAATTTGGAAAAATAGAAAATAATTACAAGTGAAGTATTTAATATACCCCCTGATTGCTACTGCAACATCCACCATAGCATAGCTCCAACTTATATTATATATAAAGTAGTACTGTTTAACCTGTAAATGCTACGCACGGTAGTTTTATCCCGTCCCCGCTAGAGAGCTAGCGACACTACTTGACTCAGAAAGTAGGGCAGCTTTCGATGGAAATTTCAACAATGCGAATAGTTCCCGAGGATTGTCGGGGACAGTATAATGGCTCTGTGTCGTCTGTTAGTGGATTGAAAACTCTTATTTTTGTACTAAATTAGCTTACTCAAGTCAGTGAGTGAACGAGTAGATGATTGAAGAACTTTGGTTTCAGATTTTTGTTATTGGCTTAAAAAAATAATTGAGAATATGTTTTTATTGTATTTAAGACCTAACTCTGGTCTAGGCGGTTTGGATCGGAAAGACCTTAAAGTATAATAAGGATACTCTTAAGTTTTCCAAGAAGATTTAAAATATATCTAGTTTCTTACCTGGAAAACTAAGTTCTATACTACAGTGTAGAGCTCTTCACATGACAAAGAGGTGGACAATAAAATCCCTATCCCTATCTTCTAACTAACCCTTACTAAACAGCTCATAAATCTTCATGACAACTAAAATACATACCAAAATTAGGATCCTATGTCTAGAAACCGTCTTAACTTAGGATCCCTTTTCATGAGACAAAAACGCGACAACGGTCCGGAGAGAATTATGACGTATGGTGCTCTACGTGTAGTCGGGGACAGCTGGACGCTAAAAGGAAATTCCCACACGCATTTACTGAGAGAGGTCCCTAAACATATTACGGAGCTATGTCACATTGCAGAGCGGTAAGCGGTGGCGGTTGGTTTGATTTTGTTTAGAATGTTTTGATATAAAACTTTTTTTTAGACATTTACATTATTGTATATATGTATATGTTTTAGTTAGGTACATCCAAATTGGAAAAGATGCTATACAATTAGGCTTCTTTAAAACTTAAAAAAAAAGATTTTTACGTATACTCGTGTAACACAAACAAGTGAAAATTAATATTGTTTTTTTTTGCAATCTGCATAACCAATGTTTTTCTAAAAAACACATTCTATATTACTACCTCCGAGTACTTATTTAATCCCGTCGTTAACGTTCAAGGTTATTTTTGAGTATTTATCTATTCCTATCCTTAACATTAACGGTTATTTCACCTATTGACTAACTTTACCCGATTTAATCGCTTAATCTTGTCTAATATGGTCATTCCTTATTTTCGAGGATGACAACTTGAATCTAAACCCCTTTTCTACATAGGAAATCGACTTTTGAACCTTTTGCTGTACTTAACAAGTATTATGTCGCTAACACTTTAATACTAGTTCAGCAACTAGAACTGACAAGCAATATGATCACCTGCCAGTAGCTATAAAGAAGTCATAATATTTTACAGGTATGATCCAAACCATTACTATAATTAATGAAAAAATATTTTAATCAGACAATCGATGACGTTATTAATAATTTGTCCTGTTTCCCTAGTAGCTCAAAATTTGCAGGTTCTTATTAAATTACGTCTAACACAAGTCAGTGACAGCAACAATTTCATTTTCTTATACAATATAAAATGAATATTATATATGTTCGTTGGAATCTCTGGTTAACAAATTTATTCAGCGTGCAAGCGAACATACTACTAAAGTGAAATATTTACTTGTGTAGCTGTTTATAAATTCTCTAGCTCTCAATATCGGGTAGATTCCTGAAACATATTTCTTGATTTCAGTTTCCTCTTGGTGGTTGAGTCAGTTACAGCGATTTATGTAATTGTGAACTAGATAACTAGATGTATTGTATACATAGCTAATTTTAGGTACTTGTATACTCAGACACACAATGGTGTCACTTACTTATAGCTACAAAAAACGAAAACATAAAAAAACGAAAGTTAAACTCATAATGATATAGAAATTAAGTTTAGGAGGCTAATCTCCTTAATTGATGATGTATTGAAAGTAATTGTGTATTATTTGTTAGATATCCTAAATAAATTAAAAAATAAAATAAATTTAAAAAATGATAAAAAATAATTTATTTCGAAATAATAACCAGAGAAAAAATAATGTTCACTTTATCACTACTTAAAGCCTTGTAGCAGCAGTTTTATTTACAGCGATACAATTACAATTAGTTTTATAATCACGGAAACTTCATACATGTTGTCTACAAAATGTGCAAATACAACTTACAAATGGTTCGACATCTGCCCCTTCAATACTCGAAATACAAAGTTTGCCAACATTGTGACGGATTGTATGTTACATAGTTAACAAGCACAGAATCGAATGATATGCACAAAATAAGGGAGGTACTGTCGGCGTAGCATTCACACCTAGCGTAGCATTTCGTAGCATCGCGTAGCAGAATCGTAGTCTGGTGTAGCATTACTGCAACAGTGTTTGTTACTAGTTGTTTTACTTTTGCGGTTTTATATAAGGTGTGGGATTCTGTGGGATAATTTACTGCATTTTATAATATAGGAAACAGATTTCATTTTAAATATTGCGTATTTTAATATTAATGAATAATAATAAATTTATGATTAAACACCTTCAAATAAAATGATCCCTTACAAATTATTTAAAATGTCGACTTCAGTTTTGTTGGCATATTCTATGACTTAAAAAACTTAAAGGTTAAGTGTTCACTGCCCCCTGATTAAGCCAAAACAATGTACTTACTTATCTACAGCCTGGGGCTATCTCGAATGACTCTAGAATATTCTTGTTGCTAAGCTCAACCAGTAATATTTACAGCCTGTAAAATACCCGAGATGTGACTGTTCAACAATGGAATTATTTAAATGTAATATGGAACACAGAAACAGAAAAATACGTCTTGTTTTAATTTCTTCATAAATGTGTACACAATTTCTTTCTCTTACTGTTCATATAAATCTTAAATTCCGACGACTCTCGTACTTGTAAATTTCATCATTGTATCGCGTCGGCTTTCACATACACAAGGTACACCCAGATTTGGAACAAGCATTTGTAGATCACACGAATGCTTGCTCGTACCAAGTGGGGATCGAACCCGCGGCACAACGATGTGCTACGGTACTACCCCTTGCCTTACTACTACCTACTAATAAAAATAAGAACATGTTCTCTGCCATTTTTTGTAATCTTTCAAATCTTCTTTATATAAAAGACAAAGTCGGGTTAGTTACATCATTTATAACTCTAGAAGGGATGGACCGATTTTCAGGATCTTTGATTTGTTCGATTCGTCTCCACCCCGAACAGCAGGATATCTGCAAAAAAATCAAAAATAGTCGGGACCAGAGACTATATACACGGGTAAAACCGCGGTTGACCGCTAGTACCATAAAAGTACTACATAAAATCCCTATCTAAAGTGACTCCAACTAGACTCGTTACATCAAGCGCTGGACGCCGCGGTCCAAGTTAAAAGCCTGCACACTGCACAGCCTCCCCCCACTAAGAGCGGTGAGTCAAAATGTAATACTATTACTGACATGCCCGCGATGGTATACCGACGTGCAACGTGAGTGAACTCTACCTAACTGGACTAGGAACTCATTTGTTTAGGTGAATAAGGGGATTGGCACCGATTTTTAAATAGAGTATCTGACAAGACGGTGCCTGTGTTATAGTACGATTTAAAATAAGCTCGAGTAGATATTGATATGTCTTACTTTAATTAAACAAACTTGCGATCTTTGTTGTTATATAAACAGCGATGCTAAAATCAATGAAGAATGAAGTTTTCAGTATTTTTTCCATTATTTCGGAATTTTTACGATTTACTCGCGCGCATTCTCGGGATCGCCCGACTAGTTTCATACTAAATTGCCTCAAGTTCGACTCGCGACACTGCCGCTGCCACATCAGCTCATGATTAAAAGACTCCTATTGTGTCTGAAACTAGTCCGGCAATCCCGAGAACGTGCGTGAGTAAACCGTCTATATTTCTAAATAATTATGAATACGCCTCACGAAAATTATTATACATATTTTTATTATAACTACAATTTTCATAAAACATAAAACAAAGACTCATTTTTATAATATACGCAGTTAAATACAATAATGCTATTAAATCACTTTAATCTAATTACAAACATAACCTTTACAATCCAAAGATACTTAAAAGTTATCAAACATTTAAATAATTTTAAAATAATGAGCAGAACTAATTTTAAAATTAAAACTACTAAAAGTAATAATATTTGCCTAAATACAAATTTATAATCTTAATTAATAGTGGGTTGGCACTATGAGTAATCGTCGGTGCCTGTGTGAGCGATGACGTCACAAGATGGCGGACATCAATTTGACGTTTAATCGCTTGCGGCGGGAACGCATTGGTCACCTGTCAGATGGATATACCACCTGGGTAGCACTCACCATGTGTCTTAGGATAGGAACGCTTAAACTATATTAATGATCTAGCTCTTAGACTATGTAATCAGAAAGATTGAAATGATAAATGGAGTTGGGTTCAATATGTGAAGATAGATATTAGTATTTATTCTGTAAAAGGTTGGTAACAAGATGTTGTCTGAAAGAGTTTACTTATATTAGTATAAAATATTCAGTATCTTTATGGAATTACCAAGATAAAACAGTTTTTTTTTCTACATTATAAATAACGTAAAATGAACACTGAAATATTTATCTTCTTTTTAAACGTTACCATGTTATATATAAAAATCAGTACAGGTATTATTTTGATAACTATTTTATAATCTACTAGCTGCCCGCCCCGATTACGCGATTGTGACTTTCAAAACATTCCCATATGTATATTTTTTATATGCATGCTTTACAATAATGAACATAAAAAAGAATTATCCGATTTGGTAGTCATTTGGAAGTTATGATATGACCAAGAAAAATTGGGATTAATTTCTATTTAAATAAATATATCTATTTAGAATCTGATTCCTAAATGTTTTATAGAGCCGTGTAGACTTCATTTACCTTTTTCTTTATCAGATTTAACCTTATAAATATGACGTAGTGTCGTCATATTTATAAGGTTAAATCTGATATTTTTTACTCAAAGAAACAAAGAATACAAATAAAGATGATCTTAAGAAGTTCCTCGTAATAAAAGCGCACATTTAGGTATTCAGTGACCTTAGTTCCGTAAGTCAGAAGGCTGTTACTAAGAAGGTCAGTAAGCACCGATCGACCGTATAATGGAAGGAAATGATCCTTCCAAACAGTTATGGGGAACGGTTCGTTTTAATGTCTTATCACTCAAGGTTGGGATAAGGTTCAGTTTTCCTGTAGGTATTCAAAATTATTTGAAGACGATGATATAACTGCCATTACAACGTGTTTATGTTAAAAACTAGCTGTCCCCCGCGACTTTGTACGCGTGTTTTACTTTCAACGGTTTTTCATTTTTGCAACATTTTTCATTTATGCTCCTCTCCTATTGTTCGTAGCGTGATGTTATATAGCCTATAGCCTTCCTCAATAAACGGACTATCCAATACAAAAATAATTTTTCAATTCGAACCAGTAGTTCCTGAGATTAGCGCGTTTAAACAAACAAACAAACAAACAAACTCTTCAGCTTTATAATATTAGTATAGATTAGTATAGATAACCTAATAATTTTGCTTCTAGTACTTACCTAAAGTTTAACTAACATTAATTAAAGTTTAGTTAAATATTGTTTCGTAAAACGGTTTTTTCTGAAACCTCTTATCCCCTCCTCTCACCTTTATTACTTACAGAGAACAAATCGCAATAGGTATAGGTATACTTATGCTTACGACGTAAGTAGGCGCAATTGTAGAAATCGAATGGCCTGTTGGTCTAATGGCTAATGACCCTGATTGCGTGATGTGCGATTTGTGTGATGAGCATGATCATTTATTCTGTGTTCGATCTCTGTGTTTGCATGGATTTAGAAATTTATGAGTATATTTATCATTTTTCTGATTAAAATAAGTATACTTATCAGTTAACTAATTGCCGTAAAAAAGGCTCTGCCTAGTTTGGGAACAGATGGCCGTGTGCGAGTTGTCAAAAAAAAAGCTACAAAATGATTAGAGAGAAATACATATTGAGTACAAAAATGAATTGTTTAAAAAAAAACTTTATCACTGAAGGCAATATTTCGTAGTACTTTAAGATCCCACCTGTTACCATCCTTACTATACTAATATAACATCACGATCTAAGTTCGAACTAAATACGTCTTCGCTTTTCAAAAATCATGTTCATAACTCACCATACAGAATACAAAACGCGGCATTACATATCAGGCACGAAACTCTCATGAATTATTATTTGTTTATTATGAACCGAGCTCGATATCGTCTTAATGCGGTTCGGACATCGTAAAAATATATACCACGATGTTAGCTGCGACACACTGTTACAAAAGTTGGTCAATTTTTTGGATTTTACTGCTTCATTAATCTAGGGATGGAAGATACAATAATTAAGGTTATTCATTTTCAACGAAATGAAACGCAGTTTTTTATACGATAATAGGCCTGTTTCCTATTTTTTTTTTAATGTCCGTCTTGTAGATTAATGAATTTTATTCTACACGTATTTTTTCTTTTTTCTTGCAAACAAACAATGATCAATATACAGAGAACGGAAGTTACGCGTGACGTCACTCCTCGCTACGATTTTTAGCGAGGCGTAGCGTCATAAGCCCCACTCCGAAATTTTAAAGCGGTGTATCTTTGTATTTTTTTATTGTTTTGATAAAACAAAAAAATACGTGTCTAATATTTTTTTATTATCTAACTGACGGACTAAATAGATTTTAACTTTTCATACCCAGGAAACATCCCTATTAATTTTCGTACATCAATATTTAGTTTTACTAAACTGTATTTTGTCATTTCATCTTTCATAAAACTAAAACGATTCTGATTCAAATATTTTTATGAATACCATATTAACTTGAAATAGTTTTTATTAATTCTTAACACTAAGGTCGTCGTTCATAAGATCTGTAAGTCCCGAGAGGAACAGGGACATTTTATTACACAGGTCGTGACATGTTGCGCTGATGGCAGCGTGTCCACGGACGCGTTACGGCCCGCTATGGCCCGTTTCGGGGCATTTTAGGGCATTACCGGGCGTTTTCGGGCCATTCGTCGGCCGAATATTGTTTTTGGCACAATCGTGGCTCTCTCATTGTTTTTATAGCTCCGTTCACTAGTTTTAGAGGGTCAAATAAAAATTTTGAAAGTACTTCTCCTAACTGTTTTGTCTGAAGTGCTTTAGTTTCTAAGGATTATGTTAGTTTTATCCTGGGTCGAGTGTAGGGTTAAGCTGAGACATTTTTGTTCAATTTCCCGTCTTGAATGGAGTGTTATGGCCTACTGTGTAGAGTAATATACTCGTAGTTTGCGTTCTCGCTTGTTGTGCATAGCAACATGATGTCTGAGGAGTATGGTTGCAAGACATAATTTTTTTACGCAACATAAAACTAATATTATGTCGATAGGAGAGGGGTATATATGTTTAAAAACCAATTAACTATGTCCTTGTCATATGCACAGAGGGTTTCAAGTCTGTAAACTGCAATGTTATTAAATAACTAATGCAGTATTGCAGTTGCCTGATTTTATTCGGTTAAATAATAAGTTGTGGTTGAGATAATGATCCAATAAAAAATACTAAAATACTGTTAATATTTTTTTTTTCTGTTGATTGTATCGACTTATGTAATAAAATACATCGGAAATTATATTATTTTTGATTTTTTTACGCATTTACGCATGCAGAGCTAATATTTGTAATTAAAAACAAATAAAATCTTATTTTCAATACATACAAAATAATAAAAACTAGAATCATTATTTGCACCTCAAACACACAATCGTAGATATTTGTAACCAAACTACAGTAGATTTGATGTAAATAGCGCGTGGGGTCGCGGAGAGGGCCCTTGCAGCGCCCCCGCCGAGTGACCCTTGACACAAGCAAGCTTTTAGCAGACCAGAGTGCCAACTGCCAACCTCAATTTTACAATGCGTTTTGTGTATAAATAGCGTTCAGTTACAGGGTTACTTGTTCAACTATACATGGATTTCTTGAAGTCTGTTTCACTCAAGAAAGTGATGACATGTGTTTCACAGGCGTTCTTTGAAAAGGTAATCATATATTTAAATTTTAAAAATAAAATTATTTAATAAACAAAACAATGAGTCTCGAATATGTAGAAAAGACTGTAAAAACAACTATTTTATTACAGTATCAACATCATCTTAAGCCATGTTTTATACATTTTATTTTTACAGTTCGACTGGCCTGTTGGTGTAGTTGTTGGTGACCCTGACTGCTAAACTGGAGTTCGTGGGTTCGATTCCTACCCAGGACAAATCTTTTTGTGATGAGCATGATAATTTGTTCTGTGTCTTGAAGTAATTTATTATACAATATTTAAGTATTAAGTAATATATAAGTATGTTTAACAGTTGTCTGGTTGCCATGATACAGGCTCTGACTAGTTTGGGATCAGATGACCGCGTGTGAGTTGTCCCAAAATAATATTATTATATTACAATGATAGGCTCCCTTAGGCTATTACACTGTCCTCTATTTCTTGTCAACAATATGATGTTGATAGAGATCTCATTCTCCATCTATATAGAGGTTCTGCCCGAGTCTAAAACATAGTCTATCAATATTGAGAAACTGCATAAATTGGGTCACTCGTTGCACGCTGTGAGCGCCGGCGAATATTAAATGGGACGTGACTTCAATCGAGACCATAATTACCTTGTCATGCGTAATTTTGTTAAAGTCTATTAAGTTATGTCGAAGATCACGTACTACGATGCTATAGGAAAAATTATATTCAACTCTTTTGACTTCATTTTATAAGTATCATATATAAAAAACAGCTCTATTACTTTTTTGTTTAAGTTCGTAAGAGATCCATTTTAAAGCCGAGCATTGCGTATCCCAAACTTTGGTATATAGCTTACAAAATAAATACAGGTACCTATAGTTAAAAAAAAACAAATGGACGCGTTTTTTCTTTTTTTCTTAGCTAACCATTCATTGTTATCTAAACTAAACGAGTATGCAAAATTGTCGCTTAATCGGAAACCGAAAAGTGGGTCGAATTTAACTTCCAAGAATTATTTTATAGTTGGAGTTACACAGGTGAAGCCAATATATGACTAGCCTGTTGGTTTAGTGGTTAGAGACCCCGACTGCTAAACCAGAGGTCGTGGGTTCGATCCCCACGCAGGACAAATCTTTGTGTGATAGGCACGATCATTTTTTATGGGTCTGGGTGTAATGTAACTTACCTATTAATACCGTTTCATTATCCACAATGTTTGTGTAATATACTACTACTGAACTCCAGACTTCTGTTGACTAGTCTAGTAAGTTTTTAGGGCAATATATCATGAAGGATCGTTCGAAAAGTAGTGATTGACGTATTTCGTTTGAGTACTCTATCATAAGCATTGAACTTCATGATTTTTTGAGAACTCAATTTATGTTCCGTACGTACGGGCCTAGCATAATTCTGACAGGTTTTTCAGAGGAGGTACCGGTTATTTATTGAACTTTTTATACAAAAATCCAGAAGTTCGAGTTCAACGCCCGCCGTGGTCGAGTAGCGTACACATCGGCTTTCAAGGTGTCGCTAGCTCTAAGGTCCCGAGGTACGATTCCCGGACGGTTCTTTAGTTACTTACTTTGGGTTCAGAGCAATGTATGTTATGTTGTCTACATTTATTTATTAGTAATTTATTTATAGAGGTAAACTTAGTCACAAATACAAAAGGTGAAATCTATAAATACAACCACACAATTTAATTGATGGTGTTGTAATACACGTGGATATTACTTTTGAATAAAAAGCAGTTCCTTGGCCAGTTAAATATTATAAAAATAAAACTTTTAATATCTCAATTATTGTTGCCAAATAAATACGTTTACTTTCTTTATTTATTTTCTAAATAAATAAAATCTCATCTACAAGCATCTTATCATGTCAAAATTTTACTATCAAACTCAACACGATACTTTTTAAAACAAAGCCAACTTTTTTTGAAACAGGTTTGAAGTAGACACAACCTTGCTGCTTATACGCTGAATACCTACATGCACACATCTGCCTTACTCCCAGTACCAATCAACTAAAACCTGCGTTACTCGATGTTATTAAACTGAATGTTTTTACTCATCAGCATAAAAGCTGCTAATGCGCCGATGTGGTTACGCGAACATACCTAGCATATGTATGAAGGTATACATATAAATTCATACTTAGAGTTATATGTTCATTAAGTTTGTTGGTAAGTAATTTTGTTAACCGAATTTAAAAGGAATAGGTTTGCAATTCAACGGTTTTTTTTATGTTACGAGATATCTTTGGCATTTGTAGATCGATTTTAGAAATTATTTTTGTCCTCTATAAGGTACATCTCAGAGGTGGTCCCATATAATATTAAAGTTGCTTCCTTTTTACATTTATGTTTCATCAATTACATTTTAGTATTCAAACTTTAGTATTTAGTTTATATATATATATGTATTTTTATTTGGCAATAAATAATTAAAACTTCCAGTTTTTTTTTTTTGTTGAACTATGTTATATTATTGTTTGTGGCGCTGTCTACTTAAATGATTAAGTTAGAAGTCATATAAAAAGTACATGTCTTATTCATGAAACAAAACCTTAAAAACAACAACTACAAACCAATAAATGCCACCATACAGTCTACACTTTAAAATTCATAAAGTTTGAATTTTTAAATTGTAGACTGTCTTTCTACCAGTAACGTCCCAAATACGAGCACGTTAATATTTCTACACAGCCTATACTGAACTAAACTCCTATTATTAACAAAGATTAAATACTCCTTCGAAAGCAATCTTAAGTGGCCATATCGCAACTAAGTGTCCATAACGCAGCGAAGTGTCCGGCGCAGTTGCGGGAGTGTTCCGATTGAGACCCGACCGGCAGTTTGTGGCGGATATAACGACTATCGCTATTGCGCATGCGTGAACTATACTAACTGTAATAGGTTGTTTTACGGTAGGAGAAAAGTTGGCGATTTTGAAGGTATAAAGTGTTTATTTTTATGATTTTCTTGGATTCGGAAAAAGATAATCTAGCAGTTTAATTAATCAACCAATGTATTTGATGGGGCATAAAAAAATGATATTAAAAGATGATGAAGAACCGTTTTTTTTAATATTTTTTATAATTTAATATTGTCATATTTAAACTATTAAACAGTAGGTATAGAAATTCAATTTCTACAAACACTAGAATAGAATAGAATAGATAGAATAGATATCTTTATTTGCATAGAATGTAGGTAATACAATAAGATGTTTAACATTTAAATTTGAATCCTTGTACAATTCTGCCTTAATTTAGCATGCAAATATTACTAACAATGCTTAAATACATTGAAACAAGACACTATACGTTTATATATATAATTAGCATTTCTTAAACTCACAACACCCAACTATAACTAAACATCATACAACAGCTGACCTAATTTTTACTCAAGATTAGTAACGAGCTTATTATTTCAAGAAGCTGAACCATATCGACCACATCAGTTTTCAAAAAAAAACCGCGTCATAATCGGTCAATTATTTTAAGAGCTAAAATGCCACAGACAGACACTTACACACAGGTACAAGTTAAACTTATAAAACCTCTATTTGAGTAAGGGGTTTAAAAAAATCTCTACACACAACAACGAAAAAAACACCAAACAAAAAAACATCTTAGTTTAATTTGAAAATTTTCGCACGAAACTTTTAAAATTCTCACATACGAGAAAAGATTCCGGAACAGTTTTCAACCTAGGTAGGAAACCGCAGGCAAACGTTGGTTAGTTCAACATACAAGTTAGTGATCGTGCCCCAAGCCAATTTAGTTAGGATCCCTGATTCTCGTTAAAAGTTTTAACCAGAGCCGCACGGCACACTATCTAACTAGGGCTTTCGGTTTTGTTGTGTATTTTATTTTTCTTATGAGTCTCCTAGACTATATTATAAACACGAAGCTCTTAGACTAGAATGTGTATTACTATGCTCATCTCTCTGATTTTGCCATTGATAATGCAAGTATATACGGCATATCAGTGGTAAGAGGTTGTTACGCATAACATTACTTGCCCTGAGAGAAAAGCACGGCGAGTAAAACGGCGGGCACAGTTAGTATATAATAGATATTATTTGACTGCACGTGTAGCCGAGTGGTATAGGTCACCACGCCAATTACCTCTGTGCGCGACGTGCCGCGGGTTCGATCCCCGCATGGGACAAGCATTTGTGTGATCCACAAATACTTGTTTCAAGTCTGGGTGTTCTTTGTGCATGTGATTTGAATGTTTGTGAAACCCCCCGCGACACAAGGATTAAATTCCTTAGTGCGGGAGTCGTTTTTTAAGAAAAATAAAAAAATAAAATAAGTATTCCTTTAAGAAAATAGTTTAATACCTACGCCTAAACTTAAAGTTTTAACTAAGTACAAAATATTGGTACATAGCGCATTTTAATGCAAGTGGAAATGCACCAGTATTTTTGGAGTTATAATAAACAAAAGATACAATAGTTATTATACGAAACGTATTTTTAAAACCACTCAACAACTTATTTTAACCGAAATACGCTTATAAACATAATGTGGGCGAGATAAGAGGTTCCGTAGTACAGTCACGCACACAAGCGTTAAATGCAGGATAACGTAATGTTCCGGTAATTTTGGCTTAAAAGAATATTGGGAAATATCCATTCAGGATAATGTAACCAATGCTGAATTTACAATATATTTGTGTCTGATGTTGTTAGTAGATTGTAACACATTTTGTGATACCTATTCTTTGTAACTCGGGTCAAAACTTATTGCAAGAACTCATATTTATAATACTAGCTTTACTGGATCACTGCAAACAATAACCACCTTTGCTTAACAAAAAAAACTTTTTTTTTTAATAATTTTATTTATTTTATTATTTATGTTTAGACACATAATCGTACAGAAACAACATAATAGGACAATTGTACAAAGGTCCTGCTTATTTCTAAAGAAATCTCTGCCAGCAGACCCGCGATATGAGATTAATTATGAAATTTATAATAAGTAACACATCTCTATTATCTATACTAATATATAAAGGTGAAGAGTTTGTTTGTTTGTTTGTTTGAACGCGCTAATCTCAAGAACTACTGGTCCGATTTGAAAAATTCTTTCAGTCTTCGATAGCCCATTTATTTAGGAAGGCTATAAGCTATATAACATTACACTGCGACCACACGCGGAAGAAGTAGCGGGGAACAGCTAGTATTAAATATTGAGTATCTTTTTAATTTAATGTATCCCAAATTGTATGCATGAAATTCGTATAGCTCAAAATAAAATAAAAAATAATGTGGAAAATATCACATACATTGCTCTGAAACCAAAGTAAGTAGCTAAAGCACTTGTGTTATGGAATTCAGAGACAACGAAAGTACCACAAACACCCAGACCCGAGACAATGTAGAAAAGGGGTTTTCTACATTGACCCGGCCGGGGATCGAAACCGGGACCTCAGAGCTGGCGACACCTTGAAAACCGGAGTGTGCGCCACTCGACCACGGAGGTCGTCAATTAAATACGTAAGTAGTATCGATTAATTTATTATTGATATTTAGGATTGTAACATACTGCCCCCTTTCTCCCGACAGCATCGAGTTCTGTTCAAACGAGTTCAATCGAATTGAGATCGAGTTGGTACTCTAAAAGGCGACACTAGCGCCTACTACTAGCGATCGTGCAGAGGCACGAGTTGTAACTAAATGAGAAAATCTGTCAGAAAACGTTAGATGATATAATAAATACTATTAAAACTGAATAAACTAAAGACTTATAGACTTTTATGATGACGTAGGCACATGTATACTTCTACCGACGCTGATAACACTCGATTATAACTGGATCTCGGTTTTTCGATTCGGTTTGATTCGGGAGTACCAATTCAGGATCGAATCGAGAACCGAATCGAGTTCGAATCAAAATCAACAACAGAATCAAACCAGTTTCGGGGGTAAGCCTGCTGATATTGAAACTCGGCTATCAATAAGTTTCTGCTGCCACAACGTCAGGCAGAGTTTCCACCAATCGCGTGCAAGCTCGCACAATGCGTGCGCGGGCGTGCGTGACAGCGCGCTGCATATTTTCACGCGCCGCGACCTCATATCTGGCATAAAGTTAATTAAACAAGCGGAATGCCATGTTTCTGTAGTGTTTTGCTATTTTGAAGGGTTTTTTTTTTTCTTTATTTTTAGTAAACAATATTTATGGTTTTGGTTACATATTTAAGCGATAAGCTACATGTTGGTTGGTCATTATTTCTTTTGTTACGAGTATTTATTGTAATTCTATCGGTTTCATAGTATTTTAATGGTTGAAACTACTGTTAAAGATGTAAAAAAGTATTGATTGAATTTTTATTTACTTTTAACAACTCTCTTTTAATAGGATGATATTGGTAAACAGTCACTTAAGTAGTGGTTATGAAGAAATTAAAACTCAAGAATGAGTACACAGTTATGAAAATAACATCTCAAGTTATGTATTATTTAAAAGTAACTTAAAACTGTTTATGTCTTAATCCTATTTAAATATAAAGATGAAATTAATAATCTAGCATAACTTTAATGGCAATTTCGTAATCCATATCCATATTTAATATTATAAATGCGAAAGTAACCGCTGGACCATTTTGGATGAAACTTGATATGAGGTTTGCTTGGATCCTAAGAAAGAACATTTATGCTAGTTTTTGCCACGATAACCAATACCCACGGGGGCGTAGCCAGTAAAATATAAACTAAAGGATTTTGTCTGCGAATGTACACTGATGACTTGCGTACAAGGTTCACGGTTTGCGCAGTAAAAATAACGGGCGGCTGCACGCATCGTGACTCTCGTTATCGAAACACGTTAACGATGCTTCACAGCGAGCCCGAATCACGAGACGTCGTGATTCTAATCCATAAAGAGTTTCGTTGTAGTCTTAATAGAAGAACCAATGTCTATAGTTGAGATAGGCTAAAAATAATTCGATGAATACTTTCTGGTAAGTAATTATTTTATTGCAGAAAAATGGTGAAAACCATCTGAAAATAAAACAGAAGACAACTGAGGCAACCTTTACAAAAGGATTTTAAAGTAGCTAATAAAAGTTTAAGAGTTCATTAATTTCTACAATATTGAATAATGAGCGCAGTAGCCACGTTTAGTAGGAAAATAATTTTTTATTTGATTATTTTTTTTATCCTACATTTTTAGCATTTTGTATTGACTATGGTAAGTAAGGTTAGGTTATTTTTTTATATACTTACCAAAAGTAAAAAAAACGCATAAGTAAAACAGTTATTATAATTTCTCAAGAGAAAAAAAACAAGGTGACCTCAAAAAAATAAAAAAACATTTAAATAGTTACGAAAAACACATGCTATCACAACTTAAACACTTCAACACTTGAAACTAATAGTGGTAATAGCGCTCAATGGCCCGAGACCCGCTTAAAACCTACTTTAATGGCCCGAATCGGTTCCAAAGTCAGCATTTAATAACTCCTGGAAGATTATAGAAGTTGGAATTCAATTTGCCCGCACACCTTGCCTAGACCGGGTAGCGATAACGCCAAGTATGAGGCACACTTGGATACAAAGGAAAATAATATGGGACCTATTTTAGGAACTCATATTTTTCGACTTAATTATACTTAATTGTAGGCTGCAAGTGCTGCATATAAAGATAAAGGTATTTTGGTAATTTCTTTAATGATTACAAATATCATCTTGTGATTTTTTTATAAAAAACTAGTGGTTAGTAATTTTTTCTTCCGGTGTTTTCATTGTTATATTATAATTGAGTTATAAATATTGATAATGAACCAAATTTTGTATTACATATAATAGAAGATTAAACACTAGAAAAACAAATACATGAATACATATAGCTCAAAACACGAATTCAGTTGTAAAATTTTACCCAAGAACTATAAATATCAATAGATCAGAACCATCTGTATATCTTGCCAATAAATATTAATCTACATTAGAGTAGTAAACACACAGACACACGTACTTAAAGCTTCATGATCCCGATGTGTCACTAACCGCGATCCGAATCTCAAGCTGCGATTATACGCGACTTTAACAAGAACTAGTTAAATTAAACTAAAGATTAGTGCTGCACCGAACTCCGTCGCTAACTGTAAACGTTAACGCGGATATATTTATTATAAACATGTGTTGTTTTAGCTCAAGTTTCGTGGGTTTGGAGCGTTGCGGAGGAGACAAAGGTAAATCCTTACTAATATTATAAATGTGAAAGTAAATCTGTCTGTCTGTTTGTTGCGCTTTCACGCCCAAACTACCGAACCGATTTAAACGAAATTTGGTAAACAGATAGTCTAGAGCCTAGGAAAGAACATAAGCTATTTTTTGCCGCGATAACCGACATCTATGCGGGTGGAGCCGCGGGAAACAGCTAGTAATAAATATGTATATAATAGTGCTTATACTCATAAATATATATATCTTCGAGTAATCGGGAAACATACATAAAAAATTAAAAAATAATTCATACGAATAGAGAACCTTGAGGTCGGTTTATAAGTGATGCTTTGAATATCCCTAATATTTTCTACAAACTGTTTTAAAAAATAAAGTTTACTCAAAAATTTTATACAGCAAATATTTAGATTTTTGTGAAAGAGGGTAGTCTTTGAACAGTTAAATCTGTTTGTTTTGTCTCGCCGAGATGAGCCCCGGGATTACAAAATTATACATTGTTTACTTCAAAAACTAAGGCTCTGAGATGTTGATGAAAGTCTCTACTACTTAGACAATAAAAATATGAATAAGAATACTTTGGGTTTGACAGTGCTATGAAAAAAATTATAAAATAGGAAAAAATACTGTCGATAATTGAACACATAAATAAAAAGGCTCAGAATCCACTGGTCCTATAATATTCATCACCCGGAATAAAAGTTGTAAATACAGACCCTATAGGTGCCCATTGGTCCCCCGGTAGGAGACCAGATTTTTTTTGAGGAATTATAAAAAATACATTTATATTTAAAAGTATGTACCTATGTTTGTGGATACTTCTCTAGTTTCACAGATTTACTCCTCTGAGAAATTAAATAGTTCATGTCCAAAAAAGACTTTCCATTCCAGCCCCAACAATTCCAAGTATAACGAGTTCCAACATAACAGTGAAAGCGACACTGCGATAATAATAAAGTTGTCTTATCCTGAAATGATAATAGTGGCGGTTATCGGCTCCTGACGGCTTAATAACTATTATTTATTGTAATAACACTAACTAAACTAACCCAGGGAACACACTTAGCTTAATTTAATTCTAGTCTGGGTTAGTACCTATGTGTAATGGAAAACTCAGTTTGCTTGTAAAAAAAGCTCGATTTTTTACCCTCGATGCAAGGAGGCTTGGAGGCATCACACCTAAATGGATGATCCGACTACTTAAGTTTTTTTTTTGTGAATTGGGAGGCTGGTTGAGATTCTACTTATTATTCAAGAAAACCAGTTCAGTCGACTGAAGAATAAAAACAGCTCTTTCGATATCCTTTTTTTCAGGTTTTTTTTTCTGCGTCGGTATATAAAAACAGTGTAATTTGGAATCGAACTCAATGTCAGCAGTCATTGCCCAAAAGAGCAACCCGCAGGGTTACTTGCTATGGCAGTTGTCAACAAAAGCAAAAATATTTTTATAAAAAACACTGAACCCAAAAATTTCGTATCGTCTAACGTTGATGATCAACTAGATTTACTACAACGTAGTTGGTTACCGACGTTAGCTGATACAAAATATTAGTTTCTAACGTTATTTTCATCTAGTGAACATCGCTTGAGTTGTCAACTGGAGATACGTAATGAGCCTAGTGGAGTACTTAGATAAACGAACCTAATTTATTCATGACCACTAATAATACAGCCATTTGCATCTGACGATAAAATTATTACAGCGCACAATTTACCGTGAGGATAATTTCATGACAAATTTATCAATTGCATTGTATTATTATAATTATGAAATTATTTTTGTGGTCAATCTGACCACAGAGCATCAATATCTGTCTGTATTTAAAGCGAATACATAGATTAATTTAATTTAAATGTTTTGTGTAAACAACTTTGATATTTAATACTAGTTATTTCCCGCGGCTCCACCCGCGTAAATGTTGGTTATCGCGACAAAAAGTAGACATTTCAAATTTTTGATATCTGAGCTTAGGTACTCTATACAAATATTCATTAAAATGGGTTCAGCGATTTAGCCTGAAAGCGTAACAGATTACCTACAGCAAAAATATTTATTTTTAGTATGTATAGTAAAATATGCAATTTTTTTAATTCGTCTAACCTCTTCAGTATTGATTATTCTGCAGGCTTTTAACTACTTGTCAATATACACAAACACATGGTCATATTGTATCAGTTACAAGCTTTTCAGTTTCTCAATTACATAGGTAACCTAACAACAAAATTATTTGTATTTTTATTTTTCTTCTCCATATATCTAGTAGTACCTAGAATCCAGCTGATTCTTTAAACAGACAGGCGTGAAGCTCAGTAATCTAGCCACAAGCACTCGAGTTCAATGCGCAGTACACTGTGTAACAAATGTGTGTGCTCTGCGAAGAGACGCGGATCTTAATCACGTCGACTGCAGCATTTAGTATTCATTTGTAATGCGTCGTGATCTTGTAGAATACTTTAAGTATTTATGCATTTAATGTTAACATGAATTGGTATGTATGTACATAAAAGGTTTTAGAAAACAGAATTTATGTTCTAAAAAACTTATAGTTAAATAGTGAAACGTCAACCAGTTTGACTGCACGGATAGCCAAGTGGTATAGGTCACTACGCCTATTATCACTGGGCGCGACGTTCTCCTGGTTCGATCCACGCATGAGACAACCGCTGGTTTCAAATCTGGGTGTTCTTTGTTCCTGTGATTTGAATGTTTGGAAAACCCCCGCAATTTGTAAAATAACTTTCGTGAGGAGTTTTCATAATTATTTAAAACAAAACGAGTTTGACTCGCGACACCACCGCCGCCGCGTCAGCTCATGATTGGGGACTCCTATTGAGTCTGAAACTATTCGTGCGCTCCCGAGAATATACGTGAGTCAACCGTTTTGTTTTAAAAAAAAAAAAACCGCAATACAATTTATAAATTCCTTACTTTGCAGAAGTGGTTTTATTTTTAAATAAAAGTAAAGTCACTCTTAAATATCATGCTGTCTCTTTCACTTTAAGATGTATCATAGCGACAAATCGACTTTTAAGAACTTCTGTATTCTAGTGTACTAGTACATTTCCCAAGCTTCAAAGAGTATTTATAAATAATATAAAAATTACAATAGAAGGATCTCTTTTATGTCCCTGCATCCTTACATGACTATTTACACTAACACAATCAACAAACAATGTCAACATCATATCTCAAAGTCTCGCTAACTGTATACTATAGTAAAAAGTTACTAGTATAGCGCAGTTTCGTTTGTTCAGTGAAGCAACAAGAACTTAATCAGGCAGACAGACCGTTTAATATTCAGAGAACTGCAATGGAAATTTACTGACTACGGTTAGTTAGGGACAATGCTGTTAGAATAAAAGATTGAGATACATATTTATAAAATCTATTTTAAGAAACTGATTTGCATTTGTTTTAATGGTAATCGATTTAGTCGTGGTGGCCTAGCGGTTCAATGAATGGATTTATTTTGTGTGCACAAGGTTGCAGGTTCGAACCCATTACAGGCTACCAATGCGACTTTTTCAAAGTTATATGTAGGTACTCAATTATTCTAAGACAACATTGGCTAAGGAAAACGTCATGAAGAAACCTGGATTCCAATAACTGCAATCTGATATCGCCAACCCGCAATGAGCAAGTGTGGTGATCAATGCTCGTTCCTCCTCCACATGAGAAGACGCTGTGCCGAGCACTGCTAATATTTATTTATGTCCGTCAAAAAACGATATCGGAATGAGATTTATTGGAGGTAAGTAATAAAACAGATATTTATAATAAATAGGTTTTTCAAAAAAAGATGAAGTGATCAGTAAAAAAAGAAGTGGTCTTATTAAGTAAAGGTAGACAGTATCACTAAGGAAAGAGGGGTAAGGAAGATGAAATGGCCCTCCCCTTACGTCTGGCCCAGCAGAAGGATCTACCGAAGGCTACACAATTTACAATTTAATTTATTTTCATTTAAGCCATTTTCGTAATAAAAATGGTAGCGAAAATGGTTGCTTTATGACCACCAGACTCACAAATAAATATTGTTACTTCAAAAATCTAGAACTACACTTACAGCAACCTACACCCTATTACTCCAGCATTTAAGGGCGTAAGAATAAAAATGCTTTGACGATTGTTTTCTGTATTTTGTTTAATAATTGTCAAGCTGCCACACCACATAACACACTCCAACATCAATATCCTGTTACACACTATAATTCTATTGCGTCTTGAAGCTTTTACAGCCGTGTGTTATTGATATAAACCGCTGTATTCGAAAACAAACATTGCACTGCTACAATTAAAGTGCATTATCGTTTGTTACTTCGCTTTGAGTTTGATTAAATGCGGTAACATAGGTATAGCGAACTAATAAAATTGAATAATTTTGTCAGTAAGCACAGATAGCAGTGAGATTGCAATCTATTTTGGTTTAGAAGTAATTAAATTGAATTATATGATTTATTTTATGAGATTCTGCATGAAACGGTTTAGGGAATTATGTTTAACTCAAATTAGTCGTGCGTTGAAGTACTTAATAGGGTTTAAATAGGTAGAGTTGGCTGCTTATTCGTGATAGCACTTTGCTAATATCTATTTCAAGGTTGTAAAGTTAAATTTCAAGTCGTCCTTGACTCTGGCATGTGATTTTCCGAGTTATGCATATTTGTGTGATACATTCTAGGCATGTATGTAGAAGTAAACGAAAAACCAAACGGTATATACTATATTATATATCTTTCTAGTATCTATTCTTAATAATAAATGTAATTTAATAGTGTATTGTAATTTTCATTTGAAATAGTATAATTTGAGCTTGTTGTTATATTATGTAGGTACTTAATATTCGTACACCTTTTAGACAAAGCATGCAATCTTTTTTTTTTTACCTTGTATACTTAAGTGTGCATACTAGTGATGTAACGAATATTCGCGAATGTTTAAAAAATGACATTCGTTACATCACTGGTGCATACTTGTGTTTTATAGATAAAATTATCTTTATCTTTATAAGGTACTAGCTGTCCCGACGGACGAAGTTAATACAATAAAAAAAAATATAAAAAGGGTATCAAAAATAGTTTACAACCTATTCTGAAACCTACCTAAAATCGGTCAAGTCGTTTCGGAGGAATTTGATTCCAAACATTGTGACACGAGAATTAAATATATATAGATAGATAGATAGGTAGGTATATCTTTATAGGTACTCATTTAGACCACACATTTAAACTTTAATCAATTTATTAAAACCAAAAATTTGTTTTTACTGCCACCACTTATGAAATTGGCTTATGTTTAATTAAAAATTACCTTATTACTCACTAACATCTTCGAAACGTCAATACATATACATTGAATTATATCATAAAGGATCATCGCTATTAGTGACGTAACTCTTTTCAATACAAAGATGTCCTCATTTATAAATAGCCCTATTTATTACGTCATCGCTTTAATAATTCGCATGGAAGCAGCCATAAAAAGCGATAAACTCCACCGCATAAAGATTGAAGCAAACTTTATCCGAATATTAAATCTCGTCTAAAATTCAGTTCGCATAACCGACGGGAGCAGTCGTCCGTGTGTCGGCGGCCTACATAATAATCCCTAGTTGTCTGTATACTCCAGTGATGCGATTCACGCGCGATCGTGCGTTAAATCGCATACGTGCGTTTTGCGATTATCTGAGTCGTGTGTTTAAGGCTAATATTGTAGGGATTATGTGTTCGCTCGTCGTGTATACAATGCCTAATGATTCACACGTCCATGCCAATTCATGTTAATTACTATTGTAAGCGATTTGGCCGTCAAAATGGCGGTGGCTGAGCTGGCGCGTATTAATGAGGTGGAGTTGGATTTGAAGTTCGAGTGAATATTACGGTGATATACGATGTATATACATAACGTATCCCAGGTTTAAATTATGTATATTTGCGTGAAAATTCACTTTTTTGCATACTTATTATTTTATTTTTATGTTACACATCAGCAGCTTCATTTATCCCAGTCTCGTATATATTATAGCCTTTAAATTTAATCTTTAAAAAAATACAACCCTTATACTATGTCAATGCAAAATAATTATTCATTTAGCATGCACACAAACAATTCACGTGGCACAACATCATACTCTCATAATTTAGATACCAGTCAATTCCTACCATGGAAAGTTTTTTTTTTAAGAATCTGAATCAGCTGATTGCGCAACTTGTATGAAATTTGCTTTGGCATTGGCATTGTATTCGAATTAAAATTAAATTAAAGACTAAGTACACTGAACATTTTTCACACATTTATTTTCAGAAATAACAATAGCCATATGCCAACAAATAAGTTTTTTAAATTTGTTTTTCTGACTGAAACCAAGTCAAACACAAAATACCAACTGTTTACACCATTCCATACCGGAAGCAAACACTCGAGCATTAGGCTCTACTTGAACTCCAAAACACGCTTAACCCAAATACTGGGAACGAACGTCCAAATAATAGAGAAATGTAAGAGAAATCAAAACATCATTACTGAGCGGAACAAACAAACATACATAGTATATAAGGGTAACTTTGCATGCAGTACCAAGTTAGAGATTAGTGCCTTCCGGGGGTAAGTACCAAGTGCCGCCGAAAAGCCTATCGCAGGGGATAACAACATTCTGCTGTGATTGCCATCGGTCATGATTTGTGTTTGCTGAAGTTGGTTTGTAAGGACGCCATTTTATTCTAACGAGGTTGTTGACGGACAGTACAAACATGTATTAATAAAATGTGTAATTTTATTTGAAGTTCCTATAATTATAGGTCCAGTACATGGTCAATACCTTAAAAAAATACCTTCTAAGAGTCTTCTGTTCAAGGATATAATAAACGCAATAAAATCTGCGTAGTAAAAAAATAAACTTTATCTTGTTTTGCCTTTTGATTAATTAAATAGTATTTAAAAAATGACTTCATGGATGCACCAAGTCTTACTCACTTACTTATATAAAAAATGTCCTTTCTAAGGCCCCAAGCTCGCATACCAAGTCTCATCCAAATCGCTTCAGCGGTTTAACCGTAAAAGCGTCACAGATCGACAAACAGAAAGACAGACAGTCAGAACTATTTTCGCATTTATAATATGATATATGAGTATAAAAACATATAAATACTATAACAACAGGTTTACTACCCCTGCCACACGAAGTCTTCTTACACTTACGCCTCAAAGTTTGACGCGAGGATAAACTTTAGTACTTAGCCTTTTTAATGATGCCTGCACGCTGGCGGACTTGAATAATGAATAACTATGTTAATTTGGAAGAGTTTGAACACATCCGTGGGTGTGGAAACAGACAGGTGAGAACTTTAAAATAATAAAAAAATGATATTATGTAACGGGAATTAGAGCGAACTTGAATACTTTTACGCTAGACACATGTTACTCTGGCTGTGGTCGCAAGCAGACTCAGTCAAGTACAAGGCTGCTTGTACGACGGACGGTGTAACCTGGTCAAGTGTAATGTTATTTATGCGTGTTCGCGCTAATTCCCGTTATATTATAATCTATAATCTATACTAACATATAAAGCTACAGAGTTTGTTTGTTTGTTCGTTTGAACGCGCTAATCTCAGGAACTACTGGTCCGATTTAAAAAATTCTTACAGTGTTGGATAGCCCATTTATTGAAGAAGGCTATAAGTTATTTAACATTACGCTGCGACCAAAAGGAGCGGAGCATAAATAAAAAACCGTTGATACTAAAACACGCGGACAAAGTAGCGGGGGCAGCTAGTATTATTATAAAAATGCAGCGCGATAGTTTAAAATTTGGTAATACAAAAGTGTACACAAGTAAGAAAGCAAATAAATACCTAAGTGATAGCTAAGCTAAATTAAATGAACTAGGTTATCATTATATATTCTCACTTACAAGATAATTAGGTTTGTGATTGTTAAAAACTGTCAAGACAGCACTAACAGACCAAAATAAAATTTAAGAATAAATTAAAAGAAGAAAAAAAATAATTACGCATCTCCAACAAAATGTTACGTGTATCCTGCATACACGTAACATTTTAAAGATATAAAAAGAAAAGGACAATTACAGGTGTGCACTTAAAGGAGACCACGGCATTCACTGATAGACTGGGTAACTAACTAGTTAGACAATCACTTATAAAATTTACAAATTTACAATAAAAAAATAAACAAATAATAATAATATCTTGGGACATCTCACACACGGCCATCTGATCCCAAACTAGGCAGAGCTTGTGCTATGGCAACCAGACAACTGATAAACATACTTATATATATCTAAATACATACATATTATAGATAAATTACACCCAGACACAGAACAAATAATCGTGCTCATCACACAAAGATTCGTCCTGGGTGGGAATCGAACCCACGACCTCCGGTTTAGCAGTCAGGGTCACTAACCACTAGACCAACAGGCCCGACAAATATAGGATAAGACCCTGTAAAAACCCTAAAGTTTTCATCGTATCATAATCTATTTTGTTAATTACTAGTTAACCATTTTAAAAGAGCTTGCACTTGATTTAAATCAAATACTTGTCTCCTAACATATTAAAAGAAACCTTTAAAAATGAACTGAAAAAATACTTACTGAAAAGTCCAAATAAACACGTCGAGTTTTTACGTTTATCCTTATTTCCAAACAATTCGAGAGGTCAGGCAAAAACTTTAAGACAAAACCAATATAGGGTACACGGGGAAGCGGTACAAACTTCCAAATCAGTTTAGGAGTTAACGCGTAAAAAACAAACTTATAAATCCGGTAAAACAGCCGGAGTCACGGGGAATTTGGTTTAAACGCGAACATTTCTAACCGTGTCTCTCTCTTGTGAATGTTGTATTTAAGTTGACAAGGTGGTGAATGATTTTATTGCTCTATAGAAAACAGATTAAACATTCTTGAAGTAGATCTACTTGTTTTTGTTTTTAGACTTAATATATCTATAAATCTATATTTATGCTGAAAACCAGAAATTATATATTTCCGCCCGTAGCCCGCCCGCAGGCAGTAGCAAGGTTTATTAGGATGCGGCAATTGAACAGAAATTGTTGTTTTCACTAAACTCTTATATAAAAGAAATCATTATATTGATTTATAAAAAATAAACTAACTAAGATCGTTTCTAATGAGTGCTGTGTTCAGAAGCAAGAGTGAATGAATACAAAATAAGCGAGTTTATTTTGACGGTACTAGAAAAATAAAATTATGTTTCGAGTCACTAGATCTGCCTGCAATTGAATATAATGTTTTGGACAATGTAAAATACGAATAATATAAATAGTACCACTGTAATAGGGATGTTTCCTGGGTATGAAAAGTTAAAATCTATTTAGTCCGTCAGTTAGAAAAAAAAAATATTAGACACGTTTTTTTTCTTTTATCAAAACAATAAAAAATACAAAGATACACCGCTTTAAAGTTTCGGACTGGGGGCTTATGGGCCTTATGACGACTATATACGCCTCGCTAAAAATCGTAGCGAGGAGTGACGTCACGCGTAACTTCCGTTCTCTGTATTTTGATCATTTTTTGTTTGCAGGAAAAAAGAAAAAATACGTGTTCAATAAAATTCATTAATCTACAAGAAGGACATTAAAAAAAAATAGGAAACATGCCTATTTGCATACTTTATCATTGTATTGTAACACGGGAAGGCTCAAACGTCTAAAATACAGGTTCAGCCTAGTTAAGACGTTAGTGTTCAGTGATCAATGCATGTACTTTTTAAGGTTTAGATTACGTAACATTCATGACATCGTATTTCTTGTAGGTTTCTCGTTAATATACGTATTATTATTAATGCGTACTAAATAACAATAAAATAATAGAATTGAGGCGCGTCATCTCTCGGACTTTTTAACCAACTCATTGTTAATCAAGTCGGAAAAACCAACCGAAGATTGCTTCACTAGATGTCGCATACGTCACCACTTTGACGTGTAACAAGTAGATGGAGAAAATATCTGTCAGAGTGAACTCACCTCTGTAGCCTAGACGGTAAAGCGACTGGCGTGTTTTACCAGTAGTCGCAGGTTCGAGACCTGCCTAAGGTTCAAGTTTTGCCGTTCTACTATTTGTATTTAATTATTACCTATATATATAACACAGTGGCGTGCATTGGTTTTCTGACCAAGTAGACAGATACTAAGCAAATGGAGCAAGTGACCTACGAAAAAGAGAAGTTACTACAAAAAAAACGAAATAAATGTAAAAAATAAGTTTTCTACTCACTTTTTGAAGTTTCGGCTTTGTCAACAAATGAAAACAGTGTGTAATGGAGTTGCACAATTTATCTAAACAGATTGTATTTTCGCTAAGAACTACGCACTGTAAGTTTTCCATATTTATACAGACACAAACATTTTTGTTTATTACACTTCAATAACATCACAAAACCACAATAAATCACAAAATAAATAATTACGGCGAACGCACGCGCCATCCGAGAAAAACTGCAACAGATTATAAATATCGAAAAAACTAGCAAGTTGCAACAGATAAACAAAAACAAAAATCATTTATCAGAACTAAAACAAGTTTACATTATTAATTGTATTGTTAGTACAATACAAGTTTTATTAGTATTTTAAAATATTAGCTAAAAATAATAAACTAATATCTGGAATTAGATTTTATGTTTTTTGATAAGTTGGAGTAGTATGGTCATTAAATTTACCTTTGCTTCTCGACTACCTACATTGGTCTGGAAAAAAGCGAAGGTCATATGTCAGGGCGCTACGCATGGCAAACAGAAATTTTTGCTTTGCTATAATAATTAAAATGGAAGCGTCTGGGTAGCCCGCGAAATTCAAATTTTCTTACGTTCTTTGCAATTTGCAAATCATTTTTAGGCGGTTTTTTGAACAAAATACGATTCGCGAACTGCGTGCGTATTTGAATACGCAAAACTCGTTTGAGTGTGTAATTATTGGTACTTTGTGATATGGTATGAAGTTTTCTATTGAATGTGACGTCATTATTAATTAATTGTTCGTTAACGAAATGGTTGGTTACAAGTTTTATCCATACTTATATTATAAATTCGAAATTAACTCTGTCTTTCTGTCTGTCTGTCACGCTTTCACAGCTGAACCGCTTAACCGATTTGGATGAAACTTGGTATAGGGTGAGCTTGGATCTGCGCAAACCGCAGAGGGCGATGGCCGTCAGGGTCGTCCGCGGGTATCGCACGATTTCCTACGAGGCGGCTTGCGTCCTGGCCGGATCCCCGCCCTGGGACCTAGAGGCGAAAGTACTCGCGTCATTGTATAGATGGCGCGAGGAAGAGCGGGCACGGGGCTCGAGACCGGCGCAGCGGCAGATCGCGCTGCGCCGAGATGAGCTCCGTAAGGTCCTGGTGGCGGAATGGCGGCAAAGGCTTCTGCGCCCTGCCGCCGGCCTCGCTACCGTCGAGGCGATCCGGCCAGTACTCGACGTCTGGCTCGGGAGAAGGCACGGCTCCCTGTCGTTCAGGGTGACGCAGGTGCTGTCGGGGCACGGCTGCTTCGGCAAGTACCTGTGTCGCATAGACAGGGAGCCGGACGCTCGGTGCCACCACTGCGTCCATTGCGGGGAGGACACGGCGCAACACACGCTCTCGGAGTGTGTAGCTTGGGAGGAGCAGCGCCGTGTCCTCACAGAGGAAGTTGGAGGCGATCTGTCGCTGCCGGCCGTAGTGCGGAGGATGGTCGGCAGCGCAGAGTCGTGGGACGCGGTGGTGTCCTTCTGCGAGGACGTGATGTCGCAGAAGGAAACTGCGGAACGGGAGAGGGAGATCTCCACTCCCTTCCCGGGCCGCAGAAGGCGCACCGGGCGCCGGAGAAGGGCGGACAACGCCCTTTTCCGCCCCCCATGAATGGGTCCAGGGGCGAGGGACTTGGGGAAGTCCCCGCCCCGTATTCGATGGACCCGAGGCGGAGGCGCGCGCGGGTGTCGGCGCGCGCCTCTGAGACGATGCACGGGGTGGTTAACACCTCACCACCCCGTGCAGGAGACGAGGCCCGGACAGACCGGGCCGGCACTAGTGCGGGGCTGCGGAAGAATTTGGATTCCCGCGGCCCCGCGCGCACGTGCGAGGAGACACCGGGGGGTTTTAGCCGGTAAGAGTCCGGCACGCCCCTCCGCCTCTCCCCAGGCGGAGGAAGTCCATGAGGATTTCCCCCCGTCAAAAAAAAAAAAAAAAAAAAAAAGGGTGAGCTTGGATCCTAAGAATTGCCGCGATAACCGACACCAACGCGGGCGGAGCTGCGTGCAAAAGCTAGTTATTTATAATTTAATTTATAAGTATGATGGAAGTTGACTGATTTATTTTATGAGGATATTAAGAGGTAGGCACTGCCTAATTGTCTATTTTTTATGCCCGCCACTTTTTTTGTAACTACTATATTTTAAAAACTATGTGATAAAATCCAATATAATACATGACATATAAACTTGTTACACAAACACAACCACACAGTTCCTGGATGTAAAACAGCCGGACCTCCGAATCCGACCAGATCGAGTCATGAATACTTATTAAGATAACACTTGTATACGCTTCTCCAAATGCAAACTGCAGTGAAGGCGATCACCATTTAGAAATGGTCGTTAGTACGAAACTAGGGATTAATGACTTGGCCACACTAACTGTTCGATTTAGTTTCCGTATGTTCTAGTTTATTTATTAATTTGATGTTTAGATTCAGACTTAAATGCAGGTCAAATCAAACTCTAATGGCCATAAAAACCAAAAAAAAAATTTTCACTGTGCAAAATTAACTATCTGAAGAAAAAATTAGTAGTAGTATTTTTTTAGTATTAGTAGGATACGAAATATGTTAAAAAGTTGTTGTAAATAGAATTAACTTTACTTTATCCATATCTATATTTTAGGTGCGAGTATAATTACGTGTACATTTCTCAAAATTGTAATTAGACTGATATAATATACTCTGTATAACCAGGGGGCTTCTACTACGCAGTCTTGGTATGTTCTGCCTCGCGTCAATCTAGACAGCGAAGGAGTTACGAGTTAGAAGAGAGGGGCAATGTTTAGGCAAATATCGCGTAGGCATTAGGCGCTATTGCGAGACAAATTAAACTTTATTGCGTTGCACCTGAAGTCGCTATTTAAATATGGTTTTTCGCAAAGTGAGTCCTCTGTACGTGGTACTAATTATTCTGTGGTATTACAAAAATATCTTTGAAAACCGAAGTTACAACTAAACCTCCAAATATAGTTAACATTAGGGATAATCGCTCGTGGTTTTTTGGTTTGAACAGGCTTTCATAAAATTAAATCAGTAACAGCCTGGAATTATTTATTATAACATCCATTATACTATATTTATATTTAGCCCGCTAGTCAGCGGCATTCCTCAAAGCAATAAACATCAGCCCTCGTCCGAACCGTCGACAATGTCCGTAAAACCCTCGAGCATCCAAAAAGAAATATTTCAGCGCCTATAAAAATATAATGTCGTCAAAATAAACTGTCGGACTAGCCACAGATTAAAGAAAACTTTTATCTTTAAGGTATTCTAGGGATCCCTTTGTTGATGTAAGCTGAGTTTTGAAAAGAAAATATTTATCCACCAATACAAATTGTAACTTTACCTGAAGAAATCTACCTTTTTTTGTTTTTGTGATGGCTTAGTGACTGTCGTTACATCAGTGTGTTGAGACTGCTTAGTAACAATAACTATCTACCTGAATTAAAGAGTAAATATTATTTAAGTTATATTTTATTTGCGAAAAAAAACTAATCTAACATGCACAAGTCCCAAAAAATAAAAAAATGCTTTCGTAATAATGTGGACGAGTGTAACTTTTTTAACGTCCAAATAAGTAAATTATGTGTTCGTGGAACTAAAGTGTACCTAAACAAGCCCGGGACCAAACCACCTATATCTTTCTGCCACAGATATATACAGACCTAGATAACGCAAGAGTATCTTTTTCGCGTGTCACTTCGCGTGGTCGGCTTAAGCATAATATATTTAACATGCGTGCAAGTGTGGCAACTGTCGCGCTCAGTGGACATTCTAATTACGACGGGCTTGTGACGTCGGGTTTTTATACAGATCTTGATATTTGCGTTATGTGAGTTTATCTGTATCTGTGCTTTCCGCCTATAAGTCCACTCACCAAACTACTGAGCCACACAGACAGAACATATCTGCTTTAATTCCATAATCTGTGTCGTAAGCATCAATGTGCGGAGCTCCAGTGAGCCAGAACTTTATTACAAGCTTGGGACCGTAAAAATAATGAAAACACGCGTAAAATATTATTTATAGCTTGAAAATCATATCTTGGAAAATTCTGTTAAGCGATGAAACTCGGAATGGTATGGTTATCGCTTTAATGTCCAACTTACTTGCTTACTGGTAGCTTACCTACTTTCTTCATAATCTGGGATGGGATTAAAGCGATGTTAGAAAAGCTTTCTTATACACGTTATGTGGGTTCAGGAATAATCAAGAAGTTATGATGTATTTTTGCACGGACGTTTAAATGATTTAAATAATTACATTCTGTCATAATGTTCTGTTAAATTTTATGTTCTAACAAATTTTATTCTTGCGCTACAAATAAAAAGTAGGTATGTTAATTCAAATTAGTGTAAATTTTTCTCTGTTAGATTGTCTGGTAGAGAATGCCTCAGGCATTAAGTAGCCATTATACTTTTTTTGTTGTAAGAAAACAATATTTTTTTTATTTCTAAAACATAATACAACATTTGATAAACAAAATACGATCTTATATTTTACCATTTCTGGTGCACAAATATTGTTATTTATTTAACTTATAAATTTTTACTCCTTTACTTACCTAATAGAAAATGCAAAAAAAAAGTGACATAAAGCATTAAGTAAATAAATAATTTTAAATATTTGTTTTATGTTGTCCTATGTTTTTAATTACACACTGTTTCTATGTTTATATATTTATTACTTTTCCAGTCCTGCCAAGTGGCATTTCGACAAGCGTTAACGATAATAGATATTGCTTAAATTACATTAAATTTACGTGACTTGGACTTGTCACTTCAATACATTTGAACGATTTGATCAGCGTTATCGCTTGTCGAAATGTCAATTGTCTAGGGCTGGTCTGCTGGTAGAAATTTCTTAAGAAATAAGAAGTACCTTTGTACCTCTCTTTTCTTTATGTCTAAGTTTCCATTTTCTTATTGTAAGTGTGTACATAAACAATAAAAATCTCAAACAATGGTATAATTTTTTAAAGAATACTCATTACATCACTAGGAAGCAGTCAACTTCAATACATCTCTACCTACAACACCAGTTGTGCCAACCTTATGATCTAGAACACCGTGTCAACACTTGGTAATGTGTCTGACGCCCAAATCTAAAACAATGCCGTGCCCCCTGCGGTTGACGTGAAAGAAATGCGGCGATCCTCGCAGCCTTAATTAAACAACTGTCAAAAGTTTGTGTCACCTAAATAATTGGATTACTTTTGACATTGAAAATACAATTCCTTGTGTAGTTCTTTTAATGTAGAATTTGATTATTTTATTGGATATGATAAGGCTGTTCTTAACCAACTTCAACAAAATAAAAGTAAAATCACATTCTAAGCTAGGAACAGACCGCCTTACACACAAACTGTCTAATAAAGCAACATACAGCGTTCTCACCTAAATTATTAGCTCATTCAATAAGGTCTTGCATAGTTATTAAGATCCAACTGATTACACCCACAGTGTGATGCATGGCCAGATTTGCCGCCAAATATATAGTATGCTGGCTTTTCCATATTGAATTTTCACTGCCATAAATTAGAAACTATTATAACTTCATGTTTAATAAATTAGTGTAGTGTTTGTACTAAGTTCTGATGGATTAAAGGGATCGTAAGGGCTGTTTCTATTTAGTATTCATACAAGTTTAGTTAAGTCAGTGGTTTTAATAAACACTAGTACATTTATTTGGGTCAAGTGATAACTGGCTTCCATTTGCTTACATGATTAATTAAATGGAGTATTGTGGTGGTCGAGGGAATACTTTACTTTATAAACTGGGTTTATAAAGATAAGATAAGCTTATGCGAGGGTCAGAGGATCTTTTTTAATGTCCTTCAATGTAAGAAATTAAAAAAAACTCTTTTGTAATTTATAAATAAATAAATGTGGACATCATCACAAATATTGCTCTGAACCCAAAGTAAGTAGTTTAAGCACTTGTGTTATGTAATCAAAGACATCAATGGTACATCTAATACCCAGACCCGTAACAATAAAAGAAGTTATTTTCTACCGTCCGGGGATCGAACCCGGAACATCAGAGCTACCTACACCTTGAAAACCGCTGTGTGTCTTGACCACTAATACTGTCAATATACGGGTCCACAAGGTTTTTACTTTTGCCCAACAATCATAAGACATGCGGCAGATGTGTCCGGCCTAGTTCCACTTCAAGCTGGCGGCTTTAATTCCAACATCTGCAATTTGTCTCCTAAAGCGCATTACTGAACTGTACCTACTTATGTAATTATTGTACGTTTTCAAATATCAATAAAATAAGTATATTATCACAGTTTACAAAGCAGTATGTAAGAATACCTTTGCCCTGCAGTGGGACAGAAATGGTTAATAAAAAAAATATAAGAATACGGATATAAATAGCGTGGGTGGGAAGCCACTCGGAAATCGACGGTTACGGAAAGCTGATAAAAGACGAAACAACAAAAACATTTCACCATTATATTTTACCATATAAACAAAACCTTGACACATAAAAAAAGGAGCCATTTAAACAAGCAAACTCGAGGAAACGGGTTACCATTATCCGATGTTAAGCCAGTTTTCACGCCCCGCAAAGGCCTCAATCCTTCTTCCAAGACCCTATCAAAATAAAACTTTTGGATACCCAAAACACAATTTCGGCTGAAGAAATTATTCCTCTGGGATTTCTATGGGCACAGGGGATCCCCTGGCGTCCATTATACCTATCGCTTTGTAGATCTCGCGCGACATTAAGAGAATATATTTCCAATTGGTTAGAAGGGGCGTTCCTGATGGCAGCTAGGGGGTCCACGGCTTTAAGTCTAATTGGAGACATTTAATAAAATAAATTCTTTGCAATAATAAAAAAAAATACTTCATTTTCGCAATGGCTGGTTATGGGATTATAGGTAGGTTATACTCAAAATTAATATAAAAAACACCAGGGTGAAAAATGGTATCCATTTATCCGCAATATGACAGTTACAAATGAATTTTTGTTTCGTTATAATTTTTATTCTTTTCTAAATTCTAACCTTTTAATTTAAGAGCTAATTTTCTTTACAAAAGAGCGAAGTTTTTCTCACAGTGACCCTTTTTTACTTCATGTGTATTAAAATCCTTAAAAGTGTAATTGTGATAATGTTTTGTTAAGTAACGTTAGGTTACCTAGACTTTTTTTAACTGTACCGTCCTTTGTGGTTGTTTTGTTTTTTAGCGCGTAATGTTCTTTACCATACAAAGGCCTTGTGGTTCAATTTTAAGGGAAAGGAACAAAAACTGTGAAAAATTACTTGGATTTATATTTATCTAAAAAGAGCGCGAAAACACATACATCTACTGGCTCAATTCGTTTCCGCAATGTTTAATACCGCAAAACTGAAGACTAAATTTTGAATATTATTTTATGTGGGTATCTTGTAGAACACTAAATAGAAAACTAGTCAGTATGTGTTGTTTTACTGATCTTATCAGTAAATTCCGACTAGTTTATGTCAGTTATTCTAAGTTATTGTAAGTTGTGTCTTAGTGCTTTTTAGTACTTAAACATGTTTTTAGTTAGTGTAAGTGGCTTATGTAAGCAGTTCTAATTAAAAAGAAAAAAAATGTCCATAAACTACAATATGTTAGCCCTCAAGACATGGAGCAAATTAATTGTATGTGTTTTACGTGTACTATAAGAAATCGCACAGTAACTAAAGTCAATATCACAAGAATTCGCTTATTACACTATAATGTACGAGCACTTGGCAGCTCCTTTGAAGTCAAGGGCTAGTAGTTGTAATTGAGTGGACAATAACAAAACATTCTTCAACGCCTACCCAACAATTAGGTCCTCCGAACACAATACAATTTATTAGGCATCGCATCACAAACACTTCACAAGTGGTTGATCAATTAACTAACGCTGTAATTGGTCGAAACTCGCCATAATTGCGACGCCAATTACGCGTGAACTTATAAGGCGATGTTATAGTAACAAGGACTGGTATGGAAACTTTATTAGAGGTTAATCAACTGTGAAGAGGGCAGTCAATGTCCACTTGAAGAATAAAACGTGTTTTGTTTTACATGGTATCTCATTTGTAGAAGGACCAGTAAATATTTTAAAAGCTTAAATTGACAACAAAACTCTGTGATTAGTTAGACTTTGATATACCTCTGGTCTTATAACAATAAATAATACACTCTGTTTATGTATGTATTTATGTTTCACTTTCTTATTGCAATAATTGTCATTTCTTTTTAAATAAATTAAATTAATTTGAAAACACGGAATGTGTATACAAAAATTAGATTTATTACTCTTGGCTATGTTTTTATATTTTACTATTTTTGTTATGGAAGAGCGGAGTCTCCTAACACAGGCATCACTTGCTTAAAAGGAGCCTCCAATCACAAACTATAAGATAACAAATTGTTGTATAAATAAACGATTTATTATTATTATTTATTTAAAATTAATAGTAAATTAAGCATTTTTGACAAAAAAATATTAGATATATTTTAAAAAAAGTAAGATTAACAAAAATTTAATTTAATTGCCACCAATTTCTATTTGTGCTCTCAATTTCAGATTTATTCTAAAAGCGCGGGATATATTTTTTTAATTCTTAAATTATAATGCTGTCCCAAAAACATCTCATCTCATGGGCACCCCGCGATCGGCTCCAACATTCGCAGGAACAATCTCATTAGCCGTGAATTCCGTGGACTCCCGCCCCTTCGAGATTTATGTTGTTATGCCCAAATCTTAAGCCGTAGTAATATATACCATTTGCATCTTATCTCTAATACACTGGCATTAAATTAATTTTGTGGTTCTATTCTATTCTATACATCATAATAATAAATAACTCCCTTACATCTACATCGGTTTATATATGTTATAATGTATTATTTTTTTATTTCTGCCTTAGTCGCGACTCTTGATGAAGGAAAATATTGTTTTGAAATCTGAAAGTAGAAGAATAATTATACACTCTTCTTTTACCTAAAATATGGCATCAAAAAATTCGTCCACATCGCTATCCACTCTTCTTTTTAGTTAAATAGTTCTGAAGGTCGTGACCCTGAAAGGCTCTTTGTGGTTTTATGTTTGATGTTGTACCACTGCTTTTCGTTCTCGGCCTCTTTTTGGGAAAATTTTACAAGCCCAACAGAAGAACAGTTACAGGATGTTTCCATTTTTCCATCCCCTATCCTTTTTTTAATCTGTATTTTTTAGTCTAATTAATTAAGCTGGATACCAGAATTTTATACATATAGAGCGCCTGCCTATATAGACAAGGTAAATTGATATGACCTTCACAATCCATTGACGAGATGCAACTCATGATAAAACTCTATATATATGTCAATAACACAAAACAAATAACTATAAAAAACAATTTATCCATGTTCCTCACTTTTTCACCTCATTCGTGTTTTCGATTATCGCTTTATAGAAAAACAAAATGTTTGTGTACTGATTTTTTATTATTATTATTTAAATTTCTACAAACGTTTCCATCTTATTTCTTTCTTTAGTTGACAACCGCCATAGCAAATAACCCTGCAGGTCGTTATTATTTATACTTAACTACCTATTTTTAATTCATTTTATTAGTTGGATCGTTCAAATTTAAATAAATTGTCCCCACACTAGAAGATAACATAATTTAATTTTTACTATTGAACTATACTGTCTTCAAAACATCGACAATATTAAAGTACATTCTAGAACTCAATCCCAAGGAATTCCAGAAATCACAAAACAAACGAGGCTCGCTAATAACCCTCGAGTTATAAAATGTTTAAGATTGTAATTCAAACCGTTTGTAAGAGTAACATTTCACTCGACGATAATCACTGGCTTCGTCCAAATTAAATCGTAGGTCGCAATCAATTACGAAGCCGTCCGCCGGGTACACTCGGGCTTTTTCATAGACATTATCTCCTTCACTTTAAAGTAAAGACCTAAAACACTGCAGTGTAACTTAATAAGGAACCAGTAACATTTTATCGTCACAAAAAAAATATGGGCAACTTTAATTTTTAGAAAACTTCCCTACTCTATATCAGATGAGGCCAGTGCCCAGCAGTGGGATAGGCTGGTATTATTATTATATTTAATTTTTTTAATAATTACATCTGCTACCCAATAAATTTGATTGCGAATTCCTGTTTACTTAGGAATATAAGTTTGGAGTCAATACAATAGTATAGTATTTTGATGATGATGAACCCAGAAGGTGGCCATAGGAACTTTATACCGAAACTTCGTAATCTAATCGTATTTGAGTTTGTTTGATTTGTCTTTACTAGTAAAATAAGCCTATCTGATTTAAAATCTTGTATTTAAAAATATATTTTTAGTAAAAACTTATTTCATTTAAAATTGTAGCTACTAGGATTTTAATTGTTACGGTACAGTGCACAGGAACCTTAGCCTTCGTCCTTGGGGCCGCGATCTTGAAATGTTTCGTTTTAAAGCACCGATTACGCTTGATGGCTATTTAAATGGCTCGAAATTGATACGCTATCCTATCTCAATGTACTTCAGATGGATTTGGCTTTATATTTTTTTATAAATTTAAATATATATCTCTGCTTTATATCCTCTGGATTTGAGAGATTATATGTTTATGGTTTATTAAATGACACGCCTGAAGATTTATTTGAATATATATTTTTTTTAATATTATACAAATCGTTCCACGTCGATTCAAACGCGTGAGATTATCGTTTCGAATAAGATTGTCATTTTTTTTTTTATTGTGAACGTATGGTATTGGATTAAAACTTTTACATTTCAAAAGGGCTATAAATAAATAAACCCAATTTAGTATTATTACATTTAGAGCTGCTTTATCTAACGCCAAAAAAAATTATCCGAGGAATAATTTTAAACTTTTGAAAGTTCAAAATCTCTTAATACAAAATCTGTCAGATGACAATTTTATTTCACGAATAAAAATTTTCTGGCGTTAGAAATGTCAGTCTTTAAATAGATTATCCGTATCATTAGTGCTGTATATTAGCCAACAACTTTCTCATCTAATTGCTAACTTCATCTTAAATAGGGTCAAAAGGAAAACCTTGTGCGTTAAACTTGTTTTCTTTCGGGATAAAAGAAACCAATGGTGATTAGTTTCGGTTATAGTTACCTTTAAATTCAATTGTTTTCCTTTCAAAGTTAAGGGACAATAAGCGAAAGGAAATGCTGGTGTGAAACAATGAGGATTGATCACACAGAAAGGTTTAAAATCAGAGAGAAAAGAATGCGCGTATAGAGTATGAACTGTAGGCACTAGTATGAACAAGTAAAGTTGTAATATTGATGTTAAAACAGAGCGCGCCGTTTTATTAAAACTATCACAAAACCTAACATCGTACCATTAATATTTTCGCATATACGCCAAAACCACTTAAATCACTAAACGATCGTAGTACTTTTAGCTTAAAATTTGCTTGAGCTCGGCACAACGGGCGATGCGCGTACTCTATGCTTGTCTATGTATACTCTAAGGATATAACAGTCGCATCCAAAAAAATATTATTAATGTGAAAGAAAATGAAAAAAATTATAACTAGAATAATATCATCACTTTTACATGTCATATAACATATATATCATATATTATATTTATTTCAGCTTGCTGGAGTCGACATTTCCGAACTGGCTGCCCTAGACGAAATTTGAGAAAAAAACTCTAGTCACAGCCTCTTTTAAAGGCCAGATAATCGTTGTGGTTTAATATTGTATAATTAAAATAAGTTATAATTAAGGCAGGGTCTTTTCTGGAATGGCCTTTATAAGAATAATTCGCGATATCTCCAAAAATGAAGATCGATTTCAATAATTATGGTGGTGGTCTTATATAAATTTTAATTGAAGTCTTTAAATAATTGGTTACATTTATATGTAATCAATTATTCTTAACTCGTATTGAATCTATGAGATTGAGGATTATAAAATTACACGAATATCTAAGCTTATTCCCTAACCAATAAGGGTTTCCTAAAATATGTTAAATTTGGAGTTCCCGAGTGATTTTATAAAGTGTCCTAAGTGGTGTATTCAGCCATTACGGAGACCCAAGGGTAATAAATTCGACTTTTTTGAAGCACTAAAGTGTAATTGAATTTATAATAATATACATATAAACGTTGACATAGTTTGTTCAACACAGGAACCAGGTTAAAAAAACTAAGATGAAATAAAAAACGAAGGCTAAACAAAATTTCGAGTGTTAAAGTTGGATATTCTTTTAAGAAGAATTCATTACTAATTGTTTTTTTATTAGGAACTAGCTTTAGCCCGCGGCGCCGCACGCGTGGGTGTCAGCTATCGTGGTAAAAAGGAACTTATGCTTTTGGGATCCAAGCTTTCCTCATACCAAGTTTCATCAAAATCGGTGCTGGGTATTCCCAGGACATCATTTTTAACCGTTATTGTCAATGTATATGAATAACTTTTGTGAGGAGTATTCATAATTATTTAAAACAAAACGGTTTTCTCACGCATATTCGTGACTCCTATTGAGTCTGAAACTAGTCGGGCGATCCCGAGAATATGCGTGAGTAACCCGTTTTGTTTTAAATACCTAGTTATTGTCAATAATTGCGCAATTAATAGCAGGTGTAAGAGCACTGTTAAAAAAATGAATTTATATATTAAAGACATGTTTCAATCAGACAATTTATGTCCATACATCGCCTATCTACCTTCATACATATCTAATATCACAATTCATTATACGTGCGGTATCGCAAGTGTTATTTTTAACGCTCGCCGTGCGCTGTAGTGGTACTCCACTGAATGGGCCTGACACACGCAACCTGCATCATAGGTGACCACGATTTAAAGACTTTATAATATGTGAAAAATAATTTGTTGATATCTTAAAAAAAAAATTAACTATAGAGTACACCTTACAAGTATGAGCTGTAGGCACCAGTATGAACAAGTAAAATCCTAAATTTTGTGTCAAAACAGAGCGCGCCGTTTTATTAAAACTATTTCAAAATCTCTTTTGGTTCGTTTCTTTTATAATTGGTTTCGATTATATGCACAAAATGCAGAATACCATTCTGCTTTTTTTTTGGTACTTTTCAACATACATTACTAAACTTTATGTAGCATAAAAACACTCCTAAGTGTGCCATGGACGGATATTACACATATATTTCTTTTACAAGTCTGTGATTCAAAGTGCATCATCGTATGCGCAGAACCTCCTAATCCTTTCAAAACCATGATATATTTCCACCATTCGAAATATACCAGAAAACCATAACCAAATTTGTACAAGTCATTTTTGATATTTTCGTAGTTAGCTTTAACGCTGAAACTAGCATTATATGATAAACGATTCAACATTATTCCCTCGTCAGCTTATTTATCGTATATCCCAACTGCACCATGAAATCATGGTGAGTTTATCCTGCAGAACGGTGCATAGCTACGGCGAGCTATCTGCCTCCACCATCTCAGCTGTATAGATAAGGTCGGTGATAGTGGAAACATACAGGAACATCTATTGAACGGGCACTAATACCTGTATTAATATAACATACCAATAAAAAAGATGTACTTAACCATAAATATTATTTTTAATCAAGGAAAAGAAACATTTAATTGGCATTTTTTTAGTACTTTGTTACTTTTAATTAAACTTAATAATTTAAATATTTACAAACTTAACTATATATACCTACACTTAAAATAAAACGAAACTCTTAACTAAAAAAAATCCCTAAAAAATGGCGTCAAAAAATTCACTCACGTCGCTGTCGACTAGAAGTGTGCCTAGAAGACGAATTATTCCGATCTGCTGGCGGCGTTGCCACGTTTTATCCTTAGGCAATGCTTATCCTCTGTCTAAAGTAAAAGCCAGCCCTTGGGTCCCAGCGAGGTGCACAAGGCGTTTGGCCATATTTTTAAATAAAAGTGTTTCAAACCTTTAAAGAAGAAGAAGAATAGAATATTTTCTACTCGGTGCCTTAACCAAGTCATACGTGAAATACAACGATTTAAATGTCAAATACACATTTTTAAGCATCATTGTCTTGTTTTTTGCGGTCGACCTCGACGGTGGCAATTTTCTCCCGGCGTTCAGTGGGCGACGATCTTTGCCCATCCTTTAGGCTGCTTTCGCGCGACGTGAAACCACTTCCACTTAAGCCTGGCAGTTTTTTTTTTCCGACATCCGTTACTTAAGTTATGGAGCGCAGCGTCCTGTTTCTAACTCGATCTGTTAGTTTATATAAAATACGTCTAAATCTATAGGTACTAATATATAAAGCTGAAGAGTTTGTTTGTTTAAACGCGCTATTTATTCAGGAAGGCTATAAGCTAGATAACATAACGCTAACAAAAGGAGCAGAGCATAAATGAAAAATGAAAAACCGTTCAAACTAAAACACGCGGACAAAGTCGCGAGGGACAGCTAGTATAAAATAATACTACTTTTCTAGCTCAGATTTTGTTGATCATGCGTTTTGATTCAGGTTCAAGATTAACACCCTGTAATATGACATTAAATAATTAAAACGTGTGAAAACGCAATACGTGGCCGTGTGTTCGTTACGTAACTCGTTTGACCTACTGGTAAGACAGGACTGAAGTAGGTATTAACCATAAGCATTCCTATTACGTTTACTGAATTTACCACAGACTAAATACAAATATCGTCACGGATTGTATTTCCTTGGGAGTAGGCAGAAATGTGTCTATGTAATTCCATTGACAATCAGAGCAATATCCCAAGTCCTAAAAAGGAATAAATTTGGATTGTACTCAATTGTCCTGACTATTCAAAATTCATTTACAAATGTGTTAAATAAATCTCAGTAATAAAGAAATGACATAAACACTAAATAAATAATGTCACTTGTATTTCAATTCATTCAAGCTTTGTATTTGCACCTTTAAGTTTTCAATAAAATTATGAACTAACCGACTTCTTCTTCTTCCTGCCCTTTCCCAATTTATTTGTGGTCGGCGCAAAATGTTTTCTCTTTCCATGCCACTCTATTAGCCGCCATACTGTCATTCACAGATTTTTCCCTCATTATCATTTCTCACGGAATCGATCCACCTTTTCTTCTGCCTTCCTCTTCCTCTCCAGCCCTCCACATTCAAATTCATCACTCTTTTATCCACATGCATTTCATCCCACCTCATTACATGCCCATAGCATGACACTGTCCAATATTCTGTAAGTGTAACAAAAAATATATCTTCTTTTATCGGGTATAACGCCACTACAGTAGTTGACGCAACAAATTCACTCAGCTTGTACAAATATACTACAAAAGATCGATTCTCGGAAGCTTTAGCAGAGTGTTTTCAGGTAAATATGACTTTCGAAGCTTGTTACCTGGAATCAACTGATTTCCATGAAGCGTTCCTGTTGTCTATATTAAAATATAAAGCAGTCGTAGTGATCGTTTATCCAGTTACATAAATATTTCCTGAAATCTTTATTATTAAATAATTATTACAATCGATGCCCATTTCTTGAGTTTTTAATTTATTTAAATTAACAATTATAAATATTCAACTTGATTAGCCGTGGGGCTGTTACCAGTCGTTGGTTTTATTTTTAACTGACTACCAAAAAGGAGAGGGTTCTATGTTCTATTATATGTATTTTTTCTTATGTATAAAAATGCGATTTTTACCTATTTAGACGTGAAAACAGACTTTGATCACCCTATCCAATATCAATATAGCTAGCGTGGAGAGATTTATTTATTTCCTAAGTAATTCAATCTGTAAGTTTTAGCGACAGTAAACCATGAGTTAACTTCGCATATAGAATGCACTATAACCATGGGAAGGCTAGGCCAATAAAGGCGAAATAAAGAGTATTAAATCCACTTCGGTTAGGAAATAGAAGTGAAAAATCGTGAGATGATTTAAATTTAGGAAACTCGGCTTAAAGATTGAATTAAAAAACATAGTGACTTGAGATTTTATGATATGAAGATGATTGATGAAGTTTCAAGCATTGAATAGTTCTAAAAAGTAGTACTTAAACGTTGTCGTTTAAAGTTTAATACAACCATCATAAGCCAGAGTGTCTGGTGTATAGAGCAGTGGCTCCGCCCGCGTGGGTGTAGGTTATCTCGGCAAAATGTGCTTTCTTGGGATCCAAGCTTTTCCCATACCAAATTTCATCAGAACCGGTTCAACGGTTTAGCCGAACGGAAAGCGTAACAGACAGGCAGAAAGACAACAACAAACAGACAGAATTACTTTTGCATTTATAATATTTGTATCCTGCATAATTGCCGATTGCCAAATACAGTTTTTTTTTTAAAACGACTCCCGCACTAAGGAATTTAATCCTTGTGTCGCGGGGGTTTCACATACATTCAAATCACATGCACAAAGAACACCCAGACTTGAAACAAGCATTTGTGGGTCACACAAATGTCCCATGCGGGGATCGAACCCGCGGCACGTCGCGCACAGAGGTAATTGGCGCGGTGGCCTATACCACTCGGCTACCCGTGCAGTCAAATATAATTACGAACGGTCTTTCTCTGTTTTAGAAAAGGCTTTTGCAATGTGACAGTTACAGATTCTTTTTTAGCTACATTTTTTATTTTCACCTAAGGGATGAAAACCAAGATCAAAGAATGCGTGGGTAAAAAAATACTTTGTTAAATGAGGGTAAAATTAAAAGGTCATTTATGGGTTTCTATAAGCCGTTGTTGAACAACATGCCTTTTAAAAGGGAACACGTTTTATCGTAATGGTATAAAAGGATTTTATATAAAAAGTTAAAATTCTATTCATTGTAAAAGAATATACTTATTACAGGAACTGCACATAATGGTAGTGGCTTATTTATTTACTGATAAGCTTTGTATTTAATGTTTAGAAAATTATTAAGTTCTATGTGACATGAAATCTTAGAAATTTTGAAGGAATAAATATATTTGTTATCCACTTTTAAGAAGTATGAAATTATTAAGAAAGGTATCGGCCTCGGATTTATAAATATACATTACTAGCTGCCCGCCCCCGCTTCGCTTGGGTTGTGTGACATTTTCAAAACATTTCTATGGTTGTTTTTTTATACGAACCTGTCCTCACAAAAAGGAACATAACAAAAAAATAATTATCCGATTTGGTGCAGTCGTAAGGTATGGCGGTACTAAGGGAAATCGGGATTCATTTGATATAATAGAAGATACATAGATTACATACCATTGTAATAACAAACAAATCAGAACACAAACTATGTACAAATATAGAAACAATGGCGATACACATTCCCGTTTATTCCCTAAACGGTTATGTAAATAAATAAACATCGTGAATGCAACGCCGGCGGCCATTCTAGTTAACATTTAAATTAATATAATACGCCTATTTGGCGCGGCAATCGCTACGGACGCCATTTGCCGCGAACCGAAAGGAAAATTAACCGGACAAGCGTAAATGTGCAGCCTGGTAGGTGTTCTGTACATTATATAAGATGGGACATACATTTAATGTCATTTAGGGCTGATTTTTCCAACGCCAGATAATATTATCTGACGAATAATTTTGAATTTTTGACAGTTCTTCCATACAAAATCTGACAGACGTCAATTTTATTTAACGAATAAAAATTTCTGGCATTGGAAAAATCAGCCCTTAGTAGAATAAAATCCGCTGAAATAATGATATATACTAACTTCAAAAATAATATCAAGGTCTGTTACTTCACTAGGCCTGATTGAAAATTCTAATTTACAAGTGAAAGTTAGTGTTTAAACAAAATTTGAAACCAAGTCAAAACTTGTCCCTCAATAATATAAAAAGCTTTACTTTAAGCGAAATAACAAGTATTGTGAACATTTTAATGCAAAAAAGGCATGCTAAGAAAATACTCGAATTATAATTTTTACTGCACGGATAGCCGAGTGATATAGGTCACCAGGCAAATTACCTCTGTGCGCGACGTGCCGCGTGTTCGATCCCCGCATTGGTCATAAATTTGTGTGATCCCCAAATGATTGTTCCAAGTAGGTATGGGTGTTCTTTGTGCATGTGATTTGAATGTTTGTGAAATTTCCCGCGAGACAAGGATTAAATTCCTTAGTGCGGGAGTCGTTTAAAATATAATAATAACAATAAATGAAAATCAATTCTAAAGTATACAATGTTTAGACTCCAAAATCACTGAACAACAAAACCAGGATAAGTCATTCACTCGTCTTTTGAGAACGATGGCGGAACTCCAAAAAGTGCATTGTCAACGTTCGGAACGCAAATTGGCAGTCGTGTGCTATAACCCAACTGTAGTTTAGTTTTTAATTAACTAGCAGGAGAACGACGTTTTTGTATGTTTACCCCGTAATGGAGTAACGTTCTAGGAAAAACTTGCAGTGCATAAGCTTTGTTTGTAGTAAAGTAAAATACTTATTCCTTTGAGAAAAAATAAGTAAACCGTAGAGTGCGCCTTATAGAGTATGAACTGTGAGCACCAGTACAAACAAGTAAAATCGTATGATTTGTGACAAAACAGAACGCGGCATTTCATTAATACTATCTCAAAAACCTAATAATATCGGAACCGGATTTTCGCATCAACGTCTGTCGCCGCACAGAAAATTACTTAAATCAGTAAACGAGCGTAGTACTTAAAGCAAAAAATTTGCTTACGGTCGGCACAACTATGCTTGTCTATTTATACTCTAAGATCAATTCTCACTAGAGAATAATTCATCTATCGAGAGGGTTTTACAAAAATTCATATACCAATATTTGAATCAAATTTATGTGGATCACACGATTTGGCCGAAACATAACCCAGAAAATGATACAAGCGCAAAACTAAATTGACAATGTATTGTGACTATTTTAATAATAAGCTGATTAATACATAGCTATTTAACCTCACAGAATATTAAAGAAAAATATAAACACACTAGAATTTCGAGCAAAACCTCTTTCTGATTGATCAGACAGTATCATCTTCGAACAATATTTTTTCCAATGACAGAGAATGATTGAGCTATGAAAACAGAAATATCTTTATATTTACCATAATGCTGTAATTATGGCTTTACCAATTAATTACACGACCATGAACAAAAAGAAATTAAAATTTGTGTTCCCTAATTAACTTCAAAATTTTCTTTTCGTAATTGCCTTATTGATTTTCTGTTTGGCAAACCGTTACATGGCTTGTTGATGTCATTAATATTATTACGCATAAGAAACTAATTTAACAAGGTAGGTATATCAGAAGATAAAACGAAGAGTGAATAAAATATAAATAATACCGATAGTTCGCTCACTAGTTGGCGCCTCGGGCGTATCAGCTGTCAAAGCCCAGCGACAAACTATGAAATTTGACATTTTCGGACATCACGTGCTCCTAGCGCCTCTTGCGGTGAAATTAGTGACGGTTTCCTTCATTGTCTTTTATTTAATAAAGCTTGCTTAGTGAAAGCAAACCCTATAACAAAAACTAATTAAACAACTTCTTAGAACTTGTACACGTGAGCTGATACAAAAAAAACCGTCATTTATACCACACCCAATGACCAATTCAAGGTCCTTATTCGTTACAATTGAAGCCATAACAATAAATACCAATTCCTTCCGCTGCGTGTTTGTAAATAGAATTAAAAAAACTTTTTACAAAGTTAATTTTCTTTATTGCTCACAGTTATTAGAAAACTTTCGACGGTTCTACTAAATAATTGACTGAAAAAACACGGGGAGACTGAAAATTGCTCAATTTTCTGTAACTGCCTATAATTGGGATGCGGGTCTGTAGATTACAGGGAAAAGGGCGCTAATCGCCTTTTTTCTAAATTGCCTGGATGAGTTGAGTCGACAATTTGCTAGCGATAGGTAGGATAAAGCTGATAGGATTGTCCTTCGTGTCGGGCTACTTGATTGGGCAATACGTAGAGTACTAGAATAATTATATGACTGGATTGACAAAACTGAGACCTAAGGCAACAAGAACTCACCACGCTAACTACCATTGTGCGCGGCGTACTGCAGGTTCGGTCCCCGCATGGTACAAGCATATGTGTGGTCCATATAAGCTTGTTCTAAGTCTGAATTTGAATGTTTCTGGTTTTAAAAAATTAGGGGAAGCCTGGGCCTAGCAGGAAAACTGAAGTGACTGATTAACAAAAAAAAATAGAATGATGCAAATCCCTGAATCTGAAAGAATGTTATGACGGTAGGGAGATGTAAGCAATGCTGTAAAATCGCAACGCCTACATACAAATAATATTAAAAGTACGGTCTAAAAAAATAAGCGGGTACAGGATCAAAAACGTGAAGAAATAAGTAAATAATTGGTTGTTAAGACCAGGACAAAAACCGACCACATCATAATTGAGATCACGTTGCACCCAATATTATCGATAAAAACCGGATAAACGATGCGGAAAACGATATAATTTTAAAGTCATTACAACGTCCCTTTAACCGGGTATCCCTTAAAACCGATGCCCGGTTACGGCGGCCTATTACGACGGTCACAATCGGTTCTGCTCAGTTTCACCCGGCTCACCCGGCTCAACTAGGATGATTTAGCGGTGCCCAGAACTTAGCCTATTAATAGAAATTCAATTTATGTTGAATAGGGATTTATAAGTCATGGAAGTTAGGCGGGCGACGTATTACAAGATATTATTTCAGTTTATTGTAATTTTAATTAATGTGTTAACTACAGACATGGCAGATTTTTAGACTTTTCCAATGTAATTGTCAAAAGTTAATCATTTGCATTGTATAATTTAAGGCTTCGTTTGAGACGGCATCTAGACAGGCGTACTCAATAATCACCAAGGACAAGTATGAGCCTCACGCACCGAGGGTTCTGTACGCATTACTACTAAAGGTTTTAAGTTTCTCGAAAATGTATAGCAAAACAGCACAAATAGTTGTATTTTTTAATTGAGTTGAAATGGAAGCTTGGTTTTTTTTAACGTCTGGAATTCATAGAGCTTATTGTTTAACCATGTTTCAACATGATTTGATACCACCACGCCTTCCTGAGAAAATATCTTGACAGACAGTTAAACAGACAGACTTCCTTTATTTAAGTCACTCACTATCCAAAACCATTAAAAGTAATCATTTTCCCTTGTAACTAACTATCCTATTCATAACAATTTATTGAAGATCAACATTCAGTTACTCCTACCATTCTATGAACAAAATTAACCAAAAAGTACCATTTGACCATTACACTATCGGCCACCTACATCTTGTAAAATTGTACAAAAGTTTATATATTGCATCCAAGGCTATCGGAGCCAGAGGAATGTTTGATCGGAGTAACGCGTGTCCTACGATTCTAACTTAACGATTGTAATATTACGTGGTGATTAATTTTAAGGTCGCATTGGTTTAACATCAAGGTTGTGGTTGATATGGACAAGATCTACTGTTCTAACTTATATTAGTATTGCTATTCTACTGCAATAGACGGGCTCGTGGTTAAATGTAACCAGAGCGGTTTGTCAGATAACACAGGTTAAGCTGAGCTTGCCGCGGTTGGTCCGTGGATGGGTTACTGTTATAAATCACACCGAGACCTCTCTGTGCTTTGGAAAACACGTTAAGCCGTTGGTCCTGACTGGAATATGTTGATCGTTGACAGTTGTAAAGTCATTGCAATTCTGATAACCAGTCTTACCAGTCTTACCATGGGATACTGTGTTGCATAACTACGGTTGAACTTTGCAAACTATATAACCACCTTGTTAAACAAGCATCCAAATCCTTGTGAAAAGTAGCTAATTAAAAATAAACAAATAATTTAATTAATTCTACATTTCACTACTATTTAGAAATCAAACCAGCCACGTCTACACTGTACCAAAATAACTGCATTCAAACTTCAACTCTCAAGATTAATAAGGAAAGCACATATTCATGTACAGTTAGTTAAAAATACACTTCATAATTTAACCAGGACAGGTCGCGTAGGTCACTCGAGGTTTTGGAATATAGAAATTTGGTTAAGAATCTTATTCTCGTATGTAAAAATATTTTCTTTAATAAACTATAAGTCATTAGAGAGATACTTTTATTGCGGAATACAGTTTTATTGATTTTGGTTGGCTGTCAGAGCATAGGAATTCCATACACATAATATTACTAGCTGTCCCCCGCGACTTTGTTCGGGTGTTTTAGTTTCAACGGTTTTTCATTTATTTTTTAAACATTTTTAATTTATGCTCCGCTCCTATTGGTCGTAGCGTGATGTTATATAGCCTATAGCCTTCCTCAATAAACGGACTATCCAATACAAAAAGACTTTTTCAATTCGAACCAGTAGTTCCTGAGATTAGCGCGTTCAAACAAACAAACAAACAAACAAACAAACAAACAAACAAATAAACAAACAAACTCTTCAGCTTTATAATATTATATAGTATATAGTATATGTTTATCTACACGGTAAATAAAAAATACTGTAATACTCCATTGCCAAACGAAAAAAAAATAACTAAAGAGGCTATTAACATCCTAGCCAGTATAAATGGAAAATCTGAAGGAAGCTGCTGCGATCATGGTAAACCTCACTCAGCCCTTTAATTTCAAAAAAATACTAAATGATCTTCAAAATAGGTTTTTTTTTATTTTAAAATTGTATTTTAAATTAGTTAGGTTTTAAATACTTGTGAAGACTTATTCAACAAGCCCGAACACGAAGGGATTGCACCGGATTTTTTTTTTAATCACATATTTAATGAGGCTTAGAACTTATTTTAGTATGTAAAACTCCAATGTCAAGAAGTGGTTCTAATTTACCGAGATTTGACCTAAACAAACATACATTAAAAGTTAAGTAATAACTTGTAATAATAAAAACGCGCATTTACAAAATACTCTCACAAGACCTTATACATCATATACACCACATTATATGTAGTATATGATGTTCAAAAGTTTAATGTTACAAAATTTCGACAGTCCAGGTTTCGATTATCTAAGTCTAGTTCAGACACTATTCACGTAGCATGAAAAGCAGGGGTATCAAAGGGCCCTTTCAGCCCGCGATAGGTGAGCTATCTGCAGGCAAGAATAACCGCCGTTTGACGCTTGTTTGTCAACCCTGGCAGGCTGTAATGAGGTGTTCATGCATGTCTGGTATTGAAGGACCTTTAGTTATTCCCTGCATTCAGTGTTGTAGTGATTTTGAGTGAGTATTTGGTTGATCGTGTTATTATTGATAATGTGCTAGAGTTCGGTTGCCTTACTGTTTTTTATTTCGTCTTGTTTTATGTGTTAGATATACTTTCATGTACAAAATTTACGGTTAGAACCACTTTATTATTCATAAAGAATTGCATACATAATTCACTTACTGAGAAACAATGTTTATATAAAACTAAGATAATATTTAGAGTGCACAAAAGTACGGAAAGAAAATACAAAACAAAATAAAATGAATAATACAAATTTTAGCATCGGTATCGAACAAAAAATCTAGATTATACCTAAATCTAAAATGATAAGATTATTATTTTAATTATTTGTTACGCATTATTGCATGCGGAGCGAATATTTGTAATTAAATACAAACAATAGAAGGAAAAACTTAAACCTCAGGCAGGACTCGAACCTGCGACCACACAACCTTGACGTGCCAGTCACTTTACCAACTAAGCTACCGAGATTTGTATTTATTACAAATATTCTCTTCGCATGCGATAATGCGTAACAAATAATTAAAATAATAGATATTGGATTTATTAATAAAAAAAAGTACCTATTTCAAGGTCAATTTTTTTTCTTTATTTAAGTAAGTATCTATGTTTTTAAGAAATTGTATAGACTAGTCTAGCAGAACACGAACAACAATGTAAGCTGAGTAAAATGGCGGAGCTGACATGTGAAATATTATTCCTTGTAAAACGTTCCAGATAAACGTTTAGACGTGTGTCCAGACCAAATAAGATCCGTGTCTACTTTCATCTGTTTTCTAATGCTGGACATAAAAAGGGTTTGTGGATTTTTTACGGAGACAATATAAATGTTCGACCATATTTAAATGTTGTTTATATTTTATCTTTCTAGCTGAATTTTGGTCCAAAATGGGTCTATATCATTCCGAAAAGGGCAAATTTATAACATGATGTAGAGTTTACAAATACTTTACTTATCTGAGAAAAGAAGTCGTTTATTACCCTTTATAACGTTGAATGATAAAGTTTTTATACATCAATATACTTCGATTAGCACTGAGGAATCGAACTCGTTACCAAGGTCTGTGTGATGGCCAAATCTTTATGTGATGAGCATGATCATTTTTTATTCTGTGTCTGGGTGTAATTTATCTAAAATATGTAGGTATGTATTTAGAAATATACTATCTACATTCTCATATTTTATTTCATTTTTTGTTTTTAATTATATTATTATAATAAATTCAAGAAATACTTAACGATCTCGGTGGTCGAGTGGCGTACACACCGGTTTTACGGAGTCGCCAGCTCTGAGGTCCCGGGTTGGATCCCCGGCCGGGTCAATGTAGAAAACCACTTTTCTACATTGTCTCGGGTCTGGGTGTTTGGTACCTTCGTTATCTCTGAATTCCATAACACAAGTGCTTGAGCTACTTGCTTTGGGTTCAGAGCAATGTTTGTGATGTTGTCCACATTTATTTATTTATTTATAAGTTATTAAATCCTTACTTAATAATATTCTTCTTTTTCTATTAAATCCATCAAAATGTTCTGTATATTAACCCATAATAAATATGGCATAATTACTTGACACAGCATCCGCTGCCTATCACCGCTGGGCTTCACCACAATTACAGAGTAGATACATATCGTACAGAATTGCTACAGTGCAAACAGTTCTTAATTATTCAGTTTATGCTTCAATTAATCGAATTACGATATTAACTATTGGTTATATTAGAGTCGCCACGCGTTTTGATTATTGCGGATTTTGGTACAATTTTGCTTTATTTATTAATAGTAATACCTTTCTTCACATTTGTCATTGCAGGATACAGGTCTTTTCTTTTAGCCTAATATAAATAGAAGTAGTATATTATATAGTAAGTATTCAAAACTCCATAACTTTAACAGGGTTCATTAAGAAATAAAGTCGTATGTTGAAAATAAATGTGAAACGCAATTTATTTATTTTTTATGTATGTTTTAGATGATACATAGTAAACTTATGAATTAAACAGTGTCTCACAAAACAGTACATATGTGAGATTTTTTGTTTTTAATTGTTTCAAGAACACTCAATTCTGATACACAAAGAACATTTATGGATCTTACAAATGTTTTCCCTATGTACGCGCTCCTGACTAGTAGCACGTCTATCAAGGCGAGCACGGGGGCTGAAGGGCTTGTGGGGGACGGGACGTCAGATTGTAACTTTAAATAAATAAATATGAATAAATGTGGACAACATCACATACATTATCTGAAAGTAAGCAGCTGAAGCACTTGTGTTATGGAATTCAGAGACAATGAAGGTACCACAAACACCCAGACCCAACACAATGTAGAAAAAGGGGGGGGTTTCTATATTGGCGCGGCCGGGGATCGAACCCGGCACCTCAGAGCTGGTGTAGTTCTAATAAGAAACAAAATGTCCTCTGTTTTCTTCGACAAAATGGTGTACCTAATTATAATTAACTGGATAGTGTAAACAAATTGGGTTCGGATTATATTGATTGTTTTGTGAATTATTTATAAACGAGTTACGATAAGCTCTGTTGTGTTTAAACATGGTTTTAACTGCGAAATTAAATGAATCGCCTATTATTTTAAGCGAGAGAAATGTTACGCGGAATTAACAATACATTTTTGTTTTAATGTTCACATACTATTTAGTATCTATTAATGGAAATGTAATAATTGATATACATACCTAAAAAATAATGGCATTAGTCAAATAGTTTTTAAGTTTATAATAATATGTATTAGTTTATTAGATTTGTTTTGTGTATGTATTATGTTGCTATGGGACCACAGTGCCTGAAATAAATAAAGTTATTATTATTAAAGGGCAAATCCGATGTAATACTTGAGAATAACGAACATTGAAATTAAATTAAAATCTCTATACTGGCATGAAATACATGTATTATATTTGAAGACCTCCGCATCGAGTGGCTTACACAACAGTTTTCAAAGTGTCTTGGCTCTGTCGTTCCAGGTTTGATCCCCGGACGCGTCAATGTAAAAAACCGCTTTTCTACATTGTCTCGAGTCTGGGTGTTTGTGGTACCTACGTTATCTCTGTGTCTTCCATAACACAAATGCTTTATCTACTTACTTTGGTTTCGGAGAAATTGACGTGATGTAGCCCACGACAAAAATAAAACATACATACATTTTTTTATCACCAATAAAATTTTGGTCCATCCTGCGAAAAATGTTGACCGTCTCATTAAAATTAGTGTAGGTTGATGAGAGTTGGCGATTTAAATAAATGAATAACATTACCTACCTTTTTATTTCTGAAAATATTTTTAATAGAAAAACACTTAATGTAGCAATAAAAATACTGAACCAAAAGCATAATGTCCTCTTCAAAACGTTTTCATTACTCATTCAAAAGAGTTAATTTACACAAGTGAAGAACATTGCAAACTTAAATGGCAAAAGTTTCATTGTCACCATTATTGTAATAAAGCGCTGTAAAAATGGCGTTTTCCGACAAAATACATTGTTTAATATCTTCTTTTGTTTTAAACTCAGATTGGGATATTAAAATGTGGAATACTGGTCGGGTTTGTTTGCTAAAGGTTCGAACCCACGTTTGTTTAGAATATAACTATTAATAGTAAAAATTTAAATATTTGTGGTGGCCTTAACAGTAATCTTACTAATTTGACGATTTTTTTCTATTTATTTTATTTTATTTTTTATTTGTAATTTTATGTGTATTTTTTATTTATAAGTCATGATTATCAAGAAAAAAAAATATAATTAATTTAGCCGAACAATGGAGCCTTCATAAATAACGTAAAACTCAGACAGACCATTATTACCTAGACCAGAGGGATTAAATTTTTATGAATTCAAAATGCAGAATGGAAAATTGTTATTCATTTAGCAGGCACACAAACAAAACACGGTGCAAAAAATGTTTAGATTACGATTAGTTCCTTCCATTGACAGTATTATCATTTTTTTTTCATGATAACTAAAAGCGTCTCCACTATCCAATATTTTGCAATTTTGCATTGTCATTGTATTGGAATAAAATAATCAAAGAGTAAGAGTACTGTGCAATATGGTCAAAGCACCAATGCGTCAAATAAAAATACCCCAATTATTCAATACGGCAATCTTTAAGTTAAGTACAACTTAATCAAGCGAAGATAGATCCAGAAATGCTGACTAACCGCCAGGTTGCATAAGGTTTTAAAATACTTAGGTCATAAAAGCAAGAGATAAGCACTAAGACCGGATAGGAATCGTAAAGCTGAAAGACCTAGCTTTATAGAGCGCATAAATATTCCGAAATGCAAGCTTTTCCTAAATCAATGCCGTACTCACCTTTGATTATGTACTATACGTGTCACTTTAAATATAAGTTGGGAAAATTATAAGGAACATCATGTTATCGATAAAACTTGGTGGCATTTAAGACACACAAATTTAGAGCTATGTCACGATATGAGAAACAAAAGAATGTCCTTTATCTTTTTTTAATAATTTGGGAAAGTTACCTAAACGAAAATCCACAAAAATGTGGGAAAGGTAGATTTGATAGTGAAGCGAAATGAAAACTCTAAAATAATTGATGACACATTAATATAAAAAGAAACCGCCATCAATGAAATTTATATGGGACCATTTCTGAGGTCATCGATTATTATTATTATTATTATGTTAAGTAAGTCTAAACAGTCCCACTGCAGGGCAACGGCCTTTATTTCCTTTTTCCACGCGGTTCTGTTGAAATTTCCGTTTTTACTTTATCAAACGCTATTTGTAGCCACTCCTTCTTGTACGCGTCCAGTTCATCCTTCCATCTCCGCCTCCGTTTTCCATGCAGCTTCCGTATATTGGGAACCCAGTTAATGAAAGCTTTTTCCCTCGGTTCTTCTGACATGACCTATCGATTACAAAAAGATTTTTTATATCAATCCATAATTTCCGAAGATATCACGTAACAAACATACAGTCGAATTGAGAACCTTTTCCTTATTGAAGTCGAATAATAATTTTAAAAGAGAACAAAATTAACAATTAGTAGTTGGGAAAATGTCAACCAGAATTCTTTAACGTATGAACCCAGTATTCAGCCCACCCACGTTGTAAGTCCTTACGTCAAAAGTTTAAAAAGATTTATCTAAAGGTAGCACCTACAGCTTAACAAACCGATGTAACGATCCGGAAATATCTATCAGTACTGAATTAGCTCCACAAAGCGAGTTGGATCCAATTTAAAGATGGCCGAAAAAGGCCTCGATTCGTTTGTCGGCCGGATTTAAAGCGATCGGTAAAGTAAAATCGGAAATTTATAGTTTACTTTACTTCCTGAACTGATTTGGGTAATAATATAGGGATTATTACAATAATGTATTCAGTTTTTGCCTGTTATGGCTTAGTAGCTCATTAATTGTACCAACCGTAACTTTATCGTATCTTTATCGGTCCCAATCAATTAATCAATTCAGGATATATAATATTTTTTTTATAAACTTTTGGTTGTCCCACTGCTGGGCAAAGGTCTCCCCAATTTGCTCCAGGCTCATCTGTCTAAAGCCGCTTCCCGCCGATTCAATTCAATCCGGCAATTAAAACTATAAGTAAAATAAATTAAGTAGTGTCATAATCTAAATTATAAGACAAACTCGCTGTCGGTCGCGGCTCCGCCCGCTTGTGTACTGGTTAACGCAGCAAAAAGTAGCCTATGTCCTTTCTCAGGATAAAAGCGTACCCCAAAACCAAGATTCATCAAAAGCAGTTCAACAGTAAAGCCGTGAAAGCGTCCAATAAACCCATAATAAGTATGGATTTTAGAGTACCATATGAGTTTAGGTTCAAATATAATAGCAATAAAACAGCGAACCAGCCATCGACGACGCTCTATTTCACATAATTGAAACAATCATAAATTAAATAAAAGACCCTTAGCCCGTTAGACCTCTGAAGCGAATCGAAAACCCATTTTAATTCAACTAATGTACCATCGATTTCCTTTGCGACGACATTTTTAATAATAATGCCTTACTTAGCGACTCCGTAATCGTTTTTAAAAACTCTATAAATAAACTTTATCTGTTTGTCTAAATCTTTTTACTGTTATGAGTTCTGATCGGATTTATTTAATGTTAGAATAGAATTAAAGAATAATTACTTATTGGTTTTTGTAAAATATTTCAGATTCATTATAGGTAAGGTTAGCTTTAATTGAAAATTTAACACATCATAATAATCGACATGGCAACAATAGATAATAATATGGATAAATAAATTACAACTAATAAGTTGTAACAGCTGTTTAGTGGTAACCATATAGCGGATAGGTACAGTCAACAACAAAATTTGATAAACAAAATGAGTTTTACAAAACACCGAAAACACAGTTATAAAAGCCATGAATTGTTGTTGAAACTAGAAAACGAAATAGCCCTATCACGGAAATATACGCTATGATATCCTCATTAGTCAATTTATGGAGTTTTTATGCATTTAGATGTTTTGTAAATGTGATTGTGTTCATTAAGTTTTGTTGTTAACTTTACAATTAAAATTTCATCAAATGCGACGCAACACAATAATATTAAAAATACTAAAATGCCATACCGTTTCAGTACTTTTAATATTATTGTTGAAATGTGCGTCACTCAGCATGTATTGAGATTCATGCTATAACCAGAGCCACTGAGCTAGTTTTCAATGACGGCCGGCATTGACGTGCAACAGTATGGACAAATATTTATAAATATACCAGCTAATCCGGCAAACGTTGTTCTGCCAGGACCACCCTACGAATTAAACAATATCACCTAGGAATATAAAAAGTAGCCTACGACTTATTTTTAGTACTACCAAAATTAAAAAAAAAGAACAAAATTAAAAAAATCTGTCAAGCCTTTTCAGAGGATTTTGATAACAAACACTTTGAAACGAGTTTTTTACAGATAAGATTTTCCCTTAATTCTGGTCGCATATCCAAAAATCTCTAGAAGTTCAGGTTAACCAAATCCAATTAAATCAAGTCAAAGTGGAAAATCCAACTTCAAATTGAAGTCCAAAATGTGAGACCATGGGTTCTAAATCTCAAACTAAACGTGGTCTAAATTGAGTCGTGTGTTGATAATCAGAGCCTAAATCAACGCGCTGCGGCCAGCGCGGTTCCAACAATTAGACTCATGTCGTTGATTAGACGGACTAGTGATGCTATTCATCGGGATTGGGATGGGAAAAGTCTGTTGGGTGTAGTGAGACGATGTACGAGACTTGATATCTAAATTATTTGTTTCTTTTTTGTTACTAAGTAAGTATTTGACTGACTAGTCTAATGGTTAGTGCTCTTGACAGCTAAACCGGTGATGGAGAGTTCGATTCCCACCCACTACAAATCTTTGTGTGATGAGCATGATCATACTTTGTTCTGTGTCGGGGTGCAATTTATCTATAATAAGTACATACTTATTATAGATAAATTGCATAAATACATATTTAGAAATATATAAGTATGTTTATCGGTTGGCTAGTTGCCATAATACAGGCTCTGCTTAGTTTGGGATCTGATGGCCGTGTGTAAGTTGACTCAAAATATTAATATTATGAAAAGGTTTGTTAAAAACAGCAGAACAGTAGGATGGCGAATAAGGCTCTAATATTTTATTACTTAAATTATTATATTTCAATCATTTTTTTTATTATAAAGAGATATTATGTAAAGCAGGTCTTACAAAATATTATTTTTGTTTAGTTTATGTAGGTATACCATTTTATTAAAGCTATGAGGTTATTTTTTTTTAATGCGCTAATCTCTGAAATTACCCGTCGGATTTTAAAGATTTTTTTTTTGCATTTAATAGCTCAATTCTCGAGGAATATATTTAACGAAATATATTAAAGCATTTAAAAAAAAATTCTGTTTAGGCAAGTGACGTGACTTGCCTTGTGAGAAAATCAAGGCTAGAAGTTAATAAGAATATTTTGTTAGTAGCATGAAGGTTGTTTTCCTTGAGATAACATAAAGTCACATTTGCCAAAAAACACCTTATTTATTTTCCAAATAGAAGATTGAAGTCACAACTCAACGAAAATCGGTTCTTAGTTTTAAATTAAACGTACTCTGTAGTAGCAGGACTGGCTGGTAATCAGCATCTAACCGGTGCGGTCGGCTCGGTTACACTGCGCTGATTGGTCACTAGTGATGTATATGGACGGGATTTGTGGGACATTCACGGGATTACTATCTGACTCTATTCATCTGGTATTATAAAGATTTTTTGGCGAGTAAAAAAAGTCTTTAATATTTAGCTTTTGCCTGCGGTTTCGCCTGCGTGGGTGTCGGTTATTGCGGAAAAAAGTATCCTATGTTCTTTCTTGGAATTCAAACTAACACCCAACTAAGTTTCATCAAAATCGGTTTTGAGGTTTAGCCGTAAAAGTGTAACAGACAAACTGAGTTACTTTCGCATTTATTATATTAGTTAGGTATATAATATACAAATACCGAGCGTGATAATTTTGTTCTGGAAAGTTGTCAACGAAACTTAAAAACTTGTCAGTCAGAAACTACGTCCAAAGTTCTGATCCTTAATACCTATATTATATTTTATATTTAATCAAATTTACAATATCTTTAGATCCCTTATATATATATTGGCGCTAGCCCTTGTATGTAAAAAAAGTTTAGTGTGGGTTTAATAGAATCGGGGCCACTGTTATGTTATAGTAATATGACACAAGATACCCAAAATAATAACATTTAAGACGCCGTGACAGTATTAAATCAGATCCTTAATAAACAACATTTAATCGTTGACAACACAGCGTCTACAGGTAACTATATTACGACATTATATGTAACTTCATGAATAGGCATGTTTCCTAATTTTTTTTTAATGTCTGTCTGGTAGACTAATAATTTTATTGGACACGTATTTTTTCTTTTTTCCTGCAAACAAAAAATGATCAAAATACAGAGAACGGAAATTTTGCGTGACGTCACTCCTCGCTACAATTTTTACCAAGGCGAGGTGTCATAAGCACCCACTCCGAAACTTTAAAGTGCTGTATCTTTGTATTTTTTTATTGTTTTGATAAAAGAAAAAATACGTGTCTAATATTTTTTTATTATCTAACTGACGGACTAAACAGATTTTAACTTTTCATACCCAGTCAACATCCGTATTAACAAGTTATTGTTTTGTCTTACATAATTAAAGTAGCAAGACATGCAATGATTGAACGAAAATTAATATGAAATACTATACAAGTGAGTTTTTTTGATCGTACAAACGAAAACAATAAATAAAAAAACTTAAAAAAAAAATCGTATATAAATAACTTGAACTTTTAGTTTGCGGCTATTCCTACATCCCATCCAAAAATACACGGTGAATTATATACCATTTATATATTATACTATACAGCATGCAACAATAACTCTGTCCGATCCTTATGAGTATTATTCGGCATCGTACTGCGTACACATATATGTAACTATTGAATGGATTTGAGATTATTATTTTTCCTCGGTGAATATAATTAAATTAAAATAAAACTGATCAAAGGCAACACTGATCGCTCGACAAAGTTTGCGTGTACTACCTACAGTTTTGTAGGTACTCCTGAGCGAAACATTTTTTTCTTGTACGTATGTTGAACCAGGAATACGCCTTTATTGGATCGGACATGGTTTTTGTTACATACTGTATATACCTAATGAATTTCAAAAGACTATTCACATTTACTAAATGTTGAAGTAATTATTCATTATTTTACCAGTAATTATTAATAATATCTCATTAATCACTTTAACCGTAACATTTATATCTACTGCAATAAAATTATAAAGTAATTTATAATTCTTTATTTCTTAAATGTTGGTTGGACAAAACAGATGTTTTAGCGGTGGAACAAAACGTGGAAATAAGGACTGCCATTCAATGAACGATTCAATGTGACGAAAAATCGTGTTCTTTAAGTAAAGTAGAAAAATCGCAAAGCGCAGTTGTATTTTACTTTTTTTATTATTGTGCAGTATTCGTCCGATCTTTTCATTATCTAAAATGTACCGCGTAGTTCGTCCAATCTGATGTAAACCTCGTGTTATTTAACCAGGCGACTTGTAACATTTTCGTTTGTGTAAACATGGAGGCCATCCAAAATCTCTCCCTCTTCTCGCAGCTTCTTTTCTGAAATGTTTTCGGTTTGAGGGTCTGGATTCCATGGATGGGATGCATAAAGCAATTATAACTGAAAAAACAAATTGAGTGAAGTATTTTTGTTATTGCCAATTATTGGAGTATTATTTTTTGTCTTGCCTTTAAGTTATTAGGCTAATCATGATTGGTTATTTAACCAATATAAAATTAATTACGAAGCATATTGCAAATTACATCTTAAAGGTAACAATACATATGCAGTTTATTTTTATTTTTTATTTTTTTTTTTAAAAACGACTCCCGCACTAAAGAATTTAATCCTTGTGGTCGCGGGGGATTTCACAAACATTCAAATCACATACACAAAGAACACCCAGACTTGAAACAAGCATTTGTGGGTCACACAAATGCTTGTCCCATGCGGTTATCGAACCCGCAGCACGTCGCGCACAGAGGTAATTGGCGTGGTGACCTATACCACTCGGCTATCCGTGCAGTCAAATTTATCTTATACATTAAAAAAAATCGCGATTAAAGATCACAAGCGACCCGCCCTGGCTTTGTACGAGTTCAATATGCATGAAATATTATACACACATAAGAGTTATATAAATATAAACCTTCCTCTTGCTCCGTTGCTTAGTTCAGAAGATCTAAGCGTGCAGACAGCGACTTTGTTTTGTTTATACTATGTAAATATGGCATCAGAACACGAAGCGATAAACAGAAGAAGTAGATGAACGGCTGAGGTTGTAATGGAAAAATTTTAAAAAACGACTTTTCAATTAAACTAACTAAAAATTAAAAAATAATTATGTTAATCTTCTCAGGTGGCGCCTCCGCACCATGCGAGTCGTTATAGTTATAGATTTGTATATTGGATAGAAGTTGTAGGTATCTACTGAATTTTTGTGGAAGTTAGCGCCTTATAAATATATTGTCCTATATATTATTAAATCGATATCGATATATTTATTTTTAAACTTTACTAGAAATGCGGGTGGAATTCACATTACTAGCAATCTTGTTAACCCCTCCAACTATGCTAAATATGCTTGTGTCTGGAGTGGGTGCACGTCCATAGTGCAATGGGTGGGTTTCCAACCTGCAACCTCTCGATCACAAAGCCGTCACCGCTAACAATTAGGCTATTGCAGCTTTACATCATTTAATTTTAGAACTCTTATTAATTAAAAATTAACAAAAATCACATACCAATCAACAGAAACCAAAACTGAGTACCGCACCACATGATTGATTAAAATCCTTCCTAAACACTTTAATTTCATTTATATATATAGATATACTTAAAAAAAATACAATTAAAATTTACACAAATTTTAATTAAGATTTAATAAACAGTGATGAAAAGGTATCGTTTTGTTTAATTAGAGAATTAAATCCGTAATTAACTGCGTGTTAGCACTTGAAGTTTTAGCCATACATAATCTCAGTATAATAGGTTTTAATTGATTTACGTACTAACATAATCCACAGAAAGTGTAATCTTTGATTTTTAGCTTGACTTTTTCTTTAATATGAGGCGAACCTAACCGGTGAGGCGAACCTAGTAAGACTTTCAAATATTTTTTAAAATAACCCATTACATAACTGCGTCAAACCCAATTAATCTAATTGAGAACAGGTCAGGGAGATGACTCTCGATTGCTAATATTTGTTAATACATTATCAATCAAAATTACATTAAAAACACACAAGTTATATAATTTGTAACCATTCGATAAGTACCACACTCAATAAGTTTAGACAAAATTTTTATCAGGAAAAAATTGGCCACTACAGTATTTTTTTTAATTTTGGTATTCCTTGTGGTACTCTAACAATAGAGACGAATCGAATGACACCTCTCAAGCTAAAATCCATCAAGCCGCTTAGGCTTTAGAGAAAATATAGAAAGAAATATAGATACATAGGTACACTCGAAAAACATAACCTTCCTTCTGGCATAGTCGAGTAAAAGAAAAAAAAACTTTTTATGATATTATGACCTATACAGACAGCAACAAAAGTTGATGACACAATCAGTTTTGCGAAACACCTAGAACACAATATTAATAAAAGTTTATTAATTTAAGTTGCGATTAAGAAACAAAATGGCTCTATCACAAAGGGTTAACGCTATGATATTATTATTAAACAATTTATAAAATATTGCGTTTAGTTGTTTCTTAAATGTTATTGGTTGACTGGTAGAGAATGCCTAAGGCATTAAGTTCGCCATTGTACTCTTTTTGTGTGCATGAAGTTTAAATCTATACTAATATTATAAAGCTGAAGAGTTTGTTTGTTTGTTTGTTTGAACGCGCTAATCTCAGGAACTACTGGTACGAATTGATTTTTTGTATTGTATAGACCGTTTATTGAGGAAGGCTATATAACATCACGCTACGAACAAAAGGAGCGGAGCATAAATGAAAAATGTTGCAAAAAATTAAAACCGTTGAAACTAAAACACGCGAACAAAGTCGCGGGGGAAAGCTAGTAATAAATAAATAAATTGTGTTCATCAACTTATGTTGCCGACTGTACCAACGTAAGATTTATTTGGGATCATGGTTAATACGTAAGTTAATTCAACCTTTCTTATCAGATTATGTGTGTAATGTAATTAATTACATTAGCTAATGCTTTAAAGAAATAGTCAAAGCTAATTACAGTTACAAATTAAAAAAAGAAATGTTTTTTTTTTTTATTCGATATTAAGATCTTAATAAAGTTATGTAAATCTTAATTAGGTATGTCTCTTTGAAAAAAGTAAGGCAGTATGGATTTAATTAATCTAATCAATGAAGGATTACTCATGCGAAGTGTGTTCTGCATTTTATGACTTGGTATGTAAATTCCAAGCCGTTAAAATTTTTTCTTCATAGCCAGTAATAATATTAATCTGTTGTTTTTTTTTCAGTTATACTTTTTGCATGCAATCCATCTTGATTAACGAATTTGACGATGAAAAAAAATATGTAATTAGAAATAATCATAGGATGCAATGGAGCAATTTTTGGTGACAACCCCATACAAAGAAATCGTCAAAAACAATAAATATAAATTTTAAAATGCAAACTAAAATCATCATAAATTAAAGTTAAGAACCGTCTCAATCACATCAGCTTTCAAACAAAAAAAACGCATCATAATCGGTCCATTCGTTTCGGAGGTATGAAGCCATAGACAGACAGATAGACACGTCAAACCTCCCTCATCTTTTTGCATCGAGGGTTAAAAAGAGCGAATTATACAGACACGAGGGACTTCTTTGGACGACTTACACCTTCGTTTAGCAATTAATTAATAGTAATAACTCTCCAACTACGTATGTACAACATACATAATACTGCATTGTGTATACTTTTTTCCTGTCTTAAAGTACATGGGACAACAAAATGACTAACACGATTCGTCGTCACATTTCTCACATTGAATGGTCATCCTTATTTGGCTACACAAGTTACATACCTTGACTAGCCTAAGTACTAAGTCTGCAGGGATAGCGGAGTGGTATAGGTGACCACGCTAACTACCACTGTGCGCGACTTTATTTGTCCACGTTTTTATTTTTAAGCGTTTAGGATCTAATCCCACCAATAGGCAAATGCCTACCCTTTCCTATTCCAAACCTCTCTGTTTTTTTGCAATTTCTAGCCACGTGCGCAAATCACAAAATCATACCACCACCTTCGCCGCGGTCGACGGCGACTGTAGTGGGAAAATAAATTCGCATGGGTCCTCCCTCACCTGTGCCTATCAACTCACTCCTACAACTAAAAAAAAAAACCAAAAGTCGAACCCTATAAAACGATCGAAATTTCGAATTCAGAATATTTCTTTCATATCAGCCGAACGCAGTCTTCTGAATTGAAAAATATTACTATACTGTATTAAATATTCGAAATTCGAACAAAACGCTTCGTTTTACGCCGATGAATAAATAAAATAGTTAAACGAATTACAAAACTTGATAAAAACGAATTCGACAACTGAATTTAAAATAGTGCGTATTTTGTTTTTATAATTCGCTATTGTTTCCCATCTATTCGCTTTTAAGAGTTAGCCAGAAATTGCTCTGTTATTTTTTTTTTTGCAAAATTGGTCTGAAAAGTCGTCATTGAATATAAGAATAATATTTTATTTAACACTTGCCACTATTAACATTATAAAAAAACAAATGAGGTCGAAAATCGTTACATAGATTTTTAATATGCTGCTATCATAATTGAAAAATAAAAATAAATTGCATTATAAACAGATTACACTGAATGAAGAATACCAACAAGGCGGCAACTCTCACTGCGGGAATAACTCGGGTTTGATTCTTGGAACAAATATTGCTTCCTAGTCTGGGTGTAATTTAATTTATGTGTTTTAGAAGTTTGTAGAACCTACATAGACTCTGACTACATCACTTAGTGCAGGACTTGCTTTGTTCAAAAAAGCCTGTAAAAACACAAAATTTGAAAATGTCTGTATTTAAATCTTTTCATTCGAAAAAAAAATATTCCATTTTGTTGCACAAACTCATATTTCACTTGAACAGTAGCCAAACTAAGTCCAATATGAAATATGTTTAACTTAGAAATTTGCTTACTATCATTCGATAATATCTGACTGGCTCTTAGCTAAAATTCCAATACCTAATTGTTTATTTAAACTTAGTTTGTAATACTAACGTTCCTAAAATGCATGTTAGCCTAAATATTAGCAATTATTATTGTTTGAGTATCCAAATGATAAGATTTCTCAGATATCCTTCATATTACAGCTTCCTTGCGATCCCTTCCGTTCTATTTCAGCGGTAACATTACCAGCAAAGCAATTACCGTTAACAGTCCGTGATAGACAGCACTTAACACCTCGAAGTCAACTAATTATGTAGGCGTTACTACATTATGTACGATAGTAGCTGTTATGTCATAACACATAATTATATATAACAACTTAAGGTGGGCAGAAGTGTACAGTTTCACTACATTCCACCAAATCCTTACTAATATTATAAATGCGAAAGTAACTCTTTCTGTCTGTCTGTCGCATTTTGACGCCAAAACTACTGAACCGATTTAAATTAAATTTGGTACACAGATAGTCTGGAGCCTGAGAAAGGACATAGGCTACTTTTTGTCGCGAAAACCGAAATCCACGCGAGCGGAGCCGCGAGAAACAGCTAGTATACTATATCTTAAACATGTAAATCTCAACATCTATATATCCTATAGAGCTAGATTGAGATGGTATTAATTTTCAATAGATTGCTACTTAAAGCTTTGTTTAATCCCCACATGGGACAATAATTTATGTAATCTACAAATTTTCTTTAGATTTTAAGCTTTATACATGTAAGTATGTAATTTTTGAGACCACCCATGGAAATAAGGCTTAATTCATACTACAACCGAATCGCAGCGAAGCGTCAAACTAATAGTTTATATAGTTAGCAACATAATGCTCATATTTCATCTGAGATAAGACGACCGAATACGCAATACTTGCAACTTGGGAAGAATTTGACGCTCAGATGCGCTTCGACTCTGTTATAGTATGAATTGACCCTATGTACCTACTTATTTAAAAAAGACATTCCTGTATAGTAGTATTTATATGGGTATAGGATTTCTTGAACCCTATCATGGTTTAAATAGCTGATTAAATGTAATAAGATCATGAACATCACTAGTCCTTAGAATCCCGGATCCCGAGAATCTGACCGCATGAAATACCACATCAGCACACAGCTTGATTGACAATAATTGAAAACAATTATTGTCAATCAAGACGTGCTTACACTGATAACGTTCAAGGAACTAGCCTTGAACGTTATCAGTGTAATTAAGGGTCAATACGATGACCACGTCCTTAGCAAACTAGGTCACAAATACAATTATTTAATTAGTCATTTTATGTTTGAACAAAGTGCTAACTAACCAATCCACAAACAAGATAAACGACACTTACACATATGCTTAGAACCTGTTTGAATATTCGACATGACAATAGACTGCACTTAGCAGCCTAGGCTGTAATTCAGCATTTTAGAAACTTACTATAAACATACTTCTTTGCTGCCAATGATTTAATAAAAGAAAATAAATGTTTGCGTTCAAAATTTCAACGACCTATGTGGTCAAGCTTTCAAGGTTTCGCCAGCTCCGAAGTCCCGGGTTTAATCCCCGAAAACCTTTTCTACATTACGTCGTAGTCTGTATGTTCGTGGTATTTCAGTTGCCTCTGATTCCTTAACACGTGTGCTTTAGCTACTTACTATGGGTTCAGAGCAATTTATGTGTTGTTGTCCACATTTATTTATTATGTATTTATTTATTAAAATGGCATTAATAAGGCCGCCCGAGCTACTCGAGCAGTTAATGATCAACACACACGGCCTGCGCGAGTTGTCAACTGCCCGCCCCCTTTCTTTTTGAAAACAATCAAAACAAAAGCAGTCGAATTGGATCGCGGCTTAAGGATCAAACATTAAGAAGCAATGACTGACTTTGTAAAGTTATCTTATGAATTCAAAAGAGAATAAAATTAATAAAAAGAAGATATTTATTAGGCCACAAAATTTTGTTTTAACATACATCTTTTCTTTACACACTCACCCCAGGTTTTTTAAAAGGCTGATCAATTTAATCTGATTTCAAATCTACTGATCACGACTCATTGGTTTACCAAAAGACTAACAACCAATCACAGCGCTGAACAGGAGATTAACTAACTTTTGTGTTGATCAACGTTTTAGATACCGGGGGTTTCAACTTTAAACTTAACAACCGGCTACTTAAACTATCCATTGGCAAATAAAAACCGTTGAGCCGGATATTAAGGGCTGTGAACATGAAAGTGAGTACGCTACAATCGTCGCTCGCCACGTAATTTGTGGCGAGAACACGCTCATTATTGTACCGACGAATTTATAAACGCACGTTATCGTATAAATATTAATTGCAACCAGTTGTTACAACTGCTACTTTATAGCCTTTATAACAAAGAACTTATAATTTTTTTACTACATATTTTAAGTTATGTAGTTATATATTTTCAGACTTGCATTTTCCCATTAAGTGGGGGTAAGCAGAATTCTAGGTTTTTGGCACTAACAACAGCGCGCTTATTTATTATGACTACTTGGGAAGAGAAATCTAAGTATATATTGGCTAGTTAACAGTGATAAATAATTACGAACTAAAATGTTGACACTAGTAAATATAGTTAAATTTTTGAAGTAATTCTGTAAGGAGATGTTATTATTTCGAGACAAGTTGTCATCAGAACATATAAATCCAAAATAAAATGACATCATCAACTTACTAAGATCGTGCAACTATTGCTTTTCGTAAAACGACCAATCGCAACGACAATCGCTTCAAAATTTTACATAATAAGGTCATCAATTTTAACCCGGTACAACGTGACCCACGCACGTCCTGAGTGACGTCACGAATTAAAACCCCGTAAAGGATGATAAAGTGCGTTTTAATACCGGTGCTAACGTGACGGGTAGAAACAGGGGTTGAGTGCGCCTAACTTTGTTTGTAAATGTTAGAATGAAAACCAGTTGTCAACTATGGACATTAGCAAAACGTGAACGAGTGTATTTAGGAATGTTATATTATATGTATTTTGCCTGCAGGTTGCCTTAATACAAAATGCATTATAAGTATGAAGAGTTTAATAAACTCTATACTCAAGAATGTATGTGAATAAGGTAAAATACATATTTTTTTGCCTTTCCTAGTGCAAACAAAATAGGGAAGCAAACTATCTCCTATAACCAGGTTAACATGATATTTCCCATAGCCTGCTGACCCCATAACTTAAACAAGCGCGAAATGCTTCCATCCTCTTTACAAGGAGACTTTTTAGAATGTTACCCTTCAGAGCAAGTGCTAGTGCAAAGGGCGGAGACCCTTGACCGCAAAATGTCTGAGGTAACTTAGTGCAGGGATACAAGATGGTTAAGTAGAGCTTGTTGAGAATTTTGACAGAGTTGTGAGCTTCTTAGCAAACTTAAAATATGACTTCCTAAAAGTAGTGTACATACATACGAGAAGGGTTTTTGTTGTTTTAAACTTGTCACAAGTCGGTTTGTGTTTTAATAGTTTAACTTTTTTTTTTGAGGATTTTTATAATGGTTTTTATAATGTTGGCTTAGAGTATAAATAGGTCAACAATAGATTGCGCCTAATAGAGTATGATATGCGAGCAACAGTATGAACAAGCGTCGTCGTAAAATTTGTTTCAAAACACAGCGCGCAGCTATATTTACATTATGTGAAAACCTAATATTACCCCAATAATATCGGAAATTCTTTGATATTTCCGCATAAACGTCTGTCGTCACGCGGAAAATCAGTAAACGAGCGTAGTACTTACATCTACAATTCTACTTTATTTATTTATTTTATTATATATGTAAACTCTAAGTGTTGGAGGTTTTATCTTATTTTAAAAACGTCTCCCGCACTCAGTATTACTCAGTATCCTGAAACATTCAATTCACATACACAAAATATATCACTTAGATTGGAAGAAACAATTGTGGATCACACAAATGTTTGTTTCACGCGGGGCTCGCACCCGCAGCATGTCGCGCACAGAGGTAATTGGCGCGGTGAACCACTCGGCTATCCGTGCAGTCAAAGTCAAGTTTTATGTGTGATACATACAGGATATATGATCACGAGTCACTATTTGACTATACATTTCAGTACATATGTACTTGCACGTATTTATGGCATATAATGTACCTACAGTACATATTGTATCGTGTTATATTACAACAACCCAACCATTATAACTTATATTTTCTTAGTTCTCAGTAATGCTTAATTCACAACCTCTTTATTTTAAATTTTAGTAACACAAAAAAAACAAACAAAAAGTGATCTATCCGCTCGCAATTAAAAATAATTGTAGGCTCTTGATACAGGTAGTTCCTCTGATTGTAACGAGTCAAAGATAACTAAAAATATTAGATCAATGCACTTTGCCTTACATTTTGGTAGATTTGTTGTAAAACACCACAACAAAAAAAATATTTTTTTATGTATAAATGAAAAATTCTAAAATTATCCTCCAATTGTCGTCCTTGAGAGGTAAAATGTTTTCTTTTTTTAAGCATATATAAGTAATATAATAAATCATTTTACTTTTAAAATATATTTATTCGATTTCAGAACCTTTGAAGTCGATTTAAAAATGTTATTGTATTCAGAAATAGAAATGGACTGGCCACTCACTAATTGTCAACCGTGTCCAAACCAAATGACCAAACCCCCGCAAAATAGGTCTAAAATGTATGACAAAACCGTATCACACAGTACACCTTCCAAACCCTTGGAGAATACAGCCGTGACACCATCCTAATCAAGTTTCATCGTCACTGCATGAAATATGAAAGCAAAACTGTATCCAAACTAAACAATTCTAAAATAACCAAACCCGAAATATTCAATACGGATTCCTGTGTCGTCGTTTCATAATTTGTAGTACTCCTGCAACGGCCACAAATCACCCAGTGTTGCCAACGCTGAGCTCCACGAAATATGCCAATATATCCGCCAGCGAATGAATAACAGTGTTGCTACACTCAAAAAATAATATTTGAGCTTTGTAGTGGATTTACATATTTTTATAGCATCAGTTTCGGTGTTTTGGTAGCGTATTGGTTAGGAATGGTGGCGAATGGCGCTTATCAGTTTGCATGCAGACTAAAAAATGAAAATGTTTAGAAAACAACATGTTAAATTGTTATTTTGCAAATAAAATTATTTTAGAATATTTAGACAAATGTCAGGGTTTAAATAGAGCGGTAAAACTCACAATTGATAGAGGTGTGTTTGTTTGGACCATATTCGATACCTTGGGTTTGGAACTCGTAAATTCTATAGGTACTAAAAACTACTCTGATCAAGATCTATTATTTATAAACTGCAGTTGTTATAATCACATAGGCTTTACTTCCCAGAAGTTAAAAATTTTCTAACCTCGGAAAAAAACATCTGGTCCCTATGCCAAATAAGCCAAAATAAATCTCGTCAAATGAAAAGCGATCTTGTCAAAGGCGACGAACAAAAATAATCTGTATGCTCCACAAATCCGGTTGTTTTCGCAGTTCAATTGTTTTTAGTGACTATTTCATAGTTCAGAAGCGTTACTAAATAACTTTTTTCATTTTTCACCGACATAGTCCTAGTAGGTAGTTTTATTATAACGTAACAGTATTGATACTAGCCTATAGTGTATTGTGGTTGTGGACCAGGCGCCTCATAGCCCCCGATTGATTAATTGGCTCGCTTCCATCTTGCTAATTAATGACTACAGTATGGCCATTAAAAATATTACTTAGCTATACACTGATCGAGGGTTCGCGAGTTTAAACGTAGGCTGTAGCTTATTTAGCACATGTAACTTTGTGGTGGAGTGGGTAGAATAATTAGCTTGATGATAGTAGTCACAAAGTAGATGAAGGTTTTAACCGCAGAAATTAAAACTGGTATAGATCAGATGACTTTATTACAGTAAGGTCGTGTTATACACAGCTCCAGAACTCATTACCTGATTATCAAAAATAAGCTTAGCTATTTTATTCTTAGGTGACACACAACATGCACACCAAAACTCAAACGAAGGATTTTTATAGCATTAGTTTCAGGACTTTGAATCATGCAGACTTAATCCCTAAGGTGGTCATTTAAAAAAATACCAACGTTTTCAACGAAGTTATGAACTATACGATAACTATTATGAACCTTGAAATTTACTTTTAAAAGTAAATTTCGAGATATTAAAATTTTCGAATTATTTTTCTCTTTTACGAAACTGAATTAACTGGCTTTACATACTTCAATATAACGCCGACACATTAACAGATATCGGGGCGATGCAGGCGCTGCGTTGTGGGGGCTCGGCCGCGCGGAAAATTTCCGTTTCGTGTACATACATACACAACTGTACATAGAGCACACAGCTATTACACCGGACGTACAGCTGGCATAGCAGCAGGCTGGCTTACTGCACATGTTTTACATACTAATCGTTGCACCTTCAGTGCTTTAATTCTTGACATTGTATGGTTGAACGATGAATTATCTAATAATAATCTAATAACATCTTGGGACATCTCACACACGGTCATCTGATCCCAAACTAGGCAGAGCCTGTGCTATGGCAACCAGACAACTGATAAACATACTTATATATTTCTAAATACATACATATTATAGATAAATTACACCCAGACACAGAACAAATGATCGTGCTCATCACAAAAAGATTCCTCCTGGGTGGGAATCGAACCCACGACCTCCGGTTTAGCAGTCAGGGTCACTAACCACTAAACCAACAGGCCCGTCTAAAATTATGTTGGTTTAGTATAGAGCATATCATTTATGGTCTAGTGGTAAAGGAGCGTTCTCTTTGAGGGCTGATTCAAATGTCTTTTAGTTTTAATCCGTGGTCGAGTCGCGTACACATCGGTTTACAATGTTCGGGTTCGATCCTCGGATGACGGGTCAATGTAGAAAACCACCTTTCTACATAATTTCGGGTCTGGGTGTTTGTGGTACCTTCGTTTTCTCTGATTCCATAACGCAAGTGGTTTTGCTACTTACTTTGGGTTCAGAGCAATGTATGTGATGTTGTCAACATTTATTTATATGAGTTTTGATTCCGTTCTTTCTTCAATTCTGTCAATTACTGCTGATCTAGACACACGGCAGTGTATCAAATAATTTCACAAAGATTCAGCTCGTCGAGTTGTCATTCACGAAGTCATCCATTTCTTTCTCGTAATGTATGTATGTATATTTCCTCAAATTGACTGTTGAACTAGAGAACTGTCTGGCTATTCTTTATTTATTTTCATTAGAAGTTTTTTTACAAAAACATTTTACTTTACCAATAATATATCGAAAACACAAAAACCGGCTAAGTGCGAGTCGAACTCGCGCTTGAAGGGTTCCGCACTATTTTATGTTTTATTTTCGAATTTCAACTCTCTAGCTATTACGGTTAATAAGGTACAACCCGCAGACACACAGACCGACGGACGGATAGACAGCGAAGGCTTAGTAATACAGTCCCATTGACACCGTTCGGGTAACCCTGAAAACCTACACATATCAATCATATTATTAGGTATCAGAGATACAAATGAACTGTCTATTTTTTCTACTACCCATCCCCCCTACCCACTACCCCACGCCTAAAGGCACAATGCTTTTACGTCCTACCCGCCGCCGCGCCGTCCTACCCGCGGGTACTTTCCTAATGTTCTGTAAAAGGTTTCCCGAATTGTTTGTGACCTCTCAATGTGAATTTGATTTCGTTATTTGGCTTTTTCGTTCATACGACCGTGTGGCGTGTTTTGGTGTTATATTCTTCTTATAATGTATCATTACGACTATGTATATTTGTCGAAAGTGTAAGCAGTAACGTTGAAAACATTAATTTATTATTCACTAGCTGTTTCCCGCGGGTGCGCTTGAGTGGGCGTCGATTATCGCTGTAAAAGTAGCTTATTTCCTTTCTTGGGAACCTAGCTTATACCGTAACAAGTTTCATCGACATCCGTTAAGCGGTTTAGCCGTCAAAGCGTAACAGACAAACAGACAGAGTTACTTTCGCATTTATAATATTAGTAAGGATTATGGATTTTATTTCAAACAGAATGAAATAACAACGTTGGGAATCCAAATCTATATATTACTAACTGATAGAATACGTTCAAAAATACTTTTATTTAAATGTAAAATATTGGAGTAGAGCTCAGAAACCATTAAATATCACTTATTGCAAGTATTTGAGTCATATCTGATACAATGTATAGTCAATTTACTTTATTTAAAGGTTCTAAATACTTTTTTTTAACATTTATATTGAATTATGGTTACTTAAATTTTACTTTAAATAAGTGCATTGTTATATATAATTCTAACATAATGTTGTGATTTTAGCAGTTCAATAAAATTAGGTCAGATTCAACGTAAGAACGATGTTTTTTTATTTTTATCTTGACATAATACGACTTTGTTCGCGAGTAATAAAACAAACGTTTATTATCAAAATTCGTGGAACCAAAGAAGGAAGATACACATTAGCAAGGGTATGTTAATTTAAAATAAACGAAGAAGGTCATTATTATTATTCTTTTATTTTTAAGGGTTCTTTAACTCCAGTAAAAGTCAACGACCTGAGTCAAATTAAACATAAAAAACATCAAACTTGCACATTCAAAATCGAAAATTAACTTAATACCTGTTTTGTTTTCCATTCACCGAATGTTTTTAAGCAATAACTTAATGCTACCTAGTGCTATCTAGAGAAACGGAAACAGCCATACCAATTTCTGAAATTCTCATATAGGTGAACACGGTGTGATCGCAGCGCACTAGCGCAACAGATCAGTGCGCTAGTGCGCTGCGGGCTAAACACGCGGCTCTACCGGCTCACTAGTCTTTGTAGCTCACAAATGTCTGAACTCCAGGGGACGGATTCGACAGACTGAAATGTCGTAAAATATTTGTTTTTGTTTTTTTTTTTTTTTTTTGTTATAAATACAGATCGCACAGGGAAATAAAGGTTGACGATGAAAAGACTTAAGTTAGGCAAAGCGTCAGTAGTACCTACTTATTACGATAAAAAAATCATAGTTCAGAATTGAATCTTGGTCAAAATCGAAACTGAATACTAATTTATATCTTTACAAGTATTTATATCAAATCATTTGTTTCTTTATTATTATTTATTTTTAATATGGGTACAGACAGATGGTTACATAGTCAAATTTAGGTTCACACATGCTGACTTATGCGGCATGCGTAAAACAGATTTGATAAACATAAGATATGTCAAAACTATAATAATATCGAGTTACCTTAAATTATACTTAAATTAACACTTAACATATAAAATATATAACAATCAATCCAGTCTGAAATATACGTAGGTAGTGTCACGCAATTTATTTTAAAATCTATGATCGAAATCAAAGGAAAGTTATTTTGAACTTCCATAAAGAAACTGACGGAATTATCAACATTCACTTCCATAAATAAATAAATGTAGACAACATCACATACATTGTTCTGAACCCAAAGTAAGTAGCTAAAGCACTTCTGTTATGGAATTCAGAGACAGCGAAGGTACCACAAACACCCAGACCCGAGACAATGTAGAAAAGTGATTTTCTACATAGACCTAGCCAGGGATCGAACCCGGGACCTCAGAGCTGACGACACCTTGAAAACTGGTGTTTACGCCACTCGACCACGGAGGTCGTCAGATAAATAAATATCTCAGTAAAAAAGTCGACTGCAAATATCACCGCACGACGCTCCCAAGTCCGTACCGCCGAATCTATGGAAAATCCTCGATTTGCCGCTCAACCGGACTCGGTTCTAGGAAATTGTTTCGCAACTGGCCAAGGTGCATATTGCAGGCGATTCAATGCCCAGCCGAGCGCATGCGTGCCAGAGCCGGGAAAATTGTTACCCCAGGCGGTTATTATAGATTACGGATTTCGATTTAAACTAGCTGAGAATATATTTTTATGTGCACTGTATATTTATTTAGCTTTTACTTGAGAACTTTAAACAGTTTTTAACCTTAAATGAACTCATTTCGACAATTAGATAGGTCAGTTAGTAAAAATGGTGTCGTGTTTTTAGTCTTTAGGTAGCTACTATTTCATTTCATCAATTCTGAATAGGTATATGCTTAATTTTACTTAAAGCTTTTATTGAAATAAAACCACTTCATAAACGGATCCTATCGCGGTATATTGAGATTTTAGTTCCAGATGTTTCGACGAAAAGCTTTTAGTTAAAATTTACTACTACAAAAAATAATACATTTAACTCGAAACTTTTCACCTGTACTTCCTGATTAAACACAGTCTACCATCTCCTATACTTGCCAAAGGCTGTACAAAACTTGGTTTAAGTATGTAATTCGATTCCTGATAGATTACATGCAGAAAACTTACTTGCACTTTGAGAATCGTTCTCGTGGTCAACATACGTGTTCTACCAAAGTTAAAATACCTGAAACGTAGAGAATCAGTTAATTGAATTAAGCAGATGCACATTTGGGAGGGTAGGAATAAACGAGCTGCAATTAAGGTAACGGAAAACAACTGACCGCATTGCTGCAACGATGCATTTCTGATGTTGAATTAACCTTTTATTGCGGATGAAGGAAATTATTTTAAGTGAGCTATCTCTTTTAAAATTTTCATTTTTTGGGAAGCCAAGGTTTGAGAAATCCTGTTCATTATTCTGTTAGCATAAATTTTCAATATAAAGCAGAAGTACCATACCCTGATAAAGCTTTTATGCATGTTACTTGATAACTCAAAGTGGCCTAAGCCGATTTTAAACATCGTCTCAATTTTTATAGGCACGTATCGTTTCAAGTTTTTCAATGATTTTCTTCTAATTAGAAATGATTATCACTTGAACTTGACTATGAGTTGGTTTTTGTACATTTCTGTGTAACCAATTTATTGTATGCATTAGTTACTATGCTTCCTTGCGCTGTTTTCTTACTACGTGATTTGTGCGTGCTTTTGACAGTTACTTAATAAGTAGTACTAAATGCTAATACATAACTTAAAAAGTTACAGACTTCGCTGTTTAATGCTTGTATTATTTTCTTTCAATTCTCACCATAAAAACAATTTCGGCAATAATTTCAACATCCAGAATGAATCTGACGCGTCATAAAAGTTCCATTGCCTTCAAAGGTCCGTCTGAAAAAAATAAAAAAGAACAAAAAGGTATAACGCAACGAAAATAAATTAAGCATCGCAAACACGCGCGAACTCAATCGCTAAAATGTTGCCACAATTAAAAATTCAGTCGGAATACCCCACCTGGCAACACTCCAAGTGTTGAACGCTGGCCACCCAGTCGTCGGTGCTGAAATAAAAATTAATTATTATTGTCCACTTTTCACTTGGTTTTATTTTACAACACTAGTTGGCTTTACGAGTCTGCTCGCTTTTTTATTAAATTCATTTACGTATTTTAACATTTATTCTGCGAACTTACGGAGGCACGATACGTAAATTGGGAATGTGCAACTGTAATTTCGGTTTTACTCCGATATATTTGCATTAAAGAAATAATTAAGTATACTTGTTTGTTTTTCTGTAAATGTTGCCACTACTTATTGATGAAAATAGGCCACGAACGAGACTAATTAGGGTGTGACCAAGGCTTTCTGAAGAATGCTCATACGACGTCGTAAATAGTTCTTGAACTTTAGGGCGTTTTTGTCTGTGGTCTACAAGACTATTTTTGACCCCTAATTTGTATATAGGTAATATAATAATACTAGCTGTTGCCCGCGGCTCTAGTCGCGTGGGAACCTGTTATTGTGGCAAAAAGTAGCCATGTCCTTTCTTAGGATCCTAGTTTCATCCAAATCGGTTCAGCGGTTTGGCCGTGAAAGCATGACAGACAGTTACATTAGCATTTATAATATTATTATGCATAATTTAGACCGAAAAAGTTTTGTTTTTCTAATGTACGTCTGCATCAATAATTCATTTAAATCAGTTCTTAACGTAATTAAACAAATTTTTAAAATTCCAAGTACCAACATTTCAATTCTGCGTAATAATTAATTAAACTTAGTGTTTTATCGTAAACTATGTATTTTATTTTAAACATAATGAGTACATTTTCATATTAACTTTATTATATTTTATGTTCTTACTTAAAATTACATACTTATACTACACTAGCTGACCCGTGCCCACTTCGTTGGGCATAATGTTAATAATCCTTTTTTAGTACATGTCATACTAACGATTTAAATTATTTTATTAATATTAAAAATTAAATTATCTATACAAATATTAAAAAAACTACTTTTTGTAACTTAAATATAAAAGTTAGACATATGCTGTCGTTGACTTTTTTGTAGGCATTTTCAAGCTCCACATCTTTTCTCTAGAACTCAAAAATATATCTTTCATAGTTAAGGCAGCGTTCGTAAGAAACGCTTTCATCCGACCGTTTTTTTTTTCTCTGATTCACTTTGCAAAACGGACTACCACGTAAAAGCCTTTTTATTTTTCGGTTTTTTATATAGCCTATGACACTCAGCAATAATGTGGGTTTCTATTGGTGAAAGAATTTTTAAAATCGGTTCAGTAGATCCCGAGATTACCCCTTACAATTTAACAAACACACAAACTTTACTTCTTTATAATATTAGTATAGATTAAAAACGTCTCCCGCACTCAGTATTACTCAGTATCCTGAAACATTCAATTCACATACACAAAATATATCACTTAGATTGGAAGAAACAATTGTGGATCACACAAATGTTTGTTTCACGCGGGGCTCGCACCCGCAGCATGTCGCGCACAGAGGTAATTGGCGCGGTGAACCACTCGGCTATCCGTGCAGTCAAAGTCAAGTTTTATGTGTGATACATACAGGATATATGATCACGAGTCACTATTTGACTATACATTTCAGTACATATGTACTTGCACGTATTTATGGCATATAATGTACCTACAGTACATATTGTATCGTGTTATATTACAACAACCCAACCATTATAACTTATATTTTCTTAGTTCTCAGTAATGCTTAATTCACAACCTCTTTATTTTAAATTTTAGTAACACAAAAAAAACAAACAAAAAGTGATCTATCCGCTCGCAATTAAAAATAATTGTAGGCTCTTGATACAGGTAGTTCCTCTGATTGTAACGAGTCAAAGATAACTAAAAATATTAGATCAATGCACTTTGCCTTACATTTTGGTAGATTTGTTGTAAAACACCACAACAAAAAAAATATTTTTTTATGTATAAATGAAAAATTCTAAAATTATCCTCCAATTGTCGTCCTTGAGAGGTAAAATGTTTTCTTTTTTTAAGCATATATAAGTAATATAATAAATCATTTTACTTTTAAAATATATTTATTCGATTTCAGAACCTTTGAAGTCGATTTATAAATGTTATAGTATTTAGAAATAGAAATGAACTGGCCACTCACTAATTGTCAACCGTGTCCAAACCAAATGACCAAACCCGCTCAAAATAGGTCTAAACTGTATGACAAAACCGTATCACACAGTACACCTTCCAAATCCTTAGAGAATACAGCCGTGACACCATCCTAATCAAGTTTCATCGTCACTGCATGAAATATGGAAGCAAAACTGTACCCGAACTAAACAATTCTAAAATACTCCTACCAAAACCGAAATTTTCAATACGGATTCCTATGTCGTCGTTTCATAATTTGTAGTACTCCTGCCACGGCCACAAATCACCCAGTGTTGCCAACGCTGAGCTCCACGAAATATGCCAATATATCCGCCAGCGAATGAATAACAGTGTTGCTACACTCAAAAAATAATATTTGAGCTTTGTAGTGGATTTACATATTTTTATAGCATTAGTTTCGGTGTTTTGGTATCGTATTGGTTAGGATTGGTGGCGGATGATGCTTATCAGTGTGCATGCAGTCTGAAAAATGAAAATGTTTAGAAAACAACATGTTAAATTGCAAATATATTTATTTTAGAATATTTAGACAAAGGTTTAAATAGAGCAGTAAAACTCACAATTGATAGAGGTGTGTTTGTTTGTACCATATTCTATAACCTTGGGTTTGGAACTTGTAAATTCTATAGGTACTAAAAACTACTCTGATCAAGTCTATTATTTATAAACTGCAGTTGTTATAATCACATTTACATTACTTTACTTCCCAGAACTTCAAAATTTTCTAACTTCTGAAAAAAAAACTGGTCCCAACGCCAAATAAGCCAAAATTAATCTCGTCAAATGAAAAGCGATCTTGTCAAAGGCGACGAACAAAAATAATCTGTATGCTCTACAAATCCGGTTGTTTTCGCAGTTCAATTGTTTTTAGTGACTATTTCATAGTTCAGAAGCGTTACTAAATAACTTTTTTCATTTTTCACCGACATAGTCCTAGTAGGTATTATAACCTAACCGTATTGATACTAGCCTATAGTGTGTTGTGGTCCAGACCAGGCGCCACATAGCCCCCGATTGATTAATTGGCTCGCTTCCATCTTGCTAATTAATGACTACAGTATGGCCATTAAAAATATTACTTAGCTATACACTGATCGAGGGTTCGCGAGTATAAACGTAGGCTGTAGCTTATTTAGCACATGTAACTTTGTGGTGTGGTGGGTATAATAATTAGCTTGATGATAGTAGTCACAAAGTAGATGAAGGTTTTAACCGCAGAAATTAAAACTGGTATAGATCAGATGACTTTATTACAGTGAGGTCGTGTTATATGCAGTTCCAGAACTCATTACCAGATTGTCAAAAATAAGATTTAGTCTATTATTATTATTCTCGCAAAATAAGCTCGCTCGCTCGCTGCAAGTGGCAATGGGCTGGCCACATCTGCCGAAGGACCGACAGCCGTTGGAGTAAACGAGTCCTGGAATGGAGACCGCGTCTCGGCAACCGAGATGTACTGACGACCTGAAGAAGGTCGCTGGAGGGGACTGGATGCGAAAGGCGGAGGACCGGGTGTTGTGGCGCAAATTGGGAGAGGCCTATGTCCAGCAATGGACTACGAAAGGCTAAATGATGATGATGATGATGATTCTTAGGTGACACACAACATGCACACCAAAAATCAAACGAGGGATTTTTATAGCATTAGTTTCAGGACTTTGAATCATGAAGCCTTAATCCATAAGTAGGAAAATGCCAACGACTTCAACAAAGCTATGAACTATACGATACCTATTATGAACCTTGAAATTGACATTTATTTAAATTTTTGATATATTTTTCTCTTTTACGAAACTGAATTAACTGGCTTTACATACTTCAATATAACGCCGACACATTAACAGCCCAGATATCGGGGCGATGCAGGCGCTGCGTTGTGGAGGCTCGGCCGTGCGGAAAATTTCCGTTTCGTGTACATACATACAAGGACATACACAACTGTACATAGAGCACACAGCTATTACACCGGACGTACACAGGCTGGCTTACTGCACATGTTTTACATACTAATCGTTGCACCTTCAGTGCTTTAATTCTTGACATTGTATGGTTGAACGATGAATTATCTAATAATTATCTAATAACATCTTGGGACATCTCACACACGGTCATCTGATCCCAAACTAGGCAGAGCCTGTGCTATGGCAACCAGACAACTGATAAACATACTTATATATTTCTAAATACATACATATTATAGATAAATTACACCCAGACACAGAACAAATGATCGTGCTCATCACACAAAGATTCCTCCTGGGTGGGAATCGAACCCACGACCTTCGGTTTAGCAGTCAGGGTCACTAACCACTAGACCAACAGGCCCGTCTAAAATTATATTGGTTTAGTATAGAGCATAATATCATTTATGGTCTAGTGGTAAAGGAGCGTTCTCTTTGAGGGCTGATTCAAATGTCTTTTAGTTTTAATCCGTGGTCGAGTCGCGTACACATCGGTTTACAATGTTCGGGTTCGATCCTCGGATGACGGGTCAATGTAGAATACCACCTTTGATTCCATAACACAAGTGGTTTTGCTACTTAATTTGTGTTCACAGCAATGTATGTGATGTTGTCCACATTTATTTATATGAGTTTTAATTCCGTTCTTTGTTCAATTCTGTCAATTACTGCTGATCTAGACACACGGCAGTGTATCAAACAATTTCACAAATATTCAGTTTGTCAAGCTGCCATTCACGAAGTCGTCCATTTCTTTCGCGTAATATATGTATGTATGTTTCCTCAAATTGACTATTGAACTAGAGAACTGTCTGGCTATTCTTCCATTATTCATCAGATTTTTTTTAACAAAACATTTTACTTTACCAATAATATATCGAAAACACAAAAACCGGCTAAGTGCGAGTCGAACTCGCGCTTGAAGGGTTCCGCACTATTTTATGTTTTATTTTCGAATTTCAACTCTCTAGCTATTACGGTTAATAAGGTACAACCCGCAGACACAGACCGACGGACGGACAGATGGACGGCGAAGGCTTAGTAATACAGTCCCGTTGACACCGTTCGGGTAACCCTGAAAACCTACACATATCAATCATATTATTAGGTATCAGAGATACAAATGAACTGTCTATTTTTTCTACTTCCCATCCCCCGTACCCACTACCCCACGCCTAAAGGCACAATGCTTTTACGTCCTACCCGCCGCCGCGCTGTCCTACCCGCCGCCGCGCCGTCCTACCCGCGGGTACTTTCCTAATGTTCTGTAAAAGGTTTCCCGAATTGTTTGTGACCTCTCAATGTGAATTTGATTTCGTTATTTGGCTTTTTCGTTCATACGAACGTGTGGCGTGTTTTGGTGTTACATTCTTCTTGTAATGTATCATTACGACTATGTATATTTGTCGAAAGTGTAAGCAGTAACGTTGAAAACATTAATTTATTATTCACTAGCTGTTTCCCGCGGGTGCGCTTGAGTGGGCGTCGATTATCGCTGTAAAAGTAGCTTATTTCCTTTCTTGGGAACCTAGCTTATACCGTAACAAGTTTCATCGACATCCGTTAAGCGGTTTAGCCGTCAAAGCGTAACAGACAAACAGGCAGAGTTACTTTCGCATTTATAATATTAGTAAGGATTATGGATTTTATTTCAAACAGAATGAAATAACAACGTTGGGAATCCAAATCTATATATTACTAACTGATAGAATACGTTCAAAAATACTTTTATTTCAATGTAAAATATTGGAGTAGAGCTCAGAAACCATTAAATATCACTTATTGCAAGTATTTGAGTCATATCTGATACAATGTATAGTCAATTTACTTTATTTAAAGGTTCTAAATATTTTTTTTAACATTTATATTGAATTATGGTTACTTAAATTTTACTTTAAATAAGTGCATTGTTATATATAATTCTAACATAATGTTGTGATTTTAGCAGTTCAATAAAATTAGGTCAGATTCAACGTAAGAACGATGTTTTTTATTTTTATCTTGACATAATACGACTTTGTTCGCGAGTAATAAAACAAACGTTTATTGTCAAAATTCGTGGAACCAAAGAAGGAAGATACACATTAGCAAGTATATGTTAATTTAAAATAAACGAAGTAGGTAATTTTTATTATTCTTTTATTTTTAAGGGTTCTTTAACTCCAGTAAAAGTCAACGACCTGAGTCAAATTAAACATAAAAAACATCAAACTTGCACATTCAAAATCGAAAATTAACTTAATACCTGTTTTGTTTTCCATTCACCGAATGTTTTAAAGTGCTACCTAGTGCTATCTAGAGAAACGGAAACAGCCATACCAATTTCTGAAATTCTCATATAAGTGAACACGGTGTGATCGTAGCGCACTAGCGCAGTAGATCAGTGCGCTAGTGCGCTGCGGGCTAAACACGCGGCTCTACCGGCTCACTAGTCTTTGTAGCTCACAAATGTCTGAACTCCAAGGGACGGATTCGACAGACTGAAATGTCGTAAAATGTTTTTTTTTTTTTTTGTTATAGATACAGCACCTACACACAGAAAAATAAAGGTTGACGATGAAAAGACTTAAGTCAGGCAAAGTGTCAGAAGTACCTACTTATTACGATAAAAAATTCATAGTTCAGAATTGAATTTTGATCAAAATCGAAACTGAATACAGAGCTACTACTACTGTATAATTTTATATTTTTACAAGTATGTAAATCAAATTAAATCATTTGTTTCTTTATTATTATTTATTATTAATATGGGTACAGACAGATGGTTACATAGTCAAATTTTGTTTCACACATGCTAACTTATGCATGCGTAAAACAGAACACAACATCAGATGTTTTAAAACTATAATAATATCTAGTTACGTTACGCTATACTTAAATTAACACTTAACATATAAAATATATAACAATCAATCCAGTCTGAAATATACGTAGGTAGTATCACGCAATTTATTTTAAAATCTATGATCGATATCAAAGGAAAGTTATTTTGAACTTCCATAAAGAAACTGACGGAATTATCAACATTCACTTCCATAAATAAATAAATGTGGACAACATCACATACATTGCTCTGAACCCAAAGTAAGTAGCTAAAGCACTTGTGTTATGGAATTCAAGGACAACGAATGTACCACAAACACCCAGACCCGAGACAATGTAGAAAAGTGGTTTTCTATATTGACCCAGCCAGGGATCGAACCCGGGACCTCAGAGCTGACGACACCTTGAAAACTGGTGTGTACGCCACTCGACCACGGAGGTCGTCAGATAAATAAATATCTCAGTAAAAAAGTCGACTGCAAATATTACCGCACGACGCTCCCAAGTCCGTACCGCCGAATCTATGGAAAATCCTCGATTTGCCGCTCAACCGGACTCGGTTCTAGGAAATTGTTTCGCAACTGGCCAAGGTGCATATTGCAGGCGATTCAATGCCCAGCCGAGCGCATGCGTGCCAGAGCCGGGAAAATTGTTACCCCAGGCGGTTATTATAGATTACGGATTTCGATTGAAACTAGCTGAGAATATATTTTTATGTGCCCTGTATATTTATTTAGCTTTTACTTGAGAACTTTAAACAGTTGTTAACCTTAAATGAGCTCACTTTGACAATTAGATAGGTCAGTTAGTAAAAATGGTGTCGTGTTTTTAGTCTTTAGGTAGCTACTATTTCATTTCATCAATTCTGAATAGGTATATGCTTAATTTTACTTAAAGCTTTTATTGAAATAAAACCACTTCATAAACGGATTCTATCGCGGTTAATATTGAGATTTTAGTTCCAGATGTTTCGACGAAAAGCTTTTAGTTAAAATTTACTACTACAAAAAATAATACATTTAACTCGAAACTTTTCACCTGTACTTCCTGATTAAACACAGTCTACCATCTCCTATACTTGCCAAAGGCTGTACAAAACTTGGTTTAAGTATGTAATTCGATTCCTGATAGATTACATGCAGAAAACTCACTTGCACTTTGAGAATCCGAGCGGCGTTCTCGTGGTCAACATACGTGTTCCACCAAAGTTAAAATACCTGAAACGTAGAGAATCAGTTAATTGAATTAAGCAGATGCACATTTGGGAGGGTAGGAATAAACGAGCTGCAATTAAGGTAACGGAAAACAACTGACCGCATTGCTGCAGCGACGCATTTCTGATGTTAAATTAACCTTTTATTGCTGATGAAGGAAATTATTTTAAGTGAGCTATCGCTTTTAAAATTTTCATTTTTTGGGAAGCCAAGGTTTGAGAAAACCTGTTCATTAATCTGTTAGCAATTTTTTTGATACAAAGCAGAAGTACCATACCCTGAAGCTTTTATGCATGTTGCCCGATTACTCAAAGTGGCCTAAGCCGATTTTGAACATCGCCTCCATTTTTATAGGCACGTTTCGTTTCAAGACTTTCTATGATTCTCTATGAAGTTAGTTTTTATACATTTATGTGTAACTAATTATTATTATATGCATTAGTTACTATGCTTCCTTACACTGTTTTCTCACTACGTGATTCGATGGTGCTTTTGATAGTAATTTAATAAGTAGTACTAATGCTTATAAATAACTAAAAATCTATTATCCTCTTTCAATTCTCACAATGAAAACAATTTCGAACAATAATTTCAACATCCAGAATGAATCTGACGCGTCATAAAAGTTCCATTGCCTTCAAAGGACAAAATGTAAAAAGAACAAAAAGGTATAACGCAACGAAAATAAATTAAGCATCGCAAACACGCGCGAACTCAATCGCTAAAATGTTGCCACAATTAAAAATTCAGTCGGAATACCCCACCTGGCAACACTCCAAGTGTTGAACGCTGGCCACCCAGTCGTCGGTGCCGAAATAAAAATTAATTATTATTGTCCACTTTTCACTTGGTTTTATTTTACAACACTAGTTGTCTTTACGAGTCTGCTCGCTTTTTTATTAAATTCATTTACGTATTTTAACATTTATTTTGCGAACTTACGGAGGCACGATACGTAAATTGGGAATGTGCAACTGTAATTTCGGTTTTATTCCGATATATTTGCATTAAAGAAATAATTAAGTACTTGTTTGTTTTTGTGTAAATGTTGCCACTATTTATTGAGGAAAATAGGCCACGAACGAGACTAATTAGGGTGTGGCCAAGGCTTTCTGAAGAATGCTCATACGACGTCGTAAATAGTTCTTAAACTTTAGGGCGTTTTTGTCCGTGGTCTACAAGACTATTTTTGACCCCTAATTTGTATATAGAAAATATAATAATACTAGCTATTGCCCGCGGCTCCAGTCGCATGGGAACCGGTTACCATGGCAAAAAGTAGCCATGTCCTTTCATAGGATCCAAGCTTCATCCAAATCGGTTCAGTGGTTTAACCGTGAAAACGTAACACACAGACAGCTAGAGTTCCTTCGCATTTATAATATTAGTAAGCATAATATTTAGACCGAAAAAGTTTTGTTTTTCTAATGTACGTCTGCATTAATAATTTATTTAAATCAGTTCTTAACGTAATTAAACAAGTTTTTAAAATTCCAAGTACCAACATTTTAATTCTGCGTAAAATTAATTATAGTGTTTTATCGTGAACTAAGTATTTTTATTATAAACATATTGCTTGTCTTTTCATATTATTTTATTATATTTTATGTTCTTACTTAAAATTACATACTTATACTACAATTAAAATATTAAAATAGTGAAACGTACCATTCGGGGGCGGTTCATACTGGCAATATCTACATTGCTTAGTTATACACGTATTTTTTTATAAAATAATATATAGTCAAAAGTGTCACAAAATAGCCTTGAAATCTACATAAACACGGGTCCTGTGGACCCGACGGAACCCCGTTACGAAACAATGATACACTTTAATTTGAGTACATCAATACAGAATATAAACCGGGCAACAGTCCGAGTTAAATCCTTTTGAGTGTTTAATCCACGGACGCCATTTTGAATTCCAAAATATAACGGGCTCATTGGTGTTTTATTTTGTAATCGACTTTTCAAACGAATATAAAACAGTCGGTTTAAGTACGTATATTGATGTGAAAATGAGAACAATAGGGACCTTTTATATGAGATTGTTTGCATTACCGCTAGCATCCTCTATCCTAGGTCACTCTAGGACTTTGTAGAGGCTAACGATAAGTTCCGTATTTTGGATTGAATCGAATTAAATGAATCCGCAAAAATATTAATTATTTCGTATTACTACGTATTATCTACCTAGGCTCTTCAACAGACAATTAGTAAAACAGTGAGACTTCACTGGATACAACTTAGGTAGCAGATTTTTTAATGGAGCAACAGCCTATCTTACTTAGATCACCATTTTGTTCGTATACTCTCTTACCTAGTAATTCTTAGTAAAACTACTTGACAGGTTTCTTTAAAATGGCTAAATGACTGTCAGAGATTAAGGCATGATAGACTTGATCAGTGTCGTATCCAAGATTAAGCCCCTTAGCCCCCTTTGTATCCGGTACTGATCTGGGCCAACTGCTAAACGTGGCTTTTGGAAGCATGAAGAAGGACAAACACAAGCTTGTAAATCTATAATATCATAAATCTATAATATCCATAATCATAATAAAGTGTATACAAATAAAGATCTTTTTCTTTCTTTCTCTCTTTAAATCAGCTTCAATCACGAGACTAGTAAAGACAAACCAAACAAGCCCAAACATGATGGGATTGTGTTCCAGAGTTCCTAGGGCATCCTTTATCATCCAACAAGCTCGAAAGTACCATAATATTAACTTGTCACTCGATTTTCTCAATCAAACCTCGTTTCTTTCGTTAAAACCAATATTTAGACAAGCGCCATCTAGATCAAAATAATGGAACTAATTGTGCGCGCGGTAAGTACGTAGCTTAACGGAGTAACTAACTTTCAAGTCGTCTAAGTTAGCCGCTAGATGGCTCTGTTATAAACGTAATTAAATAACAATAATTATCAAGTAATAAATAGTTAATCGATTCTTTGCCCTATATTCAAACAATGATAAAGTAAAAAACGCGTTACATTATTGTTATAAACTTTAAACACATAATAATAAATAGTAACATGTACCTACATAAAACCGCAAGTGAGCAAGCGTTGTAATCAATTCTTTCTCTACATGAGAAGGGGCTTGTGCCCAGCAGTGGGACAATTATAATCCCCCATTATACTGTTAGGTTCCCGGGGTTTCCCTCGCCTTACTTTTCTACTAAAACAAATAGATAGCCTTTCTCAAAAATAATGATTGGGCTAGCAAACTACCTATGGTTTTTATTTAAAGTAGGTACCTAAAAAACCATGACGTACTTATATATTTATTATGAGCCATTTATTATTGCCTCTGCAAATAGTAAATGTTGTCAGCAAGCTCCAGCGCGTCGATTCTGTAAAATTCAAACAACAACTCGCATCTCAATTCGCTATTCACTCTCACTTCGCATAAAGTTCAAAATAACCTTGATTTCGATCGGGTTCGAGTGCGAAGTGACGGGGGAATTAAGGTCATAGCCCACTTACACGACTCTGCTCCCACCCGGCAAAAAGAATATAATTTAAATATGGGCTTTAAATATTGCTCTTTAGATATATTTTACATTAGCATCATAAATTAGCAGACAGTTAGCTGTCAGCGAGCTTACCGCCGTCAGACTGCTCGGTAGTTGACGCCTCGCTGGCCGCACGTTGTAGATGAGCGGTCGGTGCGGTGTCCGCGCGCTCACTGCTAGCAGTCGTAAGCTCACTGCTAGCAGTGTCTGAATTTCGTATTCTTCTTTGTTATGTCTTTTTCAATAAATGATAATATGTAGTCAAATAAGTACCGATCCATATGAAAGTAAATGTAAAATTTTTCTTCGTCATCTAATAGGTGTCTCTGGATCTGCCAAAATTCTCCTTCTGCATGTCTTGCTTTCAGCATTTTATGCACCCAAAATCTTCGTCTGTTATTTGTTGCGCTTCCCTCTTCATCCTTTAGTGCAATAGCAATAATTGCTAGGTCGCGCGTTGTGAATCGGGACATAGTAAAAAATACGAGTTGCTTTAATGGAAACCGATCGCGAAAAGCGAGAGCGGTCGGCGGGTGGATAGCTGGCCGTCTGCTAGCTGTCGCCGCGTGGACTACGAGCAGCCGTCTTAGTTTAGGGCGGTGTTGGGTGGGAGCGGTGTTGGAGCAGAGTCGTTTAAGTGTGCTATGACCTTTACCTTTACTGGTTCCCACTTCTTATGTCATCTCATACTTTATCTGTCAAAATCTCACGTCAATTTAGTTCAACTCGTTGACACGCTCGCAAGGGTAGCGCTAGTGTAAATTCGAATTATCAACCCAGATTTTGGAATGCTAATCAAGAAACTCAAAGTGGATTCAGATTCGAAGTTTAGAATGAGGTCTTACAGAATCACACCGCAGTTTTATAACGAGATTCGAAAAGCGCGGCGATGCAGACGATTTTCATATATTTTCGGATATTTATCATTGGCTTACCCTGTACCTGGTAGAACAAAGTGTCCATGAATATTAAAAGCCTATTATTGTACTTTTTAATCCTTTTTCCTTGTGTCGCGGGTGGTTTTACATACATTCAAATCAACATGCAGAAAGAACACTCAGAAGAACAGACTTGGAACAAGCATTTGTGTTAAGAGCAGTCTATCGCGCTGCTAGTCCTAATTCTTTTGGATGTACCGGTTTTGTGTTATTGCCTTATCACTAGTCTTCAAACACTACTTTAATAAAATCATACATGCAATCTAATAGGTTACATATAGGATTTATCCTAGTGAAATCTCATCATGATTCCAAGCACACGAGTGCAGGTAATATAGACAGGTTGCATAAGATATTAATATTTAGCCACACTATTGTTACATGTGACATGTCCAACGTATACAAATGATTTTCAATCCACCAATACCACCACCACGTATGAATTGCTATTGTATTTCATGTAGGTTCTATGTCTACTGCGTATTTTGAGGGTTTGCCGAAATTTGACCAATAAGGTACTAAGTTTTTTTTGTCGAGCTAGGATTTAAACTCACTGTAAATAATCGTGTTTTCTAAAAATGAAAAACAATTCAAAAATCCTTTATTGCTGTCCTTAATTTTGAAAAGTACTATATAAGAGAAATAATTTGATATTCTTCTTGAGCTGAACTAAACAAAGTTGTTTTTTTTTCTAATATCAAGAGAGGGATAATAATCTTGTACACCTTGTCTTCCGACAAAGGATTGTTTACTAACACTATTTAATAAATTATATACAATATATTTTGTATTTGATGTTGTCCACATTTATTTATTTACATTTATATTTTATAATCGTCAAGAAATCGCTTTATACAATAAATCCTATTTTCTATATTCAAACTACATCCTGCGTTTATTTCGCCTACATAAAAATTTGTACAATCGTAAATGCTCAGATTGGTATTTTCATGACTTTCTTACAGTTATTGTTATAATACTACAAAGAAAACATTGCCTTAAAGATTAGAAACTCAGTTACTTTGTTTTGGACAAGAATATATTTTTCAGTGGACTTTATACTTATTAAATTTGCTCGGCAAAATTCTTTATTGTAACTTTGTTATCGGTAAAAATTACAGAATCAAAATAATTATATTAAAAATAAACAAAGTGATTATTTTAACCTTTTTTACATAATTAGCAGAAAGCAGCGTCATAATTATAAGAAGGTTACATATTCAAAATTTTGAAAAAAGAATGCATACGATAACTTTTGCAAGTCAGAGAGTGCATTGTATATTATAATTAGTATATTTTTACAACTCATACAGTCATTGAAACCAAAGTAACGAAGGTATCACAAACACCCTGACCAGAGACAATTTAGAAAAATGGGTTTTCTGCTTTGTCCGGGATTCGAACCCGGGACCTCAGAGCTGGCGACACCTCTAAAACTGGTGTGTATGCTGCTCGACCACGGAGGTAGTCATTTTATACATTATAATAAGTATTTCAAGTATTTTCCGATGGCAAATAGTTATTTTAACAGAAAAATTACAACATACACCTATTGTTCAGTCAGTAAGTAGACAGTCTACTTATTAACAAACAACCAACTGTTGTTATTTTTAACCGGCTTCAAAAGGAGAAGGTTCTCAAGTCGAAGGTGTTTTTTTAAATATTCTTTACGTGTCATCTTCGCCAAACGCGGATCGTTTTCAATAAATTTTTTTTTGATATATCACACATATGAAATTTATATGGAACCAACTCTGAGGTATCGATTCGGTAGTTTTGTTTTTTTTATTAAAGTCGGGTTTTTACATTTATTTGTAATCTTTATTTTTTTATAATTTTTTTATTTTTTCTTTATTTATTTATTTATTTATAATCTTTATTGTTGCTATTGTTAATATTACAGATGATAAACTTTAACAAAAGTTGCTAACTCATATCCCACTGATAACATTTTCCAGTTCCAAGATTCTATTGAACATTGATTCAATACGTAGATACGGGATAAGGTTTAAAACAAACTGAAAAAGATTAACAAAGACTTCAGCAGTCTCTTTTAGTCTGACATCACCTAGGTATGTTGATCTATTTGCAGTCAAAAATACTCTAAATGTAAATACTATATATTGTTAGGCATTCCAAGCGGCGCTCGTCGTAACAAAACAATTGAACTCGAACAAATAATGGTATTGCTCAGCGGTCGACGATCGACCTATTAACCTAGCCAGGGGCGCTCAACATTTTGAGTGTTTCTTTAAAAATCTTACATACGTACACTCAAATATGGTAATGATTTACTGCACAATATAATTAAAATGTTTTAAGAACTTGAAACTTTTGATAAAAGATTGATTCTATACAACATATTTCGTTGGTAACTTGGTGCGTTTATCAAATTTGAATTGCCAGGTGAGCCCTCAGTTATTGTAAAGAAAATGTCTTCTTAATAACGCCTTATTTATAAATATCTCGGCGGTGTTTAGCAAATGTTTAGCAGGTTCTAAATTATTCTATTTGTGTTCTATAGAAAAATAGAAAAATGAATCTTCTAATCAGTTGCTAAACACAGTGGAGATTTTGATAAATAAGGCCCTGATTCTCTGACCTGAGAAAGTTGTTAACTATGAATGATTCTAATATTTATGACGAATGCTATCTGCTAATTATGTACAAATATTAATCTGTCTAGTATATGCATCTACATCTCACAAAAAAAATAACGTTTTCACTTTTCTTAACCAATAAATTAAAAGCGAAAAAATGTTGCGCACATCTCTCTTTTTCGCGATGCGCGCCGACCTTTCGCGCATGCGTACAAACTACATCGTCTAGTCTGCTGCGCGCGCGCACTTCAGCGGACGTATCGAGATAAATAAAATGGCGCCGGTCCAGATAAACGAATAAAAGTAGTTTATCAATCAAAACAATTTTAATTCAAACCAGTGTTATAAAATATTTAATTGTTACTAAGTGAGATTTTGCGGTATTGGTTTTTTCTTCGACCAGTTTAATTAGCGTGATTGAAACATACATCTGATTGAAGTCAGTTAATCAAGAACCGCACGGTTAAATTAAGCTTAAGTCAGTGTTAATTAATAATTTGACAAGAACTTAATTAAAAATTACCTAAAAATCTTTATTTACTTTGGAAACTAGATCGTAATTCTTAAAACCGTTACTAAGCAAGTATTTAATTAAAGCAATCAGAAAATCGTACGAATAAAACTCATCACAAGCAAATAAACTTTTTTTTAATCACGCAAAGGCGAACGTTTATTCTGCCATGTTAGCAATTAGGTTAAAAACTTTTTGCTGATGTAGAACTGTGTTTCTGTGATATAAAGACTGAGACTACTATAATGATGTGGTTCTGCCTGTTATTATTTCTGGGAACTGTGAGTTCCCAGTCATCAAATACAACCGGTACAGCTGAAAATTTATCGAGGTAAGTTTGTTGTATTATCAATTATCATTAACTATGTGTGTACCTACATTAATGTCATGTTTAATAGGGGCTTCTAGTATCAACTATAGATGTTTATTTATTTAAAAAAGCATACTTATTAGTAGCACTACATTTTCATACTAGAACCTACCCGCAATTAAAAAAAAATTACAAATACATTTACATAGGTACACACTCTACAACACTCTGAGTACACATTAAGTCAGGGGTTCCCAAACTTATTTTGTATACTGCCCACTTTGAATATAAATTACTTTTTAGCGCCACATTTTTTCAAAAACCCCTCACAAACAACCTAAAATTAAATTAATTAACATTCATTCCGGGTCTCTTACCGCCCCCCTTTAGGCCTGCAGCGCCCACAAGGGGGCGTTATTGCCCACTTTGGGAAAGGCTGCATTAAGTGTATCGTTAGGATGAATCAGGTACAAACGGGTAGCCTTAAAACAGATTAGCCATGTCTTGTACCTATATTTGGTAGATTAGGCTTAATCGATGTTCATGTTTAGCTGCCTTTTAACGACGGCTTCATAGCCTTTTACGGCTTTTTACTGTTATCACCGTCATGATTCAGTCTTTAGGTGTAGGCTTCTCCTTGCGACTGCCGTACTCTCCTGTCCTGTGCCAGTCCCATCCAAGTAAGTTGTTAGATTGTCGACTTGTCTCTGAGGGTGTACGAACTTTCTTCTTGATTGTTTAGGTTTTACGATAACGCCTTACGTTATGACACCTTTTCAGGTAGGTATCATCGGCCTAACAGTGACCATTATACTTAAAAAAATAATCATCAAAATCGATTCATAATTCGCGTAACATACAAAAAACAGTCAGTCGAATTGAACCTCCTCCTTCTTGGAAGTCAGTTTAAAAGGCGTTGCAACATCGGGAACGTAAAATTGTATTAATAAGCCGCGATGACATCCTTTAAAAATAGTTTCTTTTTTGTATTTTCTTCAGTTGACTCCTGACTTTGTCTTGATGTCATCTACCTTTCTCATCGCTTATCATCATTGTACTGCTTCTACCAATTATAGAAGCTATCAACATGATTCCCAACTCATAAATATCACATTTCTCTTACTTTAAAAGCAAGTTGTTCAATGAATGCATCGCTTTTATCGATCATTACAATGAGTTGGGCATTGTGAAGACCCTTGCTCTTCCATAAATTTTAATTCCAATACAATGCCAATGTTAAATTGATATTTCTTTAGCGGACACGTGACTCAGTTATTTTTTTTATTACCTACTGTCAATGGATGGAATTAACTGAAATCTAAACATTAACAGTATTTTATCTAAAGTTTGTTGTTTGTGTGGCTGCTAAATTAATAACAATTTTGCATTGGCATTGTATTAGAATTGATATTCATTCTAGAGTAACATAACTTTATAGCATTTCGGTAGAAATTAATTTATATATGTACTTAACCATTATAAACGTTTGAGTGAATTGACGTATCAGACAATTCTTTTATGGGTGTTTCCCGAAGGAAAGAGGCTTTTGGTGGTGTGTGAGTGTTTCAATCCGTTGGCGTTAATCACATAAGTGATATGCTTATGAACCGTCTCAAACTGTGATTGGGAAAAAGCAGCAAGCCGGGTCTCAATCAAAAATACTTTGATATTCGTTTGTTTTGGGAAATGTTATACAATAACTTGTGTAGTTGTGTGTGTGTGTATTATTTCCTTTTACAATAATACATAAACAATAATGTTATAGGTTGGGAGTTTATTGCTGAAATAAAACTGCGGAAATAAATCAAAGAGCTCATACTCACAGCCAGAAGAAATAAATTTATTCAATACAAAAAGCGACTGACCTAGATTGTAGGCTTATTACAAGCAAATTATGGCGTCTTACATAAAAATCGCGACTGTGCTGACAAATTGATTAACAAATTCTAATTCTCTATAGAAAAAAATTACTTAGAATCTTCTAAGCAGTTGCTAATTACCGTCGAGATTTTTATAAAAAAGGTCATTAGGGTTTAAATAGTTTTAAGATCATAACTACTTCAGGGTTGGTGACAACATTTTGTTTTTACTGCATTTACCTATTCTAGATAAATCTTAAAAAGATAATTGGTCTCCTCACTTAATACGTCTTTTACACCCTCACCCCCGAATATTGAAACACAACTTAACTTTAAAACGTTCTTAAATATCGTTCTGTTGCTACTTTACACCTTAATGTGACATTGACAGCATGAGACTTAACGGCGAACTAAAACTGATTGACGTTTTTTTCGGCCATTAACCTCCTTTTACGACTTTTACGAGAAGGGAGAAGAAGATTATATTCTACATAGTAACATGGAACTGTGGACCAACCGAATGTTGTAAACAACTTGAGAATGATCTATGGCCAGCAGTGGACCAAATACAAAGTTGATAGAACATTAAACTATACTGATATTCACGTGAAACTACTTCAGTGTTGCGCTCTGATGTTTACGCGTATGTTAGACATTGAAATAAAACTACTTTTTAACGGATTCTATTGCGGTTTATTTAGATTTTAGTTCCCGACGTTTCGACCTCTTTGCAGGTGGCTCAGTCTGTCCGTTACCGTGACGTCGACGTCAAAACGTTGGAAACTAAAATCTAAATAAACTACTTCAGGGATTAAGAAAGTTGATTTTGTATAATTTCCTAGCTACCCCATACAGTGTAAAGCGTTATGATAAACCTACAATCGAAGTACATCGGTACGCACTGCCGGCTGCATGTTTTAATAACATCCAGATGCTCGCTTCTCGGAAACCCGTTAACGAGTGCATTCATACTGCAGTTATTTGAAACTCGTCTGATTAATGTAGCTTCGCGTTCTTTCATAACGGGCTAAGCAGAATAAGTTAGACTAATTTCTAATGAATAATTTCTTCTAAGCATCCTTTTAGCAATCAAAATTCTTCATGTAATTCTGCTGTATAGATTTTAGAATCACGTATGGGGATTTTTAGCTGTACTCCAAATGTGCTTGTTTAAGGACTGTTGACATTATCGTGATCTGTCTTTGTACCTAGCTAGGCACACTAAAAAATCACGTAGACTCTAAGCAAGCTTAAGCAATACTAAGGTTCCTTACAAAATACTGATGGTCGTCGAAATGTAAACCCTGATGACCGATCCCCCAGGCAAATTGACTTATTTTTTTTAATGCGCGTCAGGTATATTAGTAAAAAAAATAGACACTTGTTTTTTTTTCTATTTTTACGTACCTAACCGAAAATTTCCGACGATACATTGATTTGAAATGTCGAGTGACGTCACGATATCGTACATTTTGAGCAACATCCTGACCTACCTAATTAGCTCCCAATCATGAACTTTAACTAGCTTAGTCTTTAGTTATTTTGAAAAAGTAAAAAATACGTGTCTAATATTTTTCATTACCTAATTTACGGACTACATAGATTTTTACTTTACATATCCAGTCAACATCCTTATTATTATGAGACAAACTTCATCAAATTAATATGTTTTGAACAAATTAAAACAATACTTCATCTTTGTTTACCATCAATTTTAATGACCTCATGATAGATTAAAACACTTATATTAAAAAATACTTCGTATTACATTTTTATAGGAGCAAAAAAACATCTGCAAAGATTTCTCAGAAAACAACAGAAGTAAAAAAATAATAACAATAGTCAAAAGTTTTTATTGATATCGCTTACATGCTTATAAATAGTCAAGATTAATCGCCCACACCACACAGCCTTATTGTTTTAAATAAACGAAACAAAAGAAAATCATTACATACACAATTACGATAATTATTTCATTGGAATACATGTAGGTACAGTAGACCACACATTGAGTAACATCGAATATCGAAAATGAACCTTATCCCTTTAAAATAATGGTAGTATTAACGTGTACTGAAGTTCTGAAGAGTGTACTTATAGTGTTTTCAAGGTCAATTGGACCTTCATTCGATGTCGACGATTACAAGGAAACAGCCATTGAATTGATCTCATATTTTTTTGTGGCTATGTAATTATACCTTTTATGTTGTTCAGACGTGAGACACATCAAACATGTCAGGCGCATTATTTATCATCACGATTGTATGTACAAAGTGGTGGGCAGCGAGATACACATCTCCAGAATACGACAACAAAACAACGCCAAATGACAACAATAGTTTTCTGAAGGTCCTATTTAAAAAACACAAATGCCTTTAAGTCTAGGTGTTTTTTGTGCATGTTATCTGAATGTTTGTGAAACCCCCCGCGACACAAGGATTAAATACCTTAGTGAGGGGATCCATATTTTAATTATATTAAATTTTATTTATTAATCACGGGAAATAATATTTAGTAGTGCTAGCTAGCGTGTAATCTATCGATCCAGAAATTCACTCTTTTTAGATACCTTCAAAATCAGCAAAGACCTCTGGTATGAGAAATATCGCGATATTTGCCTGGATTTTCAACTATTCATAGTAGAAAACATATGATGGGTTTTATTTTTTTGACCTGATCACATTCTCATCATAACCTTCATTCAACATTATCTTACAGCAGCCCATGTACGGACAAGAACCACTTATTCCTGGCCCCTGGCGTGCTGACCGCCGGCGGGATCAACAAGGCCTGCATGTCGCGGTTCCACACCGATGGAACTGCTCGCCTCCTGCTCACGCTGGTCACTGAAGACCGGCAGACCATCATGGCGTCGAGGGAACTGCTTTCAGGTTTGTAATAAGACAACTTAATGCTTGTACATATAACAAAAAAAAAGCGAACATTAAAACGCATAGATTAAAAAAAGAATTGAGGTCCGTCGCAGGTCTGATGGCAAAAAATTATTCGTACCTTATTGACTAATGTTGTACCTAAATAAATTACTCTGTATATATTAAGGAAAAAAATATCTTATAACAAACTCTCAACTAATTAAAACCTAACACCTAAAATATAGCATCAAAAAATTCGTCCACATCGCTTTCAACTGAAGTGCGCCCAAGGCTGGCGGCATTACCACGTCTTATGACAATAAAAATAAATAAACCAAATGGAATCTGGAATCTTAAGCCGACTTACCAAAAAAATATTTACGACGCATAGCTCATGATTTTGTTAACAAACTTTCGCCCGGTTCGCCCGTTTGACAGAAAAATTATGCCCTTCCATAGAAATGTCGCGATATTTAATCGGTCAGTCAATATCATTGTAAATAACCCTCATTCTGTTGCAGGAGATGGCGGCTGTTTGGACATCAATGTACCCCAGCTTCCGAATTCTAAGGCCGACTTGATCGTCAATATGAAGTAAGAGGATCATAATATTTAATTATTCAAAGCTTTTAGAATTTCGAATTTAGATTATATAACACGCATATAGCAATTACTTACCAGAGTTCTTAAATTACTTAAGTCAATAAAACTTTTTTTAAACACTTAAGTTGATTCTTCTAGTTTTTATAAAAGAAGTAAAAGTAGGAAGAACTAACTTATTAAATAATTTGAAACCCTAAGCTAATGGCAAACAGCACATATTTTAACATCTCCCTCCCACCAGATATCCAGAAGCCCAGTGCACTTGGGAGCGAACGCTGCCGCTCCGGATCTCCAGCGGGCGAGTTGTGGTCATAACTACGGAGCGGGCGAGATACCGACCTGGTGAAATCGTAAGGCTGCGTGTCCTCTCAATGAAGCAGGACCTGGCGCCTACGCATGGATTGGTGAGCACTACACTTTGTTTAATTAACTCTATGATGATGAAGATGATGCTGACCACGGACTGGACGCGCTCCCGGCCTGGAGATCCAGCGGCTGTAAATCCACACTTTGGAGCAAGACCTGATGCCTACTCATGGATTGATAAACACTACTTAGTTATGAGCCTTTATTTTCAAGCCTTACCAGCCAGGTGATCTTAAGGTGTGGATGTTACAAAAAAAATAATGATCAAACTACATAAGGGGAATCTGGGACCGCGGTCCAAGATTCCCCTCGACCCTTAGAATGTGCCAACTTTTTTACAGTCAGGATGAGTTAATTTTCTCGAGAAACAAACGGAAAATTAGAAGATATCTACAGGCCCTTAAAATTAAACCTTGTATTTCAACCTTCACACTTTAGGGTCAAACAAACATCGCAGGGTTGACTCTATAGGTAATAAATTTTCGGCTTTCGAAAACAAAACCATAATCCACCATCTTTCAAGGTCACATAACCTTTAACCTTGCTAAATACCGCACAGAATATTTTAACTAACGGAATTTGAACAATGTGACATCCGAGTTACTTCCTTACTGGAACTATATGATGCGAATGAAAACATCACCTCGTTTTGTTTTTAATGTTGTGTAATTTTAGGCTTTGCATTCAGAGGAAAACTGTGTTAATTTTACATAATGTTAATTATCTATTATATTATTTTAGGCAATTTTAGGTGTTTCTTATTTCTTCAATAAGTTAATTTATTGTTTTTAGGACATTTCATAATGTCTTATAGAAGCAATTAAAACAAAAACGAATTTCAGACTAAGGGCTGATATTTTAAATAACAAATAATTTTATCAAAATAAAAATGAATTTTTGACAGTTCTACCATACAAAATCTGTCAGTCATCAATATTATTTCACGAATAAACATTTTCCGGCGTCGGAAAAAAACAGTCTAATTGATCAAATCAGATATTTTTTTCTACAACTACCTACTAAGGGATTAATAAAAAAATTAATAAAATATCAAACTAGATCGAACAATCAATTTAAGTTATTCATTAAAGTAGTCATCTCGTAGACCTAGGCATTCATTCTGGATCCAGAGCACCTAGTCTATAAAATGCGAACGCTCACAGAACCGGATTAAAGTCCTGTTTTGAAGCAGCTATTATAACGTTACTTTTATACGTACAGAAACTACTCTATATTATAGAAAGATATATCTACCAGTACTACATACAAAATATACAATTATCTAGCAAAGTGTGGCGAATAAATATCATCTGCATGTTAATACCGCATAAATCGACCTGCAATGAACAGAACAGCAGTGCAAAGTCATGGCCACATAATGTCGCCTTAAACAAAAAAAAATAAACATAATTATAAGCTCAAAAAAAAGACACGATTCTAAAATAAACAAGATATTTTCTATACTCCACCTTGTACCACTTAAAAAATGACAAAGTGTTAAAATAAAATAAACATTGAGTTTGCAAAAAATAAACAGACGAAGCAAATAAATCATAATAATATGGAAGTGTACGACTGACACAGTTAAGACCATCGTACGCAAACCCGTTTCCGCGCCTTCTTCGCGAATGGACGAAATTTCTTTTCGTATGGCTTTGTGAATGAAAGCAAACTTAAATTGGTAACAGAGAAATCCATACTTATATATTAAATCCAAAAGTAACTCTGTCTGTCCGTCCGTTTTGCTTTCACGGCTAAACCGCTTAACCGATTTAGATGAAGCATGGTACGGGGTAAGCTTCTATACTAAAAAAGGACACAGGCTACTTTTTGCACGATAACCCACATCTACGCGGGCGGAGCCGCGGGCACAACTAGTGGATAATAAAACTGTTCATGAATACCTGAACCAAATATAAAAAATAATATCTGCCACGTCGTTGATCTAGATCGCCTAGATATATTGCCGATAATTTGTAACTATTTAAAATGTCATGTCCGTGCGTTTTTATTTTATTTACTTTTCGAGAACGTTTAAATGTATCGTATCTGATTTGTGTGCAAACCCATGGCAAATAAACATGATAAATTCATGACCATACTGCATGGCTTAGAGTTCACAAAAACTAAATTCTGCTCGCAAAAATCAAACCTAATATTTCTATTTCTTACCATTTTCGTGCTCAAAAATACACGTAACATAACATTATCAGACAAGTATTTATTTTTTAATATCTGTTAATTTCTGCTAAATAAGGAGCATATCCTCATGAGACCTGAGTTAATGGAAAAGCTCCATATCATGCACCGTCCCACTGACACGGTTGGCATGCAAAACTTGTTCACACACCCTGTGCAGAGGATTTCTCTTCGCCCGTAAGTTCAGTATACACACTTACATTTTGAATTAAATTTCACTTTCGAGTTAATGGGTTTTAATATAATTAAATAAAACCTGTTTTTGTCGTTCAATCACCATCGTTTTCCTGCTAAAGTGTTACCAAACGGACAAAACCTCATATTGTTTCTTACAAAGTTCTTCTAGGACTATGGATATGACGTTTGCTTTTATAGGAAAAATCCCTTGATTTCACACTGGACTTATCTTTATTTATATTACTAGCTGTCCCCCGCGACTTTGTCCGCGTGTTTTAGTTTTAACAGTTTTTTTTTTGCAACATTTTTCATTTATGCTTCGCTCCAGAACCACCTGAACCAGTAGTTCCTGAGATTAGCGCGTTCAAACAAACTCTTCAGCTTTATATATTAGTATAGATTTATTTATCTGGTAGGCAGTGGTTCATTTCCAAATAAAAATCGAAAAACTTTGCCAACATAACACTTAAAAAAAAACTAGCCGAGAGCGATTTAGACTTGCCCATGGATCCAGATGACAATTACCACACAATCTATCCAAGTATCCATTTATATTATTCTCTCGACTCGAAAATCAGATATCCTATTTTCTTGATTGTGTGTTCATCAATTCGACAATTATTCGACTGTCTCTATGCACCTTATGATAAGGCCCTTATCGTTTTAAAGTACAGACTTTTAAACCGGAAGGACAGCGGATGTTTAGTATACATTGGTTCTGTCACTCAATTACCATACGGAACACAATTTTAACTGTACAAAATCGCAATAAATAGCCATCAAGTATCCATTGATAGCTCATACCGATACAATTGCTGTACAGTTACGAGATGAGACCGATCGACACAATAACACGGATAGCCGATGCCCAAGCGCAGCACTATACATACATCACATACATTTTGTATGGAAACCAGTTATGGATCGCCGATTCTCGCATTGTCTCGTCGAGGCCGAATTCAAAGTCCCGTAAATTTGTAAATCGTTTTGTTAGTTTGAAGTTATTTAGACGAACCATGGTTTACTAAATAGTCACGAGTGTTACAAATTAATTTGTTATGCTAATACAAAAATTTATGATGATATTCTTTCATGAAGATCCCTTGAAGTAAATCTGTGTTCTGTGGTATTACAAAGTCCTACTCGATTTTTACTATAATTGTGGATTCGTTACTTAACTCTCATGTTAGTCATGTATCAAACATAATTTTAATTTGTTATTTTGAGCATTCAGCCTATCAGACCCGATCTTACTAGAATGTTTTTATTTTTATTTTAAAAATACCTTAGTAAAAAGGTAATTTGAGGAATATAAATTTTAGCGGCGTGATTTACAGGAAAAAAAATCTGGTAGTCACACTGGTGTCTATCTGGTGTGACAACTACGAAGTCATCATTCGCTTGGACTGGATGGAGAAAGCAGATACCTAATATTTTTTAAAAGTCAATGCCCCAGTCATATCATCCAAAACCTTCAATATATCGAATACCTGATATATTCCATATATCAGGCATTTGATATATTTCATTTGTCATCTAAAATTATACGGGAAATTGTCGCTTAAAAATTCTAATCACAGTTGAAGCATTGAAACAGGGTTATGGCAAGAGAACAATAACTCGAAAACATTACAATGGTGGCTATTGCTAATATAACGTCATGAACAGTTTTGTATAACAAACCATTTTGACTCTGATATATACATACTTCGCTTTTTATTTTGAATTCAGCGCGTTTTCAATACTACCATGGTTGGCAGCAAGTCACTGCATCATAATTATATTTATTCTTTAAGTAATGTATAGCACTGCTGCAGGTTTCAATTCAAGAAGCTAATCTTAATAATTATCATCATCATCAGCCTATGTACGTCCACTGCTGGACATAGGCCACTCCTATGGCACGCCACTGAGCTCGATCTTCAGCTCTTCATCTCCAACCACTTTTCCCGCTCCAACAATCTTAATAATAAGAAAATTTTAATTCTAAAAACAAATGAGTGACTAATAATAAGTATTAATTATTTTTCAATTTATAGAGGAATTTAACTGTCGCCTATATGAATGTATACAAAATGTATTTATGACAGGTTCATAAAAAGTTCGTTTCAAAAATTTGAAATAGAAACAGCACAGCACAAAAGTATTTATGGTTGAAATGAGAAAAAACTTTATCATTCCATTTCTGGCATACTGTTTTATTACTCCTAAAAACGGTTGACAACCCTAAATACAATGAAGGTGCAGCCGTGCAGCTCGTGCATTTGTGCAATTTGAGTAATGAATTGTATGTAAAAGCGATCTGATAGGATTCACAATGACCACCGGTTCTTAATTACCGATTCTGATCTCTGCAGCGTATTTGGACCTGAAATACTTTAGGTAAGTACCTTAGTAATCGGTATTGTGATGGTTCTTCTCCATAGGAGTACATTTTGGAACCGCGCAACTAGAGTCATTTAACGTTTTGAAAGTGCCTGAAAAGGCCAACTTAAAATAAATATATTTTGATTTTGAATTTGACAGACTAGCGGTTATATGATCGGTTTCGTATACACAAGGTGGCAGTTTTGAATTTAAGCTTGTCAAATGTGACTTTTTGAAACTTAGAAGTACATTTTTCTAGTCAAGAATCATGGTTTCCAAATAGAATTTTGATAAACCTCGAGAACTGTTCTAGCCGACTTAAATCCAAGCACGTGCTTAATTAATCTCGGCCTTAGCCACTCCATAAACATAAATAAAGTCAATGTAAACTCAAGTTCATAAAAAAGCTTTTAACAGGGTCATTGGGTTAAGGATGTAACGGTAGTGAGACAAGACATCTTTATAGATTTCCTATTAAATGATGTTGCTTCGTGACCCGTTAAGACCTCTGCGCTCAATGCCATACATTATTTAAGATTATTGTATTAAATTATACAGTACATATGGCTTACTCTGTACTCTGGCTTCGACCGCAATAATAAAGTTTTTATTTTTTACATGGATAATGTACTCACTTATACCACCCGGTATTTTTCGACGTAGATCTTAAAAACCAAGAAAATTTTTTGCAAAATTTCGCTTACAGTAATGCAATTTTGTAAGGTTAAAATTATACAGGGTGTTTGGAAATAAAGTGCATTCCTTGCAGGGGGTTAAATTAGAGCATATTTGCAACCAATTTTGTCATGTGATGCCATGTCCGAAACCTAGTAATTACTGAGATAATCGAGATTTAAGAGTTTTTATAAAAATACCCGATTTTCAAGTTAAAACTTATCATTGTGATAAATTATTCAGCGTTTTGTTTATTATTTTGTTCTTTTCTGATAAACAATTAACCAGAAAACCATTAAAAAACAACATTAGCAAGAAAACACGACGTCTTATTGAGATAAAGCATAAAATCAAGCGTCGTTTCAAGAAAATAATCATATTTTAGAAAAATAAATCGTGTTTTACTAAAAAAAAATGTATGTAGTGTTGCGTACAAATTATTTAATTTACTTCCTTAATTCATTAGCTATCTAAAAAAGTATAAAACTCAACAAAATCCTATGAGATCGATTTACAATCACCTTAAAAAGTAATTAATCCGTTCCCGAGAATCGCTCTCCATTGTACATATTACCGCGCAAGTGTGTGGTTTTTGTTTGGTTGATGACGCCGACTTGCACTTGCACATTCCCTAATGTCATTGCATTTGTGCCGCCACATGCAATGACAATAGGGATTGGTTACAAGAAGTTGGGTGGGTAATTTACCGGGTTAGTTAGTTTCAACTATCGTCTGAGTACAGACCTATCGTTGCATTCTAACTACGCTTTTTATTATTGACCTGTTTTACCATGCCTTCCTTCAGTAATGAAGAATACGCAGACATTCTGTTTGTGTACGGATTTTGCAACGGAGACGCTGCAGCAGCAAGGAGAGAGTACATACTACGCTTTCCTGATAGGCGTATACCGAATACAAGAGTTTTTTCGGGAACGTTTCGACGCGTCCGTGAAACTGGTTGGTTTACAGCGCGAAGAAGCGATTCAGGCCGACCCCGTGTTCAAGAAACCGTTCCCGTCGTTTCAAGAAAATATGATTATTTTCTTGAAACGACGCTTGATTTTATGCTTTATCACAATAACACGTCGTGTTTTCTTGCTAATGTTGTTTTTTTATGGTTTTCTGGTTAATTGTTTATCAGAAAAGAACAAAATAATAAACAAAACGCTGAATAATTCATCACAATGATAAGTTTTAACTTGAAAACCGGGTATTTTTATAAAAACTCTTAAATCTCGATTATCTCAGTAATTACTAGGTTTCGGACATGGCATCATGTGACGAAATTGGCTGCAAATAAGCTCTACTTTAACCTCCTGCAAGGAATGCACTTTATTTCCGAACACCCTGTATACAGGTTTCGACTCAAAATATCTTCTGAAAAAATATTATTTATTAATTTAAAGATGGGTAAGTCACGTTTAATAAGGAGTGGTTAATACTAATTGTAGTCTTAGTACTTTCATAATTAGATACTATGAGTCACTACATACATTCTTCAGAGTTCGACTCGCGACACCACCGCAGTCGTGTCAGCTTATGATTAGGGACTCCTATTGAGTCTGAAACAAGTCGGGCTATCCCGAGAATATACGTGAGTAAACCGTATATTCTCGGGATCTATTACCGTATATCTCGGGAATATTTTGTTTTAAATATATAATGAAAACTCCTTAACGAAAGTTATTATACAAATTATACATACTTAATTACATTCTAGCCAACAGAATATCATGATGACATCTGATAAAATAATGATAGCATATTACCCTTTTACCATCCAGATGAAAACCCGTAAATGAAACCATAATTGAATTTACAGACACTGTTTTTGACCTAATTTGTAAAATATTGTACCCACCTTCGTTTTAACAAATAAATAATATTTAGCAACCAGCGTAATTAAGTTTTTTTTGTCAAAACTAACCCTAGGAGATCTTCAGCTGAATTTGCAACAACAAAATCAATGTGCAATACGTTATTTTACTTATGATGCTGTACATCAAAACGGTATATCCATTTATCAGAATCTTCTGATCTGGTTAATATTTGAAAAGTACGAGCTGCCTCCGTTCTAGTTGAGGTTAAGGCCCAGGATGTATCGGACCAGAAGCTGTTTATATTGCTTTTGTTAAAATTCTTGGTGTAAACTAAAGAGTTATTATTTTATTCTAGATCGACGAAATATGGCTGGAGGGCCCGAGCGGCGCGTGGGAGGGAACGCGCGTGACGCAGTGGACGCGCGTGCGCACGCGACTGGGGCTGGCGCAGCTGCAGTACCAGCTCGACGACCTGGCGCCCAGCGGCAAGTGGACGCTCAGAGCTAAGCTTGGGGATGGGTCTCAGGTGCGGGAAAACCAAACATATTATACATAGAATATATTTTTCATATTATGACGTCATATAATGACTAGCTTTTGAAGACCATGACATCTTGACATTTTATTCTCAATTGACTTGGTGCTTATTCTTGAGACTGTTCTGCAATAATAGGTATATTAAATAAAAAAAACTTGTATGGATTTTGATTCTTTATATGACTGGTATTCAAATAAATCCGGTGAGACTGGAAGCCAATCAAAGCAATTGCGGAAAAGTCTAAGCAGTAAAAGATTAGCCTAAATTTACTACAGAAACGTATCAGGAAACACTGGATTTTTTTTAATGTGACTTTTAATCATCGTTTGTTTATCGTAACTGTTATCTGCAGGGTACAGCGGTGTTCTGGGTGGGGAACTACGAGCTGCCTCCGTTCCAGCTGAGTGTACGACACGCGCCCCGGGTGCTGCGGACCAGCGACCGACTGGTGTGGACTGTCTGTGTTAGGTTGGTTACTATATACATCTTCTATTAATTTTGTAGGTGACTACTTACTTATATCGATTTTACTGGTACTAATATTAGAAGTACTAATAAACTATGTATGTGTAAATTATGTTGCGGTGTATAATAATAATCAAGGCAACCTACGCTTTATATTTCCCACTTAAATATCGTGATATGATGTGATGACTGATAGTTCGCTGATTCCCAAGAACTTCATTTGTTAAATATGTACGCAGCATACAGTCCATTAAAAAAATGCCTTAAAATATCATCAGGTTATAAATAATTTAGAAACAAAACGGTTTACTCACGCAAATTCTCGGGATCGCCCGACTAGTTTCAGACTCAATAGGAGTCTCTAATCATGAGCTGACGCGGCGGCGGTGGTGTCGCGAGTCGAACTTCGCGTTCGAACCAGAGAATTTGCGTCAGTAAACCGTTTTGTTTCTATATGATTATGATTTATAACCACAACTAATGAAATGAGTGAATAACATTATAACAATATACTTAGTACAAAAAACATTGTGTGGCGTCCCCAAATAAGTTGGAAAAAGCTCAGCAATAAGAAGAAGAAGACAAAAACAAGAAATACGCGAATACAGCAAAAAAAATGTATTTTACTTTTCTACTCCAGAACATATTTAAACTGCAATTATAAGTTAATGAAAGCATACATTTGCAGGTATCCTTGGTCGGAAGCTGTTGAAGGTATGCTAGTCATCCGTCTCCGCGGCGCTGGGGGTGGGAGCGTGGGCATCCGCACTGCAGTACAGCTGAAGGCTCCGAAGGCCTGCCACCGACACGCCACCGCCGCCAAGCGGGTGGGCTTGGACGGACCCAACCCACCTGATGTTGTGGTCGCTGACTTCTCTTTCCAGGTCAGATATTAGCTGTAGAAGAGAGTATATTGTTGATATCTCCTTTTGAAATAGTAGTTTTTAAAAAGAAAAAGTAAACACGATAGCAATCACTGTAATGCGTTGAATAAGAATACTTCTGCTTAGCGCTTATCCTTAGATATTACTTATTTCTCAAAGAACACAAGAATCGGAACGGTTCATTAACAATATTCACATGTTAAAACAGCTTGCACATTTTTTGCAATTCCCATAAACATTTTCATGCAATGTCCATCCCTAATTTTGTTGATCATCAGGAGAAGGGCACCAGGACCTGGCAGAACACGACAGTGGTGTCTCAGGTGGTGGACAAGCCGATATCCTTGGAGTTCCTCACGAAGCACCGCGCCGTCATCTCCGCGAGACTACCCTTCAAACTGAAGGTCAGTTGTCACAAGCATGTAATTAATGGTATTTATTGAATGCAATTGTATGAGCAAATGAGGTTTCTATAGCGACCTGTCCAGTTTTTGCTGTTGATTTGATGGGATAATAATGTTGGAGACATGTCGCGTATTTGCTTTGTATCCAATTAAATTACCATTAATAATTATACAGGTATTTATAAAATCCAAAAAGATGTTACAATTTTAATGATTTTGTTTTTTTTCGGTTACATTAGGTACACACACATTTTTTGAAAAAGAATGGGCATTATTAGTTTATTGCTAAACAGACAACAAAAATAGTTTGTTGATCACGGATGTTGCTTTTATGAACATTAACATGGACGAGTCGCTTAGCTTTATTACTTCAGATTATTTTATAGCTTGATAAATTAAACTTCAAAGTGCCTTTATTAATGCCAGACAAAAACAAAAAAGTGCTTAATTACGTACCTAAACTTAATCAGACAAAACAATGAGCACGTTATCTCAAAGATCTTAAAACATCCTTGTTATTAAGATTCCCCAAAACATTAAAAATGTTATTATTTACTTATCTTGATGGCGGGAAATCAGTCTTTGTACCAGTTTGTTCTCACAGGAGCATTGACTTGTAACAACAAATGGTTTGGTAAGATGGGAAACAGAAAAACCCCTTTTATGAGTAACGATCGCATAAAATGACCACGTATTTATATAAACCTTACGATCATTTATGTTTTCTGGTATCCACACAACACTCTTCTACTGAGGTAAGAGGTAAAATTGACTGGATTAGGTATAATCTTTTTCCTGACCTTAGGCAACGTAAATCGAGTTAAAGAATCAATATTTCTCATTAAGAAAATCATTCACTTACATGAGAAACTATCGAATTATTTGGCGTAAACTAGATAATTAGATAATAACATGCTAATCGATACTAAAAATAATTATGGTTATCCAAAAAATATGAATATTAAACAGAGGGTGTTTGTGAAAATTATTCTATGTCAAAATAAAAAGTATAAGCATATTATAGAGGGTATTTTTGAATTATATTCTAAATGAATAAAATAAGTAGCGTTACCTTGTGTTAAACCTAGGGCAGCCGCTTGCTGAACCGTCAAAAAAAATAGCGATTCGCTATAATTCCTAATATGACCTAGGTAAAAGCAACACGCTGGGACGACAAGCCAGCGGCGATTGAACTGATCCGAGTATGCCGCTACCCTTGGAGTGAAGTCAACGAAGATGGTCAGGAGTCACAAAAAGGCCATAAGACAGGAAATTCCTTGTGTGCAGAGGGCGCCACTGACACGGCAGGAGTAGCCAGTTTGTTCTTCGCGGCAGAAGACCACTCCACACCGTTTTATAGATTCGAGGTATGGTTTCGCTAGAATATTGTTCTGAAAATCTAGTAAGTAACTTGATTAGATAAAATGTAATTAAATAATTCATTTCATGAGCTGCTTCTACTGCTCAGTTCATGCAACCAAAGCATGATTGATCAGATAGTAGCAGACTGGCTAGTTTGAAAGGTTGCAACGCAAACTGCAAAGTTTTACCCTCTTTACCACAACCTTCGCTGCACTATTAAGCAGCGGAAGCTCCTTTGACTCTGCTTTCAAATTCAGATTCATTTACATGCCAGGTTCCGGTCCGGATATCTTCACTCAAATGATAATGTACGCAAGATATTATGTTACCTTCGTAGTTAACGATGTTTAAAATCTGATGGGCTGGTATATTACGAGTATGTCAAAATGTTGTTAAGTTGTTCTAATAAATCTTGAACAAATAGTACAAGACATAGGATTAGCACTTAAGTAAAAAAAGTGATTGCTATAATTGAAAACTTCTTAATAAGGAGGTTGTTGGAGTTAATGCTAGCGCTAATAACATACATATCTGCCTCATTTTTATATTATAATATCAATATCATTGCTTCACTCTCTTAAATATGCGGCTAAGATGCACTAACACGATCTATTATCACACTCGTCAAGCGCCCTGGTTATAGGCAAATTTTAACGTCTGCTCACCAGCTTGACATTATAGCAACTACCTATGAGAAATTCAGTTATAAATTACCTTCTTTTTTTCTAGGCCTTCCTATCAAACGACACGTCAACGTCTGCGGCGCTGTCACTGCCGGTGCGGCACTCGGGCGGCGTGCACGCGGCGCTCGGCCCGCTGCGGGCGGAGTCCCGGCAGGCGCGGACATACGTGCCGCTCTATCTGCATGCTAATATTACTACGTCCTTTACTGTACATTTTGTTGTAAGTATACAAGAAATATGTTAAACTATAGGGAAATATCAATACAGGACTGGAACAGATAGGGGAAAACTGTCCCATGAATGTGTAAAGTAAATTATTAGTTTTTTTTCTTTGCATGAAATCTGTCTATGTACACTGCATAAAGCATTTAATAAATGATATAAAATTGATAAATCCAAACTATGAATCAAAAGTAAAGGAAATTAAAGAACCCCATCCAGTTATTTCCATTAGGGCCGACCCGTTACTATAACCGAGGACCGTTTCGGGGAAAGCAATTTTGTCCCGCTGATTAATGACGATGAGTAAAAGTCCTGCATACTCTTAGAACTTTCCCAGAGTGGAAGAACTCCGAAAAAAATGCTGTGAGAAAAAAACTAATAAAGTTTTACTTCACTTACAGGTTATAACTCGAGGAGGCATCATACAGCGATGGGGAGCGACCACACAATGTCCATCATTCAACTCCGGAGATCAGCTCCGCGTCACAGCACGCAATAGCACATGCAACACGAGCTTACAACACGACGTCGTAATGGCACAACGGGAGTACTTCAGCCACGAAAAACCACAACAGTTTACCAGAAGTATTAGTGGTCCTTTAAGTGACAATAAAGTGGACAGTAAGGAACCTTATATCGTACTGCCACAAAAAGATACTACAGTCCTGAACGCCACCAGTGAATTGTCAGATGCACTTCTGGACAGACACCAGTTGAGGGTTATGCTACCGATAAAGATGTCCCATCAGATGTGTCCCGATAGCCACCTGATAGCTTATTTCTATTATAACGGGGAATTAGTCAGTGCTAGCAAGCATTTCGAGATGAACGAGTGTTTTGTTAATAAGGTACGTAAGATTTAATTAAATATTTGAACGATAAAAGCCGCCACGACTTTTTTTAAATATCTAATTTCACATTAAAAAAAATATTGTAAAAATACCACCATTTTCAGTGCACCTACCACGTTTGTTCGACTTTGTTTGGTCGACTGGTAGAGAATGCCTTCTGGAATTAAGTCCGCCTAAGCACACGGTGCATGAAGTATTAAATAAATTACTCGGCTTACTCGGACCCCTGGTTTCTAAAAGGCTGATCAACACAACAATTTGTTGATTGCCTGTCAAATCTCAAGTCAGGCTCTATGAGTGTTTGTTGGTCTTCTGTTCAAAAAATCACAATCGTGATCAGTAGTTTTGACAACTGATTAAATTGATCAGCCTTAAAGAAACTGGGGGTAAGAATGTCATTGTTATTATAACCAATTAATTGAGTCTGCTTAGAGCAGAGCTGATATTTAACCCAAAAAAAATTGTTACTTACCGTTTCTTTTCTATTTTTTATATAGGTGGAAGCTACTTGGATGAATCGTAACGCTCTACCAGGTTCTACAGTCTCTCTTAAAATATCCACACCGGGACCAGCGCTATGTGCCCTTACAGTCCTGGACTCTGCAGCCAAGTGGGCCCAACCACCACCCACTGTCAAAGAACAGCTGATGGGAAACTTGAGGAGACTTATAGATAGCCACAGGAATCTAACGGAATATGATGCGGCCGGGGATTGCTTCCTCAGTATGTGATGATTTTTACTTCACTTATGTAAATTATAGTAATAGACTCGTGCAATATTATTTTAAAGACTTATTTCTATTCTACTTTTGCTATGATTTCGCTCTCACAAAATATGTAGTAAAAGGTAGTAAATTTAACAAATATTAAGATGCTCATGGACCCTGTCGTAGATACATATTCATAAATTATCTAGTATAATTTAATTATAAAAACGTATAATTGTATATAACAGTTATATTATTATTGTGTGATTTATGTTACCAATAAATACATACCTGAACCATCCAGATGTTAATGAGACAATTTTTGAAAACTCTTGCATAGAATTTACCATCTTCCAACTATAGTCAACTACAAGTATTTAACACTGATTCCAGTAAAATTAATTGTGAAGGTCGCATAGACAGTCGCCGCATTTAAAATACTAGTGTACAGCTGACGATTAAAAGCCAACCACAACGGAGCAAAAGGCGAAATACAAAAAGTATTTGACACTACCAATTCCCACCATTTCCACATTCCAATTTGAGGAAAAATCATTCTTTCTCAGATGTGGACACTCCTGAGATCCCGTCCAGCAGTATAGAGCTAACGTCGACGTGGCTGGCTGCGGCTGGCATCAGGCTGCTGGGAGGAGACGCATCCGGTCCCAGTCGCTGCAAGTCGAGACCACCCGCCTTGCTAGTGGCCGATGAAGCTACTATACCTAGGAGTGATTTTTCTGAGGTACTTTTTGTATTTGTAGGAATTAAAACAAAAACTGACTAGATCCTGTACCAAAATATCACACAAAATGCAATATAAAATTTTAATTTTATTTTTAATTTACAACAACAGCGTGAGATGCTATTTCCTTAAAAATCTTAAAATACATTAGCACTTGAAAGATGTATTGTTTAAAATTTTGTATTTTGGTTTACTTCCGTGGTTTTTTTTTTATATAGCCCACCTCCCACCTGTTCTAGCAAGAGTAGAACTCGTTTCTAAATATATCGAGCCTCAAAAAGAATCCACTATCGTTAAGAAAATCAACATCCAATCTCATTGGTCTCCACAGGCATGGTTATGGCGCCTGCTGGCTGTGAGCTCTGCCGGCACAGGTGTGGCCACGGCACGCGCCCCTGACTCCATCAGCAGGTTCGAGGCGTCTGCAGTATGCCTGTCGCGCAACGGCCTCGCTGTGTCCACTCCTGCTGTCTTACAGGTGATGACGTATTTCTGTTGTCGGTCGGCGGTTCGCTGTGTGTCCTCATGCCTCAACGCAAGGATATTTAATTTGATTTGCTGAACTAAGATCCAATAAATAGTTAGTAATAATTATATTGACAACCTGTAGGTACTTTTCCAATTTTCATTTAATCCATTTTAGAAACTATATTTTAATCAAATATATTTGAGTTTGTCAGTAGACTTCATAATTGATTGCACATAATTAATGTAAACAGGAACAGACTTCAAAATTATATGGGACCACCTCTAAGTATAACCCTAACGATATTAAAATATTTTTTGAAATCGGATCACAATTGCCGGAAATATTAGCATAACAAACAAACAAGTAAAAAGGCCGTTGAGTTGAGACCTTCCTCTTTCGGTTCCAAGTCGGTTAAAAAGTCGTCACAAGTTTCGTATTAATATGTTTTTTATGTAACAGGTGTTCCGAGAATTCTTCATACACGCTGACAGCCCCAAACGTCTGCGGCGCGGGGACTCCTCCATCATACGCTACCGAATCTTCAACTACCTTTATGAACCACTCAGTGTGAGTAGAATAATACCACATTTTTACCTTTGCCTTAATATTTTCTCAGAGTAAAAATCTTTAATAGAATGCGATATCTGCAACTTTTGAAAAACTTGTGCCCAAAAATGAAAACTTACGTTACTGTGATTAAATATTTTTATTTCGATTTACATAAACATAGGGTTCTCATTTGACAAATTTAACCCATATAGATGTTAGACAAACAAAAATCTACATTCAACGTAGAATTTCAATCATTAGGCCATTCACTCACCTATAAATTTAACACTGAATCTTCTCATTCCAGATCCAGATACAGATCCTAACAGATCCGAACGTGGAAGGTCCAAAGGAACTCGTAGAGACGGCCTGCGTCAGCGCTCGGTCTTCCATCGCCCGGAGCGCGGAGATTAGGGCACGGGTCGCAGCACCCTCCCGCGTCAGTATTAGGGCCAAAGCCGTTAGTGATGGAAACTGCGGGAATGTGACGAGTGGGAAAACGGGTGTCAGGTAAGAAAAATTATGAACATCCCATAGATTTTGTAAAAGTGCACCTCTTAGGACTTTTATGTGGCTAGTATCAAGGTTCAAATCAAACATTTCAAGTTCTCGGATAAGTATATATACATATATACATCATGACGTATCTCACAGGCACAATTAACCGCCCACCTATATCATTCGTCACCCTGTTTGTTTACGTTGACTATGGCTTATCAACTGTTTTGTTTTTTGTCAAGTGGGTACTCTAGCAATAAACTAAACACTTATATCCTTATTTTCTTTCCTAAATTTGTGTCAACGAAGGGTTTTTGAAATTTAGTCGTTGTTTGACATTGTTGCAGTTGTGTTACAGTGTTAACATTTCCTGTTCTGTTCCGTCATAGTGTGCGAATATTGATAATTTGATATTGTAGTGTTTGATCATTGTTTGCGACTGTAAAAAATGCCACTTGATGCAACTGGTGCAGCTAGGGCAGTGGCTTTAGCTGACGCTGGGTAGAGCCAACGTCGCATCGCTCGTACACTCGGTGTACCTCGAACTACGGTACGAGATGCCATCAGACGATTTCGGGAGACAGGTTTATACACCCGCAGGACAGGTCAAGGCCGACATCGATGCACTTCAACTCGAGACGACCGCTTCGTTGTCAGCAATGTGTTAAGAAATCGCTTTTCGACTGCTACTAAAGCTCGTACGCGTCTTTTTGAGGTGAGAAATGTCAGTGTTAGTGAACGTATGGTACGTTCACTAGCACTAGAAGAAGACTGGTAGAAAGAAATCTGAGGGCTTTTCGTCCAGCCCGCGCCCCACAGCTGCTCCCACAACACCGTAGAGCTAGACTTGGTTTTGCGCGGGAATATGCTGACTGTACTATAGAGGAATGGAAGGACGTACTGTCTTCAGATGAGAGCAGAATAGCCTTAAGAGGTCCAGATGGATGTCAACGAGTGTACAGGCGTCAAAATGAAAGGTTTGCTCCATGCGCTATAACCGAAACAGTGGGTTACCAAGGAGGGTCCATAATGGTTTGGGGTGGTATCTCTTACGAGGCTCGTACTGATCTTGTTGTGTTTGATAGAGGAAGTGTGAACGCTCAAAGGTACTTGGAAGAAGTTCTTCAAGACCATGTCATACCTTTCGCACCGTTCATTGGTGTAAACTTCAGGTTAATGCATGACAATGCACGTTGCCATACCGCAAGATCCGTCAGTGAGTACCTTAATGAGGTCGGGATTAAAGTTTTACCATGGCCGGCACGCAATTCTGATCTTAACCTAATTGAGCACATTTGGGACAACCTCAAAAGACGTGTCCGAGCAAGAGTACCAGCCCCTACGACCTTATGTGAGCTCAAAACGGCTGCGATAGAGGAATGGCACAATATCCCCCAGTCGGATATCCAAGATATCATCGATGGATTACCAAACCGGCTTCAAGAAGTCATAAGGGCCAGAGGCGGCAACACCCATTATTAATTTTTATTTTTTCTTTTATTTGGACCACTATTTACGACACCAAAATGTTTAAATTTTCATTGTTTTTTTTTTTAAATCGATTTTTGTTAAGCATCCTTTGATAAACGACTTTTTTTCCAATAATTTTGTTGTTTCTTTTTCCTTAAAGGTAGTTTTACATATATCTCTCAAAAAAGGTAGTCTAAGTTTGTCAATTTCTGCAAATGGAGAGAAATACAAGGTGGGCGGTTAATTGTGCCTGTGAGTATATATCGGCGACAGCGACTTAGCGTTTTTTATTTAATCCGAGCTTCGGAGATGTGCTCTCAGGTGACAGATATAGCCGATTTTTGCTTTGAAATAAGACTACATTCGCCGCAAGTTAGCACCCCTCCGACATAATTATAAGCCAAGGCCGCAGGTGGTCGAGCCTTGAGTTCGTCTCGCGTATCTCGGATAAGTAATATTGCAAATTAAAGAGAAAAGGTCGATAACCCACACTTTGGTTTACACACAGTGCCATCTATTCCAGTGTTTGTATGTAAGCCTTTGAGCGATGCGTAGTTAGCATCGGGTACTTACGAGTACCTTTAATTATGTATAAGTAACTTAACCATTTTTCATTTCAGTGATGAAGTCATCATCCGTATTCATATTGATCCTGAAGGTGTTCCAATTCAAGACCAGAAGTCTATACTCCTTTGTGGAAATGGTAAATTGAATAGTTTTAATAGGAATATATAGTTGGATCTACTCAGATAGTAAACAAAAATACATGCATTTACAGACAGCGCTCACGGCGGGGTATCGGAAGTAGTGTGGGACTTCCCTGCCGTGCAGGCCGTGCCGGGAACCGAGACCATGACTGTTTGGGCAGTTGGTGACGTCACAGGACCTCTGCTGGCAGTAAGTTTTAGTACTAGGATAACAGATGGTTACTCATACAGATAGGGTCCAGTAAAGACCCGGACTTTCAATACGCAATTAACTTAAGACTGTACCTCAAAATAGCTAAGTTCAGATACAGTAGCCTGTATTTGAACCGATTTTGGTGTTCTACTTAATGCACACTTATTTTATTACAGGATGCTGACTCTCTGTTAATGATTCCTCGAGGGTGTGGCGAACAGAACATGGCACAGCTGGCCACTAACTTGCTGGCACTGGAACATCTGGAACCTACCTCAATCGCAGCGCTTGCTGCCAGGGAACACGTCGCTAGAGGTACATGTCACGTCTCTTTTAATCAGTATCAACGCACATTTAAATTCAAAGGTGTGCAATTGTGCCAACACGTATTTACATTATGTTTAAATTTCTGCTCCAAACTTTCAGAAAGCTTTTCCTAAAAGGTACCTACAAATATAAGTCATAAAACTATAAATACGCAATCCATTTTTGCATTCTAGTTTACGAAAACAGATCTAAAAACAAATACAAAAACACTACTACTTTACTAAACTACAGCCAGTGCCGCTCGGCTTATTCAAGCTTTTATAACTTACTAGCTTTAGTAGGCCACTTTGTCTGCGTTTACTATAAAATTGGACCCAGATATAATTGAGTAACAAATATCCATCCATCCAAACTTTCGCATTTACAATATTAGTATAGGTAGTGGAATAAAGCTACTCACATAGGTACATCATAAATAAATTCTGAAAACATTAGACTCCTTTTTTGGACAATCGATAAAATATGTATATTCAAACGATTACAAAACGATCGCAGAAGCTTCAAGTTATTTCTTCGTTCTAGGGTTCACCCGGCAGATGCAGTACGTGCACCCGTCCGGCGGGTTTAGTGCGTTCGGGCCGTCTGACGCCATCTCCTCCACCTGGCTCACTGCTTTCGTATTACGGCATCTCAGGAAAGCCCATCAGGTAGCTACTTTTCAGATTAACTGCATTAGATAAATGATTGAGTGTTGAGTTGACATTAATATAGCTAAGTATATAATTATAAACCTATACTTAGCCCTCAAAGCATCATCAGCGCAGGTAAATCATTTCCTTAGCCGGAAAATTGAGTATTCCCCGTGCTATCTTTATCATACTTAGGTACTTACAACACTGATTTTCTTATATATAATATCTCAGCAACCTAATACAAAATTACGGAAAACTAAAGACAACTCCATATATTAAATCCAAAGGCCATTCATAATTTGGGAAGTCGTAACTTTAATATTATCTCTCTAGGTCCTGTGGCCGAACCTTCAAGTGCCTCCCGCAATAATCCGCGCCGAGCGGTGGCTGCTCAACCAGCAGATGGAGAATGGATGCTTCCGGAACGAAGGACAAGTCTTCCATAGAGAACTTAGGGTAAGTACAGAATACAACATACTGGGAGTCAAACTAATAAATATACAGCAAGATCAGTGATTCAATCCCCAATGTCAAGTATAACTTACTCGTAAGATAAATATAATGATAATTATATGTATCTAATAATATCTGTAATAATATCTTGGGACAAATCACTCACGGCCATCCCAGCCACAACTATGCAGAGCCTGTATTATGGCAACCAGATAACTGATAAACATACATACAACTGATAAACATGTTTATATTTCAAAATATTTTTCACACCCAGACAGAATCAAGGATTTGTCCTGGGTGGGAATCGAAACCACGACCTCCGGTTTAGCAGCCAGTGTCACTTACCACTAGACCAACAGGCCAGTCAAATATATTGATTGATACTTAGATTTCACTATCTGCCTAAGCCTGCCTTATCATGTAGAGGTCTCACCATACATTTACAATTCATTGTTAACTTGATACTCCTTAACACACAAGGAACATCTTCTTTTCAACATTCCACAAACTGCGGATACATTAAGATGTAAAAATCTGAAATATCTGAAAATAAGGAAAAATCTTCATTTGAAACATTTTTATTTCCAGGGCGGTCTTAACGAAGACGGTGAGGTCGCGAGCGTGGCGCTCACTGCTTACGTCATAACATCCCTTATGGAAAGCTCCTCCCCCCTCCCATACAGAGTCATTCGAAGCACACTCTCTTGTCTGCGAGCTTTCCCCCCATTAAAGAATAAAACTCATACAAGGGTATACGCCCAATCGCTGTTGACGTATGCTTATATGAAGTTAAGGGTATATGAGCAGGAAATGATGAAGAGAAATGAGGCTAACAATTTAAGGAGAAGTGTCTGGGAGTTGGAGCTGGATGAGGGGGCGAGACAGATGCTGGAGCTTCTCAAATTGGCCAGGAGGAGCGAGGGATATGTGTGGTGGGAAGCTAGTGAGTATTTGAACTACTTAATAAAATCGTATAGGTCGAGTGTTCCCAAAATATATGCTTTAGTGAATTAGATATGAGTACCAAAACGTAATTATTTAAAGGAACTGAACCATAATACCTTTTGGGTCAGTTGTGGTATAAGGATAAACAAAAATAGCCATAATCACTTTTCGTATAGTAATGGAAAGTTAATTCCTTAATTATATTTAATGTTATCAACATAATAAATTTTAGCTAAATAAAATTCTACACTTACGGGAATTTAATCGCAACAAGATAAGATTACGTGCTTAACCTGGTTTATGTAGCTATGTAGGTACTTAACTTGTGATATCGCAGTAAGTAGAAAGGTACATCAATTTAATAAAGTTATAATAATACAAGAAGTTTGCAACTACTTACTAAATAATCTAAACATTAAACTACTTCATAAAAACTAACTATCGTATCTTCACTAGTAAATTATTAAACAAAATATTTGTTCTAATACAGACAGCTTATCCACATCAATTGAGGCCACAGCGTACGCTTTGCTGGCGCTACACAGCGCGCCCGCCAAGCTGCGCGCGGCCGGCCAGCACGACGCGCCCGCCGCCGCGCGCTGGCTCGCCGCGCACCGCGGCGCGGGCGGGGGGTTCGTTTCCACGCAGGTTTGTGATAGATAGTAATAGCCTCTTATTTAGTTTTAAATACTTCATGTTTATAAGGTATTTTTAAGATAGTTTTACATACTTAATATTTTTACTCAACTAGTGGGGATAATTTTGTCTAAAACTATATTGCAAAGGTAGAAACAAATAATCATCTTAAGTGATAATAGAATTTTTTTCTTCTATTTCGGGTGTCATAACAAATTATTCGTTATTTACGATTAATATTGGCCAATTTTTAAATACTACATGAGCTGTATCTACGTAAGCAAACAAAAATATAATAGATCTATACCTACGAATAGTTGTAATATTATTATGCTATTTGATTGCCTGTCCTGGTTAGGAAATCAACACAAAATCATTAAGGGCTGGCAAATACTTTTGGAGAACCAAAAACCAAAAGGTCCTTCATTATTTACCTCAAACTCCCAAAACATTATCATTTCTAAATCACCAGGACACACTAGTAGCCCTAGAAGCGCTAACGGCATGGTCTTCTAACACGACCAACACGAACCTGAACGTGACGGTGCGCTTCGGCCCAGAGAGCCAGTCCGTCATGCTGCGGCCCGGGGTTAAGATACCTGACGTCATGAAGATCAAGCCAGGAGATAGGCTTGGCGTGACTGTTGAAGGTACACATTATTTAAATTAACATGTAAGCGACATAAGAATAATATTTAAGGTACAGTGGCCCGAAGCCCCGAACCTGTCGCCCGTTTGGGTAGTCGATCATAATAAATAGAAATAAAATTGACAGATTTACCGTCAATTCCGATTTTAGAGTTTGATATTGAGCGATAGAGATCTTAATAGCAATTGCAAATTGGTAATGAAAAGAGAATTCTAAGCATGACAGAAAATATTATTATCATTCTGGTTAAAGGCATCTTAAAATTAAATCAATTCATTTATAGAAGTTTTTAAATTGATATTTAGAAATAGAATTAAGAACTTATTTATTGATTGACTCCAAAGAATCATCGAATAACATAAATATTGTTTCTACAGGGACGGGGTGTGCCTTGATACAAGCTACTCGCGCCTACAACAGTCTGTTCCCAGAAACCACCTCCCAAGAAAAACCACTCGCAGTCCAAGTGGCAGTTCACACTGACGGACCCTTCAATTGTGACGCTAATGGAACCAGCTGCTTCTGCGCGGCAGTTGTTGAGGTAAGAGCACAGCTGTCGAAGTAAAATCAAATGCGTTTTTGCTGAAAAAGGAAAGGGACTCCGTCGCGAATCCAGTATGCCACACCACTTTACTAGGGCGGAGAAAACCATAAGGTTTCAACTAGGTCGAATAAAATATGTAAATCACATGTATCCACAGTTTTTTCCTTTTATACGCTAAACAATGTTGTCAGATTAAGGCCTAATTTTCCGTTTGAATTTAGAAATATAGAAATTAAGAAGAAAAATATTTGGACACATCATACTAAGTCAGGAGACAGAACTTACTTGCAAGTGGTATCTAAAACTAAGCTATAAGTAGGAATTGTGCGTCACGACTGGACCAAACGGGCTGACAGATCAGCTAACAAGCACAGACAAATAAACCCGTGCTTGACGATGGTTTTCATCTAGCATATCAGAAACTAATTATAATCGAAGCAGAATTATAATGGATTTATCAAATCATTTATCAAGTTCGTATCATGCCTTAAATGAAGGCTATTATTGTGAATTATCTTCAGTTCGGCTTATAAAAGCTGGTAGCTCCTATCACTGAGGTTTCTTATTCCCAAGGCATGTGTGATGTGGACCGGCAACTTCCCGGAGATGGCGTTGCTGGAGGTGCATCTACCGGGAGGGTTCGGTGCAGACGCGCAGCTCTTGTACTCTCAACTCAACAAGCCTGAGTCGCGTAAGTTATTTCAATAAATATATCTTAGTTGATAGTAGAACAGCTTATACCGAGAGAATTTTCATTACTATAAAACACAAATAAAATGTGGAGATATTAAAAAATAGATGGCTAATGGAATTATCAAGATTGTGATCTATAGCTTCGACGCAATACTTAAAACGGAAACTTCATCCGTCTTGGAACAAAATATATCTTTCAACAATATAACAAGACACAGTCAAGACCTCAGAAATATATCTATAATCACGTTAAATATGATTACAGATCTTATTCTACGCCTTTACTACATAGTACCTACACATTACACTGATAACCACATCTCTGTTCTTTAGTCCTCCGCCGCATAGAGGTGCCGTCTAGCAGCAGCCGCGCCACGCTGTACCTGGGCAGCCGCGACGGCAGCGCGGTGCGCGCGCGCTCCGGGCACGCCTGCTGGGCGCTGCACGCCGCCGGCCCGCGCGCCCCCACGCGCCCCGCCTACGTGCGCGTGCACGACTACTACGTGCCTAGCCATAATGATACACAGGTATATCCGAAGATATAGGTCCTTTACCTCTTCTGAGGCACAGATTGAACCTTCTCTTGTAGTTCTTCCAACAGAAAAAAAATATGTAAGTCAATTAATGTAAGACCTAACATAATGTAAACGTTGCACGGACACGACGTGATACACGTTTCAAAGATATAATTCTGTTATAAATAACAAAAAAAACAAATATGTACCTACATTCTACAATTATTTTTTTGCTATTAAGTATTAAATTAAATGCAAAACTAACATACCTTATGTAGTCGATGTGATATGTACAAAAAATATATTTAAACATTATTTTCTCGTTTAGATATACACAATACCTGAAGACTGCCCCGCCCGTATTGCTCAGGAATCAAACCCGTACATTGCATCCGACAACTTATTTACTAAAGCAAGAGCGCTGGACTCCGACGAAATTCTGATAACACACGATTTCTCATTCGAAGACATTCCTGAAGGAATACCTCTTGAAGATCCACTGTTTGATAACTTGACGAGAAAAGAAAAGGACAAAATCATCATAGGAGTCAATGATGACATCGGTAGATTAGAAAAACATATCGAAACTGCAAAAATAATTATTCAACATACTAAAGATCAAAAGGATTTTGAAAGTACTATCGATGAAACTAAAGGGAATGAAATGATTGAAGAAAAGGAAAGTGATCCTATGCCTAAGCCGGCTGAGGAAACTATAAGTGATATCAATATTGATAAAGTTCCCGCCGAAATCAAAGATAAAGATGATTCCAAATTTGATACGCGAAACAATATAGTGCACGAAATCGATTCCCTTAATAGTGTAGCGCACAAACTTTTCAACGAAACGCAAGCTAAATATGATTTTACTTTCATGGATCCGAAAAACATTTACGCTGATGAAGAAAACAGCAATGATATTAACATTTACCACAATAATCACGACCCGTTTTCACAAGATCACGACCTGAACTCTGATAATACCGTCGAAAATCTACCAACTATAGCAGAAGAAATGGGAGGCAAAGAAACTGATCTAAAAAGGTCCTTTACGGAAGATGAAACGATATCAAAGCCTCAGTCATCAGATAAAGAAAAAACAAAACCAGAAACACACTTAAAAATGGAGAACCAAAAAATGGTAGAAAATCCAAATTTATCAGACTTCCACGTGATCGATACAGAAAAAGATTTAGAAGTACCATCAGGGGTGGAAGGACCAGTACCAACTGTGGTTCTACCACCACCTAACTTCATCCCGCCGCTCCTTGCGTCTGGAGAATCGAGAATATTACAATACAAACATATGAACACATACACAAACACGCCTTCAGGCAGAGGATCAGCGTCTGATGTTATTTTCGAGCCACAGCACTATATCAATCAACCTATACCACGTGTTGGTACAAGAGGAATGAATAGGGTGCCAGTGGAGCCAGGAATGTTCGGTATCGAAGGACCAGTTGCCGATATCCTCCTTCCTCCTTTGAATTTTAATCAGGCTCCGCCATTAATTGGAAATTCGCGAAATCAACATAACTTGTACATGGGTAACAAATCCCCTTCGGCTTTCGAAGGCCCAATATCTACAATAGTTCTTCCACCACAGCCATTCCCGCCGAGGATGTCAGACGGTGACTTGAAAAGTTTGCAAAGCATATACACCGCACACGGTCCTTATTATTACTTCAAAGAAGATGATAATATATTGACAAAGAAACTTTTTATACCTGTAGGTTAGCTTATAATATTTAAAATTTTAATAAAATGTGTATTTTTTTTTGCATTTATAGTTCAGTGTAGTGATAATATAATAATAGTTTGACTGATATTGGTAATTGTAGAGTTATTCTGCAAAGAAGCTGTAGAAGTAATTACATCCAGACATATTGCTAGAGTCCGCAAAAATCGAAATTTATCGTCAATTAATTTATAAATAAAATATGCGGTACGTAGTTCATTGAATTGACAATGAGTTAAATGATATCCAAATATGGAAATGCATTGTGTGCTAAATACCTACCAGCTCCAAACCCAACTACAATAGAGATAAGTTATTAATAGCAAAGGTTTGCTCGGCAATTCTTTGTAAAAGGACTCAAGAGTCTGTTACTTAAATGGTGTTTGATATTTATAATTATCTGAGAGCTGAGACAGAGTTGATTAGATTTGTTATTTTTTATTGTTTCGAGTTTCAAGGTCGAGAAGCATTAGACCTTTATGGCGCAAAAGCTTTCAAATAATAATGTGGCCGTTGTTAATTTATAAAAAAAGTTTTTTTCTTTGGTGCTAATTAAAGATATAATTTATGTAGGTATGTTGATATATTTAGGTAATTATTATTTAAGATTAATAATAAGTAAGAAGTGAATCTTAATGTTAATGTATAGATTAAGTTATAATATAAACATAAGAAATTATTTATTTAACTTCAAATAAAATCATTTGTCATGTTATTTTAGGCTGTGAATAAAATACATTAATATTTATCGAGTATTATTTTCCTTGAGGAAAGAAGAATCGTTATTAAATTAAAATAAACACGTGTCATAGAGACTTAAATGACGCCTGGCCCTGTAGCCAAGTGGAATTACTCTATTCGTTATCGATTAAAGAAATCGATTCAAAGACATTAAATGTATGGAAATGACATTTCCGTTCAATAAGTTACGTGACTTAGACTTGACACTTCCATACATTTGAGCGATTAGATCAGCGTCGTTAACGATTGAAGAAATGTCATTTGGCTAAAGGGACTTGCACATTTACTATGATTTAACTGAACTAATGTATTGATAACGCGATAAGCGGTTATTTTCGTTTCAAAATTGTCTTTATTTCCACATTAAATCTACTGCATTTTTTTTTTGTTAATTTGTTCCGTTATAACCTGGGCCTCTAGACAAGTGACAATGCGACAAGCGATAACGCTGATCGAATCGCTCAAATGTATGGAAGTGACAAGTCCAAGTCACGTGACTTATCGAAACAAAATGTCATTTCTATACATTGAATGTCATTGAAGCGATTTCTATCATCGTAAACGCTTGTCGAAATGCCACTTGTCTAGGGGGCCTGGGCTGATTTCAACAAATTGATGACATTCACACAGTGACCTGTGTAAACCACAATATACCTAATATATCTTATCTTATAGAGTATAATTTTTGCTAAACGTCTTTATCGATAAAAAAAACCGAAGGCTATCATATAAGGGCCAAGTTATACCACTGTATTAATTGTTAAGCCAAATAAATTCGACCTCAAGATGACCTCCGTGGTCGAGTGGCGTACACAGAGGTTTCAAGGTGTCGCCAGCTCTGAGGTCCTCGGACCCCGCACCCATCGGTAGGGTCTGGGTGTGAAACCTTCGTTATTTCTGATTCCATAACACACGTGCCTAAGCTACACTTTGGGTTCAGAGCAATGCATGTGATGTTGTCCACATTTATTTAATGACATAGGATTCCTTAGTACCTAGGCAACTTAACATAGTATTTGCACAACATTTTTTTAATCTAGTGGTGCTCATACAAATAAATGCATCTTTATCTTTATCTTTATCTTTGAAAACATAAATGACTTTTAAGGTACATATATTTATTATCTATTCTACAACTTTAAAAGCACTGTATTTATTTATTTTCATAGGAAACATGATTTTATTCTAAGTTATATATAAGGAAAATTACCATTTGAAATGATTTATTTCAATCTGTGCTATTCCGTAAATAGCCTCATAACACACGTCACAGCTATGATGTCACAAATGACCTTTATCCCGCTCCCTCGGCTGACACTAATCCAGTTAAAAGCACCAATATAATGAAAGGCTACATAATTAGATCAAAATAGTACAAGGCGACAAAATATTATAATCGATAAACGGGTGGGGAAGTTGTTTATAGTCCCTATATGTCTGGTGTTCTGACATGGGATAGACTTCAGGTTCACCAGGATGATATGTGAACACAACTATTTCCCAAGACATGAAAATATTCAACATTTTTTAATGCTGGCTAGGCATCCTCAAGACCTAGAGATTTACTTGAACTTGAATGAATTTCAATTCTAATACAATGCCAATGCAAAATTGGTATTCATTTAACACGCAAACAAACAACACACAGTATTTACAAAAAAATACTGTTAATGTTTAGGTTCCAGTTAGTTACTTTTAATTACAGGTTTTTTGTTATAAAAACCTGATTTCGTGTCCGCTAACTTATCAGTTTCGCATTGGCATTGTATTGGTATTAAAATTATTTGAAAATTAAGGGTCGTGGCGTGGTGACCATTAGAAAACAAAAAATAAATAAAATAAAACCTTAACCTTATAAAACGGGTTGAAGTCTCTAGATTTCCCACAAACTAACGAAACATAGTGAAGAAGACATTATTTTACGTGGGTATTAAGTGAGAACCTTCTTACTTAATATCTCGAACGTGACCATTATGGAAGAGAAAAGAAAAATACCACAGCATTTTTAGTTAAGACCGTTCTTATTTCCTAAAAAAATATCCTTCACCCATAATTTTTGTTATCACAGTGTGTGGCTTTTAATTAATAGGTAGCCAGCCCATTAAAACACCAAAATGCTCTTTACCGGTACCGGTACCTTTCTTCATTCGGTACCGATTAAAAAAAAGAATAAATCATTGATATTCAAAATATCAAACAGGTTTTTATCGTTTAAAATTGGTTTCGTAAAAACGGTAAATAATATTATCAGTGACATATCTGGTTCGCTATTTGTGGATAGATAACAGATATAATATGCTAACAACATTGTACCGCTAACATTCTGCGGTCACTGTAATGCAACGTTTACACTGACGAGAAACTCGCACTGGTTCTCGAAGTACGACAGTAAAAAAACGATAAAAAACAATATAAAATATTAGACCTAATAAACTGTACATAAACAGTAGTGTTTGAAATAGTTATTTACTGTCAAAACATTACTGAAAATATACTTAGACGTATTATAATAAGGTACCAAAGTAATGCTTTTGTAACTCTTTGACGTGAAGTTTTAACACATAGTTACATAAAAGCTAGGTACTAAATTAAAATAATATGATAGTCTAAATTGACGCCAAAATATGAAATAGCTAAGTAATTGAAATAAGTAAGAAAATCGTCGCGACGAAACACATAAGTGTAAAAGGTACTTAACTGTAACAGGTTATCAATCTGGTTATACAGATTTTATATCGATCGGCTGGACCTGTCGTCTACCTAAAGGACAACTCAGGTAAATCTATATTATATGTATATACGTATGATTTTAATAAGTATGGAAAGTTACAGAGATACGTATTTTGCCAGTCAACGTAAGTCATAAGCATAAGTTTTTTAACAAAATCTTAGTTTACTTTAATAGGGTAAAAATTAAAACTTCTAATATCAAAATTAAGAGGTAATATACCTACCTAATACCGGCCTATAAATATCCCACAGCTGCTGGACATAGGGCTCTTCTCATGTAGAGTAGGAACGTGCTACTTCATCCGCTTATATTTTAAAAAGAAATGCAGTCTCATGCAAAGCTATAACATTATACCTAGGTACTATTAACTAGGTAACATTATCAAAGGTAGATAGCCTGTTCCTCATTAACTCAGTTAAAAGGAATCTATTATCTAACTCGTGTCGCATCACCTCTTCTTCTGAATTAAACATACAATCGGGGGCCCGATCAACTCAATGTGCCCATTGAGTCTAGTTATTGAGTTCACACTGTTTGGTGAGAGGGAGCCGTAATCATCGAATTGAAGCAATAAAATCCCCCTCGATCGATTACTGTAAGTACCGTCAAATCTTATTTACGAAGATACCTACATGTATACATCCTCAAGAGCTTTGCAATCGAGACCAAGTAAATATATTGAGAAAGATTACACTTAATTGTAATTGGTATTACCTAGGTACTTACGTCATAGACGTGCGCCCTACACAATATGTAGGTACACAGACTAGCTAGTAAAATCTAATATTTATTCTGTGGTAAAATGTTCTTGAAAGCAGAGATTGAACTTCTCCATAAGTATTAAGTAAAGTCTAGAACTAGTAGGTACTATAGCGGAATATGTCGCTATAGTACCTACCTACATTATAGAATCGTATAACAAAGTGGTTTTCATTATCCTAAATAATTAAATGTGGACAAAATTACATACAATGCTCTGAACCCAAAGTAAGTCGCTAAAGCACTTGTGTCATGGAATTCGGGAGACATCGAAGGTACCACAAACACCCAGACCCGAAACAATGTAGAAAACTGGTTTTTCTACATTGACCCGGCTGGGTATCGAACCCGGGACCTCAGAGCTGGCGACACCTTGAAAACCGGTGTGTACGCCACCCGACCACGGAGCTCGTCTAAGTAGTAGCATAAAACTATATACCTAAGTCTTTAAAAGTTTATCCTCATACCACTTAAAATAATGGTTACAAAATATAAACCACTGGAGAAAGCATCCTGTACTTTCTAATTATATTAAACGGACACCGATGGCCCGAGAACCATAATTATGGCAGAACGCCAGGGTATTTATAGCAGATAATAAGTTTCATATAATCTTTATGCAGCCGGTGTGCAGCTGCACCTGTACCTAGGTATTGTAAGAAACGCATTTTTAAGGATGTACCTACTGTCGTATATTCTCATTGAATTAATATAGGTACATAATTTATTGTTTTATTAGAACCGCAAATGGTTTTGATAGGTTTGTGTTAGGTATATAATCGGAAACCCTATACCAAAATGCTTATCTAGCTACGAATATACATTACTTAGGTAATTAAGTAAGTCAGTTTTGCAACGCCTTTGTTAAAATTTGTTCAATGCTTGAATGTAGATTTATAACAGACCTTATTTTTACCTGCTTTAACGTACTTACTACTCTATAATTATTTAGGTCGTAAAGGGTTTATTGGCATTCCTTACTTAGTCCGTTTAAAATTATAATGTCACATAAATGATATACTGTTATGCGTACGGACTGGACGTGTAGTTCGTTCTAATTACGCCCATGTTTATTTAGGTACCTGCCTATTTAGGGACTAAGTTGTAAGTAGATGTAGTTTCGAAAACGTAAAAAATTACATATTCCGACACTTGGGATTTTTTTTTTCAGTTAAAATATTCCACAGGCAATACTTAAATAATAATATCCCTATGGAGCGGATCGGTCAAGTATTTCGTATAATATTTGAACCCGCACCCGAAAGCTCAGGAATCTAATCACTTAGCTACTGTGCCAAATGGGTCGTCAAAACTGGGACGTCGATGTTAAAACGCTCGTCCAGTTTCGTTCAGAGCATTGTTTTGCAGCTTTCTCGTAAATAAGAATTGTGAAGTAGCTAAGTAATTAATTTTCGAAAAAGGTTTTTATGACCTAAGTACGCAGGACAGGAAGAGTGCGAATAAAATATAGTAAGTAATAGATAGGTACTAGTAAGCTAGAGTAGGTTTAAAATACTTTCTATTTATTAATTAATGTACACACCTAGTCTAGAATTCTAGATTATAAAATAATTTACTAGTTATGAAATCCGGATTTGAGCGTGAGAGTGATTCGTCATGATTCTTCATCTCGTCCTATATGCCTATGGCCCATTTAGGACGATAGCGACATACGGAAAGTGAAAATAAATAATAATATGTTCAGTGTGTAACTCGTCCCATGTTGCTTTTTGTGTGGAACTTTATACTTTATCAACGTTTGGTTCAGCCAGTAAGACAGTTACAGAATGGAAATATTATTTATTTTAATTATCTGCAAGTCGTCCTAAATGGGCCGTAGGCATGTAGGACGAGTTGACGAATCTCGAGCTTGATTGCAATATGTTTTTTATTAACAAAGCGAATGAGAAAACGCCTGTGCCATGAATGACAGTTACTTACAGGCTGGTAGGTATTATCGTTTTACTGTATTCACCCTAAATTCTTGTTTTGAAAGCGTGTATTAAATTTCCAAGTGGTTTGACCCAAATGTTTTTCGCAAAGCTTTTAGCTGAGCTAACAGATTGCCGTTTCAATAAATCTGTAGGTACCAAATACCTACTGGCAGAGTAGGTAGGTACTTATTTCGTTTTATTGGTGTTTAGGTCACCAAAAAGGCAAAAGGAATACGTAAATTTTTAACCGCTTTTTACTACATGCATATGAATGTACATACCTACGGTAAATACCTATACCAAAATATTTGTTTTTACATTTTATGGCTCTGTTTGTTCCGGCTAATCTCTGAGACCACTGGACTGATTTTGACGGGACGTTCACTGACAGATAGCTGATGTAATAAGGAGTAACTTAGGCTACTTCTATTTTAGAAAAAATCTAAAATTATACGATAAAAAGTAGGTAGGTAATGTAAACTAATCAATGATGGCAATCCAGTATGGATTTCATCAGATGTACCTATGAATTCGTCAATCTACGTCATCGGTACATTAGATATCAATCTAGACCGCGATCGAGATTGACTGTTTACGTACGGCCTGCTTTTTGATTTCTTAAAATCTTTACTTTTTGACTGCAAATTCTAAGAATCGCTATAGTGTAAAAAAACCATTAGGCTTATAATTTCCATGCAAGTCATTCCATAAAAAGTTATAGCACATAACTATGATTCGTGAACAATATCAGTAGGTATAATAAAATTTATGGGAAATATGAATATCTCACGCACATAACTATAAACCACAGCTCATGTGCACTTTCATAGCCATACCAGAAAATTACCGCTACAAAAAGCTTCTGGGGTCCGGTATAAGAGCCATTTTCACCATACTCCTAACAGTATTATAGGTACCTACCTAGTTAAGTTAGTAATTAAAAAAGAAGTGAATGTCAAAAAAGGACCCTTTGATTTTTTAGAGAAAAAAACTTAAAAAAAAATACCTACTTGTCAGTATTCGTTTTAAAAACGCATGGCGACATGAATATTTGCGAGTATACCTATTAACTGGCAGCACAAACTGCGTCCTATTTACAAAATTATCTCAACACTTCCGCCATCCGGTACTCGAGTAGCATAGATAAATAAAAACAATAAAATACTAATTAGGCATGTATTTTTTTGTTTTTTTATGGAACTTTTGGCTTTCGTATAGGTACTATAGAGACCCAGAATCCAGTTTTTGTCTTTCGAATGAATTGTTTTATTTTTATAAAGTTACCTAACCTAGGCACGTACCAATGTTAACAAAATAATTTACAAAGTATAGTTACAGTACAAGAGACTAGAAAATGAATCTTACGGTTTAAGGAAAACGACAGGATAACGGCAACCGATCTACCTACATAAAGAGCTATAAACGTGTTCTAGCCGATAACAATATGATGTAAACAAACGTCCACAGAATGATTAATTGTTATTATAGTAATGGTCATACTTACACCTTTATAACGCCTTCATAATTTAACAATACTTACCACTTTAAATACGCCAACCAATAAAAACAGGACCACTACAGTTTCGACACAGCCGTGTATAAAATTAGTGAATGCATGCAATATTGGCGCGCTCGCGACTTCGTCACCGGCGCGGCGATCCCAATAAAAGAATGACTCAACTTTTATCGTACGCAGATATCTTGTGATATCACCAAATAATATACTCAAATCTTTACCTAATAAACTAATATTCAATATAACTTTCCCAATTTTTTGAAGGCACCAAAATATGAAATAGAACTATTTATATGGATTCTGTTAGCATTACGCACAAAAAATAAAAGAAAACAGATGTTAGCAACATTTTAATATATATTTTTATTGAAATGAATCCAATCATACATTATCTTGGATTTTTAATGTACGTTCTTTATTAAAATAATAATTATTATAATTACAAAATAATCCTTATTGGCGTTACAATTATTACACATTATATAAAAAAAAGTTACGCATCATTCGCACTCTCAAAGCCATAATATGGACAATAATTCTCTAATTTTCTTATTCTTTCTTTACTGCATTAGTTACCATTTGAGCAACACTCCCAATTTTATTTATTGTAAATTGATATATATTGAATATCTTGTGCTCTACACTCATAAACGCTGCTTTAAAGCTACGTGGACAATTTGTTAAATTAACTACAATTAAATGCACCATTGGAGACCTTCTATGTAACCTTTCCTGAACAATTTTGTCATATATTACTCTGTTATGCAAGCAATATCAAACAAATAATACTGTTTATAGAACAAAATGTACAAGTGGATGGATTACAAGTTTCAAAAAAATACATGCAAGAGTTAGGTTTTAACATCCATACTAGATGTTTTGTTATATTATTATAATCTTACTGTAATTGACATGCATCCTTTATATAATCACAAAAAGCTAAATCATTGATTGAAAAGACATCATATTGCTTACACAACAACCAATCATCCCTGAAAGCAAATAAATAAATGGATCAAGTGTGATGTCCAGTCAAGTTCTACACATCTAGTTGGGTGTAAACCATGCCCACACCTAAGTACAACGTTATTCTGTATAATCTCACCACTACCAACAAAAATGGACACACAATGAACTCGTTGAATCAACCTCTCGCGACAAAAGAGTGTACAGTCCAAAAATAAGCCACATTCAGACACTTCGCTATTCAATAATAATCATTCCGTACTGAGTGTAACAAAATGCAATAAAATTTAACAGTTACGATAGCGATTTCTCTATATATTCATAGATAAATACGCGCCGGGGCCCGCCGCGACGTCACCCCGGCGCCCGTAAACATTTGAACAAGATTTACTCTTACGCGAATATGTACAGGCGTGGAGCGGCCGCTGCGGCTCAGAGCGCAGCGGCGGGACATCATTGACTCTTGAGCTCCTTACCGATCGTGTAAGAGACGAGCCGCGCCCAATCCACCTTGGTGCGCATCACCGGCAGCTGTCGCCGCAACGCCTTGAACGTCGTATCACTCATGGTCTTGTAGTTGTCGGAGATAGCGGTCTGGTAGGCGTTCTCGGCGTCGCTCACTAACCGCACAAATTCTTTGGCGGTGGCCGCTTCCCCGGTCGCAGTCACGGGCGCACGCACCTCCTTCGAACTAACCAACTGCACATTACCATCTTCATAATAATGCACTTGCACACGCAGCATGCCACGGAGTTCCGCAGCGCCGGCACCCACCGTCAGGGACCAAACTGAACGCCATCGTCCGTTCCAGTAATTCTTCGGCTGGAACTGGTGGTCCTCAATGCAAGCAACGAGTTGCACAGCGCCTGAATCTAGCGTGCGGCCAACTACTAAGCTGGCACCGTGCTTGAAGTGTGCAGCCACGTACGCTGTCAGTTCCTCGTCGAGCGCAGCGCGCCAGGGCTCCGCCACTCGATCAGGTTCATACGGCTCGAAGTCGGATGCTTCTTTACGTAAGTGATCGAACTTAAACGAACGTTTAGAACGTGGGTCAAAGAACCTGCCACCGCCGAGCTCGTTATGGTCGGTTATGAGAGTGTGGAGTTCCGACTCCGAGCCTTCGAGGCGCACGGGCGTTAGTTGATCCTTATTGTATTGTGCGAATGCTCCGCTTGCACCTTCTTTCAAAAGGGTGTCATTATTTAGAAGAACCCTTACATCGTTGAACACTTCGTTAAATTCTCCAGGTGGTGAATGTAATATGAAATCTGAAACGATTCTAACTTTTTCTTGATCACTAATCACTTCGTCACCGTCCGCCGCCATTTTTGATACTTTTGACACTAGTGACGGATTGTCGGATATGCAAGAGTTATCGCATTGGGTGCGTTCAAAAACAATTTCTTTAGAACACTTCCTTATTTACTTTTCAAATGACATTGTGTATTTTTTAGCAAAAAAAACTGTGTAATAAAAATAACTTCAAATACATTCGAAAAAAGTTAAGTAGATTAATACAGAATAATTATTAGAATCTTGCAAAAATGTAACAACACGTCAAACCTAAATATTAAGATAGGTAGATAAGTAGATATTATACTGCAGTAAATCAACAAAAAAAAAAAATATTTGTCTAGTTTTTTGTTCACCCGCGCCACAGACAGCTAATTCATATTTCCTCATTTTCTGTACAATAATGTAAGCCTATGTAATGTATACCTATCTAATATTCTCAGGCCCCTAAGATACAAGCATTGGCTTAGTTTGGGGACCATTGGATTTCCAAAATGGTAATTTTAATTATAATAATTAGTTAAGCAAAACATACCTGTAAGAAACGATTGTAAACAAGTGAAACAATAAATTTATTCTTATTCTTATTCTATTCTTAACTAAACGCACAAACTAGTCAGAGATGATACTAAACGTAAACTTTTTGACAGTTCACGTACTGTGTGTTGTGTAACTATTAACGAAAAAGCATTTTTAACTTGCGATAATGAGCCAGTTATTGAAATATAAATACTATGACACGCCCGAGGGGCATGACATCTTTATGAAGACCTTTTCGTTAACCAAATATGCCGCTCTTACCGGTGTTGCTGCCGCTTCCTTCGATGTCCTCATGTATTCTCACCCCAAAGGTTTCGCAAGCACAGCCGGAAGATTCGCTTGGTATATTGGTCCTTTAGTCGGCATGGCTGCAGGATACGCGGTGACCACTAACGCCATGCAGAACATAAGGGGCAAGAACGATAAGATAAACTACTTCTTGGGTGGTGCGGTGGCTGGTACCATTTTAAGCGCATGGCAAAGAGCACCCGTTTTTGCCGTACCTGCGGCTCTAATCCTGGGCGTTGCTGGCATGGTGAAGAAGACCTCTGTAGACGAGAAATGGGATTTTTTCCCTGATATGCCCCAAGCAACTAAGACAATCACATCAGTTAGGCATGACTGGACTTTAGTTAAAGATATTGAAGAACAGAAGAATTGGACTAAGTAGAGGTATGTATGGTTTTTATAACGGATTATAAACCTAAGGATAGTGTATTATCATAATTTCATAGCAATTAATGCAGTGTTTCTGTTGTAATTTGACACACTGTCAATATTCACCACTTATTGCAGCTCTGCTGGTATGATTATAAATTTGCTTGAAGGTTTCTTAAGAAATAAGCAGTATCTATGTACCTTTGTGTTCCAAGTATTATTTGTCTATCACCAGGATTTACCACAGGGATATATGTGCAGAAATAATGAAAAATAATTCAATCAAAATTGACGTAATTATAAGGCCATAACTTATTACTCACAATTGTACCTTACCTGATTACTTATAATTGACACAATGATAAGTAATAGTTAGAAAAATATATAGTAGGAATAGTTGACTTACTTACAATCGACAATGAAAAGGATGAATTTTTTACACTTTTTTTTAGGGATTTTATTAGTTAAGAGTTTAGTTTTAAGTGTATATGTAGTTAAGCATGCATTTAAAGTTGACTTACTATATTTGTCAAAAGACAACATGTCAAACTTATCTGTATGCACAGGGTACAGCAGGGTTGACAATCTTAGAACTAGCAAACGGGTAATCATTCTCGTAATGTATACAAAATAAAGTTGGACACCTGAAGTATCGCGGATCTGTACATGAAACTGACATTTTAATTTGGTTTCATAAAATTTGTTTCACTTTTCTAAAATTTTGTAATAGATGGCAGTAGTTATGATTTGAGACCATACGAAAATACTAAGTCTATGTTTGAGACTATGTAGTTCTACCACGGTTCGCAAGATGGCGTAAAGTAGTCATGCATTTTGTTTTTTGGTGAGACCTCCAAAGAAATCCACGAAACAATATAATTACAATTTTTAAAATATCAAAATATTGCACTATTGCATGTATTTTCTCGATACAAACACTCGCCTTTTTTCGCTGATTTATGAACTTAAAGAAATGATTTTTGGCAGTAATATTAATATGAACTGGTTATATACCATATAGGTTAGGTTTAACATTTTGGTTCCATAAAGTATATTGAATGCACTAGGACATTAAAAAAATACCTGTTTCAATCTCTTTTCAGAGGCTTAATGTACAAATTTGACAACTATAAATGAAACAAGAAAAACATAAGGGCATAGTCTATATTTTTCAAAGTTTTGAACAGTCCTATATGCAGTTATCCTTGTCACACTTGTAAAGATAGTCTGATGCCATGAGACAGGCATTGTTTTTTTCCAATACCAAATTTTCTCTCAGACTGCCTTTTCTCTTGAATGCCCATATTTACCTTTCCTTCTTTCTACATTTTCTAAAGGTATTTAGGTATAATTTTATGTAGAACTGCCATTGAATGTATCTTACTACTGATATTTATGTTATTAATTATTATTCTCTTTTACTTTCAGGGTCCTATCACAACAAAGTCGGTGCAACTCAGTAGAATGTAAATAAGATCAGTTTGTAAAATTACCTTTATTTAAGTGTTAAAATAAAAAAGTTATTTTACCAAACTGTTTGATTATTCTCACTCATTCAAGTAATATGTAAAAAGATTTCATTGCTAGAATATTTTTAAATATTTCATTTATTATTAACAAATAGGTATGTAGACAAATAAAACACAAAGAAAAATATTCTGGGTTATTTTTATTATTTTTACAAACAGGGCTGTAGCCAAAAGTTTGTAATTAACAAACATAACAATGGTACATAGACGAAATGATATTCGCAAAATAGTAACTTAATTATTTAACATTTTATTTATTTTTCACTAACCTATAATAAAAATAACTATAAAGTTTTGTGATTTGAAGGCCTCTGGCTACAGTCGTGCTTAAAACTAAAAAACAGAAGCATAACAAAACAAAAATGCTACAGTTAATGTTAAATTAAAACATAAACAATAATACTATTTATTTATTACTTAAGATGATGTACTGGTTGCTTCACTTGCTACTTGCTCTTTGCACTTGCACTTATATGAACGAATAGGTACAGAGTGAGTTTAGATTCAAAAGTAAATATATAAAGATATATAATATCTTAGGGACAGCATGAGCTTTATCAACAATTTAAAATTAAGTGACATTTGATTATGCAGTTACACAACTCTGGTAAAGTCTGGCAGTTACATGCCAGTTAAGAGAATTTTTAACTAAAGCCGCCAACCAGTACATTATTACCGACATACATAAAATCTTTTGCTAGAAAAATAATGAAGAAAATATAACAAAATTCCTTAAATGCATATTTATACTATCAATTTCACACTGGTGCAAAAGGTTTTTTTATTCTAAATCTTACGACATCGATATTGGGGCATCCTTAGTGGTTACTGGCAAAAAAACTGCACAGTATAATGAGCTATAATTTATTTTATATCACACTAATTACATCCAAATTCATTGAGCCAATTTAACAATTTTGAAAATCATTTTTAACTTAATCGTAACATTAATTTTAATTACCATATTAAAAATATGTTTTTTTTTTACTGGCAACATTTTCGTTCTTATTTTATAACCATGCAGTATTTTTGCATGTATGTTATTCAACATTATAAGTAGACATAAGACATGTATAATATAAATTTGGCTAATTCACAGACTTAATAAAACGACAATTAACTACAGTAAAAAACGTTGAATAAATGATTTATTAAATAGTCTACTAAGCTTGAAGTAATATTTGGCACAAACTATTGAACACTTCTAATGTATTAAATTCGTATAATATATAACCAATGATACATGAGCGTGTTCAGATATTTAGAATCACTATAAAATAAGGTCCCAATTTTTTTTGTGGTTATTGCTTCTATAGTTTCCTTGGAATAATATCTAGACCCTTTCCCAGTACAATTTCAAATTAGTAAGAATACATATGGATTTCCAAATCGACAGAGTGTATGACTTTAAAAGCTTAAAGTTCAAACTATAATCATGTCGCTTTACATAGATATACCGTGGTGACGATGTGTTGGTCTAGTGGTTTAACGAACGGATTTGTATGCACAAGATAGCAAGTTCGGACATACTACAGGCAAATACCAATGTGACTTTGTATAAGTTATATGTACCTACTTTCAATTCTTTTAATAATTCTAAGACACCATTGGCAAACGGTGAAGCTTGAGAACATCGCGAGGAAACCAGGATTCCTAAAATTGGAATCAAAAATCGCCCAACCCACAGGTAAGCAAGCTTGGTGATCAATGCTCGTGCCTTCTTTACATGAGAAGAGGCCTGTGTGCAGCAGTGGGACGTTTATAGGCCGGTATATACATAGACAAACCATAATAAAAGTTCATTAAAAACTTGCATATCTTAGCTTCTCTTCATACCTGAACACGCTCTTAAAACTATCCCAATTACAACAACAGTATTATTTAACGTCAAAAGCATAAAACAATGTTGAATAAAATATACATCTTCAACGAACAAACTGGAGGAGAAGCATAGACAAAATAAATACACAATTAATTGCAGTTTCATAGATAATGTTATTTTGTTTTATTTAGATTATGTTTTGTGACTGCGTTTTCAAACTTCTAATCAAAATCCATTAAAAAAAAATATACACTATTTCTAGAAATTGTGTTTCGGGCTTGGATTCACAGACTATACAACCCAGGATTTCTCAAATAAATACTACATAGTTGTATTATAGTAGATGTAATATAAATTTTTAGACAGTTATTACAAAAAGCGGTTTATGTAAAATCCAGGTTTAAACCTCTTTACACTATATGGTTTATGGTTTAAAGCTGTTTTTTGATAAACCGATTTATCTATTAAAATCGTCAGTATATAAAAAAACGTAGAGAATTAGCTTAAGATAATATGCTAGTAAAACTTGCACTATCTCCATTTAAAAAACGCAATCACAATCTAGCAGGTAATAAATCTATCAGTACTTCACTCTGTCTTCTTGACCTTCTGCTTATCGTCCTCTTCTTCCTCTTCTTCTTCAATCTCCTCCACTTCTTCCTCTATCTCTTCTACTTCTATCTCTTCTTCAATCTCCTCATCTGATTCGTCTTCTTTCTGTAAAATATATGATGGTAGAGATTTCTTTAGAAATAAGTTGTATATCTGTTCTATTGTGTTGTTTCTTACGACATTGTGTGTGTACATAAATTATTAAATAAAATAAAAATAAATGATTGCGTATTAAAATGTTCAGCAGGATTATTAGCTATGGCGGTTGTCAACTAATCATCTTTATAAAAACAGTGTAAAAACACCAATTTCGTATCGTCTAACGTCGATGACCAACTAACTCTACTACAATGTAGTTGGTCACCGACGTTAGCCGATACTAAATTTGCGTTTTTACTGTTATTTTCATCCTGTGAACAGCGCTTGGGTTGTCAACTAGAGATAGCAAATAAGCCTGCAGTACTGTTACGAACTGTAGACTATTATTGCAGAATATGGAGATAGAATATGGTGCAGTAAAGCAATGTAGTCCTTATGCAATCATACTATCATTAGATCAAGAGATAATGTCTCTCAATATAACATGTTTGGTTTAGTTTGACATACCAATAATGGCAGATAATTTTATCCAAAGCATAATTTAGAATTTTTGACAGTTCTTCCATACAAAATCAGTCAGACGTCAATTTTATTCCACGAATAAAAATTTTCTGGGGTTGTTAAAATCTGCCATAAGATTTGGATCAGAACAACCAAGGTACACAGAGGGTAAGAAAACGTGGAAGCGATAAAAATATTATATTTATTTTATTTAATAAAAATGAAATAAAAAATCATTTACCTATTATTTCTAAACTGTCTTAAGTTGCAAAATTAAGACGCAAATATTGTTTAAATTGTATAAATTTCAGTATAATCTAAAATTTACTTCCTAAATACCATGGCTACATTCAAGTTCTGTCTAAATATTGTTCTGAGTGGATTGTGATAGCCGGTGTTATTAGCAGTATCAAAATCATAGCTAAGCTTACCTCAGCATTCTGCGTCAACGCGCTCGCCGTGGTGAAGTCATCGACAGTCGACTCTGTAATTATTTCATAAGAGTTTATTGAGAACAGTATTACATTAGTAACAGCAGTAACTAGCATGGCCTGTTTGAGCGGAGTCTCTAGGATCAAGAAATATAAAAAATTAACCTTACTGCTTTGAAATAAAGGTCATCTGTCGCTATGAATAAACTTTAAAAATAAGAATATTTTTTTCCTCAAAACTTTGTTACAACGAGTGAACTAAACATTAATGTACAATTTAATCATTGGTACGTCATTGTAACATTCATTTACAATATTAGCAGTGGTCTCAAACTAAGCTTCGCTTGTATCTTGGAGACCAGAGTTACGGTATTCGTTACACATTAAGTCAATACAATAGTTGATGTTTACCTAGATCCCTGTCAGGTGTCTCTCGCGGCGCGTCTTGTATCAGTGAGAGAGTCATCTTCCCACTTACTACCATCTGTAAATCATATAAATGATTAAATTAAAAACGAAGGGTTTCAATGTTCATCAATCTTTTTACAATATTTCTTTTATCAATTGTTATCAATTTTAAAGATTATCTTTTAAATGAGCGACCCTCAATTCAAAATTCAAACTCAAAATTGAAATATCCTAAGCTATATGTAATAACAACCTGTGTTGTGGTGACCTAGCGATTTAATAACTGGATTCGTGAACACAAGGTGGCAGGTTCGAAACAAACCTATTACTAATGCGATTTTTTCAAAGTATCATGCACTTTCTCATTCAATGCTCTTGTCTTCTCCACATGGGAAGAGGCCTGTACCCAGGAGTGGGACATTTATAGGCGATATTACTATTTATGTACTTTCTAAGTTTTGTTTAGAAATAATGGTGATCAATGCTCGTTCCTCCTCTATATGAGCAGAGGTCTAGCTGGGCGACAATTGCAGACCGATATTAAACTTTGCCACCTAAAGTATAAACCCTATTCTTACCGGTGAGTGTTTAGTGGGCGCTGGTCTGTCAGTCCTGTCTGCGAAGTCCGCGACGAGCACGCGCGACTGCTGCGGGATCTCCGTCTCTAAGAATATCGACTTCACCTGGTCCGCTTCGTGCTAAAATAACAGTTATTTCTATTAAGATAAGGGCTATTCTTGAAGATTCATATACAGTCAGTGAAAAAGTCCATAAAAATTATCAGATTTACAAAACATCTGAACACAAATAAATTTGCAGCTGTTAGGAAACAAAATAGTATTGATATCAGAACCCACTGAAACTGATCAATAGGTATGATAAATGCCACAAAACATTTCAGGCAGTTTGTATACATGATACTATTCAGAGACTTTGGCTGCTTACTGTACTTGGTTACTGGAGTTGTGTTTTATGTGATTAGCAATTACATAATTGTATGTATTTATTATTTCTTATTAAGTGTTTGTTTTAAATATTCAAAAGAAGAAAACGCTGTCTACCAAATTAAAAAAAAAAAAAAAAAAAAAAACAATTTCTCTTTTACAACTAGATACCCACTGTTATATTACTAAGTATTCCAATGAATACTACATACTATAACCGACCATTCTCTGTATACCAACAAAACATTAATCACACTAAAGTTTAAAAATAAAGTTTTACTAATTTATAAAACAAGTTTTATCTACTATCTAAAAATTTAAAACAGTAGTCATGTAGCAAAGTTAAAAAAACAATGATTAATGATAATAAACCTAATACGACAGCGGGCAATAATTATGTAAATTACAAGATAGTTACAACATAATACCAGAAGGCTTACTTAGTTACTTGATAGAACACAAACAAGGCGCCGTCGAAACAAAAAGCAGATTATGTAAATTTGATTATGTAGCTGCCTGTCCCGGCTTCGAACGGGAGGTGTGGGATTTTCAAAACATTTACAAAAACCTTGGATGACAAAAAGGAAAATAACAAAAAAAAGGAATTATCCGATTTGGTGCAGTCGTAAGTTGGGAGTGACCAAGGAAAATCGGAATTCATTTTAATATATAAATTATGTAGCGTTAAATAGGTAAAAGTACAACCCCAAAGAAAAATTAGTAGTGACAGTATTTTGATTATTTCTTTTTATGTATTAAGTATGTAGAAACAAAAATTAAAATCATTTTAGTATTTTTTTTTATTGTGATTAAAGTTATAGCGTTATTTTAGCATAACATCAGTCATTTTAAGTAGGGAATACAAAAATAAGTAACTTTTAAGTTACACTTTTGTATAGAATTGACCTTCTGCTCTTTAACTTTATTGTATATAGCATAGGAATGAAATATTACGACACAAAGATGTTAGTAGAGGAGGCGTTAAAATAAAACTGCTTAAATAAAATGTATATTATTTATTTGTAAAAAAAAAACTAAGTGTAAATAAAAATGCAAGCAGTTTTATTTTATCTAATGCAAGTTTATATTTTTGTGTGGATTCCATGTTCGTATGAATTGTCTAATAATATTTAATAGGGATGTTGAACATTTTTTTAATTTCCGTCTTTTAAATTTAGGAGTTAATAAACTTTTATGTATAAGGGCCTGAAAAAAGTGACCAAAAAGTTGAAATTACGAATCATTTTATTGCGTCACTGTCTTTCTCTGGGACAGTGAAGTTTGTAAAGATATACTCGCATCATTATAATCTCCACACAAAAATAAACGAAAATTAATAATGAAAAAAATTAAGCATACAACTACTGAGGTAGATCTAATACTATGCGTTGGAATGTAAAGCAATACGATGCACTAGCTACAGGACAACAAACATATACCAATACATATATAGGCATACTAATATACCATAATTATATATTAAGAGAAAGTTAAAATAGATAGAGGAAAGTTTACTACATAAAGTGATTGCATTGGAGTCTCTTAAACGTTTATATTATCTACAGTTAGAAAATCTTTTGGAACTAATAGCCATATAAATGTTGTTGTTACAAAATTTTAAAGTATCTTGGGTACAGACGAATGATTTTAATTCGTGATTTTGAATGAAATTAAGCTTACTCCAAGAGTTTTTATATTGCAAATTTTTACATCAATGTAAAGATATCTAAAATTGGGACCAAAACATCCACGATTCTTTGGTTTAAAAATGTAGGAAAAGAGAGTCCAGCATCAATCACATTCATAGATAGTCTGCACGATGTGCACGGTAAGGTGTGGTCTCACCGCGCGCGCGGCGGCGGGCGCGGGCGCAGGCCGGGCCGGCGCGCGCCACGCTCCGCCGTCCGCCGCGTGCGCCGTCACCTCCATGCCTACCACCTATGCGGGATAGCTATGCTCTAGGCAATTGTGTTACGTGCTTTTTAGTTTGAGGTACACAGATTTCTTCCCGAATGGCGGAAAAAAGGACCAAGTTGAATAAAAGGACCAGTGCCCAGTTAAACAACTGGTCCTTTTATGCGACCAATGCGATTACTATGAGCTAAAGCAGGCAGGACTTATTTCAGAAGCAAAACGCTATTACATGCAGTTCGCCGTGTCCCTTACACAGCGGCAACATTCCTGCTTTAAGAACCAAAAGAAAACGCAATGGTCTCATGAAAAGATCAGATTTTCCGACTAATTTTGAGACAGCACCAAAAAGATGGAGTTCGTGGATCATAATATAAGTCTTTAGCTAATAAATCTGGGAACCTCAGTGTTAATCAAATTCAAGTTATACACACGACATAATTTAGTAGTGAACTACAAAACTTTTTCATAAATAAACTAATTGCAAACCCAAAGTCAGACTAATTAATTATTGTACAATAACTATATTATCGACATATGTCACACACAACTTTATTAAATTATTTAATAAAAATCTGCAACTCCATAATTCAAATTTATTCTAAAATGACACTTAGGTAGTTAAGTTACCTTTTTCCTTTAAATTAATTAGTAGTAGTTGGAAGGAACTATGAGAGCTTGTGATTTCTATTTGTGGAACGGATATTTAATAGTAGAACTAGCTGACCCGGCAAACGTTGTTTTGCCTATTAATTTGTCCTTTATCATCTAGGGGTATAAAAAATAGCCTATGACCTATTCTCAGACCTACCAAATATACACAAAATATTTTAAAAAAGGGCAAGCCGTTTCGGAGGAGTTCGATAACAAACACTGTGTCATTCGATTTTTATAGATTAGATTTACATGTCCCTTACAATGAAGTACAATAAAGAATGAGAATAATACTCACTTTAACGCTGGCATTCTCCTTGTCATCATCTGTGATGGCCTCTTCCAAAAGCTCAGGTGTCGACTGCTTCTCTTTCTGTTCTGCGGACGCTTTAGACTCTTCTTTCAAAAACTCTTCCGTATGCTTAACATCTCCATTCTTCTCTTTATGTTCACCCAATTTTAATAGATCATCTGAGACTTTAGTTGCTAATTCTGGTTCTATTAATTCTCTTTCTGGACTCTCTTCTTCCGAACCTATTTCTATTTCTACTTCCTCTTCTTCTTCTTCTTCTTCGTCTATCTCCTCTTCCTCTTGGTCGTCGTCATCTTTTCTCAAAGATTCTTTCTCTGGTGATTTTGCCGTTTGTTCCTGTGGACTTGTTGGCTGAATTTCTTTTTCTGGTGAAATTTCTTCGTCCTCTTCATCTTCGACCAGTTTTATGCTTTGATTAGATTCTTTCTTAGGAGTTTGTGTTTCTTCAAGTTTGTTTGATTCTGGAGTAGAGTCAGTTTGTTCTAGCTGTGTTTCTAACGATTCGTTGGGCTGAGATTCTGGTGAGGTTTCCTTTACTGGGGAAGGTTCTGAAGGTTCAGTTACTTGTTCAGGTGCTGGAGATTCTTCCTTCTGTTTTTCTTCAGGGCTCTCCTTCGATGGCTCCCGGTATTCGCTAGCCACTATGTGTACCGGTCCACTGTTGTGTAAGATTGTCCCGTTCGTGTATGGGCGAGTGTGATTATCCGGCACATCCTGGAATATTAAAATCATATGTAAATTTTAGGTTGGTGTTTGCTTGCTTTAAAAACGCAGTCTACAGGAAATTCATGCTCTATTTAAGCGTCGATTGCTTATTTGTGTATCAAATTATGACTTTTTATAAAACAATAAACACGTATGGAATAAACTCGAAAGAATCCGGAGGTAAATAATCATAGCTGAGACACATAAAATAATAAATAAAATTTCTTTATTTAAGTTCCTAGATAAAAAGTCGTGAGTATTGTTGTGTTTAGTGTTTTATAATGATAGATATTGCTAAAGCATACTCAAGTCAATGAACTTTTTACATCTAGTTTTGTTCTTTATAGGAAACTACCACACGATAAGAAAAAAAAAAACTCAAAACTATTCAATTTCAACTACAAAACAAAATATAACAGCATCGATAAAAATAAAAACATCAGGCCATTCGATTTTTCTTATTGTTTACTATGTTACAACTATATATGCACAAAGTATAAAAACGCGTCAATTTAACGATTACACTGCTGGAATCAACATCAAGGATTTCTAACTAATATATTTATGTTTTTTTGGAAAAATAAATTCAATAGTATGTAACAGTTTTTTTTAACTTATTCCCTGATACCGTCCTGTTGTTTCCTGTTAATTTCTGTTGTTATTTCGTGTCTAATTTGAAAGTTCCAATTGTTTTTTTATCATGATTGTGAGTAAAAGTGACGTTGTTTTCAGCAGCGTAAACCATAACTACAGTAAGCCAAACCAAACACAATGGTCTAGTTTCATGTGAATCTTTTACATCAATAATTTATTTATATTTATCTCAGATTATATTTTATTTATTTCACCTATCATATTAGTTATTGATTTATTATTTTGTTAGTCAACGGCGAGTAACTCAGGTGCAGGCAGACAGACAAAGGCGATAGCGACATGTACAACTAAACGGTAAACTTTGCATTATGCATGCTGATGGAGGCCAGGAATGGCAAAAAAAATATTGATAAAAATTTCCCCTTAGACAAGTGACATTGCTACAAGCGCTAACGATAATAGAAATCGCTCGAATGTGTGGAAATGACATTACTTTTCGATAAGTCACGTGACTAACACCCGGCTGATCAATAGAAAAATTATTTAATCACCTAGTCGCCCCTTAGGCCGAGCGTGAGCACATTTTTAGCTACATGTAATACGCTCGTTTAGTGATTTAAGTGATTTTCCGTGCGACGACAGACGTTTATGGGAAAATATCGACGGTTCCGATATTATTGGAGTAATATTAGGATTTAAGATGGAGCGCTCTGTTTTGCCACTAATTTTACAAATTTTCATGTTCATACTAGTGCCAACAGATATGAGCGCTCTATAGTTTACTTATTTATTCATCTAAGATCGTGATTGATTGATTTGACAACATATTAAATTGTACGGCATTTCAAAAACCAGGGGTAACCTATGTCACTTCCATACATTTTAGAAATTTGATCAGTGTTAACGCTTTTAGGAATATCTTTTATAGAATGAACTTATCTAAGTGGGAAGATTTGAGAACGAAAAGAAGATGAGAGGATGTAAATTTATTATAGTTAAAGTGTTCCTACCTAATAGTAAACCAAAAGATTTGAGTGAAAATAAATATATATAAAGCTTGTTTCAAATTCTCTTAAAGCTAGAAATTGTTTTAAATTGGTGCTGTTGTAAAAGTACTTTTTACTAACGATAAATAAATACATAGGTAACCAGGAATTATTTGCAATTTTATTTGAAACATTTCTATCAGATTTGAAAATACAAAGTATACTCCGTAAACTTATCTGAAAAGGAATTTTGCCAAAGGTAAATATGGAAGAGTTTGCCACGCGTTGGCTTTGTTGCCAATATTCACCAAAGTAACCAGAACCATAAAATCATGCATCACTCGTGACACACAAAAAATCTAGCCGGAAACATAATTTCAAGAATTTTACTATATTTGACTGCACGGATAGTCTAGTGGTATAGCCACGCCAATTACCACTGTGAGCGACGTGCTGCGGGTTCGATCCCCGCATAGGTCAAGCATTTGCAATTCTGGTTGATCTTTGTGAATGTGATTTGAATGTTTATAAAACCCCTTGCGACACAAGGATTAAATTCCATAATGCGAGAGTAGATTATATAAAAAAAGGATTCTAACTCTATTTTAAAACCTCAGTAATTTATAAAGTAAAAAAAAATGGCATTACTTTGAATTTTTTTAGGATTATTCGCTTCTCAAAGCAACAGTTCAGCGGTTTGAAGAAGCTACACAGTAAAGAAATCTTAAAATGGAGCTACCTAACAATGAGAATAAAGAACCTGTCACGGGTTGAGCTCCCTAACATCAAGCAGCACAATGAGAAAGTAAACAATCTGTAAGGAAGATGTAAAGCTAAGCTTACGTGTGCAACAAACCGACAATAAGTCAAAAGTTATTGGCATGAAATACTGCTGTTATAACGACGCTTTGCCCTACATCAAAGCTTTATGAGGCAAATGCTTGTAATGTACGAGCAAACTGCAGCTGATTCAGATGCTTATAATTTCAAAACATGTTTACATACACATTAAGGTTCAAAAATAAAGTTTCTTAAAACATTTAAGGTTTATTATTGACTCGTTAATCATCGTATTAAGTGTTTGATTGAATTTTTTGTGAATTAAACCATGATGTTAAAACAAATAAACAAAAGAAAACAAATAATAAAAACGACAATACAGCAAGACAGGATCAAGGATAAGGTAGCAAGGTTAAAAAAATATAAATAGCGAGATCAGACAAGAGACTTGTCCAATCTTGGATACTAGGAACGGAACACCAAGACAATGTCACTTTCTACAACGGTACAGTCTTTAAATATTAAGAAAAAATATTTTATGTTAAGATTTAGCTAGAGTGAATAAAATCTCAAATATCCAATTTCTTGAGAAAATTAAAACGATTAAATGAAAATAAAAATGTCTGTTATTTTCATTTAATTTTAAGCATATTTGTAACCAAAAATTGGTCTTTAATTATTCGATGAATACAAAGGACCAACTTTCTTACTTTGGCGATTCAAAGGACCAGTCAATCCCATACGTTTTCTATCTAGCATTGTAAACGTGGAAAGTGACGTTGTATGGTTTAAGGGTTGCATCATGCATTGACCTGTCGTTGCTGATTCTGCGCGTAGCTCGCCTCCATCTGCTGCTGCACCTCGGCTACCAGCCCTGATATGGCGGTAACAACTGTGCCCGACAATATCAATATTAGTTAAGTACTCTCCAGGCAAAACTTTAAGAAGTCCATCTTAATTAATGCAGTTAGATTTTATAACTGCTTCGTATTGGTCTTTTCTTAAGTTAGGTTTCGTAGCTTTATTGTCACATCTAGTTTAATGGAGCATTAAGAATTTGTTTTTTTAAGTATACAGTAATTTTGAATGCATAAATTAATTACAATATATTTTAGGTAAAGCTACCAACACCATAATCTACGTCCAAAATAAGTATTTTGGTAGGTGCAGAAAATAAAGCAGTAGCTGTTAATACGGTTTCTTACAACTCCATAATATTCAATTCATCGAATATAAAACGAATCGCTCCAATAACTTATGAATGAATCTTAAATAAATTTAGCAGAAAACCAAATTAAAAACGAAACCAGAGTAAAAATAGACATAAAAACAAACAACGAAGGACGCTGACGAAAATAAACGGGATGCATCAGACGATTGGGCATGCTCCTACCGCTGGACATCGGCCAATAACACTTAAAGCTATCTCAGGAGTTAAACTTGGCTTCACTGCGGATTTATAAAGTGAATTTTTGATCATCAAATACTTCTCATAGTTCAGAACCCCGATTAAATAAACTGTATTTGATTTGTATTCTTTTAGAACTAAATTGCTGTCTCAGCGTTTAATCAGATGTTAAGAAGCTTTATAGGGATTTTATAGGGAGACAGCCGTAATTACATATTTTTCACAATAACATGTTCCGTTAATAAATTCACAAAATATACTCAACAATTAACATGTAATTAAGGAGACACAATACACAAGTGAATTCTTTTTTATTTAGAACAAACGTGTGACATATTTTAAACACAATACTATGTTATTGGGACGATCCTTGGATTTAATAGTTGTTAAGACAAAAACGTTAATTTGTTGCTCTACCTCCAAAAATCCACTCTATAATCTAAACATACAACTATCTCTATAAACATAGGTATCCACAATCGTTTGGATGCATCACGGACGTTCCACAAGGTAGAATTACAACCCGGATATCTAGAAAAGGGCTCAACCGTCACCATGCCGCAAGCTTCTAGGTACACAGCTAAATAATACGGTTTAAAACGAAGAAATTCAGGCGGTTCTGATGAACTGGCCGTTGGGGTAGCAGGTTTTATACTTAAAAATATTACATGTAAGTGCGACATGATCGTTATTACGTCGCTAATTCTTGTTCTCTAAGAAATTCCAATGCTCATTGAATGACAACATGAGATTTAGCATATTTTGTCTGTTATCCTTGAATATATTATCTATTTTTCCATTGTTTATAGATCAAGAGACTTTCCACTTTTTATCATAAGTTTTTCTTTGCATTTTTTCTTCGTTCTTTATTTAGAGTCAAGTCCTCACAACCCTAGGCCAGTCCACCATCCCAGCATCAATACCGCGTCGCGCTGCGCCAGCTGGCTGACGATCCTTTGCATGGCGCGCTCTGTCTCCGCCAGGCGCGCTCTCAGCGCTTCCAACTCCACGTCCCCTGAGCATCGAGCCTTTATGTATTTGGTCCTTAGGTACGAGTATTGGTTTTTTTTACCTAACTTTATTTTTGGCCCGTTCTTTGACATACGAAATAAGTTTCAAACGTATTAAAGCAAGTTTTTGTAAGAATAGATTAGATAGACTAGCAGAAAATATTGACAATTTATGACTGAAAAAAAAAAGTGTCATTACGTAGCTTTCAAATTCGAGATAAGTAATATCGTAAGTTTCTATCGTCATAACAACATTTTGTTTAAAGGACCTAAGACAGGACCTTGTTAAACACAAAATAAAATATATAAACAATACTAAATCTTTACTAGGCGTGAGTGATTGAAATGTACTACGCACATGATGTTTGCACTTCGGATACGTAACAAGTAGTTATGCCAATACATTAGCATCTTTGTAACATATACGTAATGATAATCGTGTTTGCCGTGAAGATGAATAGAAATCGAAAACTATAGAACTCATAAATGAGGAAGATATTTGAATGTACTGTGGGTTTCTAGTGCTCAGTGCCAATTCGCTGCACCTAAAATTCTAGTTTATACATTTGCGAGTGGAATTTCGTGTAAGATGATTTTATACCATTTGCGAATACTTATCCACGTGAAGAGTTTTGAGAGATCGGGAACCATTTATCAAATATTTTAGTTTATGTTATGTCTGGCTGTCGGGTAACATAATTTCGAGCGTATGCTATTTGGGGGATATTTTTTATCACTTAAATATTGTACTGCACTATACGTACTGTATGTTGCTACATAATGTATGACCGAACAAATCTGTACGATTTTTCTAAGGTATTTCCATAAAAATTTCATACAGAAACAAAAGAGAACATTAAAATTAACTATATATTTTTCTCGACAGTGCTGCCTGGGTTTTAAGGCAAAGTCAGTCTGTTTCTTGTAATTTTTGCTGTGTCACAAAAAGGAAATAACTATTGTAGATTCATAACCGCCTATTGACTAGTATAAATTATTTTTTCTGTCCTGTAATTTTTTTTATAATGGCTGCATTAACATTGAGCATAGCGATGGTGGTTTATGCAATTTTTTTATTGAATTTAATGCAAGTATAAAATTCGTTTTACGATCAAAATTATGTTACTGAATAACCAAACATGCTGCATAATGTATCGTTATCATACGTAGGTATCCCTTATCAATCGGTTTAACGAGTATTGTTACTACAATAATTAACTACCGCCCGATTCCACTATTTTCCTGTTTACACAGAAACATACTTAAAAAACATTATACTTACTTGTGTCCCGTTCTTTTGGTCCTGCGTGCGCAATATATTATAGTTAAAATTTGATATACTACCTTATATTATATGGACAACATCGACAGTATAACAGATAATACAATAATATGCGCCAGCTTCTATAATACAAAAAATCTCTAATCAAATTTTAATAAAAATTGATTAATGATTTTGTCTTCACCATAAATTTGTATATCTGCTTCAATAAAATCTCTAATACATAGTATTAAATAGACGTATTAAATTCATCGAACGAATCATCAAGTAGGTAGTACTCATTCATTAATTTTAATAAATACTTTTTGTTTTTGCTTTTTCATTTTATTGTCATTTTATTGTCATTTTACTTTTAATGTACATACCTAAGCATCTTATAATAGAATGAACTTAAACAATGTATCAATAAAATGTGAAATATTTAACCGATCAGAATTCTTTTAAATAAACCTTATTTCGATTCTATACGTACTAAAAACCAGGTAAAATTTATAAGCTCACCCAATTTATCAGGGGTTGTTCTGGAGTCGTCTCTAAAGACTCGTCTTCTGAACTGAGGGTCCGGTGTGATGGTCTCGTAAGGTGTCGAACCGGTACGCTTAAAAAGGATCTGTGGAAAAAACCATAATTACTTTCTTATGCTACAGTATGGTACTCTGTACTGTTATACCTACTACAATAGACTTATAGTAAGAAATATAGCACATTAAGTGTTACACATTTTTAATTAACTTTGTAATTGAGCAACTCTAACATTCGATGTCTAAATCTGTGGACACGGAACCTCATTATAAGTCGGCGAGGGAGTCAAGCTAAAACAAAAAAAAAGTCGGAAATACTGAAATATGTACTATTTTAAAATATAACTTGTAAAACGTCGCGGAAACTTAGCTTTGTTTTGTTACCACTGACAATTTGGAACACGCCTTTTATATTGAATACATTTACTGAAAAAGCAGCTACACCTAATTTATAAACGGTCAAAATTCTTAAGCATAATATACATAGTGAAACAGCTTCAAATTACCTTGCTCAAAGTGTAGACGAAGAAGACGATGATGCAGATAGTGTAGATGGGCATCACGAAGCCCATGGAAGACTTGGGGGTCGGCACGGGTCCGCCGGGGGAGCCGAGTGGCGGCCGCATGCCCGGAATTGGAGGAGGCTATAATATAGAAATATGATGATAAGGTATAGCTATAAACAAATGAAGTAGGTGCATATGACTATCAAGATTTGTACTACAACTAAATAATTAACATTTTTTTTTTAATTATTGCTGTTTCTCTGTATATTATTCAATTTACTGATTTTTCCAGTGTTTTTTTTTTAATCCGTTTCGTATCCGAAAATTAATTGACTTGTTGTTAATGTGTCATTAAATGCGGAAAGAAAAACGTCTTCGGTTTGAGGGCGCTGCTGCGTTTAATGACCGTACTTCTTATGTTATAACACTGTTACGTCATTATAATACCAGTGTAACATCTGGATATTTATAAAATTATGTTAGAACATGTTTTCAGATGCCTTCATAATTGTTTTATGAAACGATTTGAATGTTATCATAATGTTAGTTCCATTTTACCCCACGGCGTTTGCACAGACTCTATTATGATTTGAATAAAAAAAACAGCAGTTTTATATGGAAGTATTTTGTTGTCACACTCAAATAGGAAAAAACTGGTCAGTAGATAAGGAATTATTGTGTAGGTATGGACTAAAACTTTAAAGGAAAAATAATTGCAAGTTATTAATTAAATAATATACATTGTATCGGCAGTTACATGTACCATTAAAGAATTATCGTTGTTAGTACCAAAGGACCAAATTTTAGGGTTGACATCGTAATAAAGGTCAATAAATTTTGTTAATTATGAAACTGGGATTAGTTAGAAGCATTCAGTTAAACATTGACAATCACAAGTTTTGAGCAAAGCCCACTTGGCAGGTTTTGTGCATTATAAACTCCAATCACGAATAATTAGAACACTAATTAAACTGTTTGTTAATTCTACGAGATGTTAAATATTTGTGACATGTTAAAACTAACATACAATAAGAAACATAATAAAATAGAATCCCCAAAAAATATGCGTTAAAATTATCATCCAGAAAATTATATACCGTTTTAGTAATATCCGTAAAATACATTGAAAACCTATTTCATACAATACCTCATTCATCACTCATTACGTTGTTAGACACAAATAATTATTATCTTCTAGGACTTAATACAGTGTATAGTTGTGTTTTAAAGAAATTTGAATATTCAATCAATCGAAATTTTAAATCGGCGTCTAATTTACCGCCACTGATCTCAAATTGACAATCGAAAATCCCAGCCAGTTAACTAATTATTAATACATCCACAAATCTATTCCTGACGCTAAACAGACATCTGTCAACATCTATGAATAAATCAGTACCTTTTCTGACAGGAGGTCTTGCATTACACCAGATTGTTTAAAAACACTTCACAAGATTTTAATTCCCAAAATTATTTGATAGATTTTGGTTTCTTATCTACGTAATATTGTAGGAATATTATCGAATATTCAATTATAAATGACACGATTATCGTTTCAGGCGTCCGAAGACGTTACTGACGTATTTGTGGATACCGAATCAAATCAAGCCGGTACCACGTTTACGACGCGGCGTAATGGTTTCCTGTATTTACACGCTTTTAGACAGTGCGTTTTTTCACGACGGGATCCGTTAATGTGTTGTGTCAGAGGAAATGTTTGATTCTTGCTATTGGTGTTGCTATTGTTTAAGTTTCGTTATATTTGTTATAGAATGACAATGGAACTGTTTGTCGGTTTATTTTCTAATTACCTTCGGAACAAAGGACCATTTTTTCTAAGAATTGTGAAACTGACCCTTTAAATAGTCAAATATTTCGTTTATTAGGCTATATTGATGCATATCAATATCGATATATATCGATGCTATGGCAACGCATAAAAAACGAAATTAAAGGGATTGAAGTTTTTAGAATAACAAAACATGAGAAGCATCGGGGCTGATATGTTGTAAATTTCAAAGATTTTAGAAAATTCAAGATTATAATTTTTTTTACTTGTATTTATTTAACTCTATGGTGACATCTTATCATAGCTAATGCTCAAACGTTCGATAGGCACTATATTTAGGTACTTGAGAAAAAAATATGGTCTATATATTACTCATCACGGCAGTATTATGAAAGTCCGAATTTGGTTAAAATAACGAAAATGTCTTATAACTTGTCAACTCCACACATTTGAGCGATTTGAGCAGAGTTAATTTCACTTGCCTAGAGGGGCTGGTCTTTGAATTTCAATAGTTTTTTTAATTTTCTATGGGTATCCGTAGATATGTACGGTTTGTTGATGGAAATTAAGTTTGAAATTAAGTCCAATAATTTGAAATATACCAATGTTATAAATATAACTACAAAATGAATGGTTATTCGGATACCTCTTAAGTGTCCTCTACCTCTGGACATCAGATCGTTCATGCTTTCTGGGACACCCTGTAGTTATATTATGAAAATACAATTTATGATTACATTCCGGTGGTAAAATGGTAGTTATCGTTTTATAGGTTCATGTCGCCTATCGTAAAATCTAGCACATGTTTGTAAATACATCATTTTGTAGTTGTAATAATAGTGTTATATTTTTATTCAAATTAGTATTGAGTTATGTATGATTTAAATATAATATCTAATTTGACAGTTCATTTCCATCAACAAACCGTTCCTATCTACGGATACCCATAGACACACATTTTAAGAACTATTTGCGACTCTGAAGACCAACCCCTCTACCCAAGTAACATTTTTACAAGCATTAACGCTGATCCAATTTCTATTTTGTCCACATTTTGAATTTTATGAAAATATCACTTGGATACATGGGCTGATCTTCAGAGTCGAAAGTTGGAATACGTTTACCTCACTGAATAAATAAAACTAAATTTGTAGTTTAGCGTCTCTCTGATTTACGAACCTATTCGTTGAGAACTAGACTAATATTGACATGGTATTGTATTAAATCGCGATTATATTGACTGATTCTTAATTAGGAGGAAAAAATCTAAATACCAAAGCATAATGTACTGTCCTGGGCATAGTGTACGTTTACCTTATTTACCAATAGTACCTGTCTATATGAATACCCACGAAATTTATCTGATTATGCAATATCTTGATACGATGTGGGCTTAATGCAATACCGCTCTCTGTTTAATGGTAAATATTATATATAAACATACATTACGATATAGTATGGATGCACATAGAAAGGGAAAACGTCCTACATGAAACCTTTTCAACATTATTTTGATCATAGATTAATTTGATAGAGGAAATAGTAAGAAAATATATTTCTGCCTACTTCAAGAAAATATAAAAGCCTCGTTCCTTATATCGTGTACAATGTACCTACATACAGTGTTTAGTCATGAACAATCATTTTTTTTAAATATCCAACCGTATCCAATTTTGAAGAAACTTCAGCAGCTTCTTTCTAGAAAGATACATGTGAAACAGCTTTAGTAATCTTTTCATTGCATAACAACGACCTTCTACGAAATATAATAAGTATTCTTGCAAAGGCAAACTACTTGTCCCAAGATCGTTTGCCCTTACCCCTTCTAGATGACCAAAAATGACGTTTCTACACAACCTAATCTGTGGCAAAATGTTTGGGACGCATGTAGGCGACCTCGTGTACCGAGAGATCGTCTGATACGCCTGTGCTAACTCAGTCAGCTGTTCAGTTAATATATTAAAAGGTACGTCATATTTTAACGAGTACTTCAGTTTATGCCTAAGAACCAAAACGTTTTGAAATCATTAATGTTTGTGTAGCTTTGCATGCAGCCAGTATTAAGAATCAAAAACATCAAACAAACCTTTCTAATTGTTCTAATTAGAAAGGGATTTTTGAGAAAGTTAAGAAACAAAGTTTACTTGCTGAGGTCCTTTAATATTCTTTATTGTATTCAAGGGAAAAAATAATTACCAGGAAGGATCAATTGACCAGAAGGTTGGCATTTACTTTGCCCAAAGAATATGCATAGCAATTTAAAGTGGCAACTTTGCCAGCCTTCTGGTCACGTTTCCCGTCATTGACATTGATGACGATGAATTTTTTGATGCTTGTTACCTAGTTATACAGTTACTTATTTTATATAAGTTATAAGTTTTAATTTTAATATAGCTTAAGTTTTTGTGTTTGTATATAAATTGTTACTATTGAGGAATAATTTCTTTACTTTATGGTTCTTATATTAGATCCATCGCTGAAAATATTATTTCTACAGACAACTATAAAGGATTACAAAGCAGCTATTTTGCGAAAATAAAAAATAGCAGTATTATCACAATCTTAATATTTGGCATCTTGACACAAACGCCCAGAATTGATTAAGTCTTCAAGGTCACTTTGCATGAATCGATTTGTCGTTCACCTGTTACAAGAGTTATGAACTCATCTAATGTATTAAATTTTCAATTAGATGAGCTTAAGCCAATAACGAGTGATACGCATATTCACTTCATAATGTAGGGCGTGGTTATCAAATATCAATAAACAGAGTGAAAGCTAAGTAATTACATGGCGCCGACTGTCACCCTTCCTAGGCAATAAAATACGTTTAGAAAATTTCATTTATATGCTACAGCACGATTTTCTATTGTTTAAAAACAGCAATAAATTGATTTGAATACATGTCCGGGTTAAATTAACATTAACACCCTATTAAGTACTTTATCTTTTTGTTAGTAAAGGTGTCCCAAGAATAGCTGTCTAATATTTCACATGGATCTTCAGCAGCATAATATCAGCTAGAAATCGACTAGGTACTACTTTATTTTATGTAATTCTTGTGCAGCTGTGCTTTCTTTTCATATTGTTATTACGAAAACGGTGCTATCAAGTAGTTTCTTAGTTTAAGTACTATCAATAGTAATAATGGACAAATGGCAAAATCGTCAAGAATCTTTTGTACACGCGACAGATGTTCATCTATGACTGGTGTACTGGTACACGTGTGGAGGTGGCCTCTAGACGAGATTATTGTCTTATGAGCCGAGCCCAATGTTGACAAATGATTCAATGTCCAAGTGACGCTAACGCTATGGTACAGCTACTTTCAAAATTGCGTAATATTACCTCGAAAGATATAATTCTTTTATATTATAAACCATTTTCCAGAAAACTAGTGATTTTTCTTTTTTTTATGAGTTCCTCCTGAATTTTTGTATCAAGGACAAAAAGTATTGTAGAAAAAAGTAACTGCCAATCGTGCTATACAATTAGTATCATAAGAAAGTTGAAATTTATGGCTATGCTGTACAGAAAGAAATCTTCAAAAAGCAAGCTTGAAAAAAAAGCGAATGTGCTTTGGACCACACGACTGAAATAAAACTTTCATTATGTATAAAACGAACTGGCTATGAGAGAGAGAGAAAGAAAATGTGTGCTCGGACCTCTCTCTTGCTCCTACGGTAATATACGTAACGTAAGTCTCTTTCTTCGTATTTTCACAAACTTATATCTCCCTCTCAACTTCCGCTCGCCTCGCCCGAACACACTTTTCGTAACGCGTAAAGAAGGTTAAATTCAAAAATAATGTGCGTAATGAAAAGAATACAATAATTACAAGTTATATTTCTACCTTAAAATCTCTATATAAAAATATAATGTATGTCGTTATTTTTTTTTTAGAATATTATGCAAATGACTACTTCGTCTTAACTTTTCACAGAGTCACGAAATTATTTAAATAATTTACATAACAGAAGCTAAAAAAGAAAGTCCATAAATCACTGCATTACCGCGGCGTCGGCGATGCTATGCGCAGGAGTGTCACTTGTGGCTATTTCTGCGCAGTGTGTCTAGGCCGCGCATGTGGGTCGGCGCGACCAATGCCAGCCGTACATTTGTTTATATACTTACTTCTAAGTAGATTTGTTAAGTACAACCTTAATTTTAAGCAGAATGAACGAAATATCAAACACAAAAATATTTAAACAAACTGCACGGTATATTTACTTTATTTTATGAAGCTACCGCTGTTTGATCGGAAAATATCTTGTATAAACAAAAGCCATAAATCAAATCAGGCTATAAAGACCATATGAGAGAATAAGGATTACAGAATACTGGTCCTGGTCCTATGAGACTGTCAAAATTATTTTCATGGTTGGTCATGCATTAGGAAGACTACCTATGGCTGACAAAATAATATTAATTCAAGAAATACCGTGACAAGGGACTAATACAAGTGATCGGTTTTCAAAAGTTCTTAAGATATTCCTAAGTGGAAATTTCATACAAATACCTATTCTGAATTAAGTATAACAACTAAAATTTTGTTCTACTCATGAGTTTGACGCAATTGTTTATCATAATTAAGCCATCACACGACCGTCCACCAGAACATATTCAACAAGTCATTTATTTTTAAAACAAAACAATAAATTTAAATGTTCGTCTCTATCATGCAAATGTTGGTTTTTCAAAGGCATTATTTAGAAGTTCGTCTTTGCTCTTGAGATAACTGTACCTATTGGCCTGTTTGACTAAATTGTTGCTAACAGGTAAATAAACTGGCCCAGTTTCAAGGGTAATTGTATTACTTGGTGGTTTAGTGATAATTGTAGTTTTACCGTCTAGCCAAATCATGTTACTTGTGTACTACCTATGTCAGAAGTAAATAAAACATTGGCCTTATTCTTGGCCCAGAATAGATTTTATGCTTTCTGATAGGCACGATAAATAGAAATCAAACTGAAAGACTTGGAAGCATCATCGCTCTTTCATTACGAAAATAAACCTATCCAACTCTAACTCGTATGCAATATATCATTCCATTCCAAATCCAATCACTTCAATTTTCCAGCCGAATCTTCTTTCGTAATCATCAAATATTTGCTGAATAAACTTTGTTCGGATGCGAAGTTCATTACGTCATTTTATATACCGTGTGCGCTAAATTTCTTTATTGACTTCTACAGATAAATTTTACGTAAGAACAGTGCAGATTTCGGCTATTTTCGGTTATGAGAAAAAACTTATTCTGGATAGCATTTTTGATCAGAAAGCTACAAAACATTTAGGGCTAAAGTTATGTTTCCCGTATCTCGGACCGCTTTTTTCAAATCTAGGAAAGTATTAAATATATTTGACAAGTTTTATCAAATTACCTTCGTTATTTTAACGAGTAGGTACATGGCCGTTGATGTAACCGGCCTTGACTGACTCTCACACTGACATTCCGGACCACATAACATTGATACTTGGCAACTAACTCTATCCATCTCTTCCGTTAGCAATTAGCTTTTCATTTAGCTACACTGTCATCTGTGCTATAAGCAAGTAATTTTAAATTATGGCTATCCTAAATGTTGTCCAGAACTTTAACGGTCTGATATCTTTTTTTATATTATTTTTGCGGATTGACCTAATTATACAAGGCATTTTTATGCAGCAAGATCATAAGTTAATTATAATAATGAATGAGTACTTAAATCAATAAGACTAGTATTAAGGCTTAGAATGTCACACGTTTTAAAACATTTTGACTGGATGCCAAGTACTTGTTGTGTCTGTGATGTCATTGTTTTGTTTTTTATGATAATTAATTGTTTAATTTACAAAGTTCGTTGTAATATTTTGGGGTTTTGAGTTTTAAAGGGTGTGAATGTGAATTTAGGGGTTATAAATTGCTGAGCACGCTGTAAAGACAAAGCATATGTAGTCGGAAAAGGATTAAAGATTCATAATCGTATTAATATCACTGATACCCATAGCATCTGTTAGCTTCTTGGCTCCGGTTCTTAGCTTCCGGCTTCTTGGTCTCTTACTCTTGCCGATAATAACATGACATCATCTGCAGAACACTTATTTTAAAACCTTTTTAACGATTACTATTTAATCAAAATATTATAATAGTAGTGCCAATAAACTTGGGTATAAAAATAGTAGGATTAACTATTTTAGTTAATTTTGGATCGAAATCCGTAGTTTATGAAATTGTCTTGGAGGACATGAAATATTCCGTGAAGTTAAAACGAAATATCTGCATTCATGAGTCATCTTCCCGCGCTTAAATTGGGATGAAGATATACAAGGTTATTAGATCAGCTAATCTAGAGTTTGTCATATTTAATTAGACGCAAGACATTATGTTAATATAATGTATTTCATTTCTTTACTAACCATAATTACCGATAGCTGAACACGTGTCTATGGAACCGAAAATGCGATTGTTGAATGAAATAGTGGAAAATCAGATGCAATTTAAGACCTACACATTTATATCACTTAGAACATAAGTTATTTACCAGTATTCTACGAAGCTTTATTTTAAAGCTTACACGTTGTTACTGCGCTTATCTATATCTACTCACCGGGTATTAGACGTCGCTGACCACAGGCGAAGCTGGTGGCTAATATTAGTGCATATAGCGAAAGTTTCCAATGATCAGTGAAGTTTACTTTTGCAAAGTTTATTTACTTTATCGATATGAGCTTTAGAGATTTTCGTTCCTAACAACTTAAATATACAGCATTAGTATTGCAAGGAACGACAATCGGCATAGATGATTGGATTATAAAAATGTTAGCACTCCGGAATAAAATGAGGAGTATTACAGGAAAATGATACAGAAAGATGATAATTATTTTAAAATATTTTTTCTAAACGGTCAAACTTTGGGCCAGTATATAATCACCAGAAACTTCCAACCTACCTTGCAAAAGCGTCACAAGCGACCTCATCTTGCTTCTCTGCTTGACTGACCTTGATATCCAGTTCATAGTACACGGATAGCGGTGAGGATCGTACCCTGGCGTGAGGAGGCATCACCACAGGACTCCTGGTCGGTGCTGGAGGTGCTCCTGGAGGTATCGCACGGCCCCTCTCGCGGAGGGCGGGGTGTGGTCCTGCGCCGCGGATCGCAGGACGCTCTTGTTTGATGGCTGAGGGGAAAAGGACCAGATTAACATACTTCAAGACTTCGCTTTAAATTAGTCTCATGCTCATGTCAGCGGTAAGTAGATTGGTAAGTAGACGGGTAAAGAAAAATGTTATTGCAGCAACATTAGTACATGCCATTGCAGTCACGTCTGATTAACCAACAAAAGGTTGTTGCAGACCTACTATTGGTTAATTCAATTGGTTACGTAAAGTTGCTATTAACAAAACAGATTCATACTATATCAAGTGTATCACCGGGTTAGTTGCAACTGTCACTAGTCGCGAGCACAAGCCCAAAAACACAAAAATTTACACGTGAATATAATGATCGAAGAGCCATCAAACGTACATTAATAGCGCGACAGACAGACAGACAGAGTTATTTTCGCATTTATAATATTAGTAAGGAAGTAAGGATTTAACTTCCATTTGTATGTTATCTTGTGGCAATAAAAGGTGAGAATGTAGGCCAGCAATGAAAAGGCTATTTCATCTGTCTGAAATAAGATGAATGCAATTTATTTCTAGTCTACACATTAAACTGATCATTTTATAAGATTATTAGATGCTGCAGGATACAAATATAATCAGTTAATTTTAATTTGGTACATATAGATATTACCTAACTAATCGCCTTATTTCTCGACGTTGGTTTACAATTGATTAGCATATTATTTCAATTTTAATACAAAGAAATTGAATTTAGGAGTTTCTTAGCAATTGCTTACGATCGTCGAGATTTTTATAAATATGGCCATAATCGTTAGACAGTTGAAAAGAGCTGCAAGTTACAGTCACAAGTTGTTAAATATTATACAATTTTAACTCATGATCGAATAACGAATTAAAACATTTTAAGTAGGTATAGGATTTGTTATAAGTTTTCTTCAAACTAAAATTCGTGTTTTTATCCCGTAGGTATTTAGATAGGTACAGACTAAGTTTTATTTTTACTTCATTACTCTTTTCAGTATTAGAATAAGCCAAATTATAATAATAGGTTAACATGTGTAATTTTTCTCTATAACTCACATAATGACGCAAGGTTAATTGTAACCTAGTTGCGGTAACCAACAACTTCCTAATTCGTCACAAAGGGTGCGCGTGAGTCACTGATTGACAGCTAGGTCAGCGGTATTAGACGGGACTATTTTTAAATTTAAATTACTTGTAATGAGGAAAGTGCGAGTTTATAAAATAGGACAAAGGATTTTTGGATTAACTTAGCCGATTTAACATTTTCTGGTTATTAGATAGCTAAAAACTGTCTGTTGTACAGATATAAATTTACTTAACGTGCGGGGATCGAACCCGTATCTTTTGCTAATAATCCCTTTCTATCAAGAGTGGTCAATGGCCTGGCCTATCTCTAAGGCTTTTAGACAATTATACAGATAGACACATGAACATCGGAACGAGTAAAGGAAGTCAGAAATCTTGGGATAAATAATGAAAAGTTGATAAGTTTTATTAGAGATTTATTCATGTTTTGTTATCGAGATGTTTTTACCATATCTTTGTCACCTACATCTGATTCTGATAAAAAGCGACCAAAGAAAGAAATATTAAAATGATAAGATCTAGATTGACATTTGCATTTATATAGGTCTTTTATCCACATGTCATGTCAAATGCACACATGTACGTACTAATATGAGTCGGTTCGTCAATTCGCACATTACCTAATTTGTTTAAAAAACTAACATATGGGAGTCCAAGGTCTGAGAGACGGCGCTAACGAGTGCGATGGACATGCGTTATGTAAGCTATACAAACATTGGACATATGTCGTGTAAGGCATGTGGTATTTATTACCAACATACCAAGAACTCCTTACGAGATGAAGTAACGGTATAGATATGGATAAATCTAAACAAAAGAAGAACATAGAAGGGTTGCATAAATGAGCAAATTATTTATTTTTTTAATTAAGTCTCGCACATCTTATTTTTCATTAGGTCATCGTTATTATCGGACTAAACCGTAGATCCACAGAGTATACTTGTCTTTATATCATAATAGCTGGACCAAACGTTTCGCCTAATTGGATCTCGGTTTGTGATTCATGTCAATGAGTTTTTCACAAAGAGTTACCTAGTTGACCTGTTGACTTCATAGCTCTGAATGCTGGAACTGGATTCAGGTTGAAATTGACAAACAAGTCTTGGCTGCCATGAAATAAGATTAAGAATCCAAATGGCGCACACGCAGGTACAAGTTAGAGCTGTCATATTTAGAAATAGAGAGCGTCAAACGGCATAATTACACGCCCAATCTGTATAAGGTAATTTCGACGAACGTATTCTCTTGGCATAGGTGCCTGTAACTGTTATTATTTCTGGATCAAAAGTCTACATGTTTGACTAATAAAGTCAGATCGAATGTCTGGATTATGCATTAATTCCTAGTGTGATTGGAAATGGAATAGGATGGGAGTAAATGGGCCCATGGCCCATAAAAATGGTTGTAAAGGATAATGATATTTCTTATACACGATAACAACATAATATATAATTTTTAATTTAATTATTCAAATTATGTGCATCCTTTAATCATTGGGAAATAATTACATTTAAACAAATGCAAACATGTAATCCCTGTCAGGTTGTATTATTCTAAAGTAGAATGATATCAAAATTACCTATTACACGCATGCATATGCACTTAGATTGAGTTCATGATTAATGATATCAAACGATCCTTATTAGGCCAATGAAGGCACCTTGAAATTTAATTTGGACGCATCCAAAACGGATTTCAAGTTTTCTTTATTATTAAAATCTTAACTGCATTTTTACCAAAACGACGACGTAGGATAGATATTCATTTGTTTTAGATTTAGTTTGACGCCAAGAAGCCGGTTTCTCTGATTTCTAGGGTAACAGAAGCTTATAAGTGAGTTTTGAGTCAGTTGTCATTAAGATGTCTTGTATAAAATGTCCCCACCGTTAGTCATGTGACCTTAGTATGTGACAATGTGGCGTCAAAACTTTTGTTCTTGCATGTTAGAGGCCACTAAACGAGTATTACTTGTAATGCCGCTCCTCACACGTTGTGAAAGCTAACGTCGTATATTTACATTTGCGGGCCAAGTGATTGTTGAAATCTTCATGCGAAAGTCGGTAAATTTACACGTACTGCTCGGTTTCGGTTATTTATTTAAAAACTTTTTTTTAACTGGTCTTTTTTTCCGCCTGTATCTCGTTTACAGAAACCGCCAGTTTCCGATAACAAGAATAAATAATTTTCATGCATGCAAATAGCCTAATGCAAAAAATAGGTACCCAGTTTTGTCATTAATCGTATAGGTAAATTTTATAATTGACGGAATATTAAGTTGACATTTTTATATAACAATTTCTGTCGGATTTACGCATTGGCTCATGCGTAAATCAGTCATGCAATAATTTCATAACTAGACTTTTTACTTCATATTATAATAACCACAACGTTATTTTTGTCGGAAAGCGAATTACGTTACGGCGTTTCAAAGAAAGTAGGATATTTAGGAACCTCATCAAACGAGGAAAGGAACTAGCAGGCGCGTTATTAAAAAATTAAAAGTAGCTTAAGTGTTTATACAAAAAAAGAAAACATGAAAAGGGCTTATTCTATTAAAACCAGGCTTATATCGTCATTATATTTAGGCCTACAAAGGATGACTCAGACACGTAACGGCTCGGCGTGCTTCAGCGTGGGAAGAAATAACACTTTTTAAACAACCATAAAACCTACATGTGTTTTAGTATTCCGTGCAGTGTCGTACAACATTAGCAATTGTAAATAATGGCTATAATTTCAGAGAAATACACTTTTATCAGTTTGCAGTTCTATCAATAACAATTTTTTTGTATTTTTGTTAAAATTGAAGAAAATCCTAAATAAGGGGATCAGAGTTAGGCCCGGCCCACGTGCAAATAAATAGTCCATTTTTATTTTGCATACTCTATATCTGGTAGATATGCTTTAAAAAAAAATAGGAATGATAATCACACGGCAAGGTAAAAATATACAAATACACCTTAAATTCCCGAAGTTTCATAAACGATAAACCTTTTCGTAAATTTTTCAGCGTCAATAATAGAATCGAACTTATGTCACTTATGCGATTAATTGGGCCCACGGGCTATCACTTGGACTGATAGATTTGTCAGCCCTTCCAATACTTTTGCCGACAAAAACAATTGTATTCTTGATCTATTTCCCATGGATGAAAATTCAATTACAATAATTTCAATATGTTTATCAGGGTTGCATACCCCACGTGAGGATACAAAACAACTGCCTAACAGATAAACAGGCTAAATTTAGTAGAACTACGCAATTTGCTGGAACGTAATGCACATGTAACTGGTAACCCCGATAGACTTCCGATGTTTGAATATTTATCGCACGTTATCAAATACTTACTCGTTTTTATACTTTGGTGGTTAACGACTGTTAAAATGCTTGTTCGAATGTTACGCTGGTACATGATATTACTAGAAATTACTTATTATATCTAAAGATTATCTAAAGATAGAATGGTGTGCGTTTGACTTTGAAATATTTTTTTTTTATTTATTAGGGACAAAAAACAGTTACATGCCAAATATGTAAACTAAAGACAGAAAACCAATCGTAGATAATTGCCTGTAGATAGCTGATTAATTGTTTATTTTATAAATAAATAGCGATCCAACCAGGCTTCGTACGGGTAGACTAAAAATTAATGATTTATACACAAAAACCTTAAAAACCATTTGAAAACTTTGTATATCTGTGATAGAAAGACAAACAGACAGACGCGGCGGGGGATTTATAATACGTATAAATATAGAAGATAGATAGTAAACCTAAATACTACAAAATTTTATAACCATACAGATTAAATTAGTCACAAAATCATTTTTTACACAATATAACACACTGAAAATCCATAATAACTCCATGCGTGTTAGTTTTGGTTAAGCATTTCAATTACACGTTAACTTCAGTTGAGAGTACATTAAGTTTCGTTTCTATCATAGAATTCGTAATATATAATTGTTAGTAAATCTGGAATGCTCAAGAATTCAACAAAGTCATGGAAATTTTAACATAGTTATCATTAATGTCTGATATAACCAATGTCCAATTTTCGACAAAGCGTCCGCGTGATTCGATTATAATAAATAAGTTGAAAATCATGTTCTATCGGGTAAAAGACAAAATATATTGCTGAAATAGGTATTTTGCTACAGAAAGTTCTATTATTTTGGCGGCACAATCTTCAACCTCAAAACTTGGAACCTAATGCACTCCGAACTGACTAAAAATAGAACATTCCAGAAACATCTAGAACCGACTAACTGTCTTGTGTCGTCCAAGAGTTCTGTGAGGAATGGACGCTGAGACTCCAGACAGGCACACCAAAGTGCTCCTTAAGACAGGAGCTGTTGCTGTTCTTCATGGTCTCAACAAGCATCTTAGAAGTCTTCCCAACATTTTCATTACGTTTGAGGAAGGCTGCTAAGTCCACTCCACAGGTCTCGTTGACCGCCTTCCGACATTCGGCAGCCGCGTATGGGTTGAGCTTGCCGTCAGCTTGCACTGCTGAACTGCAGACCTCGTTGATCAGCTCCAGAATCACCATGTCGGTTTCGAACAGCACCTCGCAACATCCTGTTGGATTTATCAGTAGAAACATAGTGCTAGCAACATTTGTGGATCAAATATGCGTATGGCCAGCATTATAATATTTAGTGGAAATTTTATTATACCTAAAACATACAATGACCCATTCCATACATAAAAAAAGTATTAATAACTAATAAACTCTTCAATACTCTTTAACAGAAAATTATTTTAAAATGTACATTCGATTTTTAATATATTGTCCGTTGTCAAGTTTTAATTATTATCTAAAAATTATAAAATTTCTTAGACACTAGATGTATGCAGTAATACTAAGTAAATATTGCAGAAAAAATAGTATTTGCCCTATTTGGTAACATAGGTAGGTACATGACAAGAAATAAATAAAAAGTTCTGTTTACAGATATTTGCAACGTAATCTATTATTTTTGAAAACTCACTCAACTAATCTATGTAGGTTACTCAGTAAATATTTACTTATTCTTCCATGATTTTAAATGTATATTTTAAAACAATCTAATATACCTATGCATATTTGTTTTCAGTTCCACTGGTAAGTACAAGTTTCTGAGATAAGACAAGTTCTGCATATTGTTGCCAGTTTTAAAAATGTATACATATTAAAATCAACTTGGATAAAGCTAAGATCCTTAAACAAAAACTCTATATTAAAAAGGTTTAAAGTATTAATGTTCAGTAATTTAAAATATTTTTACATTTTTAAATTGAAAAAGGTAATCACTGGATGTTTTACTTATACACAAATAACAAAAACCTTGTTATTAGTGTTTATTAATGATACTTTTAATCATATTTTTATGACTAACATCTGTAATCTATTTGTCTAATAATTTAATGACTTGTTATACATAGCAAACATATGTTTAAATAAAAATAAGATTTTTATACCTATACCTACCTATAAGTACCTATAAGTTAAATCTAAAAATATTTTTTTGTAATAATAAAATCCTCCTCTCCTAGACTCTAAATGATTAATTATTAGATATATATATATTAGTTAACTATAAATTCATTTTACTATACTGAACAAAAATGGTAACTTCAGCAACAGACTCTATTACAGCCTATTGGGTAATATTGATTGATTTTCTATAATTTTTTTATGCCCGAAAGAATAATACATACATTATTTTTCATCTAGATTAGAGTTATACCTTGAAAACGGAGTAAATAAATAAACTTTATGAAGATGACAGAATAAATTAGCAATAAAAATAATTTCATAATATTGTTTTAATATCAAATTATATTATTAATTTAACTTAATTTCTTTAATACTTTACACTAATTACTTACTGGTTGGTTATCCTGCGATAGTGTAAAAAGTTTTAATACTGGCACTAAGCATTCATAGTCATCAATATAAAAAAAAAAAACAGATTAATTTAAAAAAAGAAACAGATAATAAGTACTAAACTTCACCAGTCATATATATAAGACAAATAATTTTATTGTGTTGTAGAGTAATAATAAAAATTTAATTTATTTTACTTATGTAATGTAAAGATATTCTATTTGATTTAAAAACTCTAGATTTTAAGTACCTACTAAAATGTATCTTTTCAATTATTACTTTTGTCAGTTACACAAAACATTATATACTTGTTTTTATTTGTTTGTGTAAGTCACTATTATTTTATTCAATGTGTTATAGCATACAGTTTTGCAGTAGTGTTTTTTCATAACTTAAATATATAAGCACTACAAATACTTTAGTAGCAGTTTGTTTAAAGATGCTCCTGTATTACTGTATTTGTACTCCAGTTTATTTAAAAAATATGTTTTAGCAATAAACCAGATAGAAATATATGGAATATCATGTAACAACAATTTTTTGTGTACAAGACAGTACCACATTCCAATCAGAACTTCGTAAATATTAGATGCGCAGAGTCAACAGCTGGAGCGAATCTTATTTGAAGAGCAATATCTTGCTCTTGTAAGCTGCAAAAATACACTATAATATATGCGCTACAGAGGCCGATTTAACTGGCCTATATATTCGATTTAACGGTCATTTAACTTAAATATGATACCAGCTCTAACTATAGTTACGTATACGTAATACAGTGATAATTTCTTAGCCGAAAGAGGCGTATAATTAGATTATAATCATCACATAGTGGGCTAAAACGCTCGCTTTCGTCACAGCGTCCAGCGATATTGACATTGAGCTTGTGTTAAAAATACCGACATTACCTGCGTCCCGGTCGAACTGGTTCGGCTTGAGCTGCTCCCGGCCGGCGCCCAGGATCAGCGGCGACAGGATCCTAGGCCACAACACAGCGAAACACCCAACAACTATCACAAGTACGAACATCGTCTTCCGCGGACCCAACACCTCCTCGTTCGCCATTCTGTCGTCGTGTTTTCGTATCGTTTCGTCACGCACGTACACAGCCGGTCGCACTCTACGGGAACATCGTCGTGTGTGATAAAAATAAAGATTTTCGTCCCACGGCTCGCCCGTGAAGAAAGCGCGCAATGACAGCTGTCAGACGCGCCCTCTCCCGGCGAAATCGTTACGGGAGCGATCCGAATTTTCTTCGTTACGGGAGCGTCCGCAAATCTTCAAACTTCATTCGCAGAAAGCCGGTGGATTGAGCTGGCTCGAAGTGACACAGCCGTATACCAACATCAAACAGCTATGCCGACTTCTTGCCTTCCCAGCCACCGGCTCGGGTTCCTCTGGCGTCCAAGTCAAGTGTACGATATTGCAGTTCAAATATTGACAGAGTGAATTAACGTTTGCCGGGCGAGCGCGGCGCTCGCTGGGCAGAACTCGGAACAATATGCCTGGGCGCGGAGGCGGCGCCGGCTAATAACCCGTCCCCACCGCGATGAGGACTACACGCGCCCAGATGAATACTAATTAGACACTTTGTGTAGGTACTCGTCGTTTAGACGAGCATGCCTGAGGAAAAAGTTTGTATGCAAAGGGCTGAAATATTTCTGGTGTCGGCCATGCCACGTGTGAGCCTGATTTTTTAAATATTTATTTGAACAAACGCGACGCCTACGCAGCCGCCAGTGTCAAATCGGGTCAGAGTGTGACATAGTGTAATGTAAATTTTAACTGTATTGCGGAAAACATGAATTATTTACATGCATTTCTGTTCAGTATACATTCATAAACCAATATGAATGGATTTCTAATGTTTTTAATACAGCACACCACTTGCAAGCACACTTTAATTGATTCTTGAATTTATTGACTTGCTCATTTAAAGCGTTAATTCATATTATCCCTTCGCAGTCGATTAGCATTAGGCTATACAACACTAATAAGTTATTAATAATAGGCTTTGCCCTAACTAGGCGGCACTACATAAAGGTAAGTCAGTGGGAACTTCGACTTTATTATTCCGGGTTGGCGGTTATAATTAGTCTATTGCAAATGTGTAGGATTTTCAACAAAGTGGCCCTTTAACCACACGCAAATGGAAAAAGTAGGTAAACTCTTATAGTCTCAATAAAAAAGCCAGAAATCCTAAATAACTGGATATGGTATGTTCTGAAATCATATTTAAGCAATAATATTAACTTAGGTTCTGATGATATTTGAAATTAACAAACGGGCCTTTTACCTGAAGGGCTTCTGGCTTTTAAAAGAAAATTGTCCACATTACCATTTTCCTTCTACTTTGGTGCATGCCAAAGCTAGCTCAAAAATACTAAGTACCTATACCCTTCATTGGATTCACGAAGAAATATTTTAACTTGTTTGAAAGTACTGTAGATGAACTGGGAATCATTACTTGGAGGTTGCTATAGGTACCTATTGAGGCTATATTATTATCAAAATTTTAATTTTATAAAACCTGCTACTTACATGTTTAATAAGATAGTCACGGCATAGCAGATATAGATAAGCAAAGGAAATCTGTGACCAAAACAAACACGCTTTATCTCAAACCTGCGCTTCGGTAGATTCATTCGGCAAACAATTTTTTGTTTGGTCGGAAGTTTTATACAAAAAATATTAATCTAATACAAGAGTAAGTTGTTAAGAATCTGAGAGTAAACAAGATCAAAACGACTAAATATGATGGCTAACGGTTATGTTCCTATGTTGCCTTTGAGTGAAAAAGTTAGTACCTATGATGAAGAACTCTTCGATTAAATACCTGTACCTATTTATAGAATTATAACACCTTTTAATGGCGTAATTAACCTAAGCCTGTATAATAATCAAAGGTATGACTTCATATGGAAACAATAATTTTGAGAAACTAAAGACCTAAGGAGTAAGTAAGTGGTATCTAATAAGGTGAATTTAAATACAAATAGTAAAAAGGAAAAATTTAAACCTCAGGCAGGACTTAAACCTGCGAGTACCTACTGGTGCGTTTAACCAATATTCGCTCCGCATGCGTAATTAATAATAAATCTTTGTATACTTAATAGCCGAAGTAAAGGCTTGGTTTCGAGTTATTTTATTGACCCCGGTATAATATGCTTATCCTTAATTTATAAAGAAATATGATGGTTCTAAATAAAAACGGTTCATAAATTTCATGCGTACAATATATTTTGCAGAAGTACCAATGCAAGTAAGAGCCTTATAGATGTAGATATAATTGCAAATCCATATGCACTGTCATTTTGCCAATTTTCCGGTAGATACAACGTTAAAATTAAGAAGAAAATATTTACTGGCAGATAGATAAGATAGGTATACCACATATTGTAAACACAACACGAAATAAATCATGTAGCAACTGTAGCAAGTAAGAATAATAGGCCAATAAATGTCACATTCTCCTTTGATGTTTTTGTTCAAAGGGTTTCTGGTTTTTGTTTTATTAATAGAATCATCAATAAACGTACTATTTATTTCTGTGAGTGAAATGGTTCTTTATTTTACAATAGGCGGGTACTGTCTGCAATACTCGTCGGAATTGAATCTCAATAATGTCCACTAAACTTAACTAAAAGTAAAAAAATCAGTAGAAGTACCTACATAGCGCTGTGTAAATAATTAACTTACATATTGGCAAGCCATTTGGTCATAGTTTTTATTCTATGTATGTATGTCTTTTTGTATTAAGCTTTTAGTTTTAAACTTATAACTTTGCTTTCAACTTGTTCTACCTGATAATTTATAAAAAAGTCTACAAAAACAGTGAGTAAGCATCACCATTTTATCACCTTTCACACGGAAGGAAGAACAACAAAACTTAAATGTGAATCACGCGCAGGATACGCGTTAAGAAATATAAACTAACAAACGGAAACCAGCCAGGATATCCTTTTTTATTTATGGTATGCTGTCTCCTTGGCATCCAGACGAACTTATAACGCCTTACCTGGCTGTTCAGCGGGTAGCGGCGGCCATTTTAAAAACATGCGCGTACGTCGTTTCCTGCGTCCAAATGGTACGGCTACCTACCCATTGTTCTATGGGAGGGGATGCGTGTGACATGAATACTTATCGTAATAATGGTTTAACTGTCGAATTAAAAAAATATGTAGGCCCTACATCAGTTAGTAGTTGGAAGGTTTTATTTAATAGATACTTTCGTAAACGACGACAGCAACGCTAAGGATTATACATGTAATTTTTGTTTCTTTCTCAATCCTTTAATAAGGTCCTGTGTTGACTCACGTTTAGGGCGTTGACAATACCAAAAATAGTAGGTACCTTGTAAAATACAGACGGAGTAACTCAGGAACGATCGGTTACTTGAAATGGATCAAAAGTCCACTCAAAAATTTCTATCAAGTAAGCGCAAACAAATCCAAAGCAACATCAATGGTACACACTCATTAGTATCATTTAGAGGGCTTAATTACGATTAGTGAGTCATGATTGTTACATCACCGGCATCCATCATCCTCCTACGTGGCTTTCATCTTCACGTGGGGGGTACTGGGCTAGACGGGTCAAGGCTTTCATTTAGTAGTAGAGGTACATTCGGTTTCTGTTTGTCTGTAAATTGATAAGTTTTGATATGTTTATGACTTTGTGTAGTTCAGATAAATGAGTAATTTTAAAGATTTTCACCAGTATAAATAAACATAATCTTCTCTTTTCGTTAACCAGCCCAAAACATGGCCAAAACTGTGTCCAAAACTATGCATTTAAGATGTTCGACATACTACCTGGCTAAATTAAAACAGCTGACAGACAGACGGACGGACGGACGATAGCAGAGGCTCAGTAATAGGTCCCGTTGTCATCCTTTGGGTAAGGAATCCTAAAAATATATAACACCAAAGGGTTTACAAGTAAAATTATCTGATAAGCGGGTTAGTTTTTCTGGGATAGTTTTTACACATCTAAGCACTCTCTACCTACTTACATTTTTTTTTCACTTTAAGTATTACTAGAAATTCGAATACCCTTCTATCGACCTCATCAGACAGATAGAAAAAAGAAAAGATACATAGGTACAGTCGAACAGACAACCTCCTTTTTGGAAGTCTGTTAAAAATTATAATCACGATCATTTGCCTACGTGCGTAGCTGCATGCGTTAAGGGTTGAAGTGTTCCGACTGTCCCACAAAACTGTTCGCATCGTTTCAGCTCTGCAAAACACACAAAGATCAACAAAAATAGTGAAGGAAGAAGAGCAATAAAAATAATAAAAAGTTGCCAAACAGAAAAGAAACAGTTCTAAAAAAAAACTTAATAAAGTGCGCAGATCTTACAGAAAACTTCAAATACGCCTTTAACATGTACGGACCTGTTTAATGTGCTACCTAGTAACAACTACAAAGCTCGGCCGAACCTATTTTTACGAAACAATATTTCGCCACTGTTAAATTATCATGCCCTAAGTTCGTCGCGTGCGCATAGTTTCGCGTGCCGTCGCCATTGTGGTGGAGCGACGCGATTTGAATGCTCATGCGCATTGGTGTCGCAGATTGATATACGGGCACACGTTGTTGACCGCCACGGATTGATTAGAATTATTCGTCTCTCTGAAATGGCTGTAAGAATAGAAATACAAAATCTTCTTATTTACTCATTTTCCCGATTTTTCCTTTCTGGAAATTGAAAAGGGTCTGTTCGGGATATTTTATGGACATACAAGCCCTTGTTATGGATTAAATTTACATTAAATAAATAAATGTAGACAACATCACATACATTGCTCTGAACCCAAAGTAAGTTGCTAAAGCAAAGCACTTGTGTTATGGAATCAGAGACAACGAAGGTACCATAAACACCCAGACCCAAGACAATGTAGAAAAGTGGTTTTCTACATTGACCCGGCCGGGGATCAAACCCGGGACCTCAGAGCTGGCGACATCTTGAAAACCGGTGTGTACGCTACTCGACCACGTTCATTATTAGTTCATTCTAATCAAACTTTAATTCTTACTCCCAATCTAGACTGGTACCTTATCAATAATATTTATTTTAACATGGGAGTCCCAAGCCTTAGTTTAGAGTTCTACGGAGTTAACCTGAGCGCAGGCTCAGGCGAGTTCCAATCCTTTTTAAATTTTATGCTAAGTGTCTAAATAAGCAATAACGGTCTCGAAATGCGACACGATGATGTACCGATATGTATTTAAGGGTGAGCAGGTACGTCTAAATTTGTGAACTGTATGTTTCCATCGAAACTTACCCCACGTAAACACCTAGCTACCGTGTCCAACGTTACGAAAACATACTGAAGCATTTTCATTCAGCGCACTTGTCTTGCTCCGCGAAATTAAGAAAGTGTTATTTTATTTATTATTCAATATTCTTTTGTTTGTATGTAGTGTACCAAAGTGTACAGTAGTAACAGCCCGTTCACACTAGTCGTAAGTCGCATAAGACTAAAAGTCGAAAGTCTGATTTTAAATGTAAATCGCGTCTCATCCAATGTGAACAGCTCCATATAAAGTGTATGGTGACCAGATCATTCGACTTTTAGTCGTATGCGACTTACGACTAGTGTGAACGGGGGGTGAGTGTATAATTTTGTGGTTAAAGTACTCGCACAAAATAAAATGCAATTACTTTTAGGTACCTGCTTATGTCCCATTATCTGTATACTGTCGCAAATGATGACAGTTTAGCAGAATTCACAATATGAAGCGTTATCTTTCTATGTATGTAGCAGATACATCTGCAGAAAATAGGTAGGTTTCTGGGTAGTGGGTTTTGAAATCGGTAGGCTACCGTTAAAAACACGTAATAAATAGGTATTCCCTTATTTTTACATAAGAGGGTTTTTATAGTTTTCTTAGTGTTCCTTTTCATGGATAGTAAGTAAACGAGATGATTACTGAACGACAGTTTTCGGTAGGGTCAGAATTTTAGGCTGTCTTGATCTTTTAAAGTAAGATTTAGCTTTAGACACTAAAAAATTTACTAAAATATTATAATATTTCATTTATTAGACTTGATTAAAAATGTATGAAAAATATGTGAGTTATCAGTACCTATCTAAGCCCTTTTTGACCGTTTTCAGTGCCCGACAGGGTCCATACATAGTTCTGTAATGTAATATTTAAGCCCTGATAGTACCTATGGAATGCAAATAAAAAGTATTGAGTAACTCTTCTTATTTGTAAATTAACTAGTTACAGTATGGACCTAACTGATGCAAAGAGCTAATAACTTCGTACATTAATCGATGTTTTAATGTAAATGTATGTAATGTAATCAGTACCTACATATAACGTATTTATTATAGTTATGTTTCATAACAAAACCTCAGTTTCAAGGTCATTCATTTTAGCTACGATATGTCAATGGGACGCATCTCCTGCCTTATGCTAAATGGAAAATCACGGCATAATGCCCAAGACATTGAGTTCTTAGCTTAAAATATATTTGAGCACAATTTGCGGTAAAATACAGCCTATCTACTAATAATGACACCTCTTTCTGTTGTTTTAATGTTTTGTATACTTTTTTTTTTAGGTACTTATGATAATATGAGTAAAAAGGATGTACTTTTATGTTCCTTTGTTCTTTTAGCTTAAGCCGTGTCTACTGCACAAAATTCTAATAAAACATTTATTAGAAAACATAAATTAGGGGTGTGGCCTAGCAGGATCAAATGTTTTTATTCGGAAAAACGTTTAGGCCACACTACTAATATATGTTTTCTAAAATGTTACGTTCAAAAACTGCTTTATGTATTATATATTTTAAGCGTCGCGGTAATAAGCTAAAGCGTAGTTAGTATAAGAGCCAGATACCTAATCTGGAAACTAGTAGAGTACTTAGGTCCAGAACATCTTTTACGAATGGCGATGAGTCAGATTTCCGAGTACATTTTTATTGCTATATTGCTAGCGGTACACTTCCTGAATATTATTAACGAAGGGCTCCTTATTCAGGTTAATTTTAGCTATCAAACAGACAATCACGATATTTCCATTACTCTTTATCGATGAAAGGAAAACAATATTTCTATGAGCGCTCCTATTTAAGTAATGCAGCCATGTGGACAGAATCGAAATTGCATCGCATGGAACATAACGACACCAAATTTGTAAAGAAACCCATTGTAGCCACAGTGGGTAGTCGATTGACAATCGAGTCAATCGACATTCGTTTTCCTTAATTGAACAACGTCTATTGGTCATCGCACGTCGCCGCCATTTCAAAATTAGTATGCGAGCCGCGTTTCCCGCCAAAGACATTCGTGCCGCGCCCAACTCCTCAATAGAAAGAATCATGATGAAGGAATTTATGTTCGTTTTGTGTACGCGACAGCGTATGATAAACGATGAATAAATAATAAGCGTTTCTAGGTATGACAGCAGATACCTGATCGGGTTAAAGTACCCGGTGGCCTTATGTTTTACATATCTTGGTCCCTTGTACAAGCTGCATTCCTTAACTTTAGAATAAAAGTTATAATCTGAAGAGTTAACTACTTATAAACCAAATTACCTTAATTAGACAATTTGTAGTTCGATCAGCTTTTATCGTTATGCTGTGAAACACATCATTATTATGTAACAAAACCATTATTCCTCCACTTTATACTATTTTGGAAACAAAGCCTGCCTAATACTTAAGTGGCTAATATACACATATTATAGCTCTCGAAAACAGCAATATTTTAATTTATTAAGTATTATACGTTTTATATATTTATATAATTTAGTCTTACAAAAAAATGTAGACAAATAACTAGTAATACACGCAGGAGTAGATGTGGGTTCCACTGTTGCATTGCATTAAAGGTAGCAGTGGGTCAGATGCAAAAACTTTAACAATGACGAGGACGAAAGAAATGGTACTAAAGTTATGTTGTAAACTAGGTTAAAATCACTTAAAAACTGTCTTAATATCACCAAAGAGTACATTGGTGTAAAAAATTGAACTTTTATAAGTATCGTCTGTCAAAATAAGAATTAAAACATCACTAAAAATCTTTGAAAGGTACTGAACGATCGTACTGACGTCAAAATAATCTGACAGTTGTTTACCTGTCAGGTCGTCCTGTCACTAGATGTCAAATTTGACAGCGATCCCATTGTATTAGCCCGTAGAGTATATTTGTTCAGTGATTCGCCCTGGTAAATCCTTTTAACCCGTAATTGTCTTGATAGAAAAACATAATTTAAATTAAATAAATATTGTTTTCTTACTAGAATGTTTTTGTATATTCTCTCACGCGTAAGGCTTTAAAGAGCTATGACCATTTACTTTTTACATAATGTCGTAGACTCCCGTTTTGTTGCGATGACAACAATGGCCTGAAGTAGTCTATAATCTCTATTTATATCGTAAATATATAACGTAGAAACAATGCAGGACCTAACAAGTATTTTGAACATTATATTCATAATTAGTGGTGGAGTGTTGACTTTCGTGATCCTGTTTATCTTTGCTAAGAGACAAATTACAAGGTTCGCCCTTCGCTCACGGAGAGGGCCGCACGTACCCATCGGAACGGATGCAAAAAAAGTAAGTTGTGCTCTTGAAATGTCTCATATTTATTTTGATAAATAGTCATCTATGAGCTGTGTTATGTAGGTGGGGATTTCAAGTAATCATTTCATATCTTTGATTTCTGTTCTGGCTACCCTTAAAGGCAGCAATTGCATCTTATTTTGTGTATACAACAATCAATCAACAAATACTTTCTTCTATGTGGAGTTAGAAGAAGCCTGCTTACCGGAGTGGGACTCATTGTAGCTTTATTACAAATGTTTTATGATTCCAGTGCCTCAAAAAAGAGATAGAACGTCGCATAGAGGCCGTCCCTCGGATCATGCATGAGCCACGGCTACTGAGCATGGAGCCCTCACACTACATCCTAGAGCCGCAGCAGCCATACCACTATCGGTTTAGGGCTGTGGATGATGTGAAGACTCTAGGTGAGATTCCTAAACTAAAATGTGTGAGCGCTTAATTTTCAACTGCCTATTTCTCTTGTGTCTTATTGCAATTACATTCAAGGATGTACAGTTGCCTGATTTTCTTTTAGGTTGTAGAAAATATTTAACACAATATAGAATACAGTACAACTTGCAAGTGCCCATTTTTGGTAGGAATTAGGGTCTGTCTATCTTTTCTGTTTCCCTGATTCTAAGGATAATGAATTCAAATATCTTTCCATCTTTACCAATACGGAAAATTCATTTTTGTGGTAAAAATCCAACACAAATTTTTTATATCTTTAGAGGAAGAAATAGCCCATCAAGACCCTGGTCTTCGGCGCCACCCGCGTGAATCTCTCCGCGCTTTTTTGCTGTCATCTCTCGCGGCTCCTTTGGATGGGCGTGGCCAGAAGCTAGTGCATCAGTTCTGTGACACTTATGAGTTTGCAAGGCACCATCCTGGGGAGTTTGGGGAAGATGAATACACAGCATATAGCAGACTTCTGCTGAAATTGTTGGATGCGTAAGTAAATTGGAATTGTGATGAAATATGATCCACTAAACATATTAATAAATGTTTGTCATGCATATAACACATAATCTGCATTTGATTGCCACATTGGAATTACCCTCACATAACTAAACTTTTGTACAAAATCTGTCATTGCTTAGTAATATTAACATTTGCGCCTGAGTTGCGCAAAAGTTATGCTAGTTTTCCTGAAGTGTGTGTATACCGTAGCGCGCGGCTGCTGAAGAGCGTGGGCACGTGCGTGGCTGTGGCGGGGCGCGGCTCGCCCGTGCGGCGCGCGCGCCTGCTGGACGCCGCGCGCCTGCGCCCCGCGCTGCCCGCGCTCCCGCGCCACAACAAGCTGCCCGCCGCGCTGCACAAGCACTACACCGCGCTAGAGGTACCTACCTACCTACCTACCGCCTGCTGGACGCTACGAGCCTCACGCCTGCGCCTCGCGGTACCTGTATTTGTAGAAGTTTGCGTATATGTATGTACTACATATCAGAAACTTTATTTTCAGAACATGCCAATAGACTCAAAGATAGAAGACGAAGTGATCCGCATCCCTGTGAAGAGCCCTACGGAGCCGCTGGTGAAGGCGCCGGCGGACGAGACGGCCGTGTGAGCGCGGCTGCAGCGACACCCCGCGCAGACGCTCTAGCGGGGTGAGCGTTGCTTGATCAGTGGACTAAGGATTAGTGAGGCGGTGATTAGTGTAGTGAGCGTTACACATGATGGTCGTGTGAGTGCGGCTACAACGACACCCCACGCAGACCCTCTGGCGGGGTAAGCGTTGTTTGATTAGTGGACTGGGGATTAGTGAGGCGGTGATTAGTGAAGTAAGCTTTACATATAATGGCCGTATGAGTACGGCTGCAGCGACACCCTGCGCAGACGCTCTAGCGAGGTAATCGTTGCATGATCAGTGGTCTGGGGATTAGTGAGGCGGTGATAAGTAAAGTAGGCTTTACATAATATGATGGCCGTATGAGTACGGCTGCAGCGACACCCCGTGCTGATGCTCTAATAGGGTGACTATTAATTAGTGGACTGAAAATTAGTGAACAGTAAAATGTGGTGACTAAGAATTAGCTTCAGTGCTACATACACTTTTTGTGGAATTGTAATTAGGTAATACTTATTATTGGACTGAGGATAATTAAAGTGAGAATTGTCCAGTAACTTAATGTTGCAGTGTGTATGTAGCCAACTTATTATACCGGGCATTTGTTGAAAGTCATATCTTAACCTTGATTTAAGTGGTGATTTTTAGAACAGACTGAAGTATTCTGTGTTGTAGCGGAACTGCGACAGAATAAGATTATTTTTAAATTTAGGGATGTCTTGTTGGTTATAAATGAAGTGGTGATCAATGGAATGAGAATGAGAATTATAAGTAAGAAGCTTCTAGTACTAAAGTAAACCAAGTAGTACTGTACAAAGTGTAACTATGTCTGATGGTTATTAATACAGGATAACCTTCACCTGTCATAAAAATAAAGTTGAGGAAAAGATAGGGACTAATAATTAAATTTAGTTAACCCATATCCATTATATTGGTGATCAACATAAAGATATTTGTATTAACATTGTGTTATAATTATATAATTTATAATTCATGTATTTCACACGTAGTTTCAGTTAAAATTTCACCTGTTTATACTGATGCCCATTTGATTGCAAGAAAACTTCAGTCAGGCACGGGTTAATTAATACCGTTCTAAATTCTTTCCTAGCAGTTCTCAAAAGAAAAATGTACGATTTCACCAATCAGATTTATATGAAAGTTAAAGTAGAATTGTAAATAAACTTATTTATTTGTGTTAAAACTGTATTCGATTAAAAAAATATTGATATAAAATGAAAAATAAAATAATGCAGTAAAATTGAATTATTAGAGAATTTTATTTCCTCCCAAGGCATTCAATACAGATAGATAATAGTAAATTTATAATATGTCAAATTCGTTATTGTATTATTTAATTACATATTCAATTCCATATTCTTATCTGACTAGATGATAGTTATACATTGATAACTCTGCCTTATTGCTTATAGCATTAGAGTTTAAGATCGGACGACAATGTTTTATTTCGTTGAACTCAGTAAGTTGGCAGTGTGTGCAACATAATAAGAAAAAATATTAATATTCATTAATATCATAGATATAACGATAATACAGTCAAGACCCAATATGCGGTAAGAATATGAGTTGTCACATAAACTAAAATAATTTAAACAAATTAAATTAGCAAGTTATTCGTCTATAATAATGTCTCGACCGAAATGACTTTCCCTGAAACAAAAGAGAAAACAATTTAAAAAAAAAATCTAGGATGTTGATGTGTGTTTTTACACATGTCACATTTTCAAAACTCTGTTACAATTAAAGAGAAAAGCATGTAGATTTTAAAGATTAGCAAGCCAGTATTTTGGCTTGATTTGGTGACATATTATAGCTTTTAACTGCTTTTATTGTACACTAAGTACAAGTACCCTTACTCTCCAATTTAATTTTAATTCTAATACAAGGTCAATGTTAATTGAAATTGTTATTCATTTAGCAGGCACACAAACAACACACAGTACAAAAAAATACTCTCAATGTTTACATTCCAGTCAGTTCCTTCCATTGACAGCATATTTCTTTAAGAAAACTATCTCCTGCCTGCTGATCTAATATTAATTTTGCATTGGCATAATAGTGTGGACAACATCACATATATTGCTCTGAACTCAAAGTAAGTAGCTAAAGCACTTATTGCTTATAGCCTGTTATTTATGTTATTGGTTGCCTGGAAGAAATTGCCGTGCGTAATAAGGCCGCCCTTTGTACCACTGTTATGTATATGTATATTTTTTAATGTTTATTTTTGTTTACAGTGTACAATAAAGAATAAATAAATAAAGCACTTGTGTTATGGAATTTAGAGACAACGAAGGTACCACAAACTCCCAGACCCGGGACAATGTAGAAAAGTGGTTTTCTACATTGACCCAGCCGGGGATCGAACCCGGGACCTCAGAGCTGGTGACACCTTGAAAACCGGTGTCGGCCACTCGACCACGGAGGTCGTCGTAGTGTTAGGAAAAAAATGATATTGGTGAGTAAGGACACTGATCAGCAAGTAGACTCACAGTCGCGTCCATATCCTGTGCGAGGCGAAGTGTGGCGCGTGGCGCGCGGCGAGCAGCGCGCGCTGGCAGCTGGCGGCCGGCCCGCCGCCTGCCGCCGAGCGCGTGTGGCACAGCCACTCCAACACCTGACCATCATAAAGTCATACACTTCAATTAAATTCAGGCATAACATGTTTCCAACTACTCTCTCACACACAATCTTCAAAAAAATGCCACCATTAAAAAAAACTACTTAAGTACAAATATATAGGAGGAAAAACTTAAACCTCAGACAGGACTCGAACCTGCGACCACTGGCTTGACGCACCAATCGCTTTACCAACTAAGCTATAATGCTACCTACTGAAGCCTGGCTTTTAAGGAGAAGATATAAAATGATATTTAATAAATCATCCATACTGAATTATAAATGCGACAGTAACTCTGTCTGTTACGCTTTTACAACAAATCCGCTAAACCAATTTTGACGAAATATGGTGGTATGAGGTAAGATTGGATCTCGAGAGAGAATATAAATAAATTTTTGCCGCATTAGCAGACAAACCTCGCGGACAGAGCCGCGGGCAACAGTTAGTCTCCAATAAATTATTGTCAAGTACAGTTTTTAAATGAGCAGCGAACACAATATGGCCCTGATGCGATAAGTGTTGTAATTTAGGATTTCATGTATCAGATTTATTTTTTATGTATGTCGACGAATTTTCATAGTTTTCCGAAGCACAGTAATCACAAGCGGTCTGTGCTTGCTGCACTTTGCACAATACCTGCAGTGCACAGTCCTGCCAAGCTTCTCTGCGCACTAACACGGCGGCAGCGGCGGGTAGCATGGCGTGTCTGGCGGAGCGACTGCCGGCCGCCTGCTCGGCCTCCGTCTCCAGCGCCCACAGACCGCTAAACACTATCACGCAGAGCATGAACACGTCGCACAAGTACAGCTTGGCGGATTTGTCTTCAGTTCTGTGCGTGAAAAGTAAAAGGTAGACAATCGAGTACTGTACTCAGTTGTAAATGGCTGAAAACCAGCGCTGTGATGGCTGAATACCAGCGCTGTGACGGGTCGTGCTCGTCCCGGTACAGCATTAGCTGAGCCATCTCCTTTTGCTACTGTCTTGTTCAGACTGATATTTAATAATATGTACCGTGTTTTTATTTTTTAGTAGCAATAAATGTCTTTTTATTTATTTTTCATACAGAATATTAAAAATTTAACCGTATGTAGTGGATACCAAAAGAACAGATTTTAAAAAGGTCAAAGGATTGGAAATTCATACTAGTGAGAGCTCAATATTAAACAATTAAATCCTCTTTGAATGTTATTCGAGTATTCGATACCGATCTTGTCTAATCGTAATAAAACCTTTTCGGTAGAAGTTGAAATATGAAAATAATGAATCAAATCAAGACGTACCTAGTTACTTTTTATTAGTTTATATACTGCACAATGTAAAAATCTGGAGGCACGGCAGTGCCCCAGCCAAGTATTAATAGCTTGGGACAGCTCACGCACGGTCATCTGATCCCACACTAGGCAGAGCCTGTATTATGGCAACCAGACAACTGATAAACATACTCATATAAAAACAGTAAAACAAAAGATTTTTATTTTATATATATCTAAATACATACATATTATAGATATATTACACCCAGACACAGAACAAATGATCGTGCTCATCACACAAAGATTTGTCCTGCGTGGCCATCGAACCCACGACCTCTAGTTTGGCAGTCAGGGTCACTAACCACTAGACCAACAGGCCCGTCTGTGACACAACGTGTTTTGCGAAAATCAGACATTATCACTTACTCGTTAAAAGCGACTTGAGTGCGACCCATGAGCTGTAGGAGCCATTCCTTGGTGGCGGGCGCGTCGGGCTTGGCTGCCTTCAGCGCTGGTAGCATGCAACGTAGGGAGAACTCCTGCTCACTGGTAATTATAAATCAAATCTTAATGTATAATTTTAATAATTCGTTACGCATTAACGCATGCGGAGCGAATATTTGTAATTAAATACAAATAATAAAAGGAAAAACTTAAACCTCAGGCAGGACTCGAACCTGCGACCACTGGCTTGACGCGTCAGTCGCTTTACCAACTAAGATACCGAGGTCACTGCCTGGAAGTTTAAGTTTTTCCTTCTATTATTTGTATTTAACCACACTTTATGCCTTTCATGCTTTCAATCTTCTTAGTTTCTCGATAGAATATATTTTTTTTATTATATAATTATATTTATTATCTACCTTAAATGGCGCTCTGCTGACTATGCCAGAATATTATAGTTTTCGTGTTCAATGTAAGTATAATGTAATAACAAATAATGATCAAAGTGCAATGACGAAAATCTTTTACTAAGTTACATAGTTTGTACATATTTTAACTATTTCGTATTAGCTATGTAGATTTATTTATTTAAAACTTTATGTACTAAATGGTACACAAGGTGGACTTAATGCCACTAGGCATTTTCCGCCAGTCCACCTTTCGGTAAAAAAGAAAACTACATTGAAGGGGTACAAAACTTAAACTGAAAGATAAAAACCAAAAAATAAATAAAATAAGAACTTTTGAAAATTATACATATATGTTCGTAAACTGTAAGAACAGACAGAAAACTTACTTGTAGTATGTAAATAAATTTAATTTAAAAACATGCCATTTAAAATCTCACTGCAGCGATTACATTTTGTTTATGTTTAAGTTATTTTTAGGTCATTCAATAAAGATAAGTAAGCACTAACTAGTCTGAGGCACAGATTTCGACCTAGTTCAGACAATTGTGCTATGTTGTGCTTTATTATATAGTCTATACTAATATAAAAAGCTGAAGAGTTTGTTTGTTTGAACGCGCTAATCTCAGGAACGATTTGAAAAAATCTTTCAGTGTTGGATAGCCCATTTATTGAGGAAGGCTATAAGCTATACATATAACATTACGCTGCGACCACAAGGAGCGAAGCATAAATGAAAAATGTTGCAAAAATGAAAAACCGTTGCAACTAAAACACGCGGACAAAGTCGCGGGAGACAGCTAGTGTAAGATATGTTGTATTATAATGTTGTACCTACGTTTTTATAAATAAAAATATTATGATTAACTCACGTGATCTGTGTAGCCTGCGCATCAATGATCTCATTCAACCAATTAAGCGCAGTGTCGCAGTCAGACATCCTGGCCCTCGCACAGCGCACGGCGGCCGCCTTCCGCAGCAGCACGCTGGACACCTCCCACCAGCTCGTGGGGGAGGACATGCGCTCCACGTGCTTGCTGGGCAGGCTGCAGCACGTGTGCACGAATGTTGACCACGCCTGCAATGGACAGACTTTATAGATGAAGTTTTAAAATTTTGGGGCAAAAGTTAATCTATTTGGCTTCACCTGGGGCAGCAAAATTAATACTCTAAGTATTAGTTTTAAGAATGCTGAAGTTCATTTAAAAACTTGTGCAATCAATAATAGAAACCTAAGCTACCTATTATTTATGTCAAAAATCTGATTATTCCGAAAAAAAAATCTTAATCATTTAGAATTTATGAAATAGGTGTTTCTCTCTTAAACAAGCGTTAAACATCTTTATACATGCAAAAAAAACTTCAATACAAACTATAAAACATAATTATTGTATTCAAAAGATTAAAACAAAATTACTTACCACATTATCATCATTAATCAACGAGAAGTAATTCTCGACAATCTGCGACAGCAAAGTCCTATTCGCATCGTGTATCTTATCACAGTCCAGACACTGGCGTATCCGTTCCAACTGTGTGATGAACAGGAACTGATCGCTTCCCTTGCTAGCTGGCTTTGCCTTGATGTTCGCAATGGTCCCGAAAGAGTCTGCCAAACATCTCTCGAGAGGCGCCCGGAGTGAGTTCGGTGGCATGCTTCGGCAGAGGATGGGCAGGATTTCGAAGATTAGGAGGATGTCTGCTTCCTTCAGGAGACAGAAAATTCGTTATTTAGATGCGATTAAAAAAGAAATACCAGTGAGTATTGTTAGCTTTGAGAGAATTATTTGACTTTGTGTGGTTAAAAAACAGCAAGAGTTAGGGAGCATGAAAAATAGATTTTTTGCAAGTTTTTTAGTGCATCCTGAAATCTTTTATAAAGTAGACCAGCAATAATTTTCAAATATTTAAGGTCCAAAGTTGTAAATTAAATAAATGTTTGAAATACAAATAACTTGAGATACCTAAACCCGGAGTCAGGAGAGACATATATATAATAAAAAGAAACTAATAAGAAATACAACCCTAAAATAAGCCAAGCATAAGTTCTTTTCTAATGCTTAGAAAGAACAAGCATTCATCACCTTGCTTGCTTTCATGGCGTTTTTAGACAATTTTTGTTTTCTGTACCCATTTTTATTCAATACTATCCAAAAACTTACCTCAGGAGTCCCCGAACTGATTCCCTGCAGATAATTCTCCATGATCCGTCTAGCCGACATGGACACTTGTGCCTGCCTGGCGGCGAGGGTCACGCAGCCACGCCGCCACTCCGTCCCTCGGTGGAACACCTCCGGCACGAAGCTCAGGTCGAACGGAGGGAGGGGTTTAGGGTAGTCTGATGTTAGGGTGGCGAGGATGGATAGAAGGACTGTGTCGGGGTAGTCGTAGGAGGGAGTTGTGGCCTGTGAATTATTTGAAATGTTTGAATTTTTAGAGATTGTTAATTGTTTTGGAGTCACCATCTATTGAGACGTTGTCCGTTGGATGGCCATAGTGTATTTTATTTTTGTTATTTACTCACTTTATGACCGTTGTGACGTTTACTTAAATAAATCGAATACGGTTTTTTTTTGGTGTTCGAAATTTCGTAAATTATTTAGATATACCTGATGACTACATAACCGACCTGTCTTCTGAAACACTCGACGAGTGCCCTGGCGACGCTCGTGCAGTGCAGATGGGCGAGGCTGCTGGGCTCCTGCCGGGCATCGTGCTGGTACACGCCGCTGCGGTAGGCTCGCACCTCGCGCTCTATCAGGCGGGACGCGAGCCGCTGGACGCCCGGCAAGGCACTCTGATTCGTGAATTTAAATACTTCTGGCCAGATTTCACCTGAAATCAGGCGATGGTGCTATGTTCATGGACGTAAATCCGACTACCATGTAATTTGCTCAGAATGCTCAATACTGCTTTTGAGACCAAAAAATATAATTTAGAAAATTTTACATAAAGTAAACCTTTAGTTACAAAAGTTTATACCTAACCTTGCCTTAAAAAAATACTTTACTCTTAAATCCTGATATCTACAGGAACTTACATGGCACATAGTCTAAGACATCTTCAGGCATTCGGGCAGCGTCTGCTGGAGTTTTGCAGAACGACGCCGGTAGCTTTACCGTTTTTCTGTATATCTGAAATAGAACCAACCAATGGGAATACAATGTTTATTTATCTGAACATAATGTTCAAATTAACATGTTGAGCTTATTGTGTAGAAAAGTCATATGCTAGCGTCCTTGGAGATAGTTAATCATAGATTTAACAGCGGTTCACCGATCTTCCTCTGCCTGTCGCGAAGTCTGGTGGTTATTTCAGTGGTGGAATCGGCAAAGTCGGTTGATGGTGCAAAAAATAATGATGACAAATTAAGCTACGGTAAGTAAATCCAGTGTGTTCAAATTTTGCTTTTCAAGTTCTATTGACTAACCTCTGGGACATCCTTAAGCTTATAATCATCGATCTTGTAAGTAGCGAGGGCATCACAAGCCACCTCCACCAGCTCGGGTCGGTTCCCGTCTGCGATGAAGCCCCACAACTTGCGGACACTCTCGGACACCAGTTTGTCGTACTCCGGGGTGGCTACGCGGAGCGATGGCACCTCGCTTAGTAGCTTACAGATGCTGTATAATGGAAAAGGACTCGATTGGAGAAGTTCAATATTCTGAAATATTTCGTTCCTTGTTTTGGGAAATGAAAGATTTTGTAAAGAGCAAGTTCCAAAAAGGTGTATTCATTTGCGAAAACTTCGAAATTCATTTTCTTTAACTAAGTATTCGTGTAATCAGCGCTAGTGCGAAGTTCTTATTGTGGATTTACATTACTTGTTGTTATAGCGGTTATTAAATACAGAACTAGCTTCAGGACTTGATATAGCTTAAACTACCGGACACTTCAGGTTGCGACTTTATGATCAGAAAATGCTTAGTACCTAAAGAAAGTATCCAATGGAGTCACCTGATCTGTACGGCGTGCCTGTTGTCCCTCGCCAGCTTGGGCTGCAGCGCGGCCCACGTGGAGTGCGGCGCGAGCGCGGCTCCGCGCCACAGCAGCGCCAGGCTGTGCACGCACACGCACGTCGCCACGCCGCCCGCCTTGTCGCCGCAGCGGTTGAGGATGGACGAGATCACGGACACCAGCTCCAGACCGTGGCTCGTGGGACTGGGTACAGACAACAAGGTTTATGTGATACAAGCCGCGCCACAGCAGCGCCAGGCCGTGCACGCACACGCACGTTGTGTGAAGAAAAAGTGTTGGTTTAATATACGTACGAAACAAACACTGTCACATCAACAAATATTGTTCTGATTCAAACTAATTTCAAAGCAGAAGAACCTATGTATAAATCTATAAAACCAAAATTGTTCTACCTAGCCTGTTTTCAATTATTTGTTGTCAGAGCAATGTGTTATTATTCCATTCATCCCCACTACTCGTCATCTCAACATACACTGGCTTCTTTCTCATATTATCGTACCTTATTATATTTAATCATTTGAAACCATTACGAAAGAAGGTTCGTTCGAAAGAAGTTCTTACATTACCCTTCAATTCAATCATTAACTTCTTCCATTCATTCCATTCTTCCATTATCGAAGATGCCATTTCTACTTTATTTATTTATTGCCATTACCGCCGGCTGCATTGCGTTGTCGACGCATATCTTTATCTAATAATGTACCTACTTTGAATGTAATAAACTTATTTTTAGAAGAGTAACCTATGGAGTTTCTTGCCGGTTCTTCTCCATAGGAAGGACACTTTGGAACCGCGCACCTAGTCATTTAGTTCTGAAACTTTAACGTTTCTTAAGCGCCTTTTTGAGGGTTATAAGAAATAAAAAACTTTCGATTTTCAATGATAACGGGTCTAAATTAATTATATCTAAATATACATCAATATAAGTCTATGGTCATAATAAGGGTAATAACTTACCGAATCTCGCAGATTCTCTTCACAGCTACTGCTTTAGCAATGTCTAGTTCCCACTTCAACTCATCCGGCTTGCCGATGCCAGAGTCTACCAACATTTCTTGTAGGTATGGGAAACAGCGAACCTATAAATATTGTTTTTCATACCTTTTTGAGTTTTTGTGTCAGTTAACAGGTATTTGATGTAAGTGATGGATAGGAAAGTTAAAACAAGTTTCAATACTTTACAACGGACCTATACAATTTTATGGATCTAACAAAAAAAATCGCCACGTTCATAAGGCTTTTGATTCACTGTTTATCACTAACTCACCATAAAAAATATGAATAAGTATCTAATTTATGTGGGATCTTTCTTGCCCAAGTATGTTTCATGGATAAAAACTACCAGAACAGCTAAACGAAATCAATGTTTAAAGATATAAAAATAACGTAATTTTATATTTGCAATTGGTGTTCCCCAGGGTATTATTCTAAGACCATATTAATATAGAGGACCATATTAATATGGAGTAATTTAAATATGATTAAGTCGAATACTATGTGCGTGATGAATTGCAATGCATTGCCACGCACCAACACAACACGCGGATGACGTAGCACGGCGGTTCAGGTTTAGTCAGTAAGAGTCTGACACTACCCGTTTGCTCCCCCGAGTGAGCGGGTGTCCATGAGGATACCCCCGCCCAAACAAAAAAAAAAAAAAAAAAAGTCGAATACTATAAATTATTCTATTTTGAAAGTATAATTAGATTAATTATTTATTATTAGTATAATTATTCTACTTTTGAAAGTGTTTGTTACCTGTGTTTCTGCTAAACTGGTGTACAGCATGATAAGAAAGGAAGTCGGCGCACCCTTGTTGGATTTCAGCTTATTAAGTACTGATACTATGGTTGGAACGTTTTCCTGTAAATGGGCATAAATTTGCTAAAAATACTACAAGTATTGAGCAGAACAAAATTGAGCTGTACAATCTCACAAATAAAGCTTAATTCTGCTTCTATTCAAATAAGTTTATTTCCAAACTCACCTTTGTCTTCGCCATCAACGGCAGCGCCTTCAAACACTCAAGCTTAACACTAGGACACTTATCACTAGCTATCTTATACACTAAAATCGGCAGCAACTGCACCGACACTTCCTTCTTATAATTTACTAAGTCCACCACAATTTTAATCACTTTCACCACAATTTCTTCATACCACGGTTCTTTCTTCTCCAAAATCATACCAAGGAAAAATGGTAGTAATTCTAACTTGACTTCTTCATTTACCATAGCTATTGAATCTAACCAGCTTTTTAATTTTTCTGGGCTATCTCTCATTCGTTCCCAGTTTTGATTTAGTTTGAAGACGATTGATAAATGGCTGTCTGTGAATAGCAGTGCTTGGAATGTCTTGTTTGCTTTTAAGTTTGGTGTGTGAAGGCGCGTGTCGTCTTTGTAGTTGTCTTGGTATGTGTCTAGGATTTTGGAAGCCACTTTCAATGCTGATGCCGTGAGGTAGGAAGGGAGGTTCAGCCATTGCAGAGAAAGAGCGACGAAAACGTTAAGGGAGATTGCCGAGTACTCGTATTTACTGATTATATTCAAACCTGCGAGAAGAGAAGATACTATAGCTATACATAAAACATTTGATGGACAACAATTTTAAACAAACTTTATTCCTATTACATATTTATTATTCTATTCTTTCTGCTAAGGTTATTTGCATATTTGCATTCGGAGTTGGCTTTCAGTCCTACTGGATTCAGCTGCATACCAATATTTGACTTAAGCGACCTGACATCTGAGTGTCTGGCCTCAAAAAAATATTTATAACTTCGTTCAACAAATACATTCTTTATAATGCTGTGTTATGTAGACTTATTTACTTAGTCAGACAACTTACTGATTGAAGTCAACTTTGTAACAAATATTACTTATGCGTCGTTTAAAACTTACACAAGTTAAACAGCTCATGCAGGTACAGTGCGGACGTGTCGGCCAGGTTCTCAGCGAGTAGCATCACCGTGATGCCGGCGACTGTACGTAACTCCGGCGCGTCGAGAGCGAAGCATCGCTCGATCAGGTTGTAGCAGGAACGTGGATCGCGTCTGAGTAGAAATTATATTGAACTTTACGAGTGTAAACATAAGGTTTAATTTCATTTAGGTTGCAACAGGAATGAGATGTCTGAGAGTGGTAATTGTAATGATCTGTATGTTTTTAGTAATAACGTTTAATGTTACTCGATCAGGTTGTAGTGCGAACGATTGTGGCGTCTAAGTAAGTACAATATCGAACGTTATGTATGTGGATTAAAGGTTTAATATCATTCATGGCAAATTTTGACAGAAATTCAGGTCATTATAGTAACAGTTTTTTGAATTATTTAAAAAGGAGTTTTGAACTCATCTTGAGTTCAGTACTATATTAAAAGAGTTGTACTGACTTTATACCACTGAGTGAACTGTTATAATTAGATATTTAACATAAACAATTTGATAGATACCATAAGTTGGCAAATAATTGTAAGATCATCCACTTATAGACTTAGTGCTAGTAGATTTTAAGCGCATCATTTTTTTTTAAATTATCTTACGATAAAATAGAACATCCTAAAAGCAAAATTTGTCAATGAATCCCGTGTTCAAATCCTTACTGCATCTTGCTGAGCTGTCCCGAGATCCTAGCCAGCATGGGCAGCAGTGCCAGCACGTGGTCACGGTGCCGCTGGTATATGGCGGCCTCCGTGACCGCGCTGTAGGCTGCGAATGAGCGATCTATGGACTCTGGATTGTAGATCTGTACAATATGGGTCAAAAATAAATACTATCAACAAAATTAATCATTGAATTTTTTGTACAAAATTAATTGTTGGAATTTTGAAAATGACAAAATAGAGAAATCAAATGTTTATCAATAAAAAAAAATCTTTGTGTTCTGTACAGCATTTCATAAATGTTGTGTACAATACGCATATTAATTAATTTTCGAGTAATTATGTATCTTAGAAAATAGTAACATTTATTAAATTTTTTGCATTAATGTATTTTTATTAATAACGTATTCAACTGCTACAAAATAAATAGTTTAATTTCCAAACATTGAAGGACTACAAATATCTAATGATGGTAACATCCTAGCTGTTTTCATCCATGGCAATTTCTGTAATTCTGAGGTTATCAATATTTATGCTAATGTGGCTTAAGTAATAAATCTTCTATATGTTTTCTATACTTAAGAAAGTACCTGTTGGCAGCTCAAGCAGGCTAGGAGCAGCGAAGACTGGGCAGTTGTCTGTGGGAGACTGAGCAGTAACTGCCAGGGTCTGATGCTGCAGTTGCGTTGAGGGTGACATGTCAGCCAGAGAAACACAGGCCGTAGCAGTTCCAGACTGTTTGATGATACACTGGAAATTAAATATTAGGAAAGTTGGAATCAGAGTTGTTTTGCGTCTTGTTGTTAGCATTTACTTCTACCATTGATTAAAATGTTTTAAATCAAAGTCAAAGTTTATTTGCACCAGCTTTAAAGTCTACAACCATTGAAAGATGCAAAACTGATAGAAAAATAGCATTGTTTGCTTTTAGATACTATTATTCTTTTAGATACCTTCTATAATTCTGTACCTATTATTTTATTTTGTTTTTTAAAGATAATCTTTTGAAAACAATTAAATAACATCCTCACCTATAATCCGGATGCGTGCACAATGCGTGCATCTGCACCAGGACATCATCCTCAGCTTCCTTGTTCTTCTCCAGCACTGTTATAAATGGATGCTGCGGAGACTTCAGGGAGAACTGGCATTTGTACTGCTGGCCAGGCACCAGGCGAGCCTTCAGGTCCAGGATGAGAAGACCAGCCATTGTTGATATTATTGCTGAATAGTTGCTGTGAAGAACAAGACATACAAATTTAAATGTTTTAGAAAGTAGAATTAAGGCATATGATAAGCAAATTGGGGGAGACCTTTGTTGTATCATAAAGTACCAACATCTTAAGTTATAGGTTTTTGTAACAAAGATACAAATAATACGTTTTCATCTAAAAATTGCAATTATTGTAAGAACAAAAACAGCTTACTGAGCACTTGGCAATAAGGTGACGACTGTGGACATAGTATGGGCTATCTCCAGCACCCCGAGCTCCACCAGCGCCAGCAGACCCTGGCACGCCGTCAGGCTCACTCGAGCCTCCTTCGACGAACATTTCTCTCGCAAAAACTTCAATTCTTCATTTTCATTAACAAACCTTTGACGTTCAATTGGCTTGTACTTTGATTTGATTGTAGATATCAACTTGTCGATGGCATTAACGATAAGAACACTATTGTTTGTGTTTAATTTATATTCGATCTCATCCATTTCGAATTATTTATTTATATCTAAGTAGACTAAATTAATATTGTTTTAGCCGGCGAAACAGCTGGCGCTGACAGCGATATACACAGAGTACTTTTATATGATTTCGCTTTGACAATGACATTTTATTGACAATTTGCAAGTAGGGCCGCCAGCTTCACATAGATAGTTCAAGTCCTAATAGTACACGACAATAATAGCTGATTTTTGTATTCAAAACAGCTTTTCTTTATTTAGATACATATAACCTTTCTTAAAATTCTACCATGCAGAACAGTAATAAAAGCGTTGGCAACATCATCTGTCTACCGTCGTTGTCAATCTACTTGTCAGACAGAAGTTCGACTACTTCGTGTTCCAGCTCATAATAGCTTCAATTATTCGCATATTATTCTACATTCACGTTAAAATAGTTTTAAACTCATGCTACAAATATCGCAAATCATACATTTTGCTTAATTTCGTAGGGTAAAAGTGTAGGCTTGCTACTTGGACTTGCTAGGCTTGGTCAGTGTTTGATATTTGGAATATAAATAAAAAACAGCTATAAAGTTATTGAAACAATATTTTAACACATTAAGAACATAAGCAAAAATGTCGACGCCACCGAGAGAGACTATACAGAAACAAATCCAACAAGATTGGGCGAACAGAGAATACATTGAAGTGATAACTGGGAGCATAAAGAAAATAACAGATTTCCTGAATTCATTTGGTGAGTAATTATTTATAATACATTATTTTCAGGAGAATGCTCAAGTTTGTTCTGACGCAACTTATTATATTTACAAACACCTATGTTTTTCTTATCATTATTGTTTATTCATTGAGATGATGATTCAGTGAAGTGTTTGCTACAATATTGAAACCTACTCTGAATACCAAATATTAATTTTAAACAAAATGAGTCTTATTCTTATTCCAGACTTCTACCAAACTGTACTTAGATTTATATTTATATTATCTGCGGGCAGAAATTTCGTAATAAATAAGCAGTACCTGTACCTGTTTGTATTTTACATCATTGTTACTGTTTGTCTGTTGTGTGTAGTGTACATAAATAAATAAATTATATTTTCACTTTTATTTCATCTTTATCATCCACAAACCTTGTAATTCTGCTTCTGGTCATAGGCCAATCTTTTTTACATGCCATTCTCTTTAAATATACTTTATACTTTAAACTCGGTACGTAATGAATTATAAACAATTTGTGCTTACAGACATGTCCTGCAGATCCCGACTTGCTACATTGAATGAGAAGCTTACATCATTGGAACGGAAGATTGACTATCTGGAAGCTTGCGTAAGTTATATTTCTTTTATGATTATACTTACATAAATTGTTTTGTCCTTTTATAACTTAAAAGTCAACATGACACATCTAGAGAAGAAGCAAGAATATATTGTAATCTTACTTATTGCATCAACTTGGCAATTTTACAGGGTATATTTATTTCTATATGGTAGCATATCTATTATATTTTATTGGTTAATAATAACTTTTAAAACATAAATTGAACAAAACAAAATTTCTACAGAAATGCCAACCTGGAATTCAAACCCAGGACCTGAAAATTGTGGAGGGAACAAAACCAGTAGAACTGTAGAATTAGTAAAATAGTAAGAAATTATGCTATTGTAATTAGTTATATTGTTTATTTATTTTTTGCTATTAGTTTTTAGATTTAATGTGTCTAGAAAAAAAACTATTTTAAATTTAGTCTGCCATGTACCTAAGTCTTTAGATACCTAAATACCTGTGAGTTCTGTAACATAAAAAAATAACTTTCTAGTAAATTTTTTAGTATAGGTATATTAAAAATGACATAAATGTTATAAAAATAAAGAAAATGTAAATTTTCAACAACTAAGTATTGTAAGCTAGGATAGTATTACTTTCTTTGCGCTTATTAAGTATTTAAGTTTATGACCTAAATGTAAAAAACAAAAACAATGATAGTTATTTTACTGTTTTTTATTCTTTTCAGGTAACTAAAGGTGAAACACTGACATAATCTGATTACCATAGTCAATCATAGAGTATTTAAGTCTATTCCATGAGATTGTATTAATATCCATTTTTAATAAATGCTTGTTATAGTGGTAGGTATAGTTTATAAATTATTCTTAAGTATACAATTTTTATATATACTTACATTAATTTAAATAATAAATTGTAGCTTTATCATGTAAAATTCGGTCACATTCTTTGTAAACCATTATTCAAACATAACATTGCAATGTAATTAAGCGCAAATAAGACACTGCTCTGTATGCAGTTTAAAGTTGATTTATAATGTGACTGCGTAAATATACATTATTGAAACAAATTTTTGTTTTAAACATTATCTCATAACCAAACTAGTATTGCCATATCAAAATATCTTATGGTTACATAAAATCACATTCTCTAATTATGATAGTAAAACAGTTTATTAATAAAACTTAAGTTAATAAATTATTGAAACAGTAACAAATTATTAAACTATATAACATTAAATATAAATACCCTTTTTTAAAACAGACTTCTATATTTTAGCAAGAGGATATTTTCATATTTCTTTAATTTATCCATTTTATTGTAACATAATTATATTTTCTCTAACAATATAGCTATGCCTTGTCCACCGCCGCAATTAGAAGCTGCAATTCCTCTTTTCAAGTTTTGCCGACTGAAAGAAATAGGTACATACCTAATTGAATTATACAATTCATTAAACTAAATTAGATTTTCTAAACTGGCAACATTAAAAAAAAAGAATTTCAATTTGATTATACACAACACAGATGTTAAAATAAAAACGAATATTTAGAAAAAAAAATACTAGGTCCTTTCCTATGTTTGTTTAACCATTAAAGTGGCGGTTCAATACTGATATCTATTTCGTCACTAACGTATAATTGATGTTTTTTATATCTTACCGAAGTTCATGAACGAGGTGTGTTGCCATCCTCGCGCCGGTCGCAGACACTGGGTCCCCCAGCGCCAGCGCTCCTCCACTCACGTTTACCTTATTGAGGTCTAGCTTCAACTCCTCGCTGGCAATCAAAGCTTGGGACGCAAAGTTTTCGTTTATCTGCCAAAATTGTGATAATATGATGATTTAACGTAAATTGATTTTGGGTATATTATTGCTTATTTATAATATAAATTAGACTTCACCTATGTCATGTTCTTTAATACTAAAAAAACGTCTAGTGAATAAATTTTTACCGTTAATGTTTCAAAATCTTACTGGTTCATCTTATCCTTGCAATTCGTTAGCATTCTATTAAACGTCTGTTAATGTTTAAAAGTGCATAACCGAATACTTTATAAACCAATCTTACTTCATATAAGTCCACATCATCCACGGAGAGCTTTTGTTCTTCGAGCAGCTTTTTGATGACATAAACTCCTGCGATCCCATCGTCTACCGGGTCTACTCCAACACAGGCCCAGCCTGCTACCCTGGCTAACGGCTGCAAGTTGTGATTCTTTATTGATTCTTCATCAGTTATGATGAGCGCTGCTGCTCCGTCGGCAGGGGCCTAGAAAATTATTATGTAGATAGCCTTATTTATATATGTCCATAGAAGGAAACAGATCCTACTTCTTTTCTTAGAATCTGCTGGTAGTTGAAAAAACGAGCCTTATTTTCAAGTATGAAATCTAAACACAACTCCACATTTTTTTATTTAGACTAAATCTGATTTCGACGACCCCGATTTGGTATATGATGAAGGTGTAACTTACTGCAGTGTTTCCAGAAGTGATGATATCTCCTTCCAACAATCCTGGCATTTGGTTGAGATCTTCAGTCTTTATTGATGGCTGTGGAAGCTGATCGGTGCTTACAATGATCTGCTTTTTCTTTAAACTTGCTGTTAACGTCACTAACTCCTGGTCAAATACATTTGATTCTTGAGCTGTTACATGAATTTGCAAGTTGTTATATCTATATTCCAAGTACACGCTGAAGTCTGAAGCCTATTAATAATAGAAGAGCAAATTCGACAGCAGCTTTATTAGCTGAAAAAATAGAGTTATCTGCAAGGAGGTTTACCTGTCTTCCACTTCAGATGACTATGAACAGTAAACTCATCAACATCCTTCCTTGACACCCCGAACCTCTTCGCTAAGTCTTCAGCCATTCCTTGTACGGTTTTCCCAGTGTAACTGTCAGGCAACAGCCTTTGTATGTGATCTTCTAACTTGTAAGGCGTGCCTAAAGCAGTTCCGAAGCGAACGTTTCTGACTAGCATAGGTAAGGAGGACATGAGGTCAGTCCCGCCAGTTAAGGTAATCTTTGAATTGCCTATTATAATATCCTGCAATTAGAGCATACTTACATGATGATGGAAAAGTTCATAGACGGTTCACAGACAGGGATTTACAACTGTTCTTTCAGCAATTTGTATTAAGATGAATAGAGAGACTGGTTAAGTGAAGACGCTATATCTCGTTGAGTGATCCCCAAGTAGAACTATTCGTCGTTCCATTAATAACGAACGTAATTATGTCCTTACCACAACACTATTAATTATAGCCTGTAGCCCAGTTCCGTAAGCCTTGCTGACGCCCAATGCTGGGCTAATAATGGGTACCCCTGAGTAAATCCCACAGTATCTTGGCGTCTTCCCTCCATCGCATTGACTTAACTGAAAAAAGTAAATATATTATTTCATAATAATTGAATGGATTTTTTTATAGTAATGTGAGTACCAATCTACGTACAAAATTAACATTTCCAACTACTGTATTATCAATCAAAGCAGGATCTAAGTTTGCAGATTGTATAGCTTCTTTAGCCGCAGCCGCAAATACGTGTGAGGCTGGCAACTCTCGCAATGGACCGCCATAACCGCAAAATGGCGTTCTTTTCGCGCCTACTATGAATATGGCTGAAAACAGAATTAAGTAGGAATTATCTAAATCGGTTAATTATTTTTTCTTGTAAAATGGTAAGTACTCTTTTTGTTACATAATGTTTTTTTTTGTGTTCGCCTATGTACTAATTCAACTAATTTCGTTTTGTAATAGAAAATAACTTCTAAATTAAATAGGTATAAATATTCTATTTTGATATCTACTAATCATGCCTAAGCTTTGCATGACAACCGTCATTACATTTAAAAGGTGTATAAATAGTACCAAGCTTATCTAAAATAAATCCCCTCAGGTAGGTAGGTACCTAAAAATACTTAACTAGCAATAAAATGATAATTGTAAATACCTGGGGGCCTCTAAAACTTGAGTTGATAAGTAAATCTTATAATAGTTCAACACTCCACATGCATTTATCGACAGCATCGAACTACCGATAGGAACTTATCAATCTGATTATTCCCTCTAAAGTGATTACGTAAATGAAAAAAACTAACCTTTAGTAGTCGCCATATTGTATTGATAAATAAGAATAACAAAATATGGAAATGGAACGAGTGTTGTACTAAACTTGTTTTGGTACACTAATAGTTGGTAGGTTTTTGTTATCAGTTCATACATAAGCTTGTTGATACAACGATATTACGTGTTTATGGAAATTAACGATAGGTAGGTATTTCTTTTAAAAGATTGAATAATGTCTCTTTGAAAATATGTAGGTAATTTACTTAATAACTACAATATTTACTAAATTTAGCGTTTTTTGTTTACTAACTTATAAATATTTAAGTACCTACCTATCTCATGTCTGGTAGGATCATACACCTTTTTTGTAGTGGAAATCAAGAAAAGATAAAAGTATGTAATTCCAGCAAAACCGGCTAAAACGAAATTCTTTCTCTTGGCCAAGGATTAAAAAAAAAAAAAGGAAAAATCGTTTCGGAAAGGTCTTTACAAAAAAACGACATACCTAGTAACAAAAATAATTTTATTATAAGTAATTAAACACAAATATTTACAAGTAATTTGTTCAAAAATAAATACAAAAAGACGAATTGCATTTTATCGTTCTGTATAACAGTCTTGTATTGCAATAAGCTATTGAAAAAAAATAAGATTTTCAAACAGTCTCCAGGAGGAGGGCAATTCCTTGTCCGCCTCCGATGCAAGCGGATCCAATGCCTCTCTTCAGTCCTCGACGTCTGAAACAATACAAGAACATTGATAACTCTCCGATTGCCCAAAATCCAAAGTAGAACGTATGGTAGATGAGTATTTTTATCGAACAAGCGTTTCACCTGCAAAAGTAATGCCCGTTTTTGTCTTTTTTCGATGTGTTAATAGTTATTCCGCTATTCGGTAAAGACGAATCCAACAAATTAATTATCATAAAATCGCTCCACCCGTTCTTGTTAATTTTGTTACTAACTCGACTTTATTTTATATACAAAGATTACGAAAATCATTGTATCGGGTACCTGTAGCTCAACCGTTTTGTACTTGCTTACCTACTACACTGTCAATGACAAAGTGTAACCACTGTGTTCTTGATGTCCAGTCCACTGTAGGGGAAGTGGTTGTGGTTAGAAAGAAAAAGAACAATTGTTCATGATAGATACCTGAGCTCATGAGCAAGATGTGCAGTTATCCTAGCGCCGGATGCTCCCACTGGGTGTCCCATCGCTATGGCTCCACCGTTTACGTTCAGCTTGCTCTGGTTCAGCCCCAGCTCCTTGGCGCACGCCAAGGTCTGAGCTGAGAAGGCTTCATTTATCTACAGAAAAAAAAACAATTCAAGTGATAAAGGGAAATAAATTCAACTTGATAGACTGTCTTGAATGTTTTTTGGTACCATACTGATATTTTCTTGTAAATCGTTTAAAACTTAAAAAAAATGGTGTTTTGGCTCAAAATCAGCAGTTATTTCAAAGGTAATAAATAAATAAAATAAAATAATAACATTTCTCTTTTAAACAAGAGGTCACTTTCTGAAGACTTACCTCAACCAGATCAATATCATCGAGCTTCAGTCCTGTGGCTTGCAACAGCGACTGTATCGCTGGCACTGGTCCGATGCCCATGATGGCAGGGTCCACGCCCACAAACGACCAGCCAAGCAGACGCACTAATGGAGTCAGGTTGTGCTGCTTTACAGCCTCATCGGTCGCCAGGATAATAGCACCAGCGCCGTCGTTAATACCCTACAATAACAAAAAAAAACGATATTCGTTTTGCGTAAAACAATAAGACAGTGATAAATGATCACTGACTTATTGTTTTACGCAACCGCATATTTTGGCAGACACAAAAACTTTAGAACCTGACATGCAAAAACCAAATAAATGGAGGGAATTTGTCATTGTTTAAGGCCATTAACAGATGCTAATTACTTCATTGTATTTTATTCGAGAGTAAGGTAATTAAAGTTGAATATAATTATTGAACAACTTACAGAAGAGTTTCCAGCGGTGACGACCCCACCCTTCCTGAAGAGCACGGGTAATTTACTGAGCATGTCGCTATTGGTATCAGGACGAGGGTGCTCGTCAATCTCCACCACCTTCTCTAGCTTCTTCACCTTCACTGTCACTGGGGCCATTTCTGACTTAAATGCACCCTGGTCGTGAGCTAAAAATTATGAAATACTGATGGTGAAGGATTTTCGTATTTTGTGAACCGAATCAAGTACCTTACTGGCCTAGCTTTGAATTACTTCGAGTAAGTATGTAGTTTAAACTGAACAGTTACACAAATTGGAACGACATTGGTCGAAGAAAAACTGAGTTTTACTGGTAAGATAGAACAAAGAAAGTTCTAAATCAAAGTGATAAAAACCATAGTAAGAACTGAATAAATTAGGAGCACATTTATATTATACGAAGAGTGTACATATTTTTACCGGCTTTCCATCTTTGCTGGGATTGAAGAGCGAATTGATCAACTTCCAATCTTTGCAGACCATACTTCTCTGCTAAATTCTCAGCTGTCTGTGGCATAGTGAAGTTGCAGGAGGTGTCTAAAGAAGACGAAGTTAGGACATCTTCGAAGGGCACTTTGACACCCAAAGGAACTCCAAACCGAGCGTTCCTGACAACGTAGGGTACTGCCGACATGTTTTCTGTGCCACCAGCTAGAGAGACTTGGGCGGCTCCAGTCAAGATGTCCTAGAAAAGAATTCTAGGTTTGACTACGAGATATGACACATCTTTTCATGTTTCTTTTTAATGTAGTCCTAGCAAGAGTAATAAGACAGGCAACATTAAGCTGTCATTGTCATTTACTATTGTTGTATTATTTTGGTCAACATACCTGAGCACTATTTATAACAGCTTGGAAGCCGGACCCACATAGCCTGTTGACACCAAGAGCTGGCTTGTCCACGGGGATGCCTGACTTGATGGCGGCGTGACGGGGAGCTAGACCACCGTCGGATGAACCGCTCACCTGAAATTTTAACCGTGTTAATACGTGTAAATACAGCGAATTTCTCTCATTAAAATAATACCTTAAAATAAAATATGTCATAAGAAAAAAAGGTAGTTTCTACACGTTCGTTTTCTAGTAATTTTAGCAGTATTTTCGCTCTATATGAAATTTGGTTCCTAGCTGCTTTTGCTGATACCTAGAGATAGGTAAGGTCTTTTTATTATTCGGAAAACTCAACTAACCCCATAAACCTGCCCAATATTGACAGTATCAACAATTTCGGCTGCCACATTGCCGGCTTTGAGGGCGTCCTTAGCAGCCACGGCGAGCAAGTCCGCTGGGAAGACGTCTTTGAAGGCGCCTCCGTAGCGGCCGAACGGCGTGCGTTTGGCTGCTACTATGAAGATACCTAGAAAGCAAAAAATACTTTATTTAAAGTACTTAACTACACAAAGTTTACGTACGCAATTGAAGAATCAAAGTTCCACGTTAAATGTTTTTTTTTTTATATCTCACACACGGTCATCTGATCCCAAACTAGGCAGAGCCTGTGCTATGGCAACCAGACAACTGATAAACATACTTATATAGTTCTAAATACATACATATTATAGATAAATAACACCCAGACACAGAACAAATGATCGTGCTCATCACACAAAGATTCATCCTGGTCGGGAATCGAACCCACGACCTCCGGTTTAGCAGTCAGGATCACTAACCAGTAGACCAAGAGGCCCGTCAATTGAATGGGAATAGCCGCGGATTACGGTCAATCAAATATTATGTGAAGATAGTTTTTGATATAAGTAGTATTTAATATAGATTGTGCATGTTATGTAATAAGTTTGCTTGGTATTTCATAAGTTCACTTATGCGTGGTTCCTATATTTAAAAAAACGATTCTTTTTGCTTACCGACGGTAGGATTTTCTCGGTTTTGCTTAGAAAATTCTACCGTCCGTAGCAGAACGAAACGTTTCTTCAATATAGAAACCGGTCATTAGTTACAAACAATGTGACAATGTGAATAAACTGTAGGTTGATTATAATGTGGACATTGACCTCCGTATGAAAGTCCAGTAAACTACGTTTAGTCCTTGTGGGCGAGAGATAAGGTTTATATTCGTTTAACGTAGGCTTGACTGGGTTTATAGCTTGTAAACAATTATTTGTTTTACCTATAAAGGTATACATACGAATTAATGAATTAACCGCAGTACAAGAATAAACTAGGTGTTTATAAATAATCTTCATACAACAATAACCAGCCAAATCATTCAGATTTAGTTAGTAAATTACATATTGCCATATCCCATAAGGAGTTTATTCATCATCAGCACCTTAGATATCTACATTCTACATAATAGGTACCTAATTTATTATTTTTAAACTAACATTTTAAATGAAAAGTTCTCAAACGTGCGTTGTTAAGATAAAAAATACGACGACTTTCTAAAAATACCAACAATCTATTTTTTAACCTCTAAAGTGTGTAAAGTGTGTAAAGTGGCCAATAGTTGTATATTGGCCAACAAGAAACCCAAACGCGGCGGCCACGGTCAAGTTCATTAAAAATAAACAAATTAAAACAAAAATACCAACCTTTATTTATCGCAACCGCCATTATTATTCCGATCCAAGTTTGACACGCGTCAGCAACCACCGCGCTATCTATTTACACTGATATACATAGGATTATAGGTATAGTTAAAACATACAATATTCACTCGTTCATAGCTTACTTCAAAGATACACTATCTTCGTGAATTTTTATTAGATTCGCAGCGTTCGTATGTTATTGATAACTTCTGTCCAAAGTGCGGATTTTAAACCGGTTGATAATATGTACCTACAATATGTTGATGAAAGTTAAACAGGTCTTATTTAACACTAGTGGCAGCGGCCCGTCCCGGCTTCGTTAGCGCAGACATTTTAAACAGTTGGTAATAAATATAGCTTATAAGCATTTTATTTGTAAAATATTTTTTGAAGTCTGTCCAGTAGTTTTTAAGTAGGTGTATTCGTCAAGATACATACAACAAACAAACATACAAAAATACAAATATTCTTCTTCATAATTTTGGTTTAAATAGTGTAGATAAGTACTTAATTACTGTTAAAATATCCCCTGCTTAAAGTTACCCAAGCTTTAAGAAAACCATGGCAGATATACATTCTTTGATAGCTAATATCCATCGTTTATTTTTTATTCAAGGTGCCCCATGAAGTTGTAAAAATAGAAGATAAGGTATCAAGAAAAGATTAATTCTAGATATCGTTTTATATTTCATTTTGATGTTTTATAGTTACACAGTTTCCATTAGTACTGCTATCCCTTGACCGCCACCGATGCATGTTGACCCAATACCACGTTTTAATCCTCTACGTCTAAAACAAAACACACCAGTGAAAATATTTTCGTCTCGGTACATGGGTACCGCAGAAACGCACATTACCATAAAATTATGGCCTGCAACAGTATCTATGTCCCAGGAAGTACCAGGAAGAAAATATCCATAAGGATTCCTACCGACGGAACAAAATGTACACACTTATGTATATATATAATATCTTTGGACAACTCACACACGGCCTAAACTAGGCAGAGCCTTTATTATGGCAACCAGACAATTGATAAACATACTTATATATTTCTAAATACATACATATTCATCATCATACAAAGATTTGTCCTGCGTGGGAATCGTACCCACTACCTCCAGTTTAGCAGTCAGGGTCACTAACCACTAGACCAACAGGCCCGTCAATATAAGTATATCGTCTATAAAAGTATATTGTTGAGCCTATTATTTCTTAACCATACTACAAAGGGATTAATTATTTCACAAGAGAAAGTCCTAATACGATACGTTACGTCCTATGTTTGCCAAGCCCCTTACCTTAGCTCATGTGTAAGATGTGCTGCTATTCTAGCCCCGGAGGCGCCTGCTGGATGTCCGATCGCTATGGCTCCCCCGTTCACGTTCAGCTTGTCTTGGTCCACGTCCAGCTCTATTACGCTGGCCAGAGCCTGGGCCGCGAACTGCTCGTTAATCTAGGAAAAGCTTGAAATTCCTTAAGTCTCCATTCTTTCCAAAGAAGAGTGAAATATGAATTTGTTCAGCTTTTTACGGAGCATTTTGTGATAATTAATGAGCATGACAGTCACTTATTTTTTGTTCTCTAGATCAAAGTATCAGTACAAGTGGGTAGAACAACTAAACACTTAAACTACCTCCAGGTAAGTCTAACATCATTAATTTTTAAATAACTCTCTGCTGGACACAAGCCTTCTCCCTAAAATACAGGTTTTACCTCAGTCATATCAATATCACCCATCTTCAGGCCAGCAGCGTCCAACAGCTGCCTGATAGCGGGAACAGGTCCGAGGCCCATGACTCTTGGGTCCACGCCGGCTAGCGACCAGCCTGTCACTCGCACCAGCGGAGTCAGATTTTGCTTTCTTACAGCTTCCTCGCTTGCAAGGATCAGAACTGCAGCGCCGTCGTTTATGCCCTTTGAAAGATGAGGAGCAATAAAACAAATGTTGTGAAGGATCTCCTCTTGTTTTTTTTCTGTCTTTTATTATCAGAAGAAAAAGAAAAACTGCTATTTTCCATCCTTTAGACTTGATCCCTAAAAACACAAATAAAGTGACCAAAGTAACTCACAGTAGAATTACCAATAGTTCCGATCCCTCCCTTCCTGAACAAAACAGGCAGTTGACTAAGGGACTCCATCGTTGTGTCAGGTCGGGGATGTTCGTCCTTCACCACATTCACTTGTTTGTTGTCTATCACCACTCTCACTGGGGCTATCTCAGCTTCAAAAGCACCAGCTTCGTAACCTTGAAATTTTTTGCGACTCATAAGACCGGTTTTTATTGTGGTAGGTAACAACATAATGAAAACAAAAGTAAATATTTCAGTTAGTTGTACCAATTACATGTTACCTTAGACATACACAAATAGAATTTGTAACAAACCAGCTTTCCATTTCATCTGCGATCTAAACGCGAACTCGTCGGCTTGTTCTCTCTTCAGGTTATAAATCTCAGCTAGATTCTCAGCTGTTTGTGCCATTGTCAAGTTGCAATATGAGTCTACAGAGCCTGCTTTCAGGTGGTCTTCAAAGGCGGTGGCTTTGCCGAGAGGGGATCCAAATCGCATGCCTCTGACTATGAACGGTATAGCTGACATATTCTCTGTCCCACCAGCTAGAGATACTTCTGCTGCTCCTAAAAGAATATCCTGTAAAAAATGTATGTTTTGGTAATTGAAGCACCATATTTTTAGCATTTTCTAGTTCTTTTTCAGGATACATTCGTTCTCCTTCATGGAGTAAATATAGACAAGCATAGAGCGTTTACTGATATACTATACATATGTGATTTTCCGTGACGTTTATGCGAAAATATCAACGGTTCCGATATTATTAGAGTAATATTAGGTATTGAGATATTTTTAATAAAACGGTGCGCTCTGTTTTGACACTAATTTTACGATTTTACATGTTCATCTGTTTTCAACGCCAAAACACACACCAAGTACCGATAGAACATACTCGATATGCGTACTCTATAGTTTAGGTACTTATTTATTTCTCTAAGTTCTCCTTACACAACTTTTTTTATTGTTTTCGTATAAATGTTACGTATTACCTGTGCACTATTAACGATAGCTTGGAAACCAGAGCCGCACAGTCTGTGGACACCTAGTACTGGTTTGTCGTACGGCACGCCTGACCTCAAAGCTGAGTGTCGAGGCGTCAGCAGGCCATCGGCAGAGCCGCTTAACTGATACACAATAAAAATTAACAATAATTACAACAAAAAATTAAGAGGCTCCATAAAAGGGTACGGAACCATTATTGCGCGAGACCGACTCGCACTTTGCCGGTTTTTTTTTAGAATAGCGGATAAAGGAGCAAGGCATGTGCTTACCTAAGTATGGGACGGTAAGTAAACACTTCGCATTACGTTAAGAAATTAACTTTTATTCATCTCGTTCTAAAGCTTTTTGCTTGTGATACAGCTTACCGTATAGACTTGACCCACGTTAACAGTGTCCACTACATCAGCTTTAAGGCTACAGCTCCTGAATGCTTCCCTCGCTGCGGCTGCGAAGAGCTCCGACGGGAGGACATCTTTGAACGCTCGCCCCATTTTCAAGAACGGTGTTCGTTTTGCAGCTACTACGAATATACCTGAAGAATAGATAATTTTTTCTTAATAATTTTACATGATGGAAATGCAAAAGCAAAATCTTTGAATTTAGGTAAAGATGGTAAAATTAGATTTAGCAAAAAATTCTTCTGACAATTTGATATGAAAAAGTATGGAGGGTAGAGGTAAGGAGCACTCTCTCTGTATATTAAAAGTGTCCATAAAGTCATGTGAAATTATGGTGGCGCTGCCGTCAGCTGATGACGGCGTTTGAAAGAAAATAGGTGGCGCTGAAATTATAAATAAAATATAAAATAAAAATATAAATTATATTTAATATTATTTAAATATTATTTTATTTATTATTTATTTATAAACTACTCTATTCAGTACAACTACTTCTGTACTTTACTATTTCCCTTTGGCATACTTCACTTCATCAATAATCGCCAAATTCACATCGAATCATCAGTGGTCATCAGCGCCTTTTTTGTTGGTTTTGAAACTATAATCTAACAGCTTATCATGGACACTTTTGAAAGTGAAGGCCCATATGAGAAAGTGCTCCTTACCTCTACCCTCCATATGAAAAAGACTTACCCTTCTTCAATACGACCGCCATTTTTAATCACGAGAAAGAGGGACAGATATATTTTATTATAATAACCACTACTTTTTGGTAATTATATTATTGGAATAGATTGGAATTAGTTTTTACACGTATGCAGCAGACCACACCATAATGCTCTTTCTAAAAATTTACATAAATACCTATTACCGAAGATGGTCGTTATCTTTTTCAAATATTTGAAACACAGTGTTAATCTACGAGGGTTATGATAATCTTGTTTTCAATAGGTACTCTCTCTGTGTATATACAGCCAATATTTATATAGTACCTAAGACATGGTCTTATATCTTGAATGCATTTACGTAAATTGATCTAAGTAAACTCGCAATTAGGTAAGCTAATAATTAGACCTACATGCGAAATCAAAAACAATCGTATCGCAAAAAAATAATAAGTACCTATGTAATGGGTACTTATGCTAATCTATGCAATTAAGTTCACATTCAGGATTTGATTAAGTGTTCTAAAAACGAATACTACATAAATTAAAACTGTTTAAATTATTGCCAAAGATTAATAAAGATTACCTATCTTAATGATCATCTACTATTGTTTTACTAGACGTATAATGTATGATTTAACTATTTATTTTTCTACAAAAAAAAAACAAAATATATATAGCTACAGCTGTTGTCTGCAGCTGCGCCCGCGTGGGTTTCGGTTATCGAGGTAAATATAGCCTGTCTTTTCTTGGGATCCAAGCTTACCTCATACAAAGTTTTATCAAATTCGGTTCTGCTTTTTAGCCTTGAAAGCGTAACAGACAGAGCTTCGCATTTATAATATTAGTATGTAAATAGGGATTGGTCGATTTTCCACAAACTGTTTTTTTAAGAAAACATTTGTTATGACCTAGAAAATTGTTTGTTTAACGCGTTATAATTGTTTGATTAAAGAATGAAGTATAAGGAGCGGGTGGACCACGACCGGAGACTGAACCAAATTAATTTCCATACTAACTTTTTCGGCCAAAAGAACCGGAGCCGAGCGTTTCTTCCTTCCCTTTATGTGGGAGCAGGCGGGAAAGCATTTGAAATCTACCTAGTACTCCTCTACATTAGGTTTATTCCCTGCCTAGGCCAGAGTGTTCGCTTTGGTTGCAGTAAGAGATTCGTGTGTCAAAATTTAGTTTGCAACAATCTTGCCACTCTTTTTTGTATCATCGAGAATCGAAACCACACAATCTCTTGCAGAACCATAGGTACTTACTATCACCGTATTACTAAATAAATCATTCACAAATCCGCTTAGTTTCATCAAAAATTAATTTATGTAAAAATTTGAAGTAAACGCTGATACAAAAAAGAAGGTTCTGACTATTTAGCAGACACTCGACTCGGCGACGCTCATCATAGAAATATTAATAGGTTCTTTTAATGATGTTCAAAGCTCAAGAGCTTTTTTTTTATTGTTTTTGCGTCGTGGCTTAAATGGGTCTGAAGCGTAAAAATAAATAAAAACAACTCATGTCATGGTGTAAATTCACCAGTTTTTAGGGTACCGTACAAAAATAAAACAATTGTTTTTTTTTAACATATAATTAAATAACCTCCAAAAGATAATACTCCTTAAAATAAACGCTATCAAAATATTATTGACTTAGGATACAATTTGATATTATGTATGTACATTTCGGTAAATATTTGATTAACAGCATACACTTATAAACAGGGACGAATTACATGTTTAATGTTTAAGTATATATAAAAAACAACTTATATACATTCCGAAAACGAAAATTATTTAACCACAGTTCTTTGATTTGGTTCACTCATTCAATCGCTCAATGGTTCACTCATTCATTAGCTCAGTGGTACACTCGTTCAGTGTAGTTCAGACGACCTCCACCATAAGTGCGATGCCCTGTCCTCCACCGATGCAAGCTGAGCCGATTCCACGCTTCAGGCCGCGGCGTCTGTTGGTATAAACAATATTTATAAATAAATAAATTTAGACAACATCACATACATTGCTCTAAACTCAAAGTAAGTAGCTAGAGCACTTGTGTTATAGAATCAAAGACAACGAAGTTGTGTTTGTGTGGTACCTTCGTACGTACTTTCTACATTGGCCCGTCCGAGGATCTAATCCAGGACCTCAGAGCCGAGCGACACCTTGAAAACCGGTGTCTACGCCACTCGACCACGAAGGTCGTCAATACTATTTAATTTTAACCGTTTAAGCTGGCAACGTCGCATTTCTAGAGGTTAATTGTAATAAAAGAAAACTACTAGTACTATTGTTCAGCCAAACTCTAGACTGTACTTCTATTAATCCAGTTAAGTAGGCAAGATTAGATGCATATTAAATGTACCAAAGACAATATTTACTAAGCAATGGACAGCAATAGGCAGACATAAGATTAGGTGCAATATATGACAATTCAAGTTACTTTAAGACTAGTGGCGAAGATATTAATAGTATTTTTGTTTTTCAAGTAAACCTAGAATGGCCAACTTTGAACAGTCTACTTGGATTTGTGTCCATTAAAATATCAGGGCCTAGCCTGTAATTGTCTTAATTAAGTACGATTTGTTTATTTGTTTTTCGAGGCGCAATTAATATAATAAACGTACCTAATATGGAAAGTTGGTGATCAATGTTGTTAATGTGCATTGTTTTTTATCGACTCCCAAAAAACTAGGTATTATATTCTGTGTTCATGAATTTTAAAAGATTTCTTAACCTACAATGCCAGAATAGTCACATTTACATAGGTTGATATACAGTATGTAACAAAAACCCTATCCGATCCAATAAAGGCGTATTCCTGGTTCAACATACGTACTAGAAAAAATGTCTCGCTCAGGCGGCTTCTTTGATACAAAACTGTAGGTAGTACACATGAACTTTGTCAAGCGATCAGTGTTGCCTTTGATCAGTTCTAATTATATTCACCAGGGACAAATAATAATCTAAAATTCATTCAATAGTTACGTACATGTGTAGGTACGCAGTACGATGCCGAATAATACTCATAAGGATATGCTGTATTGGACAGCTATGTTCTTTCAGATTAGAATCATTATGGTTAAGAGATTGGTATACTGTAGCAGATGACATCACCTGAGCTCATGCACCAGGTGTGCTGTGATACGCGACCCGGAGGCTCCGAGCGGGTGTCCGAGCGCTGTAGCTCCACCGTTGATGTTCAGCTTCTCCATGTCCAGCTTCAGGGCCTTAGCGCAGGACAGCGTCTGCGCGCAGAATGCCTCGTTGATCTGTGAAAGAGATTATGTTATTAGGTGATAGTTTACATAAAATATGTCCTATCAGGATTATAGAATAAAAATGCTTGTTTTACGCGTCTTTTCAGCAAATAATTAGGAAGACTTGTCTTTAAACAATTAGATATTTTATGTAAGAAGTTAGATGTCTTCCTTGAGAATTGGAAAGAAGCGGTGCAGAGCCGAGATCGATGGAAGAATCGGAGGAAGTCTTTTGCCCAGCAGTGGGACAAAACACGCTAATAATAGAAAAAATTATGTAAGGCGAGCAATGCCGCTCAAAAGTTTGTTGAGTGTGAAACTAATCGGACGATCCCGAGAATATGCGTGAGTAAACCGTTAATATTATAATATCTATGTATTTATAAACTGTTTACTTAAATAAAAACAACGACACTTATCAGCTATATCTACAAAAATCATTACAATCTCACCTCAATCATGTCGATATCTTTGAGGCTCAGTTTGGTGACGTTCAACAGGTTCTCGATGGCGGGCACGGGACCTACTCCCATGATGCTGGGGTCCACTCCTACGTAGGACCAGCCCACCAGCCGCGCGAGGGGCTTCAAGTTCTTGGCGGCTTCCTCGCCGGCTAGAAGAATGGCGCCGGCACCGTCGCTGATACCCTAAAGGAGGATAAAGATGCAAATGTTCGGTAGGCTTATTTTGATGATCAGTCATCTTCAGTTTCTGGAAGTCTATTTGCTGGACTGATATCGGCGATAATAAGACTAAACCTCGGTTTTCGAAAGGTTGTTAAATTTATTCCGTTGTCTAATCTAGTAAAAACTATAGTGATAGTTTGCTAAAACACTAAAAACCAATAAATATATATTTGTGTAAATAATTAATTATATGCGTGTAATATAATGTAACTTGTAAGTAAAGTAATAGCACTTGATTTGAAAGATATTTGTTATTTTTTTTAAATCAAGTTATTTTTTGCTATATGTTTATATTTGTTCTTATTGGTCTTTAAGTCTTTCAGAACCTGACCCGGGTCTTACTAGGTGTTGTCTCAATAATTTAATCATTTAATTACTTTGACGTGACTACGTAAATTGTTATCATAATAATTGACAAAGTATACAAAACAAAAGTGATTAAATTCAAAGAATATTCATGACTTTCATTTTTTACAACTGAGTACAACAATGTGAGATAATATCTCAGAAATATATACCTACTCAATTACATAATAGGGATGTTTCCTGGGTATGAAAAGTTAAAATTTATTTAGTCCGTCCGTTAGATAATAAAAAAATATTAGACACGTATTTTTTCTTTTATCAAAACAATAAAAACTTACAAAGATACAGCGCTTTAAAGTTTCGGAGTGGGGGCTTATGACGCCACGCCGTGGTAAAAATTGTAGCGAGGAGTGACGTCACGCGTAATTTGCGTTCTCTGTATTTTGATAATTTTTTGTTTGTAGGAAAAAAGAAAAAATACGTGTCCAATAAAATTCATAAATCTACCAGACGGACATTAAAAAAATAAATAGGAAACATGCCTATTGTATACAACACTGGCTGATCGGGGCCAGCATCACCAAATAAATATAAAAAAAGTCGTTTTACAAAAAGTTTTAATTTGGATTTTTGCTTTTATATTTTTTTCTGAATGTGCCTTTCTCAGGTGATCCGATATAATCCGTGTTTTTGGAGTAGTTGTAATGTTAAACTTACGGAAGCAGTTCCAGCGGTGACGAGTCCCTCCTTCTTGAAGACGGGGGGCAGCTTCTTGAGGCCCTCGATGGTGGTCTGCGGGCGAGGGTGCTCGTCCATCTCCACCTTAACCTCCTTCTTCTTGATGGTCAGGGTCACGGGAGCTAGTTCACCCTTGAACACGCCGGCGTCGTGACCTTTTGGGAACATAGAAGATACATTATTACAATTCTTACCAACTCTATAGATTGTTGAAGTATTTAATTTTTATGTTTGTTTGCTTGTACTTTCTATCAAAAAGCCTCAAGAGTTTACAAGTTTCGTTTTTGGTTCAGCTTTGGGATCTTTAATAATATATTCTATGAACATAACGAAAAAGCCCAGCATTTTAACTTAAAACAATACCTAAGCAGTACCTACACGTAGGACGTTGCAGTTCTTAGATAAGATATTTAGTGGTATGTAAAAAAGAGTAAAAGAGAATAAGCTCTCCGTACTTACTGGCCTTCCACCTCTGCTGCGACCTCAAAGCAAAGTTATCAACCTCATCCCTGGTGATACCGAACTGTGCTCCGAGCTTCTCAGCCGTCATGCCCATGGGAAGGCCGCAGTAGGAGTCAGTGAGGCCGGCCCAGAGCGTGTCCTCGAAGGCGTAGCTGGAACCTAGCATGGTCCCGAATCTCACATTCCTGACCGCGAAGGGAGCTTGCGACATGTTTTCAACGCCGCCAGCGAGAGAGATCTTTGCTGCGCCAGTGATGATGTCCTACAGAAGCAAGGACATTGAAATTTAAGAATGTATTGATAAAATGGTAGAGTAAAGCTGAGTCGTAAAAACTGAACACGAGTTCTTCTGCGTGATCTAGTGGTTATGGTTACCTGTGCGCAGTTGACGACGGACTGGAAGCCGGAGCCACAGAGCCTGTTAACGCCAAGTACGGGCTTTTCCTTGGGTATGCCCGCCTTTAGTGCGGCGTGCCGAGGCGTGTAGATGCCGTCAGTTTGAGATGCCTGCCCGAAAGAGAAATCGTAAGAAAAGAAACCACCGCAAATCCAGTTTCTGGATAAGAGTAAGATTTAAATCTAGTTGCTAAATCTTCTCTCTGTATACTCTATTTTCTTTTTCAATCTCACAATTGATAAAACATGTTTTCTTCTGTTTGTCATTATGGCCAAATCGATGGATCAACGACTTCTAAAAGTCAGTTGACTTGTTGGCGGAAGGGGTAGTTGGGCCAGTGTCTAGCAATGGACTAGAATAGATCTGCGTCCTATAGGCCAAGTCTACTCACCGACATGACCTGTCCCACGACGACAGAGTCGACCTGTTCGGGCGCGACTCCAGCCTCCTTGAGGGCCGCTGTGGCCGCGATGGTCTGCAGCTCAGTGGCCGACGTGTTGCGGAACACGCCGCCGAATGTACCGAATGGCGTACGCTTGGCACCCACGATGAATATACCTGGTCAGACGGAAAGATGTTTATAATATTTAAGTTTTGATCACTTGTCGTTTCGACTAGGTTGCACCGGCCCTCGTTGCAAGTAAAACATGGAATGGAACGCGATAGGTTAAAAGTTAGTGTCAAAAACTTTAATCTATGACGCCACATTATGTATATGCTATTACATAGAGGATAAATGCGAGCTTTTTGAAGATATCAAATCCTACAGTAGAGGATATAGTTATAATAATTATTATTTTTATGGAAGACTTTTCTCAAACCGAAATACTTACCTATTTAACCTAGTATAAATTTGACAAACAATCGACTTTTCTTCTCTTTATTAGAAATGGAAGGAACAATTTATTGCCTAGTTTAGCAAATATCTATTGCGCTAAAAGGTTTATTTTGGGCATATTGTCGTATTATATCGTACTTGGTACATAATACGTTAAATAGCGCCTGATAAACAATCCAAGATTATTTAACACACACGACATTATTATTTAATCCTATAAAATCCTACGATACTATAAACTTTATATTCAGTCGAATATAAGTTGCACTTTGAACATAAATTACCAGTATTTATTAGTTTATTAACAGTAAACAACTGAATAAGTATTTTAAGGATATCATTGATTGATCTTTTATTAAACTTACAATTAACAATGTTCTTTTTTTAGGATTTCGTACCAAGAAAAAAGGAATACCTACTTACAGGATCACTTGGTTGGCCGTCCGTTTGTCTGTCAAGATTTTTTTTTCTTAGGAAGGCATAGTGATAACTATCGTGTTGAAATTAATTTCAAATACTTATTTCTACGAACTCTGGGCACTTCCCGTCGATCTAGAATCACGAAACTTGGCATGGTGTTAGGTCTAACGAAACAAGTAAAGAAATAAATCCATAAAATAATATTTTTTGTTCTGAAATATAAAAAAAAAAAAAAAAAAACATTTTTGCAATAACGAATTTATATTTACAGTTGGAAATTTGAAAGATTCATACATCAATGTATGAGAAAACATTTTAACCACACAGTTAAGTTAGCTTTTTATCGTTTTCAACGGAACCCTCGGTGCGTTTACTTTATAATCCTATCATTGACCTACTGCTGGTAGGTAGGTCAATTTTAGGATGTTAATGACCACGGAATACTTATATAAATATCTATTTCGTGTTAATGACCATCATTCTACTAATAAGTATCTTTAAAAGCGAAAAGTGAAAATGGATGCTTGTTATTTCGCGCAAAAATTACTGAAAATTTTACATAGGTACATCTATACTTCTATACTAATATAATAAAAAGAAAGATTTGTATGTATATGTGTATGTATGTAACGAATAAACTCAAAACTACATTAGGTACAACTACATCGAATGCTACATTATTCCAGATAAGAATAGGCTAATAAAATATGTTGAAAAAGGTTAGGGGTTCGTATGAAAACTTCGGTAATGTAACTCAAGGTGTGAAAAAGAATACCAAAATGTTTAAAAATAGATGCGAAACCGGGGCGGGCCGCTAGTAGTTTATAACCCGGATTAACACATGGGATTTAATTAGTTAAGAGTATATAATAAAGTTAAGTTCGTATGTGTATATATATTTTTTCTTTCATAAATAAAATGATATTAATCAAACCGAATGAGTCCACGGTAACTTGAATTACGCGGATAACACCGCGGGGCCCAGTTATTGTATTTAAATAATTATTTTTATTATTACATACCTACTTAAGAAGAATACCATACTGTAGGTAGGTGCCTAAGAATAGAACAGAATGAACCAAATATGTTTCCCTTGACCTATCTTAACATTTGGCATCAATCAATCTGCCATCGTTCATTTCAATTCATTCTAATGAGCCTAACAACCAACAGTACCTACGTCACAAATGGTTACATTAGGTACCTAGGTACAATCTTAAAGTGAGTACCTACCTACTTGTATCATTTTAAAGGAGACTTTAACTTTGATTAATTATTGTATCTTACGTAATACTTACATATTTTATGTTGTTGACCAATACCTAAGTACTTCTAGCGTTTTTCCGGCTATTATTCTCATAAAAATATTTTGCAGCAGGCATGCAGGCTTATAAGCAAAACGCGGGACGGGTTTCCGACTCTTTGGACTACAAAAAGAAATTAAGTAATAAATGCCGACAAAAGATATTATGAATAGGTTTGTTTGTTATGATAAATGTTACCTAATCTATAAATGTATTATGTGATAAAGGTTTGAAAATATGATAAGATATTATTAATAATGATATCGCGGAGGCCTGGCGACAATTATTAAAAAGCAAACCGCCTCCATTTTGACAACAGCTGTGTAAGGTAAGGACTAAGCTTTCAAGTTCGGTTGCAGCGACGCTAATTCATGGGACAACAATAACATTCAAATGTACAAACTCTAAACGTAGTGTCGTTAATGAAAGATAAAATTAAAAAAAATCTGCGAGTCTGACTTGCGCACCGAGGGTTCTGTACAAAGCTTGCTGATCGTCACGGTTAATTCTGCTTCAAATGATCTGACCTCTCATACTTCGATGTATGAGACTATTAAATTTCCAACTGTAAATAGGTATAAGTTTGTTATTGCAAAAAGGTATTTTTTATTTAAAAAACTACAAATTCACAATTTTTCCTTTACTTGTGACGTTAGACCTAGCTTTACGGCAAAATTCGTGATTCTAGGTCGACGGGAAGTACCCTATACATTTTGATTCCCTTAAGATTGTCGAAATATATGTTTTTTTGCGGCATAAACGGCCGTATATTCTTTTTACGTTACTTTAGAAGTTGCATAGCTTCAAGGAACTGTAGACCTGAGTAGGTATATGGTTTTAATTTCAACTCGATACCTCCACGCGTTCCTGAGATAAATGGTCTTGACAGACAGGCGGACGGACAACAAAGTGGTCCTATAAGGGTTTCTCTTGTGGAACAGAACCCTAAAAAACTGAAAATTAATTTGCTGCTTTGAACAAAGAATGTGCATTTTTAGCGTTGAGTCAATCGGGTGGTTGCAGTTGTACGAAGTACGAAGCTTTTTTTATAAGCGTTATCGCCCTGCCCGGCCTCCCCCACCTGTTGCTGGCGGGGAGCTCGGCTCTTGTGCATAGTTGACAGCATGGCATAATGAAGTATATTATTATATAGTTGACAGCATGGCATAATGAAGTATATTATTATGCCATGGTCAACCATGACCAGACTTGACAGATAATTTATGTTCAAACGTCACCAGAGACGAGATTTGACTCAGACCCTCTGAACCTGAACTGAATAAAACTACGTGAAGTAGTTATACCTACCTATTGTACTTGTATGCTCACAAAGCTCGCGAGATTTAAAAGGTCGGTATATTATACCTACCTACTTCATCAGATTTGTTCTGTAATTCTGGGCGCAGAGTAGGTACATTCTGGATACCGCCAAAATACAATATACACAGTAAAATAAAATAAACAACTTTAATTGTTTGCTTCGTTAAATTAACTGTAATAAAATACTTACACAGTAAAATAAAAAACTTTAATTGTTTGCTTCGTTAAATTAACTGTTATAAAAACACACACAGCTCAAATGCTGCATGATAAATCGGACTTTAGTCAACCTAAACTCAACTCTATCTCAGTCAAGAATTGGATAATACTGAACTGGATAATAAAATGTTGCGCACACGCCGGTCAATAACCTCGTAACATTGAACAACTTTTAATCAATTACGGTATATTCAATAATCTTAAGTCATTTTCATAAAAGACTTAAATAATTATTAAGTAATTTCTCTAAACAAAGTTGTTTGTAAAAACTTTGGAATTTGACCCCGCCGACAATTTTCAAATGTCTGTATTGTTACAAGCTTTTAGGTTCAATCCTGGTAATTAGATTATCTTACCTTTTGCTGCTACAGACATTTTTGATTTATTATATTACAAAATATATTAAATTAAATATTAAAACACGTCACCAGCCACACAACACACTCTCTCTATGAATGAGTGAACATTGAAATTGAAGATTGAACCACGATTGAACTAATTATTTCCATTACGTTGCTGTTTCAGCTGTTTGTATGTAGACCGACTGAATGGGCTGATAAGAAAAGTAGTAATTGAATGATTAGCTGATAATTGAACGAACTAGTGTTACAAGATGTAAAAATATGGTGTTAAAAAAGAAATCAATATCTAAGTCACTTAAAAAATAAGTAATACAACTTAAAATAAGGTTTTCAATAATGAACAAAAACGAAACAACGGCTGCCACTGTCCATATTTTATATTTGTGAAAAACAAGAAAGGCTATACTAATTAGAACAAAAAAGTTATAAATATTGTGTAGTAATATTTATTGAATTTTACCATGCAACACTAATTCTGACGGCTGAATTCACGACAGCGTAGAAAAACTATAATTTCTTTATTTATCGCAAAGAATGCTTATGCAATGAGCGATGGTAGATCTGTGAGTGGTCAACTGAAGAAGTTTGTGTTTCGTGGCAAATCTTCGACTAACGGCGACACTCGAGGTGAATATTTGGAGATAGTCATACCGGAGCTTCTTACGGCTGGCTACTCGTTCTACACGTGGCCGTCGGCGCCGCTATTAGCTTGGTATTTGTGGACACAAAGGCGGCATTTACGTGGACTCCGCGTTCTAGAGCTCGGCTGCGGCACTGGCCTGCCGGGAATCCTAGCCGCCAAGTGTGGCGCCCGTGTTACGCTCACTGACAGTGTCGCTTTACCGCGGTCCCTGCGGCACTTGTCTGCGTGCTGCGAAGCCAACGGCCTTGTTCCTAATAGAGACGTAAAGATCCTTGGACTAGCTTGGGGCTTGTTCCTATCAGAGGTCCACGCCTTACGACCCGTAGATTTGTTACTAGCATCAGATTGTTTTTACGAACCCTCTCAGTTTGAGGAAGTGTTAACAACTGTAGCTTACCTACTAGACGGCACTGACGCGCGATTTTTATGTTCTTACCAGGAACGCAGCGCGGACTGGTCCATTGAGGCTCTGCTGAAGAAGTGGGGACTGAAGGGAGCTCTCCTGGATTTGGACTCTTTGAGTGAGAGTTCAGGTGTCGACTACAGAGCGTTGGTCGGAGATCGATCTTTGCATTTACTTGAAATAGTCTCAGTCTAAGGTTATGGCCAGCACAGCAAGAGCAGCTCGCCTATATGTGGGCAATCTACCCTGGACAGTAGGTCATCGTCAACTCAAAGAATACTTTGCCCAATTTGGTCCAGTACAGAGTGCTAGAGTAGTATTTGACCGTTCCACAGGTCTCAGTAAAGGTTACGGATTCATAGAGTTTGCGAGTCCCTCTTCCGCAGCAGATGTCTCCAACAAGCAAGTACATACACTAGAGGGATTGAACTTAACTGTACAAGTTCAGAATAGTTAAACACACAGCCATAGTTAGTATTTATAATGGCTGAAGCACTTCCAGATTACCCAGACTCAGATTTCTCTGATGATGACCAGTCACCTTTAGACATATCTTTTAGCAAAGCAGCTGATCACGTCAGGAAACTGACCAGCAAGTTAGATAACACCCAACTTTTAGAACTGTATGGTCTCTACAAACAAGGAACCGATGGTACATGTAACACACCCAAGCCTGGTTGGCTGGATGGTAGAGGCCGCAGGAAATGGGAGGCCTGGAGGGCTGTCGGCGATATGCCAAGTGAAGAAGCTAAGCACAAGTATATAGCTCTAGTACAGAAGTATGCTCCAGAGCTAGCAGAACTATCTGATGACGGGATGAAAGAAGCTTGGGTAGCAGTGTCTTCAATGCGTAAATCACCAGAACCAGAGCTGATACATAATGAGTTATCTATCTTGGACGCCGCGCGAGAGAACTGCCCGGGGCGCATCACAGAGCTCTTGGCCAAGCACCCTGAACTGCGTCACGAGAGTGATGACGACGGCCTAACAGCTCTGCACTGGGCGGCAGACAGGAATGCTACAAAAGCATTACAAGCTCTGTTAGATGGCGGATGTAACGTCGACATTACAGATGAAAGTGGTCAAACTGCATTACACTATGCAGCATCCTGCGGCCATGTTGAGTCAACCAAGTTATTACTTAACGCCGGAGCTTCTTTGTTAAAAGATGAGGACGATTGCACACCATTAGACATAGCTGCCGATGAGGACATAAAAAAACTTCTGGAAGGTGCTAAGTAGTATAAGGAAGAACTTATGAAGTTTATAGAGGCAGGAATGTTTTCATGTAATTTTCTATTTAGTCGAAAATGTAAGTTTAGTTGAATAACATTCTTGCGTCTGTAAAGTTCCTATGCCAGTTTTAGTTAGAATTAACATTGGGTTCTTGTAGTTATTCGTAATAATAAACACTGAATATTTTTTGTTTGTTTTATTGCCAACCATACACACCACACTTCAACAGTTAATTAACAAATATTCTTTATTCATTTGTAGTAAACAATGAGTAGACAAATAGATTACACATAAATGTAAGAACCAACTTCAATGAAATTTATATGGGAGCACCTCTGAGGTAATATGGGTGGGTACCCTATGGATGACAAAAGGAATTTAAGCAATAATAATACAACAAAACAAAAAAACCTTCGAATTGTTAACAATTTTTTTTCTGGTCATTATCTTTAGGATACATAATCATAAAATATAATTATAATGATTTTAGAAAACATTGTATTCTCTAAAGGAGAAAAAAGCATTTTATTTATTTTTGAGGATTTATCGTAAGATTAAAACAATAAATTATCATTTATTTCTTTTAAAAATACCACACAAAAACCTAAGGTACTTCCAGCATGTCATAATAGCACGGCATCTCTTAATGTTTTTAATAGGTACAGATTATTGATGAAACAGAAAAGGTTTAGGTAGCAATTTCCGTACACAAATGTAAACATAAAACGACCGTGCTTTTTTTATAATAATTCAGTACCAGCAGGCTTATTTGCTATCTCTAATTGACAACCCAAGCGATGTTCACAGGATGAAAGTAACGGTAAAAAAGCAAATTTAGTATCGGCTAAGGTCGGTGACCTACTACATTGTAGTAGATTTAGTTGGTCATCGACGTCAGAAGATACAAAATTTGAGGTTTTACACTGTTTTTCTTAAAGCGATTATCGCTTTAGTTGACAACCGCCTCAGTGAATAACTTCGCTGTTAGATAAATCCTGGTAGATAACTGATACAATCTAACACTTATCCAATCGTAATACGGAATAAATTTCAATATAGAAGGAAGGTAAATTGCTTTAGGATAATGAGAATATAGGTACCTACTACCTATATTAAACTACACTGAAGCAGACTTTTTCGTATTATTCACTAGAGATTATTGCTTACTAAACAATGAAATTCCAACTAAATACACACATTATAAAATCTAAATAACATAGTTTATCAGTCGTAACCTTATGTAGTTACTATTCAAGTTTCTAATATTATTTACAGGTAAAACATTACAGTGGGTAACACAGTAATAATAATTAGGTATAATGTTCGCAGATATATTAGCAAGTAGGTATAATAAGAACTACAAACATATTGTTATCTCTCTTTCTCTTTGCCTTTCATGCATAGTTGTATCCTGTTCACTCTAATGGCAACTTTAGGCATAAGTGCCAGACATTTTGCCTGACCTGACGCGGGCATGAAATCATTAATTTTGTTGTGAAAAGTGATAAAGCTATTTATCTATATAGCTTCATCTTTTTCAAACTTCATTTTACCGCCTCTATACATTACAATTTCGTACAAATGATATAACATTAAATAACTATAATATTATTAAGTCTACAATGCAAAATTATTGCTTAAATTCAAGCTACAATTAAAACTTCTTTAAGAAAATAACTTTTATGATTCTTACCTAATATTATATAAATATTACATTATATTTTAAATACCTAGTTTATTTATTTATTTCTGTTTTATTGGAAGAGTTGCTGTGTCGTATTATAAGAGTATACCAAGTTCACAAACTGCTTGAAGAGTTTGTGGGCTTTTTCGCAAGACATATTTGCCTCTAAAGTATTTACTCGCGAATACTTAAACACAACTAAGACGTCCTTGAATGTTTGCACCTTAAAGCGAAAGAGACAGCATGAGACAAACAGCGACTTAGATTTGAGTTGCGTTTGAATATCCGGCCATCAAAAGTAGGTAAGTATGGTAGGGGTCGTGGCGGCCCAGTGGTTCAACAAACGTATTTATATGCACAAGGTTGCATGTTCGAAGTCGAACCCACCCAGACAAGTACTAATGTGCCTTTTTTAAAGTTATATGTACTTTCTTAATTATTCTAAGACGTCATTGACAATCGATGAAGGAAAACATCTTTTGAAAACCTGGATCCCATAGATTGGAATCTGAAATCGCCAACCCGCAATGAGCCAGCGTTATGATCAATGCTCTAGACTTCTCTACATGAGAAGAGGCCTGTGCCTAGCAGTGTAACGTTTATAGGCCGTTATTATAGTAGGTAAAAAGTACCACAGACACAAATCTTGGCCTTATTTAGGTGTCACTTCTACCCTCACGTGAGTGGGGTCATTTTATAAAGCCCAGAGCATATTTGAATCTTTCATACGTTATATTTTACAATGGAAGGCAATTATTAACTTAAGCAGTGTGTCTAGTTTAAATATATTTACAATTACTATCACATTCAGATATTACAATTTAATATTTTATTTTGTGCTTTATAGTATAAAAGATGGTAAGATTTTATTTTGAAAAAATATATTGTGTTATTTGAATATAACTACTTAATTATTATAGGAGCTTATTTTAATATGCAGCAGAGATAATATTTATAGATATTTTAATCTAACAATTTATAATATAAGACTGCTTATACTTATTGTGTTTTTGAGTTGTTTTACAATTTCATAATTAGACATTTTAATATCATGTGATCAAGAATTACTTAAGAACAATAATATTTTTACCTAAAATTATTGCTGTTTGTACAAGATAAAGGTATTCATAATAGGGGAGCAGAAGTTTATGAAAAGGAAATATCTATTTAGTCCACCAGATAGATAAAAAAAGAAAATAAAAACTCGTATTTTTTCTTTATCAAATCAATGAAACATGACAAAGTTAAAGCGCTTTAAAGTTCTGGGGTTGGGGTTTTTGACGTCACTTGCGGGTAAAAATTGTAGCTACAAGTGACGTCACGCGACATTTCCATTCACTGTAATTTCCTCAACGTTTGTTTAATTAACAAAAAATACGTGTGTAATATTTTTTAATATCTATGTGACGAGTAAATAAAAAATAAATAGTCCGTTCCCCTATTCTAGATCACATGATCTTATCACATCTTAGTTACAACATGTGGTATATATAAGTCACAACGATACGTGCTATGAGTAGTTTATTAATATTACCAGAGGCTGTGTGTGTATTTCAACTAAAATTACGGGCATGTTGGTCTAGTAGTTAGTGATCCTGACAGCTAAACCGGAGCTCGTGGGCTCGTGTGATGAGCACGATCATTTGTTCTGTGTCTATATGTAATTTATCTATAATATGTATGTATTTAGAAATATATATTATATATTTCTAAATACATACAACTGATAAACATACATATTATGTATGTTTATCAGTTGTCTGGTTGCCATAATGAAGGTTTTGCCTAGTTTGGGATCAGATGGCCATGTGATGGCAAGTTGTCCCAAGATATTATAGATATTAACTTTCAACATTACCTACTGTTATAATTATTATTATTGACGCTCGGTCACACTTCACGATTCGGTGCTAGTGGCAGCGAAAAAAACAAACTGTATAGGTGTCAATGGGTGCTACCGTGTATCCCACCAACAAACTATAGAATTTGACATTTCCAACATAAAGTGCGACGGTGCGACTAGCACCTCAGGTGGAGAAATTGCTAACCGTAGCATTGACAGGAGCTATAAATAGTATACTGTAAATACAACGACCTCCGTGGTCGAGTGGCGTACACACCGGTTTTCAAGGTGTCGCCAGCTCTGAGGTCCCGGGTTCGATCCCCGGCCTAGTCAATGTAGAAAACCCCTTTTCTAAATTGTCTTGGGTCTTGGTGTTTGTGGTACCTTCGTTGTCTCTGGATTCCATAACACGTGCTTTAGCTACTTACTTTGGGTTCAGAGCAATGTATGTGATGTTGTCCACATTTATTTATTTTATTGATGGTATCTTGCTTTTATTCACGATTATTGGAAATTCGGGTTCGAAGCTGTAAATTACGAGTAGATATTATATGTGCTGTGCCGGCGAAACATGATGAACTCTTCTGACAATTTAACAAATTTATATACTGTATTTCTAATAAATAAAAAATATTATTACTATTAATAATAAATTAGTGTACACGTTAGCTGACAATTAAGGATTTCGGTCTCGCAACAAGACAGTAGGTGCCGAATATATCCCGTGATCAGTCGATTAATGTGTTTCATATCTGTACTAGTCAGTAGTCACCATAAACCACTCACCTAATTTTAAATAAAATAATAAATTAAATCTAAACTTACAAGTACCTTTATACATTTTTAGAAAACATACCTAATAGCTAGAGTAATAAGATATAATTTAGTGTGTTTTATCAAGTTATTGCAACTTTACAATCAAATAATCGTTTATTTGATTATTTGAGATTTCCTTTGTATTGATGGTATTCTCATCACTGAGCCAGCAGGCTAAGTATTTCTTATACTCAACTTAATGTCGTCGAACAAGTCAAGAGCATCAATTACTTATAAAAAATCTGATTAACTTATAGGTTTATGGTACAACATGACTTGTTCTGTTTATGCCTTTCATATAAAATTGGTTTAGGACATCGTAATACAAAAATTCTTATACAAAAAGGACACATCCTGTACTAGTTCAGTAACATTGCACCTCTGCAAGCTTTCATTGCTCCCTTACGTCTAAGTTTGTTTCGCAGACGCGTCAGACCTTGCGGCGCAAGACTCTGAGAGTGCGTCAGACCCGTGATAGTTATCCTTTGTCTTCCGGATCAATATTTACGCTGATCGTTGTTTTAAATCAATCGACATTAAAATTATCAACTATTTTTAGTAGGAAGAAACCATTTTATAATAGGTTAATTAATTATAGTAGGCGTTAGTCAAGAAACCTCGTAGATAACATTTATCTAGAACACAACCTACAACAAAATTGTTTAGTTCACAACTATTAACCTAATATGAAACCAGTAACTTCAGCAGTTTATATAAAAAGGACACAATAATTCTGAAGAATAGTTCAGTAAATTTGCACCCTGACTTCTCGGCCTCAATCGCGTCAGACCTGCGGGTGCAAATCCCGGAGGCGGCGTGGGCCTTTCACAACTATTAATCTAATACAAAAATGTCATATTACAGTTCACCAGTAACTTTCCCGTTTATATAAAATGGACATATTATAATAGTTCAGTAAATTTGCATCTGTTCGCTGCAGTTCAGCTCACAACTATTAATCTAATACAAAAAAGGGCATATCATAGTTCTGTAACTTTGCACCTGTTCATTGCACCCTTACACCTCCGGCTCAGACGCGTCAGACCTCGGGGTGCAAGTCCCGGGGGCGTCAGGCCTGTGCTAGTTGTCCTTCGCGTCCTTGTGCGCGAGCCCGTCGCCGGAGTCCAGCTGTTTGAGCAGCCGGAACAGGGCGGCCGCCTCTCGGATGCGAGAGAACTCCACGCAGAACGCTTCCACTTCTATGAATAGTTCCTGGAAATATATCATTGCGAGATGAAACATATACCTGTTAGTTGTGTAGTATTTACAATAAGATTGCAAGTCTAGTAGAGTTACACCACTTAAATTAAAATTAAATAAAATGAACTGTAATTAAAAATAGTATATTATAGGTAAATCTAAAATCTATATTTTTATAATAATATAAAATATGTAATGTATATATGTTTGTCCTCTATGCCTTCTTATACCAATGATCAGATTTTAATAAAACTTTTCAAAGTTCCAAAAATATATGTATGTCAAAAAAAAGGAAATATATTTTACTTAACGTAACATTGCAACGTATAGACGGAAGTAGCTAGTAGTAAATAATTATTTCCTGTGAGTGTTTATTTCAAACCTTAAATTATTTTTTGCTAATTACATATTTTTTGTTGCAAGACTTTACACATTATTATTCCTAATCCTATAATTGTTTAAGCGAAAAAAAATATATAAATGCCTTGTTTAGAACAAGTAGGTATCTGTAAGTTCCCGGACTTGAAGAGCTCGTTTACTTACTTATTTCGTTAACTTAATAGGTAAGCCCATCTAATGGTAAGCAAACACCATAGCACTACTGTCAAACATCTAGCAAGAGATCTTAAAAATGCGACATCCTCCTTCACAATATTTTAATCATTTGACTGCACGGATAGCCGAGTGGTATAGGTCAACACGGATCTATCGCCGTGCTGCGGGTTCGATCCCCGCATGGGACAAACATTTGTTTGATCCACAAATGATTGTTCCAAGTCTGGGTGTTCTTTGTGCATGTTATTTGAATGTTTATGAAAACCCCGCGACACAAGGATTAAATTTATACGTGCGGGAGTCGCTTTTAAACAAAGAAATAGTCTTGAAATAGGTTTAAACTATTGAATAGTTGCAAGTTACCTTAACGTTGATGATCTTGTTCCTAATGAGCGACTGCAGGAAGACGCACACGAGCCGCACGAGCCGGTTCTGCATGTAGCGGTCGCGGATCGTCTCGCACGTCGAGATGCAGTTGCTGATGTACAGGTGCACGAACTCCACTGGCAGGTCTACCGATGTTGTAAGTCTGTGGACACAGTCAATACACATACTAACATTTTCTATAAAGTTGGTTGTATTGGAAATAGTTCTTTTTTTACCACAGAATTACCATTTAAGCAAAAGCTCTGGGTTAAAGCTTGTAGCTAAAAACAGTGGAAGACATCTTGCGTAAAGTATAATAATACAAAATAAAAAAAAAAAACATCACGAAGACGTGTAACTAAATAGGTATACAATTAAAAAAAAGGGGTTACCTACCTCATGAACGATAAAATTACTATAATACCATGTATCTATTATGATAAAGTTTGTAAGCTATAAAATTACAAAAATAAACCGGTCAAGTGCGATTCAGACTCGCGACTTGTTCCGTTCCATTTTATGGTTCCTGTTATTTTCATTTTATATTTATTATTCTTTGATATAGCAGTAACTGACATGCTGCATGATGGCAGCGCAATGCCACCAGTAGCGACATAACATAACCTTTTCTGATTTTAGCCACAAAAGACCATCGCCATCGCCGCGCACTATGCCTTTTAAATTAATTAAAGTTTATTCACAGAAAAAATCATTAGTATAATGATGCTGACCTGTTAACGACCTCCATGGAGTGCAGCGACATCTCCATGTTGACGAGCACGCTGAAGTACTCGGTGATGTGCTGCGAGTGGATCAGCTTCAGCAGCACCGAGATCGCCACCATCGGGTTGTTCTCCACCAGCTCCGGCAGCTGCGGGAAGCACGATAATGTTACTTGTGTCTGACACGGTAAAGCATATTATCCCTTGCACCTGCCATTATGCTCCTACTATAATGTTACTTAAAAATCGAAAAAATCAAAAGTTTTTTATTTCTTTTAAACCTCAAAACGGCGCTTAAGAAACGTTAAAGTTACAGAACTAAATGACTCTAGGTGCGCGGTTCTAAAGTGTCCTTCCTATGGAGAAGAACCGGCAAGAAACTCCATAGGTTACTCTTTTAAAAATAAGTTCAATTCATTCAAAGTAGGTACATCTATACTAATATTATAAAGCTGAAGAGTTTGTTTGTTTATTTGTTTGTTTGAACGCGCTAATCTCAGGAACTACTGGTTCGAATTGTAAAATTCTTTTTGTATTGGATAGTCCGTTTATTGAGGAAGGCTATAGGCTATATAACATCACGCTACGACCAATAGGAGCGGAGCATAAATTAAAAATGTTGCAAAAATGAAAAACCGTTGAAACTAAAACACGCGAACAAAGTCGCGGGGGACAGCTATTATTAGATAAAGATGCAACAACGCAATGCAGCCGGCGGTAATGGCAATAAATAAATAAAGTAAAAATGGCATCTTCGATAATGGAAGAAATTCAATATATAAGAATAAGTCATAATAATATAATAATATCTTCTTGAGACCTCTCACACACGGTCATCTGATCCCAAACTAGGCAGAGCCTGTGCTATGGCAACCAGACAATTGATAAACATACTTATATATTTCTAAATACATACATATTATAGATAAATTACACCCAGACACAGAACAAATGATCGTGCTCATCACACAAAGATTCGTCCTGGGTGGGAATCGAACCCACGACCTCCGATTTAGCAGTCAGCGTCACTAACCACTAGACCAACAGGCCCGTCAGAATAATCTACGCTGAAAAAAAAAGAAAATTTATGTGTGACACCGTAAGGCACACTATCCCTTGCACCTGATTTGGCGTGACGCCGATCTCGTACACGACGTGCGGCTCCAGGTCCAGCAGCGCCAGCAGCCGCTGCTGGTGCTGGACACTCAGAGCTCCCTTCAGAGCTAGTGCTGTCAGATCCTTGGCCTCAACCACCGCGTTAACAGGGTCCTTTTCTTCTGGTTTCTTCTCCTCGGGCTTCTCTTTTTTTTCTTCTGGCTGGGAACAAAGGACACAGTGAATTTTAGCCCTTATGGACTTGTCTTTTAAATAGACAGGTTTTGATATGTGAGATCGTGATTTTACTAAAATATATGCCTAGGTAATAATAAGCGCAGGATTTTTAATGATTCTTTAGTCACCGTTCCTAAGACCTATCTCTATAATACATCTTGCACTTTGCTGGGTAAATGGGATAAGTATGTGTCTGCAGATACATGTTTTTGGATTGTGTATTAAATGTGTAATTGTAAGCTTTTTAACATACCTACGGCAAAGTTGTCAACTAATGAGGCTGTAATACATTATTAAATATAATTAATTTAATAAGGAACGGACTTCAATGATACTTAAATACGGGTTACATTTGAGAAAAATATTTTTTGATATCAAATACATACAAAAACATATACCGTCGAATTGAGAATCTCCTCTTTTTGCATTCGGTTAATTAGATACAACAATAACATTATCGTTGATTATTTTTCGTTTACCTTAGGTTTATGCGGCGTTGTGCTATGTTGCCGCCTATCGAGTTTCTCAGGCCGGAGCCCCATCAGGCCCTCGTAGTCCGTGTCGTATAGAGGGTTGTAGGCGCCGCGATTCACCAGGCACTTCCATACCGCCTGAAAACGAATTATTCTGTGTGTTACGCAGTGTATATGTTACTACATAAAAGAAAATATGAGGTAATGGATGTAAATAAAAAAAGTATTTTCTTTCTTGGTAGATAATTATCTCCTTATAAACTTTATAGGCTACTTATATATGTTTTAAAGAATAGAGCATTCATTTAATAATACAGTATTCATATCTTATCCCAAATTAGGCAGAGCCTGTATTATAATATTATAACAACTGATAAACATACTTATATATTTCAAAATACATACATATTATACTTATAGTAAATTACACCCAGACACTAAACAAATGATCATGCTCATCACACAATGATTTTTCCTGGTTGGGAATCAAACTTACGACCTCCGGTTTAGCAGTTAAGGTCACTAACCACTAGGCCAACATTCAACAGGCCAATCTATCAGAGTATGGGAGCCGTAAAAACATGATATGAAATAAGTATGTGCTCAAGTTTGCATCCTTATTGCTGTCCTATTATAAATACCTTATCAGCTGTGATTTCTGCCGTATCCATTAAGAAAGTCGGCAGTGGGATGGGTCCAGATGCTTTAAGTGTTCGGTGAAGTGGCATGTAGTCATTCGATATCAGAGATTCTAGCAGTTCCTTCATAGCCATGCGGTTTGGTGGTGTCCTGGAAATATTTTTGTATAAAATCTTTCTTGAGACATACGCAACTACTTATTAAAGAAACTAAACCGACTGTACTCACGTGAAGATATCGGAGATGCTCGACTAGTTTCGGGATCTATCGGACCCCTTAATCATGAGCTCATTACGCGTCGCGTTACATTAGCGTAGGTAATAAGTTCATAACAGACGCGTAATGAGCAAAACGCGTAACGCATAATTGTAGAGGTGCAAAAAAGTAGACACATGTTCTCTCAAGTAATTAATTAGTTTAATTAATAAATTCACTAATTACACTTTTAAAGGCTACTTAAAATTTGTTACAAGTTTACTAAAAATCATATACTGTGTGGACAACAACAAACGTATGTTGTAAGCCAAGAAAATTGCACTTACTTGCCGGTGACTTCTAACCTACAACTTTCACAACAACATTAATTACACTGCCAGTAAAATGGCCACTATTGCTGATATTGCGGAGACCCAGCGCTTGGCATTGACATCCCTCAGCCAGCGTATGGCAGACTTTGAAGCTCATCTGAAAGCATCATCTCCTGGAGCTGACTTGAGTAACCTCTGCAAAGACTTCAGTAGTTTCAAGGATCATGTGTGGAGCGTCTTCAGTGTCCTTCAGCAACAACTTATGGAGGTCAGCAGAGGCATTGACACAATCGAGATGCGGCACAGGAAGAAGTTTCTTTTGCTTGGTGGTGTCCCGGAGAAGCCAGATGAGCAGCTGACAGATACTGTGCTATCTATCATGCAACGCAACCTGGGCCTAGGGGATCTTCAATCTTCCTCCCTTACTGTCTGTCACAGACTTGGTGCAGCACCTGAGGGTCGTCCACGGCCTATATTGTTCCGGTTTGCTGATCTTGCGGTGAGGACTGAGGTTTGGAAGTCCAAAACCAAGCTGAAGGGCTCATCTTTTGTGCTGTCGGAGTTTCTCACTCGTCAGAGACAAGTGACTTTTACAACGGCCCGTAAGCTGTTCGGCGTAACAAATGTTTGGACGTTGGACGGCACTATATACATCAAGCTCCCCGATGGTAACCGTCGCCGTGTGTTAAGTCACGAAGAGGTGATGGCGCTGGGTAAGGAACATGGCAAGTCGCTTGAAACTGAGGCTCCGTCTGTACCCAAAGCTACTGCGAAGACTCCAAGTCCGTCGCCGGTGGTGCAGGTGTCGGTAAGGCCAAAACGCAATGTTCAGAAGAAGTGACGGCACTCCTTTTTGTAAACGTTTTCCTTTTTGCGGTCTACTATTGATATTTATTTTTGTTACAATCTTTTATTTCGTAGTGTTGACATGACATTATAATGACTGTACACTGACAGTGACAGTTGTCAAATGTCATCATACTTCATAATGTCATTTTGTAAAGGATGCGTTCGGATAATTTTGTTTTTAAGTTATTTTGTTGAACAGTCGACCGGCAGGTTATGCAATTTTAATTTTAGTCAAGTTAGTTTTAGAAAATCTTTTTAGTTTCCTTTTTATTCTATTATTAGTATATTTATTATTTATATTTACACATATTTTTATTTAGTTATATTTTCATTGATGTCTGACGACTCATTTTATTCTGCTAGTGACAACTCTTATGACTCCTATACATCTCTTAATGATTCTATTTCAGTAAATAGTTATTTATTACAAGAATGTCAGAGGTACCCAAAGTTATTAAATGTTTGTCATGTTAATGCACAAAGTATTCCCCAACACCATTCGGAATTGTCGGATTTGTTCACTGGTGTTCCTTTTCACGCAATTTTGATTTCGGAAAGCTGGCTTAAACCCGAACTCCCTTCAACTTTTTATAGTCTACCGGGCTTTATTCTAATTCGCAACGATCGCACAGGGAAAAGGGCCGGTGGTGTTGCTATATATCTCCGTAGTGACATTCCATACAAAATTTTATTTTCTTCCCCCTCCCTCTATAACAGTAATCCGGAGTTCTTACTACTTGAGATAACTGTCAAAGGGGTTAAGGCCGTTCTGGGGGTTGTCTATTGCCCACCCACTATTGATTATTTCACCAGTTTAGAAAGTCTTTTGGAATCAGTTTCCTCAGAGTACAAACATCTCATAATCATGGGTGACTTTAATACCAACCTCGTAAAAGATACAGCTAGATCACGTGAGCTGAGGGCAATCTTTGAGTCGACTAATATCTCTTGCCTTGACCTCAATCCAACACATCAGAATGATCATACTGACGACTCATGGCTTGACCTTATGCTCACCTCCTCCGTGGATTTAGTTGCCAATCACGGTCAGGTTGCAGCTCCGGGGCTTTCTCGCCATGATTTAATTTTCCTTGCTTACAAAATTAAACCCCCGAAGCAGCGGCCGGCTATTATTTTCCTCCGGAATTTTGCGAGGTTGGATAGAGAACAACTCAACAGGGATGCACAATCTATAGATTGGACTAACGTTCTTGAGGCGCCGACAGTAGATGATAAGGTTGCTCTGTTGAATAATTCTTTATTAAAGCTTTATGATTCACATGCACCTTTAAAAGCTGTGAGAGTTAAGCGTCCCCCTGCACCCTGGGTAACTTTGGGGGTTCGGATGGCAATGAAGCGACGCGATAGGGCTTTTCGAAAATATAGACGGGATCGCAGTGAGGAAAACTGGGGTCTGTACAAGTTAGCTAGAAATCGGTGTAATCAGATGGTGAGAGTAGCTAAACGCCGATACATTTGTGAGAATGTTCTCAACTCTTCACCGGCTAATATTTGGAAGTTTCTCAAATCACTTGGCATATCTAAGTCATCATCTAATGTTTTACCTTCGAATGTGTCTCTGAATAGCCTTAACTTGCATTTTTCGGCAACTGCCAGTCTGGCTGATGATGTAAGAAGAGACACTATTCTTAAAATATCTTCCAAGCCATCATTTTCTCCAAACACTTTCTCGTTTTCCCCCGTGACTGAACAAGAAGTTCTCAATATCCTTAAGACCATTAAGACAAATGCTGTCGGATGTGATGGAGTGAGCAGAAAGATGCTGACTTTAATCCTTGATAGTTTTATTCCCGTTCTCACACATATTGTTAACTTTTCTTTGTATTCAGGTGTTTTTCCTCTAATCTGGCGTAAAGCTTTTATAATTCCTCTTCCAAAAATTCCAAATCCCAGTTTAACAAGTCATTTTAGGCCGATCTCCATTCTCCCTTTCCTTTCTAAAATTCTTGAAGCTGTTGCTCACAAACAAATCTCTTCATTCATCTTAAAAAATAACTGTCTTTCCCAATTTCAATCTGGCTTTCGTCCAGGACATAGTACATCTACTGCTCTACTCAAAGTCACTGATGATATCAGGTCCGGCATGGAGAGTTCCAAGTTGACGGTTTTAATTTTAATTGACTTTTCCAACGCATTTAACACCGTTGACCATGACATTCTGCTTGCTATTTTGTCACAGATTGGGATTTCGGATTCATCACGGGAATGGTTCTCGTCTTATCTTCGTGGTCGCCAGCAGGCGGTTCGTGTTAAGCAGGCATGTTCTGACTGGCATGATCTGCTTACTGGTGTTCCACAAGGCGGTATACTCTCTCCTTTACTATTTTCACTTTTTATTAATTCCATTACTGACGTCCTCAAATGCTCTTACCATCTATATGCTGATGACTTGCAACTTTACGCTCAAGCCGATGTCAACTGTTTGGATGACTGCGTTTCCACCATAAACGATGACCTGCGTAGTATTAGTGACTGGTCCAGGCAGTTCGGGGTATCAGTTAACGTGAGCAAATGTCAAGCCATGGTAATAGGTAGCATCTACCATATGCGTAGTCTCAATGTTCATGGTCTAGTACCTATTACATTTAATAACACAATTATTCCCTTGTCTCCGCACGTTAAGGATTTGGGTTTACATATCGACGACCGACTTAGCTGGGAAAAGCAAATCAATTTGGTAAGTCGGAACGTTACCGCCACACTGCGATCTCTCTATAGGTTTAAGCACTTTCTTCCATCTAGCACTAAACTACTGCTTGTCCAGGCTCTTGTGCTCCCTATTATTGATTATGCGGATGTTTGTTACTCTGATGTATCCCAAAATCTTCTAAACAAATTGGATCGACTTTTGAATAACTGTATTCGCTTTGTATTTGGACTTCGAAAATTTGATCACATTTCCAGTTACCGTTCTCAGCTTAAATGGCTGCCTATTCGCCAGAGAAGATCCCTCAGGTCACTCTGCTTGCTTTTCTCTATTATTAACGATCCTTGTGCTCCTAATTATTTAAAAAGTTCTTTTCAGATCCTGGGTAGCTCGCACGATCGTAACCTTCGTGCTGCTGAAAATTTGCTCCTTCAGATACCTTCTCACCGTACCGGTTTTATTTCTAATTCCTTTGTGGTTACGGCAATTAAACTCTGGAATGCGCTTCCCCTTGACATTAAAAAAGCTCCGAGTAAATTTTCTTTTAAACGACAAGTTCGGGAATACTTTTTGAAAACACTCGTTCCTTAGGTTTCCTATTATTAATATGGTCGTCGTCATGTCATATTATATATCCATATATTATATATCCGTATATTATATATTTTATTGATATCTAAGTACATCTGTATAATTTATTTATCAAATTTTATTTATCTATTGTATACGTATAGGTATATATTTTCATATGTATTCGTATATTTTTTATAAATAGCCATAGTTAGATGTAGTAGTTTTTAACTGTTTCGTATTGTACTGTTGTACCTATCCCATCTGCTTCTCCATTTAACCCAAAGGTTGACTGGTAGATAATGCCTTGCGGCATTAAGTCCGCCTTATGTACCACAATTGTACATGGAAGTTTAAATAAATAAATAAATAATTAAGAAGTCCTTTTATATGCTATACCAAACCCAACATAACTTGGAAAAAGATTGCAAATCACATGACATGGTTTTTACAGGAAGAAGTAGTGGACTGAAATCTCAGAAAGTTGCAAATTCAATCCAACAAGAACGATTCTTGGTATATAGGAAGATGTATTTTATGTTGACTGATAAGTTAGTAAGTTTTTGTTTGAGGAGTGTTGAAGAGGATAAAATAATCACTATTCCAGCATATATTTTTGTTAACTTTTTTAAAAGATGAATTTTTAATTAATTTTTACAAACCCATCACAGAGTGGTATGAGCGCGGGCGCGGCGGCTCTGGCCATAGAGCTCATGTCGGCGACCCTTTCCGCAACTATCGTCTGCAGCGAAGAGTAGTCAAACTCCAGCTCTTTTGGAGACACCTCGGTTAGCATCACTTGTTTTGCTGACTTTTTCATTACCTGGGAAGAGCATATAAATATGCAAATAAATATAAGTAATTTATAAAAAAAACCTTACACACCTAAACCTGGTGAGACTTATTTCCTACATTCACTCAGCTTGTAAAAGCCTGAGCAGAAAAAGAAAATTCATCTAGAAAATTTAGCTTAACTCTTGCTCTTAGAAAAGTAAAGGTCAGAAGGGGTGACGGGTAGGCATTTTAGGAACTGCAAGGAACGAGGCCCGCCGGAGCCGCACTGAGCATGCTTTAGTAATCCTGCAGCTCTGGAAAATGCAAGGATGAGACTGGGGGATTTTAAGTAGGGGCATATCTCCACATAATAGGGCCCATGAACAAAGAAAAATAAAAGGTAATATGGCATGCAATAGAGCAACATGATCATCTACATTATTATTTTACTTAACAGCCAATTGCAATTTATAAGACAAGAATAATTGTATTGTATCTTGGAATATAAAATATCATTACAACTTTTTTGATCAAATTTTATGATACAATAAAAAATCTTAGATGAGTTTTTACAAGCTTTGTTAACACCCTTTCACACTTATTATTTCTTATGAATACTTACATCCTTAATATTGACTGGTAGGAACCCGTGCAGCTGACCTATCAGCAGCCTTTCCTGTGGCAACAGCGGCAGGAGACCAGGCTTGCCTTCCAGCAGGTGGAGGAACAGAGATGCAAAGGGATTGTCCAGTTTGTACACATCAAATATAAGGGCTATAGCCACTACTCGCTGGCCAGGCAGGGACAGATCCCCGCCCGTGACCAGGGAAGACAGGAGAAGACATACTGAAAAGGCAAACAATTGTTTAATTAAATCATATAGTTAGGTTTATTGTTCCTTTTTAGGTTGCTACAGGCTTTAGGTACTGATGCTAGATACTATTAAATCATATATAAGACAGTTGCTTATTTCCACTGGTTGTAACATACCATGTTTTTAACATTCGCGGTAAGAACTTGGTTATTTTAATAGGCTTATGGGCTCAGATAATATATGGGTACAATTATTTTTTACTTATAGATGGCAAAACTCAATTTTTTGTAGTTGTTTATGACAATAATTTATTTTCAGAATGTTTAGACATATTTAAAAATGCTAATACCGCAAAGAATAATATATTATTATCAAATGATAAACAACTTATTGAATCTATTTAAAGCTGTACCTTATGCTAAGTAGAACTAAACTTATATCATACTTACAATTAAAATGGTCAGACTTAGGAAACTTTTTCTGCACTTGAGTGCATATTGAGTCTAATGTTTGTTGATCTACAGTCTGCTCAGAAAACAAGCTGTGAATAATAAACAAAATAAATAATGTGTCACAAGTTTTAATTAGGAAAGAGGTTAGGTTATGAAGACTGTCTTTACTCACTCTAATATGTATTTACTATTTTCATTGACTAAATGCTGTGACATTTTTGCCAAGTAACAAGCAATTATTAGCTTAATTTATTGATGTTTATCTGAAACGAAAAACTAATTTTCAAAACATTTAAACGTCATGCATCCTTCAATTTTAAACTTCAAGTCAATGACACTTGATGACTGACGTTTTCAAACAAAGTTGCAAGGTTTTTTGGCCCTCACTTTTTGGTAGAAAACATGGTGAAGAGAGAACCGAATTTACTTTTTCTTACAAGTTTCAAAGAGCATACTTAAAACCGTAGATATATTCTGATTCAATAAACATAAAACAAAGCCAACATTCAATTTTAGTTTATGTTAATAGGCACGTGTGATGAACCATTTTCTCTCAGAAAGATTAGTTTTTGGGGCAATATACATAATTATTATAACTAATATTTTCTATGAATAATAATCGGTAATTCCGGGGTAAATTCGATCGAGGTGCTTTGATATGAGTTGTATTGAGGTGTAATTCGAATTCTAATGGAATAAAAATAAAATAATCTTTTGTGAGTGTGTTCTTTTTTTAATTGCGCACCGGTTAGGGCCTGTGAACACCACGTTTTTTAAACGCGCCGTCAACGCGCGTTTGTTTCGACACAGATGCGATACGCACGCGAGTCAGACGCAGCCTGTAGAGCTTTGCACACTAGTATAAATTCAAACACGCGTTTGAATAGATACAAACGCGATACTAACGCGCATGTGTATCGATACAAACGACAAGAAACTGCTCTTTAGGATAAAAGCACACTTTCAACGCACGTTTCTAAAACGCGCGTTGACGGCGCTTCTACTTGTTCACAGGCCCTTAGATTATCTAGTTGTGGAAGCTGTGGTTACATAATGCAGAGAACCAAGTGCAGTCGTTATGAACAGATATAAATAATTTATTATTTTATAAACAAATTAGGATATATAATATTGATTACATGACTACACATAAAAATATTCATATTTGTGTTATAAGACGTTTATGGAAGTGCTTAATAGTATAGGGTTGATAGGGGATTTAATAGTTTACAAAAAATAAACTACCCATAATTGCAGAATAATTCTGTGGAGCGTAACTTTTACCATAAAAATAAAACCGGACAAGTCCGTGTGTGAATCACGCACCAAGGGTTCTCAAAAACTAACTTAACTGTGCTGTAGAAAAAATGTTCTCTCATACATCGATGTATGAGAACACATTTTAACATTTTTTAACATTCTTAGCTTACCAAACTTACCTAATTAGAAACTTACAGTTGGTAATTTGCCAGTAATCGCAAAAACGTATTTTATATGTAACAAAATTACAAATTAACGATTTTGATCTGTTCGACCTATACCATCTTGCCTAATTTCGTGAGACTTGAGCAAGTAGGTAGGTCCCTACCTATAGGTTTTGAGTAACATATATATTTTGAGTTTTGAGTAAATATATGGGAATATAAAAACCAAATAATTCGTTGTACCTACGTAATCCTTTATGGCGTCGACATAGAAGCTTGAATTTTTCTATTGGTTAAAGAGACCGCTGATCCTCGAATATTATGTTGATTTCAAAATATTACCTACACGCGTTTGTGACCAAAAAAAATCTTGACAGATAACCATACAGACGGACAGCCAAGTAATCCTATAATAGTATTTTCCTTTTCAGGCACGCAACTCTAAAAATGACTAAGTAATTTGTTATTTTTTTCCTAATTAGCAAGTCTACATCTGAGACTATTCAAAAGACTAACTAGTCATAAACGCAAATACTTATATCATAAATATCTATATCATAGTATAAAATAACTATTGGTATGATTCTAAAAAATATTTTTAGCAAAGAATAGGTTTTGATAGTTACTTGTACAAAATGCGTTGTAAATATTTAACTATAGCTCAGTGTTTCCGTTTGGACCTAAAAAACAACGGCTAGCAACAGTCTTCATGAAGATTGATAACTACGATACAATGTATTTTTTTTTTCTGCTGTTAAACTTTTTACTTACTTATCCTACACTAGCTGTCCCCCGCGACTTTGTTCGCGTGTTTTAGTTTCAACGGTTTTTCATTTTTGCAACATTTTTCATTTATGCTCCGCTCCTATTGGTCGTAGCGTGATGTTATATAGCCTATAGCCTTCCTCAATAAACGGACTATCCAATACAAAAAGAATTTTTCAATTCAAACCAGTAGTTCCTGAGATTAGCGCGTTAAAACAAACAAACAAACAAACTCTTCAGCTTTATAATATTAGTGTAGATAAAGCACCTCACTAATTGTTTGATATTAAAGTAAGTACCTTCTAAAGTACTTACCACTTTTCTGATGTTAATCAGTAAATACATTAAGCTTGGCCATCGCTTATGATGACGTAACAACTATTATATTTTTATAATTTTGTCAAAGTTCACATTCTAAAGGCTATTGCTCGATAGCCTTAGTAAAACTCTTTTAGGAAATCGTTATCCTACTTCTTGGCGCAGTTTGTTTAAGGATTTGATCACTCTGTTATCAAACACCGCTAGGTACCGCTATTACACGAATCAGTCTTTATACAGTTATGCCATGGTTCTGTTTGAGAGACTTTTCCTTATTACCTAGAGAGCCGACTATCCTAAACATGTTGGCTTGTATGTATTATTGCGTCATTGCTTATTGATAAGTCAGATAATTAAAAGACAAGTATTTTGAAGAAAATAGCTTAACAGTAGGTTACCTAAGGGTTAATAGAGTACTACCTACAGGGAAGATAGGTACAAAAATGGAAGTAGTTTAGTGTCAACTTGTAATAAAACACGTTCGTGTTTCGTGTCAACTTTCAATGTAAAATAAGTGACGAAACATTGGGAACAAAAAATACGACAACGTGAGAACTACGAATCCCTACTAGGTAGCAATGGTGCAGCACAAACAAACCATTCATTATTTCTGAGGAACGAACCAATACAGTTATCAGACTTATAATAATGAAAAAGAAATCCATTAATCGTCTACGCTTCACATGACTTGCCCGAATGAAGTTATCATAGCGCTAATTGCAAACTCACACTTTTTTATCATACTAGTTTCTGTCCCGATAAGATTACAGTGTCATATGGCCCACAACAGCGCCACCTCTACATCTTTAGTGAACGTATCTAGTAAATATTAAAGGTTTTATTGTGATAATGTAAAAAAATAAACGGTATTAATTAGTGATGGTGCAGTGTTTTGTTGGTGTTTACGTGATATGTTAGATCCTCGAGTGATTTCCGTAATGCAAAACGTGAGGCCTTTGGATTTCCCCGGAGGGGGAGAACATCCCCACAGGAACAGATCTGCATCTGTGTCTTTGCGGTATCTGCAAAACGGCTTAGCAAGGCATGAGCCAAGATATTCATTACAGTACCAGGTAATGTTATACTATGCCGTAACATACTTTTTTATTGTAAAGCATATTGGAATGTTCAGCTATAACAAAACTAATCTTTGACACCATTTATACAAAAGAGATAAGAACTTGTTTGGGATCTAGTACTGTCACATCCATGTCACCTCGAAGCCTGGAAAAGCAGAATTAGTTTGTGGCTTAATATTGTTATAGGTCGTAATTTACAAATAACAATATTTTGAAACGTTATAACATTTTTCCCACAAAAGAAAAGGATTTTGTCATTAAGTATCGTAAAATTTGTGGTATGATTTTGAGATGTTAAATTAAGTATTTCGGTATAGGAAGGAGTTTTTTTTAGAGACTACAACGTATAAAGATAAGCAGTTTTACTGCGTGTATTGGAGCGAAATGCGCAAATGAATCATTTGCAAATGAGGAGCGTTTCTGTTCTAGTTATTTGGATTTATAAGCATAAATACTTAGCAGCTTACCGATAATTGCCTACGTGCGAAGAAGATGGCATAATTTCTATGCTCTAAAAATTACACCCGACTGGAAAGTGCGTCTAACTGTCACACACAGCCTGTCACAGAAAATAATTATTATCCCCCGTGATATTTTAGTTTTTTTATTTGTGTATCTCGTATTTCTAGACAGTTGTTGAAGTTTTGGTGTTTAGATTTTTATATAGTCGTCCTAAAAACTATTACCGATGTTGATAAACTATAGAACAGAGTGTAATATATTGGCGAACAATAATTAGAGGAACGTGTCACTATTATTTTACAAACAGTTGTTTTCAGCCGATACGTCGCTATAGGAATGTGAATCGTGTCTAATTTTATTTAATTATTAGTATATTTTCACATGGGTGATGGCTTGGCAGTCGGACACTCGTGTAAGTCGCTTAAACTGTTATTTCTTTATATATTGAAATTGGTATGTCTCACTTCTTATTATTTAACAAATAATACATACTCGTCCTTGTGAACGATTAACATTTTAATGCGTTTTATTTTGCGGAACGAGGTGATTTAATTTATTCAGTTGCGTTTTGTATGACAGTAAATATAAGTGTTATAAAGTTTGCCATGAACTGCCTGGATACTGTTGGTGTATGAAGGTTGATCCATAATGAGATTTGGCCTTCAACTTCAGTACTTAGTGTTACGTGTTTAACACAGCTTAATTTAGTGCCATTGGTGAATATAGGTATGTAACTAAGGTGTATTTGGTGATGTTTCTGTGACTATTATTGTGTAACAGTGATTAAAAAATTAGTCACTATAATCCTTAGAATGTGTTGTATTTCTCTCTAGTGACATGTTATTCCTTGCAAATGCTTGCTTGCATCTCTATTAGCTTCATAAAAGTAAACTTAATATGTTTATGACAATCAGAATATTTGTAGGTACTTAAAACCACAACAAACATTGTCAACATGTCATTAATGATAAAGAAATGAAAAATGATGCAGAACTAAGTGATCTGTACACAACAGTGCACTTAACTTAATATTTAGTCTTAACAGACAATAATGTAATGTTTCTTTTTCAATCTTTAACCATATATTTGTGTGCTGAGAACACTGATTGTTATTATGTATATTAGTTTCTTTATTAAATTGGAATTATTCTCCTTGGGGTCAATGTACCATAATAATATAATATATTCAGCTGAAATATATTTGTTAAAATTTTTATGTTACATATACTCAATTCCAATTTGATTCTCATAAGTTTAAATTATTATAAATTTGAAACTAATAAAATTAAACCTAAATTATAAAAGATTAATAATATACATTCAGTAAGTAAGCTTGTCTTAAATAAAATTAAAAAAGTGCTGTTAACAATCCTTCTAATGTTTCTATTTGTATAATACACATTTACACAATCTCAGACAACAACGCCTTAGAATTTACTTTTTACACTATTGTATCAAACCTAAACCTTCATGGTGTTTCTGGTGTTGCCGCTAAACAAATAAGAAAAATAGACAGTGTTGTTATATCTATAGCCATGAACTATATTTTTTTTTATATTGTATCGATTATACATAATGGATTTATTCCCCTGTAACTCAAATAAATCATTCTATTGTCACCACATTAGGTGACAAGCACAAAATACTTTAAAGTTAATATGAGTCTTATTGGTGATTGAAGACTGAGTCACATTTAAAGTTAGTTGTACAATTTCTTTTTGCTGTAATACTTAAATAAATAAAATAATTCGGTATTTTTTTTAAAAGTAGGTTTCTATTTTGGTATTTATTTATAATTAGGTAATTAATTGACAGTAATCTATTTTTTTATTAAATTTAATGGTCAACTAGAAGAAAATTAAACTTTTAATATAAAATTTACTTATTTTTTTTTTCATTGATTTTGTGTAAATAATAGAAGCTGTGTATTATAATAAAAAGACTATGCCTGGGAGTTACACTGCATAGTCAAAAGCGTGGGTACTCAGTAATAGTTTAGTTTATCATTATGCCCGACAAATGGTAATGTTCTACTTGTGCAATACTGCCATATTATGTATCTTGCATTTGACAGCAAAATTTGTACAACTATTGCTGTCAAATTATTTTTTTGTAGAGTTGCAAGTTTTGTTTATTCCTAAGCATTGTGCATGGCTATATATGTTATTATGTCTGCATGATCCTACAGTAGTAATGTATCAGTAGTATATTAATCAAAATATATTTTAATACACATTTTGTATTACTAAGTTACTACTAGTTTTACCTGTTTGTAAATAAATAATCAATACTATTATAATTATACTACATACTTCTCCAATCATTAATATAAAAAAATACATTATATTTTCCTTATTTATTGGTATATAGGAAGTTGGGGTTCAATATGAACTGGAATTAAAACTTATTGTATTGCTTGGCATTTATTCTAGGTTTTTCTGCAATAATGTTAAAGTTATTGTTTGTTATTTATTTTAGTACAGTATGTTTTATTTTTATTATTATTGTTTATTTTTCTGTTAATGTGGTATCTAAAGAATTCCTCCAGTTATGTTTAATGATAGGTGCCCTTTAACAGATCTTTGTTTACTAATATTGTGTGCATTAAACAAACAGGTTTACTTACTCATAACAAAAAAATATAAGTAACAGTAAAAGGGACGTGCAAAGCCATTCATTAGGAATAGAAGTTAGTATAATATGTTAGATTTACTATTGGCCAGTTCCTATATTCAAATAACGATTCGTTTTGCTTACGAACGGTAGAATTTTCTTCGTTTTGCTTAGAGAATTCTACCGTCCGTTAGCAAAACAAATTGTTATGTAGGAACCAGGCATAAGTTATTAAAATAGGGTACATGATATGTTTTTTTAATATTCTTTATATAGATTGCTAAAAAACTTTAGACACGTATTTTTCTTATTTTACGTACCCATTCATGACGATACTCTGATTTTAAAAGTCGCATGTCTTTACAATTTTGTACGCAAACATGACGTCACATTAGCTCCCACTCCTGCGCGCTTACTATGAGTTCTTAAAGCAGGACTGTTTCCATTGTGGAAGAGAGACGGCGCACTACTCCGCGCGTAGCGGCGTCTCGCTTCCGCGACGGCTACAGTACTTCTTTAAGAGCTCATAGTACAGGCACTGAACTTTGACCCCCTTATTTTACATTGTTTTTTTTTAACATTATTTTATTAACTATTTTCTTATATCTAGCTGACGGACTTATTAGATTTTGCCCGATTGGAGAAATCACATTGATATGATTGTGTTTGCGTCCTAGGCTAGCCCAAGCACACTTGTTCACGCATTAATCTCAAACTTTCGGAATGTTATCAAGTTCAATGAATTTTGATAGATAATTTGAAACACAAGATTCCAGTAGAGCTGTACTTGTGCATATCAAATAATACATTATCGAATTGTTTAGTGATGATAACATCGATAAATCGATTATTTATATCAAACAAAATTTTAATAAAACTAAGCTGATATATTGCGTGTTTGGATTTCTATGTACTGGCTTTCATATCCGTATATCCGTATAAATAAGAAATCCGTAGTTTGTTTTTAATACAGAAGACAATTATTTTTACATGTATTTTTTTAATGGAAAGTTCATTTTGTTTCTTTGTTACCTTTTCGCGACTATTTGGATCCTAATGCAACTTGTCACAGAACCTGGAAAATGAGATGGGAATTATTACTTTATGCAATGAAAACCGACATTCGTGAGACAGCCGTGAAATATCTAAATCCAAATATATTTTCCGTCTTGAATGACTGCACGGATAGCCGAGTGGTCACCACGCCAATTACCAATGTGCGCGACTTGCCGCGGGTTCGATCGCCGCAGGGGACAAGTATTTGTGTGATCCATAAATGCTTGTTACAAGTCTTGGTGTTTTTTGTTATGTGAATTGAATGTTTGGGAAAGCCCCCGCGATACAGTAATGAAATTCGATAGTGCGTATGTATTAAAAACAAAAAAACATATGACGTGCGTTGTGGTTCGCGTGGTGCACAATATAGATGTTCCTCCTTCCAATGCCCTTTAGAATCTGTGCCTAGTGCCTACATTGTCGAATCCAAGTTAGTTTGGCACATTACGTAAATACTTAGTCAATTGTAGTGTACCTACCTGTAGTTGTTTTTCGATAATCAGGCAAGGTGCACGCGCAGTCTATGACTCATGAGATGCCACGAGCCGCGTTTTACGATTACTTGATACTACCACCAAAAGACTCCTTGTGTAAGAACAATAATACTATTTTGTACACCTCGATAAAAACTTTAAACCAATATTAACCATGGCTTATGTACGGAATTGTTTTGTTTTTTTGTTTTTTTTTAAAAACGACTCCCGCACTAAGGAATTTAATCCTTGTGTCGCGGGGGTTTCACAAACATTCAAATCACATGCACAAAGAACACCCAGACTTGGAACAAGCATTTGTTGGTCACACAAATGCTTGTCCCATGCGGGGATCGAACCCGCGGCACGTCACGCACAGAGGTAATTGGCGTGGTGACCTATACCACTCGGGTATCCGTGCAGTCAAAGGCAGGAATTACCACGATGTGTTTGATTCAGAAATTCTGCTATTCTGCACTAGTCTTGGTGAACTTTGTCCTAAACAGATCTTCTTCTGTACCTGTTTAGAACCTACATCTTGTTTTGACACGGTATTCCGAATGTGTCGTCCTGTGTCGAGTTGTAGAAGAAACTAAAAAGTAAGAAAGAAACGAATAAAGTAGCAAAGGGTCTTCAATATATATAATATAAATAAATTCTATGACAAATTGTTATAACATTATAGGTACCTATAAAAATCGGTTCAATTAGATCGAAAGTGTAAACAAATAGCGCTCGTTCGTGAGTTTTAGTTTATTTTCAGACAATGGAAACTTTTACAAAAAAACATCATTTTTTTTGGGAAAACAAATATTGTTACCTACATTGTATTACACATTGAGATGGCATATAAATAACTGAATCTACTTATAATACCGGTCTGTAAATAGTCATTGCTAGGCTAAGGCTCTCCTATATAGAAAAGGCAGGAGCATTGATCAACACCCACGGTTGCTCACTAGTGCGTTGGCGATTCAGATTGAACTTATATACGAACTCATATAATATACGAATTCAGAGGTGTCTTAGAATAATTAATGTATCTACTTATTGCACAAGTTACGAATGCGGAGGACTCACTTCACTGGTAGTTTACTTCGGTGGTTTTATCTGTATCCTTGGGCTGATATCCCTTCGCCTTGCCCAGGGCAAATGAGGATCCATCGGCTCCAAAAAAAACCATAGATACCAAAAGAAAAACCATAGATTTGAGCATATTGTTAAAAAAATATAACGAAAGTAATTTTATTGTTCTATCTACTTTAAATTATACTAGCAGCCCGCCCTGGCTTTGCACTGGTATTAAAAAAATATATATTTTATAAACCGGGGATAGTGTAGCTTCCCAACAGTGAAAGAAAGTTTCAAATTAGTTCAGTAGTTTCAGAGCCTATTATTAAATGCAAACAAACAAACAATTAAATCTTTTCTCTTTATAATATTAGTTTGGACAACTTACGTTACATACTCAATTGATAAATCACAAGGTCGGTTCCCTACCTTAGTTGTTATATTAAAAGCAATATAATGAAGTAATTAAAATTATAATCATTTAAAGTATGGTGTGACATTTCCTTATAGTTTAATGAATGTTTGTATAGTAAAAAACTGGCCGTTATACGGATATTTAAGTGGACAAAATTCGAAGAAGCTTTCTAACTTTCCTACTAATACTTAATATACCTATTATGTTTATTTAAGCGAACTGTTTATTAATTACTCTATGCCGTTTATTTTGAACTAGCTGCGCCCCGCGGTTTAACCAGCGTTCTTCCCGTTCATGTAAGAAAGATATAATTACATCAAAATCGAATATTGACCCTAAATTCCTAGTTTTATTTTCTCTATCTTAATTATTGTTGGCTAGAAGATTTCCCCAGTTACTACTTGTATATAGTCAGCTACCTGCCAGTTAAATCATATAAAAATCAATCCAGTCGTTTTAAACATTAGCAAGACAAACAAAAAGACAGACAAAAAATAAATATTATTTTGCCAGTACAAATAGACACTTTATATACCTATTTGTATTGATTAGGGTTGTGTATTTAACCTTGTTATATTTTGTACCTACTTACTTTATTCTGACTAATATCTACAGACACGTTTATGTACATGTTATTGTAGGTATATGAATAATCTAAGATATGGTATAGAAGTTGTTAGTGGCAGAAAAAAAATATTTTGTTATTGTCCTGGTTTAGAGATTTATAGAAAGTAGGTATTTACTTTTTTTCCGACTGGCTGGATGTTTGAACTTGTCGTTTCTGCATGTCATTAATAAATATTTAATTCAAGTATAATAAAAATGTTGCATGAAGTTTGTATTGTCCATTATATTGTTATTAATTATACATATTTACATTAATTAAGGAAAAATGTTGAACAAAGGCGATTTCAGCCTTGTGGTTTATTATTTGCATTAGTATGCACTAGGTTGCAGATAGAAACCCACAAAAAGTACAATTATGACGTATTTAACAAATTGTATGACCATATTTATATGATATCATCTATGTCTAAAAGTCCTTCTTTAATCGGGTCTGCAGCGCCAGTTTTTTAACGAAATTTTTTGTGGAAACATAAATTGGGGGTGTGACTGATGACTTGTTTTGCCGAATAAAAACAGACAAACATGATGGCCACACCCCTAAATTTCTAACCATGTTCTGTAAACACGCTGTAAACTGGCGCTGCAAACACGCATTTAGCCTATCCCTTCATAAAAATATATTTGATAAACTAACGTAGAATAACACAAAAAGCAAAGATGTACAATATTACTGGAAAAATTATTTAATTTTTTACACATGAAAGAAAGAAAGAAAAACGTTTATTTGCGACAAATGCGACACCTAAAAAAATTACAAAAAACGATAAAGTTTATTTATCACTTATTAATTTGTTTCTTTGTCTACATTTACAGACTGATGAAAACAGCTTCCTACTTCGTCTGAAGATTGTAGGAGCACATTCATTAGCGAAAAAGGATATATTTGGTGCTAGGTAAGTCATGTTTTAACCTTCATTATCAGAATAATCTACCCACTTGTAACGAGTGGGTACTGCCATTAATTAAAATACGTTGCTTCTACTAATTGACTAGTTCTATCTGTATGAGTAGGTGTTTTTATATATAAAAACATGGCGTCATTATCATAATCTAAATTATTTTATTTCAAACTGACCGAGTCGTCCTGTCTAACATCTTCCTAGACACTTTACATTTACTAAGCTCTTAAAATGAAGGGTAGATAAGTAAACATGAGGACAGTACTTCCGTTATGAAGAATCGGCTACACAATGTTCCGTGGGTGTCGCGAGAAGCCACAAAGGGATTATATTAGAGGATTAGGCTTGTACATTGATAACAATGGAAACTAATGCATGAAAACTAGACTAAATTATAAGACAACTGGTTATTAGAAAGATAGTATGTAGTTTTTTTTATGAGACAGGCCCGCCACACTTTCCAATCATTGCAACTCCTGTAAGCCAGGATCTACAATGATAACCAATGAATACTACCGAGACACTTAAGCTCAGTGTTTCCCTTTTATCACTTACGCCATTCTCACTTATAAGTTACCGGTGTTCTAGTCCATATTCAACCTCCATTTGCCTACCTTTTTCCATATTAATTGGGGTTCCATTCCCCGGGGGCTGCCTTAGATTGCAAATGCTTTCCCCTCTACTTGATTCAGGTTTTCGGTATTTTACCTACGGACTTAGCCGGGCTTATAAATGCTACTGTGTTCTAATTTCTAGGCTAGGACTATATTTAATGTAGCTATGAAGTGGAATTAAACTGGTCTGAATTGACAGCCCGATGTGGAAAAGTATTGATTTGTACACCTGCTATGTTAAACCCGCTGAACTTTGATATGAAACAAGTTTTTCACTGACCTTTAACTAGATATGTCTAGGTAAACTGTTTAGAGCAAATACTATGGAGACGAGTTGCAGGGATTATTAAAGATGTTATTAAGTAATAGTGCCGGCCAACGCTGGGGTTTCCGAGTCTTGGCACATTCTGAGCGATGACCGTTTCGTGGAAATGTGACGCATATTTCTCCGAATCTTTTAGTAATTTGTTATTTGTATTTTTATAATTTTCTGCATCGCATTTGACGCGAATAAACGCTATTTTTTTCTTTCTTCTTTCTGTCTCTACCTAATTAAGGTGGTAGAAACTTAATAGAGTCTAAGGTCTTATAAATCTGACCATTAGGGCGAATCAAAGTCACGTTGCTCAGAGATTCGGCATTCATTGCAATTTGTACAATAGCGCTCGCCTTGATTGTCAATTGTCACGAAATTGATGGACGTTCGCCGAGATAAGTGTGACTCAGATTTTATTAATATTTGCATCGTAATAATAGGTACTTTATTTATTTTGCGGTGATTTTTTAGAGAAAATATAGACTTTTATGTGATTATTTAATGTATTTTTAAAAATTTGCATGCCGCGTCTAGTTTTATTTTTAAGCTCGGAAACTGTATTCAAAATTTAATTGGTCCCATAACTGTTTTAAAATCTTCGGTTTCTACTTTAAAAACTCTTTCAAACCAACCTACTTAGATACATTTAGGTACCTATTTCAGTAGGTTTAGAGCTAAAACAGGGTGATCACCTTTTTAGCGTTTTAATCCTGCTGTGGTTCAGAATGGCTGACAATAATAGTATGTTAAATAAATCGTACAAGAATTTAGTTAAAACAATAGCCGCACTCGATTGCACTGATAACGCCACTTATAGATTGTAGATTGATACAGCGGGGATTTTCAATACTCCCCGTATTTCTTACACGATTAGCTTTAACCTTTGATTAATTGGTTTCAAGTTTAAGGCTGGTTTAAACGGGCCAAGCACATTTACCAAGGAATTATCACCTTGGATTACAGAATAAATCGTTAATCGGTGTATTGACTTGCTTATATCGGTACTTATAACGTACATGTTAAATGAAGGTCGATCAGGTTTTAGAATATTATGTGTTGGTGTTCCAGCGACCCTTATGTGCGCGTGGAGCTGCAGAAGGTGGACGGTGACGTCACCATCGAGACGTTCCTCACTAAAACTAAGAAAAAGGTATGTTATGGCTTTAATAATATAGAGTAGTTATTACAGATATGGCTTGACCTAGATGACGTAAGAGCATCTAGTTCGCGTGCCCGGCTTAAGCATAATATGCTTAACGTGGCACCTGACGCGTCAGTCTGAATCGGTCCGCCGCGCTTGTGGGTTTCACCAATCTGTACCGGACACTATTGACAAACAAATTGTACTATTATGTTAATTCTAAATAGTGCTTGTGACATCAGAGCAGGTTGTCAAAAAATGGCACGCTTGGTTTTTTTATACAGATCGGTATACTTGCGTTATCAAGATCTATCTATACCTGTGGTAGATATACTATGTACTCTATCTATATTATTGACCCTGTGTTAGTGTGTCTGTGAAAGAACCCATATCATGAGGTAATCTGGATACTGAATATTGCGCTAAACAATGTTCAAGGGTCTAAAAGTTTTACACTACGTATTTCTAAATCAACTGTTGACGCTGTTGGGTACACTAAAAATACTAACCCAGAGAGAAGAGAGACACAAGTTCATAGTAAAAGTTTTCAAGACAGGTTTTTCTAGACCATAAAGAAAATTTGTGTAATTAAAAATTGTGCAGGGTTAAGTTCGATGCATGTTTTACGTAATTAATGTTACTTATAGTAAATTTGAAATTTATATCCTTTATCTTATCGTGTATTGATTAGTCAAGGCTGGTCGTCCGCGATATCTATAAATGGTATAACAATAATCTTTGTGAAACATATTTACATTTGTATACAAAGTATTTTACCCATGTATTGGGCAAAACGGTACAATCGCTGTCTTACCGCCAATACATAAGTACTATAAAATGCACAGATCTGTTTCAGATGTGTATTTTTAATATGGTGGCGTTTGATTTCACAGGCGCCTATTGTTTCAAATCTCGCAGATTCCAAATCTATAATTTTTGGGCTCCATTACTTTAGTAATACTATATTTTTATTGAAATTATTATTTTTCAGACTTTGAACCCGACATGGAATCAGGAGTTTGTATTTAGGGTAAGTTTAAAATTATTTTCTAAAATTGTGTTAGGTTAAGTAATATTATAGCTGTAGTTCTGGGTTCTAGTCAAATCTCAATGCTATATGCTCAATGCTCAACGCTTACAATTTATATGCCTTCTTTTAACTGTTAATATTAGCTGATAGTTATCATTTTCCAACACTTCCACGTCTCCTGGACTATATAGTACTTACCTACCTAGATCTTGAAGACTGTAGTACTCTCTCCCCCAGGTGAAGTTGTATAATAATACAACTGTATGCGTTACACAACTTACACATAATTAAATACAGTTATAAGACTAGTGCATATTTTTTTCTTTATTTTTGTCAACCGAATGCTAGGCAGTATTTTGACAACCTCCGTGGTCGAGTGGCGTACACACCGGTTTTCAAGGTGTCGCCAGCTCTGAGAAAACCACTTTTCTACATTGTCCCGGGTTTGGGTGTTTTTGGTACCTTCGTTGTCTCTGAATTTGATAACACAAGTGCTTTAGCTACTTACTTTGGGTTCAGAGCAATGTACGTGATGTTGTCCACATTAATTCATTTATTCATTATTCAGTATAATAATGTTCCATGACTCTGGACGATATTATTTATGCCTCTTCTCTCCAGGTGAAGCCATCAGAGCACAAGCTTCTAATCCAAGTGTTCGACGAGAACCGTCTCACCCGAGACGACTTCCTGGGCATGGTGGAGGTCCCGCTGACGTCGGTGGCTACGGAGAGCGCAGCCAGCGCGCGGCCGGCGCTCGTTAAGTACCCCTTGCGTCCGCGCAGGTCCGTGTAAGTAGCGCTCTAAGCATGCCTGCAGCTTCCTACTTTATTTTATGAGCACAAGGATGATTTGGGCTGATTATAATTTTTTATTTAACTTTATTTTTGTATTGTGAGACTCGCTCACTTAAAATTAAAACGACTGTACGGTTACCGACTTATTTTAGGTTAACGAAGCCTGTATATAATCATGAGCTCGTTACTAAACTTGATTTTAAGTATATTTTTGTTTGATTAAGTTTGATCGGCTAAGTAATTATTTCTTTACTTATGTTCTAATTGTAAATAGGATTGTAAATATGTGTGTTGAAGACAACGCTCCCTAATAGTATGAAAAATATTCTGACGTTGTACAGGGTGTTACCGAAAGGTTATATTTAACCAAAAGGGATGAAATGTTCATCTGGTACAGAGTCCGTTTACAAAATTTCCACTCAAATTGATATAATTAAATAATTGGAATTGAATTTTTGGCATTAAATTATTCGACACTTTAAATCATAACAAATGTGTCACCGCACTACCAGGGTCAATATCTTATTACGTCGCTTGATAAATAATAAGATATATCGCTTCAGCGGTTCGGTTATAATTTTTGGTGTCGAATAATTGATACTATAAAGTGGATAACAATTATTTAATTTACTCATTTCGAGCTGAAATTTTGCAAATTGACTTTTTACCAAAAGTTACTCTTCACTCCTTTTGTATAGATATATATTACACACGGTGCTGCTCGCCAGTTCTGTTACTTGAACTTGGCTTGACACGCTACCGCGTGTCTAGGACCTTTCCCCAAAACTCTGTATAAATTTGTGACATTGTAAATAATTATGAAATATATTTTATTTTCAAGTTCGGTTATTATTTTTGTTTCAAAATTAATACATAAATTGTAAAATTTCATATTGACATAATATTATAATCTAAAAATACATTGTTTTTACCAGAAATAGACTTCATTTAAATAAATATATATTTATTGGTATAGATATAGTTAATATGTCTATATAATATGTAAATGTCTGTATTACTATACAATAATATTATTTGGAATATAACAGTATGAATCATCCTTAAAAATTTTAGCTACCCGTCTTAACACTGAAGGTATATTTTTTATTAATATTTTCTTTGTGTTGTTTGGTATTTAACATGTGTGTATCTGTGTGTTTGTGTGTATTTGAGTGTGTTCTGCTATTTTTATGTACGTATGTAGTCCTTCAATGTGTTTAATAAATAGTCCGGACAATATTCAAGTAACATTTCTAGCAGCATTTGCTTTGTATAATAACTCGTGAGGAGTATTCATAATTATTTAAAACAAAACGGTTTACTCACGCATATTCTCGGGATCGCCCGACTAGTTTCAGAATCAATAGGAGTCTCTAATCATGAGCTGACGAGGCGGCGGTGGTGTCGCGAGTCGAACTGATTTGCTTTGTTTTGGAATTAATATAAGAAAAGATACAAGCCCGCGCAAAAAAGTTGCCTATCCTAACGTTCAAGCTTACACTGTACCGAATTCCATCAAAGTGGGTACAGTGAGTAAGTAGGGAAAGCATAGCAGTTAAACAGTTACTTACACTTTTATATATTTTTTAGAGTTCCGTACCGCAATGGGAAAAAAGGAACCCTTATAGGATTACTTTGTTCTACTTCGTCTGTGTGTCTGTCAAGGATTTATTCTCAGAAACGCATAAAATTAACATCAAATACTCAGGTCTGTCACGGAAGGCAAAATTTGTACAAAACCCTCGGTGCGCGATTCAGACACGCACTTGTCCAGTTTTTTAAGATAAAGGATTTTACTCAGAGTTCCGCTGTTCGAATCCAACTCTTTCCGTGATTTTCTTAAGATATCGTCACGGAAAATAATAAATTATGGAACCCAATTAAATAAAATCATTGTTATCGCCACCTTCCGCTTGGTGCTTGCCCCCCTGCTCATCCCCTGGACTACATTCTGTGTGCTTGAAGATATAAGTAGATTGTTCATGTACCTCTATGTGCACTTGATCTGTGTCTATAACTTTTAGTATGTGTGTTTGTTTTGTGTGTGTATTCTTTAAACTAACAGACCCATTTTAATTTAATCTAATAAGTTTAAATTAATTCATTTTAAAAAAATACGATTGATTATATTTGTAAACATGTGTAGGTACAGTCAGCAGCAAAAGTCGATGAACAAAATCAGATTAGCAAACTGCCATAATTGTTCAGTGACATTTAGAATATTGGTCTTCAGCGAGTTCTCAGTATCGGTCTGGTGCAAACGCTATTTTCGCCCATTTGAAAATCAAAATCAAAATCAAAATATTTTTATTTCGAGTAGGCCTTTTCAGGCACTTTGAAAACGTTAAATGACTCTAGTTGTGCGTTGAAACAATAAATTATTGCATTTGATTGTGTTCAAGTGCTTTATGAATTTTAATGTGTTCATGGACTTTTGTTGCTGAATGTACAGAACTAATATGTAGTAATGTAAGATGACATTACATAAAAGAACCACATGTTTCGGCGTACAAAGTAAAATTAAATCTATTGAACAAATTGTAGGTATGAGATAAAAAAAACTTTTAGTTTACAGCTGTATCAAGAAAGTATAATTACATAATATATCAGTTTAATATACCTACTTGTTTGGGATTAAGTTATTTATTACTTTTATGTATTTTATTCTTACATATTTAATTATACGAGAAAACTTAATGTGCTGGGCATAATTGTGCCGAGCTGACCCTAACATGCAATCTATTACCATCTAGCAATGTGTGAATGTATGTTTGTATAGGTCAAATCTTGTAAGTTTAATTAGAACTACATCTTGATATCGAATTGAGACGAAATATTGCATATCCACTTACGTAAGTTTGGTGACAATACCATAATATGGTAATTTAGAGCTGCTCTGATGATGGAGCCAGAAGGTAGTCCTCGAATCTCTTTAATGAAACGACGTAAACCCATTCGATTTTCTTCACAAGTATTGTGAGCCTAGCTGAAAGGGCTGAGGTAGAGACTGCTCGACATAACACGAGCCGAATATGGGTATAATTTTGGTTAGGTTTTGTGGTTGAGGGTAAATTTTGCTGAAGCTAGCGTATTTAAGTGGGATGGTCCGGTGAAGCATATTTGTTCGTCCCCGTATGTTATGTGTTTGTTTACATATTTATGTTTCATTTTTAAATGTTCCCAATTAATTCTGTAGGTACAATAAGTGTCTAATATAATTAGTTAGTTCCCGTTAGTACCTCGTGTGCTACATAGTAACGTGTGTTGTGTGGCAGCAGCGCGCGCTCCCGCGTGCGCGGCTACATCGAGGTGTACGCGGCGCTGGTGGGGCGCGTGGGCGAGCCGGCGCCCAGCGCTGGGCAACCCGACCCGCCCGAAGGCTGGGAGATGGTGGAGCCCGCGCCGCAGACGGGCCTCGTGCAGCCGGTTAGTCCCACTTACTTTAACTACTGCTATATCACATCGACAGAGAGTACGATTAGAGGAGTTAAAAATGTTACCATGACATTTCCAAATTAGGGAGTTTTAAAGTGTTCGATAATTAAAGTTTGCACTTTTGTGATGGAAATTGTAATCAAAAAGGAAATGGAAAAAGCGGAGAATCTGTTATAATTCATAATCATATCTTATATATATCATAATATATCAATTTTTATGTGCACTAAACTTGCGACTGCGAGCGCGAGCGTCAATCATTAATCCATGCCAGCCCTTATGACCAGGGCACACAAGCCGTTTCGATGTAAAGATTTCGAAGAACGAGTCCCGCTCTGCTTCTTGACAACAGTAGCGTCAATACACAGTGCCCACACATTGCACATTATGCACAGGCTTTTATGCGGTGCAGCTATTTTTTAAATACTAAATACGAACGCTATTTCAACTTGTTAGAATATTTTATAACACCTCCAGAGATTTATTCATACAACAGTCTGATTTCATAAAATAATCTCATGAAACATAAATCAGAAATTCAATCACATGCTTTTTTAAGTGCCGGGATAATGTGCTGTCACACACCTAGCTCCTGGATTTTAATAGTTGCAATTTTATCTCCTTTTTTGCATGCCTGTTAATTCATTAATAACATCGCTGTCCCTACTGCTTACATAAAAAAACTAGTAATTATTATTATAACATGGGACATGGAATTGATTAAAGAAGCTAAAACTGCCTTAGTATGGCCAGCAATTATTTAACTGTTAGAAGCCTGGAGTCCGCTGTCATCTCTTCCAAAAAATATTTTATGTGTTCGGCTTTGTTGAAATTCGCCATTACCATTGGGCATTATACGTGTCTTATATTTTGGTAACTTTAAAAATCAGTACATTCGTATACGAAGTCGTAAACTTGTGTAGTAAGATATCAGTACCTAAGTTAAATTACTATAGTCGCGACCCATTCCTTCTCAGGACAAAAATTTGAGTAAATAGTTTTTGGCTAGACACTTATTTTGATTTTATTTCGCTAAGTGTATAGTAATTTTGTTAAGTGTATTCAGGTTGGAGAGGACAATACGACGCTAAATTAAATGTCCTATTAAATGACGTTTACATTGTATACATTTGCTTTTCTTTACCAAAAATAATCTTCTCTTAATTTTTTCTCTACATGATGTGATAATTTTGGTCTATTCTGTTTTTGTACCTTGTGCAATTTAATTTGATGAAAGTTAGATAAATTGATGACACATAAATGGAAAAACGAACCGACTTCGATGAAATTTATATAGGAGCACCTCTAAGGTATACCTATCGATGACAAAAATAATTTAAACATAAACAAAACAGTCGAATTTCAAACCTCTTTTTGGGGTCGGTATTTTTTTTGTTTATTTTATAAGAATGAACCAGCACTGCCAGTATTTTTATTATATTAATTTAATGTCGTATGTTCGTCTTCACGTTGCATACACTTGTTTGTTAGTATTTTATTTTGAGTGCTTGCCTCATGGTAGGTCGTGTCGTGTTCCGTCCCCTCCTTCACCGGCGGGGACTGGGAGCTGGTGGACACCACACACGTACAAGTAGCTAGTGTACGTCACCTTTTATTATATTATTTGCTTTAATACGCGAACAGACATCGCTAGACTGCGATGTTGCTTGCAGCGAGCATTCGTGTTTGTAACGAATGTAACAATTTCCAAGCTTGGCTAACTAAAGGATATCTTTTAAGCTTTGAAAACGCATGCTAATAGAAGCTAGTCTTAATGCTGATTTAAATGATTAATAATGAGCATTTGCACGTGAAATCTGAAATCCTATTTAAAGCTTTGTAATAGGGGGTAAAAAGGCTTTAAAATAATTTAGAAAATAGGTATTTTCAATAAGTTTAGTTGGCCTCGACGATTAATTTGTCTTGGATCTCAGTCATACATCCTCTGCTCTTCACCCATTTCATCATAAGACAAACACAACTATTAGTAGTGTCAGGTTCTATCTCCATCTACTCCCATAGAGTTTGATCACTCCTGGAGTCCCGATTTTGTTTATGAAATGATAAAAATATTACTTTTTTCTTTTTTATGCCCGGAAAGGTTTTCTGAAATATTCCAAACGTTCTCATTCATCAGACTTCATTATTTTTGATGATTTTCTTTTTTTTATCTATATTGGAATATACCTAAGATTCAAACCGACTGGTTCAACCGGCCAGCTACTGCTTACAGCTCCCTGATATAATTATGTTCCATACAGCTGCAATGTTGTGTTGTTTCAGACTATCGGCGGCGAAGCTCTGCCCCCGGGCTGGGAGGAGAGGCAGGACGCCAACGGCCGCACCTACTACGTCAACCACATCGAGAGGTCCACGCAGTGGGAGAGACCCACCTTCATGTGAGTATAACAACTTTCGTGAGGAGTATTCATAATTATTTACAACAAAACGGCTTACTCACGCATATTCTCGGGATCGCCCGACTACTTTCAGACTCAATAGGAGTCGGCGGTGGTGTCGCCAGTTCGAACCGCGACACCACCGCCGCCGCGTCAGCTCATGATTAGGGACTCCTATTGAGACTGAAACTAGGCGGGCGATCCCGAGAATATACGTGAGTAAACCGTTTTGTTTTAAATATTCATGTGAGTAACTGACACGAAGCTGGTTGAAGGCAGTATGACATTATAGTGCTGTGTAGACGGTGGAAAACTGTCCCCCAGACTGAAATGACCCAACTTGACTGTATCATATAGGTAGCCGTGTAAAGATAAGTAAACTATAGAGTGTTTCTAACAGAGTGAGTTCTAAGAGAGTGTTTCTAAGTGTTTCTACTTCTATGAACTGTGAACTCTAGTATGAACAAGCTAAATCGTAAAAATTGTGTCAAAACAGAGCGCGCCGTTTTATTAAATCTATCTCAAAACCTAATATTACCCTAATAATATCGGTACCGTCGATATTTTCGCATAATCTGTCGTCGCACGGAAAATCACTTAAATCAGTAAACGAGCGTAGTACTAACAGCTGAAAATGTGCTTACGCTCGACACAACGGGCTGCTAGCGATGCGCGCACTCTATGCTGGCTTATGTATACTCTGAGGTCATAACTAATGGAGCTTAAACGTAGCGGTCAGCGTGTTTGCGGCCACCAATAATTTAGATATATGCAGTTTAGACCTTATTATTGATACGTTACAGCAGAATTTTATCTGATAATATCTACAACAGCGCAAAAAGCGGTCATTCACTTGATTGTAATAAAGGGTATCACAAGGCCATCTGATTATCGATAGTCAAAACACTAGGCGGGGTATTGGCTGATAGTATCCTTTGCAAGTCTGAAGCGTCACAAACATTATACGTAGATGTATGTACAAAATCTATGTTGTGAATTGAAATATCAGAATTTTGATAATTTCGTGAAAGACAGCATGCTGCTGTGGACATTTTTCTACATATTTACACATTAGGAAACCGAAAATAGTTTGCATTTTTTTTTGTACTTGCTTCCAAATTTTTAAATAGTCTTTGTTTAACACATGTGTCCACAAAAATAGTGTCCTTTGTGCGAAGTTTAAAAAACCCAGGGTATATTACGTTAAGGCCTAAAACCAGTGTAAATTGTGTTACGTTAAAAAAAACCAGTGCATACTGCGCTAAGTTTGAAATCAGTGTTTACTGCGCTCAATCTTATAACTAGTGTTTACTGCGCTAAGTCTTAAAACTAGTGTTTACTGCGCTGAGTTTCCAAAGTGGTGCGATGTGCTTACCTCGCGCGCTCCTGTGTGGCAGGCGCAACATGAGCACGGAGTCGCAGGCCGAGCGCATGGAGACGGCGGCCACGGAGTTCCAGCGCCGCTTCCACATCTCCGCCGACCACGAGCCCGCCGCCTCCGCCACGCACCACCAGGTCAGCCCCGCGCACACGCTGCCAGTCCGGTACTAGGGCACACGCTGTTACTTACACTTGCAACTGGACAGATGATTAGTTTACATATTTTGGGGACTAGTTATAAATGATGTGACGCGCAATAGCCAGTGCATACAGCGCGTTATGCGGGCTACGGGAACACGACGCGGCCAAGACTTGCTGTCGCAAGCTCGTGGCAAAGTCTTCGCAACATATCGTGTGCCGAAGCTGTAATTAATTCTTCTCGATTTGTTTTGAGGCCATTCATTAAAACGTCACAAAAATGATACGAAACAAGCTTTTTGAAGTTCCCTTTGTTAAATTCTCATTCTTATTCAATACAAAAATATGAAAAGGGTTTACAATATAACTACATAAAAAAAATGAAATGGAATGAAATTATATAATATTCAATTAGTACATTTTTAGTTGCATGTGTTTGTAACAGTATAATTGGGAGGTAAATTATAAATGATTTGCTGTTAATATTTATACGGTATTATTTACAAGACTCTGGTATTTGTGACCCTTGTCAGACACGATCGAGGCGTTATTCATGAGTTCCTCACTTGGTGTTGCTATAATGATTGAAGGCACGTAAATAAAACCGTATATTCAATTGAATAATAATTTTTAGATTTACAGAAAAATATTTTTAGATTTACAGAAATTAGTTAAATTTTATCGTCTATTGCTGGAATGAGCTGATGCGGAATTTTCATTTATTTATTTATTTTGTTGCTTGTGGGCTTTTATTAGGTATAGGTATGAGGAAACTTTAATTAATTTGATTACGTATAATAATATGCTGTTGAAATGCGCTTGTAGGTATATAGAAAATTATTATAAATTATAATACTATTTATTTATTTGTAAAATAGGAAATTGTTGCAGGTAATGCATGAATTTTATAGTTGTATTATGCAGTAAATATCCTCATTAAAAAATAAAGTGTGGGGTATTATATTCACTTTATATTGCATGGTTAATGTTGGTTAGTAGGAATTTTGCCTATTATACTCTATTTTGTTCATATTAAATTTGTAGGAGCGTCGATGATTAGAAATTATAATAACGAGATTTGTGGGAGATAAATAATTTGTTTACGCGCAGAAGAAATAGTTAACAACAACAATATGATTTGATTTCTAATGACTTTATAGAACGTATGTGTTGGTTATTTGCTCAGCCCATTACGGTAATATGCGGTTTAATATATATATATTTTAATTAAGAGCATTATGTTTAATGTACACTATAGCTACGTCACGTAAAACAACAACAAAACTTTCTTCGAAGGAGCTCTTAAAATACAAATGTTAGCAACAAATTATTTTTAAAGTCGTAATTTCTTGCATTTAAGATCAATTGATCTTGCATGCGTACCGACAGATACATTTAAATATTTATTCTATAAAGATAGTTAATTTATTAGTGAATATTTTATTTCGCAGCATGGGCTTCAGCGATACAGACTAACATTTCTTTACATGCCTTTCCTAACTGGAAGTCTAAATAACTTATTTTTTTTAACCTTCTAACCGCCCACCGTAAATAAATAAAAAAAAACAAAACAGATTAAACGAGCTGTGGTATTTAGTTAATGGCTAAATGGACACGAAAATATTTTTTGGATTAATCCGGCGTAAGCGGTTAGAGGGTTAATATCAGAAATGTTTATTATTGAGTAAATTGCCAGTATAGAGGCATACTTCAGATTAAATAAATATATTTTAACTTTTTCATAATTATTTAAATATTACATTAATGACGCATTTTTCGGGATCAATCATTTTTTAATAATATGTTATGTAATGGGAGTTATCGCGAACATGCATAAATACCTTTCCGCTTGACGTTTCGACAATGTTACACCGGCCGCGGTCGCAAGCAGACTGAGTCAAACATAAAGTTATTTATGCATTTTTGCGCTAATTTCCGTTACATAATACATTATTATAAACATGCAGCGCGATACTTTAAAAGTTAGTTAATGACTTTTATATTTTATTCAGACTTCCAGTCCAAGTCCAATCATTTCCAAGCCGTGTACTCATTTATTATTGTTTTATTGCACCTTAATGTAACATCACATTTTAATATATTTCTGGGATTCACAGCATTGCACATTACCTCATTACTTTAAACTTAAAGGGATCTTAAAATATCAGTTACTTTTTATTACGATTTAAATCTCATCTATCTATGTATGTATGTTGCATGAATCGTTAAGAATGCATGCTTGCTTTGCAAACCTGCGTGACATTTCACTCTTGATGAAACATACGAAATGTATGCCAGTATTTTAAAAGGGTTTTTATTATGACAGATGTATGGTTCAATAAAATCATATATAAAGTAGTACCTATGTGTAGTAATGAGTACATGGTTTCATTATAAGGCATTTTTCTGAAAGGTTTTGACGTCAAAAGTTGATGAATAAAATTATTTATATCGATTGTAAAGTTTTGATTCTCGGCTCGTTGTGTTATTTTTATAAGATCTTTCAGGAAATATCAGAAAACCATTCATACATACAAACACTAAGTTATAGTCTGTTGTCATCGGTGCGCGGGTGTTCCATAGACATCCACTGTGTTGTCCTCACTTTCATAGACAATTCTGCAGCACATTGATGCTTCACGCTTACAAGCCCAATGTTTACCGGGGGTGTATTCAATACAGACTGCAAACTTATACGAGCAGTTAATAACAAATTATCGTCGAAATTCCATGTAGATACAGTATTTGCAAACTGCAAGAATAAGTTTGTGCGTCCAATATTATCAAATGTAAATCTCTAACAGGAGGATATAAGCAATAGAAGTGGGGACAGTAATTCGACGGAACCCACGCCGTTTTCAACACCGATCAGATCGCCGGAGCCCGCCGCGCACGATCCGGACACGGTGACGAACACACCGACTAATAGTATAAGTGATGAAACCGACTGTGATAATAATTTAAGAAACAAAACTATACCGGAGGAGGATGACGTTGTGTGCGCTAACGAGCAGGTTAGCGAAGCTCAAAGTGACGCGAGCACTAGTCAGAGCACGCCTAGTGAGCATGCTGAGCCCGAACAAAACGAGATTACACGCCGTGAGGATAGCAAGGACACTGACGATGTGGGCGGCGAGACCGTCGACACCGCCGCGGACGGTGACAGACAAGAAGCCACGGAGACTGTGACTGAGACAAACGAGACTGAGCCGGCTCAAGCCGCGGCAGACGATACCGAGACACAAGTTGCTCAAACTAGTGAAGCTAATAATGAGGATGAGACGGCAGTGGTGACGACGACAGTCGTAGTGGAAGACTCGCTGACGTTTGACGAGAACCATTTCAGTACGCCGACGGGCGGCGTGTCGCCGGCGGGCTCGCCGCGCGCACGCCGCCGCACCGCCAGCTCCGCCGACGTCTCCGAGGTAAGACCCGCGGCCCTGCGACCTGTCTCGCTAGCGAAGCCACCGAAATTATACAGTTATTACTCTCAAATTTCTAATTTGTATTACCTACACTATCGTACATAATACGAATTATCATTTTGACAGCAATAATTGGGCATATTTTGTGGTCGCTTTGCTTTTTGAGATTCCTAATACCGCTGCCGGCCGTGCAGGCCGCGACGCGACAGCATACGACCAGCTTGGCTGCTCTGCTTTGGACGGGATTCATTTTAGAATCACTTTAAGACACTGTTTTCTTGTACATATGAGTCTAAAGGTATCAGTGTAATCAAATATAGACGTTAACACAACGCAGCAGGGTATATAGATGCGCGTCGCTACCCGCACTAGGCCAACTGCGGAGTGCTTTGGGAAATTGTCTATGAGTAAGTGTGAGGCACAACATGCTATCAATGCTGTGTGATGTTTGCTTACGTCACTAACACGCGTCGCCCGTCGAAGGTCCAGGCCACATGACCACGGCTCGGCTTCGTAACCGCGACGCGGCGCGGCGCCTGAGTGAGGCACGGTGCCGGGACGTGCGCGTGTACGCACCGAGCGGATGCACGGGACGGTACCGCGTCGTACCACGTTACCGTGTTGGTCAGGCGCTTCGTCAGTCGCCAATACATACTATATTTTTCCGCTATCTTCGGCAAATTATTTTGCAACGTTGCCTTGTCCCTTGTTGTGTACTGATGCGACGTGACCGGCGCCGTATACCTGCACGTTGTGGCAACGTGCCGCACGCAGACGCTGCGTCGATTCACGATACAGACGCCGTGCCGTGGTCATGTGGCCAGACTCTATAGGTTCCGGACGCAGTTTGTAGCACAAGCTTTAGTTAGCTTTAGCACTGCCGGCCTTAAGCTGAAAGCGTTAGGCTGCTTAAGTCTCGCCTAGAACTCTTTATTTCACGGATGAAGACATTCAATCTAAACTTTAATTTGAAGTGTTTGTGGTAAGGATGAATTTCGCAAAATGTGCTGAGAGCTGTTCGCAGTTTATATAAGTGACAAATTCAAAAATATGGATCTAGTTTGGATGAACGCATCTGTGAGATGAAGCATTGGCCGAAGTGCAACGGCAGCCTTAATTCTTTTCAAAATGCATATTAAAAAGGATCGTATTTTGTAAATACTTCGTGCTTTTTTTTTTTTTTATAATATGAAACTTTTAATTATTATATTTGCTTGCTTGTGCTACAAACATTTCTTTGAACTGTGGAACAATAACTATTTCTTCAACCTACAGTTCATAATCATCGAAATAACGCGTTTATAGCAGTTTACAGTAACCGAACTAATTGTTTAATGCTTTTGTCACTATAACCTGTCACTTTGCTTGTGCTGTCTCGCTTAACTAGTTTGTAGAAACAGTATATTTCAAACATACAAAATGTTATGGTAATATAAGGCTTGTTATGTATATACGTGATTTTCTATTTGACGTAGTTATGTTTGAAGTTTTCCGATGCGCTTTTTTAATATTTAGACTTTTGTTATGGTAGTTTTGTGTTTGAAAGGAGACTTTGGAGCTTGTTCACGGTATATTTATATATTTAGAATATTAATGAATCAAACAATGTTTAGAGTATTGTTCCGTCTTTTCTGCTCTATTTATTTTTGTCATAAGACTGAGGAAGACAGCAGTATCTTAAACATTTGTGTATTTTAAATCGTATATCGTATTTTGTAAGCTAAGTTATGCTTACATTTTTTAATATAAGTATAACCTTCAAGGTTTTCTCTTGTTTGTATATGTTTTTCAATTATTTTGGGGTTAAAGAGAACTTTTACTTTTTGGTAATGTGTTTAGCGACTTGGTTGACGCTCGAGTAAAAAAGAACTGCTAATTGTAATTTTAACCAAGTTGCAATTTCCAACAAATAAACCAAAGATATTATAAGTATTGTAAATATAGCTTTTTGGCAGCGTTTGAAAATGTAAAATATGGGGCCATAATATACATAATGTAAATTATTGTAAATAAATATACATAAGTATTGTAGTGTGAGTAAGTGTACTGATAATTTTTCGGATAAACCTAATTTCTTAGCCTCTAGAAAAAAAAAAGTAAAAAAGAAAGTACCTACTCAATTTTATTATATCCAAAATATCACAGTACCCGTATCAAACTCTTGGCATATTGAACTGTGTGCTTGTATAATTAAAGTGTATAATACGATGTTCCACGGCATATTATAGGACGAGACAGACGGCTCAACAGAGAGCTCTAGTACTAGCAGCAGCAGTGCCAGCAGTACGCAGAGCCAGAATCTACCGAATAGTGAAGGTGATTATGATAAACTTATATCTATCTCCTTTCTTCATAACAGCGTGTCGAACCATCTCTTTCTCTTCTTATATTTTTTTTTTGCTATTTTCTGAGTTTAGAATGTGAAAGTAAAATAAAAGTAAAGTAAAATGACCCTTATTTTTGCGTTAGGTTTGCCACCCGGCTGGAGCATGCAGCGCGCGCCGAACGGCAGGATATTCTTCATCGACCACAACCAGAAGACCACGACGTGGATAGACCCCAGAACCGGTACGATATGATAATGAAATGAGTGAATAGGTGAGTGTTATAAGTGTCGTGCTAGGCGTGTGTAACGTGTTGCGCGTGTTGCAGGCTGCGCGTCCAGCCTGCCGGCGCCGGCGGCGGCGGGGGGCGCGGGGGGCGCGGGCGGGGGCGCGGGGGGCGCGGGGGGCGCGGGCGACGCGGACGAGCTGGGCGCGCTGCCCGAGGGCTGGGAGGAGCGCGTGCACACCGACGGCAGGATCTTCTTCATCGACCACAGTCTGTACCTCTGCTCTATTCCAGCTTCATACTCACTCTTAACACAGAAACACAGACCTTGAGCTTTTGTCAGTCAGTAACTAGTAATGAACTATTCTTTAAAGACAACATTTTTCAGCTCTTGGTTTACTATCACCATTAGAAAAAAATTATTGTAAAAGTTTTCTCTCAAGATTTATTGCGATTCAACAATAACATTGTGACAATTTTAGCCACTCCATCCAGTTTCTTACTAGGAAAAACTATATGTTGTAAAAAAAGAACTTTGATTTCCGTACTCTTAACCACCCTCACACAATAGAAGGTATATATAGTCTATCCAAAAAAATATAAAAGGTATATAAATATAAAAAGTATAGTCTATCCATAAATCTATCCAAAAAATCAAGTATGGCATCGGGGCGTCTAAATCTAAATATAGTGCATATAAATTCTTCCTGTTTTTGCCTATATTTTTTTTCATATACTTTTTTTCTTATACATATTGTTGAAACTGATCCTTATTTCTCGCGCAACGCTAAATATAAATTTCAAAAAAACAACTGCTTACCCATCTTCCTCAACACATTTCCTCAACAATACAGCATATACCTAGAAAAATGAACCTTATATCCCTTTAATTTTGTACTATATTCCCTAGACACGCGCACGACGCAGTGGGAGGACCCGCGGCTGTCGAACCCGCAGATCGCGGGCCCCGCCGTGCCCTACTCGCGCGACTACAAGCGCAAGTACGAGTACCTCAAGAGCCAGCTGCGCAAGCCGGTATGTTACACATGTAAACGTGATTTATAGGATTAGTTTCTTTTGGACTATCCTTCGACGAACATTGGAAGAAGAATTTTTTTTCAACGAAAGAAGAAACAACGGATATGGAAATACTTGTGATGTGCTTTGGTGGAAAACTTCTGCCTTTCCTTTAAAGATTACATTAGGACAAGGAAATAATGTCTTTTCTACTATTGGTGGTGTCGGTGGAGACAAACCCAACAAATCAAAGATCATGAAAATCGGTCCACCCGTTCCTGAGTTATAAATGGTGTAACTAACACGACTTTTACGTATAATGAATGTTTGTTGTTTGTTGGGATGGAGGCCTGTGCAACGCAGTGGCAAACCCACCCCCTGTTTTCTTGTGCGTCTATTCAGTGTTATAATATTTGTTTGCAGAGCAACGTGCCAAACAAGTTCGAGATCAAGGTGCGCCGCAACTCGATCCTGGAGGACTCGTACCGCATCATCAGCTCGGTCAGCCGCCTCGACCTGCTCAAGACCAAGCTCTGGGTCGAGTTCGAGTCCGAAGTTGGACTTGGTGAGGGCTTAGAAATACATACTTAGTAATATTATATGACATTGCACATAGATTTCATTAGAGGAAAAAATAAGGTCGGTTGACATATATTAATAATTATTATGAATGGAAAAAGCAGCCATTTATTTAGCCAATATGTACGGTAAGTATCTTACAAGTACCCACATGTACCCGAGCGACGACCGGTCGCCACACTGCCTCCACTTGATTTTAATCCTTCTTTTTAGTGTTTAGAGTCTACTTTTGTATGAGGAAGTTTGATGATATACGATCTTTAACCTCTAGTTCAACGAGGTACAATTCAGAATCAATTGGTTTAACTATATATAATATAATACCTGCCTATAAATGTCCCACTGCTGGGCACAGGCCTCTTCTCATATAGAGAAGGAACGAGCATTGACCACCACGCTTGCTTTCTTTCAGATTCCAATTGTTGGAATCCAAGTTTCCTCACGATGTTATCCTTCACCGATTGTCAATGATGTCTTAGAATAATTAAGAAAGTACATATATAACTTTGAAAAAGACACATTGGTACTTGCCCATAGTGGTTTCGAACCTGCAACCTTGTGCATACAAACCCGTTCGTTGAACCCCTAGGCCACCACGACATTTGAACAATATTTTTTTTTAAATCCCCAGATTACGGCGGCCTAGCTCGCGAGTGGTTCTTCCTGCTCTCGAAGGAGATGTTCAACCCGTACTACGGGCTGTTCGAGTACTCGGCCATGGACAACTACACGCTGCAGATCAACCCCAACAGCGGCGTCTGCAACGAGGAGCACCTCAGCTACTTCAAGTTCATCGGCAGGGTCGCCGGCATGGCCGTGTACCATGGGAAGCTGCTCGATGGTGAGGGTTTTAGGCTTCTTTACTGCTTGTAGAGTGCTGAAGATAAGAGACATTGGATGGCCTTATTGTAACTAAACGGAGTCTCTCAGACCAATAATGGACTATATAAGGCTGAAAAAGGCGATAAAAGCTTTTAGACTGGCCTATTGGTCTAGTTGTAGTGGTTGTAGTGGTTAGTAACCCTGACTGCTATACCGGAGGTCGTGGGTTCAATTCCCACCCAGGACAAATCTTTGTGTGATAAGCATGATGATTTGTTCTGTGTCTGGGTGTAACTTTTCTATAATATGTCTGTTTATCACTTGTCTGGTAGCATAATACAGGGTCTGCCTAGTTTTGGATACAAGTTCAGCCGTGTGAAAAAAAAAATCCCAAGATTAGCTGCCTACTTCTAGCCCGCTACTGTACTAAACATTATTCAAACTATAAAAAAAATCTTTATTATATTTGGCAGTGTGTGAATCTTTTTCTTTTTGTTTTAATGTATTTGAATCTTTGGTAATCAAACTTGGAGTACCGGTATTCAGTAGTATGAAAGAGAAACAAAATATTATTCTTCCCAAAAATTTCCAAATTGTGTTTGTGTCAGCTTTCCGTCTTACTAAGTATCAACATTGTAACTTAGTATTTACCTATTTTATCAATAACACGTTTAACGTTGGGTTCATCGGTATCCCTTCATAACATTCGCCGTAAGAATTTTAGGAACTTTCGGGCAATATGACTAACGAAATCCTTACTAATATTATAAATGCGAAAGTAACTCTGTCTGTCGCGCTTTCACGCCAAAACTACTAAACCGATTTAACTGAAATTTGGTACACAGATAGTCTAGAGCCTGACAAAGGACATAGCTTGCCGCGATAACCGACATCCACGTGAGCGGAGCCCCGTGACACTGCTAGTAGTTAATACGTTTTTATGTAGTGAATAAAATGTTTTGTAGCATAAATATTACTTGCACTTACTTAAAGCAATATATTTATTTCGTGCTTTTTTCATTGTATTCCAGCCTTCTTCATCCGTCCATTCTACAAGATGATGCTGGGCAAGACGATAGAGCTGCTGGACATGGAGTCCGTCGACCTCGAGTACTACAACTCTCTCATGTGGATCAAGGTCAGTCTTTGTTTTTTTTTTTGTGGAAGAGATTTACGCAGTTAGCCTGAGCGCAGGCTTTGACTGCTTCACCGGACTTTGTCAAGGTCAGTCACGTAAATACTGATTAACCGGTAATAAACAATGATGACTGGATAATAAACTCTTGTCTTCGTAAGCATGCAACTAGAATTTCTATTTTTTTATAATTTTACCTTGCTTTAGGCAATAATGTAATGAATGTTATTAAGTTATTAATTAACAAAATAACTGGAATACCACTTTTATAATACTGTGTGTCTTGATTTGGCTTATTCTGTAACGATCTTATCAGTTTAGCTACATAAAACAAAACACCAACAGTACAGAAAAATAACCCTTATTTACAAAACTTAGGTTACATTCTCAGACAAGTGTTCTTTAAAGCGATTATTTGGTGAATACCCAGGAGAACGACCCGTCCGAGCTGTACCTGACGTTCTCGGTGGACGAAGAGCAGCTCGGCAAGACCATCCAGCGCGAGCTCAAGCCGGGCGGGGCCAACGTCGCCGTCGACAACGACAACAAGGACGAGTACATCAAGTTCGTCACACAACATACTCACATTCATATATCACGTATTTTACTGCTCTATTGGTCAAGCGGTTAGAGACCCTGACTGCTAAACCGGAGGTCCTGGGTTTGATATCCAAGACAATTTAGATGTAATAAAATAACACGACAATACATAACAATTAATAAATGAAATCGTAATAAATTTAATCGAACTATGTTTCTAAATAAATTTTATGGATTGATTAAAAGAGGTGATGCTACCTATTTACATAATTTCATCTCTTTCTTTCACTGAATCTACTATGATTTTTTTTCTTTAACTGAACAGCTAGGCAAGGCCTGTCTCTCGCACAAATCCTTGTACTAAACTGTGAGTTTCCACCTTCCAGACTAGTGATCCAGTGGCGCTTCGTGAGCCGCGTGCAGGAGCAGATGTTCGCGTTCCTGGAGGGGCTGGGCGGGCTGGTGCCGCTGCCGCTGCTCAAGATCTTCGACGAGAACGAGCTCGAGCTGCTGCTGTGCGGCATCCAGCACATCGACGTGCGCGACTGGAGGGCCAACACCCTGTACAAGGGGGACTATCACGCGAACCATATCGTGGTGCAGTGGTTTTGGAGGGTATGTACCTGTATAGTTTATATCTTTATAAGTTACTGTAGTTAGAAGTTATTTAGTTTATATTAGCCAAATGATACGATAATGCCTGCCCCCACTTCTTTATTTTTCTTTTTAACTGTAAAGTGCTACTTTGTAGCCTAATTTAAAATTAGTTTTGAATTTGAATTCAATGTTTATTCAATTTACTAATAATAATGATTATGACCTGGAAAATAAATTATACTTGTGTAATATTCAATTATTGTGTTATTACGAGATTTTTTTTTAGAAATATGTAGAAGTGGAAAAATCTTTAAAACTTTAAATTCTAATTATTTTTTAATTCTAAATATCCTTCGCTTCTAAAAACCTAATGTCGCTTCTAGAAATCCAAGAACGTCCTATTATTATTTTTTCCGCTTTTAAGATAATTTAATAGTTTATGTCTAAGTTTAGATTTTTGCCTAGCAACCTTACTGACTGGTTGAAATAATATATATTGCTTGGCAGGTGGTGCTGTCGTTCTCGAACGAGATGCGTTCCCGGCTGCTGCAGTTCGTGACGGGCACGTCGCGGGTGCCCATGAACGGCTTCAAGGAGCTGTACGGGTCCAACGGGCCGCAGCTCTTCACCATCGAGAAGTGGGGCTCGCCCGACAACTATCCCCGGGCGCACACCTGGTCAGTACTACCCTACCTACCTACCATGCTTACCCTACCTACCCTACCCTACCCAACCTACCCTACCATTTTTTTTGTTTTTGAATCTTCCCTGTATTCTAGCGAACAAAACCAAGGAATTATTCAAATCGGTCCAGCCGTTCTCGAGTTTTAGCGAGACTAACAAACAGTAATTTATTTTTATACATAAGAAGATATTAAAATGTTGATTTCATGTTGGTTAGTTTCAACCGCATCGACCTGCCGCCGTACGAGAGCTACCAGCAGCTGCGGGAGAAACTCATCAAGGCCATCGAGGGCTCGCAGGGCTTCGCCGGCGTGGACTGAGCGCTCGCCCGGCGCTGCGGGGACTGGCTCCGTACGGCCCGGGGTAACTATGCATTCCGGGGTTTCATATGCTCCTGGGGATGATCGCAACCGCCAAGCTTCAAAGGTGGTTCCTCTCAACTTGCTTTGGACCATCAATGCTGCAGTCAATCGCGGTTTTTACTGTCTGGACAAATAGGTTTCAGATACAACAATATTCATTTAGTCCGTCGGTTACATAATAATAAAATATTGGACACGTATTTTTTGCTTTTTTAAATTAAGTAAAAACTAAGTAATTAAACTGAATCAAAGTAAGGGTGGGGGCTAATGATGTCATGCTTGTAATGTACTAAATCGTGACGTCTCGCGACAATTCAAATCAATGCATCGTCGTGAGTTTTTAGTTACTTAAAAAAATAATAAATACTTGTCTAATAGATTTTAATTATCTGTCTGACGGATAGTACAATTTAATTGTCGTCTACCCCTTTGTCCGTCTTTTAGCTTCTTAAAAACAATAATTCTGAAGACTGACAAATAAATGATTAAAAAGCAGTTTTCGATCGAACAAATCCCTTTCCAAACGTGTTCCTATTGACCCCCGGCGTCCATTTTACCCCGTTGTTTAGTACCCAGCTTGTGTACCATTACATACTTTAAGTTGCAGGAAATCATGCTACAGTAATTAACGCGATTTATTTGTGTACTGCGAAACATTTCAAGTATTTATTTGATGGATTAGGAAAAAATGTGAACCTTAAATAGTTCCTAAACTGAAAATTACGCCATGTTTTGTTAAAAGTTGAAATAAATTAACTTTACTTTGTTTTAGTAATCAATGTTTTAATTAACTCAGACGCGTGAAGTTATGATGGACGATTTGCTAGTTGTCTGCAATGGCGCCGATTCTGTTAAACCCACACTAAACTTGTTTTAAACCATCGGTATCTTTTCACTTGTACAGAATTAAAAAAGGACAGACAAAATTTAGAGCTGTCAAATTTACTTTCGTTTAAAATTCTCATACAAATCTACCGACACACAGAAACGTGTGCACTAAAACAAAGTGATATTCAAGGCGAAAACTAGTTTGACATTTCTAAGTTAGTTGTTATCTGTTGCCGTCCTTTTCTCACGCTGTGTGTTAGTAAAAGATAGCAATGGTTTAATTTTGGTTTAGTTAGCGTACAAGGGAATCGGCGCCATTGTCGTTGTGTAAGCGATACTTCTGTCGCTAAATTTCATCTTAAAGTGACGGAGATAGCATGAGGCTTAACAACGACTCAAAATTGAGTTACATTTGAATATAAGTGAGGTTAATTTATCTCAACTTTGTCATCGTTATACTTTACTCAAACGTTTAGAAGAAGGAATAATAGTATTATATTACAAAGATCTCTAGTAGCTAGCGCCCCCTACAACCAGCTCAATCACACGCGACATTCATAACAGACTGGACAGACTATTCTAAATTATATTATAACTGCATTTCTAGAAATTACATAAATTTTTACAATATCTAAGGATTTTTAATTGGATGTGTTTTGTATAAAATTCTGGTATTTTTCTGTATATATGGTGTCCCAAATAAGAATGAACTGTTAATACTAAAATACTGTTTAAACATTCATTTCTCTTAAACTATACAGTTTATGTTCAAATTTATTATTGATTTAATGTTTATTTGTTACACATCAATAATAATGCTATCGATATATTCTTCTTTCTTTTCTATTTCATACTTCCTAAAACCTTTAATGAGACACATCTACTAAAAATTCAATGCTTAACTATTCGTGATTATCTATTCAAATAAATAAAATGTAAATACAAATAAGATGTCTAAAATATCACCTTTAAAACTTGGCTTAAACTTTTAATTATTAAATAATGGAAACCTATTAAGAATAGCGCTTCCGTTAGCTAAAAAAGTCCAAGAACTCATTAAAATTCAGCTAATCTGAAATGGTAATTAAACAAATGTAGATAAAAATATAATTTAATTAATAAATGTAATGTCTACGAAAAAAACAAGCAAATAAATTAAAATAATAATTCTAGATAAATTGTTATGAGCTAGTGTTTCGAGTGATTAGAATTCTAAACGAGTGCCTATCTATATTAATTGGTGTATAAACTGCATTTTTATTTTTTATTCTTCGTAATTACAATAATTTTCATGTCCACAGTATAGAAAATATAAATCTTTAATTCGATCGTATTGGTTGATGAAAACATTTGAGCATTAATCGCAATATAAGTATTATATTTATTGTAACCAAACAGACACAAAATATGTAACACATTGCTAAGCAGTCTAAAGTCTAACACATTTATACAGAAAAAGCTTTATTCAATAGTAACGAAATAGCTAGAAGTCACGGTATTAATGTCAATATAATAGAAGTGAATTGATGCTCAAATGTATTTCATTTCATGTGACGTCATAACGTGTCAATTCTTGCTCATGCGAAGATCGCGATGACGTTGTAACACAGTATCTAAACAGCTTTTGGAAAGAACATTATTATTGTAAAATAATGTACGTTGCTAACCCACAGGGTCCAGCACCTGTAGGTACAATGTGAACCTAAGTCTATCCACCTTTGACATAATTAGCTTTATTACTAAGCCATAATAATCTAACGTCGATATAAATTGCTTTTACTGCAAGATACCCCATTAAGGGATTGTATACTACAATGATAGTTTAAAACAATGAAAAATGCACGATTTTGAACCTTATGCAATAATATGATAAAGTTTCAATTTATTTTTATTAGTCCTGCGGTATTAGACCTTTTTAAATTATATGGAAATTCAACGGTGGAGTTTGAAAATGTATACTATTTTATAATGTAAGCAAGGGCATTCCGTATTCGGCCTGTCAAATCTGACAGCTGTCAATGTGAAGTTATGAACAATCGGAAAGCCGTTGCCTTGTGACTAATGCCTATGTGCGATGTTGATAATTTATTCCGCGCATTATTTACTATTTTATATTCTAAATAACGTGATATACCCGGACAAGATGATGAGATGTGTAAAGATTTATGAAAAGTTTCAATTATTAGAACGGCAATAGACGGCCATCTTGTTCGGACATTTTTAGTGATTAAATAATTATTAATTTTGCGTCCTATACATTAGATAAAATTTGCTTTTCGCTTGGATATATAAAGAAGATATTTTCATATATAATAATAGCACACTTGTACATAATTATTAGTATAAGGTGTAAAAAATTGCGATTGGTATATGTATAAATATAAAATTAGATTACCCGAACGATATCCATGTAATGGATATTAAATAAAATATTAAAATATTATTTGAAAAATAAAAAAAGTAAAAATATTTATTGATGGAGCAATTGTTTACACCCTGTATTTATTTAGTTTTTACTCAAGTTGCGTTTTCGTCTATGATCGTTTACTTAATTTACGAGTAGTTAGTTATGTCAATGCTTGTTATCTTTATAATTTTGGGCTGTATGTTGCGTGTTTGTACAGAAGGCTGGAAACTAAGTATTTTATTACGTGTCCAGGTTATGCCTCCACCATCGACCGAATTCCTTTTTCCAGCCAAGTGGCATAAAACTACACACTTGAGGCTTAAGACACGAAGCGAAGTAAAATTAGATATTTGTTAATTACACATTGTTAGCAATCAATGATTAACACACAAATATCACATCATATTAAATATTACAAGTTACAACAGTAGTTACATAATTTCCAATGCCCAAAATTATAAAGATAGTAAATTAAAAAACAATAAAATTTGTATAATTCCATAATTATTAACGTTTTGATTGTAACAAGTTGACGAAACATCGTGATATTTTACATAGTGTAAGAGATAGTAACGCTAGGACATGCGTCATCTTTCAATGGCCGACACTACGCCGCTAACAAACTATTAGGAATTAAACAAGAGCTTAATTAGTGCTGATAGTAACCCTGGTTAGTGAAATAGTGACCCATTTATATTTATTAGAACATATATCCAAATACTTAAACATAATTAAAAGTTAAGGTTTTCTTTAATGTATATTTGTCGCTGCATTACACCTTGAAGTAAGAGAGACAGCACGACAGTTAATAGCGACTTAAAGTTAACTTGGGTTTGAGTTTTCGGCTATTATTGTATAATCCTTCAAGCTGTTAACAGCAGAAACAAGCATTTTTTTTTAATCAAGCTTTATGGTGAGGCAGCTGGGACGTAGTTCTCAATTAAAATCAATATGAAACTATTCAAAGAGACGCGGTACTAAGCATTGCTATCCTACAATGTTCTTTACAACATATAATGTGCGCGTGCGCAAGTGCATTATTATTGCCAACACATTGAAAATGTAATAAATTAACAATCATTTATATTTTAATAATTAGTTTTAAATATCTTTGTTACATACTGATAATGATTCCTCAAAGAGTTAAAGTTCGAATAGTTTTAATGACCGTTGTAGGATATTCTATAAATTGATTTATTTAAGGTTAGGTTTATAATGAGGACTTCGCGCGCTAGATGGTCTACAATCGTCATTAAAACTTTTTTTAATCATTACCAACTTAATGTACCAAATGTGTTTCTATTGAACTTTCTTTTGTCTTTTATTAACCGTCTTTAAAAGCTGTGCATGTTATCTATGTACATACTATTATTTTTTGTCATCTTATCATTGTCAATTATTTAGTTGTTAAAAAGTTTTAATGTGTTGGCGATTAAAAACTAGGGTTGTTTAACAATGAACAATGCGCGGTGTTGTCGAACGTAATCAACGATATTTTTATTTTATGTTTACGATAAGATTATTCATGTAAATATAATACATATTTGAAATTAAAAAAAAAATCATTAAAAAGTCATTATTTTGATGTTTGTCTTTTATTTTTGGTTAAGAATTTTTTTTACAGCAGCAACTCGACACATATTTTATCAATGGCAATGAGGGTTTGGTTTTCCCTAATTGAATGTAATATTGTATTTAATTTTTGTAAGACTGATAAAATACACATGTATTAATAAACAGTTAATTCATATCGTAAATAAATATAAATCAGTGCGTGCTTGTCTGTCGGTAGTGAGGACTTCGATTTCTATTTCAGAAAAATAAATATAGGTTCTTGCTAAATAAAAGCCATATACACTGATTAAGATTATTTCATTTTAATAAAAGTAAAATAATTAACATCATTGATTCGATGGCCTCAACAAAACGTAATGAGTGTACTAACATAATTAAATAATACACAAATAATGGTAAAGTCCATGAACCCGTTCGTAAAGGCTGACCATCTTCCCACAGCAAGCAGAATTACATGTATTTACCGACAGTTGCCTAAGAGATGCCTCTTTCGGATGTTTTCGATAATGAGGCCGTTGCTTAAGATTCGTTATTAATATAATCAAATAATTGCAATTAAATTGATGGCTAAGACTTCGCTATTAATATGGAACGAGTACCTCCCTACATACAAATATCATTTCACATTATACAGTTCGGATAAAAATGACACTGGCCTGTTGAAATTATTTTAATTTACCTGCACGGATAGCCGAGAGGTATAGGTCACCACACCACAAACTTGCGACGTACTGCGGGTTCGATCCCCGCATAAGATTTATCTAAGTCTGTGTGTTCTTTGTATAAGTGATATGAATGATTGTGAAACTCTAGCGGCACAAGGATTGAATTCTCTTTTTTTTTGAATAGCCTTTTTTTTAATTTGATGGTTTAAGTACCTACTTATTACTTTAATTATATACTTAGAGTATGTTTATTATATCGGGCCTAGAGTACGGCATCGACTGGCCATTACCAGTCCATTCACAGCTGATGTGGTAACACTCGGCGACCTTGAACTCGTCTACAGACAGACGGCCGTGGCGTGCTCAAATAAAACAAGCGAATGTGTTCTGTAGTACCATCAGTGACTTGGGGAAAATAGTTTATTAATTGGTGAACAATTGGACTAAATTCAATAAATAATAAATGTGGACAACATTACATACTTACATTGCTCTGAGCCCAAAGTAAGTAGCTAAAGCACTTGTGTTATGGAATTCAGAGACAACGAAGGTACCACAAACACCCAGACCCGACAAAATGTAGAAAAGGGGTTTGTCTACATTGACCCGGCTGGGGATCGAAACCGGGACCTCAGAGCTGGATAAACCTTGAAAACCGGTGTGTACGCCACTCGACTACGGCGGTTGTCAAAATACATACGGATAGTAACAGATACCTACGGATAAAAAAATATGCCATTAATTTTCTTCTTATTTCCTATTCTATTTTTGTGATTTTTATAGGCAATAATGAAAACCGAATGCGTAAACATCAAAATTTACACACTTTTGTGTAGGAATCAAACCTGTGCATTGATCTTTGGTTTTATTCACATGTAAAAGTCTGAGTAGCTTTGTGCGTCATTATATAATAGTGATTCGAATGTTTTTGAACCCCGTCTTATCTTACTAATATTATAAATGCGAAAGTTTGCATGAATGGATTGAAAACGGCAGAAAGGATTTGAAGGAAATTTGGTACACAGGTGTCTGAAATAGAGCATAGAATACTTTTTATTATCCACCACGGGGCGCAGCTAGTATGGAAATAAAAATATAATACTGCCGTTTTAAACATAATAAAGGCATATATAATGGTACCATTATTCTTAGTTTGCAATACCACACAATTTTGTAAACCTTCGCAATAAACTCAGTCATAAGACTCACACAAGCTTGCGATAGCCGAACATATTCCCAAACTATCGACATGTTGCGTATACCATAACCAGTAACGTTAACACATATTACTATTTAGCAACTCACACTTGACCACATTGATAAATCCTCGGCGATGCCGCATCACAGGTAAACGCAGAAGGTCCACAGCAAAGTGAGAATGTTATTGAAACAAAATACCAAATGGATTTGTTCTATTTAACAAAAGTTCTTGCATTTTCGGGTTTGTGTTTTTTTCTATCATATTGTCCATTTTCGAACAAATTCGCTAGTAGAGCTACTTAGCCTGCAATTTCACGTCCTTGATTAACAAATATGTATTTAGGTGGCATCATTATGAAATAATATGGACTGGTTTGTCTGTGTTTATAACGTGATGGGCTTTATAGTTTACTAAAGAATTAGTTTGTCCATTTCTTATTACCTAAATCTTATTTATATTAACTATACAGATTTACATAAATTAAGAATAGCTTGCAAATAAGTAGATGGCTTGGAGAGCGGTGTGGTACGTACAGTCATAACGCCACTGTATAAGGTGTCGCGGGTTCGATCCCTGCACACAAAATAGTTTTTTTTATGGTATCTCCTGATTGCAAAGGTGCGATCCACAAACATTTATTCCACGTTTAGGCGTTCGTTATGTCCATTAAATCTTTGGAAACGCTCCACGACCAGAAAATACTCTTAAGCTGGTAAAAAAATTAACTAATGTAAGTACTCACGTGTTTGTTAATTTGTTGTATTATTCGATGTGTGGATGTGATCGTGTCACAATGTAAGCGAGATGATCTGTTGTAACGCGGGAGTAGAGAAGGGAGGCGCCATTGCCCAAGCGCCGCGAGTTGCCTAGAGGCTGCGTGCGCGCCCGCTCGTCGACATCGACATGTGGCGGTCTGTGTGTCTTGTGGCGTGTCTGAGTGCCGTGCGAGGGACTGTCGTGGATATCAATGGTGAGTTGGAGATAATTTATAATTATACGTAGTTAGTTAAGAAGGATATATAGGATGTACATTAATTTAGTATCTCCAAAGATTTTTTTTATTTAAATTTATTAAATAAAACAGCCTTTAACCTTGTTTTTTATGGGGTAGAAAAGCGGTGAATTTAGGATATCTCAGAGATGAAAGGACAATGGGCATGTATGTACCTAAATATAACATGTGGTAACAAGAAATTAATAAGTAGGTTTGTTCGGTGGTACACACTGGCTAATAGGTATGGCTTTCCCAACAAATGCAGCAGGTTCAAATCCTGCACGAAACATAGTGTGCGTGCTATCTTTTGTTTAATAATTAATTAACAACAAAGACAAGATGCAGCTTTAATTATTAAATCCCAACGACTAATTATTTAAAGGTGCCATAAATCAGAAGGCATATCGTTCAGGGTCACGATTGCAATTATAGGACGGCCTATAAGTAATTGTTCCCGTTTTGGAAGATCGTGCGTGATGTGTATTTGTGATAGGGTCGGTCGAAGTCAGGTACCTATAGATAGATAAAATATTTTGGTAAATAAGTGCAGTGACTCTCTTACCTGACCTCTACAACTAATTTTTACCTGGGTCAGTAAATTACTTTTCAAGAACATTGATAAAAAATGGCAATAAGTAGGTATAATGGGTTATCCGAATCCCTTCATTATTTTAGATCGTATCATTAGTAAGCAAGATGATGTTTGAACCCTCTTTACAGAGAGGGACTTTGCCCTGCAGGGAGTACCGACCTAGTTCTTTGTAAAATTATTAATTTGTAGTATTATCCATTCACTTCAGCTAGTAAAGCTCTATTTCTTGTAGACACGACATTCGCTTCGTTACCGGCGCTGTACGCGCTGGATGAGTGGAGCCAGTGCCAGCGCGCTGGAGACGTGTACTGCATCGTGGACGCCGCGCTGTACGCCTCACAACCCTCGCCCGCCCTGACGCTGCTGCAGGTATGTACCACGCGCCAGTGCCATCGCGCTGGAGACGCGTACATATTTACTGCAGCTCTTCTCATCTAACCTTTATTATATATAATTAACGTTAAATTCAGTCCTAGACACTTCTAGTTCTCTAAGGTGCGTTTAATCAGTAGTCACGGGTTTGAGTCCTGTCTGAGGTTTAAATTTTTCCTTTCTACCATTTGTATTTTATTACTAGTTCTCCAAGCTTCTGCATACGTAGGTACCGAAGTTGTCATTATAGCCATAAAATATTGATTGAAAAATATAATTGAAAAAAAAGAACGATAAGTTATAAGAATGTAACACCATTCTTATAACTTATCGTTCTTTTTTTTTACGGGGGTTTTACAAACATTCAAATCACATGCACAAATAACACCCAGACTTTGAACAAGCATTTGTGGATCACAGAAATGCTTGCCCCATGCGGGGATCAAACCCGCAATACGTCGCGCGAAGTGGCAATTGTCGTGGTGAGCTATACCTACTACTACAACTTTACAAAAAGGTTTCTAAATAATGCACACAATAACGATCATAAAATTATTATTTTAATGATTATGGTTAACACAAGTAAATATTAGTCGACTTGTAATGTGGTTTAATTTTATTGCTAACTTAAGCTTGGTATTTAGTTCATAGGTTTCATATCTTGTACATTTAACTAGTATGCTATATTTTACTGATAGCATCAGACTAACTTACGGTCCTAAAGACGATGACTACAAGGCGGGATTATTAACTTTTATCTTTTGATACCGCATAAGATGTATAATTTTAAAGTTAACTATTAAATATTGAGTCATCATCGCTCAGTCCAAGCGTTAATTACTAGGTGGAGTCTCTTTCGTGGGTATGATCCATTCGATTAAATTATTATGTGACCCTTTGACATTTTATTTTGTTTAATAATATCTAGTAATAACCTAAACTAAGTTAAGGTTGCAGCACACACATTGCTTTTAAACTCTAAAGGGAAAAACTATTGAAACACGTATTTACTGCTTATTGCCAATTTACGAGAATACCTCTGTCCTAGTTTACACTGCCAACTGTTAAGATTAATTGTTTGTTTACATCGCCTACCTACAATATACCTATGGCATTTAGATTGTGTGCCTTGGCCTCAGTGGTTAATAATTATCTTTGGTACATAAGAACCTAAATATATTAAATTTAATAGGGCACGTGCAATGCGTGGAGAAGCGGGGAATAATGACAAATTGACAATAAGTATTTATGGACTATAGATATACTTAGATAAATATATTATGTTTTAAATAAGGTTGTTGTATAATAATACTCTACGTGTTTACTATTTAATGGCAATGAACTAACAATAAGTTAATTAAACAGGTGACTTAAAATTAGTTTACATATTGTAAAGGACATGATAATTTATAATCATACGTATTTAAAAAAATACAATAGAAAATATTAACCTTAAATAAAATTAGCAAAAGCTACCTTTGCATATTCAGCAGTTTCTAAGGCTAAAAAAATAATTGTAGATAGTGAGAGAAACACGATGGTAAATGGTTTATATATTAAAACTTATCTATACATACAAAATCTAGGTACCTTGATTGGATTTAGAGAATAGCCCGATATTCTAATCTATTAATACTAGGTATATAATAATATAATAAAACCATAGAGTTTGTTTGAACGCGATCGCCTCTGAAACTTCCCGAAGGATCAGAAAAAATATTTTTGCATTTTATACCCTCACGTTACTTGCCTTGGGAGACAAGCAAGGCGAGTAAAATCGCAAAGCACAGCTAGTTAAAGTAGGTATATGTAGGTTGCATTAGTGCATCACATGTGTCAGTATTTACGGAAGGACCTATACTATATAAATAGAACAAAACATTGTATTTACATCCTCGCCTCGGTTCTTCAATATGTCTAAATCAATCAAGTTTAAATATTTATAACGTTGGCGATGTGTTCTGCTTGCAGTAACGCTTCCTTGATGTATTGCAATAGTATCGGATGCATTCAGTCCACGCTACTGCATCGAGACTAGAATTATCTTATTTATGTAATGTAACACTAGCTGCATTGTCGCCCTGTACGCGTTTGTGCGTAGTTTCGTTGCTTGCAATTATTGTGCCGCGACGTTGTTTAAAAGAGTAATTTGCAGCTTTTATAAAAAAAACTTTAAAACACAAAAAGTTTCTTTTCACTTTCTATCTTATATACATTTGGTTAGGTACACCATAAATTCTTTTTTGTTAGGTTCCTTATTGTAAGGACAATATTTATTTAAAAGGAAATAAAAAAACCTATGGAAATGTTTTGAAGATCTTACACCACCCATACGAAGCCGGGGGGCTAGCAGCTATTAATTATTTGAAGTCTTTAGGTACCTAACGATTTGTTGTAGATGTGTGGTATACTTTTATTTAATTAATTAATTATTTATGTACACACACTACATGATTTATAAACAACATTTATATAATCAGACAGATGTACATTTTAGGTAAAGTATATGAAAATACATAATCACGTGGATACATTTATCGCGTTCTTTGTATATTTTAAGAATAGTGTCTCATCAAAACCTCATCCCATTTTCAAACTCATCGTCAAAGGTCTCATCTCTGTGGCCATCATGGTTGCACGTGTTCAAAGTTAATTGCACAAGCGCATTTCATATGCGTTCTATGTTAGCTAATGTTACCTATAGGTCATTGTACAGCAAGTGTTGTCCGATGCCAATCTATTGCCGATACTTACCTCACAGACAGCGTGGAAACTGGGGTGATATCGTAAGGAATAACCTTTAACTGCTAATTGAAGTGGTTCACTGGTATAAATAAAGTCAAGATAGGTAAAGCCTTAGGTATGTCTTGTTTGCTTGAGCAATCACTACGGTCTCCGGTTGATAAGTCATACTTCTATTGAAAACTGTCTAACGATCATCAATAGTAAAAATCAGTCATAAAATTAGTCCTAAATTAAGCTAATCTAATGGGACTTATTGCCCTAAAAACTATTTAACATTTACAGGTTCAACGCACATAATGCACCATTTTATAATCTAAGGCAGGGGTTCCCAAACTTATTTTGTCTACTGCCCACTTTGAGAATAAATTATTCTTTAGCTCCCCCATATTTTCACCAACTTAAAAACCACTATAACTTCGAATTAAATTAATTATTTTGAGCTATATTAGCGGAGATTTGATTTTTTTTCTGAGTCTCTTACCGCCCCCCTTTAGGCCTGCAGCGCCCACAAGGGGGCGTTATCGCCCACTTTGGGAAAGGCTGATCTAAGGCACTAACGTTAAAGTAAAAAAAATACGTTTTAAATGGTGAAGGGCTATGTTAGCGCCACTGTTGCTTATTTTTAACCGACTGTGCTGAAAGGAGGGTTACTTTTTCGAATATTGGGATTTATGTACTTATATTTATTTGGCACGTTTTGTAGCCTAAACGACTTGATGGATATTAAAAAATTATACAAAATAAAAATGGCAAATTTTTGGCGCCATATTACCATTAAATATATCAACAAAACCTATCGAGTTGGGTATCAAAATAAAGGGTGAAAATTAAGTATATAAGCATAGTATATATACAACTTGTCGATACAACCTATATACAACTTGTCGGTAAGATACCTATGTTTAAAGAGAAATCCTAAAAATCTAAATTAGTTAGCAGGGCATTTGGGTTTTTTTATTTTTATATAAAGCTTGTTAACATAAGTTTTAATGTCATAAAGGAAATGTAAAATCATTAGTGGATCTGTCGCAAGCCGGCGCCGGTTTGTGTGAAAGTGTTGGAGGTTTAGCATGTAATACAAGGTCACTATTACACAGTCAGCATGTTTGTAAATAGAAATACCTAAGGTCGATGGCATTTTGTGTCCGAAAGTGTTATTACCAAGTTAACGACCGAGGTCTACATTCTCTTAGACATTTCTTCTAAGGAAAGCTCAATATTTGTATAAACCAAGCCCTTCAATCGAATCAGCCTATACCTACTTACCAATTTACTAAAAGGTCGATTCCTAGAAGCCTATACTTATATTACATATAATGCCTCTTTTATTACTAGCCCTAACGCTTTCAATTAGAACCGTCCGCTTAAATAAATCTTATTCTTTCTTAATTTTGTTATTGTGTAATCCCCCTCTTTTTTACCCTTTGGAGTAGCGTGCCGGACTCCTACTGGTTAAAACCACCGGAGTGCGTCTCAGTTTCCTATTGTCGGGGACCAGCAAGCCCCGGATAATGTTACTTCCTAGTCAAGTGATATACAATAAATGTATAATACAAACATAGCCTAAAATACTCTCGACTAAAAAATCTTTCAAACAAAAGCAACTTAATGAAATTCGGTTTATAAGTTCGCGAGCTACGAGCGCACGTAGGAAAACCAGTCGTTTTTGCGTCGGGGGTTAAAAATTAAAAGCGACGATGTAATGTAACTTATCTACGGGGGAATGGAATCAGTAGGACATCTTTCTAAAGGTCTACAATATACCTAGACGAAATCATTGGATTAAATATATAATTAAACACAACTAACTCATCGTAACCCTTTTAGACATATAATCATGTGATACAAACTTATTACTTAAATTTCGTGTTACCCGTGACCTTTCGCATTCTGTGTGGCGACGAAACGAAGTAGTAGTGAGCAATATTACAAAGATATGATCAAATGCATTTCATAACTAAATACCTAAGTCATGGAAACAGCGTGAGGTCGAGTTCGGGCGAGCACCTGTCCGCGGTGTGGTAATCCAAGGTCACTCTTGATAGTTGGTTAATATTTGGGAATCAATGCATTTATTTGTTTTCGTGGCCTATGGAGTAAATAATGTAGGTGTTAACAATATGTGATTTGGTATAACAGCGGCTGAGCTTTATGTATTTCGGATAAGAAACTTGATAGCACATTTTTACTTAATTTGGGCAAACCGTGGCTTATTTACTGATACTCATTCGGTTTCTCCGCTCATTGCAGCATCTATTTGTGCACGATATAGATTTTTCTGACAGTGCTAGATAAACAAACGCCCTGGCAATAAAAAAAAAACAACCCTTTTTAAAATGTTGTCTGTTAATCGCAAAACAAATACTAACTATTATTTATGTAATATTTATCTCACAGTCAAACAGTCTGTACTGTTTTGTGAGACACTGTTTAGTTCATAAGTTTACTATGTATCTTCTAAAACATAAATAAACAATAATAATAAATTACTACATATAACTCATAAAGAAAATTTAGTCTTCTTAGAAGTTAGGGTCTAATTGTTATGATGACAAATCTATACTAAAATAGTTTGTTTGTTTGTTTGAACGCGCTAATCTCTGGAACTTCTGGTTCGAATTGAAAAAATCTTTTTGTATTGGATAGTCCGTTTATTGAGGAAGGCTATAGGCTATATAACATGCTTCGAAAAATAGGAGCGGAGCTTAAATGAAAAATGTTGCAAAAATGAAAAACCGTTGAAACTAAAACCCGCGAACAAAGTCGCGGGGGGCAGCTAGTATTTCATACAAACGTAATCTTGGACTTTCAGGACTACTCGAAGCAGACTCTGAAGCACTACAACCGCACCCAGGTGCACCGCGGCGTGTGCGTCTCGCGCTGCGGGCGACACAACGCCACCAGCGGCTGGTTCGACGCCGCGCAGAGCTGCGTCAGCGCAGGCGTGGCGCAGTACGGGCTGGAGGTAACGACATGTACTAACTAATGCCATATTAAAAGTAATTTAAGTTTAAACGTCGGCTGACTTGAGCAAAACATTTAAATGTTTTCTACCTACATTTTTTAACCTGTTTGATGATCCTCAAATTTCTCTAATTCATATTCAAATAGGCAGTTTTATTCTGTTTTACAAACACAGTTTTTGTCCGTGTTTTAATCAGGATTTTTTTTTCTATCTACATCATTACATCATCTGCCATTTTGAGGCCTATGTTAAAATAAAAAGTCAAGGCGCAAGCTGCTCATTTTAAGGTGTCAAATACAACCTTTACAAGCGAGCTCGACTTATTTGTGTGGAATCTTAAATCCAGAACTTATTTACGGGTTTTAAAGGGGTTAATGGTAAAAAACCCATCTTCATATTATTTGCTTTTTTAAATTTTCAGGCAGAAGTCTTAGCAGTAGACTGGTGCATGTCAGCGGATTCGCCGCCAGCCAGCTCGGGTCCGGGGCGGTCGCTGGCGGTGCTGGTGACCGTGCTGGCTGCGCTCGCCTGCCTCGCCACCGCCGTGCACGTGCTCGGCGACCGCTGCGCTAAGGCTGAGTGTAAACATAAACTCTACACCAAATTCAATTTTTTTACTTGTTGAAAATCGACTGCCCCTTGGCATTACACATTTGTGTCGGGTTGCACAAACATGCAAATCAAAACAGCCTTAAAATTTAGTCGAATACTGACATTGCAATAGAGTAACCATGTGTAACTATGCCAATGACATTAAAGTCTTTGACTCAAAGTAGACCTGCAAAGTGCAGACAGGCCTAACCAATCGACCGCGCACAACAACGAACGGAGACTGCCCAAAACATCGTTTTAACGGAAGCGAGGTAGGACTTCGGAATATACGTACCTAAATATATTTTTTCAATATTTTGGGGGGTTTACAGGCAACAGGTACCTGCTGGCGTTTTCCCTGAAGCGCAACTTTGACATCCTGACGTACGACAGGAGTAAGCCGCGGACAGATGATCGCATGAAGGATGTGGCGTGTATCGAGGGCATCAGGTGCGTTTCTATAAATAAATATCTATAAAATAATCCTCCCCATTTATTTGTACAACACCTAGACAGGAATCGTAATTGTTGTTACCTAAATAACTAGCCCAGCAAATGATGTTTGGGCAGGCCGCGCTGAGCTTGCGTAAATGGACATTGTTCAGGATTTTAGAGGAAAGTCAGTAATCAAAAAAATAATATTTCTTGGTCTCGCAGGTTCATAGGGATGCAGTGCGTGATCTTCTCTCACGTCATGTTGATCTACATCTACTCGTACATCGATAACCCACAATATGTTGAGAGGGTAACGTTATTCAATATATCTGTTAACTCGCTGTCTTCCAGTTGTATAGTGATGGCATAAGGTACTATTGTTCATATCATCATCCTTTGATCAGAAAATAGTTTTTAGAATTTGAGAGTAGACGGCAGATTCCGAAATTTTAGTAAGTTGTACCAGTTAGTAAATAAATACAATTTTTTTTTAGTATACCTTGTACCGATACATATAATTACAATAGTTCAAACTTATGTAATAAGGGCTACAGTTATTAATGTCGCCGCCAAGGGAACTATTCGCACGCGAGGTCATTGCATAGTTTGCTCGTGGGCTTTGATAGGTGATGCGCTAGTGGCGCTAACGGGGAACGTAATAATGGTAGCCCTCATTTCACACTCCTATAAAAAATAATAGTGTCTAATGCAACATCTAATTTGCGTGATCGGTTACTTTATTTTAATTTTATATTACATGCATTTGTTTTCCAATTTTGTTTCCTGCAGATGTACGACAAATTCGCGTGGCAAGCGGTGCTGAACTCGCCGCTGTGGCTGCAGGCGTTCTTCGCGATGTCAGGCTTCCTGACGGCGTACGCCACGTTGCTGTCCTCCAAAACCAAGCCGATTACTTTCTACAAGTGTTTGTTGTCCATTCTAAATAGGTGGATAAGGCGAGTAAAAATAAGAGTTTCTTTGTTTGTTATCTGTAAACTTGAAAACTGTCAGTCTAATTCAAATACGACTGGTATTTATCTTTTTGTATTTTGTTCCGGTTACTATTGGAATACAATAATGGTTTATGGGGTTGTCAGATATGATTATATTCACGGTGTATCCGCAAAATCTATTCCTGTCACCCTTTTCTGTACAAAAGAAATGGCAAAATACCCAAACTATTTCACAAATTTCACAGATTTTTATGACTTTTCTTTCATATGTTAGGCTGACTCCCCTGGCGGTGTTCGCGTTGTGGTTCACGGTGGCGTGGTTCCCACTGCTGGGCGGCGGACCGCAGTGGTCGTGGCTGGTGACGCGCGAGGCCCACGACTGCTCAGAGCGCTGGTGGTACCACGTGCTGTATGTTCACAACCACCTGCCCACCGGCAAGTTCTGTATGGGACACACATGGTAGGTACCATATTATAGTTATTCAAGTATTTCGTTTTCTCTGTAACTTATCAAGGGCTGTGAGATGTTGGTCGTAATCGAACGCAAAAAGAAAATTGGTAAATTTAACTGACTCAAAAAATAGTGGGTTCTTAATTCATCGATTGTTTACGTTACGCAATATCTTTAACATTTGTAAAGCAACTGTAATTATTCTTTTTAAAAGTAAGTATAAGGTTAGTTCCATGTACCTGCAATTCAATTCAATCAATTGGGAAAGAAGTTTTAAACTCATTTAATATTTTAGTTAACTTTGAGCTCGGTTTAATCATTTATATTTTATATGCAGGAATTATAATAGCCATATTTTGCCTTCTTACCCCAGGTACCTGGCAGCCGATATGCAGCTGCACATTGTGGGCGTGTTCGTGCTGCTGCTCATCAAGCGCTGGCGGTCCGCGGCAGCGCCGGTGCTGCTGCTGCTGGTGGCCGGCTCCGCGCTGGCGGCCGGCCTCGTCGCGTACTTCTACCAGTTGACGCCTATCGTCACGGCGCAGACTCCGGAGTAAGTATAAAATTTGGTGTCGTCGATGTTCCGCAGTTCGCAAAGTATTTAGTATCTTCTCATGTTATATCATTATTTAAAAGTGTCGTGGTGGCCTAGTGGTTCATTGAACGGAATTGTTTGCACAAGGTTGCAAGTTTGAACCCATTACAGGCAAGTACCAATGTGACTGTTCTGTGTGTTCTTTGTAATCTAAGACATCATGGACAATCGGTGAAGGAAAACATCGTGAGAAAAACCTGAATTTCAAAAATTGGAATCTGAAATCACCAATCCGCAATGAGTAACTGTGGTGATCAATGCTCGTTTCTTCTTTATATAAGAAGAGGTCTGTCCCAGCAGTGTGACATTTATAGGCTTACATTATTATAATTTTTACGGAAATTTTATCAGTTTTATTGTAAAAGTAAATAATTTCACGACACTTACTTAAATTAACTATGCTATTTCTATAAGTTTTGCTAGTACTTAAGCCTTATAATGGGCTATCAGCATTTTTACATACCATAAAGACTGTTTCTATGTAAAATTATCAGAATCGACACCTATTTAGCAGCAGTGGTGCAGATCACATAGCGGACTTTGTATCTACGTTAAGTACTTAATGTGTTTCCCCTGCAGAGTCCTCCGCAACATGTTCGCGGGCTCGAGGATCCTGCCGCTGCTGTACCTGCCCTCCTGGATGAACCTGCCCGGGTACGCTGGCGGCATGGCCACGGCCATGATCCTCTACCACAACGACATGAAGCTTAAGGATAGCAAGGTAACTCTGACTGAACAAACGCCTAGATGTTCTTGTTCAGGCAATGTTGTCGCGATTAATATTCGTTTACATAATTGAAGACTTTATCTAGATAGTTACATTTCTTTGTGTTCTACGTGTACTCGGGCATGAGAACTGAATAATAATAATTATTAAAGGTTATTTATTGGTTAGGTTAGCACTTAAACTTCCATGATAATACAGTTTCAGTAAATACTTACAATTATATGTCACTAGCTGTCCCCCGCGACTTTGTCCGCATGTTTTAGTTTCAACGGTTTTTCATTTATGCTCCGCTCCTTTTGGTCGCAGCGTAATGTTATATATAAATAGCTTATAGCCTTCCTCAATAAATGGGCTATCCAACACTGAAAGAATTTTTCAAATCGGTCCAGTAGTTCCTGAGATTAGTGCGTTCAAACAAACTCTTCAGCTTTATATATTAGTATTAGATTAGGGTTTTTTCTGAGAATTCTTTGACAAAAAATAAAATAATAAATTACTTCAGGAGCTTATTTACTTTAATGACTATTTCCAATACTGTTTTGTTCAACACTTGGTATATCTGTTCTAGTGGTTCAACATACTATTCCACTCGTCGCTGTTCCTGGGTTCGGCGGTGCTGCTGGCGGGCACGGTGTTCCTGGCGGGCGCGCCGCCGCGCTGGGCCGCCGCGCTCTACGCCGCGCTCGACCGCCCGCTCGTCGCCGTCTTCTTCTGCGTCTTTATGCTGGGCTGCTTCTCCAGGTGTTGGTGTGAGTATACCTTACGATTGGTTCACACTGCTGTTAGTGTTTAGGTGTAAAAAGTTAACTGTATGTTATAAATCGTCTCGTGAATATTCTAATCGAGTATGTCTGTTCCAGCCGCTATCCGCGACGCGCTTGAATGGCGCGGCTTCCACACGCTGGGACGGCTGTCGTACTGCGTGTTCCTCATCCACTTCATCGTGCTGCGCGTCACGCTGGCCAGCAACACGCAGCTGGGACATGCCTCGCTACTCTCCATGGTAATATTTAAAATCCATTTGTTATTCTTTGTTATGTCGGTGGGTGTGACGTCTTCATCATATTTGAGTAACTTTAATTATTTACGTATAATAATTATAAGGTTACTATTTACATATAAGCGGCAATAGCCTAATGGTTAGAGTGTCGGCCTTGTGATCGAGAGGTCGCAGGTTCAAACCCCACCCATTGCACTATTGACGTGAACCCACTCCAGACACAAGCATATTTAGCTTAGTTGAAGGGGTTAACAAGATTTAGCAAGATATAGCTAGTAATTGTGTGAAAGTGAATTCCACTCACATTGCTAGCAGTAACATTAAAAAAAAAAAAAACAAACAAACATATAATAATTATTGTAATAACTCTTGATTTTACCTGTGTCACTCAATTAACATAAAAAATACAAGAAACAAGATAGATGGTAAAATCGATAGTTTAACAAAGTGATAAGTTCGCCCCTTGTGTGCTGCCAGTGACTGTTTATACTGTTTTTATAAGATGTTTTATAAAACCTTTAGTAACTAAAAGATTTGTAACTTTATGTTACATGTTTCGACTACATCCATAATAATCCCTTCCAGGCTTCCCTTCTAATAACATCATCAGTGCTGAGCTACATCGCGGCGGTACCACTCTGCCTGCTGGTGGAACTGCCTCTCATCCAGCTTTGGAAGGCGGTGACCGACAGCGACGGTCCAGACCCTGACAGGCGACCTGTGCAGGACCAGCCACCAGCTAAACCTTTTGACTTGGTGGCACAGATCAGGAGGCGACATGAAGCTTGAATCCTTGGACCTTGACTGTTGATAATTAGGTTATATAGGTTGATAATAGGGAGATAAGGTCTTACACAAATTTAACAGTAGATGATGTACCTGTAGGTCTCGTTAAATAAGGAGTAGATATATTTATTCAAATAACAACTGAGGCGAGTTCAAATATGCAAGTAAAAAAGAGCATCGATATATTTTGAACAGATTTGAATGTTCTTAGAATTAACGGTATATGCATGGTGTGTGGTTGTGTTTGTGATGTAAGTATGCGTAGTATTTAGTAAAAAACTAGTCTTAAATAAAAGTACCGTACCAAAAGGTTCTGGAAATTCAGAGCAGAGAAGCAACGATTTCTTGTACTCATTGAAAACTATTATTTTCATTGGTTACCATTTTTAGTTTTACCCTAAGTAAGATTTTACATAGATTTAATTAATAAAGGTTAATAACCAAATGTTTTTATATTAAAAATGTTTAATTAGATCGAATAATTATGTTTTGTACTTTAAATAAAACAAAATAATTATACCATTGAGTTTTTATTGACGCTCACCATATTACGCATTAGGCACGATCACTCAAATCTTCAACCAAAATTCCAGTTTAATAATGTCTCTTTTAAAACTATTATTTCGTAACCTTATTGTTTGCACTCTTAACCGTGTCTTTAACTTTTTCTCTTATTTCTTTGATGTCTCTCGCCTTTGGTTTCTCTAAGCACTCCTTGACGAGGTTCGCGAAGGGAGATTCCACCAGCATAAACAGAATGAATCCTAATATATAGGAGGCTGATAGTACTGTTACTGCTATCCGTGCCTGTAGAATAAAGATAATATATTTTGAATACTGTAAAGCAAACAAAGGGCAAGGTAAAGAAATCACAAAGAAGGGGTGACACGAACGGAAAACGATGACACGGTCAGAAATATTTTTCTTTCATTGTCTCGGAGACAGGACATAATTTGCATTGTAAACTAAAAGTTTACATTTCCAATTGTTCATTTATGTTTAGGACCTTCAGTAAGAAAAAAGGTAATAAGAATTTTTTAAATATTTTAGATCTTAACTTTAGATTTTAACTTCAAATAAATAATAATTTACAATTTATCCGATCACATGATTGATTAACCCTACAAACTAACAAAGCATTACAACTAACAATAGCGATCTTCAGAATAAATAAAACGGAAAGCGAAAGATGACAACTTACGATGACTAGAAAAGATATTTGCATGGTGGTATGTAGACAGCCGTAGTTCCTGATGAAGGCTATGTGTACCAGGTACGTGCTGTACGCGAGCCGGCTCGGCACGGTCCAGCCGTCCCACTCCAAGATACACCGGTACACATCTGTAAAGAACATCAAGATGAACTGCATCAATAAAATATTAAGTCATTGATGTGCTTAGAAGTAGTCTGATAGGAAACCATGTCATTGTAATAGTGCTTCCATTTTAAAGGTAGGTAATTTACGTTTAAAAAGTAACAAAAACAAAGTTGTTTTGGTTTTCTTTCAATCTTAAGAAAGTTATAACTACTGCAAATAAACAGAAATTCTGCCCCCGTCGCTAAAATGTATGGAAACGACATTTCTTTTCGATTAATCACTCATTTTAGCAATTCCATCAACGTAAACGCTGGTGATAATGTCACTTGTCTACGGGGACTTGTCAGAAAAATAATAATTATTAATATTGGGAATTTTCATTGCTTAAACAAAGTATTCAGGTTACAATACAACGCTAGATAAGAAATACCTGTATTTATGACAACAGAGATCTTCAATGGTTCAAATAAAATTATAAACAATTCAACGCCACTTATACGAATTAAAAATAGACCGAAAAATAAAAGTGTTGATATACAGGTGTTCTCGTTACCTTCAATTTCAAATATGATTCCGGTGATAACAGACGCGACGATGGCTCCAAAAAGTGGCTTGTGTAGCGCAGCAAACAGAAGGTTAACGTGTGTGGGAAGCGGCGGCGCGTCGGCGTAGTAGAGCCCGCCCGAGTAGCAGCACAGGCAGCCCAGCGGGAACAGCATCCAGTACCAGAACCGATAGCTCTGACGAAGCAACTTAATTTTCGAATTAAAATGTTTAATAATTGTTTGTGCATCGTAAGTGCGTCTTGATCGCACACACACAGACATGATATTTACCTATAATTATTAAATTTTCGGACGATTGTGCGACGCTTAAAATTTTAGGTCACTTTCTAGGAAACGAAACTATAAATTTATGTGAAAGAACAATTAATAATAACGAAAATATTTTAAAAATAACGAAATCTAAAAAAGCACTTCCGAAAAGTTGCTAGATGTGCACGGCGTTAAACAAAACCACACAATCAACTCACCTGCAAGTTCTTACGACCAACTCCCGTCTTCTGCCAGTGGTAGACCAGGTAGCCCATAGCCATGCCGATGGCGCACCCCGTCAGGTTGGTGTGGCCTCTCTTGTACAGCTGGTTGAACGTGGGATCCCCGATGAATATGCTAAGCACCGTGCTGAAATGTAATATTGTAGAATTGGTCTAATATTCTTGCTTTTGTTCCTGATATCTAATTTCGACGATAAAATAATAAATAAATAAATAAATGTGGACAACATCACATACATTGCTCTGAACCCAAAGTAAGTAGCTAAAGCACTTGTGTTATGGAATTCAGAGACAACGAAGGTACCACAAACACCCAGACCCGCGACAATGTAGAAAAGAGGTTTTCTACATTGACCCGGCCGGGGATCGAACCCGGGACCTCAGAGCTGGCGACACCTTGAAAACCGGTGTGTACGCCATTCGACCACGGAGGTCGTCAAAATAGCAAGATCAAGATAGCACTTGGTTAATGTATAAAATTTACTCTTTTGTTTTCCCTCTATCCCTCAATAATTTTAATTATGTTTGAGTTGTTGTTTTACAAAGTTTTTTTTTTAAATTAAGTAGTAAACGGTACGTTGATAGGATAATTGTTTTATACGTTGGTGAAACCACGAGAACACCATGCAGTCCTTGGAAGTAAGCGTGGGCGGTAGGAAGGATCATGCCCACCACAAACATTAGCGATAAAACTAGTTTCCTGGAGCGAGTCGTCTTACACGCCAGAAAAGTAATGGCTGCCACACAGTACAGCTGCGTGTCTGCTGCTAAATACCTGAACAAAAGAGATATCATTGAAAATCATCATGATCATCCCGAAAGAAGCAACGGATCTTTTATTACATGAAATTAGGATTAAAATACAAATACCCAATTTTGTAGTAGTTACACCTACCAAGATTGCACCATGCACTCAGAGTCATCCACATAATTATTGATGTACAACAAGTTCTGCCACCACTTACTGCGACAGTCGGCCACTTCCACCGCGATCAGTTTCTGAGAAATACAATATTTTGAGAAAAAACAAAAATGTATAATCGTAATTCTACCTTCGTGAGTATTTCGTATTAAATTTCAAATTAACAGGGACTGCAAAGTCAGAAATAGGGTAAAGGCACTAGTCAGAATATTTACGACTTTTTTAAAGAACAGAATAATTTATGAGAAAAATACTGCCTGCCCACAGATCGAATGCCATTGGTCTTGGAAATGCTTTACCGAACTTAAAAATGCTTTGGGCTGCTTTGAGAATATTAAGGGTTTGTGTCATTAATTTCCATTTCATGACTTGATCTCACTTACCTTGTAAAGTGGACCTGTTGTCAAGTGACCGAACCAAGTCGCTGTTAGAGCCAGGACCAAAGCGTACGGTGGAGTCAATCTGCGCAAACAAAAACATATAATTTTTATAAAGGAGACATTTTTGCCGTTTAATAGAAAAGTCAAGAAAATCTGAGACAGAGGATAAGCATTGCCATACAACGTGGCAATGCTTATTAGCCTTTTGGGAACACTCCCAGTGGACAGCGATGTGGACGAATTTTTTGATGCCATATTTGAGGTTTATGTTTAATTAGATTAGTTTATTTTATAATTCCTTTTGTATGTATATATAGTTAAGTTTGTAAATATTTAAAATTGTTAATTGATAATGGAATAAAGGAAATTGTAAAGAAAATCTTATAATTAGTTAAGTATAAGCGGTGTTATATGATCATCATGTTTAAATCTTAAAGTGTATTTGTCTGTAAATTGTTTAATCATAAACTATTTCTCACCTCAACCATCTCATGAGGATGTATTTAGGCAGCATCGTCCATGATAGTTGTTTCTTCTCAGCGTTTATAAGCGACAAGTATACCAAAAGGAAGGCGGAGATCAATAGGAATGTTTGCATGATGCCCGTCCCGTTCAGAATTATTTGGGAGGGTCCGAACAAGTAGAGCTGAGGATAATATCACTATCTTATAACGATTCAAATATAAATATTTTGAATTGTTTCTATACTATATTACTATATAATACTAGCTGTCCCCCGCGACTTTGTCCGCGTGTTTTAGTTTCAACGGTTTTTCATTTTTGCAACATTTTTCATTTATGCTCCGCTCCTATTGGTCGTAGCGTGATGTTATATAGCCTATAGCCTTCCTCAATAAATGAGCTATCCAACACTGAAAGAATTTTTCAAATCGGACCAGTAGTTCCTGAGATTAGCGCGTTCAAACAAACAAACAAACTCTTCAGCTTTATAATATTATAAAATAGTATAGATTATAAATGCGATATTATAACTCTGTCTGTATGTGTGTTACGCTTTCACGGATAAACCGCTGAACCAATATGTATAAAACTATGTTAGGAGTAAGCTTGGATCCTAAGAAAGGACATAGGCACTATTTGCCGCGATAACCGACACCCACGCGGACAGAATCGCGGATAACAGCTAGTTTCAAATAAATATGTAAATTCAGAATCGTCAATCCGGTTTTCCGTTTTTCAAACCATCAAAGATATTTTCTCAAGTAGTAACTTGTCGTATGTAGGAACCATGTTATTATAAAAAATAATTATTATTAAAGATTGCAATCAAGAAAACATAACGCATTCTCACTTCCTCTACGAAGTCCGGATTTTCTGGTAGTACGATGAGGGTCAAGAATGTGTGACCCGCAATGACCAGGCATATTGTTAACACTCTGAAATGAATATAATTTAGTTTAATTATAATTACCGCGGACTCTTGAAGAGTTCATTGTAATGTCAATAGGATGTTATTGTAAGATTGCTGGGAAGGATAACATAAATTGGTCTTTACTACTAATTATAAATATTTATAATAAATACCTGATGCCCTGAATACTTTTTAATTTTGACAAACGAGGGTCTCGGTCTTCTCTAGGTGATTCTGTAAGTTTCTTCCAATTCCGAAGCAATGAGAAGCAACAGACAAACCTAAGGACTAATAGCAATTTTTGGTTAGAACTTCTTCAACTTACTCATACGTCAATTTATATTTATACTAGCTGTCCCCCGCGACTTTGTTCGCGTATTTTAGTTTCAACGGTGTTTCATTTTTGCGACATTTTTCATTTATGCTCCGCTCCTATTGGTCGTAGCGTGATTTTATATAGCCTATAGCCTTCCTCAATAAATGAGCTATCCAACACTGAAAGAATTTTTCAAATCGGACCAGTAGTTTCTGAGATTAGCGCGTTCAAACAAACAAACAAACAAACAAACAAACAAACAAACAAACAAACAAACAAACAAACTCTTCAGCTTTATAATATTAGTATAGATTACATTTTATTATAATTAAAGTAAAGATATTATAATATATATATTGTACCTGAGTCATTCTCCGATTTTTCGAAAAGGTAATCACAAAAGCTTCCGACTATGTTAGCACATAAAATTATCACACATATCGCTAAAACATATAGATGTATGTCATCTATATCCATAGTTCTGTCACGTTTGGAACAGTCATAGCCGTCTGACACTCTGGTCTTTAACTTGTACCCTTTATAAAAAGTTTCGTTCAAACATTCCTCAAGGGTCAATTTTAGGTCCTCTTTTGAGTTTTCGTAAAACTTCTTGCATTTTTGTGTTACACATATTCCGCGATTTAATAATGAATGATTGAAGTGTGTCGTTTTGTGAGCTGAATATTCCTGCAACATATTTTCATATCAAGAATTAAATCCTAAAGATTGAAGTGAGGCATAATCTAAAGAATAATAATAAATATAACACTTTACGAGGATAACAATTATAACTTAATCGCTTTGACCAAAGCATGTGAGCTAACCTTAGACCTTACATTATTATTTATTATTTATATTTGTTGCAGTGTTATTACTGTTAATTGGATTTTAATAACTTTATAGAAGTAGAACGTCATAATGACCGTGTCATGTCCAGTGATAAAGTTTTATTATAAGTTTGATTATTAATACGCGATTTGATTCTAGAATCAGAGGAGGGAAATTAAGTTCAGTGAATGATATTTCTTTACAAGTTCAAAAAGGAGTTATTTTAATAAGTTGAACTCCTACACGGTAATTTTGGATTCTGAGTTTTTTTTTATTATTAAGCCTGTAGTAGGGTTTCACAATCTCTTTAGACAGGGACTTTATGTTGTTGTGTTGTTGTTGTCCTAAGGCACCCCGCTGGTGCAGAGGGCCCCAACAAGTTTTCTCCAAGCCGGCCGGTCCCGCGCGATTATTCGAGCGTCTTCCCATTTGAGTTCTTCCTTCCTGAGCTCCTTGTCCACTGATCTCCTCCACGTGTGTACTGGCCGTCCGCGTCTTCGCCTACCCTCCGGTTGCCACTCAAAGGCGATTTCAGCAGCATTACCATCTTCCCTACGGAGAGTGTGGCCAATCCACTTCCATTTCCGCTGGGACTTTATGTAAATACATATATATATAAACTGACTTTATACTCGATGTACTCTCCACCTCTTTTGGACGGATGTGCCGGTGACACTATATATATATAGTGAAACCGGTGGAGAGTATATTTTTTTTTGTAATTTTAATTTCACATTATACTTAATGTTTATTTTTTTCTTTTCTCTTAAATAAGGTGCACACTGTTGACTACCAATATTTATTATGTACTTCTCCTATCGCGGGTCTGCTGGTACAGATTTCTTTAGAAAAAAGTAGGACCTTTGTACATTTGTTTTGTCATGTGTGTGTTTCTTAATGATTTTATGTGTGTACATAAATGATTAAATAAATAAATATATTATAACTTACTTGTATCATAGACAACAATGGGCTGGGTTCGTCCGAGACTAAAGTTACCTCTACCGTACAGTACAAGCCATCAGGATCGGCAAGGCAGGACTCGTAGGGATCCAAATGAACTACTGGCGGCATGCGTGCATAGTCAGAGCCTACGGCACGAAAAATAGGTTCATAAATAAATAGCAGCTTCAAGTAGGCATGTTATATGGTTGAAATCTCGTAGATTTTTTTCTTAGCGGCTACCATTGGTTTAGTGACGGACGCCGCATTATTATCTATAGGCTACTACTGAGTTGTATATTTTTAACTAGATATCATTTGTAAAATGATAATTAACACATTGGCTGCGGCGGCGCTAGAACTAAACTTTCTGATAGTGCGTAACGAGACAAATACAGCTCGTATTTATATTCCCTGCTATGCGTTACGGCATTTATTTAGCTGTACCAGGACCTGACTTCCAAGTCCATACAAACGCGGTAACTCTTCATAACAACATTTGTTAAAAATAAATCGATAGTCTACATTCTCGTGTTTAACCAGCTGCGGTAGACCGGGGTCCTGTAAGATATTGCAAAAGATATAAGGATTTTTTTAAATCAACTTATTAGGGCAATATAGGTATTTTCCGCATAGCAGTGATAAAATGTTAGGGATAGAGTTTATTAGTAAAATGGACAACCAATATATTAAACGATATTCTTAAACGCAACATTAAAGTTTGATAGTGTATGAATCAACATTATGTCTCCTTAATTAATTACCTTATTATTCGGGCAAGTAATAAAAATATTTAGGTACCTTATAAAAAAGTTAGATTTTGCTTGGTTACCTTATTTAGCAGGAACTAAAGAAAATACGTTCATACCACCTTCACGTTTAATTGTTGTTCATGGTGAGTTTTTTTCGTGAACGTCTCTTTGTTTTTTAATGATTTTTAGTCAAAAAATATCGAGCTATGTCTATTGCTCTCCTCGGGCATATGCAGTTAGGTGCGGGGTTGTGGAGATACGTCAAAACAATTTCCGTACCGACTCGATAAAAAAAAATTATTTGCGTGCGCTAGTTAGAGCAACTTTTGCGTGCGTTAGAAATATTTTGTCGTACATTATTACTCTATTTAATAATATTATTATAATTGACCCAAAAATATTCAAAAGATCACTGTCTTTCTCAGGAACATAGTAATTTCACTATCCCATCGAGGGTGAACCAAGGAAAAAAAAATGCCGCACTGGACGATAGTCAAATACGGCTAAATAAGTAGATGCCGAAACGCAGCGGGGTGGAACTGGCTCTTTCTCCATACAAACTTATTCCGCTAGTTTCTTTGTGGTACTTAAATGCTTCTAGAGCAATAATTTTTCAGACCTAGGTTTAATTAATGCGTGCCTCTAAGAAACTAAATAAATTGAGAAAATAAAAAGAATGAGAAAATCTTATGTAAGCAATAGTTTAAAATTGAGCGATCTTGTATTAAGTAATTTCCAAAAAATAATCACTTAAAAAAATGCTAGTTTTTACCGCCTTGTTCCAACGACTATCAGACAAATTTGATAGGATTTTAACAAAGAAGAAAATGATAAAAACATAGATATACCTTTCCTCCAAATTTTGATGCAGAAATTATTTGGATCAGTCGAGTTTTGTAGAAGAAAACAAAGAAATACGAAACATCTTTTGGTGAATGATTTTATAGGTGTAATTAGCCTGAGCTGCAGTGGTCCCTTACGCAATTTACGGGGGTGTGTCGGAGGTGTGCGACGGCAATATAGGTACCTATTTTCCAAATTTCTCGGGAGTAGTACCTCTTAACTGCTGATTGATAACCTTAAATCTCAATAGTAGGTAGGTACCTAATGGTTCATAACATTTTGGATTGATAAGGAAGCAATTTACGACATTACATATGGAGTTTTACAATCGAAATGCAATTACTATACCTACATAACTAAATTGTATTTTTTGTATTAAATCTCCTGCAGTAAACTGGGTACTATGATTTTGTTGATGTAACTATTGACAGGAAGCACATGAAACAAATTCAGAGAGATTTGCCTTACATGGGGACAGATTACGCTTCCACTTTTAATACCTTTGTTAACATACCTTTAAGCTGGTATATCACGGCTCCTGAGCCCCCAAACAAGCACAATATACCCATAACCCAGAACATTTTATTTTCACTCCCGCAGTATGAGCGCACGATAGTTTCAAACAAAACTTGCTGTAAAACTAAAGTAAGTACCTATATCTGGTTCAGCAGTTGTATAATACTGCCGGCTTTAAACAACTCGTACTTATTAAGTATATTATATGTAGTAATTAAGTTTATGGTAAAAGACTTTGTAGCGAAAATCATTAATGGTTTTTCTACTTCATGTGCGTTTAATATGGCAATGAATGGCAGTGATCCCGTGCCCTTAGGAGTCTAAGCAACGATGCAACATCCGGCATTGGTTCCGTAGGTAGGTACTCATTTATACCTACACCTTCAGATAATATCTGTGTTCTATCTGTAAACTAGGACGTATGGAAAAGTACTTTATAATAATAATTAGCCTTACCGAATCTTCTTCCTTAACAATTTCCTTCCTGTTTAAATCTTGCAAATACTTAATCATCAAACGTCCTATTTTTTTTAACCGCGACGGAACGAATACGGTATGTGCATGGTTGTTTGCTTTCACGACTTAAATTTTGTACATTCTTTGAAAAGAAAATTAATATGTCATGAATATTATGCGGGTTGCATAACAATTTGATATTACTTACTTAATATATTTTTTTTCAATTATGGTTAATATAGTCGCACCCAAACGTGAAATATGACTCAGCTAATACTGAATCACGAATCCCACGTGCCCGAATAATAACAATAATAGAGGGAATCAAGCTATCCCGAATTTTCCATCAGGTAAGAACTTGACAGACTTGACTTAAATCCCTGGTGGCCGATGACCAAAGTCTTGGCGTCTTTTTCGTCCCTCCATCCCCTAGGACCACATTATAATTAAAAGCGCTACACACTTTTAGACTAGAATGCGCGACATAACGAGAGTGACGTAATTGGCCTCTCGTTATCGATAGCTATCAGGTAAAGTGAAACAAACCTATTGTTTTACTTTACCTGATGGCTATCGAAATAATATTTGTACCGTAAGGCCGCGTTTCCACCAGGGATGTGCGAGGATGCGTAGCTAGAGATGTGTTTGTTATGAACCAATAGAATTGCTTCATTAGCCTCGCTCGGCGCAGCTCCTGTAGAAACGTCTTAGCGAAGCGAGGTGTTTGTACGTGAAAAATAGCGAGGGATGTGTGCAAGAGAAATTTACTTGCTTTTTCTAGTTATAGAAATGGAGGCGAGCAAGATACTGCTGCAGTCACTAGACAGTGTTTGTTGTTGATGCTCATCTGCGCAAGGTTTCAGAGCCTCGCTTCGCATCCTTGCACCGCTTAGCGGCCTAGCACATCTCAAGTGGTAGCGCAGCCATAACGTTGTACATTAGTATGGAGATTTTGAATTAAAAACACCATTCTCCATACAAATTAGCTTCGTTACGGATGCTTTTCTGATAGCGTTCGTGTTACGGGCTTTGGACCGACTAAAACCCGATGAACCGTCTAAAATAGACGATGCAACGCCAGTCTCCGATACTAGGTAATGTCACCAATTTAAGTTGAGAATATCGCACGATCCGTACAAGCTACGTGGACGCGAGTTGTCAATTTAGCCACTATACGCTACAAGCTACAAGTGGTGATGACACCCACAGTAGTGCAAACTGTTTGCTGCTGCACAAGATATGCAACAAAATTCTTTAAACTTATAATTCATACAATCACGGGTCGTATTACTTCAGCTCAGAAACATACTAATCATACATGCGAAAGTAACACGGTCTGTCTGTCTTTTTGCGTGTTACGGTTTCACGGCCAAGTAGCTGAAGTAATTTTGATTAAACTTGGTATGCAGTAAGCGTAGTTGTCGTGGTGGCCTAGTGGTTTATGAACGGATTTGTGTGCACAAGGTTGCAGGTTCGAACAACGCTAGAGCATGATTTTTTTATTGTGTTATGTGGTTCAAACGGTACAGGCAAGAACCAATGTAATTTTTTCAAAGTTATATGTTATTTATTATTCTAAGACATCATTGACAATCGGCGAACTCTTTCATTCTCCATTCTTTTATAAGACGCGGCCTGTGCCCAGAAGTACGACATTTGTAGGCTGGTATTCTAAATGCGATAGGCAAAAGCTTATATAAGTTGTCAATACTTATTTAATATTATTATCGACATTCAGGCAATGCGCGACTTGAGTCTGCAAAGCTTTATTTTTAACATTTGAAATTATTATATTTTATTGAAGCAAGTTTTTTCTTGCCTTTTAGGATAAGTTTTCGAATCATTGATCACCTGACTTTTATAATATATTTCTTAATTTTATCATAAGTTAACTTATATAACTTAATTTTACTTAGTATTAATGTTATAATTTATTTATACAGAGTAGCCAGTATATTCGGCGGAATCTAATATATCACGCTTTTTGTAGACTGATGACTAGGCTACAGCACTGTGATCACAAGTTTTAATAAATTAGGACTAAACGCATTCGACTTTCGCAGTAGGTACGTAATTTAATTGTCGTTTCGTAAACATTTAAATCAAATGCACAAAAAATCACCTAGACTTCTAGAAGCATTTGACAATTAAACAAATGTTTGTTCCATCAGGGGTTTGAATCCATAAATAGCACGTTGCAGATAGTGTGGTGACCTATCCTGTTTGCAAAACTTTACAGTTTGTCAACTACCTTTATTCTAAATTTTTTTTAACACAATTTTAAAACATAAAAGTATATGTTTCAGGAGAGTAAATAATACAACATGTGTGTGATGGAGCCCGTATATTTATACTTTAGTGTTGTGGTGGTCGCCAGTGGGTTTGGTGGTGGCGGCCAGCGCGGCGCGCACCAGGCCGGCGGCCGGCGCCTCCAGCATCAGCCACAAGCCGACCGCACACATGTACGTCAGCAGGATCGTGCCTGCCAGCACCATCAGCTAGGAGGAAAAACATTGCTGTAAGTGACCGATGTCATGCCATGACATTATGTGACCGATGTGGGACGTAACGGGTTTGACTCATCGCTGTCCTTGAATGTTTCCAACCTCAGATATCTTGGCGATGCTTAGAATGGGTTTGGGCCTTTTCCTGCTGAAACGAAACGCAGCAGTTCTTTTTTGAAGTTTTTCTCCATGTTTAACTCATTTAGTGCTGATTCTTCCAACGCCAGATAAGAGTTTTATTCGTGGAACAAAATTGTCATTAGTCAGAGTTTGTATAGAAGAACTACTGTCAAAAATTTAAAATTATTCTTCGGATAAAATTATATGGCGTTGTAAAATCAGCCTTTAGAAGAATTAGGTATGTTAATTTCGTTGATTCCTATGGAAAAGAAAGGCAGAAGAAGGTAGGTATAGCTACCACTAGGTAGTCGGCCATGTGCACGGGCTGCAGCTGCGCGCCCAGCAGGCCGCGCTGCAGCAGCGTGTGCAGCAGGAAGGCGGCGTACGACGCGCGCGCGCCGCCCGCCCAGCCGCGCCACTCCAGCAGCGCGCGGTACAGCGCTGCCCGACGGACCATTCGGTGTTGTTGTCAAGGGAAACCATTTTACTTAAATTATTATCTAATCACCTTATCTAGAAATCCCTTTTCCGTAACCCCGTGGACTGAAAATACACTCTAATATATGCTACAAAAAAAATTGAAAATCCCAAATGTTAATTCTAAACACAATATCCTAACTATGGTAACATTCATATGACCACCTTCGGGCTCCATAATTAGACCAGCTCGAAAGTGCTATAACATTGTATTGTCACCGAATCAATACGAGTATGCAAAGTTTCAATTCAATCGGATAGGTACCAACAAATGGTCGAAAAATGGTTTGCAAATTTTGACAGACAAGCTATACGAACAGTGCAAGTTATACTTATACTTAAAAACTTATAAAAATAGACATCTACTTACAACAGTAGGACAAAAGTGTGAAACTCACATTCAAACTTGAAGACGCAGCCGAGTATGAGCGTGACGATGAGCAGCTGGAACACGGGCTTGTAGAGCGCGGCGTAGAGCACGGCGAGCGCGCGCGCCGCGGGCCGGCCGTCCGCGTAGAACACGCCGCCCGACAGGATCACGCCCAGCCCCAGCGGGAACACCAGCCACACCACCCAGCGGTACTTCTGCACACAATATGCGTGGGATACATTTAATATAGTCGAGCTTTGCTGGTTTCTCAAACAAAGAAATGTTTTCGGGACACATAGCTAAAATTTTTTTTTATTAGTCATTACGTATCAAATTTATATTTCAACTAGCTTTTGCCCGCGGCTTCGCTCGCGTTAAGAAGTATTATTATTAATTAGGTATAGTTTTTGCGGCTTTACTTTTGTTTAGCGTGTGTAAAAAATTAGGGCCTACAAAACTTCTCTGTACACAACATTCTTAACTAATCTGTCATTAGGCGCTAAAACTATCAAGCTATTGGGTGAACTTACTCGTGAGCAAGCAACATAAAACTGTCCATGAGAGAAGCAATGTTCTCTCAAGTCAAGGTATATGTTACTCAGTAAAAACACAATGATAGCGCATTTTAAAATACTACTAACGCCATCTATTGTCAACATTTAGAACTAAAAATTATTTTGTTCGTCTTAATTTATTCGCTCCATTAGGTACTGATAGGTTCAAACTAATACATTTACATCCTCCATCATCCCTTATTTTATCCCCATGGGGATTGAATTTATCAAAATCCTATTTAAGCGGACGTCTTCATCATAGTAGCTCCAATCTTTAATTTCAGTTCAATCAGTCGAAAATCTAAGAAGATTTGTACTTTCATCCCCTATTTTATCCCCTTAGGGGTGGAATTTATCAAAATCCTTTCTTAGCAGATGCTTACGTCATAACATCTACCTGCATGCCAAATTTCAGCCCGATCCGTCCAGTGGTTTGGGCCGTGCGATCACTATGTCAGTCAGTCAGTCACCTTTGAGTTATAAATATTTAAATAAATACTGACTTTTAAGCTTTGTTTTTTTTTATAACCATGGAAGTTAACCTTTAATTTTTTTAAGTTACAACGTAAATTATCCTTTTGTTTAGGAAGTGTCTACAGCTAGCGGTGTTCATGTTCTAGTTGTCATCTTGAAAACCACTTTCAAATTTGCCCGCTTTTCCAGATTAATTAAAATTTTGAAAATACACTCAATAAGAGACATACTTAATAATACAATAAGAGTCTTTTCAAACTAAGTATATTTATTTTCAGTATTTTTTGCTCCTGATAATGTAATGCCTCGAGCTATCTCTCTGCTAGGTCTTTACCTTATACTTGTCCAAGTCCTTGCCCTTCTGGAGATGGTGCGCGAGGAAGCCGCCGGCCAGCCCGAGGATATAGGTGGACATGTTGGTGTGGCCGCGGATGTACAGAAGACGGAAAGTCGCGTCTGTCGCGTATAAGTTGCGGAATTTTCTGCAAGAATGGGGAATGTATGTAACGAATGAGGAAAATATAAAGGTAAGGGCTATAAGAACTAATAACATAAATAATACTAATAGCTAGCAGTAAACAGTAAAAAATCGACCCGCATCACGAAATACGGCATGACGCTCTGATGCCATCCCCTCCATGCCACCGCTTACGACTCTTTCGTGGTACACACTTCGTTGCTTCTCTTAGGTCTCTGAGATCTTTGATTTCGATTTCGATCTCGATTTCGATCTCGATTTCGATCTCGATTTCGATCTCGATTTCGATCTCGATTTCGATCTCGATTTCGATCTCGATTTCGATCTCGATTTCGAACTCGATTTCGATCTCGATTTCGATCTCGATTTCGATTTCGATCTCGATTTCTTTCTCGATCTCGATCTCGATTTAATTTTTCAGCTGTAAACTCTTTAAAAAGTAAAGTAGTGTCTTACTCCGGAGACTGTATAACTACAGGGTCCAGGTCCTGGAAGTACGTGTGCCCTGCGACGATAGCCATTGCGGCTACAAAAAGTATAGCCAGCAGTACGGCGCGGCTTCTGCTGCTTCGAGCCAGCAGACACACCAGCAAGCCCAGGCAGAACAGCTGCATGTCTGCTGCCAAGTACCTGGTGGCGATGATTAGTAAATTAGGTAAAAAAGAAAAAATAGTTATTTGTTATGTTGTGCGTGTCCGGGATACTTCAGGGATGATGAAATCAAATGTACTTTTAGATAAATGTAAAGTTTATATTTGAGTTCCACAATACTTTGTTTATAATTAACTAGGTACTATGTATACGTTGAGGCAGGGCGGTGTACTGTAGACGACTGGCGAGCCGTCCGCTCGCAATCTACTTATTCGACAAAACTGCAACTTTGCAAATTGTATAACTAAGTCGCTACATCACACCCCCCCTTTCTCAAAAAAAATTGTTACAAAAAAAAAAATTTTTTTAAACTAAACTATTTGTCATTAAAACTACATACTCTATAATTATAATTCATGCAAGTCCCTAAGCTTACACCGTTACTTACGATAACAATTTGTCCTATCAGCATTCCAACAACTGAATGCTGCCTATACGATAACAATTTGTCCTATCAGCATTCCAACAACCGAACGCTGCCTATTGTTGAACTTGCCGAACTAACAGATTTTATAAACAGGGCTAACAGATTTTATTAACATATATTACTTATTGACTATCTTATTAATACATATAACTAACAGATTTTATTAATACATATTATTACTTACTAACTATAACTTTTGCACATTTCACACATAACGCGTTGTTAAACGTATCCCGTGTTGGTTGCGGTAGGTGTTAGGTTACCCGTTGTAGTATTGTATGTCGCTCGTAAATTCGCTGACATACAATAACTGCCTTGTGCGCCGCGATGTTTCTCGATTGGTACCTGCTAAACCATAGGTGAAGTCCTGCAGTCTTGGGATCCTGTACCTGTCCGGCTTCGTGATCGCATTGAGTGCACGATAGTCACCGCAGGGTCTGATTTGCCCGTCCATCTTGGGCCCCACGTGCAACGCACGTGCCCAAGGAACATTTGACGGCCTGCAAATTCCCAAAACCTGCACTTCCCTTAGTTCTTCCTGCACCATATCGTAGTTATGTGTATCCCCTTGCTTACGTGATGCCATAATCGCCTCAAACTGGGAAAACCACGAGCTCGGCAACTCCTTCCAAAATTCCGGGACCCTCATCTGCACTGTAACCATTGCCATGTCCGCGGCCATCGCTGGAGCTGCCCCTGGAGCACCGGTTCCCACTTGCGAATCTCTTCGTAACCGCACGTGAGGTTATATAACCTAACCCTATCACGTTGCGTTACTTTGCACCACGCGGTCTTATTACGCACCTGCCTCAATTACCGGATGAGTCGCCTACTCTGAAGTCGGGTTCGTCGGGGTTCGTCGGGGCACGTCGGGTTCTTCATGGAGATTGAAATTAGGATCTTCTTGATAGATATGAATATTACATTTTGGGTTACACAATACTTTGTTATAAACTATATATACGTTGAGGCAGGGCGGTGTACTGTAGACGACTGGCGAGCCGTCCGCTCGCAATCTACTTATTCGACAAAACTGCAACTTTGCAAATTGTATAACTAAGTCGCTACAGTTACAAGAGACCCAATAAAAATAGGGTCGTAAAAAAATGATAAGACTACTCAGCCAAATGTTTCATCTTGGACATGAATTTCAATGTAACTCGTGACGAACACGAATTTTGGCTTGTTTCCTTCACTACTAATAATAATGCTTAGCCACGGTTTTTATACATATACCGCGATACATAAATGGCGGTTGTCGTCAATACTAAGTCTGGCTGATGATGAACCCTTTTACCTTTTTTTGTGAAGAGACATTTCAGAGATAACAGTTTAGGCTTGTATTTTTTTATATCAAACTAAAACTAATGCTTTTTAAAACGGCACGTGAACTACAGCTGTACCCCGCGACTTTGTCCGCGTGTTTTAGTTTCAACGGTTTTTTATTTATGCTCCGTTCCTTTTGGTTGCAGCGTAATTTTATATAGCTTATAGCCTTCCACAATAAATGGGCTATCCAACACTGAAAGAATTTTTCAAATCGGACCAGTAGTTTCTGAGATTAGCGTGTTCAAAGAAACAAACAAACAAACTCTTCAGCTTTATATATAAGTATATATATATACATTTATAAGTTCTATGTATACTACAACTCACCAAGTCTGCGGCAAACACATAGCATCATCATACACATAGTTGTTGACGTATAGTATCTGCGCCCACCAGTACTGCCTGCAGGCTGCCACCTCGCTGCCCACCACGAGCGGCCACAGCGGCCCGCGGAACAGGTGCCGCAGCCACGTCGTGAGCGTGAACATCACGAACGCGTACGTGGGGGTCAGTCTGGAAATAATTACCTAAAGCTCCTGATTTAAGGAAATTCGATTAAAGGTAAACTTCTATTCATATGTTCGTTAACATTTCCACACACACACAAAACTGTTTTGTCAAATCAGTAAATAAATTTTATAAAAAAAGCGGCAGCCTGTATGACCTTTATAACTCATTTAGGTACTAGAGGTTAAAGACGTAACCTTAGAAGCAATAATAAGGTACTTACTTAATGATCTTTAAAAAAAAACAGAATGTAGAAAATGAATATCTTAATTTCCACAATGTGGGTGGGATCAATGGGAAATCATTGTAATATAATTACCGCGGCTTAGATTTATTTTTTGATTTTTATTTATTTGTTAATGATTACTTGTATATTTTTATTAATTTACTAACTTAACTATAATACATATAGACTTAAAACAACTAATAACAAAACCCTAAGAATGGCGTCAAAAATAAATCCACGTCGCTGTCTTTTGAAAGTGAACCCAAAAGACTGGCGGCATTTCCACCTTGTATGGCAATGGCAATGCTTATTCTCTGCCCAAGGTAAAAGCCAGCCCTTAGGTCACGCGAGGTGTCAACAATACGTTTCGCCAGATTTAAATATCATGTGTAAATAAATAAATAAATTTTCTTAGAAGGACTGCCAATAAACTCACTTTAGGAACATTAGGAACACAGACTTATATTATTAACATAGATTTATGAGAGGTGCCCTGCCATTATGATGAATACATTTGATTACCTGAGCCACCTCAAGATGATTCCCTTGGGGAACTGCATCCAGCTGACTTTATGCTTCTCGGCGTGGAGCTGGAAGTTGTAGGCGAGCAGGAAGGCCGACATCACAAAAAAGGTATGGGTCACTAAGCTGCCGTTAAACAGGATTTGTTTCAGGGGATCATCGTACGACTAGAATAAAAATATAGACATTTATGTACTGCAAGAACATAATAGCATTTATACATATATAAATTAGGTCTTAGGTGTAAAAAAGAAACAAACAGTTCGTTCTAAAGACAATTGTCTTCCTAGTTTTTTTTTCTGTTTGCTTACCAGAAATAATTATCATATTCATTACGTAGTAAGTCAAAGTTATTAGGAACACGTAGGTGAAAAAAGAACATCCTTAAATACATGTTTCAGTGGCTCCACTAAGTTCTCTATTGTGCATTAATAATTAATTTAATAACATAATTATGTATGTACTTAGAATTGTTTTGTAAACATAATTTCTTTTTAAACGTCTTGCATGTTATTAGTTATTATCTATGTAATAATAATCGCGCAGGTATTATATTTTTTACACGTCAAATTTTAATCATATACGACAACAAAACTCATCTACAATAAATTATATATTTATTATAATTGTCTTCTTTTTATTTAAAATTATTTTTATTAAGTAAGAAGAATATGTTTTGTATGAACGTGAATACAAAGAGATTGTTTAAATTACAGCAGATCACAGATTTCTTTTTATTTTTGCTTTCTGCTTGTCTCAAATATTTGGATTTAGCGCAACTCTACTATACTTTTCCTCCACCCGTCCCTACTTTCCGTTATCTCACTATTCATTGATTTCTTTCCCTTACCTTTTTTTTTTAAATTCATCCGTCTCTTTTAAGGCCTGCTCTGCATTTATCACTTCAAAAATCACAAGTCAACGTTTACCTACGGTTCTCAGTCTACAAATACTTTTCTTTGTGGAAAAGTTACTATGAGAAAGAAAATTTTACTTACTGTTTCGATGTAAAGCGGATTAGCCACGTAGGAGAAAGACATCATAAGGGTTGTGTGTGAGAAAAATACGCAAAACATTGTCATGGTTCTGTAATGTTAAACATAGGCGATGAGTATTATTCTGATGTGGTCAACATTTACTAATACTGTCGCACCCCCTTAGAGATATCAGGAATAAAACATAACGTTGGGAATTTTAATTTAAGGGTTTCGTTAAAATAATTGGATACAGATTTGAATTGTTTTAAGCACATTATGACGCCAATTGTCCACCGCCAAGTTTAAATCCAAATTGTACTTTTTAAATTCAATCACCGAAATAAAAAAAAAAACAGAAAAGAAAAATAATACCACAAACTTGAATAATTACGTAACAGAAGCAACTTTAAATATTAGTAACTTTAATTTCTATAACTAACCTTAATCCATGAAAGACTTTCAGTCTTTCTACACGGGGATCCTGCTCGCTATTAGAAGCTGGTGAAACCAACCTAGCCCAATTTCTGCGCAACGAAAACGCCATTAAATATGGATTCCCTGAAAATATTTAAAAAATATATTAGGTATATACCTACTTATGCATATTGTAGACATAAAAAAGTAAATTGATTTATAAGTACCTGTTTTATCTTCTTTGTTAAATAACAAAACATCATAAAAGCTTCCGGCAATGTTGAGCAGTATTAAAACTATATAAACCACAGCCATAACAATATCACCATTATCTATCGGTAACTTCTCTCCTTCCTTATCACAATAATTAATATTATCAAGTGTCCCTTCAAGCCCATACTGTAGAAATAAGGTACTGTTGAGGCATCCCTCAAGGGACTCTTCTAGGCCCACCGATCCGTTTGCATTAGGAACCCTTAGGAAATCTTTACACGTTCTCGTTACACATACTCCACGATGTATTTGTGTGTGATTGAAGTGTTTCATTTTGTAGTCTGAATACCCCTACAACAAGAAAAAAATATTTATGTTTGATTCTACACTTGCCATTAAGGAACAGTTTATGTTTAAATTAATTGTACCTATTATTTTATAAAAACACGTTTTATTTTATTTGTTAAGGACAAGTCAAAATAATAATATTGAAAACGTTGGTCATTTAATAGGTAGGTAGGTAATATATTTATTTATTTACGTTTATTTCTTTACGACATAATAAAATGATTTCACACTTTAATTAAATATTGAGTGCTCGGTCGGAGCTTAGAGTTCGTAGTATAAGTCTAGGCTACGACTTGTAAATAACTCATATTATGACAAAGAAATAATTAGCACTATTAACTTGTTTACTAAGATGTGTGTAATTTAAATACATATAATATGAATACTTTAAAGTGATCCTAATAGTTACGTTAAAACCTATATTTACTACTACAATGTAACATCTCAATTATTATGGTTGATTAGATTATTTAAAAACATAAAAATACAGTGAAATAAACAAATGAGAGTTCATTAAGGTAAGTAAATAGTCCACTTTACGCGTTAACTTCGTAGCAAAGTTAGCTTCGTGCGTTTATTCACAATTTCTAAGCCCAAACACAGCGTCGTTTCATTACAGAGTTCTAGCCATCTCCTTACTCATTAGACCAGCTCGAAAGTAGCAATAATATTGTATTGTAACAATCACTTTTATTAGTATCCCAAAATTTCACCTCAATCGGATGTCAAGAAATAGTCACAATTTAGCTCGCAAAGTTGGACTTAAACAAACATACATAACATATATTCATTGCAAGTTCCAGAAAAGCTTGTAAAAATTAACGCACTTGGCTGATTTAGTATTATTATCTTGTATCTCTTATTTTTCACGGGCTATCCTCGTAGCGAGAATACCCAGTCCTTTGAAAGGCTTACGTGGGGGCACAGGTCCTACACAGTAGTGGCCTTATTAAGAACTTTACTCTAAACTGGGATGTGGCATCTACCAGTTATAGTTAAATAAATAAATGTGGACAACATCACATACATTGCTCTGAACCCAAAGTAAGTAGCTAAAGCACTTGTGTTATGGAATTCAGAGACAACGAAGGTACCACAAACACCCAGACCCGAGACAATGTAGAAAAGTTGTTTTCTACATTGACCCGGCCGGGGATCGAACCCGGGACCTCAGAGCTGGCGACACCTTGAAACCGGTGTGTACGCCACTCGACCACGGAGGTCGTCAAAAAAAAGATATCTCCACCTTACCAGTTATACTAGTTATAGTTATCTCTAGGAGCATTTTTTTGTAAACGACTTCCGCACTTATGAATTTACTCCTTGTGGTGTTGTAAAAACATTCAATTCAAATGCACTGAGAACACCCAGACTTGGCTAGTGTGGATAAACAAGCATTTGTGGATCACACCAATGCTTGCCCCATGCAGGGATCAGTTGTCAACTTCTATGTAGAATCTAACAAGGTGACTGTGTGTGAAAGACGTACAGAGACTCTATAGTCGTATGGACGTATGACAGGCACAAACAGAAAGGTACAGCATAGTGAACGCATCAGGTTTTCCCATTCCAATGTCATACTGGAAATAACTTTAATTCATGAGTTTTACACTTAAATGGGTTTAATTACTTACGAGAAGCAATTATCTAGTACTGGCCGGTAAGAGGCCGATGCGGCTATTGTGCGTCACCTATATTATTGATGTAGATATTTTATGATTAATTGTATCACAAAAATAAGTAATGTATGGGATAATCGAAAATGAATATTCGAATCAACGGAGAAAAATGCGTATCATGCTCTTTAAAGCTACCGTGTTCAAATTACTTCTAAAAATTACGCACCTGTTGTGTATGTTGTCATTAAAAATCATACTCAGATTTGATAAACACAACACACAAAGGAACAATTAACTACTTAACTTCTTTCAGTTTCCTTTTATGTCGTGACAATATTATTTCTTGATACGATCATACATAATAATTAAAAACTGTGGGTTCTAGGAACGTGTTGTCGACTCGACATTAAATTAATCAGTATAAATAAGGAAAACAAATTCTTAATCAAAATATTAAGAGGAAAATTCGGTTGAACCGTTAGCAAAAGATGAATTTTCTGATAACTTTCTTGCATAATTGAGTATTTAACATTTTTTTTTATTTCATTTAAAAAAATTATATTACTAACTAACGAAGTAAGTCGAGTTGTTGTACAACAGATGAATTACTTTCATATTGAAATAGTTACAAGCATTTTAATATTACAAGTTAATTAGACACAAGAACTATAACAAAATGTTTTTGCCATATTAATGTGGGGCTGCCCCGTACAAGTCGTCCTTTTTCAAAAAAGAGATAGAAATGCGAAACCCACTAACTTTAAAAGCTTATAACTTTCGTATTCATGTATTGTAATTTATCTTTGTCGACTTCAATTTAATACTATTAATATAAAAATTTATAATAAATAAATAATTCGATAGTAGTCAAATAACCAATAGTATTTATTTTGCTGGGAACTAAAACGCCTCTATCATGGCACCTTAAGTACCTGTATCATCCTCATGAGATCAGGATTATTCCCAGCTCTGAGATTGACGTCGACCACGCAGTAGGTGCCCCCAGTTTCCCCCATACATGCTTCGTAGTCGTCCAGTGCGTACAGGGCTGGCATTTTCTTGTATTCACTAACTGAAAATTTTTTAAAATCGGTTATGATTGAAGGCAAGAAAGTTTTTTTGGTTAATTTAATATAAAGTAATACAGAAGTAACGTATTTAAGATTTGATTTGTAGTATTACGCTGCCGCAGTCTCTGTTTTCAGAGATGTTCATTAGCCACAGTCTTTATTTACCATCGTAAACCAGCTGATCATTTGATGGTATTCCCATAAAAAAATAGGGTAGAAGAATGCAGAAATCCTGTAAGACAACACTTAGATTTCTTGTCACTTTTTGTTTTATTAATATAGTTCCATAGTATCAAGATGTGACAGTAACAGATATTTACGTTCCTGAGTATCTTATACCTTATCTTATCTTATACCTAAATAAAAAAATGACGTATTTAGTCCTAAAGGCTAACAGGTAAAATAATAAGTTGAAACTGTTCCTGCACTACCTAATAAAGCTTTACAATTACATTTATTATTTGTACAGTTTACTCCAGATATAAAAATTAAAACTAAACGGGAGAAGCAAAAGGAAGGCTGTGCCTTGATTTTGATGGGAAGACGATAGCTGAAATTAAGAAAGTACCGAATAAAAAAATCGTGTCGTGATTGTTTGCTTCAGACAAAAAAACTTCTTGATCTTATTAACACACTTTGAGGACCGATATACAATAGACAGAAGCTGGCGAGTGTTAATGCACTGTCTGTAAGTTTATTAAGCACACTTTTCAGAGGTTTTTAAAGTGTACCTACGTAAGTTATGTAAATATGTAATTCAAATATTTTGTTTGATTTTTACAAAGAATTAGCCGGGGGAAGACCGCTAAAAAAACGTAGAAAGTTAATATACCTTTGCCCCTTAACCTGAATATACTTAGCCTGCTTAAAAAAACTACTTCCCTAACGAAAAAACAAACATTATAGCTTTACCAAAATTAACAAACTAAAAAACTTACATGATGATTAAAAATTTGTACACAGTTTAAATTCGACATTGACGAAGGTTTGCGTCAAGTAGGTACCTAGTACATTAACTTGCACAATTAATGCTTTACAAAGGATACGCGGAGCTGCAGAAACAGCTAGTAATTAAATAAATAAACAATGCGAAGGCTACGGACATTTTAGAATTTTGCAGTTTGACCATGTTGCACGAAAACCTTTACCTTACCTAAGTGGAATATTAATAAGACGAGGAACAAACACGTTCAATGCAGATTAAATGCCCTAATACGGGATCTAAGTCGCGGCCCTGAGAGGAGGCGGCGTCATTTAGGTCATCACACAATTACTCGGCAATCTGCTCGATTTTCCTGTAGTCTGTTTTTTGAACTTGACCCACAGTTCAAAGCCGTTACCTAAGTACTATTTTCTCACGGAGCCCGGGTATTTGCGAAAACTTCCTGAACTATAAATATTATTTAAGTTATAAAAGGCATTTAGTATCTTTTAAGTTTGGTGTAATACTTCGCGAGAATACTAATTTCGGTATTATGAGACGTACCTTGACGTGTTTACAAGTACACATGTTATGCAGAAAGTATATTGTTAGGACGCGCTGGGTTAAGCAAAGTTACATTGATTGAATGCAGAAGTGCTATTTAAAATCCGCCTGTAGACATAGTACCTACAAACTTTATAAAAATCGAGAGACTTTCGGTGGTCTGTGACAAAAACCACCTGCTCTGGAAATTCCCTTATTACTACCAAATTTTACATAAAAACGAAAAAGTTTCGAAAAGGTTTTAAAAGTGAATACCTAATTTTAATTGATATCTAAGTATTATTTTCATAATCTATTCGTCCACTTTTACAGGGGTTTAATACAAAAAAAAAATTTTTTTCATACATATAAAAAGACGGACAAGTGCGAGTCTGACTGGCGCACCGAGGGTGCCGTACGAATTTCGCTGATCGTCACGGTTGATATCCAAAAACAAACTGATTTGGGCGACTAAACAAAAGTTCTCTCATACATCGTTCTTTGACACTGTCAAATTACCAACTGTATTTTATATTCCTAACTACAAATTAACAATTTAAGATTTTTTTTCCTTTACTTTTGACGTTAGACCTAGCTTCATGCTAAATTTCGTTAATATTCTGGTTCGAATGGAAAAACCCGATAGGTGTTGAATTTCTCGGAATTTTAAGAGAAAAACGCGTAATGGCTGTATTTGTTAATTTACTTGACATACAAGTTGATTTATTGAATCAAGGGTCTATAAACCTGAGCATTTGATATTAATTTCAACATGAAAGTTCTTTGCAAATAACTGACAGACAGAAAAACGGATAACCAAGATAACCAAAACAACCACGGTGCTTGACTGTATAATCTGTATGCAGCTTTACTCTTCGATTTACTATAAAATGTTCACTATTTATAATCTAATAGCTTAAGCCTGCTACCCCGCCCGCTGTCGGCGCTGCTGAATGTCGGCAAAAAATAGCCGGTCCTTTTGGTGTCAAAGCTAACTACCAACATACCAAATTTAATCAAAATTGGTTATGTGTTTTAGCCGTAATAGCGTAACAGCGTATTCTTATCTGTCAGTCTTCCAGAGAGACCGACAGACAGAGTTACTTTCGCATTTATAATATATAATATATATTAGTATGGGTATGGATTTATAGGTTTTGGCCAAAGGACCTCTAAGCATGCTCAACAGTGGGCTATACGGGGCTAATGATGACGATGATCATGATCCATAGGTATAAGAAACCGAAAGCATAAAAAACAGTTAAGTATTAACAGTTTTTTTTATGCATCACCAGGTAATCATTTGTGGAAATGCTATAAAAAATACTTAAGTAATATTCATACTAGGTAATGAATACAGTGATTAATGATTTGAAATTAAAAATAAGGTAAATTAACTTTAAACCTTTGATTAATGGTCTTATTTATAAATATCTCGACGGTGCCATTAAGCAATTGATAAGAAACTTCTAAATTCAAATTCTCTATAGACAAATTGTAATTAGAACCTGATAATCAATTGCTAATCAACGTCTAGTTTTTTTTATAAATAAGGCCATACGAGTTTGATGTTCTTAAAACTTACCGTTTAATTTATAAATAACGGCCGCAGATCCCTCCAAAATAATAAATAACACCACTGCAACTTGATTCATTTTAAAGTTCATTTCACTATACAAAAAATATAAATTAAATTGACCTAATGAAACCTTATATTTTCCTGGTTTAATTTAAAAAATTAAAGTAAATAAATAAAGTTATTTTTTTACGTTCAAAAAACAATTCGTAAAACAATTATTTCCCGCCATAGTACCCAATTCCTTTTATAAATTCGTTAAAGTTGAAGGAATTCAACATACAGCCACACGAAATTAATATTAACTTATTTGTTTTTCCTTTTTTCATAAATTTTGTTTTTGTGTCTACAAGGTTTATTGTTGGTTTATGTTTTAAGATTTCCGTAAGATATTTAGTTACGTGTGGCTACCGGCGCGTGTGTAGTTACAATAGTGAGTCTGTCATTTGAGCCGCATGATATCCTTGTTTGATCTACATATCCGACCTAGGCCGCAGTGACGTTGGATAATAATATGATATTGTTTGTGTGTTTGTATTAATAAATATAATATAATTATATTGTGATTACCCACTATTTTTTTTTTAAATAAGTGGGTAATCACAATATTTTTTTTTTATATTTATTTATTTACAAGTTTTTAGCAATTCATGGGCAATACTACTTTTTAAATTGTTATCAAGATTTAGACTTCAACTTATTATAATGATAATTTACGTACAGCATTTTCAGCAGGTATTGAAGGTTAAGGTACTACTTATATATGATTTGGCATTTGAAAATATTGCCTACAGCCACAGAATAAATATTAGTACTACAGCTAACTACTGATAATGTGAAGTAAAATGCCCGATTACGTATTTATTTCTTCGTCCATTTTGGATGTTTGGTATCGTTATACATTTTGCTATTTACGTTTTTGTGTCATATTTCAAAATAATTTTATTTTTTGATATTGTATGTAGGTACATATTACCTTTTTTTAAAAGAGTGACCTATATAGTTTGCCGGTTCCTCTCCATAGGAGTGTCATTTTAGAACCGCTCAACAAGAGTCATTTAACGTTTTGAAAGTGCCTGAAAAGGCCTACTTACTTGAAATAAAAATATTTTCACCTTTTGATTTAGATTTTTTATTTTAGTGCAAAAATTTGTCAGTTTATCCTCAAGCAAATTGGAGTGCTATTACTAGTATAAGTTTAAATACTCAAGCAAAACCCGGTTAGTACAAGGAAATAATAAGAAGAATGTTGTTGTTTGATGCCTTCCTTTGTTTGAGTGTCCAGTTTAACTAAGATTATAGTTCTACCACCTATAAAATACGTCAAAGGTAACTAATACAACGCGACCTATGGCTCGACATAATTATTAACTTTATAGTTGTATAATCGTCTATCAATGATCATGTTGATTAGTTTAAAAGCATAGTATTATGGAATTCGTTAAGTATACTTCTTTTTTTTTCGGGTACTTTTCATAATCTCGTACGTAGGACCTTACGATATTGTTATAACAAAAGTTAATAAGAACAAAATAATGTATTTTTGTAGGTTGTCCGTTAAATGGTTAGTTTCGCCTTTAAGCCTACGATGGCGAAATGGTTAGGAATACTGTTTTAATATCCATTCATTAATGAGGTGTGGAATGTGGAAGTCAGGCAGTCGTTTCACATAAAATACTGATACTGATGATCCATTGAGACTGACCCCAACATAGTTTGGATGACGGCTATGCAGACGATTACATTATTCATTCATATTTGAAAACCATGCTCGACAGATCCTAGGGATATTCTAATGTAACTATGTATGAAACATTGATAACTTCAAGTAAATGCTGAGAGGTGTCTAACTTAGAGTAAACATAGACAACCATAGAGCGTGCGCATCGCACATTTTTAGGTTAATGTACTACGCTCGTTTAGTGATTTAAGTGATTAGGTATTGTGATAGTTTTAATAAAACGGTGCGCTCTGTTTTGACACTAATTTTACCATTTTACATGTGCTAGCGCCAAAAGTTTATACTCGATATGCGCGCTCTATAGTTTACTTATTTATTTCTGTAATTGTCTAAACATTTAGTTTGTTTCTTGTCACCTAAATATTTCACTAACAACTGAGAGGACTTATACACGAAAGTATGTATTGACCTTGAGAATTCATCAGTATGATCCCTTATTTGGTATTGCATGCCCTTGACTTATTTGGAGTTCGATATTGTCATTATTGTTGCTGTTAATTACTTCATCGCTGTTGTTGCTAACTAGCACAGAAACTATGAAAGGAATCATCAGACGAATTAGAAAATCATTTTTACCGCAGCTGGATATAATATTCAACGTCGTTTTCCAGAAACTTTGGACTGAGTGTGTTTCTACAATACCTACTCTTATTTGTATTGGGAGTTCCTGAATCAAAAAAAAATCAGCAAATATTCAAGCTGCTTGTGTCTCTCACTATTTATGTTGCCTATAAGTAGATACTTGTATTATTATCATTAGCTTAAACCCTTGGCGTCCTGGGACTTCCGAATTATTACATCAGTTCAGCTGGTGGTCTGCTAGCTCTTTCGTTTTATCAAGCCACTAGCTGACCCTCGCAATTTTGTCCGCGTATTTTAGTTTAAACGGTTTTTCATTTTTGCAACATTTTTCATTTATGCTCCACTCCTTTTGGTCGCAGCGTAATGTTCAAACACAAATAATCAATCAAACAAACTCTTCAGCTTTATATATTAAGTATTAGATTACTTAAGTTAAGTAAAATCCTAACGTTATTTGTCCTGTACAAATAACAACTTATCACATCTTATTGTATTCATCTGACGATTGACGATACTACGACATTGCTTGTTGACTTTAAGTAGGCTTTTATACAAATCGGTGGACGCAGGCCTCCTAAAGTGCAGAACCAATTTTGATAAATTTTGGTATAAAGATAGATAGGGCTTTGGAGAAGAAAATAAGCTAGCTAGCTAGATGTACTAATCCTGCACTTTTTCAATTTTTGATCTTGCCTTTACATCAAATAATAAAATTTAAGAACTTCTTAAATTTAAGTTGCGTTTTAGTATTCGGGGGTAAGTATAGCCAGATCAAAACAAACTTACCTGTTTTACACAATTTACTTAATGTAGGTTTTTACCACGTTAACGAATATTCTAATATCTACATGGTGCGGAAAAAGAAAACACTATTCAATTTCATCATAAACATTTGTATATTAACAAATTAGTCAAAATATTTATAATTAAAAGTTATATAAAATATTCTTTAAAAACTTATTTAATTATTAATTTATTATCGTCACAAATTCGATATGTTTTGATATTCGGTTGATTTTTTTAAGTGTAGGTATGCAATGGTACTTATTAATAAACAACGTGGTCAAATGGTGTACACACCGGTTTTCAAGGTGGCTCCAGCTCGGCGGTCCCGGGTTCGATCCCCGGAAGGATCAATGTAGAAAAACCAGTTGTCTACATTGTCTCGGGTCTGGGTGTTTGTGGTACCTTCGTTGTCTCTGAATTCCATAACACAAGTACTTTAGCCTTACATTGGGTTCAGAGCAATGTATGTGATGTTGTCCACATTTATTTATTTATTTTTATTTATAGTAATTTTTAAAACGTATACATTTATAACATAATTAATTATACTTACCATATTATTCGAAGCTCATGGATCTTTAGAGTGTTTATTTGTTTAGAAGAAGGTAATTAAATAACAACAAGCTGTTTTAATAAAACTATCCGCAACCGAGATTAATTACACATAAAATACCAACCATACCTACTGCGTACATTATGTATAAATAACTAATACCTAGGTAGTGACAATTAATGGTTGATTTATAAAACAGTATAACTATGGAATGTTATTCTTGAATAAACAAATTAAATCTCAAGTCAAATTATCACAAAACTGTAAATAATTAAATCAACTTCAAAATAACATAATAATATATAAAATCATCTAGATAAAAAAAAATGTAAGTCTCTTTTTTTATGTACTATTTTTTAGTTGTAGGTAAAACCAAAAACTGATTTAAGTTGTCAGAACTCAGAATTATATGATAAGGTGATATTTTTTTATAGTTCATATTCACATTTATACAATTCCTACGTGAATAGGTATTGTAGCAGTCTTGTTTTTTTAATCGATTAATTTATTTTATTATTGTTCTTTATAATTAGGTGCTCTACAATTTGACCAAGATTCTGAGTTGTCCCTTTTTGCCCGTAGCTCGTTTCAATAAGCCAGAACTCGATGAAAACTCTTGATGAAACTTGCACTGTTCCCTAAGTTTTATGTTAACCAATAAAAATAGTACTTCGGAGAAATCTGTGGACATACATATATACACTTCTAAAATGTTGTACATTTGCTTAGAAGCCGATATTTTAGATTGTCATGTGTAATGTAATAATATTTAGTCCCAATAATATAACATAGGTTTCAACGTGTAGAATTGACGAACTCCTTTTTATTTGAAGTCGCTTAAAAAGTCACAATCTCGGTTAAATATATCACCGAATATAGGTAATAATACTTAAGTATAATTCGATTTAAATACATAATACACTAGCTGTCCCCCGCGACTTTGTCCGCGTGTTTTAGTTTCAACGGTTTTTCATTTTTGCAACATTTTTCATTTATGCTCCGCTCCTATTGGTCGTAGCGTGATGTTATATAGCCTATAGCCTTCCTCAATAAATGAGCTATCCAACACTTAAAGAATTTTTCAAATCGGACCAGTAGTTCCTGAGATTAGCGCGTTCAAACAAACAAACAAACAAACTCTTCAGCTTTATAATATTAGTATAGATAAGCTTAAGCCAACAACATTTGTAATATAATTATTATTTCTTATACTAATTATTAATAGTAATTATCTACAAATTAATTTTATATATTCACGGTGAGTTTTTTGTCGTTGTACAAACGAAAACTATGATTTTTATATCGGTTATAAAAACTTAAACAAACAAACTAAAAAAATATCTCGGCTACAGTATTGAGTGCGAGTAATTTTTCATTATTTTTTGGGGTTTTCATACCAAGCGTGTGTGTAACCGATATAGAAGCCATAGTTTTCGTTTGTACAACGACAAAAAACTCACCTTGTATAGTCCAGCACGCAATTGAACTCATTGAGACGGATAATGGAGCTCTCACAGCTTTTTTGGCTGAAATTAATAAGTTATTGAATTTATTACATGTACGTCAAACCTGGCAGGAGATCTTATTTTCAATTGTGATATTTAAGAATTTTTCGTTATAATTTCTGCAGAACCGACTTCCATCTACCGTTGTCTTAAACCCAGATGCATTAATAAAATTTTGGAAATGATTTTAAGTAAAAATATTGTTTTTCTTGATATCTCAACTACAGTAATAAAGGATATTAATGTCTATGGGGTTATTAACACGTAATACAGGCTAACATCAGTGGTAACAATATGATCATGACAGAATTTAAATAAATTTAATAATAGTATGGTTAATATTGGTACCACAAATTTGTGGTACGAATGGTAAAGCCTACATAGCTTACGTTGCATAGGAATATCCTTTAATCTTAAGTATAAGTATATATTACGTTGTAGACACCGCATGTCTCTGTTCACAGCACTCCCCACCGCACACAGTCGCTGACGACGCCGCTGAAGCGCTCGGCGAAGCGCTGCGTGGGCGAGAGCGCGAAGCTGTCGATGCTGGACACCTCCGCGAAGGTGGGCGCCTGGCCCGCCTCCACCAGCACCAGCGGCAGGATCACCGAGCTGGTGCGGAGCGCTGGGCCTAGCATCTGAAATGGAGTAGTGAGGATGAGGATGATTAAAGGCAGAAAAATATCTGATGGGATCACATAGTTAAGTACCTTATTCTGCCTACCTGATCCACTTTTATGTGTAGGTACTAGTTTTTTACATAGAGCGAATAGTCGAATCTGACCTGTATGTCACATTGACATGGCTATACCGATAAAAAGTATTGAGAAGTCTGGTTGTCTGATTTTAAATAGATTTAACGACTACCAAAAGCTACATGACCGCTTAATCAAGCAACGGCTAATAGACCTTTTCGAAGCAATAATATATTATCGTCACATAAACTCGTGTTTTACATACCCACAAGCGGGAAAAAAAACAGAAAGTAATTCCATTTTCTTAAATTTTAAACATAGTTCAATTTGATATTTCCAGTTTACCCTTTAACGACCAAAAATTACCTCTTTAAATTCGCTATCAAAGGTTTCCCTCGGGTAAACTTCGTTGACGTCCAGCCCGAACCTGGCGAGCGCTGCTGTCAACTCCTGGAAGTAGTGCTCGACCAGCTCCTCATGGTGCTCCCTGCGGAACTCCTCGTCAGTGCTCATGAACTCCAGGTACAGGATGTCCACTGCTGGGCAGCCGGTGTGCAGTGTCTGGTAGTCCACCACGATCACTTGGATTTGGTCATTCTGGAAATTGGAACGAGGAATCTTAATCTCTGATAACTTAAGGTTACTAAAGTTTTGAACAGTATTAAAAGGGAATATTACTACTTATAATTATTTATTAAAATCACAAGCTTATGAGCCTCGAGTCTAGAAAAGTTTACATTGAAATGATTTTCCTTTATGACGTGTATAATAATGTTCAATATGTATTGTTTCGCTATTCCTTCCAGTCGCACAAACTCCGAAAGAGTCCAACCAACTACTTGTGTACTGCAGTTGCCCATAGCTTTTTTTTTGTGTTATGCATGATTTAATTTGATGTACAATCAGATAATAAACGAATTTTGTTTGACATTGCAAGTCAAGAAACTTAAAGAAATCCTACCAGCAGGCTTATTTGCTATAGCAGAGATCAAATCAAGTGATTTGTAGTCTAACGTCGATGTCCAACTAGATCTACTTCAACATTCACTCTTCAATCGGTCACAGACGTTAGCTGATACAAAATTTGTGTTTTGAATTGAACAACTGTCTGTCAGCTCGAAATAGCATATAAAGTTCACACGTCATCAGTTCTGTGACATAAAGACCTTTTGAACTCCAGCAATCATTCAACGAATACAATTCGACTGGCCTTGTAGTCTAGTGGTTAGTGACCCTGACTGCTAAATCGGAATTTTGTGTGATGCGCATGATCATTTGTCCTGTGTCTGGGTGTAATTTATCTATGATATGTATTTATTTAGAAACATATAAGTATATTTATCATTATATGGTCTGGTTACCGTAATACTGGCTCTGCTTAGTTTGCGATTAGACGGCCGTGTGAGAGGTTGTCTAAAGATATTATCTATACTTCTATACTAATATTATAAAGAAGTAAAGTTTGTGTGTTTGTTTAATTGTAAGGGGTAATTTCGGGATCTACTGAACCGATTTTAAAAATTATTTCGCCAATAGAAAGCCACATTATTGCTGAGTGTCATAGGCTATATAAAAAACCGAAAAATAAAAAGGCTTTTACGTGGTAGTCCGTTTTGCAAAGTGAATCGGAGAAAAAACGGTCGAATGAAAGCGTTTCTTACGAACGCTGCCCCAGTTCTAGAGAAAAGATGTGGTGCTTGAAAATGCCTACAAAAAAGTCAACGACAGCATATGTCTAACTTTTATATTTATGTTACAAAAAGTAGTACTTTTAATATTGGTATAGATAACTTAATTTTTAATATTAATAAAATAATTTAAATCGTTAGGTCATATGAACTAAAAAGGATTATTAACATTATGCCCAACGAAGTGGGCACGGGTCAGCTAGTTATTATTATAATTTTCTTTCTGCCTAGACTTTTCCCAAGCTATGATGGGGTCGGCTTCCAGTCTGACCGGATTCAGCTGAATACCGTATTTTACATGGAGCGACTGCCTATCTGGTAACAGAATCCCAAAGTAAAACTGTTTATCACAATTGTAACGACTTAACGACTGTCAAAGATCAACGTATGGCACTCGGGACCATTATTATTAAAATTATGTTCAAACATTAAATTACACTGTAATTTTGTTTACATTTAAATAATGTTATGGCTCCTTTTGTCTTTGTGGTTATTCGCTTAAATAGGTAGCAATTATTCACATTTTATTATTGTCTCATTATAATAATAAACTGAACATGGCACAGCCGCCAAATTGCATGAAATCGTTTTCCTGTTAGAGATCTATTTTTGTTTTTAATAACAGTGATAAAAAAAATGTAATTAACATAATTGTAGGTTGTTCTTATTAATTTTACTTTTTATAGGTAGGTAGGTACCTACTCTGTATATTTTTATAAAACTGGTCTTTTGTTCGTTGTTGGCTACGTTTGTATTTTACATAATAGGTACCTACTCGTAGGCTTAAAAAGCTTTTAATAGCCGTTTGAGGAGTAGAATTTTTCTATATAATCTGAGAAAAAAATATTTAAGTACTTCATTCACTAAGAAGAAAATAAAATTATATCTAGGTACCTAGGCAGGATATGAAAAAAATCAGAAGGAACTCGTAGCGTCGTAGAAGTGTCTAAATCACACACAACCAGTCTGTCCGTCTAAACTAAGACAATTTGAACTTATTGGGCAAACAATCTAAGGTTACCAAATTAGGTATGGGTTTCATTTTCAAATAAAATCCGTTATATTAGTTGACCATTGGCAAATGCTAGTGTTCCATTTAAATAGTGAATAGAAATAGAAACTCTATGGCCACGGACCTTCCGCACGTTTATTGCGATTACGACAATCAGTTGCCAAGGCCATTGTATTATTGTATAAACCACGGCCTTCGAGCAAATATACCACGGCTAAACGACAGCTTTGGCAATTGAACTCTGTAGCGTCTACGTGGACAAGAAAAACAGGCGCGTAAGCGGGAAAAATCGAATCTGACATTAGGAACTAACCTATCTATGAAATATATATTTTTATTTATTAATGCAAAGGCACTAAATTGTAGCCGGCATTAGTTTTGCGATAAATCTTATTTATTCATTAATTATAATTATTGTTGAGTGCAGTTCGTTGATTGTTATTGCAGTCGAAAACGACAAAACCGATTGAAAAGCACAAAAAGTGATAAAGTTAATAAATAAACAGGAATCAGAAAGTATTTACAGTTTTCCCATTAATTGAATGTGATCTATAAAAAAAATTAGGCCAATTAATTCGACAAAATATAATAAGTGAATTGTTAAGAGATGGAGGGAGGATAGAGAGACTTTTGCCCTGCAGTAGGAGAGAAAAGGTTACATAAAAAAAATGTTAGGAGTGTTTAAATAATAGGTACCTATGATGTTGCGGCCTTTATTCTTGGCATTCTCTATGTGGGACACGAATGATTCTAAATTAAAACAGTGTTAATGACCGAATAACATTCAGTTTAGCGAGAGAATCATTTAGGTATTTGTCTGACAAAAACGTTAAATTTGAATGTTACGAATACACAATTAAGTAATTTTATAAAATAGAGGTATCAAATCTAATAAAAACGTTCTTTTTTTAGAGTTAATCAAAGTAACCCGAAAAGTCCAAGCATTAGTTACCTATCTAGTATCTACCTACTTACCATCAGTTAATAAAAAAAATGAAGTATCTATAATTAAAATACAAATAATACAAGGAAAAACTTAAACCTCAGGCAGAACTCGAACCTGAGACTACTGGCTTGACGCGCCATGGAGTATCTATCCCTAGATGATTTCAATTCCTAACATAATACAGGCAATCGTGATGATTATTTATTACTCGTTGTTCTCTTACGCAAGAGGCCCCGAGAGGAATACTCCAAAATTGTTATCTGATGATATAATAAAAAATGACAACAACAAGTTACTGAGCCCGCAACGATCAAGGTTCACCAAATATATTAGATGTAAGTAGTTTGATATACTTCATAAAATATAGCTTGATACCTGTGACGTTTGTCAGAATGACATTACTAGGGATGGGAGCGTCTTTCGTATTTTATCGATATCTATGTCGTAATGAGTTTTATAAAAAATGACATTGTAACGACATTGAAAGAAAGAATAAAATTAAAGATGTACCTAAGTTTAAATCATAATAAGGTGAAAATATATGTTTTCTTTAGAAAACTCCCCACTATCGGTTTATTTTGCCATTCATTATTTTTTTCAAAAAAAGAGCAAAAGTAACCAAAATATTATTTAATAATTAATTCGTCGCGTCAGCACTCGTACTGACTCAAAAAAGATGGCGCCCGCTTGTTTCCTGAACGCGAAACCATTATTGAAAACTAAAAAAATACGAATCTATAGTAAAAACATTATTTTATTTAATAATTTTATCCATTTAATACTAGTGAAATTTTCATATACTATTATTTTATCGATATTCGTCTGTCAGTCAGTTACACGTCCCTACCTGTCTTCAAAACGCGTTTATAAAATAAGCTAACAAACAAAAAAATATTTAAGAAAATTTAGAAATTATTTAAATTGCCCTTGTTTTTACTGGTATCTTTATAATAACATGATTGTTTTTAAAAATGTGTTCTATTTTTATACACAAATGTCGTATTCATATTTAAAAACTTGAACTTTTTCAGAAATAAATTTAGTAAAGCTGTCTTTAAAACAGAGTCGCTAACGTCGCAGGTATCAAGCTATATTTTATGAAGTATAGTTGTTAGTCTCGGACATAGGTACCTACTTACTATATGTATAAGAAGCTTTCAAAACGGATAGGTACCTATAGGCATTTTAAAGGGAATATGTTGGTACTGCTAAAAGACAATGCCTTTTTAAAATCCGAAATAATACCTCCTACTATGTACACAGTAGGTACAGTAACACAGGACAAATAACTCTTTTAAAACGGAAAGAAAAGAATATTGGTCATGAGTTCACTAAACTTATTTAAATATTTTTCAAAACGTGTGATAAATAGGCTACCATTTAGGACAAAATATGCAATTACTTTTAAGTAGCTACTAACATTATAAGTACTACTTGTTTGACACTTATCATAACCAGATACAAAACACTGTAATAAATGTGGATAGTGTTATTATCTTGATAAATGACAACAAACAAACTTTTAGTTTGAATAACATACAAACTAGTTGTTGACACTTAACAAGCATATTTATTCTTGTGCTTGACAGCTGACACCTACGGTATGAGAATACTAATACTACGTATTACGCTATACAACGTGAGTTTTTGTCGTTGTACATACAAACGAAAACTACTTATGACCTCTATATCGGTTATAAAAAGGATTGGTAAAAATTAAACAATCAAACAATAAAAAAAACAAAAGAATGTCATTACTATTATACCGTAAGTCTTACGGCTGCAGTATTGAAATTCAAGTAATTTTTGTTCACACACGTTTTTGTATCCGATATAGAAGTCATCGATTTTGTTTGTACATCGACAAAAAACTCACCTTGCATAGTCAGGTAGGTATGTATAAGTATCTATGAACACGGAAATTCACGGATTACTTAGGTATACTTATGTGAGCTAAACTCAATTTAAACTAAAGTTAAAAGGTCAACATGAACCTATATTAAAACATATAAATCGTTCTTTTTATTTAATTTAGCTATCAATAGATGCTTCTCCCTACTAGAGAATCGGTATTTTGATATGGTTTTGAAGTGAAAATCCCATGTACCTACCTATGTTAGGAAATTTAGGAAAAACTTTTGCGGTTAGGTTATTGACATTGACCGCTGAAATGATCTATCTGTGGAAAACCACAGGTTGACAAGTTGTTTGTAACAGTAGTTTAGATATGTGTTAGATAGAACTTAGACATTACAAAAATCGTCAATTTAGTTTTGGTATGGATTAAGTATGTCAATAGTTTCGGGCGAAGTTTAAATAACATAAGTATCTAACCTAGGTACACAAGACATCGTAACTGACTGCTGTTCTGTATATATGTAGTTTACAAAGTATTATGTAAATGTAAACTCATATACAGACATAGTGTTCATTAATAGTAATTCTATAAAGTACTTTGAACCGATAATTAATATTATAATAAAGGTATTTTAGAGGAAGTTACTAAATCTTGTTCTTCTTCTGCCTTTTCCCAAGCTATGTTGGGGTCGGCTTTCAGTTTCACCGAATTTAGCTGAATACCGTATTTACACAGAGCGACTGCCTATCTGATCTCCACAACCCATTCTACTACGTAATAAATTAACCTATAAGTACGAACTAGTTGTCAGAATTGTAGACTTAATGACTGTCACAGATCAACGAATGAAACTCGGGACCAACGTGCTGTCCTCGGCACGGGGGTGTAAACAAGAAGTTAACAAATGACCACTCAAATTATAATGGACATAATTACGTACTAAATAAACTATTGTATGCTCGATAACGTAATTTGATGGCCCGAATTATTAGGAATATATCACTTTATCGCTGGGAACTAACACAATTAGAAGACAGTCCAAAATGTTTTTGGATTATTTGTGGCCTGTGCGGAATCGAACCTGCAGCTAGCAACTTTACCTCTTAAGACGCACTCCACCTAAGACGCAGTTGCAATGTAAGTACCTATAGGTTAATAATAATAAAAGATAAAACAATACCACTACCCAAAACAAAACTGCGAAAGTCTTAAAAAAATTGTCTTAATGTAAACATGTTACGATTGTGTAAAATAATAACTTCATCCCTATCTGTCACATAACACCCCTTTTTTTGCGTCAGGGTATGTTATAAAACTGTGATAACGGGTTTGAACCGTGTCTTAGATTACAATTTAATCATCATTATAACCTCACCTCTCGCTTAAATAACAGGTTGCTGGCTCTGTAGTCCCCGTGACACAACACAGTCGTGCTCAATGGCTCCCTGAACTTCTCAAACTCGTTGGTAATGGCCTCTACATTGAAAAACTTCACTACTTTCTCCTTATGTTCATCCTTAGTAGCTTCTACGGCCGCCGCCAGGATTTTCATAAAGGTTGCTTTCATAGCCGGATCGTCAGGTTTGTTTTGACGTTGATGTTTCACTTTCTCCGCAACTTTGGCAAAATCTTCGGGATCCTCGTGTTGGTACGCGAAGGATAGTGCGTGGAAGCGAGCCAGACACGCCACGGCGGCGGATGCGTGCTCGTAGTCTATAGACTTGAACCTGCTATACGTGGTGTAGCCGCTCTCCGTCAAGTCCTCCATCACGACGGACTCCTTGCCGGGCGTAGACTGGCCTTCAAAGAATTTTGGGAACACATATCGATGCTCCGGGCTGACGTTGTACTTGTCTTGTATTTTCTCAAACACGTTGACTAGCTTATTGTACGTCAGCTGTTCCGTTCTGAACAAAGTGTCGAGGTTTATCGCTTGTCTGAGCATCTCATTGGCGCTGGCCACTTTGGCGAACAGCTTCAGGGGCTCGCAGTCGGGGCTCGCGATAGTCGCGGAGAATAACGTTGATGTATAATTAGCACCGCCACTATTCAAATCCTTGATTGTTATTTCAGCATCTTTATATTGTAGTTTTTCGGTAACTTTTTCGAGTAGTTTACGTAAATGGATCTCCGCGTCCGACATGGCTGCGGCTTGTTTCGCGACTGGCCAAAATGGTTAGAACGGTGACGAGAGACGACGCGCCCTTCGCAGGCTCACGCTAAATACATGTATTTGAGACGTTCAATTGTTAGTGATTGTGTTGATCTCATTAATAGTTGTAAACTAGAATTAGTTTGTTTACATACTGAGCGTTAAGTGTGTCGTTAGTTTTACTCATTTGTAATTGTTCAGAATATTAATTAATCAGTTTCATTACGTTTACGTTTGCTGCTATTAGTAATGTTTATTATTATATATATAACTACCTGTTCCCCGTGACTTTGTCCGCGTGTTTTAGTTTCAACGGTTTTTCATTTTTGCAACATTTTTCATATACACTCCGCTCCTTTTGGTCGCAGCGTAATGTTATATAGCTTATAGCCTTCCTCAATAAATGGGCTATCCAAAATTGAAAGATTTTTTAAAATCGCACCAGTAGTTCCTGAGATTAGCGCGTTCAAACAGACAAACAAATAAACAAACAAACTCTTCAGCTTTATATATTAAGTATAGATTAATTTATCATTTTTATTTTGTCTCATTGACTTAAAACAATTTTAAAATATTTCACTGTGATTTACCTACATATCTATACTAATATTATAAAGCTGAAGAGTTTGTTTGTTTGTTTGAACGCGCTAATCTCAGGAACTACTGGTTCGAATTAAAAAAATCTTTTTGTATTGGATAGTCCGTTTATTGAGGAAGGCTATAGGCTATATAACATCACGCTACGACCAATAGGAGCGGAGCATAAATGAAAAATGTTACAAAAATAAAAAACCGTTGAAACTAAAACACGCGAACAAAGTCGCGGAGGACAGCTAGTTTATTATAATTTATTAAGTTTTGTTTGTAGGGTAATAGTAAATGTTGTTAACTTTAAATCTGTGTCGTTTGCGCTTATATTAAATATAACATACAAAAATAATGTCGCAGAGGCGAATTATCGCTTCCGCTGAGAGGTCACGGGTCTAATTACCAAACAGGCAAACATTTGATACTACGATCTGCAGAAGAATTCATCATTTACCGAGATAAATTAAGAGTTTATATAAATCGATGAAAATCTCGCGTTTCGCAATCGTTAGCCAGTAAGAGTAAAGTGGTCAAGATAGGTACTTACAATAAGTAGGTACTATTATGAGAATAAAAGTCAAAAGAGTACCGTTAGGTTTTAATACGATCTGTAAGTAGGTACACAAGTGAAAGTTGTATGTTGACCACTTAACGGCTGAACGGGTTTAGATGAAATTTGACAGCTGACCGTGACCTCGATAATAAGCTATCTGTAAAATTACGTCAAACGTGATTGGGGAGGGAGGATGTTAATAAAACTTTGTGAGAAGAAGGGGGACTGGTGATTATTTGACGTCACACCAAAACAGAGAGTTGCTCATTCAAATACCTAGAGTGGCCTACTGGCTGAATTACCGAATTCATAAGAACATGCACACGCAGTTTCGGATCCTGGCTGCTTATTATTTCAAACATGCCTTAATTATTAAGTGTAGAACTAACATCACTGATCGTGCCACTTCTCAAGCGATATTTTCGGAGATGCCCGATCCCCCGATTTCTGAAAGACTGATCAACTTAATCTGTCGAGAAATCAACTGATCACGACCGTGATTGGTTGAACAATAGACTAACAAGCAATCACAGCGCCTAACATGAGGTTTGAAAGATGATTAACTAATTTTTAAGTTGATCAGTCTTTCAGAAACGGGGGGTAGCTGTTATTAAACAGGGCCTCGGTAAGCGGTGTGATTCTGTAAGACCTCATTCTAAACTTCGAATCTGAATCCGCTGTGAGTTTCTTGATTGGCATTCCAAAAATTCGGTTGATAATTCGAATGTACACTAGCGCTACACTTGCGAGCGTGTCAGCGAGTTGAACTAATTTGACGTGAGATTTTGACTGATAAAGTATGAGATGACATAAGAAGTGGGATTCAGTAAGGTAATTTTCTTGTCACTTCGACGCTCACTTCGCACTCGAATCCGATCGAAATCAAGGTCATTTTGAAGCTTATGCGAAGTGAGAGTGAATAGCGATGCGACAAGCGAGTTGTTGTTTGAACTTTACAGAATCGCCGTGCAGGTTTGAAACCAGTCGGACATCTCCGACAATATCGTGTGAGTAAAGCTGAGAAAAATGATGTTCGTTCTAATAGCTGAGTGATATAGGGTCAAAATGCGAACTTTAACTGCACGAGGGGCAGCAGGTTCAAGTTCAATCCTCACTCGGATTTTTTTGTGTGCTCTTCGTTTGTTTCCAGTCTTTATGTTCTTATCTCACTTCAATCATGTTGAACGTCTCGTGACACGTGGATAAACATCCAAGGGGAGTTGAAGTTTCAATTCTCTTTTCCGTGCGTAACGGAAAATAACATGCTATTATTTATAAGGCCTGTCATTAAGTGCTATTAACTATGTTCGCGTCGAGTCTGTGGAAACCTTGTATGGTACAAGGTCTAAAGCAGGTACTTTTTACACCATAATTTGAATCGAGGGACCTAAAACATTAATCATAACAAATACATATAGGTGGTATAACATATTAGATACAATTTGTATTATCCATACCATCTTAATTCTGAAGTTTACGCTAATTTAATTAATGAAATAAAAAATAAATTACAAATAAACGGATTCCTTGACAACAAATTTTTTAAAGAAAACTTTTCGGATTTTAGCTTACGTAACAATTATCCCTGTATTCAACAGAGCTATGTTGGGTTCTGGTTCCAGTCTCCCTGCTTTAAGCAGAATACCTTATTTTACGTGAAGGACTGCGTATCTGACGTCTACAACTCCTTTCAACAAATTAACTCAGTGTGACATTATCTAGATAAGTAGGTAAAGGTATATTTTGGGCTATGATAACTGACAACTATGCAATTACGTTAGCTATTAAACAAATGAATAGGTCCTTGACAATATTTCCGTAAAAGTGGTTATCAGATATGAAATATTTATCATTGGACTATTATATACTTGTTATCGATGAATATTAAATACTTGTAGGAACAAATATGTAAGCGCATACCTACTTAGCTTATCAGTAATCAATAAAAAACAAGAGTGAATCGTATTTACTCGCTGCGACGCGACGCGTGCCTGCTTTTCGTTTGTTTTAAAGCAGTCTGCTACAAAACTAATGCAAAATATTATTTCAAATACAAGCTTATTTTTGCCACATATGTACTATCCACACAGGCTAAGTACAGTTTACTCAGTAAAATAATCGATTGCAATAATTTGTACATTATATATGTTAGGTATATAATGTACTAGCCGATGAAACAATTTACTTAAAAAAAAAACTAGGTTACATTTATTTACAGATGCAGTCGGGGAACTTCTTACCCCCGAATACTGTAACGCAAATTAACTTAAAGACTTCCATAAATGTCTATCTGTCTCTACATTACACCTTAAAGTGACAGTGACAGCATGATACAAGTGGGTGAATAAGTAGGGGCAGACCGAGTAGTACTGGACACAATTGAATTGCAAATAAAAAACAATTGAAAGATACTGACTTTATTTTATACTTAAAACAAAATTTGGATGTTCCTTATTTATATTAATTAAACATTAGTAAATACATCACCTTTTCTGTAGGGTATATATAAAGGGCTTATATATAGGTAGATACATTTGTATAGAAAGATTATTCGCCAGACGTACCTAATAGGGATGTTGACTGGATACAAAAAGGAAAAATCTAGGTATTTAGTCCGTAAATCAGATAATAAAAAAAATATTATACACATATTTTTTACTTTTTCAAAATAACTAAAAACAAAGGAGATATAGCGATTAAAATTTCAGTAGTGGGGGCCAATTACGTTACTATGTTATACAAAACGTACGAGATAGTGAAGTGAAATGTGATATTTCAATTCAATGTATCGTCGTAAGTTTAGGGTAACGTAAAAAATAAAAAATACGTGCCAAATATTTTTCTAAACACCTTCAGTCTACCTGAAGGACATTAAAAAAATAGTCATCATCTCTATCCCGAAAAAAATAATAGTGATTTAAATCAAACACATAATATACTTAATACAAAATAATATTTTAAAGGTTATGAATTTGACGAATCATTTCCGACCACGCGCCAATTCTAATCGTAACGCGTAATTAATTCGGTAAGTATATTTAGATAAGATATTACAAGAACGAAGAATATTTTTTAAATTATTTTCTGGCTTCTAATTAGATTCCGCAGCGCGGTCTCGGGTTCGAATACCTGGTCAAGCCAATAATGCTTACTGGATATTTTCTGTTTAAAATACTGAGTTTAGCTCGGTAAAAATAGTAAACCATACTAAGATCGTTCAAGTAACGTATTTTCATTAAAATACATCTTAGTATTAGGTACAATAATTGTTATGTCACCATAATTTTATTTTGTGAATAAAGATTATTATTATTATATTAAAAAAACCAAACTAACATAATTTAAAAATGACTGTTTTATTCGATTTTTGATCTTTTTTAGGATTCTCAGAATCTCTTGAGAACCTCAAAAAGAACAAAGGAATAAAATATATGTACTATAAATGATCTTTGGTTTTCCGTATGTCTGTCTGTCAAGACATTTGTTCCCGGGAACGTGTGTTGGTATCATGTTGTCATGAAATTAATATCAAATACTAAGGTCTACGGTCCCTTAAAGAAAAATATGTAAGTATTTCGATTGAAGTAAATTAAATGTTTTGAATAAAAACTCGTTACTTGATTTTCTTTTAACATTTTTTATGATGTAGGAAGTTTGGTTGGAATTTGGGCTAGGAAACTCGAGTTTCCATAGGGACAGGTAAAGCCGGCCCTTTTTTTGTACCTTTTTGTATTGTTCCTACTGAAACGGAAACTAATTAAGTTGAAGTCGCCATTTTGCATGCTTTGTTTGCTCGTAAGTAATTATTATTTAGCGTCAAATACCTAGACGTTTATGTAAGACTTGTCAAGTTTATTAATTACAAAATATTGCCCAATAATTTTTATCACCTTATTTTACCTATATCACTGATTAATAAGTAGGCAACTACAAAAATATTGATAGACGCAGGCAAGATAAAACAGCGGACAAGTGCGAGTCTGACTCGCGCACCGACGGTTCCGTACAAAGTTTGCTGATTGTCACGGTTAATTCTGCTCCAAAAAAGAACTTAACTGTGCGGTTGAAATAATGTTTTCTCATTCATCGATGCATGAGACTTTTGACATGTTTACAGTGCCATTTGATTTATATTTATATGCATCAATGTATCCTACTAAAAATATCCTACAGGCATTAAATACTAATAGCTTTCCGCGGCTTCACTCGCGCAGACTCCATTCCCGTGGGAAAAAACGCTATTTTACTTTATTTTCTATCTATATTCTCTTCGACCTTAAACCATCATTTCTTCAGCAAAGTACGGAAAGAGTGAATAATTATATGGATATTGAACTTACTACTCCTATTGAAATTTCGAAGATCGTTACCAGTATGCAAAATAAGAAATCTTGTGGGTACGATTATATTCCAATTTCAGTTATTAAAGATAATTTGCAAATATTATTAGAGCCACTTTCCACTTTTTATAATAAGTGCATAGTGGAAGGCATATTCCCGGAACAATTAAAAGTAGCTAAAGTAATCCCTATTCATAAAAAGGGTCCAAAAACGGATGCAAAAAACTACAGACCCATTTCGTTATTACCCACGCTTTCAAAAATTTTTGAAAAAGTCTTGAATGATCGTTTAATTAAACATCTTAATTTTAACAAAGTGGTAAGTGAAGACAATATGGATACCAGAAGAATATAGGCACTGGAGATGCTATTTATACATTAATAAATGATGTAGTTGACCAGATTAATCATAAAATGAAGGTAGCTGGTATTTTGCTAGATTTAAGCTCTGCTTTCGATACCATTGACTTTGAACTGCTCATCGCAAAACTTGAACACTTCGGTGTTAGAGGTAAAGCTTTACAACTGTTCTCTTCATATTTGAAAAATAGGAAAATGTTTGTCGAAGTTGAAAATTTGCAATTAAATGGGTGTAAAGAAGATTACAAGTCAACCTTGCTCAATATTACAGCTGGTGTGCCTCAAGGATCAATCTTAGGACCTTTATTATTTATTCTATTTACTAACGACCTCATAAGTTATTTCAATTAAATGTTACCTGACATAAAACTAATAGTTTTTGCGGATGACACAAATGTAGATGACACAAACGCTTAGCGATGCAGTCAATGCGGCTCTAGCTGTCTTTCATTCTTGGTTCACTGCTAATAAACTTATAATAAACGCAAAAAAAACTAATATAATGTTATTTAAAACGACTGCACGTAATAAAGATAGTATGGATTTTGAACTAAATAAGGTTAAAATTTAGCTTGTCAGGGAAGTAAAGTTTCTAGGAATATACATAGATGATTTATTAAATTGGAAAAAAGAATTAGTAGCACTTGATTCATCCATATCATCGGCGTGCTATGCTCTTAGAATTCTTAGGGATGAAGTAAGTTTAGAAAGTCTAAAACTGGTTTACTACGCGCTTATGTCTAGATTAAGGTACAGCATACAGTTTTGGGGTAACAGCTACAATTTTAATGTTCAAAGGGCGTTCATTCTCCAGAAAAGAGCCATTAGAACCATTGTCCGTATTTCCAAACGGGAAAGCTGTCAACCCTATTTTAAAGAAATGGGCATCCTCACTGTACCTGGACTGTTCATATTAGTACTTTTAACCACGTTAAAGAAATACATTTACTACTTTGAAACTCACGAAGATAGACTGGTAAGGGAAAAAACACGTGGAAAAGATTTGGATAGCAAACTCATTCCAACACTAAAGCATTGTTAAACACAGTCCACTGTACCAGGCAGTTAAAATATTTAATAGGTTGCCGTTTGAATTGAAGAGCATACTGTATACAAGCTCGTTCAAAGCAAGGCTCAAGGCATTCCTGTTGGAGAAATGCCTCTACTCTGTAAATAATTTGTAAAATAGGTACTAGTTAAAATTATTTATACTGAAAATTGACTTATTCTCGTTTTTTCTATTGACATTGTTTTTACCAATTTGTTTTTTATTTTTTTCTCTATTTGCGGCCTGGTTGTTATTACTTATTTTTATATTGTTGACATTGTAATCTTTTGACATGAATTGACATTGTTTGTTTTCAAGATTTTCACTATTTGGTTTTATATTCTTGTCGTATACTTTCTATTATTTTTATGTGTACCTAGTTGTTAAACTTAAATATTCGCACACAATTTATGAATTGTTTATGATATTTATCGGGATGCGCCAAGTGTTGACTGTGAAAGAACGACAATCACAGAGCATTCGGCCTTTTAGCCGACCCTACCCTTTTATTCGGCATAAATAGTTCCATTGGTAAATGATAGCTTTTATTGAAGTCCGGGATTTAATCGTATCATAATACAAAATTTCAGGTCAATCGGAAACCGGGAAATTTGTCAAACAAAGTCTTCAGTTTGCCTATTATTTAAATCGCTTCGCAATAGGGGTGGGTGGTGACTATTATTTAATGTCATGGAAAAATATTAGACACGTGTTTTTTTTCCCTTATCTAAACAATAAAAAAAATATAAGATTATTGTATTAATTTTATTATACAACATAAAATTCTGGGTGTATTTTTGATTATTTTGTTTATGCTTGTAAATCATAATTATTAATACTTACTTACACCACAGAATAGTAAATACCTGATCTTTACAATAAAAAAAATCTTTACAATTACCTAGTCTTAGATATTTGTAAATAAGCATTTTGTTTTCTCTCATACCATTTATGATCGGCCGTAAACCAAAGCTCACTTAAATGTTGTTTTTACAAGAGAATCCTAAAGTCGAATTACGAGGTAAGACATTTATTTTATTACCTAATATTATGTTATTAACTTCAATTCAATTAATAAGCACCGCAGGTGATCATTACATTGCGTTTTTTTTATTTTGAAAGTCATTCATCGCCACGCGCCGCTCGCCACTATCACGCGCCATTTTCAGATACCTATAATTGGCTATAATGTCTAAATTATAGTTAATTTATCTTTGGTAAATAACATTGTCACCGTTACAACGGTTTCTTTCGATAATATCAAAAAAGGATATTGTTACAAATCCAAAGTAGGATATAACTGTCTGTTTGTCACGCTTTTCCATGGAAACTAAAGAACATTACCGATTTTAATATATTTTTGTATAGAGTAGCTTGAACTCCAAGAAAGGACATAGGCTATTAGCTGTCATAAGCGTTTCCCAAGCGGGAGGATCTGAGGAAAAAGGTATACATCGATAAATATAAAAAATATTTATATGACGAAGAATGGTAATAACTGCATCATCACCAACAACACCATCTTTAACATTGTCTAGCCCACTGCTGGGGTCACTTAGGGCCTGCCTTTGGTTATGCCTTCTTACTTTGGTTCGGTCCGATTGTGGTTTGCCCTAAAATGTGTTTGGTTGGTAACAATTACCAACACCGGTTCCGGATCCACTGAAAGCTGGACATCCTGGAGGTTTACAAACTTTCCACAAACAACAATTTTAATAAACAATAACCAATGATAATTATAATGGAAGCGTCACCGTGAATAGCACTTGTTATGGAGTTACCTACTGTTATTGAAATAGTAGGTATAATTAGAGTTTTACCGTTTTTAGCGTTCCGTACCTAAGAATGTACTGCCTCATTGGTCTAGACCACGAGGTCTAGGGTTCAAATTGAATCCCGTATTCCGGGTCGGGAGAAAAATAGTTACTAAGTCTTTATGTTAATCAAAAATGGACATTTTGCACACAATACGAGCAGCGGTACTTTGGCCCGAAACTAGTCGAGCATTTCGTTATCCTCACGTGAGTACAGTCGTTACACACTTATGTACTGCTTATTCCTATACTCGTAAGTAAACAAGAAATGTTCTACAAGGCACGATTGTGGCAAGCTTTATCAACATAATACAATTGTGTACTGAACCCTTGCTGCGCAAATCACTCACATGTTCGGCTTTATTACATTATCCCTTTTATCAGGCTACCTTGCAACTGGCTTATCTATAAATAACTGAATATATTTTTCGTCCGTCGAAAAGACACCTCAGTTAACATCGAGAATCCAACAATGGAGCATAAGGAACAAAATTTACGTGATTTATTGAAGAAAATAGCTGCAGAACAAGGGTATGAAAACCATGAAATAATTATAAATGCAATTTCAAGTGGCGGCGCAAATTACACGTCCCTATTATACACCGCGATCATAAGAGACCAAAATAAAAATGATTTGCATCTATTTGCTAAAATAGCAATGATACCAAAACAATTGAGTGAAACTATTGGAATAAATTTGTTTGACAGAGAAAGTTTTGTTTACACCAAACTGTTAAAAGCTTTCGAGGAACTTGAAAAAAAAAATGGTCTGTCTGAAGAATACAAATTGAGGTTTACAAAGTTTTACGGATACCACAGTACGGAGAATGAGGAGATTCTTGTCCTTGACAATCTTTTGGCGCAAGGATACTCGCCCTACAACAGGTTCCAAGCCATAGACTGGGACTACGCGACGTCAGTCGTTACCGACTTGGCAAGGTTCCACGCGCTCTCGTTTGGTTACAGTGAAATATACCCTGATGAATTCGAAAAAGTTTTAGCTAGATTTGAATTTGATTGGAGTCATACTGAATTAGCTAAGATGTGTGAAGGTTCTATAGGGGTTGCGTTGAAAATTCTCCAGCCCAAATACAAAGAGTTACTACAAAACTTCTTTAAGGCAACAAATGGGAAATATATGACTTACGTAGCGCCAGCTACTTTCCGGCCTGTCATCGCCCACAGCGATTTTCGAGGGAGCAACTTGCTGCACAGAGTGCGACCGGTAAGTTCTATTTTTACAAGCTTTTATATCTTGCAATGTTTTATGTCAGTTTGTTTAGGTCAAATTATGCAAGCTGAAATACGTCTCCTACTATTTAAAATAAAAAAGAAATTTTAAATAATTGTTAGTTCAGTGATAACGCAATTTTATGGTAAAAATGCTCTGATGATGGAGTCAGAAAGTAAGCATATAGAGGGAATCTGTAGCAAAACGTCGCAATTCCAGTGTTTGGGTTCGTTTAATTAGTCCTCGGAAGTGTTTTGATGCTAGATTACATAAAATAATATTCTTATGGTAGTAGTATGGTGTACAGGTGAAGATTGTTTTTATAACTATATTTTTCTCCCTGTTTTATTTATCTATTACGATGTCTGTGTTATTTTTAAAGACGTTGAAACGAAACGAACTCATGAATATGGGCCCCGGTCGGCTTGTCGAAACTAGTCGGGCTTCTCAGATAATAAATCCGTGAGTAACTTTAAAGTTTAACTATCTTATAATTTATTGTCAAAATCTTAATTCAATTAAATGCAATTAAAATTTGTTTAAAAGGACTGTTTGAACTGTTTCCGACCACTTTAACTGACCGAAGACAACGATCCACAATAATTGCCGGAGAAATCGCGTAAAAAAACACAAACAACGGTTATTCGTCATTCGAAGACCAAGAAGATCATGCACCACTGCCAACAGTGCAGTGTAACGTTTTAGATTTTATTAAAAAACTGCTTGCATTAACGCACTATTTTAAAAATTCCATAGCTCGGAATCATGGTGGTCAAGTCTGGAAAGAATTTTTCACACGTATGTTTTAGTCTAAATTTTATATCAAAATTATTTAGCCTCGTTTATTGTCAATTTACACAACCAAATCATGACGTGTCAATTTGTTTATTACTATTAAAATAAGGACGTCAATTCTATAGTAGGTACCTACATAAAAACAATCGAATTGGATTGTTAGAGTCCGCAACTCACCAGTGCTTGTCTTGAAATGACTTTATCAAAAAGTGTTGTATTCGTGCGATAGATATTGATAACAACTGCTGTTGATAAAAATAAGGTTTTATGGCCTCATATAGATAGGTACCTACTACTTATACTATATGTTATTGTGATGACCTTGGTCGAGTGCACCCACCAGTTTCCAAAGTGTCACCAGCTTTCGATTCCCGGATGGCCCAATGGTGAAAACTACTTTTCTACATTGTCAAAGAGATGAAGGAAGGCTCGTTAGACGTGATGTCGTTCATGACGGAATCGTGATTCGGGCCACCCCGCCTTCCGTCCGCCCCGCCATCGTTCATGGTTTCCTCAGAATGAGCAACATCATGCGTATGATAAGAGGGGTAAGGCTTATTATGGGTCATCACATATTGTAGGCATACGTGAGTAATTTGATACCTAGTTTGTAAATTGTTTACAACTAATCACACCCAAAATCCAATACTGTCACTATGCAAACTTTAGCAAAATCGAATTTTTAATGCCATCTATTGTAAGAATAGGAACTTCATTATAATCGCACTCAGGTTTAAAAGTTACATCAATAACCGCTAGATGGCAGTGGTCCACTGCAATGCTAAAACTTCAACGTAAAAGTATGTGTCGTCGAGAATCAATTTTACGAGTTTTTTTACAAAAGATTAACTTTAGTGATTAAGCCGGTGTAGGTATTACTCATACCTTATATGATATGTTTTGCTTTCTAATTGAAAAAGTGTCATTTTACGTTTAGGCTAACATTTAGATATAAAAAGTGTAAGTTCGTATTAGTTTTAAAACCTAAGTGTAATTTTTCGTTTTGTGACACATTTGCACGAATGATATCTCAAATTATATTCAATCGTCACACTGACAATTTTCATTTAGAATGGGTTTAGACTATATACGAAATGGGCCAACATTAAAAAAACAAGGGAAAGTGACACTTTAAAATTATACATTATTATAACAATAAAAATACACATTATTTAAACAAATGTTCTCAATTTGGAGATACAGTACTAATTATTCTAAGACACCATTGACAATCGGTGAAGGAAAACCTCGTAAGGAATACCTACTGGATTTAGAAAAATTGGAATCTGAAATGAACAAGTGAGCAAGCGTGGTAATTCATGCTGGTTTCTTCTCTACATTAGAACAGGCCTGTGCTCTGTTACGAGACGTTTATAAGCCGGTATTATAAATAAAAAACCGGCCAAGTGCGAGTCAGACTCGCGCACCGAGGGTTCCGTACAAACCTGTAGGTATATAAGTAAAAGTTATGGTATTTTTATTGCTAAATGAAATCCATAACATAACAATGTGGAAAGCTGACGGTACCTTGTCAATACATATATGAAAACATTATGTATGTTCGGAAAAATCTTCATCTCTTTAAGAAGAGAAGTGATAGACATAATTTTAATACTAGAAATAGGCACAATTTGGATCAATCTCGGTTTAGATTGGCTAAGGTACGAAATTCTTTTATGGGGAATTGTGTAAAATTTAATAATAAAATACCACTGCGGATTCTACAACTGAACGAGACAAAATTTAAAACATGCATAAAACGCACACTATGTAGACAAGCATATTATAAATTAGAGGATTATATCCTTGATAAAAAAGCTTGGCTTAATGCTGGTCCTGCTCCACAGTCACAGCCACTTGGGTCCACTAATTAGTTTTCTTTTATTTTATATTTGGAAGAGATGCTCTCCCTTTTATTTTTATAAACATGGTCTTTTTTTTTTTTTTTTTTTAAATCGTATTTTTTTTTTTTTTTTGGAGTAAATGTTTAATCTTTTTATTTTTAACTTTTGAAAAGTTATAGTATTGTATAACTTCGAAGCATTTTTTATTTATTTTGTAAATATGAGTACCACGTGTAATATAATGTAACTGTTTAATTAAGTCCGCCTCTGTACTTGTGTGCATGAAGTGTTAAATAAATAAATAAATAAATAAAAGTAGGTCTACCCGTTTTCACCATTGCGGCGGTAGTGCCCCTCTTTGAGGAGTGACCGTGAGTTCCGCCTGACGCAGGTCCTCACCGGACACGGGTGTTTCGGGAGGTTCCCGTTCAGGATCAGGCGGGAGGACACGCCAGGGTGTCACCACTGTGCGGATCGCCCAGAGGACACGGTGGAGCATACGGTGGAGGTCTGCCCCGCTTGGGCGGAGCAGACCTCCATCGCCGTGTCCTCGTGGAGGCGATCGGCGGCAGCGACCTCTCGTAGGGCCGGGCCCCTGGTTCAGACCATGGTGTGGAGCGAGAGGGAATGGGAAGCAAAATTCTCGTGTCGCGGTGTTTGTTTCCAAACTCCTCCGAAATGGCTGAACCAATTTGCATGAAATTTTGTGTGCATATCGGGTAGGTCTGAGAATCGGCCAAAATCTATTTTTTTATTTTTTTTTGTTAATCGCATAACAACGTTTGCTGGGTCAGCAAGTCTAATATATAAAATTCTCGTGTTGTGGTGTTTGTTTCCAAACTCCTCCGAAACGGCTGAACCGATTTGCATGAAATTTTGTGTGCATATCGGGTAGGTCTGAGAATCGGCCAACATCTGTTTTTTTTTTTAATCGCTGAACAACGTTTGCTGGGTCAGCTAGTAAGTTTATGATTATTAAAAAAAAATATACTATGTGATGTAACTAAAAATTTAAGATTTTCGGAATTTTTCCTATATGTGTACTTTATAACGTTGCTTCATGCCAAATTTCAAGATTCCAGGTCGTCTGGAAGTATCCTTTAGGTTTTGATTCCCTTGCGAGTAGTTGCGAGTTTCAAAATATGCGGCTTTAATTGCTGTATCTTTTGATTGCGTTGACGTAGAAGTTTGATTTTGTTACAGCTTAAAGATATTATAGACTTGAGTATTTGTTAAGAATTTCAATATAATACCACTACGCGTTCATGAGTAAAGGGGTAATAAGTTTAAAATTATTAAAAATATTTTTATTATATGATGTAACTAAAAATTTATGCTTTTCGCAATTTTTCCTTTATCTGTGTTATAAGACGTTGCTTCGTACCAAATTTCAAGATTCTGAGTTCACGGGAAGTACCCTGTAGGTTTTGATTCCCTTGCGAGTGTCGAAAATTTGCGGCATAAACGGGAGTATCTTTTGATCGCGTTGACTTAGAAGTTTGATTTTTTCACAGCTCCAAGAGACCATAGACTTGAGTATTTGATATGAATTTCAGCTTGATACCTCCACGCGTTCCTGAGAAAAAAGGTCTTGACAGACAGACAGACGGACAACAAAGTGATCCTATAAGGGTTTCGTTTTTACCTTTTGAGGTACGGAACCCTAAAAATAGTATAACATTGAGTGTAGAAAATTAAGTCGTCTTGCATTTGCATTATTATCGAAAGAGGGCTAGATGCTCCACTCGCCTATTCCTGGTCACGCAGCATCGCGGTGTACGAAATCTCTTAGGCCCGGTTGCACAAGCCCGGTTTGTATTTTTAACTCTCACTTTTCACGAGGTGAAAATGACAGTTTGTCATACAATATTATCTAAATGATATTTTGATTTAAATCATGACGGCCCATTTGCTTTTATTACTGAATTTGAAATTAAAATGGAATTGAATTTGAAATATACGTTAATTATATAAAGGAAAGTAACATAATAAGTATTTAAACTGCATTACTATTTCTCCGCAGATAGTATTTTAGATTGAAATGATTGTAAACGGCATTATTGTTTAAGGCCCACTTGCATGAAAAACCTAATTTAGAGTTAGTTGCTAACACGAAGATAAATTGACATTATGTAAGCATTAAAATTATTTTGATTATGAATTAGATATCAGTAAATAAACACGCTTTGCTTGTCAACATATGTGTACCCGTAACGCACATGTGAGTGATAAGGATCGCCTCAAGCTGGCACGCGGCATTGCGCGGCCACTCTGCTCAGCACGCAGGCCGACTAGGCACAGACTCGCGCTCGCCATCTAGTACACCTGTTTCAAGTACCCGACAAAAAAAATGACGCTCCAAGAATTGTTAAATAACATCGCAAAGGAAAATGGCTTTGAAAAATATGAAATTGAAATTAAAGAATTATCTAGTGACGGCGCTAACTACTCGTCAAAACTATACACCGTGGTCATAAAGGAAGAAAATAATCTCAGAGACGATCTTCATCTTTTCGCAAAAGTTTATGTATTGGGAGAGAATATACGTAAAGAAATTCCTTCGACTTTCTTGGATTCAGAACTTTATTGTTACACGACGCTGTGGAAGGCTTTCAAGAAGTTAGAAGATGAGAGCGGACTGCCCGAGCAGCAGCGCGTGGCGTTCACGAAGTTCTACGGCGGCGACCCCACCCAGTACCAGGAGACAGTCGTGCTGGAGAATTTGCTGGAGCATGGGTATCTGCCCTTTGACAGGTTCCAATCAATAGACTGGGAGTACGCCTTATCAGCTGTCACAGAATTGGCAAAGATGCATGCAATGTCATACGCCTACCGTGAAAAATATCCTGCAGAATTTCAAGAAGTCTTAAATTATTTTACGAAACCGTGGAAAGAAGGTTATATGGCGGCTGCAGAGAAAGGAGCAGCGGATAATGCCTTGAAATACGTGAAGCCGGAGAATAAAGAAGCGCTCAACCAGTATGTGGACAAGTATATGAAGAATGTTTTCATGTTCTTTTACGAGCCGTCGTCGCCTCAACCGGTTCTCTTGCATGGAGACTACAGGGGTAGCAACCTGATGCACAGGCTGCGGGAGGCAAGTACACAATATTAACCAGCTAGTAACTGCCCACTGCTGGAAAAATCCCTCTTCTCATACAGAGACGGGTTGAAAATGCCTACAAAAAAGTCAACGACAGCATATGTCTAACTTTTATATTTATGTTACAAAAAGTAGTATTTTTAATATTAGTATAGATAATTTAATTTTAAATATTAATAAAATAATTTAAATCGTTAGGTCATATGTACTAAAAAAGGATTATTAACATTATGCCCAACGAAGTGGGCACGGGTCAGCTAGTATATAATATATATATAACGATGATGTGAAAACTAGCCAAGTCAGACCTTAGGCTACAATATATTATCCTAAGTTATAAGAAGACATTTTATTTTATGCTGTTATAAATAACTTTTAGGACTGACCATTGAACTTGGCACCCATTTAGATCTATCTTCTTTGGTCGTTGAAGTCAACAACCAAGGCATATATCATAATTTTGGCTTGGCTCTCATTTTACATTTATGTTTTTGATGGGATCAACACTTTATACAATCAATCTTACACCAGTCTAACCAAGGTCACAGATTGAACCGATGCCAGATTGATCATCTAATGGCCTAGCTAACTGTGAAGGCGCGGGAACGGAAGAGGGGACGACTGCCACGACCATGGTCACGCAAATCTTCCACTTGCTGCATTGATCCATGTACGTCCGCTCGTTTATTAAATACATTGTACTAACGAAATAATATTAACGGGTTTCAATATTAATAATCCTAAGTTTTTTGTGTTACCACCTTATAGGCAAAAAGCTTAAGGTACTGGCTTCATGCGTTACCTTTCCGGAGCACTTTCCACTATTTATGCGAGGGATATTGGTATCTATATCCTATATACAGGTATTAAGTTCAAATTTTTCATTATTCATTATTGATTATCTTACTTACTACTAAGTATTCAGTAGTAATTAAGAGACAGTTATAATTAGTTTACATGAAATTAAGTAAATTTCATTCTAATATATATATATATATATATATATATTCTAATAATCATTAGTCTTTTGGTCATAAACACGACTGCCGTTTTTTCATATGGGTACATACACTAAATAGATAATAATAGTTAAATCTTTCCTGCTCCACGGTCCCCTGTCTCAAACAGTTTGTGATGAGAGCTACACTAGTGTACTAGTCGGGAACGTTTTGTATTATTGCTAGGTTTAAGCTACATAATGGAGATCAAAAAACCTTCTCTACGGGTTTTTGTAATAAAAATTACAGAAGAAAACAATTATAGAAGTTATGAAATAGATATTGAGGAATTATTAAGTGGCGGTGCCAACATAACGTCCAAACTGTATATTGTAGCCAAAAAAGAATAAAAAAAAAAATATCTTCATGTATTTGCTAAAGTTACTGTAATTGGGGAAAAAATACGCGAAGGCTGTCCCTGCTTCGTTCTTCTACGCCGAACCTTTCTGTCACACCACGATGTGGAAGACTTACAGAGCTTTGGAAGAAGAGAATGGTCTGCGGAATGGAAATAGGTTGATGTTCACGAAATGCTATGGCTTTGATCTCACACTGGTACATACCAGGAGACCGCCTTTCTGGACAACTTGAAAACGCAAGGATACCAGTCTTTCGACAGACACAAGTCTGTAGACTGGAAGTTTGGAGTTACTAGGTACTAATAACATTCGCTTCATACAAAGCCCGCAGGCCAAAATTTCAATAAGAAAGACCGATTACAATAGGGATGTTTCCTGGGTATGAAAAGTTAAAATCTATTTAGTCCGTCAGTTAGATAATAAAAAAATATTAGACACGTATTTTTTCTTTTATCAAAACAATAAAAAAATACAAAGATACAATGCTTTAAAGTTTCGGAGTGGGGGCTTATGACGCCACGCCTCGCCAAAAATCGTAGCGAGGAGTGACGTCACGCGTAATTTCCGTTCTCTGTATTTTGATCATTTTTTGTTTGCAGGAAAAAAGAAAAAATACGTGTCCAATAAAATTCATTAATCTACAAGACGGACATTAAAAAAAATAGGAATCATGCCTATTACCTCAGTTAAATATTAGAAAAATATTCTAATATTTTATATTGTTTTTGAATTTTGTTTACAAATAAGTATGAAAACAATAAAATAGTAATTAAGTATAGTAAGATATTTATTTATTGGTTTTTGCACATTGTAACACAAAGGTGGGCTGATTATTTATTACAATTAAACTATTTCTGAACGAATTTTATCGCGGTCTGTATTTTGATTGGTTCCCGAAGTTCCAATGCCGTTTTCGGTGTCATGATCCCGAAAAGCTGAGGTGGTATTCATCTTGACCAACGATATACAAATATATGTCGTAGCCTAACAGTAGAATTGATCATTCACACTCACTGAAGGGGAATAACGGACGCTTTATTTCCTTGATCACCTTCGTACTTAACCTATCCGTGTCGGGGTGCCCCAAATACTATATACTTATTTCTGTTAAGGAAATGAGAGCATAGTTTTTCTTTTTAATAAATTCTCTTAGCTCGTAGTTTCCGTAATATTTTGAAGTCTAATAACAAGTATTCCATTGATTTTCGTTCCGTGGTCACCCTCCTTTTTTTATTTGTTATATGTGCCTCTAACGGTAGGTATTGAAACTATTTTACGATATGATCATTAACGTTTAATCAAAATCATGAAGTAGCCGTGCGTTTAGATGTTTATATCGTTAAACGCTTATTATATTTTATTGATCTGGCCAGGCCATATAATGATGTGGCTGACTATTTCATGAAACGGCTTGATTTCATGAAAGGCTAGCCTAGCTAGCATTTTACGTTTTGGCTACAACACCGCCACGATTTTTCTCATGATTAAGGGTATTCTAAGGATTTTTCCTATTTATTGGGTCCAAAACTAATCGGGCGATCCTGAGAAATAAGTGTTAAGTTGTTAATAAATAATTATATTACCAATTTCTCACGATAGTTATTACAAAAAAATATACGAAATACTTACAGGTGGATCCTGGTAGCAAACTAATAAATGTATCGAATCGATAAGAAGAGGAAGAGATAAAGCACGGCCTTCAAAAAGTCACATTGCCGCTAGCGGGTCGTTACCCTCGGCCATCTCGTGCCACTGATAAAAAGTCGTTGCGTCATTATAATCAAATAATGTGACAATGCAACTTCGGGGTCAACGCACTGATAGATTCGGACATTTTGTAGGTCAAACACAAGACTAGGAGTTTCCCAGTAAACTTCCTGGTCGATCACTTAAGTTAGTAGTTTTAGAGAATAGAAAACGTGTTTTATTCAAGTGTTATGTATTTTAGAGTATATTAATAAGAGTTTGTCTTTTTTCCTTTTAAACCAACGTAACGAACATAAACTATAAATCAGTAGGTATTGAACATTGTCTGGAGAAACCTTTACCAAGTTGGTATGTACTGAAGTCTGAAACAAAAATTGTGTTAAAAGCACTAAGGAACTCAATCCTTGTGTATCGGGAGGTTTCACAAACATACAAATCATATACACAAAGAACACCCGGACTTAGAACAAGCATTTGTGAATCGCACAAATGCTGCGAACCCCAGCACGTCGCGCACGGTAGAATAACGTGGTGGCCTATCCCACTCGGCTATACTTGCAGTCGAATTTACCCTGCGATCGACCATAGAGACATATTTTTATACATGCATTATTTTTTCATGCGAACATTACAAACGCTACTGATAATATGGTTGACACAATTTAAATTGCTATCTATCGACCTAATGCGACAAGGAAGAAGATAAGGTTTAACCTTGGACACGTTACGATCCATCGGGTCTATGACCCTCAGATTATATGATCAATTATATAATCAGAAAACAAAGTACATACAGTAATACCACGGAACGGATTAGGTTTTTATTATAAATACTAGCTGTCCCCCGCGACTTTGTTCGCGTGTTTTAGTTTCAACGGTTTTTCATTTTTGCAACATTTTTTATTTATGCTCCGTGTATGCGTGATGTTTTATAGCCTTCCTCAATAAACGGACTATCCAATACAAAAATAATTTTTCAATTCGAACCAGTAGTTCCTGAGATTAGCGCGTTCAAACAAACAAACAAACAAACAAACTCTTCAGCTTTATAATATTATATTAGTATATTAGTATATTAGTATAGATTATTTCTATCTATTAACAAACTTATAAAATTAGGTTAATTTTTGTGTTAAGAAAGAGTCATAGAATACAATAGCATGTTCAAAAAGATAAAAAGTTTATTATGTAACTATGCAACAAATATTTACTGTCAATAGACAGTCGTTGAAGATTTTTTTTAAATAATATTAGATAATATTTTATGTCTTTGAGAGCGAAATAATTGACATGGCTAGTTCGTGCCTATAAGTTTTGATTGTTACGATAAATATCCAGGATCAATAATACAAGTAAGGTGTAATATATTTTAATTAAATAAATATTTAAGTTATATGAAACAATTGAATGACTAATTGCTTTGCTTGATCCTGTAGTAAAGACTTTCTAACGTGGATGTAGATGACAAGCTCACCCCACATATCCGACCGCGGAGTGTAGGATTTTTAGTATTCTTCCCTCCACAACCTTACTAAAACCACCACTTTGTTCAGTCCAATCTGTACAAAGAGTCTGCAGTCTGTTAAACAACCGTCCCGTGAACCTTGACCTACTGAACCATTACGTTAAAATGATTATATTCAAGCACCTTTGTAAACAAGAGTTTTTTGTGTTACCCCTAGGTAAACAAGTGCCTAGTACGTCATAATTTTCGATATCAGTTTCCTTGAACTACACTTTATCAGATAAAAGTTCGTATTACGATAAGGATTTGGTACAAAACGTTGTAAAAATAATCTTCAGGTGAACGACCCAATATGTGTCATTGTAACTTTTTGTAGGTCACAAAATATTTGATTTACACTAACTTTTAATCTTGGTTTCACTTGCTAAAAAAAATTGATTTTTTTTTATATAGATGATATTTTAGAATAAAAGTAATTAATTTTTTTATTTAGCTGACTGAACAATTGTATTTCAGAAATTAGGTATTACATTTCTGTTTTACAATGTATACGATAAGATTTTTTTATTTAAGTATTTTCTACCCCAGACCCTATAGCAGATTGCGATTTATAGTAATATAAACTTTATTGTGACTGGTGTTACCACAGATCATATTATTAGATCCGCGCTCTGTAATACTAACATGAAGCGATGCATAGATAATGTTCTACTGTTCGGTTTCTCTGACCATAGATATTTTACCTTTAGTGTAATGACTGTGAACTATCTTACATCACCGTAACTCACTTTTAAATACGTTCATTCGTTTTCCGCGACTGTAACACACGGACAGGCCGTTAAAGACTAAGACCGTTTTACCAATTTGACGTTTGGAAGTTAAAGTACCCCCAAAAAAAGAAAATGTTAATAATTTAACGAACAGACAGTGCTTCACTAGTTTTAGTGTCGGAAAGATACATAGATATAGATAATGCAACCTTGAATTCGCTTATCAATAAATAACTGAATATCTTAAATATCCATTGACAACTTACCTCGGTGTTAGTACGCTTCGAAACCTCAACAATGGACAACAAGGAGCAGACTCTGCGTGTGTTGCTGAACAAGATTGCTGCGGAGCAAGGGTATGAGAACTATGAACTAATTGTCAACGGGTTTTCAAGTGGCGGCGCTAACTACACGTCCAAATTATATACCCCTATCATAAAAAGCCAAAACAAAGAAGATCTTCATCTATTTGCCAAAATTACGATTGTTGGGGATAAAATCCGAGAAGGAATTGGTTCAAGAATGTTCGACACTGAAAGCTTTGTCTACAATAAACTGACGAAAATTTATGAAACTATAGAAGAAGAAAACGGTCTCGAAGACGAATACAGATTGACGTTCCCGAAGTACTACGGTTGTGACGCCACGAAGTACCAAGAGACTATAGTCCTCGAGAATTTGTTGGCGACAGGCTACTCTTCCTACGACAGATTCAAGTCTGTGGACTGGGAGTACGCGGCCGCCACTGTGAGGCAGATGGCACGGCTGCACGCGCTCTCGTACGCGTACAGTGAAAGGAACCCGGAGGAGTACAAGCAGGTGTTGGCAGAACTTCGAGCGGAGATGAAGGAGGGCTCGCTGGACGTGATGGCTGAAGGCTCTATCAAAAATGCGCTGAAGCACGTCGACAACAAGCACAAGAAGTTGCTGGAGAGGTTCTACGAGTCGTCCATGACGGAAATTGTTATTCGGACCATCCCGCCTTCCTTCCGCCCCGCCATCGTACATGGTGACTTCAGAGGGAGCAACATCATGCATAAGATAAGCAAGGTAAGGAGGTTATTATGGGTCATTACAATTGTAGGTACTCTGGCCTTTGATACTCAGTTATCTAATACATCTCGGGCTGAACTAAATCGAAACATGATAGTATTTCACGTCTTAATAATAAATGGAAATTATGGTAATATATTGAAAAGCAATTTTCAAATTTAGGATATACAATAAGTGTAACATTTCATTGTTGAAAAGGAAGGAAGTCGTCTTGCATTTTCTCTATTGTCTAAATACTATGAAGAGTCTCTCTAATATATTAAAAGATTGTTGATGATAATATAATATAAGAGGTGACGTGCATGTACACGTGCGCACGCGCATAGCGCCTCTCGACAGAAGAGGCTCCTCTCGGCTATAATTCATGGTCACGCGGCTTTGCGGTATAAGGAAACAGACAATAATGCCGTTTATTATTTCAATCTTTAAGTATGTTTGCGTAGATGTAGATTACATATATAATAATATAATATCTATCGACACAAAATAAAAAATTGGGCCGAGGCCAATAAATAATATTTAATCGTTCAAGAAAGTATAAAATTGGCGTAAAAATTTCTATTTTATTTTTTACTAACCTGTGCCCCGCAGTCACATCCGTGTTAATTTGCGTAATAGATTATTCAATTCAAACCAGTAGTTTCTGAGATTAGCGCGTTAGACCAAACAAATATATATCTTTCAAAATATTTTTTATTTCGAAAACATATTTAAATCATTAATTACATATTGATTATGGATTAGATATCAGCAAATAAACAGTATAAACATGCTATGTCAAAACATACTTACAAACACTTACGTAACGCACATGTGAGTGATAAGTGGAGCACCTCCAGCTGGCTCGAGGCATCTTGTGACCACTCCGCGCAGCACGCAGGCCGAGTACAGACCCGCGCTCACTAATATATATACAGTATCCGATAGAACAATGACGACCAAAAAAATAACGCTTCAAGAATTGTTAAATAACATCGCAAAGGAAAATGGTTTTGAAAAATATCAAATTAATATCGAAGAATTATCTAGTGACGGCGCTAACTACTCGTCAAAACTATACACCGTGGTCATAAAGGAAGAAAATAATCTCAGAGACGATCTTCATCTTTTTGCAAAAGTTTGTGTATTGGGAGATAATATACGTAAAGAAGTTCCTTCGTCGTTCTTGGACGCAGAACTTTATTGTTACACGACGCTGTGGAAGGCTTTCAAGAAGTTAGAAGATGAGAGCGGACTGCCCGAGGAGCAGCGCGTGGCGTTCACGAAGTTCTACGGCGGCGACCCCACCCAGTACCAGGAGACAGTCGTGCTGGAGAATTTGCTGGAGCATGGGTACCTGCCGTTTGACAGGTTCCAATCAATAGACTGGGAGTACGCCTCATCAGCTGTCACAGAATTGGCAAAGATGCACGCAATGTCATACGCCTACCGTGAAAAATACCCTGCAGAATTTAAAGAAGTCTTTGATTATTTTAAGAAGACATGGTCAGAAGGTAGCATGGCTGCGGTAGAGAAATTAACATCGGAGAATGCCTTGAAACACGTGAAGCCGGAGAATAAAGAAGCGCTCAACCGGTTTCTGGACAAGTATTTGAAGGGAATTGTTAAGACATTTTACGAACCTACGTCGCCTCAATCAGTGCTCGTGCACGGCGACTACAGGGGCAGTAACCTTATGCACAGGCTGCGGGAGGCAAGTACACCATATTGACTAGATAGTTACTGCCCACGGCTGGGCACAATAAGCCTCTTCTTATCCTATCATGACTTACGGCAGCGTCGTATTCTCTCACGTACCCGATTATCGACTCAAACGAATGCAAAATCTCCAAAACCTTTTCATGCGTAGAGCCACGGGCGCTCCAGGTTACGTTCGTAACTTGCAGCTGCACTGTGACTTAAAGCTGCCCACAATCAAGCAGTTCATGAAACGCGCCGCGATCCATTTCTTCGTCACCGCAGAAAACCACCGTAACCCGCTAATCGTAGCAGCCTCGCGTTACCGACCTTCAGTCACATCTAAAATTACACGGCCCAGACATACTCTCCCCTACCCCGAAGATAAAACAACGTCAAAACTACGAACGCTTCTCCAAGAAGCATTCGAGTTAGCTAGCAGTAGCAGTACAAAACACAACCGCCGTGTATTACGTCCTCGCCGGCGAGGCCCGTCGCGTATAAATAATTGTAACGTAAATGTTACAATTATTTATACACATATTTATAACATAAACATCGTCCAGTTTTCATAAAAAAAATAATGTAGTTAAAGACCTACATTTAATTTTATTATAAAGATTCACGAGTCTACATTTAAACATTTATTCAATTACAATAATTTCTATAAGAGACGATAGCTTATGATCATGCTAGCAAGTGCAAGTACTACCTACTTATATAATATACCGTCCATAAAACTGGTTTTACTATCTGTTATTATAAATATGTACCTATTCACAATAAGTGGTAGTACATACATACTTTATATTAAAGTTTTTTACGTTTTTGTCGCAGAACTACATATTTTTTGTGTAGGTGACGCTACGGAAATCGTTTTTATTAATATTGATAATTGATAATGATTTGATAACAGGTAGTTACTTATACTTTATCTGATTGAAAACCAATGTCAAACAAAAAGATAATTATAAAATGGATATCTTATAGTAAGTACTTTGTACATGAGTAGCTTCGTAATTTATGTCGACAATTCAAATCATTTAATAAATAGAATGTTTAACAAATAGATAAGAGAATTGTGATGCAACTGCAATTTAAATTTACTTAATTTAATTATGCATGCGTATAATGAGTTTACATTAAGTTTCCTTATTGTATTTATGCATATAATATGCGTAGTCGGTACCTACTGATTGGTTTTAATACGACTTCGTCGAAGAACAGCGTTGTCTAATATTGTCGTAAAAACTCAGGTCTAACGTTTAAAATAATAGCGATTTTCACAAATTTATACTCATTTAAATAAACGGGTTAGATGACAAAGTATGAAAAGTAAAAAAATCATTTTTCTAATTTATAATAGACAGACAACCAAGTGATCTTTTAAGTGTTCCTTTATTTTCTTTTTAAGGTACGAAACCATAACAATTGAAAATATTTATCTATAAATAATCTATTAATTACTGAAACTGTCACATCACTAAAGCAAAAGAAGGACCGGCAAAAATATATAGAACATGACCTAAAGAGCACTAAGGTTAAGCGATATGAATTCGAAAAGATTTTTTGAGTTCTATAACTACTTTGAATGGCGGCAAGCATCGGTGTGGAAAAAAAGAGCCAAAATAAAACAAACTTTCTATAAAAGTTTTTATAACTTTCAATGATGTTAAAATTATTTAAAATGTCGTTATTATTATATTTATACATAAAAAGAGTGTAGATAATGGTGACTTGGGTCTTGGGATGATCCTTGGGTCCTCGTAAATCAGATAACATACGCATTTTCTGTTAAAACCCAATAATTAGGGACGACACCTGGTGATTATGGCAATGTTCTCCCGTTTGGGAAAGGTTAAACTGTTGATCCGTAAATTAAAACAAAAAAGTATCACGGAAAAAAAAGTTACTACATAATGTGTACCTAGTGGTTTTTGAAATATTTCACATCCCGTCCTCGTCCATGCGGACTACAAACCAAGTAATTTAATGCACAGAGTGCTTCAGGTGAGTAGCAAGTGTCATTTGTTTTTTTTAATTTCTTGTCAGACCCAAAATCTTTATACCTAATTTTTTATTATTAAAGTTGTTATTCTTTATATTTAAAACTAATTCGAACGGATTTACTGTATAATAAGATATTTCCGACTTTTCGATACTTGCTGGAATGGGGTAGATGAATAAGTTTGAAAATTTTAAATCTAATTAGTTCTTCAATAGATAAAAAATAAATTGTCATCTACGCCAAATAAAATCCGCTATTTATATCGTTTATAATATAATACCATTTCATTATAATTATAACAATTCGCGTAAGACTCAGAAATCATTACCCACATTACCGCACTTACCTGTTTATTTAAATGTGTGGTAAAATCCGTTAGCAATGTTTTAAACCATATTTTTTCCATATTCTGATAATGTAGGTAGGTTGAAATAAGTTATGCACCTTAGTGTTATCATTGCCAATCTTACACGTTTATGTTCAACGTATTACAAACCATAGATGCATAAACATTACATACTCATTCATTCGGAGTTTGAAATAACGATCGGATAGAGTAACCTCGCACACCGGCTCAGTCCGCCGCCCAGTGTATTCCCGTCCCGTGCTTAACCCGACAGTACTTAAACGTTAAAGAAATGCAGTGCCTTAGGCTCGCCAAGTCCATCAGATTTATATCGACACAACCCAAATTAGTTACCGTAGAAAAGCATTTCAGCGATCTATTAAAAAGAGTAGCCGTTGAACAAAATTTCGTTAATTATGATTTGAAAATCGATCCGATATCGAGCGATGGCTCGAGCTACACGTCGAAACTGTACCGCGTGCGCGTGTCTGAGGGGGAGCGCGCCCTGCGCCTGTTCGCCAAGGTGGCCGCCATCGGGGAGAAGATGAGGTCGCAAGCGCCGCGGATCTACGAGACGGAACACTTCGCTTACACCAAGATGGCGAAAATCTACGAGGAGTTACAGGAGGAGCACCAAGTCCCGGACGAATACAAATTATCCTTCCCAAAGTTTTACGGTGGCAATCCTAAGGAGTACGAGGAGACATTAGTGCTTGAAGACCTAATGATGGCGGGCTACGAGTCGTACGACAGATTCAAGCCGATCACCTGGCCGTATTCGAAGCGCGCCGTCGAGGAGCTCGCTAAGATGCACGCCCTCTCCTTCTCGTACGGAAAGTGTCGGCCGGACGACTTCAAACAAGTGGTCGGAAAACTTAAGTTTGAATACAAGTTAGACCATAAAGACATGAAGATTTATTATTCAAGGATAATAAATCGGGCGGTGGACGCCGTTCAAGACAAACACAAGGATCTAGTCGCGGATTACTTTAAGGATTTCGACCAGGAGGACTTTAAGGCCCTATATAAAACCTCCCGGAGCGTAGTAATAGGCCACAGTGATTACAGACCCAATAATCTAATGATTCGATATAATCGCGTAAGTTTTTTTACCAAATTTCTCATTAACTATTGTAGTGGGTAGTTCAAATACCGGTACAAAAAAACAAAGTAGATTTTTGAGTTGTTCAGTAGGAATATGTGAATACCTTTAATTCCGTATCATTGTAGTTACCTCCTATATTTTTTTCTTTAGATACCGTTCAACTGCTAATTGCAAAATTCTAGTATCGTGGAACTTAAATTTCCACTACCCTCATCACATGCGTAACGCTATGAGAGTATTAAAACCTTTATTACAGTTTGGTCAAAAGGCTTTCTATGGAGCGTCCTGCGGGCAAAGAAGTAACAATTACGGCGAATAACCCACACCCATACACGTACATTTCAGACATATCTAACATGGTGATTTTCTTGCAGGACGGCAAGGTGGACATCAAGATCGTGGACCTGCAGACGCTGCAGGGCGGCAGCCCAGTCACCGACCTGCTGTACTTCATCTTCACGGGCTCCGACGAGAAGTTCCGCGCGCAGTACTACGAAAAGCTCATCGACCACTACTACGCCGAGCTCAGCGCCGCACTCAAGAGGCTCCACCTCAACCCCGACGAGATATACTCCCGCCAAAACTTCGACCAGGAGCTGAAAGAGGTAAGGCTACTTCATAGTTCGTGTTCAATCGATTTAAGTTTATTTTCATCTGACCCGGCGAATTAAAAAGGGAGGGCAATGATTATTTTAATCTAGTATTATTTTTAAAATGTGACGGCTCCCGCACTAGGAAGTTTAATCCCTATTTGCGGGTAGTTCCACAAACATTTAACTCACGTGTATAAAGAACAACTATACCTAGGTACTATTCGGATCCCTGCAATCAAAGGATGTTTATTTTTAAAGTTCGTTGCCCTTACCTTAGTCAAACGGGAATACAGAATAAGAAATGCAGACCAATCTATCAGACGTAATAAATAATCTTCTTCTTTTTGATTTTCTAATATATCAAAATCTTGTGTTACAGTGTTCGCTATCGAACTCCTACGAAATGGCTTGACTTTCACTTCCTTTGCTAATCGACGACTTTTCTATTCATTAATTTCAATTTACATAAATGTGTTTTTATTTAATACGACCGTTGCCCCGCGGTTACCCCCGCGTTAATACTCCCCGTTCCCGTAAGACATCATTTTTATTTCGAGATTTTTCGATCTTTTTATAGTTATTTTGCTATTTGGGTTGAAGACGAATCCAACAAATCAAAGATCATGCAATTCAGGCTACACGTTATTGAGTCTGTTATAAATAGTGTAACCAACCCAAAAAAAATGTTTTATAAAGATGTCAATATAATTATAAGATAGTTTATTATGACTACATATATTTATTCTTTATATACTTAAGTCATAATAATAAGAACACAAACAGCTACTTTATAAATCTTCAGCTAAAAAGACATTCTCCATATTATATATCTAATCTTATTTAAACAGATACGAGACTGCAAATCTTACCTGAAAACCAAGGCCAAGTGCGACTCGGATTCGCTCATTTAGGTGCAACTGTGTACCTGTTACGGTTCATGAGACAAGGCCACGTTATCACCTTTTAGGTACAGAAACCAATTCGAAGTATTTTAATGTCGTAGTGAATCCGTACTTTATTTTTCGCGTAGTTATGTATTTTTGCACTTGATAATTACTGTAGATACACTAGATACCTACTTGCATAGAAAATGACATACTTACCAACCTACAATGAGCGCATTACACTAATTATTTGACAATCACTGGTAGATACAACGATTAAGTTTAATTGTCGGCTTCCGCAAACATGGTACTTCATAAGTAGTTTTGATTGTGATTCGTAAATTATCTAGGAAATAATATTCAGACAATCATCGAAGGTAGCTTTATGTAAACAATAAAAATACTAATGGCCGTTAAGATTCATGCTGTCTCTGTGATCATAAAGTGTAATTTAGTAACAAAAATATAAATACTTAAACACGTCTTAAAGTTATGTTGCGTTGTAGTAAGTAAACGTAGGATTTTTTATTTAAAGTTGTCCTAGTGTCTGACCAATTAGGTAATTATATGTTTTATGGTATCTATTAGCTTAGATTAGGTAGGTAGGTAGGTACTTAGGTACTATGTATCAGCAAGAGCTTGCATGACGAAGATCACGAAAATGTCGGCATCATATTATAGGGAATTCGAAATCTTTAATGAAATATAAATTAATATCCTTACTAAATATGTTTATAATTATTTAAAACCATTTAAGTATTACTTATTTAATATTATAAATCCTATTTTATTCTAAAAATAAATAATAATAAATCTTATTTTTACCATTTATGGTAAAGTAGATAAGTAAAATGTGACTCAGTGAACATGTTTTGCAAAATATTAGTACAAACGTAGGTACCTAAATGACTGTTTAAAGATGTATGCATTGAAGATGAGCAAATTATTAATTAATTTTTGTATTTGCTTCTTTCATTATTCAACGATTCCATCACTCAACTTGTCAGAATAATATTTATGCATTACCTATTTACAAAGCTATTTACTATAGGATCAACAGCTACCCGCAAAAGCCTCCATATTTTCATCTGTGTCTGTAATAACCAAACTAGGTTTAAAAAATATCCCGCCAAAAATATAATCATATGTAAGATAGTCTATAAAAATGTACATATTTATTTCCAGAAACTTCCGTTCGGCCTCGCCCTGGCAGTTTTCACTCTGCCTGTGATCACCGTGGATACGGACAAGGCGCCCAAAGTCAATGAAGCCATGGAGATAACCGACTTTTCCGTGAGCAACACCAGCGACCTCTACAAGGAGAGGCTCAACGGCGTCATCAATGATTATGTCCGATGGGGCATACTCAAATAAGCTTAATTGACTTCCCCACGAATACTCTAACGCAGCTTTAAGACGTTCCACATTCTTTAATATCTGTCCGTCGTTACTTTAACACTTAACGTGGCAGAGACAACACGAGTCTTAATAGCGTCTTAAAAGTTTTAGTATTCGGTCGTTAATCATAAACTTTACTTTTAATTTACTTTATTTCTTCGTAAGGCTATGACATTATCAATAATTTTACTAACATTCTAATTATAATTTTATGTGTTCACCTGACTGGAAGTGCCAAAGAAGGCTTGTTCCAATAACTCTCTTTAGATTAATGAAATGTATTTAAGAGATCCTTGTGATTCAATAGTTTGACGAATTTAGTAATTAATAATTCAATTGTTATTTTCCTTTCGTTTTTAGCAAAAAATTCTGTGATTATATTGGTATCCATGGTGTCGAGAATTTGAAATTGTGTGATTTTAATTGTATTGACTGTGCTTAATGAATTTTAAGTTTAAATGAATTCATTCACTTCGTATTTTGTTAGTATTCTTAGATTATAATGTGTTTTATGATATTGTGGTTGATGTAGTGTTGCCTTATTTTGTACCTGTTTACGATATTCACAGCAGTTAAGATGAATTGTTAACTAAAGTACTTTTGATAAAAATAAAACAAATGAATAATATTTTCCTTTTTTATTATCTCAGGAATTGTTTGTTTTCATATTAATATAATATCATAGTTCCATACAGTGAATACATGTCAGCGGGTAATGACGAATGCACGACCTTGTAACGAACCAACTGCCTCTCATACATACAATAGATTACAACAAATACACAATTATATTATAATAAAGGACACACATGGCCACTTTTCAAGCCGCAACAAATCTATTACAAATGTATCATTAAATCTATAATAAATTATTTATTATTTTCTACCAGAACTTGAATACTATGTTTGTGGCGTGTTGAAAAGCGGTCTGTGCTGCCAGTAGAAACATTAAAAAAACTTCTACTGCGCTGCAGTAAAATAAAAATGTCGCAACAAAACACAGCCAAGAAGAAATTATACAGATGAGCATTGGGTCGTGCTGCTGGTGCTTCTACCGTCTACACGTCGACGTCGCAACCTCCGAGCTTGACAATGAATCAATAATTTGGTCGTACACGCTAAATTGTTACAAACGTACACAACTTTTACTTTATTAAACATTTATTTAATTTTATATAATCAATATAGGTTACTTATTTAGTAGAATTTTCTATTCTTGCATTTTACTAGAACAATGTGCATTAAACAATTATATATTTATTGATATTATTTTATACGTTTATTGTTATACAGTACGAAACCAGTTTCGAGTATAAAAACAAAATATATTTTAGTAAAAAATGCAGTCGTTTTACAATAGCGCCAACTAAAAGCTGAGAGCGCTGAATACACAGGCTTACAGGCGATATGTGGTCGACCGGTAACAACACCGGCGGCGTGTCCCGACTGAGAGGTTACCGAAACTAGGCAATGCAGAATGACGGGTACTTATGGTTGCCTTATGTGAGTATACCTTACTTAAAATGCCGTTTCGTTCGACTTCTAATAGCAATAGATCGCAGCGTTGCGAGATACGAGCAACACCTGATCTCGACACGGTGAATGTCAAAGCAATCAGTACTCCACGCTACGGAGTGATCACTCTGACAGACGCGTGCCAGACCTCGATATAGATATATATAAATACGACGCTAAATCACAAGAATTTGATTATTATAAGATAGTTATTGTACCGTCAGAACAATCATTTATACTTCCCCTAGTAAAGCAAACGTGATATGAGATATTGTACTATAATAATAAATCGTTTAGCGTTCGTTCGCATGACATATATTTCAGTTGTTACCACATTAATGAAGAACAGGAAACTGATAAGGAACAATAACTTTTGATTGTTCTGTTCTTAAAGATATGAATATATCGACGAGCGACGCGAAAACATCAACAAAAAATAACGTTTATAAAGATTATAGTATAAATTATTTGTAACAGATAACAAGAGTATAGCGCGATGACAACCACGTGTGACACGACACACTGGAGCCCTCCAGCCAGCGCGGAACCTGCGCCACAACAGAAATGATACGAGCAAAGCTGTTTCACAGAAACAGCGAGAAACATGAATAGAAAACATCTTACATATTCGTTGCACATACAAAAGCTGTGAATAAGATGCTAATCATATAAAACGATAGCGTACACCGACTTAACGAATCATTATATATTTATACGCGATAATATTAGTTACAATAGTTACAACAACGATGGGAGATTTAAATTCAACGTTCGGGATGTCGTCTACTTGTTCAGGGTTCCTACTCAACAGTCCTCCGCTACTACGCTACGCGCCGCTATCGAGCCAACAGCACACTGTCGCGCGACAATCCTGGTCTCTATAACCTTCCTATATCGTGACGATTATATATTTGTCTATTCTACCAAGCTAAGGCGCGCGGTCCCTCGTAATACTGAGCAGTTACAATGAGCAGTCATTTATAAAGTTGGCGCTTAATGATTCTGTACATCTAATTAGATCGTGTGAATGTGTAAACTCCGGACAGTTTGGACCTGGGTACCTAGTTACAATGACTTGTCCCGCGCACCGTCACTACCGCCTTAAGCTTACATTAACCTGTATTCATCAAATTTACTTGCTTTATTTTATTTTTAAATACACATATACACGTCAACGATGAAATTTAAAGTTTAGTTTATTCGGCTATCACGGAAAGGTACATACATTACAATGTATACTTGATAACAGACAAGGGTCGGCCGGACCGCGCGGACACAATAACATGAACATACAAGAATATATTACAGAAAGTAATTGACTACGAGAAAATATATTTCTTCAATACCAACAACGCAATAGAATATGTTAAAATTAGTTTCAGCTTTAAATATTTCCATGTAGTTTTAAAATATTAAAACATCTATGTACCTATAATGATCAGGTTATACACATTCGCTAGTCAAGTGCGGCGTCCGCGCAGGCCGCCGAGCCACAAACAACAGCGCCTAAGAAAGAGATAACAACATTAGGATAATACCCATAAACACATCGGTATTTAATAGTTACACGTTTAGTTTACAATTACATCATTAATTATTACCCTATTGACTAACCGCTGCTTGCGGAGACATTTCAACTTATACACGATGCAGAAGTCATAAGTGTTCATACGCGGTAAAGCTTTTTTTTTACTTTTTAACAAATGTCTCGACAAGCGTTGTGGTCTAAAGTAGTTATTGTATGGGAGGCTGCGCTGGGCCCGTGCGCACTCAAGCAAACAACTTGCTACTACACAGCTAATTCATTGTAATACAAGCTAAGTAAACAACTACCATTTTGGTAGAAACTTTTTTTTGGTAACACCACGAACACGTTCCGTATACGTCGTGGCATTATTTTACGAAGCATGATTATTTTTTTTATAATTTTCGGAAGATCTTTTTTCATATTTCGCAGATGACCCCACTCAAGCATAATGTACAAATGTATTTGTACAACTTAGCACTTTCAAGTTAGCGACAATAAATACAGTTAGAGAAAGGCACTACCGAAGAGACTATGTGTTGATCTTGTATATCGATACAACAACTGAAGCGAGGACAATAACTAAAATGAATAAAGTTATAGCATACGAAGGAGCTCGGAATATTATCTAAACTGTCTCATGCCATCCACAATCTATCACTCCGTACGGTCGATGAGTATCAAACAATATATTACATAACGACACTTACGAATAACGTGGAGAAAATCTCATGATTATTTATTAGTATTTTGAGTATGTTGCGACATTCATTTAGTAAAATAAACAGGCTCAGGTTGCAAGCCACTTATCTACACGAGTTTCCAAACTGTTAAAGCTGTTATTTCGCACACAGCGCCAAACTTCTCAGCGATATTACTCTGCGACAAGGCAGGCATCTTTAGTATATCGTCCGAAGGGAGCAGTGCATACGTGAAAAGGACTTAAAATACGGCGAACGAACAAAACCCGCAAACAGCGTATTACAGACACCTCAATATACTAACGTACTTGACATAATAAAACCTTCTTGCAATAAAACTATCGATGAATTACTTTCTTTTAATTTTTTAACGATATTCGAAATTCCAACAACAGAAAATCAATGACTTTCGAAGTTCAAATAAATGACAGTTGAGTGCATCAAATACGTTAGTCTATCCATAGATGTCGCTAAAACAATTCAAAACGATTGAACATAATTAACAAATAATCAGTAACTCATTGCACAAACCTTGTTGTACTTTGCCATACATACTCGCACACTGGAATATTTTCATACAACTCGCACACAACATTTTATACAAAACAAGTAATGTATCTGTAACATTGACAATTTACCTTCGTTAAGACTGTAAAGTATTGCACGTAAATACTATGTTATATATACCGTGTTATACCTATGTAAAAGTTAAGATATTCTAACTTCACATCAAATCTGTAAAGCTGATCGATAGATTTAAGTTGCCGACGAAAATCAGCCCACAAACTTGCTACAAAGTCTCATATCCATAGTTAAAAAATAACAATAAATACATATAAAATAAAAAGGTACACAGTATAAAAAATACAAAACAGAAAGAGGTTTTAAGTGAAAATTAATCAATGTCACACATATAATCACATACGACATTATATCTATTTATACAACATACAAAATAAACAATAATAGAGCCGAATAAAAATATGCGGCGATTAATATACAAGTACCAGTGGGTAGGTAGGTTCACAATGGTCTCATACTGACGAAGCTTCGGTTTATTTTAATTAGTTGTACGGACAACCTCACAAGTGCTTACAACGCCAGGCCAAACTGAACCTTACCAGCTTTGATATAAAAACGCAGTCATAATGTTACCACGGCATTACTTGTTCGATATGAACCCATTGTTACACCTATATATCGTCACTATTATTTGACGAAAACTCGGAATATTGTGGTCGATAACGAACTTACATTTAATCAGTATTAACATCGAAGCATTATTTTTTTGTATTATTTTACAGTTTAATATTTAATTAAATGACGAGCCTTTTGCGTTAATAATTCAAGTTAACGATAACAAGCAGAAACAATAGCTTTCTTATCTTTGGCTGTCCGGCTCTAAAAAGAACGAAGCCTTAACAAGACCTTTATCAATAAGAACCAGTTTCGAGTGGCACGTTACTATTTTACGATGGGAACATTTATTTTATATCTTTACAAAGAGAAAGAGACCATTACACTGTGGTTTCGATCTAACACGGGATTATATGGAACATTATATACTGACGAATAGCATATAATACAAACGCGAGAAATAATCCACTCTTTACTCCAAAAAACGTTATTATTTGAAGAGCAGTTTATTTGCTCGCCAATGTACATGTAACTAAAATTTAGGCAAAACTGATGTTGTCGGGACAATAACCTTTTATATGTTAATGTTGGTATGAGCCCGACGAAGTCAGTGATGCCAACATTACAACTAGACTATACAATGTAGTGAGGAAGTCATTAGGCCTCGATAGCAGACAACAATATATTACACTTTAACATTAAATTTATTTATAATTAAGATACTGTCGTCAAGTGAATCGGTTATTGAGGTGATGGAACTGTGACCTGCCATTTCACGCCAGTGCATAAATATTATATAACATAACTACTCTCGTTTCTAAGTTGCTAAGCCTAACTTCGTGATATGATCATGTGGTACTCCCCGTAACTTGAGCTGCACGTTACAGCTTCCAGCCACAATAACCGTGTTCACACGACCACAGCTACAATATACACGCCCAGACACCACGTTTTGATCGAGCTCTCAGCATGCAACAATCAAATTGACTAGCGATACAATTTGTATTTTTATTATAAACTTGATTTGCAGTCAGCGATCAAATCAATTAAAATAAGGTTGCATTTTTTATCTATAACCCCTTCGCCTAAGAATATTATGTTAAGATTGAAATAAAAAATATCTAGGTTGCCCCACTAAATATTAATAATAACGTAAATGAACTAGACATAGAAACGTCCAGACGCGAGGAGCCTGTCAGCTATTACAGTATTGGCAAGTTTCTTTTAACAAACTATCTTAAATCTTCAACACTTAACATTTCTCAAGGGTTTTTAGACTCAGCATTAATGCATTCTTTAACCTTATTCTGCATTTGGAATTTGACCCCTGTGAGAAAGGTAAAGCATTGTTACTTTTTTATAGTTTCGTCGACATATTTTCAGTTTGTCAGTTTACATAAAAAATTATGACAAGTATTCTAATATTTTTATAATAAATTGACTATTAAATAATCTCAATCATATTATATGAACTGACCATTTTAAATTTCTGCTTTTATAAGAACATGTAGCAGTCCTTGTAATTGACAAAGCAGTAATGTGACGATAAATAAACTTTGTTTTTAATAGAAACCTTTTTTTACAAGGGGCCGTACGTAGGACAACCCGATTATAAATTATAATTATATACCATTAGCTCGCACAGCTATACTTCAATTTGGAATGCTGAACAATGTAACTAAACTTAACGAGTGAAATATCAAATGTATATACATATACCTTAAGTTTTCTTACATGATAGTTGGCGATCGCGTTTAGTTTGTGATGTGTTTTAAGCCGTGGTTAAATATAACTAAACATAAATGTGTTTGATACATATTTAACCATAACTTTATCGCTCAGTAAGGCAATCACAACATGCATGGTTAAAGCTAACCTCCAATGTGTACAACGTGTAATTGATACCGCACTTGTGATTGATATAACATCATTGTACTACGACTCGCCGGTTTGTGCTGATCTGTGTTCCAACTGGAACTACTGTTCAGTACGCAACACGCGACCAGTACTAGTACAGAGACGTCACATGACCTGCCATCCGCTAGCGTTGAACTTCAGCTAGTAACAACATAATTATTTATATTTATTTATTCATAAATTACTCTTCTAATTTAACACTCGCCCACAATCTCTCGCGTAAAAATATCGAAAAACAAAGATGGACGAATTACAAATGCAATAAATAAGGTCGGCTGCAGCGGGCCGACGCGTCACTTGTCCTGGCGCGACAGGGCCAGCGCCAGCTGCAGCTCCTGCTCCTCCTGGCGCCGGCGCGCGTCGGCCTCGGCCTGCAGGCGGCGCGACTCGGCCGCCGCCCACGCCCACTGCTGCTCCTCCGTGGGCAGCGCGCCCGCCTCCCGCGCGCCCTTCTTCTTGTCCTTCTGCTTGGCGCGCCCGATGCCGCCTATCGTGTGCACGAGCGAGCGCGCGTATGCCACGCGCCGCGGCGACTTCTCTTTCTTGGCGGGCAGCGTGTTGGAGGGCCACGTCTCATTGAGGTTCTTGTTGGAGTCGGTGGCGCCCCAGTCCGCGGCCCAGTTGTCGGACTTGTTGGCCCAGTTGTCGGTCTTCCAGTCGCTGGAGGCGGTGGTGGTGTTGTTGTGGGCGACGTCGTCGGGCCAGGCGTCGGTGGCGCGCGTGGAGGGCGAGCTGGGCCAGGCGTCGTCGGTGGCCCAGTTGTCGTTGGGCCAGGCGGCCCAGCCGCCGCCGCTGCTGGCCACGTTGCCCACGCTGCCGGAGCCGGCGCTGGCGGCTGGCTTGGCGGTGCTGCGGCTGGAGAAGGGGTCGTAGGCCACGGGAGGCGCGGACACGCGGCCGCTGCGCTTGTCGGGCGGCGCAAAGCCTCCGTTGAGGTCGGCGCCGGCGGTAAAGAAGTCGTCGGTCTCGAAGCCGGCGACGGAGGTGGGCCTGGCGAAGGGATCGCTGCGCTTGCTGTCGGTGACATCGGCGAAGGGGTCCTCGATGTTAAAAGGGTCCTCGTATCGGTAGTCCTTGAAGGGGTCGTCGGCGAAGTCCATGGCGGCCTGGCGGTCGGTCTGGACGACAAAGTGTGTGTGAGTGGGATGCGAGTGGGCTAGCGTGTGTGTGGGAGAGAGACAGATTGTACGCACGTGTCAGCCTCGCCGCCGCCGCGTCCGCTTAGCGCTGCAAGTGGGGACAAGCACACGAGCAGTGGTTAGCATGTTAGTGGACAAGTGTTACATGACTCATGAACTTATCGAGCACACCACGCGAGCACGCGACCTCAGCAGTTAAACAACAACACATTGTTATCCAAAATTTTCATACTACATTAAAAAAAAATCGCGTAGTGTGCTCATAATATTATCAATATAGGTATATACAATACAGGTAGAGTTATATTGGTCATATAAAAGAAATGATAACAAATAAATATAAATGAAACAATAAGAAACAGGAGTGGAGGCGATGGTGTACTATCAGCACTACAACAAGCGACTAGCATGCAACACTAGTTCAAGATGCCGTCTACACTTTATTGATACAGAATGTATTTTTCGGTATAATAAGTTAGGATTGGCTTAACTGTTCTAATATTTTACACTTAGCAAATCAGTGTACCTATGCGAGGTACAAAAGCTAAAAATAAAAATTGGAAACCAAGGACCAAAATAATTTTTTGACAATAATAACTTGTTTATTAATTAAAACAAACGGTTTACTCACGTATATTTTCGGGATCGCCCGACTAGTTTCAGACTCAATAGGAGTCCCTAATCATGAGCTGACGCGGCGGCGGTGGTGTCGCGAGTCGAACTGAAACTAGTCGGGCGATCCCGAAAATATACGTGAGTAAACCGTTTGTTTTAAATAAATATGAATACTCCTCACGAAAGTTATTATACAAATAATAACTTGTTTTATTGCTTTATATATATTTCTTTTTGTTAACAGCAGAATAAAACCACACCAATAATAAATAAATATGTATAAACATAGGTAAATAGCATGGATATGTCTACAGTCTACAGGCCCCATAACTTTCCCTTATCCATTAACCCATTCACCTCCTAGTCCAGTTCAGCATTATGCTATTCTAGCCCCCATACATAGGTATGAATATGAAACCTTACTTAAATCTGCTTTTTTTTTGGAAGAGATTTGCGCAGTTAGCCTGAGCGCAGGCTTTGACTGCTTCACCGGACTTTTGGCGAGAACCTTAAGGGCCTCCAGCCAGAGCAATAGAAAAACTAACTACGTCAGCAACGTTCACTAAGCGCACCCCCTGTGGGGTCGGACCTCGACTTAGTGTGTTGCTAACAATCTTAATAAGGCAAAAACAGCAAGGGAGGGCTGGATCTAAGTGTTAATTATTTAAGGGCATATTTTTATTGCTAGTTTGGCCGGCTCGGGCCAGCTTGATCTAGGGACGGGGGGGTAACATAAATCTGCTAACGCGTGCCGTACATTTGGCTAAAAATGTGGTTACGCTTGACACAAGGGACTACTAGCGATATGCACGCTCAATGTATGTTTATGTTTACTCTATATTCAAATCCCATATATAAAGAACACCCAGACTAGGAACAAGTATTTGTGGATCACACAACTGCTTGTCTCATGCGGGGATCGAACCTATAATAATTTGCGTGGTGAATTATACCACTCGGCTATCCGTATAATATATAACAATCACTAATTTATTTGAACCACAAGCTAATATTTCAAGCATTTTGCAACCGTTGGTACAAATAGTTAAAGAATTAAATATTTCTCATTATTACTCCTGACTATCTGACAGATTCTTTTAGCGACAAGATATTTGACAATTTATTGTAGCTTTTTTATACTTTTTTTTTTTTCAATAATATATTCTTGAAGAGTCTCACTCACTCTAAAGCGCTCACATGGTAACACTAATTTCTTACTTCCCGTTATTAACAATTAGAATGTATGTTTGATGTTAAAATATATTTGTACATAATAAATCTTACTCCGCATCAAAAGCCCCATAAAATAGACAGAGTGTTACAAATAAATAAAACATGCAATACATGAGACATGGTACTAGTGTAGCTGTCGGTCTGTTCTCCTACTGCGCATGCGTTTAATTCGAATTAATCTTATATATATTTTGGAACCTGAATGTAGATAGTTCGCGTTGTAAATGCTAATTTCTATATTGCTAATCTAATTCTAAAATAACTGACTCGTTTCAGTTTCAGGTCTTTATCTACATTTTAGGAATTTGATCTGTGGACATTGCATAAAAATATGCAAATAATCAATATAAATCAAATTTCAATTTATAGATTTTTTTTAACAAAAGATTATGTACTTAAATATTGCAAATATTTAAATAATTCAGATTTAAAACATTTATACTCGTTACAAATCATTATAGAATATTTCTATTGATGTAAGTAAAATGTACCTACTATTAATAATGGATCTTTAATAAGTATTAAACGCATCGAGTAGGGTCAACCAACAAGGTTCCAGTATGTGAGGTGGCGATGTAACAAGCGTGCGAAGCGTGCGGCAGCGAACCAAACGAACGTGGCTGGCGAGTGGCGCACAGAGAAAGTAAACATAATTATAATGACTTATAATATGGCAACACTACTATAAAAAAAGATTTTATATACTTATGACTAGAATTCATAAGAAATTTAGGTCTAAACAAAAAGTTTTAAATTTAAGATCAATGTAAATAAATAAATACTGCCTGGGTATTGTAGATATTTTATCTAAAACTATCTTTATATTGATCAAAATGTGAATACTAACTTACAATACTATTATCACACAAAGAAGTGTTGCCATAATATAATATAAGAACACTGCACACTCTTTTGATTACTTGCAACATAATTTCAAATAGCAGCGCAACTGAGATTGACATTTTATTAAAAAAAAAGTAAGTATAAGCAATGGAAACACGATAAAATGCCATCCTCTAGTGTTACTGGTGCGGTAATACTGCTTTACGTACATTTTACTTTCTCTGCTGCATGATTAAAATAAAAACAAACGTATTTAGCTTATTGACGATGCTAGGCGTCGTCCTCATGCGGCTAATTACGGGGTTCGGGGGTAAATAAACTTCAAATAATCATAAAAATAACACAATCTGAAAATAAATCGTTAGCTTAAAATATGTAGAGTACATTCGGGGGGATAAAAGAGAAAACTTGGCTGATAACAGTGTTTAGTATATTAATCTTGGATTATTTTTTATTTTTGTGATATTTATTCTTGAAATATAAAAGTTAGTTAGCCAAATTTTGCGTTTAAATAATACTGTATCAATTAATATTTAATACCTAGAAATTATTGGTTTAAAATGATGAAACAATTTTTTTTTATTTATTTATTGATACAGTTTCATTATCGAACTAAAATAATTGGTTATAGTGTGTGCGGAAAGAGAATAGTCCTGGGATTGAGGGCGTTGTTGTGTTTAATTATTGTATGTTGCGTCATAATAGCGCGAGCGTAACATCTGGGTAATTATAAAATGATGTTAATAATTTTTTCAAATGTCGTCTACATTATTTTCTATGGAATGATTTTAATGATATCGTAATATTAGATTCAGGTTACGCTACGACGGTTCTCTTTTCGTACAGACTATTGGTTATGTGTAAGAAAAATTGACGTATAAAACTTTTATTAATAGGTATTACAGGGTGTTTTTGAGATATATGAAACAGGTAGTGTGTCGGTGTCGCGTGTACCTTGTGCTGCGCGGGGCGCGGCGGCGCGGGGCGCGGCGGCGGCGTGCGGTGCTGCTTGGGCGGCAGCGCGGGCGCGTGCAGCACGGCGAACGGGTCCTCCGCGAACGCCGCCGCAGCCGTCTGGGGGGACAGTTGTTACTACATCGTCTTCATACTACCGTCTTTACACGGTTCATTATGCGACAGCTATCCGACTACAGGATGTAGGGAAAGACTTTTCAAATTGCAATTGATCTCCCACATACTAACGGATTGGGGCACATTACCAACAACTGTGCATACAATGCTAATGCTACTTATAATAATAATTCAATTTGTACGAATCATTCCTTAGTACAATTCTTATTTGGATTAATTTGATATTATGTGGTTTTATTATTATTATTACTTTTTATTTATACCAATTATATGAATGCGTATTTGCGTAGAATATTTGACAGAGAAAATTTATTTTATTCTAACAGTCATAATCAATAAAACTAATAATCATATTATTTATACACCAGTTTTGGTAGAACATGTTGGTGCAAATGATTATGTAAACAACAATAATATGCATCAATTATGTATGTACTATATTCACACATGTTTTGACAAATAAACGTATCTTTATCTTTATCTTTAATTCCTTAAGATATATCAAACAACATTTATAATGAATTTCATCAACACAAAAAAAACTACTATTACTCAATTATTTAATTAAAAGAAAGGTTTGGCTTTCACCTATTTTCTACTCTAATATCAGACCAATTTAAAAAATTGGTTGTTTGTAAAGTAGGTTTACGATCGAGATGTTTACGTGATAACGTCTTATTGGTGATATAAGTTTTTGGAAAGTAAGGAATTAATGAAGATAACAATTTTTTCAAATTTTCAGTTTGTTTCACTGTTAAACATTCAACGAAAACTTAACCGCACGAGAAAATCTCCATTCGTTTGTATGCCGCTAGAGTGAGAGAGACGGAAGATCGGTCCACTCACTCGAACGCTATGCCAGCCTCCGCTCGTGAGGATTCCGCGTGACAAGTTTCACGGAATGACTGGCAGCGCTCGAGATGAGACGGGAGATCGGTCCGTCTCTCTCTCGTTATACCTGCGATCGCGCTCGTGAGGTTTTGGTGTGACACAAGTTTCTGAACATGTCACCCGACTAAAACGATTTTAAAGACGTTATCACGTCAAAAATATTTCATAAACTGAATAAGAAAAATAAAAACTATAACCCAATATAATGTATTAAACAAAAACATAGGATCATACAATTATTTAATATTTTTTTTATTGTAAAAAAATCATTGCTTTGCGAACATTAACCATTAACCAAAAACCTACGCCGTACGGTTTCCTTATATAAGTTTACATATATATTTCTCTATACCTATTATTTTTATTCAACGGTAATATTTATCAAGAATAACACTTACATCTTCATTAGGCTTATTGTCCTGTGCGGCGAAAGCGTCGCCGGCGAACGGATCCGCGTTCGAGGCGAAAGGGTCCGTCGTACCGAAACCATCCTGCAATTACAACAAACAACTTAATAAAAGGCCGGAAAGAATGTCACATATAAGAGACGACTTGACGGCCGTCTAGCAGTAGGATGATAAAGATGTCTGTAAAACTGATGTGATGACCAAACAAAAGTTTCAACAAAATAAATAAATTACTTTTGGTTTTGGTTCTCGTCAATAATTCTACCATAATAAAACAATATAATTATTGGAGTCATATTAAGTGAGGGGTGGGCAAATCAGGGAGTTGTCTGTAATTATGTCCTTTGTTGACCTTCAAAAGAGTGGAGTTAATCTTGAGTTAGATAGATTTTGATACATTTTTATTTTATTTCATACCTGCGTGGTTTGCGGTGCAAAGGGGTCAGCAGTGCGCTCCGCGAAGGGGTCGGCGTCGAAGCCGGCGCCCGACGCGAATCCGTTGCTTTTCGCGAATGGCTCGTCTTCCTGTATGAATTTAATATACATTGAAAGAAGAAAATATGAACAGAATTCATTAGGGTTTACATTTCATTGATTGTTTATTTAGCGCGGTCCCTAACAAGGAATAAAATATAATCATGATTGTTTTTGTAGAATAAGAGATAGCGTGCTGCTGGGGAGTTTGTTGCGCCGTTTTTTGTTGGTTTTGATTTATATTTCCGATGTCTGATGTAATGCACATCTAACCAGTAGTAGAACCAGTTTCCTTCTTTGTATGATTAGAAGTGGGTATAATGAGCGGCCTAATAAGCTAGTAGTTAATACCCGCAAATGTTTATAACTTAGGTAAATATTTTCTTTGTTGCGAATACATGTTTACGGCTTAATCATAACCACTAGTTGTTAATTAGTGTTTATTATAGCGAATGTGAGTACCAATACAAACCAATTGTGGTTTAATGGTGGAATATAAAATTAAAAACTATAATACATTGTATTTTAGAAATAAATAAATAAAAAAAAAAAAAAAAAAACACTCAAAATGCTGTGTGATGACCGTATGATGAGTTTGTAGTATGGCGCAATTAAAGTTACAGATTATTTTTTTTTAGTTTTATTGAGAGGATTGATTCTTGAGCAATGCGTTGTTGTATGGACAGTGCGTCCGTTACGCTTAATCAGCATGACTGATCTATTAGTACAGATATAGTTGATGATTGCACGATTTGACTGATTGTGCGCTGTGTAGCCCGTGCGGCAGTAAGGGCAGGGTGAGAGAGCACGTACGAGCGCGTCGCTGGGCGTGGCGCCGCGCACGACGCGCGCCAGGTGCGCGGCCGAGAACTGCGGCGTGAGCTGCAGCAGGCCCGCGCTGGCGCCCGCGCTGGCGCCCGCGCCCGCCAGCGCCTCCGCCGCCTCCGAGATCACGCGGTGCTGCTCCTCCAGGTGCGAGATCTTGATGTTCGCCTGCAACACACATCACACCCGTGACAGCCAGCTCCCACATGTTCGGTCGAGTGCAGTGGGCAGCCCGGCCAGCAGCGCACCTGGCTGACGGCGAGCACGGTGCGGCGCAGCTGCGCGGTGAGCGCCTCGGCGTCGGCGTCGGCGCGCGCCACGTCGGCGTGCAGCGCGCGCTCCTTCTCGCGCAGCGTGTGCGCCGCCGCGCGCCGCGCCGCCAGCTCCGCCTCCGTCTCGCCCGCCGCCGCCTCCTGCGCAAACACCTGCGCGCGCAGCTTCTCCACCTACCACGCAACGTCATAAATCAAAAAAATCTTGAAATCGCAAAAAAAAAATGAAGTAAGTATAAATTACCTGTGTCTTGAGATCATTTAATCTTTTTTGTGCTTCTCCTTTTTGGTTTTCTAACTGTTTTAATGTCGCCGTCAGCGTGTCCAGCTCGCTCTTAAAATAAACAAAACAATCAACATTTTTAAATATGAGGTTCAACAAAAATGGTTCACTAAACGTTACAATCACATCATTTGCCGACGTGAGCACAATAATTAAGAAAATTTTAATATTATTCCACGTGAGTTTTAGGTCGAACTGGATGCAAACCCGAATTTTATTGATGGAACCTATATAGATAGTATTCGTGTACCTGCAAGCTGTCCGCCTCGCCGGTCTTGACGGTGAGGTCGCGCTGCTTGGCGGCGAGCTCGGCCTCGAGCGCGAGCCGCTCCCGCGCCAGCGCGTCCACCTCGCGCGCTATCGCCTCCATCTCCGGCGTCGGCTGCGGGCCCAGCGACATTATGGGCTCCGTCTTCCAAAAACATTAACACAAATCAATATTAAATCGCGCCTACCACGTCGCCTTATGACTAAAGACTCCTAATGAGTCCAAAATTAGGATGATCCTGAAAAATACGCGTGAGTAGACCGTTTTTAGTAATTAACTTACAATTTTTTTTCTTCTGCTGATCTGCCTTTCCGAAGGAAAGCACCTCTTTTTATTAATCAAAAATAAATAAATATAATACTATTACATATATATAATTTTATCTCCAGTATTTAGGTTTACGTTTCCCCTGTTACCTAAATAATAAAAACTCTAGTGTTCGACTATTCATTCACGGTTCGCATATTTCGTTTGAATTCCACATTTAATTCCAAATTTAAAACAAAATACGTAATTAATGACGGTCATTTTGTTTCAAATTTCAAACATATTTAGGTTGACAAAATTCTTAACCTAAATATTTTCAAAATGGCAGTCTGCAGAATTTTCTTTGTTTTGGTTCTATTAATGATTAATAACGCACAATGTAGTTTTAGGCACGCTATCCACAAAAGAGTGGAGGAAATTAACAATATAAGCAGAGTAATGTATGGAGAAATAACGGAAGACGACCTTAGGAGGAATTATAACGTAGAAGACAGTCTCATGTACCCAAGTAAATGGTTTTACTTATTATTGTACACTTAGTTACAAAAAGACCATTCTATCAAAATCAAATTGGAAGTCTTTTTCTACGTGCGACTTATTTTACCTCGATAACCTAATACTCATCTAACCTTGTGGTACGACAGTTCGTCAGGTTTTAGATGACTATCAAAGGTCAACGCATGACCACCGGAGAATACCACACACTTTTCGATACTTTACAATACACAGAGACATCTCTAAATGTAAATAGACAAAAGCCTAATGCGAAACCAGTATGCCTAAGCTTCTTACGAATAAATCTATACGTCTTTTAAATTTAAAACCCACAGGAGGCAATAGACGCAAGCTATCCGCTATATCGAAGTTATGGCGCGACTACTATTCATGCTCAGCCCGCCTGCTGGACCGGCTGAGCGTGGCCCGCACGTTGCCGTCCTTCATCATCGCGGTGTACCAGGGCGCGGTGGCGCGACTGCCGTGCGGCGTGTGTCTCGCGCCGGGAGAGAAGAGGCGCCCGCGGTGGATGGTCTCTAAGGTACCAGAGCAGTAGTGGTAGCCTACTGGACTGCCTAAACGTTGCTCGCACGTTACCTTCCGTACCTATACGGTGAATCATGGTATCACTTGAAAAAGCGACAATTGTTTCTTGACCTTTCACATAGTAAGGTATACTTTATATCTTCAGACTCCGGGACCTCTGACGTTCACTTATGTGGAGGAGCACGAGAGGATGGTGGTGAAGGGCGGCAACATGACGATATACAACGTGATGCCGGAGGACGGCGGCGTGTTCCAGTGCGAGGTGGGCGGCAGCAACAGCAGCCTCGTCATCCTGGAGGTCGTGGACAACGAGGAGCCCTACAGAGTGGTCAGTGCCACCTTATTACATAACATATGCAACAAATAATGACTTTTAAAAGGCCCGGTCTTAAGTGGTTTTATAAGACCAGTACGTGGGATTCTATCGATCCCTAAATAAGTTACGCACCTACTCGCAAAAGCAGTTATATTTCCATCATTTGACCAGGTAAAAGGCCCTGAATCTCGGGGCCCGCACGCGTCCCCACCAGAGACCTACAAAGGCGTAATATCGTTCAGCGTGTGGTCGCCGTGGAGCGAGTGCAGTGTTTGTGGCAAGGTTGGCAGGCGACGCCAGTATGGGATGTGCTATGTCAAGGTGAACCCGAAGCTGGTTAGTGGGATCTTGAATTCTAAATATTGCTACATGATAATATAATGTTATCACAAAATTTGCATGTCTCCATGACAAAACATAGCGAACCTACTTTGTTACATTTAAGACCATCATTGTTACCACAAAACCTACCTATGTTTAACAAATAAATTTGATTTGGGATTTACTATGACGTACCCATGTACTGCCACAGAGTAAAATGTTAGGTAATTTTGTAAGGGCATCTATTTACCCAACTGCCAAGTAACGGTTGTTTTTCGCGTGTATCTTGTATGTATGTGTGTTTATCTTTGTAATTCTTTTTATTATCTCGTATCCTCCAAATATCTGGATAGATTGCGACATTTAAGGTATGGTTGGATTCGTCTCAGAAACCCAAATGACATTAGACAGGCGTTTAAAAAAAATGCCGGAATTTTGGCGCTAAATTGTAAGTCATTGATATATTTTTTTTAACCAAACCTATATATAGATATAAATCTGTTTCTTGGTAGATGACAAACAACACAAAAAAAGATAGTGAAACTGCAGACTTCATTAATTTGGACGATAATGACATCGGTTTATTCAAAGGTAAGACATGAAAACCTATGTGTTTAATTTATGTAAAACCAACAAATAAACGACGTAAATATATCAGAATGTACAGTAATGTAAGGAACAACACATGGGAAAGAAATTAAACCACGAGTAATAAAACTCTCCACAGAAGTATAACAAAATTGATAATTAAATTAAAACTTGAAAATAAAGACACTGAAGTTTTCTAACAAAATTATCATCAAAATAAATTCAACAAAGTAAACGTTATCCTACCTTCAGAAGATCGGCAACAACGCACGCAGCTCACGTTGGTTTATATTATCATTTGACAATATGCAACAGAACTGCACAGAGGAGCAACGTCGCACCAAAGCTCAAGGAAACTAAGTTGAGTTTCCTTTAGATAACTAACCTAGTTCAACAATTCTACAGTGTTTAAATTTACTGAAAATTAGCGATTTTGTTAATTTTTGCATATCGCTAGCAAAGGCTATAAAGTGTGATATCAAGTATTGCCCATATGTTGAATCCATACTGTAGGTATATCGTAACGAGAATTTGGCTATCGGTTTTTACCCATATATTTTAATATCTACAATCAAAACATAACGAAAATAGTCATACAAAATTAATAATGTAATTACTTACGATTGTTTCCTCCAAATCCAATATTGAACAACTGACACTAATTACAGTGAAACAAACGTTTGGAACATAACTATAGCCACCGCTTGTTATCCAACGCGTTATACAAATAATTCAAACGACCTCAAAACATGAAAATAGTGAGCAAATAAATTTCTAGTTCATTTGACAAATAACACTGATAAAAATGTAATCTAAATACATACAACATTCACGAAAGAGCAGTCTTTCAAGCCATGCCTAGACATTTCAAAACAATTGTGTATTTCGTATTACAATTCTTGATATTTCAGGCTGAGTATACATAAATTCGATTTGTCGCATCATTAGATACGCTCATTATATTTTTATCAGTGGAATCAAAACAAATTTATTATTATTTCATATTTTTATAGTTTCATTCCATAAACGTTTATATTACCTATGTTACTGGATCGTAATTTATATTTATAATTATTACACATCAATTTTCTTTCAACAAACAACAGAAATCATAGTCTCCTACCTGAGTTTACATGATAAAAGATTCATGCACAGTCTACAAATAAATAAACTCCGTCATATTTTTGACGCACTAGCGTAGTCGATATTCTTAAGTCATTTAGGACCATTTTTCTGTTTATACTCCAAGTTAGAGACGACGTCTTCTCTAAGCAAACTCTGCTAAGAACCGAAGCAGCCCACCGGGAACTCTTTATTTGGCATTTGCCTATTTAACTCCCATATCCGATTAAACTTTAAATAACCTTTGACTACTTAGAAGTTGTGATGTGACAGTATACTTGTGTTTCATGTAGTATTCCCTGACGGCATACCATGTCGGTCACAGTACTTGCCGCCGCCCATCAGGCGGCTGAACGTCGGCCAGCAGCGGCCCAGCGAGATCAGGATCGGCATGTGTAAGGTAAGTGTAACCTAACCCTTACAATAGCTTAGTTCTTTATAAAACTTCAGGAATCGTAACACGGATTTACATTTTCCTTGTGGGTGACGTACTTTTTTTGGCACGCCTTTAAAAACATCCTCTCTGTCGATACTCGTTTTGTTTTTGTTGAATTTAAATTATATATTAATATTAACTATTTTTTATAATTTTGATTGTTAATATTTATTAATAATATTAACTAGACTTAGATTAAATAAAAAAAACTCAGTTTTCCATTTTGTTCGTGAATATCTTTTTCAGATATTTTAAGTATAAATCACTAAAATAAATCTGGGCTTTAAATTTCAGTATGTCGTGTGTACGAACCGAGTATACAGATTTTAAATACTTTTAGGTGAGCTGCCAAAACACATCAGTGAGGACTTCGACTAAGGACAAAAAGACGAACTCCACGCGGGGCGCAGTGCTACTGTTCTCGCTCAAGGAAGAGCTGCCGAAACAACCGCCGCTCGCTACCAGGGACACCATATATGCTGACTTTGGTCGGCCAATCACTATAAGATGCCCAGGGTAGGCGCCATTTACTTTAAAATATGATCTCCGATGTGGAACAAAAATCACAAAAATTTTCCTTGATTTAATTTTTATATTGCATTCTCACCGCAGATATTTTTTTATGGATAAGCTTATTGCAGAACGCTACCAATAACTTTTACAATCACAGGTTAATATTGTGTAGTACATAACACAGCAGTGTTCACTTATTGTCATGCGACGAGCAACAACGGCTGAGCCCACAAAAAGCCGGTCCTAAACATGGGTTTAGGCGTCCATATCTCCTACAGTCGAACGAAAGGCAGCAGTGTGGGCTCTACTTTAGGTCGGTATTAAAAGTAGTTTTTCGGGTGATAACTACACCATGGGACTTTCATTACAGTATTCATAATATAGTTATACAGAAATTGTATCTTTGTGTTGCAGCACGACCCTGCGCGACGTGCCCGTGTCGTGGCGCGCCGGCGAGCGCCGCGTGCTCGCGCGCGTCGTGCTGCGCGCCAGCGCGGGCCGCGTGCGCCTCAACTCGCGCGACCATCTCGTCTTCTCCGACGTGCTCTACACCGACGCTAACCTCTACAGGTACTTGCGACTTCTCTACAACTCCATCAAGTCACATGGATTGATATGTTCCATATAAACGTAGCCTACTTTTTAAAAACAGTATTTTTAGATACGTAAGTTGACTACAGACTGAAATTTTGTAGTTTGTAGGGTTTTCTTCCTTCTTATTTTACTTCAGGTTCAGAAAATAATTTCCGCACACAATGAAAACTATAGTAAAGGACGACGTGCCCAATCAGAACCTCAACAATTTAACATAAGACTTATTTGGCAGTATTGACTTCTTCAGATTTTCATACAACATAATTATCGTCGTGTCCCCAGTTGCTGGCAAGGCGAGAACCTGGCGGGCACTGTAAAGCTGCTAGTATGGGAAGGTTCTAAGGCTCGCTGGAGCCACCACGTGACGCTGGTCGTGCTCGTGCTGGCCGCGGCCATAGCACTCAAGTGTGCCGAGCGCGCGCTCAAGCATGTGCAGCGGCGACATAATGTTATGTTCTATATGCATATGTAGTATATGCAGCTATTTCAATTGAATTAAATTAATGTTATGAATAAAAACTCGTTACTTGATTTTCTTTTAACATTTTTTATGATGTAGGAAGTTTTGTTGGAATTTGGGCTAGGAAACTCGAGTTTCCATAGGGACAGGTAAAGCCGGGCCAATGCAAGAGATAGGTAGTGTGGGCTTGTCGGGGTGATGTACTCACCGAGGCCGAGGCCGGCGGCAGCATGTCGGGCGCCAGCGCGGGCGGCGGCGCCAGCCCGCGGCGCGCGCGCGCCAGCAGCCACATGGCCAGCGCGAACTGCCCGCGCGACAGCTTGCCCGCGCCCTCCGTGTCGCTCAGCGCCCTGCACAACACACACGTCACGCCGCGCACTCGCCCGCGCCCCCCGCCCTGCCCCGGCGCTCACCATATGTGCGCCAGCGTCTGCTGCGGCAGCCCCGACTCCAGGAACACGTGCTTGATCTCGTTGCCGGACACGAAGCCGTCTCGATCCGTGTCGGCCGCCGCGAACTGCGTGTCGAACACGGCCTTCTCCGCGTCCGTCACCACCCATGTCGTGGTGGCTGAGGAGATGCTGTTCATCACCGACGAGTTGTGGCTGGCAGGGACTGGCGGGATCATGGGGGGCATCGGTGGCGCTGTTTGTGTAGGAGGCTGTAACATAAAAACAGAAATGCCTAATGGTACATAAAACAAAGACGGTATAGCAAGTAACATAAGTGACCATCATAGAGACAATAGGTATAGTAAGAAGATAAATAATGTGTCACTCACACTAGAGAGGTCGAGCAGCCCCTCGAGCAGCGCGGCGTTGGAGTGCGGGGGCGCGTGCTGCTGCTGCGGCGGCACGGGGCGCGGCGGGCGCGCGCCGGGCGAGGCGGGGCGCGAGGGCGGGCGGGACGGCGGCCGCGAGGGCGGGCGCGACGGCGGGCGCGCCGGCCGCCCGCCCACCATGCGCAGCTCGGGCGGCAGCGTGGTGGGCACCGCGTGCTTCTCCAGCGCCTTGTACACCAGGTGCATCGCCTGCAACCACACCGCAAATACCACATATGATGAGACAGATCGCTCGACACCGGTGCGTGTTCTGTTTGAACAGTAATATTGTACTGACCACCATGAACTCGTGTCTGTCGAGCATGCCGTCCTTGTCCTGGTCGGCGAGGTCCCAAATTTTACCCAGCGTGTCGATAGGAAGCTTTGACTCCATTAGCATGCCTTTCACCTGAAATATACACACTATATTTTTAAACATTACACAAGGACAAGGCCTTTGCGTCCATTTTTGGTAGAAAGATCTGATGAAAGACAAAATTTTAATATATGAACTTCAATCAGGTACCATGCGGTGCCAAACAACAGAACATCTCATGTAATAAATAGCTCCTAAATCGCCATCGCTATCTCAAAAGGTCCTCGAAATACATTAAGAAATGTTTTTTATGTGACGCACCTTGTTGCCAGCGATGAGTCCGTTATTAGGCTGCAGAGAGTCGAACAGCTGGCTGTACTTGTCGCGCTCGGCGGGCTTCATGCTCCAGTCGCTGAGCGGCATGGAGGGCGCGGGCGACGGCGCCGCCGGCCGCGCGGGCGCCGCGCTCGCCATAGGCACCTTGGGCAGCTCGCCCTGCCGCCACGGGGACAGGCATTACATACTCAATACTGTTACTCTTTTCATGTACTAATAAGAATATTCCAACTAGATCTATGTTTTAGACGCCTAACTGTAAATTGCCTACCAATTAAAAAAATATATATTAAGCTAGACGGTATTGACAAGGCTTTGTCGCCGCGTGGGTCTCGGCGACCGATGAGCAACAAAAATTAAGTAAACATAAAAAAATATCTCTTTTTAGTTCAACATTAAATATCCTTCAATACAATTTAATTATAAAAACTAATAAGGTAACAAGTAACATAGAACTGGGTAAACGGGGCCGTTATAATACAGAACAATTCCCTAAAGGTTCAATAGTCGGTACCTAAACCAACAGTTGATCAAGACGGCGTTTCTACTAATTAAGAGCTCCCCTCACAAAAACCAATTACCTACATTTATATGTGAAAGTGCGATTCCCACGGCACAGGTAACAGGATAGTTCATTATTATTGAACAGTAAACCGCACATTACTGTGAACTCTGTGACCTTGACCGAGACTTTATTACAAAGTCTATAAGGTTGATTTTCGTATTTTTTTGTTCTCTGACGTGTGGTTCTCTACCGTACTTTTAAGTTTTACAATCATTTCATTTCTGTATTACAAAACGGAAGGGGTGCTGTTTCATTTGTCCTAAAGTTTTACCATCAGCAAGTTTTACTAAAGTACTACCTAAGAGTATTAAAGCATGCAAGGTGTGTTGCGCATTGCTAGTAGCCCGTTGTGCCGTTCGTGAGCAAGTTCTACGCTCGTTTACTGATTTACGTAATTTTCCGTGCGAAGACAGACGTTTATACATAAATACCGACGGTTCTTCAATGAAACGCGCTCTGCTTTGACACTAATTTTAAGATTTTACATGTTTATACTGATGCTCAAAGTTAATACTCTGTTAAGCGCTCTTTATAGTTTGCTTATTTTTACTCTAAGAGTTTTGGTCTATCTTGAAATGCCTCTTTTATCTGGCCATTTATCTGTTCAGATTAATGCGGAAATGATATGTCCTCCAGATGATAATCTTACTATCTGCAGAATGTTATCACATTTTTCAATGGTGAGGGTTAATTTTGAGAGGTTGCTTAAAAAGTACAATACCCACAATACAATTGCCTTGGCCAGTTGGAGTTATTTCCTATAAGATTTTATTAAAATAATCACTTATTATTATTTAACTAGCAGAAACCATAACTCTCTATGATTTTGTTCCAGCCTGGCGTTGATTGTTGGTAAATAGGATAAGTCGTGGATAAGTCGATCGAGTACCGAGTACTTTATCGACTTATCCGTACACTGAACGTACTCCGAGACCGTACACCGAGTGATCGACTAATGTGGTAACGCCCTTATGTCCACCGAAAATTTAAAAATCTATACTAATATTATAAAGCTGAAGAGTTTGTTTGTTTGTTTGTTTGACCGCGCTAATCTCAGGAACTACTGGTTCGAATTGAAAAATTCTTTTTGTATTGGATAGTCCGTTTATTGAGGAAGGCTATAGAGCATAAATGAAAAATGTTGCAAAAATGAAAAACTGTTGAAACTAAAACACGCGAACAAAGTCGCGGGGGACAGCTAGTTACAGACTAAAAACTAAAATCAAGTCTTGCTGATAATTCTAACTGGCCAAAAACATTATACAAAATAGACCTCTCAGTAGTGACACTTACGACTTTGGGCGGCGGCGCCTCCGAGTGTATGTTGCTCATGTTGATGTCCTTGCCGGCCTGCGCCAGCGCCACCAGCTTCAGCGCCACGAACAGTCCCGCCTGCACAACAGACGCCGTTAGACATATATACTTAAGGTATAAGAATAACCTTCTTTCGTGATTACAAATACACTGGGGAAAAAATAATTTAATAAACGCGTATTGTCTTATCATAAGACCAAGTCTTCATCATTTCAGAATTCACACATTTAATTCGGTAGAAGTCTAGTTGGTTACTTCAAATTCGCTGCAAAACCCAACAAAGAAAGTGAAGTAAAGGATGTCCTTGTTTTTACTTTTGAGTTGAAGCTTTTGCCGAGCAGTGGACGACATGCAAGTACATAATTATATTTACACTTTAGTTCAACAGAGAACATGTATATGAAATGCTACGTGTTTAAGCACTTCACACTATTTCCTTTGTAAAGGGCAGAACTATACACCTATATTATGCAATCGACAAATGCAATTTGATCAATACTATGGCGCACAAAACTGCCGTCAATACTATAACATTTATTTTATTCCTTTAACTTTCTAAATATCCAAAAAAAAACAATAACACACATTCGTACAACTAAATATACTCACAAAATCTGTATTATACGTCAAAATATTTTACAACATCGGCACTGACAACTCATCACGAAGCAATACCACGTATGCAACACAATTTAGAACAAACCAGTTCACTTATCAACACACATAATTAGTCTTCACACTTACCCTAACTATATAATCCTAACATACATTGAACAGCACAACTATTTTGCAAATAAAACTATTTTCTACAATATGGTGGGCCGGCCACTTTATCCCGCACATATGAATGTACAGACAGATAACGCATTATCGTTGAATTTGTAATTAAATACATCCTCCGCAGTGTACAGTGTTTGATGTTTCGTCATTTAGGCTTTAATTTTTATTGATAAGATGATTTATCTCGTTATAAAACGAACATTATATAAGATATCTTTTCGTACATCCATTAACAACTGAAAAGATTTTACGTACATTTAAGATAACTTTTGTGTTGGTAAATTAAAACTCAGCTTCCTTTTAGTAAGTCAGCCAGTCCTAATTGTATTTCTTTGACGTCGAAACAATGTAGCGAGTGCAGCCTCCCAAACATAAGGGTCTGTTTTACAACAAAGCATGCCTCGAGGGTACGAACATCCTCTAAAAGAGGACAGTACCCGCAGAAAGAAGGACGGATGGTGACCCTAGATAAGGGTACGACGGGAATAAGAGCGTTTCGCTTAGTAAGGGACCGGCCCTTTAGGATATTGAAGAGGTTAACACAAAGTTGTAATTTAACATTACAAAAATGATGACGGCCTTAAATCAGAACAACCGGTAGGCCACGAACCAACCTGTAAGCATTTTTTGCTAAAAGTGGAACATTACAGTTACAGGATGAGAGAAAAATGTCAGTGTGTAACTGTAATGTAGAAGGAGACGAACATTTCGAGCAAACTATTCCAATAAACTAACTGAAAATGTTTTAAAACTTCGGCGAACACGCCTAGATCGAGGCAGACGGTACTGTGCAGCTTATTAACCTAACGACCGCTACGTTCAGTATATTTTTTGTTGAATGGCCAAGATGAGGCTAAACGAAGTCTCTAAAAGAACGCTTTCGGTCTCGCAGCAATGTCGTAACATATAATCGCATTAGCTGACAAGAATATATATTGGTTTACTATCCCGACGCAGAAAGAGGACTACTATGAAATGTAAGTTTGTGTGCGACGTAAATTCTTTAGTACTCATTAATTTCCTCGAAAAATAACAATTTGATATCAATATTTTCTTAAAATATTTTATTTCAAGAAAATCGACAGTTTCAGATTTGACCGAGCTCGATAAGTACCTATAACGTAGTCGAAGTCAGCTGGGATAAGGTCCAGACTGACCGACCGACCTTTGCAAAGAAAATAAGTTTAGATAGTCCGCAGACCTTTACAAACAAAGCCATTTTTACCTAACTCTATTACTACAGGATAGTTATTTTAAGTGGTGACCTTTGGACCGCAGTAACCCTCACAGTGGTTGAGTTTGCGATGCCGTGACCGACACTCATTTATATTATTTCAAGTTATTGCGAATCTTTACTTTAAGTAAAATTTTATTGTTATGTAAACGGTACAGTAATTTTAACATTCAAAGAAAATGACTTGGAAAATGCTAGTTTTTTGAGTAGAATTCTTGCTGTAAAACTAGAATTTTCACTTGCCATGTTGTAAATGAAAATAAATAACATTCTGGACCCTCCCTTACAATTAAAGGCCAAATTAGCACACAGAGTGTAGTACTAAATAAGGCATTTTACTATCTCATATTAGAATAGATTTCGGTACTGAATATTTAATCAATTATTAATAACGTAATCTCCTCTATCTGAAGTTGGGAAGAAAAGGTTCTTTCAGTTGTATTGACGTTTTTTAATAAAGAGATTTCGGGAAAGGGCAGCCTAAGGTCGGGGTATTGTGTAAGACATATAGGACTACACAATCATAGCCTAGATAGATTCTAAGTATACGATGTATTTTGCTCTTTCAAACGTATTACTTGAGAGCATTCATAAAAAACACAAATATTATAAGCAAATATATAACTACATCTTGCCTACTCTGATGGAAAAGCGGCTTCAATAATGAAAGAATTTAATTTAAAGTGTAAGTAGCCTTAAAAGTTCTCAAGCTATAAAATTACGTAACAGAAACCCAGCATTGCGCTTAATAAGAAATCATATTAAAGTTGAACTCCACTCCAATAGTGTGCGTGTCTGCATTATGTGCAGTACTTCTGTTGCCCGCTACCGCTACCGCATGTGTTCTATGTCCGCGGTTTGAGACGACCGTAACTTTACAAAGTATTTTCACGTCCCACTGAACAAGGTGCAAAGTGTTAAGCTGACGGAAAAATCGATGGGGCTTATAGGAAGTTGGTAGGTACATAGTAATCTTTATTAAACATAACTATCGGAAAGGAAATCATATTTTTAGGGTTCCGTACCTCAAAAGGTAAAAACAAAGCCCATATAGGATTACTCGTGTGTCTGTCAGTCCGTCCGAAACTACTAGAAAGATTGAGATGAAAGGAGGCTGCAATAAAACAAATACTTTGCATACCTACTACATAAAGAAAACTGCTACATAATAAAAAGAACAGCATTATTTCAACGTACCCATTTGATCACTTTGTTGTCTCTGATTCAATAACATAAATGCTTTAGCTACTTACTTGTTAAATAAAAAATATATGTATTTATCAATTAGTTGTATTAATTTACATCTTATTTGTTATATCACAATGTATCATTGCATTCCGTTAGAGCTATGAAGAACATACCAGTTGTCTGAACGCTAAGGAATAGTTTTCTGAAATAAAACCAAAAGAAATAGGTCTACCTCAATGTCTAAACATACTCAGCAATTTAATTTAATTTTGTTTGTTGTCATGATTGATGGTAATATTAACTTTACAATTACGAAAGTGACGCGATAAGTCTTTTACTTTACCAGAACTTAAAAACAGTTCGATGATAAAGAAAATTTACATAAAAGGAAACTCTAGGAAATGGAGTGTGTAGAGAGATATACGCCGGAAATTGTGTACTTATCCATTTGTGGTCTTCTCTACCAGAGATAAAAAATTGATCGTGTACCTACCTATAGGTATTGCGGTTATCATAATTCTACTCATGCTAGTCATAGTTGGAAAACCATAGCTTAATAGGTTACAAATTTCGGCCGATAACATACTTTTATCATCGTAAATATTCGGAACACACCCTAGAGGGAATTCCGAGTACCTAGGCGGAATGGAGTACCCAAACCTAAAAGCCCTACACAAATGTGATCACGCATCAAATACATGAGAATTATCGACTGAAGAGTATCGAGACAATTTTTAATGTAAATGCGTCTCAAGTGTTCCGTCTAGACTATTGCGTAACCCCGACCGCGCCAAGTAGACTGACACAGTATGAGCCTTATAGCCTATAACCCATTTAGTATGACGACAGCACTCTTTGTGTATGACACATTATCAACCGAGAATGGGTACGGAGACATTATAGCTCCAAATTTAAAGGGTGTCTTTTTGTTTAATGGTATTTAAAGGATAAATAATGAGACCTTAACAGCCTAGCTGAAACATTATTATAAAAAGACTAACCTCGTTGGTTTCAGTGTTAGTTAACCAAACTGACAGTTTGTAATAAGTAAGAATGAAAGGTCAAAACTTTGTTGAGCAGACATTAGTAAATAAATAGGTTGATGCGGAGTGACTATTCTCTTTAACAGTATATTATATTTTTTTATGGTAACATCGAAATATACGATAATCCGTTCTGAACCAGCCTCGAAATAGACAAAAGAAATATTTTTTTGTTTCGAAATACTTATCCGCAATAAGTAAATGGCTCCGGTAAATGGGTTTGCGTGTTCGATTTCCACACGGGATTTATATTTGAATATAGACATTTGACGAGCCAAGTAACGAACCCTAGGGAGTCAACTAGGGTATTTGTGTAACTGTATAAAATGTTTTTTGTATAAAAACAACCAAGAGGACAACCAGACCTTTTATGTCCTCTTCCCATTTTTCGCGTAAATATAATCAGATTAAAAACCTTCCGGTCAAAAACTCTCTTCCACACGTGATCTGATCGTGTCTGAGGCACAGGTTTCGACCTAGTTCAGACAATTGTGCAATGTTGTAACTTATAATTTAATGGGAGATATAATGTTGTACCTACGTTTTTATGAGTAAGGTACTCTTTGGTAAGTTCCCAATTATTTGAGGTCAGAGCAAAGTAATCATTTTTTTTTTCACTCTTCAACCAAACAATCGACAAACCTATATCAACGAAGAAAAACACAATCTTGTATATTGAATAATATAGTATTTTTGTACATAAATAAAGAAAATTTTGCAAAGCCAAGTTCAAATGAATGGTTAAAGTGATACAAATTACGTGTTGTAAGGGCACGGCCGATAGATAGCTGCGATCGATAGCTCTAATTGATGTCAATCACACCCATTACACAACAGTTACGTTTATATAACGACTGATCTTGGTGTCAACCTGATCTCTCTTACGGTACGTAAATGGTAGGAAAAGTGCTGACCCTACTGGTAACAATTATATTTATCGTTTTTTTAGGATTAAACCTAGATTATTTTTCTAATCATTTCAAACGTGACGTGTAAGTATTCATATTAGTATTAGGAAGCTTAAGAATACGCCAACCCTAGGGGGATTATTTTGTTTGGTTTTTCTAAAATGTAGAAGAACACGATACTTCTACTTTTTGGTTTGTTGTTAATCTGTTTGTTTGTTGACTGTTTCTTCCCGTCATTCAGCGCAAGAAATGCAACAACACTACGTTGGTATTTCACGCTGTTTTCTGTTAGCTTAGGATTTATCCTGATTATTTTCATAATTTGAAAATGCGGTCCCGTCTAATTGACAAAAGGGAGAAGCAAACTTGGTAGTTGTAGACGATAAGTATACCCTGGGTCTAACATTCTGTTATTTGATTTTTTACCTTCAAATTATTTTTACGTATACCGAACTAAATTACTAGTAGTACATTTACAACACTTTTATATCGTAGATATTTTCGCTATACCTTGACATACAAAGTGCTTGGAGAGCGCGATACTGAAATTCACGTTATGTTTTTTTGTACTTATACACGCTAAACAATATGCAATTCTTTTCAACAATAATATAAACCATTATTTTCCTAATAAACAATAGAGATGGGCACGCGACTTGTAAGAATGATAAGACAAGAAGTCGTTATCAGTATGATTGACACATCTTGTTAAATAAATTGTTGCATACATTCCAACACTACAACAATCACAAGTACTCAGGTAGCGACAACTTTGTTTCTTCTATGATACAATAAGTTTGAATATGATCTAATACTAAGCTTAATTATTTGTCGCATTTCACACAAGAAACCTAGAACAATATTGTGTTTGGAATTGGATGAACTTGTATAAACCAAAATAGTCATAAGTGCTGTACATAAATATAATATAAGATTATTGTAAATGCTGTAATATTCAACCCTTTAACTAATTCCAAGCCTTTCTATCTGATCTGATATAATGTCTGATAAATTACAACACTTTCATTCATAATTAAATACAAATAATAGAAGGAAAAAACTTAAACCTCAGGCAGGACTCGAACCTGCGACCACTGGCTTGACGCGCCAGTACTTTCATTCATTTCATGTTTACATAATATAATAAATAAATAAAATAAATAAATAAATAAATGTGGACAACATCACATACATTGCTCTGAACCCAAAGTAAGTAGCTAAAGCACTTGTGTTATGGAATTCAGAGACAACGAAGGTACCACAAACACCCAGACCCGAGACAATGTAGACAAGTTGTTTTTCTACATTGACCCGGCCGGGGATCGAACCCGGGACCTCAGAGCTGGCGACACCTTGAAACCGGTGTGTACGCCACTCGACCACGGAGGTCGTCAGATATAATATATTATCACAATCATACCGTTATTTTTTTTTCTATTTAAATCAATACTACTAATTATTACAGTTTTAAAGTACATTAAATAACAAAATAATCGTTACCTTATCAAGGTATCCCTTGCCGGTGGGGTCGGAGAGGTCCCATATCTTACTGAGCACCACATCGCTGAGCCGGGACTTCTTGAGGAACCGAGCGGCATCCAGAGCCTGGATTGTGCCAGCGCCATTGGGATCCACCTGCAATAAACATAATGTCTTGATTACATTGAGTCTGTCTGTCTGAATACGATAAACCCAAAAACTAACAGACAGAACAGATTTTCATGTTTTTACCAATGGATAGTGATTTAAGAGGATAAAGGTGGAGTGCCAAACGTAGCTGGGGCGGATCCGGGTCTCATAAACAGTCAAATGACATGTACAAAGAATACCCAGACATGGAACCAGCATTTATGGATAATAGAAATGCTTGTACCATGCGGAGATCGAACCCGTGCACAGTGGTAGGCTATAAGTGCAGTCAAAGCCGTTAGTGATTTTGTGTTATAATGAATATTGTTATATAAGAGCTTCCCTGAGTCCCTGAGTCTTAGTAATGACCACCAGTGTGGTAAACGAATATTAAACTAAATATCGAATATATAAAATCTATATATAAATTAAATAGTCCTGATTTCCCTTGGACATCCTTCATGTAAGGACAAGGTTTATACAACAATGTCTCACACCCATGCAAAACCGGGGAGGGCTGCTAGTATTAAAAAAATATTATACATATATACTAAATGAATAAATATAATATCAAAGAAGTCTTACATCATGACTGAAATTATTAAAACAGCATCTACCATATCATTAGCAAATGAATTAGAGCCATTAAATAAAACTAATCAGGAACCATAAATAGAAAGTCTTGAAGGTCAATTGTGCATTATTTTATGTTCATTTAAATGAGTTGTGGCCTATTTGACTTTATTTGTAAATGTTTTCAGGATTAATTACTGTCATATTATTATACAATAGCATTAGTGTCATGCTATTGTATGCACAATATATGTGGCAGTTTGCCAAAACATAACCAGTTTCTAGGACTGGTATACAGCAATACATATACATATATATCCTTTGCACCTTCAGTAACTGTTTGCAAAAACCAATACTCAATACTTTACAATTTATTATAAGCCTGATATTATACAAATAACCTTCTATAAGACTGTTTATTTCTTTTCTAGCAACCCACCCCGGCTGCAATTGGTTAGCACAACAATAAAGCCTATGTTACTCATAAATAATGTAGCATTCTAATTATAAAAAAGTTTATTAAATTAACCCAGTTGTTTTTGAGTTTATTAGTTACAATATTACAAATCATGTTTATCCAATAAATAAAAATCTCATGGTCCAGTGTTTGTTAACAAACTCCTGAAACAAGTGACTGCTTTTTAGATTTTTTTTGTGTATATTTGGTAGGTCTGCTAATGGTTGTAGGATATTTTTTATACCCCCAGATGATAAGGGTGGCCCTGGCAAAACAATGTTTGCCAGGTCAGCTAGTAATATATTATTAATAAATTTAAAATTTAATGTACAAAAGTGGTACACAAGGTCAACTGAATTCCACTAGGCATGCCACTCAACTTTGGGTATAATAATCTGCTGGCTGTTTAATTGTTGTTGTTTCTTGTTATATTTGATTTCAACTTATGTGATTTGTTAACCAATAGACAAAACTACACAAGGCACAAAAATTAAAACACCAATGACAGAAACTAACTAAACTTGACTGAAGGTTCCCAGATGATTATCTAATTCTTATGAAGATATTCATTTCAGAAACTGAGGCATTACTATATTATACTGAGGTATTATTATATTACTGAAGTATATACTTTTTTTGACTAAGTTTTATTGACTTTCAAACTCTCAAGATTTAGCTGGTAAAATTATTAATTTTTCAAGACACAGCAATAAAGATTATGTAGATAAGACATATAGAATTATACTTATTCTTAATAATAGTTAATCAGAATAGAGCTGCCTGCTTGATATTAATTTTAAACCTAATATAGATCATAGACACACAAGGTATGTACAGTTATCAACTTTTTATCATATTCAGTACATTTAATATGAATAATATGCAAACCATTATTCATAGGCTTGGATATAAGATGATGATGATGATAAGATGCCATTCACAGTACGAGAAACAGGCAAATGCCTATCAAATATCAAGTTAAATGAGTTAAAGGATCCTTAAAATTGCAATGTTTAAACATAAATGACAACATTGATCAAGCATAATAGTAGAGAACAAAAAGATTAATTAAACTATTGTATTGGATTCATTTGATGTCAGAATATTTGTATAGTTACAATAAGAATGATGTAACATCTAATAGGTGCAGAAGTACATAACAAATTTTAAACAATTTATTTTCACCCTATATATAATAGACTAAAATATTGATTGGAATTAAACTCAACTGTTACCCAACCGAACATAATTATGGTCCTTATACCGATTTCAATAAGAGTTACTTTCCAATACAAACTTTTTTATTTGTCCTATAAGACATTGGCCTAGAACTTCACTTTACTGGACAGTAGTAAATTGATAATTGATCGCAGATCATGGTAGCTATATGAGAATTATCGCGACCAGCCTCTAATTGCTATAAATTATGATAATGAAGTTAATTATTTAAATTAACAAAAAATTACATGCTCTTACCTGATGATAATATGCTTCGTATATAGCGCTGTGGGTCCCTGCCACCTGCAACCGTTCAAGGCCCATTTTCAGACCGTAAAACTCAGTACAAATATTACTTTACGAACTTATTTTGAACGGCTATGGGTGTGACATTTCAATACACCTCACGACATTTCCAACGTTTTTAGAGAAACTGATATAATTATAGGGTCACAGAATACGTTATCCTTGATAAGATTATATGAAACACTGCTTATTAACTTTGCACTATGATTATGAACCAAGAGTTTGATAATATACGCGGTCAAACTTAAAATCTAACAATATTGAGCAGCGTAATCCATTCACGGTACACTAAACTTTGACGTCAAATATATTAATGTTTTCACTATCAATACCAATAAAGCACTGCACCAAACTATAGATACATTATTTAATTACACATTTGGGGATAAATTACAACCGTTTCAGCCGTATTAACTATTTAAATCCCAAATAAATCTACCTGAGTAGGAGAAGGCAAGGCAGCCATTTTTTACATCTCCTCGTCGACCAATCAATAAGCGGCCATAGACTGAAGAAGCTTGACATAAGCGGTGCCACTGCCAAATAGTGCCAAATGCTGGGATTAACATTTAGGTTCGATAAAGAATCGAATTGCTTATGGTTACGTTCGATAAAAATCGATGCGAAGAGCAAAGAAAAATCTTGTTTCAATAGAAAGTATAGCTATAGTTCATAAACTACACGGAAAATGATGAAGGCCCTATAAGGTTCACATTCATTTACTTGAAATTACACTGGTACTACATGTGGTCACAGATACACGGATTATGTATTGTATTAAAGCTCTGTTTTATATTTTAACTTAATAAACAGACTTTTTCAAAATAACTTAAAGTGCGGTCCACCCGAAACATGCGTAAGTATGTACCTAATTAAAATATCAAGGGAATATTTGAGGCAAATAATTTAAACACAATTATTTTATTCGAAAAATTCATTCCAAACAAATTACTTTTTGCCGATCATTTTAACAATATCTTGCAATCGCTTTAAGCCTTTACTATTAATTTCGAAACAAGGAAGAGCTTTTAATTTTTTCAGCCATTTTTTAACATTTGGGTGTCGATCTGAAACTGGAACTAGTATTTCAAAGGAGCTCAACGTCGTTCCACAGCAAATGTCACACAGTCGCATCTGAAATTAAAAATAAATAAGTAGGTATATTGGTATTTTAACAATTGTACCCAACTTGCGGTGACCTGTGAGTTGTACATCTGTAAAACTGTGGGCTACCACTAAGTTTTAAATTGAAATACTAATTTTAACTAACCTGGTTTATTTCCATATTTAAAGTGTAAATTACTGAATAATCTCACCTTATCTCCTGTGAGCCAATTTTGTGAACTGAGTTTCAGATCTAAATAGTCCAACGCAGTATGCCACTCGTTCAACTTCGTTTCGTCTGCAGGCCACTTACCGACAAAGAAGTCACTCTGAAATGTAATTAATATATTCACAAAATGTTTTTAATGCTAGTTTGGTTTTAATCTTCTTCAACCGTTTTATTTTACAGTTTTACAGGATAGTATTCTGAACTATAATAAGTTCAAGAATGCACGGCATGTTATACTTACAAAAACAGAACTATCAATTGGAAACAAAACACCGGAGTTAAAAAATAGCAGCTCGTCAATCTTCGCTTTCAGGGACGCATTATCAGGATACAGATCCTGATCCTTAGCACTTCTGCATAAGTATAATGCTATGGCGTGACTATCGCATATAACATTGTCATTCACCGACAGAACCGGAACCTTTTGCAAAGGGTTTATCTGAAAAACAACCAATAAAATGCAATCTGACTATAGACGCAACAAATATACTTACTTAATTAGTTCGTTTTGTTAGCGGTATTTACCTTTTTGTAAAAGTCTGTTTTATTTTCAGCTTTAAACAAATCGATATCGTGGAATTTCAAATCCACCCTTAATATGGAAGCTATCATCATGGTGAACCTTACCGGGGGTGACGCCATGTCTCCGTAGAGAATAAGGTTCTTGGCGACAGACAAATTCCTAGAAAAAGTTTAAATAAGTAATTCATATTCATTCCTATGTAGCAATCACTAAAAGTAATTATTTTACAAGAAAGTAATGTCCTGCAATAATGGTATGATGGCATTATGGAAATTAAGTAATCAGTTTCTTCCCTGTTTAAATATAATACCTAATAGGTATACTAATATAACTCTAGACTATTGCGCATGTAGAACAAAAGATTTCCTTAATAAAGAAGGGTATCCACAAACAAATTAAGTATAATTTACAACTTACCTGATGTTATACCTGTATGGACGCCACACGAATTGCATCGTATCTCGTATGCAAAAGCTACCCCGAAACAATGACATTATTAATAATGTCGTCAAAATACAATAAACCAAATTCCTTTCAAATGTAGTTGTTGACCAGTCGGGAGGAATGCTGAATAAGATGTGCCACAAGAGCGCTATAGAAAAAACACCTTAGGTATGTAAATTTATGCCGGTTGATAACGCACGCCTGTTGAGAAATGGCAAGCTGAATGATATCAAATTCAGGATCCCGTTACCTTCTACATAATGCATTCAAGTCCCATTCGTGCGTCATCCTAGAGACAGAAAATAATACATGTTTTGTGTCGTTGTATTTATTTTTACATATTTTTATTAGGAACTATAGCTGTTTCCCGCGGTTTAAAAAAAACTAACACTAACTATAAAACTAGCCTATGTCCTTACGCAGGTTCTAGACCATCTGTGTACCAAATTTCATTTAAATCAGTTCAGTAGTTTTGGCGTGAAAGCGCGATAGACAGACACAGAGAGTTACTTTCGCATTTATAATATTAGTAAAGATTAAAAACTATAAAACTTTTGTATCGCATTACCTTTAAAAAATACAAGCACTTAAAAAGTATGCAAAACCTTTTTACTGGCAGCTATATTTTAGACTGCCATTCCAGACTTTTCTCATAAAATAAAGAAGAATACGTCATAAAAATATATCAATAAAATTGTGTGTTAAATACAATTTTTCAAAAATCAGTTCTAAAATGTATTGATATGTAAGTAGTGTTAATTTCAAAATCATAAGTTAATTTAATTTTTAATTAATGGGGACTTCTGCAAGCAAGAAGATAACACAAACTGGGCTAAAGTGAGTACTTTTAATATTGTTTTGTCTAAACAAAGGATAGAACAGTCTGATGATAATTTATTATTTCATTACCAGCAGACGTATTTTTTTTTCTTTTTAACAAAATAAAATATTTTGCGGTAAATAGCATGAAACATAATAATGATACCCTGTCCGGTGGGCTTGCAAGTTGACATGTGCACTTTTAACAATAGACTGGTTTCCGAAGAACTTCCGCATGTCAAAAGGCCATTTTACATACGGGTGATGATAGGTCTAGGTGTTTCTATCGCCTCGTTAAACCCAAGTTAATATTTAATAAATTAGGTAGGTAATGGTACGTCAATCGTTAGGTACTTATTAAGTTTTAGAAATGATTGAATGACTGACCAACGTTTGTTACAACATACAGGCATTGCACATTATGGAAAGCAGACAGGAGTCCTGCCTGCCGGGCAGTTATGATGGCTCTAGACTCCATGAACCTCAGCATCACGGAGGTGGACATCAACATAGACAAGGGAGAACATAGGACACCTGAAATGCTTGTTGTAAGAACTTGAATGCACTTTTATTTTTTTACTTCATACATGCAGGAATGAAATTAGCTAGTTCTGGTAAACGGTCACGATTGAATTATGAGTCACGTTGGTATATTGGTATTTATAAATTTTTAAAAGATACTCGTGGAAAAAGAGGTGTCATCCACAGATTTTTTATTGATTGATCTCAAAGTTCATTGCTTATTCTTTGGTGCTGCACGTTTTTTAATAAAAACATTTGAATTTCAATTTCAAAAATTGTTTTCTTATTAAATTGTGTTAAGCATTAACGCACGCGGAGCGAATATTTGTTATTGAATACAAAATTAAAAAGGAAATATTTAAACCTCAGGGTGGACTCGAACTGGCGACTACTGGTTCAAAGCACTAGTCGATTTACCAACTAAGCTGCAGATACCACTAACTGGAATTTTAAATTTCTTCTTCGGCTTGTTAAGTGTTTGGGGCAAAGTATGCGACATCTAGTGAGTCAATCTTTCGTTTAGTGTCACCGACTTTGATTGTTATTGGTTAATGCAGAAGTCCGAGAGATGATCCAGCCCAATACTTTATTAGTTATATAATGCGCATTAACGCAAGCGAAGCAAATATTTTTTATTATATACAAATACACAAGTAGAAAAAGGAATTTAAACTTTCAGTCAGTGACCCAAAATATTGTTGTTTTTATTTTTACAGCTAAATCCATTGCAAACATTACCAGTTTTCAAGGATAGGGAGCTTGTCCTGTGCGATAGGTAAATCATTTTTATTATTTACCTAAAATACTTACGATTATTGTTGATTTTTTTGGAAACTTTGTTGTCCATTACTATTTTTTCAGCCATGCAATTTGTTCGTACTTGGCTGGACGGTATTGCGATGCAGGCCGTCTCTTGCCGAAAGACCCCGGGGGCCGATCGATAGTAGACCAACACATGCACTACAACAGCGGGACACTGTACCCTCGGTTCCGAGCAGCCGCTGTTAGTAAAGCTTATATTATAATAGTAATTAGGTCTAATTTCGTGTTTGCGATTTCCCAGAAAAAATATTTTTTCTTATGCGACTTGCGTAGACTTCTCAATATGACATTTCGAACAAACCTCGTTCGTGCATTGCCTACATATTAATAATATTATGAGAGTCATTATACTATTAAGGGAGTGTTCCTCAAATGTTAATTGATTGTTATTTTATATTCCAGTACCCTATTCTTCATGAGAACTGTCATTTTGTAATGCCGCAACAAATAGCTGATATTGAGAGCGCCTACTCTGACCTGGAGAGCATGCTGTTAGGCCGCTGCTGGTTCGGAGGCAGCTGGGCAACACTTAGTGATATTGTCTTTGCTTCCACCGTCAGTACTCTTAATATACTCGTACCTATTGACAAAACCAAGTAAGTACGATTTAACAATAGTACCTAGGCTCTAAGTAAATGGTAACGTCTATATTATTCTGATAATTTATTTCGAAACTAAACTTAATGTTTGATCTAATAATATTGATTTGTAATTCTCTGTCTGTCTGTCTTAGACGACTGGCACCTTTTTCCGCGTTGCGTTTTACATAAGGTACGGAGAAACCATACGTCGTTTTATTTTAAGGTACCCTCGACTTTCAAGCTGGCTTTACCGCGTTTCAGAAGAACTGTTTTTCGTAACCGCCAACAGAAAAGGACTCAGCGAGTTCTCGAGAAGAATAGGCGAGTTATCACACGTACAACAGTCATAAATATTTAAATCAAGAACATTTTTTTACGAGCAATGTGTTTGTCAACATTAGATTGCGGCTGTGTTAGTGATGAGACAGAGTTCAAGTGTCCAAGGAGTTCTTTGGGACGTCGGAAGCTAGCGGGAACCGTAAGTCCCGCTAAAAAAAGAAAACCATGTGCGTAGTCAGGGTCTGGTTAAAGGCTGATGGTTATAATCAAGCTACGGTGCTTGTCTCTCCGGTCATCGAAAAATACAGGTAAAATATCTACATTAAAGGTAGATGATATATTACTGTAAAGATAGATATAAGTACTATAGAGGATTGTAAACTTGTGAAGAACTCGCAAAAACATTAAATTGTAAAATATTTGACTTATATTTATAAGGGAGGCAGGTGTCACATTGTCCTACCCTGGCTACGCCCATGGCATTTAGTAACAATTGTGTATGTTTCATGCTTAATTAAAATAAAAAAGAAATGATACGCCGGAACGACTTTTATTGCATTTCTCTTTATATGTAAATATGTAACGTTCTTGTACACACATGTTCATAACACGAAGCCACGGTCATGCTTATATTATTCGTTTTATTATAACATTTATTATTCTATAATTTACATCTACTTTTTAATCCATCTGTAGCAATAATAAATTGTGAAAAATAACTAGATTGAGAATCATTGCAGGTATATACCTTATTCATTTTGGCTTGAAATACGTCTATTTAATATCATTATTAGGTATTTTGTTATATTTTGGTATTAAGACTTCTGAAGTTTATATGAATAAATTTTATAAATTGTCAGAATCGATTCATAACAACTATTGTCTATTAAATATTGTTTACAATCGTTTGTTCGCATCACTTGCATGGAATTCACCTGTCAGTCCTGTTGCTGTCATGCGTTTGTCTTGCCTGTCACAGTCACAGTGTCATCTTATTTTCGATTTGATAAATTTATTTGTTGTGGTGTGGAGGAGGGATGAATGAGTGAGGAACGCTCGATGCAATTAATTATGTAGATTATCAAACATTGCCGTCCATTGTTCACGGAGAGTTCACAGGGGAGAAGTAAAAAGTTGACTGGGGATTCTCACGGAATACGAAGAAAGTCTACGTGAAAGGTTCGTGCAGTGTAGTGTTATGAATGGTAGAGTGTCGAGGCTGGTGCCAACACCATGCCACTTGTGACGTGCTAAGTCACAATAAACTGGTATTACGTTACGCTAACGTAACTCCGTGTTTACTCCGAGTGCTCTATTTAGGTGACATTATTTGGAAAGTGTAGACGACACTTTCTATCGTCGCGCACCAGCGATGTCGGGGTTCCAGGCGAGCGACACAATGCCCAAGTTCGGACACGTGACGGATCTGCGCGAGCAGTGGCTTGTGCGCGCCGACGGAGCGCTTGCGCACCGCCTGCAGGACCGGGAGATATCCTCGCACCTCTGCGAGAACAGGTACCGGAACCAGCAGATCCGCGAAGACTTTCCCATAGCGCTCAACGAACAGCGGGACATCGAACACGAGGTCCATCTGCGAGACGTCACTCGTCGCCGGCAGGCAGAAATCGACGAGGAAATCGCCAGAGAGATGGCTGAAATAAATCTGCGCAGGCAACGCCGCCAGCGCACCAGTGACATGTTACAGCAGCCAAGTTCTTCTCGAGCAGCACCCCCAGCTCCTCTGCCCGCAATCGCTGTCCCAACTGAAGACCTTAATCCAGAAGAACTGGGACTTTCACCAGCAGAGCTAGAGGAAATGAGGAAACGATTAGAACAAGAAGAGATTGATGCTAGAATAGCTAGAGAACTGAGTCATCAAGATAACAACCAGGATGCTCTGTTAGCTGACATGAGGTGCGCTGTGGAGGCACAAGATGGTGAACTGGCAAGATTGCTGCAGGAAAGAGAATACAAAAAACTTCAGAGGGCAAAAGAAAAGGCAAGACAGAAAGCCTTACTGAAGAAACAGCAGAGAATGGCAGCTCAACAGCAACAGCTAGAAAGAGAACCCTCCTCCACTCCACAAGCCACACTCTGTGATGCTTATAGCAACCCTCGTGACATAATCCGTGAAAACCGACTCAGATTGTGTAAATCTGTAGATTCCGACTTAAACTATGTTGAACCATTTGAAAAAGAATCTATTCAATCAAAAGCAAGTGCATTGCAGTCTTTGGAGCTGTCAAACCAGTTTTATGGCCAGCAGTCTGAGGCTGGAACTTCGGGCAGCAACACATCACATGTTCACTCGAGATCATTTGATGACAAGCAGGTATCAAGTAATCACTCCTCAATCCAGCACAGACAACCTCCCCCACCACCAGTAGCGGGAAAGAAGCCTAGGTTTCCAGACCCAGTGAGTATCAGACCTGCATCTCACTACCCCACTGACCACATAGTGCCTGAAAGTGTCCCACCCGCCAACTTACCCCACAGTTACAGTGAGAACAACAATTTATACAGCTCCACATACCCTCCAGACATAAGTCCTCCACTCATAGGACAAGAGCGACATGACGCAAGCAAGAGACTGTCTGTTATATCTGATATCACTGCTGAAGGTTTGGCTAAGAAAAAGAGTAAGCAAGCTGATATGAATAAGAAACGTAAGGGATGCAAAATACAATAAAAGTCACATCATAGCAACATACAGTGCTAAACTAGTGTCTCAAAGAATAATTTGTCAGTATATTATATTCAGGATATAATTAAGCTAGGTTAGACAAGTGTTATTGATTAGTGATCTGTTTGGTAACCATCTCTTTGTGTTCTGGTTAATTATAGGATTGTAATATTTTGAGATTCTAAATTTTTAAGAAACATATTCCAACATCAAGCCTCAAGATATTATATTCAACATTTACTAACTTTTTATTTTTATAATAAGGCCTGTTGTAGGCAAGTTTTTATTAGATTATTTTTATATTTTGGTAGCATAAGTAAGTATTTATTCTTTTAACTTTGCCGTGTAATATTATTCAGTTTTAACTTGAGTACTTGCAGCAATCACCTCGCCATGTACTATTTATCATAATTACTTGTACAATTAGATAAACTGCAGGAACATTACTATCTACTTAAGCAATAGGGATGTTTCCTGGGAATGAAAAGTTAAAAACTATTTAGTCCGTCAGTTAGATAATAAAAAAATATTAGACACGTATTTTTTCTTTTATAAAAACAATAAAAAAATACAAAGATACACCGCTTTAAAGTTTCGGAGTGGGGGCTTATGACGCTACGCCTCGCTAAAAATCGTAGCGAGGAGTGACGTCACGCGTAACTTAAGTTCTCTGTATTTTGATCATTTTTTGTTTGCAGGAAAAAAGAAAAAATACGTGTCCAATAAAATTCATTAATCTACAAGACGGACATTAAAAAAAAAAATAGGAAACAGGCCCATTACAGTGCTATAAAAATATATTGAACCTTTAAATCTTGACCTGAATAAAATGCGCTGAATTAAAACAAAAATATATTTAATAAAGTGCTTAATTAAAATATATTGTAACTTTGAATTTTCTAGCCAGAATGAGAAATGAGAATACATTTTATTTCTCACTCCTTGTAAGATATTTATGTAAGTAACTGTCCATGATAATTTATTCAGATTGCTGTTAGGTGACTCATAGCATCAAACATGAATGACATTACAGGGCACATGCAGAGTACCTGCAGAAACCAATGAGCCATTATATTATAATCTAAGGTCAGTGTGTGCCTTTGCTTAGATATTAAGTTATATTTAAAAAAACATTCCATTTTGTATTTTATTTTTATTATAAAAACCTTGCTTATGGTTTAATTTGGCTTGCAGTCTCTCTATTTGAATAGGTATTATTTAATACCTATATATTCATCAAAGAATTTTATCTATTGTATTTCTTGATGGAGAAAATTCCTAAGTGCCTTAGAAATGATTTCCATGACTCATAAAAATTGCTCAACTTTGTAATTGTAATATGATTTTTGATTACCACATTCTAAATGATAATTACTGATTTATTTAATTGATATTTGATGACTAAGTACTATAAACATTTGTGTTTAGTTTTATTTTTTTTGTAAATGTTAAATGCTGTGAAAAGCAGTGATGTTTAATATCTGTTGGGCACTTGCACATTGTGTTTCATAGACAGCTATAACTATTAGAATTAATCTCTTGTCTGTTAAAGTGAAGATGTCCCAAATTCGAATTTGTACTTAAATCTCATTAAATTTAAGACTGATTTTAAATCTCTTCTCACAATCGTCTGGGTGCCTCACTGGTGCTTATAACATTTATTATAATTCATATACCTTAATGTCAATGATAAATATTTATGTTAAAATTAAAAAGTGTGATTGAAGTTGCAAGTTTAGCAAATATTAATATGTAAAAATGAAACCAGAAAGATAAGCAAATTACTTAGGAAAATATAATAATTGCTCTGACAATGACTTTCTCTGGCGTTTAAATGATTATTCACCGCACGCCGCGAGTGACATCACATAATAATAAAGGTCATTCACACAGTCATGTAGGAAAAAGAATGGAAATGCTTGATTTCATATTAAATTCACTCCAGCTGTTACTACTCTACGTATAATTTTATCTAACAGTATTGTTTGAAGTACTTACTTCAAATAAATACCTCTTAAAATTAGTCCAATAGGAATGTTTATTATACGTACAGATTTGTTTATAAGGCGTATTACTTATAAACGTTAATTGATTTCAATTCAAATGGTGCTTTTAAAATATCCTTAACTCACGAAACAGTAATTTTTATATATCTATTCTAAGCTTATATTTTAAAATCCAGAGAATATAGAAGTTTATTCTTGTCAGCCAAGCAAAACTCAATTTATGTCAGTGTTAAAATATTTACTAAATAACGTTTATAAGTAAAATAATAGTGTAATGAGTACTTAAATAAGTGTAAGCTTTAAACGCAATGTGGCCTTGATCGTGCCTTAGTGGAACCGAACCAAACTCGAATATTTATAATCTTGTATAATGTTAAAGTAAACTATCACGTAGACTAATTAACATCGTTTTAGTTATGTTCTAGATTTATTTTATTCGCTTTTGCTGGGCGTGCATCTAAGCATTCTGTTTTCAATCGTATTTTAACTGTCTAGCAGATCCAATAAATTATTCCCCTTAATATCCTTCTTCTGGTATCGGTGGTTATCATAACCTACTTTTTTCTGAATACCCTCTTGTAAATCTCTGTGAAGCTAACTGGCTAACAGTCCCAGTAGCAAGCTTGCTTCCTTAAACAATCTGATTACACGGATGCACTTTGTGGGTACTAAGGTTTATGTAAAATACGATTGTATTTCTTCAACAAACTTTCCATAGCGTCAGCGAATAAAGTAGATATAACTCAGTAGATACGCCAAGCTGTATCTTTTACTAGATGTAAATAGCTCCTAAGTCCTAACACGACATGTATGCTAACTTATCATTTCATTGCGTATTGTCCATGTCGTAGAGCTCGCCGGTGTCGAAGTCCACGCGGAATGTAATCGGTTGTTGTTTTATTAGTTGCAGGCAAAAATTTTATTAGCAAAGGACACCACGAGGGACGTACGGCGAACTTTGGGTGTGCATTAATTAACACAAGCCTGTGACCAACCTGAAGATATCGACGACATTATTGTACCGTTTTCTCTAAATCCGCAGTCGATGTTAATCAGCATACATTTATGTATATGTAAACGTATTTTGATGTCAGTCATTGTATGATGTACGATTTTTATCTAAATAAATGTGTCCTCGATTTTGTAACAGGATATGTGGTGTTATTTCATGGCTAATCGGCTTGTAATAGCGGTGGGTGGAACAGCGGACGCACACAAATATACGGACTTATTCACCGTGTTCGGTCATGCAGTAACAATGTACTTGGATGTAGGGACTAGTTTTGCCCTCGGCTCCTACATATCTTGGGTTCTACATATCTTGGGTTCTACATATCTTGGGTTCTACATATCTTGTTTACGCAGTAAATACTGTGTACAAAATATCTTATAACTTTACCAACCGTAGGTGGTCTTAAATAATTTTTATTATTCAGTCACTTCCGCATTATAGAGGCGTCTAAAGCCTCTTAAAACGAAATCTCTTACTGTCGAAGTTTGTCTTGTGCCCTTTACTACAATGGTTTTGCGTAACATTATTGCAGTCAATTCTTTCGATGATGAAAAAAACGAGCTCACTGTGACACTACGAGTTTCTTTGGACACATTCTTAGATAATCACTCGTATGTGTCTAATGAAAAATGAAAGCGATGACCAAGAGATTTATTTTTGTACGTACTTGCATAGTCAGCTGGTCCCATCTCCCAAGTTACGTCCAACAAACAACGTCCCTAATACATTTAAATAATTTGATATTTCCAATAATGTGATTGATAGAACCATCGGCTTTTGACACTATTTGTTTTGTCATTTCTATTAAATGGGACATCATTAGTGCATGCTTGGCACACCCGAGGCATGCCCAAATCGAGTAACATAAAAGAATATTGAAAAGCTATTTAACACAAATGCATACATAGGTACACATCCTCGTTTCATGGTAACGCTCTCCATTATAAGGTCAATGTTCGAGGATATCACTTACACTTCTAGTGCTGAAAAGTTGAAAAGTGGTTTTCACAAAATCATATTTCATACTAATATTATGTGATAAATATATGTAATGCAAAAGTAAGTTTGTCTGTTACACTTTCACGGCAAAACCGCTAAACCGATTTGGATGAAACTTGGTATGGCGCAAATTCAGATCTTAAGAAAAGACATTCCTTCTTACAGCTACTGTTTGCACCATAATCGGCACCCACGCGTGCAACAGCTAGTCTAATATAAATAAATTCCAAATGAGTGAGAGTGTACCATCACAGACACCTATTTAGTATTAAACCTCTACTATCTTTAAGAATCTTTGCCCACTTTTAGTACAATCTTGAATTTAAAACCGTTAATGTTCGTCAACAAACCTACCATGAAAACTATAAGCACCTAATTTACATAGGTTACATCTATAATATCTAGGAATTTACTTAAATGCTTCACAAAAGACGTTCTTCAAATGAAGCGGTCTTTTCAGTTGTATTTATTTGCATTGCAACAATCACTAATACCTAAATATATAATATTAAAATGAAAAAAATATATAGGTAAACAAACAGGATGTTACGTAGCTGGGGTAGCCTCGCTAAGCTGCGGTGTAATATGAGTAGGTGACTAACTTCTTTGTTTTTTGTATCCTGAGTTGTGATCTTGTCCGTTAGTAAGTACTTACCTAGTAGTACTTATTGTATTGCATTGATTACGGTATATTTCAATTTAAGGATACGTATTAACTGGACACTTAGGTAGGGACCTACAGTGGGTCGGTAAGTAGGTAACTACCACAAATTCTTACATAGTATGGACAGCTAAGTTCTTTTTACCAACTGATTCTAATTACTAGCATTTATGCCACTAAATACCTAGGATCCCAAGTCTTACGAACGTCTTTAATTAGCTATATTCTATGTAATAATTTGTAGAAAAATAAGTCCGAGAAAGTAGCAATTTTACTCACATAGCAGAATGTTACCACAATAGATTCTATACCTACCTAATAGAGTGGAATAGAAGGAGAAGGCATTCTGCGCTGACCCCAAATAAATTAGGGAAAGGGCAGGAAGAAGAAGCTACCTACACATAGGTAGATATTTTTTTCCGGTAGGTAGGTACTTAACAAGTCGAACTGAGACGCAACGACGAGAAAGCTTTAAATCATCGCAATTTTGTTCAGACAAATTGCAAGACTCCACACAAATACAATTGAAATAACATAAACTTAAAATCAAAATATTCGAGTGCGTAATATAAGAACTGTTAATATTTTTCCCATAGCCAACAATGCCTATAACGGCCTTGGCTCATGCGTCGTAGAAGATACTCCGCGTATGGAATAAATACATACTAACAAGTACATTGTAGGAGAACACCTGTCGGCCAGCGACCTTGAACCGACCTCTGTTACTTCGGAAATGCACAAGTTACTATCGTAGGGCCTACCTTATTATTGTAATGACGGCTCATTGTGGTCCTTTGACCCCGGCCGAGCTATTTTTAGGGTGAGAAAAATAGAATTTTTAAAGTACCTAAGTCGTTTACGTCTGAGAAAGACGCCTTCTTAACTGAGTAATTTGTGCGTACTTACTCGAAGAGTATAGATTATGTAAGTATCGCAGGTAGGTACTTAGTTATGTGTCAATATGAAATACTTATGTACCTACTTAAATTTGATAAATATATGTTACAATATGTACCAAACTACTTTATGATAAAATATATAATGTTATTCAAAAGTAGTGTGTACCTATGTACCTAAAAACTAAGTTTTATCTACCCGAAAATAAAAAATAGGAACCAACCTACGTAGGTTGGTTCCTATGGTGGTATGGTACGGCATGGAGCTCTTGCGTTGGGCAGAGTCGGGTTCGATTCCAGCATAACAAAATATTTTTAATTCGCAGTGTTTAGTTGCAAGTTTTTTGCCTTAGGTATTAAATACCAATTCTAATATTTTTCACAATAGATTTGGTATCGACTATTCGTCTCCCGGTGTAGGAAACAGAGTTGGTTTTTTTTTTCGGTTTGTTTACCCTAAGACGGGTATTATTAATTTATTAAGCAATGTAAGAAAATCCGAAAAATCCAATAAGCAATTTACAGGTATTAGCAGAAAATATTAAAGGGAATAATATCTTATAAATGAAAAACAAAGGAAAATTTCAAATTGACTATATTCATCACAATAAACAAATAAAATTAAATATCAAAATATGACAAGGTGATAGTTTGTCGTGACTTTGAATGAAACGGACTCTGTGAACCGCCGCCCGCCATAGCCCAAACAATTGCTATTTATGGCGGGTAAGTGCTATAAGGTTGGAAATTGATGAATATTTTACTATAATCCGATGGATCTACATTTATATAACACATTTCTTTTGCTAATCGTATGCAAATGTATGAAAATAGATTTTATTTTAATAAATAGTTACTAGCTTTTATGTAGATTATCGCATCTGATCGCATCAGTCCTCACATCGCATGTCAAGGCTATTTCAAATAAATTTCTATTAAGTTTACCGTCATGTTAGTATTTAGTAGGTAATCTCTATCAGATAGTTAATAAGCAAACTATTCATAATTCTTAGTCGACTAATAACCGCTCATTGAATAAAGAATATTTCACGCTCGGTAGCCACGACAAAATTTAATTAGAGGCTCATATCATATCTCCAGTGTTTCTTTGAATTAATAAGTTTCTGTTATCTGATGCGACTAATACTTCTTAATTACAATCTAAATTTCTATTGTTAAAATATGTCAAAGTACAATTCACCAGTCATGCATAATAAAAGTGATTCCCATCTTCCTAGCAGTTGCACAACAGGTATGTTGATTCCGGGGCAGGCAGAGTATTAAGTGACCGTGTCATTTGTGTTCAGGCGACCAAGACGGACACGCGAGCCAAAACACCTCACAGAATTGTGATTAAAATTTAGCTATTGCAAGTATTCATAGTTAAGGCAATTTAAAAAAAAATGATGCAACACATTACTGCTTACGAATTTTCAGTTAAATTAACTAGATTCCGAAGAAATACATTAGAGAGTTAACCTTTTCACCGCCACGCTAGATACTAGACTTCCTCAAGCTAAGCTTAACATTTACATTTTGTCTTCTAAATTGAATATCACAAACCATCTAGGTACATAATCATCAAATATAATTTAGAGTAATTCTGTCTGGTTGTACCAAGCAGTTGACACAACTTATAATAATTGTAAGCTAATGATTGGTTCAATCATAATCAGGGTACCAAGTAAACAAAACATTATTTACAATTTCTTGAAAAAGAAAACAGTAATTTATTCCATAATTACGAATTCATGAAGCATATACAATTTTTATACCTCTTGAAATGTCTATGTCACAAGCCAACAAACAATTAAGTATACCAATGTAAATATATATATTTTTACAATACCCATATTTATCTACTTTGGTCATTTACTTGGTGGCGGATGGTAAACAATTTGTTACAGAGCTAGCAGGGGTGAATGTTATTTCGCAAGGTTGGCAGCTTGCTTTTTTGCTTTAACTAATTCAACTAACTCCTTGTATCGTTTCATGCAGTCTTTTTTGGTACGGTTTGGTATGCAGTCTGCTATTTTCTCCCACCGTTCAGGAGTGCTAACTGGGAAAGTTTTGATGGCTTGTTCCAGCAGTTCCTGTTCAGTTTTCGTCCACACTTTGTCGTCTAGTTTAGGAACCTCCTCAGTTTTGGGTGGAACTATTCCATTGACTGCCTTTGCAGGATTGTCGCTCTTTGATATTCCACTGTCGTCAATGTGATTATAACCTTTCTTCTTTTCTTTCTCAAACTGGTCGAATGCTTCCTCATTGGCGGCTTTTTTGAGACTACTTTTAGAGAAATCAGAGCTTTGCAGGTCTTTAGCTTTATTTAGAACATCCTTAGCTACAAACCTTCTTTCGTCTACGAATGTGCCATGTTGATTTAAAAAGTTAGCAACTACCTCCCACCTTTGGTTGGTGCCAGCTGGAAATAGGTTCACTGCCTTTATTAAAAGTTGTGTTAATTCAACAGACCATTCTATTGGCTGTTTGAGTGCAGAATCTTTTTTAGCTTTTTGTTCTTCCACTCTCCTGTTCTCAAATATGGCTTTTCTCTCTGCTTCTAGTTTATCTTCTGTCTCCTTGACAGTTTTTACGAAGGCATCCCTTCCTTTACTCTCCAACTCCTTCAGGAAGTCCTGCAGTTCTACCACCTTCATCATTTCGCAGATCTTCTCAACGGCGGCCATGTGAGTCACGGTCTCGTCCTCTGTGCTGGAGTAGTAGTTGTTGGCCTTACAGATATCCCGCAGCGCCTTTTTCTCCTTGCGCAGGTTCTTCTTGAGCTGCTCGCGCTCGGCGCGCGCGGCGTCTATGCGCGCTCGCTCGGCCTCCTCCGCCTTCTGCTTGGCCAGGAGAGCTTCCTTCATAAGACGGTCCTCTTCAGCTTTTTTCGCTTGTACTGCATCCTGGAATTGAAATCATAAAATTAAGTACTGCACTTCACTTCTAGAGAAGGACATTACTGACCTAAGTACCTAGTAAAAAATATGAAATAATTATTTATACAACAAGTTCACATGGCACATTGTTAAATGTTAATTAAATCAATATTAAACAAACAGATAAAATTAAAACAAAATCAACAATTTGAATAGCGAATGTTTAAATTGTTTCCTTGTTAGGTTAGTTGATAAAAAGAAAAACATAACTTTTCAGTTGTTGATAAGGTTTGCAACAAAGATTACAGAAATCTGTAATAACAATTTGTGTTTTACAATGTTTATCAAGACTTTTACAATTGAAAGCTTTTCTTAGATGTTTTGTGTTAGCCAGCCAACCATTTAATGTGTCAATAAAGTATATATTAATTAAAATCCTATATTTTGATACATTAAAACTTAATAATAATAGTGTTAGAAGATAATATAAGTATGTACCTGTCGAGCTCGTTTAGCTGCTAGCTTCTTATCTTTGTCCTCCTGCTTGAATCTCTGGATCCGGGGATCATTAGCATAAGCCAGATCTATTAAATTACGTATCCTAGCCATCTCCTCCTTCTTCAGCTTAGCCCTCGCAGCTTTGTTCTGTTTCTCTATCCATCTCCTCTCCTCTCGGTCTGCGCCCTTCTCTTTCTCTTCCTCGTCAAGGTATGAGAACTCACGCCAAGACTCAAACTCATACCAGAAAGCATAAAACCGCTCCACTTGTTCCCGGGTACTGTTCTCGTCACCTAACAAAGGCACATTTCTCTTTTCAGACCAGCGGGCATTAGACTCGAAGTGTTTCGTAAATGACTTGAAGAACCCATCCTTCTTGATATCGTTTTGTGTAGGGACATTGTCATCTACAGTGGGGTCTATTGAGTCATAGGACCTGCGCTTGACTGGTGTCCCTAGGATCTCGTAGGCCTTTGTGATGCATGTGAAGTAGTCGTCGTCACTGCGGATTTCCTCGCCCTGCGCCTTGCGCTTGTCGGGGTGATGCTTTAACACTTTCTGCCGGTACGCACGTTTTATTTCGTCATCGGTGGCTTTGTATCGCAAATTCTTCATACCTAGAACAGCATAGTGATCCTGCATCTTCCAATCCTTAGGGTCCAAACTCCGAAGGTATTCGACATCATCGTCGAATACGACTTCTTCGGCCTTTTCATTGGACTTGAGCGTTTCGAACAATGCATCGCCACCATGGCACTTCACATTATAATATCTAAGGAATGCGGCTCCAGCGCACTCCACTTTCCTCTTCACAAATGGGCTAGGGATCGCCACCACCCTACCATTTTCACTTGATTCTCCTTCCGTCATTTTAAATTCGTTTTAATTATAAAATATGGACCAAGCACTGACATAACCTATAAACAAGGTAAATACCTTGTATCTTAACTGGACTTTAATATTATGTTATGCAGGCCTTAAATTATCTAATTTACTATAAAAACTGTTTCTTTAAATTAATTCATTTACAATTATTACTTTAAATAACGTACATTTTACAAGGAAAACGCGCGATGAAACCAAAGACGTTATCGGACCTTACATCGCGGATCGGACCTTTCTGAATGAATATAGTGAATTTGAATGAAACTATTGAATTGAATGAATGAGGAACGAACCCGTAAAGAAAAATTACAAGGTCATCAATCATACAACATACAATATTTTATTTTTTAACTAGCTTTCACCCGTGGCTCCGCCCGCGTGGATTTCGGTTATATGCTTTCCTTCTTTCTCGGGATCACAGCTTACCCCATACCAAGTTATAACAAAGTCGGTTAAGTAGTTTAGCTGTGAAAGCGTAACAGACAGACAGACATAGTTACTTTTAGTTTTATAATATTAGTATGGAGGTTTTCTCATTATCATAATTTAATTTTCTTATTCCAAGAAACTACCAATTTTACAACAAAATAATATTTAGTCGATTGTTATAATCTTTCCTAACGTTCCAATGTAACATCTAACTGTAGTACGAGTTACGACGTACGTAAAAATATATCAGTAAAACACAAAATACAATAAATACAATTACTATAGCGATAGTGAGCGAGACCCTCTTCTTTTAAAATAATATAATTGAGTGAGAGTAATAAACATAAAAAACCCCACTACTTAGACTAATCCTCTGAAAACAGCGATAGAAATAAGCAATTTTGAATTAGTTTTTTTTTTTGTTTAAAAAAAAATCATTGTTTTAAGTTCATAAGCTAGCGATAAAACATGCGAGAGTGTTTTTAAGGAGAAAAGACAACCCACCTTAATTATTTATTCAAAACACCCATCTAAGGACGCTTGGGGTTCAGAAACGAATCTAACGACACCTTAACCGTCAAAATCCATATAATCGTTAAATTTTTTGGAATATGCGAGGTACTCAAGAAATTTGCAAACACTGAAATATAGAAGATACGCGCGAAAAACATAACCCTTCTTTGGCTTCGGCTAAATATGGACTGGTGGGTAATGTTCTGTTCTAGCACCGTAGCGCAGGCATTTTGAAGATTCCGGATTCGAAAACATCTACAAGTGTAAAATTGTAACTTAGGGGTGTGCCTAAACGTTGGCCCAAAACAGTCGATTACGCTAGGTTACACCGCTTATATATATTATTATGTTTTAGTTTAGAATTTTGGGCAGCAGACCCTGACTTAATTTATGGAACTGAATGAACGATTCAAATGTAGTGTAGGTAGTGTACATAATCTGTGAATTTATCGAATTTTATGATTTTATTTACACCACAGATTTACACCATTGATTTGTTTAAAACGGTCTGCTGCACCAGTTTTTGAACAACATTCTGACAAAACATAGAATCAATAAGTAAACTATAGAGTGCGCTTACAGAGTATAAGCTGTGAGCGATGATGATCAAGTAAAATCTTAAAATTAGTGTCAAAACAGAGCGCGCCATTTTTTTTATCTCAAAACCTAATATCGCACACCTTGATCTAAAGACAGCATACCATTAAATTCCTTATAGTTTATACGGTTATACCTAGCTGCAAAAATAGTTCCACTACTCAACGTTAGATGACGCCAGAAGCCCTTTTTGTTAAACGTGCAATCCGCGCTTCACACCAAAACAGGGATATCGCTAGTTGCAACAACTTGCAAGCAGAATAACATGCGGAACGCACGTACCCGTCGTAAGCAAATTATCTGCATTTAAAAAGTACTGATCAATACAGCAAGATCAAAATCTTATTTTAGGATCTTATAATGCAGTTTTAGGTAGGGAGTTTTTAAATGATATTATTTTGAAGTCCGTTTATTTTTTTATAATCATCCGAGATAATAAGTTGGTATATTATCCTGGAAAATAAACGCTTCCCTGGATTATCAAAATCGAGTTAAATAAAAAATACAACTAACTAAATAGATATACGTAAAATTGAAACGTGAAGAAAAAAAGTCCCTATGGCGACGGTTTTGTGAAGGGTAGGTACCTATCTGTAGCAGTGTTTTTTGTAGTTAATCAATATTTTTTTTTATTTCGACAAACACCAATTTGACCACGAGTTTAAGATGTTATCCCTTTGACACCACACACCGTCGCACATTGTAATTATTATATTACTAGCTGCCCCCCGCGACTTTGTTCGCGTGTTTTAGTTTCAACGGTTTTTCATTTTTGCAACATTTTTCATTTATGCTCCGCTCCTATTGGTCGTAGCGTGATGTTATATAGCCTATAGCCTTCCTCAATAAACGGACTATCCAATACAAAAAGAATTTTTCAATTCGAACCAGTAGTTCCTGAGATTAGCGCGTTCAAACAAACAAACAAACTCTTCAGCTTTATAATATTAAGTATAGATTAATCCCTGGCGGGTTGTTACCAAAATATCTAAATTACAAACCTATTACAGGAAACCAAGATCAAACCGTTTTAGAGATACGTGGCAATATTAAATTGCTTGCTCACACACAAACAAACAAACTACCCCTTATACTCTTATACTTTTACCTCGTATACTTACCGGCTCCGTTCAGTTGCGGGACTCGTGGGTAATAAAAAAGGGTTGTGAAGTTACATTAATTTGCATGGGGCTGAAGATCGGTACAGTGCCATTACAATACAATGCCAATACGAAATTGATATTAATTAGTTTAGCGGCCACGTGATCAGTTTTCTTGAATTAAAATACCTACTTAAGTACCTAACCTATGAAAGGAACTCGAAGAAACTTACTGTGTGTTGGTTGAGTGCCTGCTAAATTATAAGCATTTTTGCATTAGCATTGTAGTATAAGAATTGAAATAAATTAAAGACCCGTCAGGTCTTAAAAGACACCATTATGAACAAAATGTGAAAAGTTCGCACATTTTTGGCATTATTCAATCTTAAACAGTGTTATCAAAAAATACATTGAATAATCTACCAAAATATCGACTTTTATTTTATGATCCACCTTTTCTGAGATTTTACCATCTCAAACATCTTTGCTACAATGCTAATTTTTACATATTTTTTCACGATACTTAAAATCGTAAGAAATTAAAATAAAATTATCTTCAAAAAATGTTATGACTCTTTGATGTAAATCATCATTCTTGACATAATCGCAAATTTTCAGCTCTATGTGAACTTCTGAGTAATTGAGTAACTTTACAACATGTATATTTTGACTAGGAAATTTAATAATCTACTTAATATTCAAGAAGAAAGAATAGTATCGAAGGGTGCCAAGGTATTAATCTGTATTAATTTGAAAGCGGTGCTAGTTAAACCTGTAAATGATAAAAATCAAACAAAATGTACGTAATAATCACAGAACACCGGTAATAATAAACAAATCTTTATACCTACTTTTTCGTATACGTTGACGTAATTATCTATCTATGTAAATCAGATTATCGGAATTCCCTCGAGCACAACTTTCCTTCTTACCTTGTCTGCCGACCGACGCAAGATGCTCGCAAAACACGTTGAGGATATTTATTAATTTACTTACGTCAGTGCGTATATCTGTATGTAACTATAAACAGGGAGCGTTACGGTGACATTCATTCAGTATTATTCGGGAGCCGGCAAAGACGGACGCTTCTTAATTTCGAAACAAAAAATACTTACGACCACTTACAAAATGGAAAACAGTGTTTCATTTGATATGATTACCAAAAGAGTTTTAATAACAGGGTTTGCTCCTTTCGGTGGGATAGAAACAAACCCAAGTTGGGACGGCATTGAAGCCATGAACACGGAAGAAGTTGAAATGAAGTACAATATAGTATTGACAAAAGAGAAAATAGAAGTGCGATACAATCACGTCGATGAATCTGTGCCAAAGCTTTGGGAGGAATTACAACCCGATGTAAGTATGAGTTCATGTTCCTATTTTGTTACCAAAATTACTAGTGGCCTGTAGTCTGGTGATTCAATTTTTACCGGATTCTTATGCACAATGTTGCAAACTTGCAACCCACACTAGCACTTTTTTTAAAGTAAGTACATGCAACATGTGTTCTCAGATAAATACTTTTTAGAAGTAATTGACTAGTGGTGAAGGAAGACATTATAATAAATCTTGGATTTATTAATCTGAAATCGCAACAAACAATTACATTAATGTCATACCGTTTTCGTTAGAGATCGAAAAGCCCGGAAGTTTTGAAAAACTGCACAATTAACGTAGAAACTCTTTCCTGTTTCAGTTGACCATTCATGTTGGTGTGACAGATCAGACCGAATGCTTCCAACTGGAAACACAAGCTTGTAAAAATGGTTACGAGCTTGGTGATCTCGACGGCGTGTGTCCAGCGGACAACCAGTGCACTTCAGACGGACCGGAACAGATCACCACTGGCCTAGACGTCGATGTCTTGTGCAAGGAGTTCAACTTGGAACCGCCTGCAGAAGGCCTCCATGCTAACATGTCGTATTGTGCTGGCAAGTAAGTATCATACTTTTTATCTTTGCATCCATTTTAAACGTTACATTTGAAATTCAGAATAAATAAACCTATACGGTATGATCTAAATAATGATCATTTGAAATTATATCTCTATTCTTTTTTCCTTAAGATCCGGATCAATTAAAATCGGGGGTATGCCGTTGGTATAATCCAAAATCCAGATAATGGATTTTAAAGTCAAATCAACCAAAAGATATACGCTTTCTAAGCTAAACCTAGCAACGGATTTTAATAAAATTTTGAACGGTAACTCCGTTTTAACGCTAAGGAAGGATATATTCCGTGCATTTGCCGCGTTAACCGACATCCGCGCGGGCGGAACCACGGGCAAAAACACGTCTTATATATCAAAACCAGCTCGACCGATTTGGCTGTTTTCCAGAGATAAAATAACCCTAGTTATTTCCAAGCAATAAAATGCTGTTCCTCTACTACTAAAATTCTCGCTTGGGTATTCCCAACAGGTTGCTGATTAAAAAGTCAGTATTAACATCAATTATTAATTATTAACATCAATCTTGTTGCAGGTACCTCTGCGAATATTTGTACTACACCTCGTTATGCCGGGACCCGTCGAAGACATTGTTTGTTCACGTGCCTCTGGACAAGTACTCCCCTGAGCAAATAGCTATAGGACTGGAACGTATCTTGGAAATCTGTCTGAAGCAGTTGCAAAGTCGAGACCTGTACTATTAGATTTACAACACTCAAACTATATTTATGGATAATGTAAGGTAGCTGATAGCTAAAGTGTAAGATAAACTGAATTAAATGCTTTCTATTGAAAGTGATTGTGATTATTATTATAAGCACTCTAGTTGTTATTGTTTTTTTCGTAAGATATTTTAATAAAAAAAACCTCTTTTAAACTTAAGTTGTTTCGTTATTTATCTTGTTGTCGCCATTACACATCTCCTTTATCAATCACAATAAGTATCTAAGCTTGTAAGTAACCCGCTAAATGGATTATAAGGTACAGAGATAATTACCCAAGTCTGACTAATTGTCTTCTATCGGACCACACTATCGGCGAAGCCAAGTGAACTCTGTTTTTTAGAACTTCTGCAAATAAACGTGCAATAATATTTTATCTCAGAGCTATCGTCTCAGCTAAGGTCGGCCTTGATTTCGGGCAGCACCGAGGATAGAACCAATGTGACTTGTTCAAACTTGTATATATGGGAAGTTTCTTACCAGTGACAACCGGTGAAGGAAATCGTCGATACCTGGATTCCAAAAATTGGAATCTCAAATCGGCTACCTTAAAGTGAGCAAGCGTGGTGATCAAAGCTTCCTCGTTTATATGGGTAGGGGCCTTGCCTAGCATTAGGACATTTAAAGGTCGGTAACAATAATTATAAAAAATATTTTTCTTAGATGTTTCTTACCTTGTTATTTCAACTTCTTGAGTAAAGTTTGTCAAATAACCAGACAAAAAAAGAAATTGATAAATAAAACTCTCCGTGGGAGAAACCCGGACAACAAAAAAATAAATCATCAAATTGGCGCGAAAAGTTTTATGCATTGAGGATAACAGAAATGAATAAAACTCGTTATATATTTTTTTAACTATTTTAATATGTTGATTAGATATAAAGTAATTTACATAATTGTCGGCATTATTACAATCATATAGTAGGGACTGAAATGACAATAAATTAACGAATAGGTACCTGTACCTGGAATTATAACTTGTTTTCTTGCTTTTAAGTTGTTTTTTGCAATGATGTTTATTTCCAAGCCGGTTTTTTTGTCCAGCTACTTCCAGCCTTAGAATTCTAAGCCTCTAGTCTAGAGTAGGCAAGGCGAAGAAATTTTCCGCTGTCTGCCGTCTCTTACCCGCAAAAACCACCCTTTACCGGGGACAGACGGTAACGCATTTACAATTTACCGCGATTGACGCATAACGTATGAACGTCACAGTAAAAACCTGACGTGCTCGTACACAAAATAAAGACCATTAAAATAAGGCGACAATTTTACGCAAACTCATTTTTGTATTTTTCGTTTCAACCATAATGAGCTGGCCGTAGTAAAATGCAGACAGGATAACGTATTCCGATGGACATCTGCATGGAATCCATGTTATTGGAGTAATTACAAAATAGTTCTTCGGTAATGACAAAAATAGAAAAGAAATACTATTTACCTTAATGTATTTGATTACTCATGGTGGCCTAGTGGTTCAATGAACGGATTTGTGTGCACGAGGTTGCAGGTTCGAATCCATTACAGGCAAGTACCAATGTGACTTTTTCAAAGTTATAATTATGTACTTTCTTAATTATACTAAGACATTATTGACAAACGGTGAAGGATAACATCGTGAGGAAACCTGGATTCCGACAATTGGAATCTGAAATCGCCAACCCGCAATGAGCAAGCGTGGTGATCAATGCTCGTGCCTTCTCTATATGAGAAGAGGCCTGTGCCCAGCAGTGGGACATTTATAGGCTGCTATGATGATGATGATTTGATTACTACTGTATTATTTATTAATTGAAAAAGAACTGCGAAATAACATCAAAAAAATATACGCGAATACAGGTGACGCATTTACTATCCCTTTTTCGCAAAACGAACACTTGTACGCGGTAGCCCCAGATTAGTATGAAGAAAACAATCGTATTTATTTTGTTATAGCTTTCTCTGTCAAATTAGCAATATAAAAATGCTACTAACTAGTTCAATAATTATGAAAGAAATCAATCTGCCGTTTTAACAATTCCACATAGTTTGTAATATATGTACATTTTTTTAATAAAATAAAATAAATCTTGTCAAATACCCAAGTATAAGTAAGTTAGTACTTATATTGTTGAAGTAGGTAATACCACGGTAAAACCCGATTCCGATTATGCGCATATGGCATGATTGGCATGGCATTAGCATAACTAGATAGTATGTCTACGTAATACATTTACTAAATTAAATTATAGTTTCCTAACCTAACAACTGAAGGTGATTTGGAATGTCACAGCGTGCGAAATTCATTGAGTTTCGACATTTTGGCAGCGCTGTATAACATAACTACACGGCTGTATCGTTAGATGTTAGTAAAACTGTTTCTACATTAGTATCTACTTTTTAATTATCCAAGGTTATCTCGGTAAGAAGTCTTTTCGTCGTTCCACAAATCTATATGATTTCTGATATTAACACTAAATGAATTTTATTCCTTGTTTAAGTATGTACTAGAAATCACAGAAAAACACCATCATTTGCATTTATGTTTTATGTTCCTTCTGCCTAGCCTTGTCCTAAACAATGTGCTGGTTTTCTTTTAATCTAGTCTAGATTACTTAATTCTTACCAACACTTTGTTCAAAAATCTCCGAACTTTATTTTTGTAACATGTGTCAGCTTTGGCACCATTTTCATATCTAAAGCAGACGATTTTACTATTATGTACTAAGTACCTACACACGGTACCTACCTATAATAATACACAATTACACATGGCTGTAGCTGGCACACTGGCAATTACATACCAGTGGGTATCTCGCACATGCCAGCGTAGCCATACTATCACAGAGTACTTTTATATATATGGAACATACTATTTAGCTGCCTCTGTTTTCCAAATAATAGAGCGTTTCAACTTTTGACCGTTATTTGTATCAATTACCTAATCATCGCTTGAATTATCAACCGAGATAGTTAATAAGCTATTTAGTGACGAATGGATAGCGGCTCCGTATATGAGCGATTTAAAAGAAATAAAAAAAAACTTCTCAATTAATAACTATGTCCCTAATAAACAACTACCTGCGTAATATTTACCACAAATTACGTATTATTTCATTATTAATTGACCTAAAACAATATTTTCGTGCCTACCATGAGTCATAGATTACGTGTTTTGAGTTATATAAATTTAATTTAATATTTAATTATTTTTCCCGTCATGATTAATGAAAAGCAATAATTTATACTTCAATTAAGTAAATTAAGTTGAATTTATTATTAAATTAATAATATCACCATAGAGCTTATAAAAATACCAAATAAATAAACCTAAGTACGTTTGTTAATGGTTAGGTTAGTATAGTTCAATTCAAACTTATTAATGGCGGCTGTGAAGTGCGCTAAACGCTGCGCAGTACCTCGCCCCGCACCCCCGCTGGCGCATACGTTTCAAGTTTGGTACACTGCGCAGCGACTCGACTCGTGGTCACAGCACAGCCGCCTTTAAGTTTGCATCGTACTGTACCTATAGGTTTTATACAGGGGATGTCCCAGAAATTATGGACAATCGGTGGTCCAATGGTAGAAGATGCTTAGAGGTATCCGAATCATCCCCATGTATATATACATACATATGTTCTGCGATTTTTATTACCTTATAAAAAAAAAAAAAAGAAAAAATAATAAATAGAGTGCAACATAAAAGCTCCTCCTCTTTGGAAGTCTGTTATAAGTATAGGTTATTACTACAAATAAATTTTATGTCATTAAATATATGAACCTAAAGACAGTTTATCGATACAAAAAATAAAAATAAACCATTTGTAAAAACAATAAAGAGATAGGTAGATACATAGACATTGTGCGATAATGTAAACCTTGCTGCCAACCTAACGCAGTAAAAGTCATCTGACAGTCAAGCATCCACAGACTAAATGATCAAGGTCAATGCAATTATCTGACTGACTGATTGCTGTTATCACTATTAGTCTGTCTGTGTTCATAGAAGTGTACACAACACTTCAATTGTGGAATTTGTAGTTTGAACAGTTAATTATTGATTTGTGAAAAATGTCTAACCATTTAGATGACTTGTTTAAACCGATCGTCCTGATAACGGGATTTGGTCCATTTCTAAACCACCCTGTAAATGCAAGTTGGGAAGCTGTAAAAATAATGAACAAAGATGAAATTGAGAAGAAACATAATGTAGAGCTAGTTCAAATAGAAATGCCAGTGACATATGAAAACGTAGATGAATTTGTGCCGGCCCTTTGGCAAACACACACGCCGAAGGTACGTTTCAAATTAGTTTGTAAACTTCTGCTCCTTAAAATTAGTTGCACTAATTTACTACAATTATTGTACATAACGGAGGCGATCTGACAACCTAACGATCATGCAAATATGGTTGCATTAATTTCAGTTAAATAAACTATCTATGTAAAGCTTGAATACCTACCTACAACTGTAATGTGACCATCAATGTTTACTTAATAGAATTTTCTACATCTAGACTCAATTGAGGAATTATGAAGCTACCCATAGGTTTTCCAAACATCCATTAAAGAAAGTAACCACCCTATGTATTAAATGTGATTTATTTTTCATTTACTAGCACTTTGCTACTTTGCTTGGGCTAACCAAACATTAATGAATTATAATATCCATCCTCTTGAATTGCATGTCAAAAGATATAAGCGCACAAACCGCATTAAATACTATTTTTTACTACCTATATAAAGATGCACACACACAAGAACAAAGGAAACTTAATTATGAAGCAATAAAGCAGTTTATTTATATTTATGCACCTTTGTAAGAAAAGATAGGTACAAAGGTGCATAAATACAACAATAAACAAACAATTATTTTATCTACACAATTTAGATAAATCTTCAAATTGTATTAAAAGTTGAAGTATTTTATATTTTCAGCTCATGATCCATGTGGGAGTGTCAAGCAGAGGGCAGTGCTTGGAGATAGAATCCCAAGCCCACAGGAAGGGTTACTCCAGAACAGACTACTTTTTGAAATGTCCCGCTAACAACACTTGTACTGCAGAGGGAGCTAACAGGATACAAACAAAACTTGATGTGGAACGCATAAGTAAGGCATTCAACGGTGATAACCCACCTGAAGAGAAGTTTAGGACTGAAGTATCAAAAGATGCCGCCAGGTTAGATGATTCCACTTTTAATTAGTCATTGTGTTATTTGTATTGAGTCAACTCAGAGTTTGACCATGAGAACAGCATCTCAATATTCAATAGCACTGAAAAACTAAATAACTAGTTACATCTTCTTCAGTAGTATTTAGGACATCTCCCAGCAATAGCAGCAGAATCATCTTGAATCTTAATGTAGCCCTAATGATAATAATTTACTCATGTAAACCTTTGATATAGGTACAGATATAATATTGTAAAGGTTAATTCAATACAATAAGATTGATAACTTGATAAGATAGGAGTTGTTATTTGTTTAGATCAAGTCTGTGACTGATAAATGTTGCACAATAAACAAAGCTGCAATATCATTTCTCAACAATACATAAGATAATGGGATATTGTCATTTGCTCCTCTCAGAATAAATTGATCTATTATGAATGAGAACTTTTTAAAATCCTTGATCTATCTTCTTCTTGATCGGTTTTGACAGCTGACGCGATTAGGTGACTCCTTATAACTATATGATTAATTATTATGTGGTGCGATTCTGTACTAATACCTTTTTTTACTATTCTTTATTAATAATAGTTCTGAAAAAACCTATGTTCTACAAATATTAGCATTATTAAAACAAGTATGTTTTCTTATTAGGCATTTCATCAGTAATACCTAATAATGTACCACCCATAGCACAAGAGATATCACCAGTGGCTTGCGATGTTATTTGTCATTCCCCCCATGTATGAAAACTATTTACGTGCTTATTTCAGGTACCTGTGTGAGTATATCTACTACACATCGCTTAGTATAGACAACACGCGCACGCTGTTTGTGCACGTGCCCGTCATGGAGATCTACACCCCACAGGAGACCGCCAGAGGCCTGGAACGCATCCTAGACCTCTGCATGGAACAGATCAACGAAGTGGACGCAGACCTCCTCGCCAAGAAAATGAAAGAAGCCAAACTAGATGAGGATAAATGACAGTTATTTTGCAAAATATGGTTCATTTCTCTTTTATATACGACTTGTTATACCGGAAGTTTCGTCAATAATTGCGAATCGTATAGAAGTAATTTTTATAAAACCTCTTATTACAGTTAGACGCATGATTGCACGTGATATTTTACTTTTTAGAACTGATAGACTCACGAGAGAATCTGAACCCTACTAGGTGGGCAGTACCGGCAGATTCGTTTAAAGAAAAAGGCAAACGATTTGGATGTTTCCCAGTGTTCAGATTGATTTGACGTCTTATGCTATATTATGATTTCGTTGAATATTAAAATAAAAATCGCCTTATGAGGCGGTAGTGTAGCGCCAGGTTACGAAACATCTAAATAACACTTTGTTCGAGGGCGACGCGGGTTCATTTAATAATAATTTAAAGTTGTGAATATTTTGAAATAGGTACCTCCTAAATCATTAGGTATAGTGGATTTAAGATACAGGTTAATAAAAACCACTGCTTAGAAAAATATGTTGCCCTCTTTTTTAGAACAAAACCGAGCTGCGGACACTGCGGCATGGTTACTTTACATATTTTACTTTATTGCACTTTAAAGATATTCTATATCTAAATTCAGTTTCCATGCTCGTCTTAACAAAATTTTAAAGCTTACTGAAAACTGGCGAGAACTAGTAATCGTAAAAATATTAGCCCCCATTCAAATAATTTGAAATATGAATTTGAAGTCCAAAATGTTAACCAATTTCATAATATGAAATCGTTTTGGACGAAGATACCTTGCGGACCTGCACAAAAAAAGGCTTCTTAATTATAAAATTAATGCGAATAATAAAATGCATACTCTGTGCTAAAAGAGAACCGTTGTCGCGTAAACTAACAGTATGATAACAATTAAATCGTTCCATAAAACAATTATGAAGACAGCATCAGAAAACATTATGTTCTAACATAATTTTATAAATATCCAGACTGTTACACTCGTTGCAAGTGTTTATAACATAAGATAAGAAATACGCTGACTCGTACTTTTATCATAATATCCAACTTTTCAACGAAATCGTAATTAAAGACGTATGGGTCAGACTAGTCTGCCCACGAATCTAACCCCTGGGAAACGCGCTACCATTTCATTACAGTACATACGTCTACTAGATTCAATGGGTGTCACAAATATTTAATTAACATCCACAAAATAACACGCACTCTTGAAACCAACGGGATAGTGAAGGTGTGGTATTGCAGTTGTCCTATGCAGGGATCGAACCCGCTATATACCCCACAGATTCCCTCTATAAAGTAATTTTGACGTTAATAAATAAGTTCATATGATCGCGCGGTAGTCTGGCATCAACAATGGTTCAAGATCTTCCGCGCGGGTCGGAGCGCGTCGCAAATTCATGTAAACGTTAATCACCGTTTACTTTGATCTTGTTCCGCGCGGTCATATGAACTTGGCCTTACGAATACTTTTCACTGTTCGTGCTATGCAGGGCATCGGTTCTATAATTTCCAGTGAGCAATTTGAGCATAATGTGTATTTTTAACATGAAGTAGTAGGTAGGGATGTATTTACTGCGCATTTGTAGATTTTATAAAGGTATTATGCTATTGTTATTATATTACAAATATATTAATGTGTACTTAAATTGCACTTGCGCAACCACTCTGGTTTGTAGATGACTGGCTAGATAGCAAGCGAACAAAGCCCCCGTCATCTCCTTTGTGTTAATTGCCACAAGGAAAAATCCTTAACACCAACAACCAGTGGCATAGATGTCAAGTCCAGATTTCTAGTCGCTAAGAAACTAATATCGACGTATAGTTACAAAGCAGACGTATTAAACACGAGTGGAGTCAGGGTAGGTACTTATAAAATAATAAAGTGTAATTAGATATTGAACTTGTCATTTATTGGTCTAATCCTCTTCCTCGTCGTTGGTGGCACCGCCGCCCTGTCCCTTGCGGAGGTTCTTCCTCTTGACGCGGCCGGGCCTGCCGCCGCCGAAGGGCGACTTGAGCGAGAAGTCGATGTGCTTGCCGCTGTCCAGGCGCACGATGAATGAGGGGATGTTCACCACCTGCTTGCGCACGCTGGGGACAAATAAAAGATTAGCATCAAGTTTGTTTAGATATTTTGTATATATAGGTACTAACTTTTAGGGAAAGCTACCCTACATAAAGTTTATAGATCAGCAAACATCTTAATGATGTAATTTAAAGAACTATTTTGCTTGCATACTTTTTGTGTTGATTTGCATGAATAAAACAACAGAAGTTGCTACTATGCAATATGTTAACGGATTTTTTATACTTATCATTCCAATGTATGCTAAATAATTACACACTAATACTTTACCTTATGAAGCTCAAAAGAGCTTATAAACATTTCAAGACATTGGTCCCAACAAGTGGAACTCAAGTGGTCTTTTAGAATAAGTCTAGCCAGGCAGCTGCTGCCGCCGTTCGCGATTACCTGCATGTGATTCTGATTAAATATGCTGTATAGTAACAACACAAGTACAAAATCTAAATTTGATCAACATTCACAACAGAATTTTAATATTATTGAATTGCAAAGAGATTTGTTAGGTTAGATTTAAGAAAAGCATTCTGTACTGTCTTCTTACCGGATGTGTCTTTGCCTGATGAGGATTCGGGCATGATGGATGGACTTGGCAAGACCAGCCTTGAACACCTGAGTCTGGAGACGACGCTCCAAGAAGTCCTCAATCTTCAGACCAAGCACGTAATCAAGCTTCATTTGTTTCTCGTCCAACACACCAATTCTGACAAGACGACGAAGGAGGGCATTGCCTGAAGATAACAATTTCATAATTAGAATATGTAATGATACACTGCTGTTATATTAATATGTGGAAAATGTCAGTGTAAAGAGTAGTCAACATTTGTCTTCTGATAAGAGGTTGCCAGATATTTTTCATCATTTTAAAGAAGTATGAAGTTAAAAGAAATATTATTTTTTTAAAAACTTACTCTATATCTATTTCCTCTCATAATGGCACTATAAATACCTTGTCTTTATATTAAGGTTATCTGTTGTTTATCATAGCAAGCAAAGTCCTACCTTCAAACAGTCTTTTAGGGTCCTTCTCCTCGAGGGTGAGCAGCTCACGGGCAGCCTTACGGATGCGGGCGAGCGTGTACTTGACGCGCCACACCTCGCGCTTGTTGCGCAGACCATACTCGCCGATGATCTTCAACTCCTGGTCGAGACGCGCCTTCTCGAAGGGACGCCTGGGCGTGACATAGGTTTTAGAGAAAACCGACGGTACTCTGTTGTTCACCATGATGGCGAGCTAGAAAATTGATGAGAATATTGTATTAGGTTTGGCTTACGTATCTAAAGTTTAAATTTTGCCATTAAATTATTACATGTGGCGTACATATTACATGTAACGTACATTTTAACAGGGGTTTATTTGTACATTCGTTAAGTTATCAAAACAGTTATACCGTATGCTAAATGCCACCGTTAGCGCAGCGATTAGGTAGAGTGGTTGTCGCCACAAACCGTTGCAAGTACCAATACATCATTAAATGCACTTGGGAATCATTGCTCGGGGCGTTACTATAGCCTCCATGTCCATTCATAACGATTTGTATAGAGAATCGAAATGATCTACTAAAAGGCATTGACTTAAATATAGGTTATGTTTATTAAATCCACGTTCATCTCAATAAATATAACAAACTTGCCGATTAACAAATCACAAGAAGTAATAAGTAATTCCATTTGCCATATTTAAACACATATTTCACTAAAATTCACTTAAATAACAACAAAATCTCTATAATCACCTTGTTGCGTTAACACCGCTCGCCGAAAAAGAGACTTGTCAAAAAGTGCGAATAAACTTTACGGATTTCTCTGTTATTATTGCCAGTGTTAAAAAAAGAAGGAATTATAACTAAAGACTTAAAACTTACTAAAGTAATTCATTTTAGTAGGTAGTCGTAGAAATATTTTATTTTAAAAGCAAAATTTACACTTTATTGTTTAAAAGTAGTATTCATTATATAAATTTGATTAATAAGCTTTCCACTATTTTTTGTAGTTAGTGTTATCAAGTTTCTCACAAGCCGACCCTAACATATCATTATCTTGGGAAAAGGCTGGGAGAACCGTACGCCGCGCCGTACCGTATTGTTTGTAATGGTCGTTTTTGTATATAAATATAATTCATCATATATTTATCATATATATATAATATATCATTGATTGGGAAGGTCATCACCAAGCAACTCTATTTTTACATCATTATCTTAACTACTTTATCGGACTTTAACCATTAATTTGTTAGGTCACAAATAATTGATTTGCCAAAATCCGGATTATATATTACTTTTATTTTCATGGTAAGTTAAAACTTAATGGTTTTGTACTAAGTAACAGTATAAGCGTAAATTATACCTCGTACGCTCACACATAATGTATGTGGCGTGGGGAGTATTCTCGAAATTAATGAATAATTTTTAGGATATCATCAATTTCTTAATTTGACACGTAAATGGCAACATCGATATTGACAGCGGCTTTATGTCAAAGCAGTAAGGTTTATATTTGTGATTTATTGCGCTGCAAAACTTTAGATTCCCATCGTCCATAGGAAAATGTATTTTTTAAATAAATGACTGAAGAACTTAAGGTGAAATAAATTTATTTACACTGAACATAATTGATATATACAAATCTACATTTGTAAATGGCTTTTAAAACTTCTTGAACTTCATAAAGTTCTTGTACCTTTTAGGATTCAAGCCAAATGCTTTCAACCTCTCATCAGACAGATTGACTAGAGGATTAACTGGTTGTTTAACATTATTTTTACTTTTAAACTTATCATTTTGTTTGAAATTCTTCTTGAAGTCTTTGTTGCCTTTCTTCTTCTTCTTGCTTGGTTCTGCTGTGTTCGTTTCTGCTTTGCGTTTTAAGTTTTTATCCGTCTTTTTCGATACAGGGTCATTGTTCTCTGTCTTCAGACTACCTGTGTTGTGATCTTCTTTTGTAGGACTACTTTGAACAGAGTCATCATTTTTATTAATTTTACTTTGCTTGTTTTTCTTCTTCTTGCCTTCTTTGACAATTATATTATCTTCTGAGCTCACTTGAGTAGGTTTATCATCATCTAAGTTTTCAACAACAAAACCATCAACTTCATGTTTCTTTTTTTTCTTCTTCTGTTTAACTTCTCCGTTTACTTCTGCATTTATTTCTTCTTCAATCTGCTGATCTTTAACTTCATTATTCTTTTGTTTAGCTTTTTTCTTTTCTTTATGGGTTTTAGTAACACCGCCGTTTTCAGCTTGTTCTTCGACATCTTGTTGTTCTGTCTGTTCTTGTTTAGTCTCCTCTGTATTATTGTCTTTATTCTTCTGTTTGTTCTTTTTCTTTTTCTTCTTTTTCTTTTTGGTTTCTTCTATGGGAACTACTATCTCTGGTTCCCTGAAAGAGAAGAATAGTTTATATAAGTGGTATAACTTAATTTGTATCACATAATAAATAGATGATTTGGCTGTTATTATTACTGTTTTAGGTCAATAGCTAACTAACTGCACGCATAGTCGAGTGGTATATGTCACGACGTCAATTACAACTGCGCGCGACGTGCTGCGGGTTCGATCCCTGCATAGTTCAAACACTTATGCGTGCCGCAAATGACTATATCAAGTCTGGATGGTATGTGTATGGTACAAGGATTACATGCCCTAGTGTGGGACTAGTTTTAATAGAAGAAAAAAAACAGGCAAGTCTACAAGTTAACTAACTACTACTTTCGCTACCGACTGTCTCCTACTCTACTCAAAGCTATAGCAGCGTCACTCACTCCGGCAAGTCTTTGAACAGGCTGGGCAGTATTTTTTTCTTGAGACGCACGTCGGCCGCTTTCTGCGCGTAATTCTTGGCGTCTCCCTTCTCCACGTTATCCGGCCGGTGTTTCAGGATCTTCTTCAGAGGCACCCACTGGGTCAGCTCTTTGTCGTCTGCTAGAAGAATCTAGGGCAGATTTCAATATGAATTAACAAAAAAAACAGTATTATAAGTCAAATAATTTTACAAGTTCATCACAACTAATACTTCAAAAGCAAGCCCCAAAAAGTATTGTTTTATTTATGAAATCAAAGAAAATGAAAGCGCCTTTAAGACAATGACATAAGGTTGATTTTCGCAATTCGTGTAACTAATGAAATGTGATAACCAATAATGATTTACATAACTCCAAACAAATTTACGTAAACCATTCTTTTTTTATTTCATATTTTATATCACAAAATAAGACTAAATAATAACTCGCACGAAATACGATGGAAATTAATCACTAACCTCTTCAACAGTGAGTCCATAATCGTTCGGCACGACCTCCCGATACTTAAACCTTGTCGGCAGGTCCCCTCCAATGACATCTTCACAATCCATTTTATAATATTCCTCCATATACTGGTCATAAGTCTTCTTTGCCTCGGTAGGCACGAACTTAGGCTTCTCAGAGGATAACAGCTCCGCCAACTTGGACTTCTTCTTTCTGTTTCTACGCTTCTTGCCAAGAGTTTTCTTTAATTCTTCTAGAAGATTCGCTTGAGGTTTCTTTGGATCGTAGTCGGCGTCCATCTGTCGGAGAAATGTTTTTGTATTTTAGTGTTATTCAATTCAATTTTTTAAGGTAAGTATAGTTTCTTTTAAATGATGCATGTTATCGAAAATGTTGATGTTTCTTTTTACAGGATTTGCGACAAACTGGTAAGCAGTTAAACTGCTCGTAAGTGTACAGTAGTGCCTACGATACATTGGTTTCGTGGTCGCGTTGTCGGATTATAAAATTGGTTCTAGGCTTTTTCCTTCAAGGGTTTTAGGGACGATTCTAAATAACTAGTTTCGTGAACTCCGTATGCTCACATTGAAGTCATCATCTTCGCAGTGCGGGGCTTCCTCAGCCGCCGGCGGGTCCTCGTCTTGTTCCGGGGTATACTTCTCCCAGTTCTCTGTTATATCAAAAGTATACATGTATAAATGTAACCTTTTTGTTTAGTCCCTAACCAAAAACTTGAAATAGATTTATCAATATTATTTTATTGAAAATTATTTTACACATATCAATACTAAAATAAATGCGAAAGTAACTCTGTCTTTATGTATGTCTGTTATGCTTTCACGGCTAAATCTCTGAAAGGATTTTGATATAACTTGACGGGGGTAAGACTGGATCCTGAGAAATGACGTAGGCTAGTTTTTGCTGCAATATCTGACACCCACGTGGACAGAGCCGCCGGCAACAGCTAGTGTATATGAAATGCAAAACTATGCTTTTCTGCATGATCTTCCTAAAGGGCTATGAGTGCAAGTAGTAAAATAAAAAGGAGGCTGTATTAACCTGAATGTTTTTGTTGGAACTTAATTTGGTAGCACTAATTTATTCTTTGTCTAATTAAGTATTTACAAGTGAAAAATATACCGATAGGCTATTATAAGTTTAGTTCTTGTTTAACAGAATCAGTGTTTACTCCGCGCGTAAACACGTGCCCTTACCGATCTCCAGCTCATCATCCAGGTCTGGGAACACAGGTTTCTGGTCGTCCGCGTCGCCGTAGTACTGCTCGTCGAAGATCTCGCGCATGCGCTTGTCGTGCTCCTCCGGGTCGAACTCACTCTCTAGGTCTTCTTCCTGGATAATACAAGTTGAAATATGCAAGACTTGCTATTAATACAACTTTATGAGTAAGATCTTCTTCAATCTTTTTAACAAATGAATGCCCATTGCAGAACAAAGGCCTTTTACATCAGGCATTTGCTAAGCATCGTTTATCAACAACACACGTCGATCTGACTATAGAGATTGTGTAGTGTTAAATAACTTTTTAATTTCAGTTATGTATTTTTAACATTATATAACATATATATTTTTAACAATATTAATAATAATAGCTTTCGTTTTTTTGATACTTATTTCCATAATTTATCAGAGACCTAAATCAAATCTCCAGATGAAATATAAATTATATAATTGACTATCTTATAAACTGTTTGTAATTTTCTTTGTCAAAAAATCTAAAATCAATTAACTTTTATCAGATGGTTTGAGTACGCACCTTGAACGCCAGCTCGTCGTTCCCCGTGACCTCCTTGATCCTGGCGATCTTGTCCTGTATCTCCTTCAGCTTGAGAGCCTTCATCCTTGCGATCTCCTCCATCTTCCGCTGCTTCTCCTCCTCCTTCCGCGAGCGCACCTCGGCGCGCTTGCGGGACCGCCGGTCGTCTTTAGGACGGATATAGTTCATTGTGCGCGGGAAACGTTTCAGCTGTAAGTATTTTATTAATAGTTGTTACAAATACATACTGTGTATGTGTTGTATTGTGTATTCTTTTTTAATATTTCTAAAATAACGCATTCATAACTATGTCGCAGGGGATTACACAAACAATTGTCATTCAAAAGAACCTAGAAATCAATTAAATACTTTTTGATCATGTTTGTCCCATGAGGGGATCGAAACCACAGCAAGTTTCACAGTAACTGTTGGCGTTGTCACTCCATAGACTCCTGTGATATTAATTGATCTATACAGTCAAAACTCATAATAATACTTTAGTTTCATGTATGCAAGTTAGTAGTAGTTCATCTATTTACATATTCCTGATCCGGCTCTTCGAACCTAAAGTTGTATGCCCTCTCGAACTTGCCCTGCTCTTCCACGCGCTCTTCGTCCGCCTCCAACTCCTCGTCATCGCGGATCTTGTCCTCAGCCTCGCCTACGTCACCTTCTTCCAGGTAACTGTAATACAAGAAATAAATTATATCATCATGAAAGCTGCAGGTAAATTGGGGTAAGATGAACTGCTTTTAAAACGCCTAGAATTTCAAACTTGTTTAGCTATTTAAATTATTTCAGATACTTTTTTTAAAGACTAAAGAAAGTTGGGCAAGTATGGGAGCAGAATTTATAGGATTGCTTCTTCTTGTGTTTCAGTATGTGGAGGAGTTGGCGACTTAACTTTAAGATGTTCTTATATGTCTCTCACTACTTTACACCTTAAATGTGACAGAGACAGCAAGAGGTTTAGCGACTTAAAACTGATTGACATACAAGTATTCGGCCATTAGCCTTTTAAATAAGAATTACTATTTACTTTTAAGTTGACAGATGGCTGAACTTTATAGTGCTGTGAGTGTAGAAAGTTTTTTCGATTTCAGTACCGTTACTGACTTGTGTATTTAATAAGGTTGTAAATAATAATTATATAATCACCGTTTATTAAGTATGTAGTCCCTAAGAAAGGCTTCGCCCTCATTGAGCTTGGGGTCCGACCAAAGCGCCTTCAGCGGCGCCAGGTCTTTCTCCACCTCGTCATCTATGTGCTCGACCTCACCAATCAAATACTCTTTCACTTTTATTTCCTGTTGGTGAAAGATTATACAAGATATTGAGTATACTGTCTTGTAAAACTTGGCTACAAAAATAAATAATCAAAATATTGTAGTAGGAACAACTTATCTCAGTTGTGATCACACAACTAATAATAACATAATAAAGATTAAAGTTACATGTAATCCACACTTTTTTTTAAACATAATAAAAGTTCTTGATGCAGACTTTTGATCTGGTAGTGGGTAGCCTATTTCAGACCTTAGAATAACAACTATATCTTGGGATGACTCACACACAGCCATCTGATCCCAAACTAGGTAGTGCCTGTATTATGGCAACCAGAAACCTGGTAAACATACTTTTAACATATATTTCTAAATACATACATATTATAGATAAATTACACCACAGAACAAATTATGCTTATCACAAAAAGATTTGTCCTGGGTAGGAATCAAACCCACAACCTCTGGTGTAGCAGTCAGGGTCATTAACCACTAGACTAGACAGAATAATAATTTTATAGTATTACCAACAATAGTAATGTCTTTATATTTATAATTCTTAGATTATAATAGTGTTCAAAAAAGGATAAACACATCACATTATGAAAACAGTAAAATTTTGTGTAGTGAATGTGGGTTAATAATGACAACAAGATGTACCTTGGACTCAGAAGACTTCCTAGGCTGTTTGTCCTCACCAATCTCAGCCTTCTTCTCAATGCTGAAGATGTTTCCGTCGTCGTCTTCCTCATCATCACTGTCGGCGAATGTCACCTGCTTGGCTTTAGGCTTTTGTTCTAGAAGTAATAAAGAATAATGTGGGATGGTGTTCAATTGTAATTGAATAAATAGATGTGATCCACTGATCCTACTCAGTAGTGGGGAGAAAGGATTGATGGACTATAATAAGACTGAAAAATACAGATGTTATAGTTTTTTTAGCTCATATATATACCTCTCTCACAGACGCGCAGCATGGGTTTCGACCGGCTAGGAATACTACGAGTAATTTACTTAGCTACGTAGCAGAGGTAGTAACGATAGTCGACGGTGGGGGGCAAGTCGATTCTGCATACTTCGATTTTAAGAAAGCTTTTGATTTAGTCGATAATGAAGTGTTACTGAAAAAATTAGCAGGAATCGGCTTCACTCCGCATTTGCTTAGATTTTTTGCAAGTTATATGAGTGACAGGCAACAGTATGTTGACTATGCCGGATGTCAATCGAAGGCATATTATACGAGATCGGGTGTAAGTCAGGGAAGTAATTTGGGACCCCTAGAGTTTCTCTTAATGATAAATGACCTGCCAAGGGTAGTGAAGGACGCTAAGTGTTTACTTTTTGCCGATGACCTTAAACTTTTTCTTCCCGTGTCGAACACGTCTGACGGTGAAAGACTGCAGAAAGATATAGACAGGGTGCTAACGTGGAGCAAAAGTAACCACCTGCAGTTTAACACATGTAAATGTGTGACAATCAGTTTCTCGCGCGCACACATACCGGTCAGATATAATTACATGGTGGACGGGGTATCGATGGATAGGGTCACGGAAGTCAGGGACTTAGGAGTCCTTTTCACCACTGGGCTGACGTTTCGTAATCACATAATTAAGGTTTGCAAAAAAGCATATAGAAATCTAGGATTTGTGTTAAGATCGGTTAAAGGCTTCACAAATATTAAAGCTATTACGGCATTGTATAACGCTTTAGTAAGGAGCCAATTAGAGTGTAATGCAGTTATCTGGGCTCCACATGAAACTAAGTATAGTCTTATGTTGGAGCGAATACAAAATAAATTTATTAGATACAAATATATGAGGGAATATGGAGTATATCCATTTTATCCTTTGATGTATCCCACACTATTTATATTGGGTATGGTCGGGTATACTGAACTGAGGGTCAGGAGGCAACTCACACTCGTAACCTATATATTTAATATTATTAGAGGGAGGATACACAATGCGGATATATTGCGAAGGGTGGAGTTGGTCGTGCCTGACGGGTACGTGGGGCGTCGTTGTCGACCGCGGCTGATGGCGGTACCGCGCGCGCGAACTAACCTGCTGCGCGAGGCGCCGCTGACGAGCGCGCTTCGCACTCTGAACCTCATTGCTGACGACATTGACATATTCTGTTGCGCTTTGAGTGAATTTAATAGAATAGCTAGCTATAAAGTTTGTTATGGTGTAAACAGTGGAGCTACTACCTAAATGTTAAAAGTGCTACAATATCGTATTGGGTTTAGCCTGTAAGGATATTTGTATGTTTGAATAAATAAATAAATAAATAAATAAATAAATAAATAAATAAATCTTAAATAACCATATATATCGAAAGTCCGGTGAAGCAGTCAAAGCCTGCGCTTAGGCTAACTGCGTAAATAAAAAACCATATATATAAATATACAATAACATTGTTGAGATGATAATTGGTTAGCAATGGTTCTGCTTAGTCTTAACACTTAACAGTAAACAAGCAATAAAGACAAAAAAACAAAGAAATAATCGAGGTACACAGCTAATATAATTAATATTTGAAAATACCTGGCTCTTTCTTTTGACTTTCATCGAAGAACTTGAACTGTGGATCATAGATTCTCGGGTCCTTAGTCTTCAGCAGCGATAAGGTTTTAAGGAACTGAGCCTCCATCTCCTCGGTGATCTCTGGAGGCGCGTCACTCTCATCTTCACTGTCAGACAAAGGTTCACCATCAGAATTTAAAGGCTTCGATCCGTATTTCTGTTCCACTATAGAAACATATGCAAATATAAAAATTACATCATTTTTAATATAATTAAAACCACATTAAAACTAGATCAATTACTAAGAGTATATAGTTATAACATTAAAGATAAAGTTATATTGATAGTGATACTTACGTTTATGCAGTTCTTCCTTTTCTCGCCATTTATCGTATTTCTTCGCATAATCATTCTGAGTTTTAAGTGTTACTTCTTCATCCGAATCCTCATCGAATAGAGTTGGTTTAGGCATTGTTTTTATTCATAAGATGATTAATAATGATAAAATATAACCAAATTAAGTCGTCAGTCAACTCGCATGCATGCTTTCATGTGTTGTTGTGGATTTGTCATTTCATTTGTCATGTTAATGTCAAAATGTCAGTGAATCAATACCTCTTTTCACACATCTTTTTAGGGTCAATAGTGATAGCCGAATATTTTATTTAGGCTCTAAATATTTTATGTAGGCTCTTTCTTTAATTTTAGAGTGAAAAATGTATTAAAGAATACTTAGCATTGAGTTTATTTAAACGCATCATAGTGAGCAAAGCTATCGTAAGCTTTAACAAGAATGAAGCGACAGAATGAAAGATAATAGAATAATAATTTATAGCTTTATTAAGTTTATTGATATTTGTTTAATTTTTAATTGTTTTACTGATTTTTTTGGGTAGCAACATTTTTATAACCTTAAACCTATGTTGTCTTCTAATGTCAGTTTGTCTATCTGTAACCGGCATAGACGTTATCATCGCAAATATTTTGTTCAGAAAAATAACTCAACTTATCCACAATAAAGTGAATAAACATTAATTAAGTATATGTTTGTCATTCTAAAACTTAAATCATGACAACAAACCCAAGAAAAGGTACCGATCCGGTGCCGATGGAAGAAAGCGACCAGCTGACGATAAGGCCACTGTAAATATTATTTTAATTATTGTTGTTGTACACTGTGTAGTTTCTAAAGCTAATATCACTTAGTATGAGAATTTTAAAGGCAATTAGAATTGTAATCAGAGTTGAATCATCAAAACTTGTGAATATTATTGCGGAAATTGGTAACTACGCGTAATAAGCCTTTAAAAGCGTGTAAATTTAAATCTATTTTAAATAGCAATCCCGTTTAATTAAAAAAAATACGTCGATGCAACATAGGCTGTTCCTATTATTCTATAAATAACTGGACCTTGCTGAACTAAAGACTAAAATTAGGTTGAGCCTTTATTCAAAATAATATTGTTTTTCAGAGGTGCTGGTCAAGAAGTAGGCAGGTCCTGCATTATGCTGGAGTTCAAAGGGAAGAAGATTATGGTAAGTTACAGCATGTACTTGTGAAAGCTTTTAGCATTTCGTGTCTGCAGTCAGCCTTAGAAATAGGTTACAATATTATAACTGTTACTGCTTTTATGTGTACCAAAAGAGATGTTGTTTTCAAATAAAGATATTATAATATATTTATTAAAGTTTTGACCACCGGGTTAAAACTATTATATTATAGTTATGTTAAAGCCTTTCATACATAGTAACGAAAAAGTATTGGTCAAAAATATTTATAAAATTTTTACTATAACCAAATTATAAAAATCCTAGTTGAAAAACCCTTGAAAATATTTAATTAGACTTCTATCCTGAGTTATACCCCAACTGGAAAAACTTAATGTGTTCCTTGTATGTTATAAGTGTATAAGAGCTTTGTGTCCTACATTCCAGCTTCTGTAAAAGGAATGTGATAAATTATTTTTTTTTTATTTTAGTTGGACTGCGGCATACATCCTGGTCTATCGGGGATGGATGCTTTACCTTTTGTGGACCTGATTGAAGCTGATGAAGTGGATTTACTTCTTATATCACAGTTAGTACAACAATAAGTCTACATAATTGTATTACTTTAAAATAGAATAGAATTTATTTAAATAAATTTTAGGTTACAATACAAGGGCAATAAATATTGACTAGCACAGGACTGGAGAGGCCTATGCCCAGCAGTGGGATGTCAAAGGCTGTGGATGATGATGATAATGATGATAACAACACAACAGTCTTGGACATATTTATTTACTTTTTAAGAGCCCTTACTAAATTAACACTTAATAATAAGTATAATCCATAAGGCAAATCAAGTAAAGTTATCACACTAGAATCTATCATAATTTAAAAATTAACTAACTTATCAAATGACTAGTGTCTATTGAAAGTACACATAGAAAAAGTTCTGTACCTCCTGTGCTAGTCAAGACTGTGTTATGCCAAGGTAAAATTTTGCTCCAAGAATACCAATCATAGTATCATAGACTTAGGACACTTTTCTTACTATTCTGTCAATGAACAATAGTCAGCGTAAACATGTAGGATATGCAAAATAGGGAAGCTCACAACTTTAATGACATGCTCACTAAACAACTTTACTCATGCTTTATTATAGGAGGTTTGAATTGAAGCCTATTATGTACCCTATTTTTGACCATCAAATACTATATTTAGTAATTAAGTTGCTGTATTTTATTGATTTGTATTATATTAAAATATTATGCATTTCCCATTCAGTTTCCACCTGGACCACAGTGGCGCCCTTCCATGGTTCCTCACAAAGACCTCGTTCAAAGGCCGCGTTTTCATGACTCATGCTACCAAAGCCATCTACAGGTGGCTGGTCTCTGATTACATTAAAGTCAGGTAAATATATTTGTGATTAATACTATGTCATATGTCTGTCTGTGAGTCTTGTACATGTGCCCAAAGGACAGCTAATATTTCCCATGAAACTATTATTAAATGTTATAAAATTGGTACTGTTTATTTAAGTTAATAATACAGCAAAGTAACATAATCAATCTTTTCCAGCAACATATCCACAGAACAGATGCTATACACGGAATCAGATCTAGAAGGTTCTATGGACCGCATAGAGACCATCAACTTTCATGAAGAGAAGGACGTACGTGGGGTCCGTTTCTGGGCGTACAACGCTGGCCACGTGCTCGGAGCCGCCATGTTCATGATCGAGATAGCCGGCGTCAAGATATTGTATACTGGAGACTTCTCAAGGCAGGAGGATCGGCATCTAATGGCGGCTGAAATACCAACGGTGCACCCTGATGTATTGATAACGGTAAGATTTATAAGTACTAAAATCTTTTGTAATTATTGTATGTTGTATACAACATACAATAATTACAAAGTCTAGAGGCATCTTCTATTATAATAGAAGATGCCTCTAGACTAGTTTCAGGTCTTTTTTTCTTCTCATCATGAGTTTGTATCCTCAAACTATGTTTAGTATTTTTTGATAGAAGCATAATATGTAATTTTGTGTGTGACACAATGAAAGCAGCGCGGACCAGCGCGTGGAGGACCATTGCTTTTGATCTCGCAGTTTTACAATCTCTTTTGCACACAAATGTGCATGCATGCACTTCGTCCTTCTGTACTAATTTGGTTCAAGTTGTTTGCCGTGTTAATACATATTTCGACTTGGTGCCACACTACAGTAGCTTTGTGTATGTTGCTCAGGAGTCTACGTACGGCACGCACATCCACGAGAAGCGCGAAGAGCGCGAGAGCCGCTTCACGGGGCTGGTGAGCGAGATCGTGCAGCGCGGCGGACGCTGCCTCATCCCCGTGTTCGCGCTCGGCCGGGCGCAGGAGCTGCTGCTCATACTAGGTTCGTCTACCTACGGCACTCCTTTCAATTATTTAAGTTCAGAATATTTAAAAACGAAATAATGTTGACAACATCACATACATTCTTTTAAACCCAAAGTTAGTAGCTAAAGTACTAGTATTATGGAATCACACAATAAAGATACCACAAACGCCCTGACCCGAGAAAATGTTGAAAAGTTGTTTTTTACATTGCCCTGTCTGGGGATCGAACTCGGGATCTAAGAGCTAGCAAAACCTTGAAAACCGGTGTGTACACCATTCGACCACGGAGGTCGTTAACTTTTTGATTTGATGTGCGGATCAAACCAAAAAGTTAACGACCCAGGTTTTTTAATTTAACTAATAATTACAGGGTGCCTATTTTGGAATATCAAATAAAAACTGTGCAAGCAGTAAATTAGCTAAAATCTGAGCATCAATATTTATTGAAACCATTATCGAACAGACGAGTACTGGTCGCTGCACCCGGAGCTGCAGGACATCCCGATCTACTACGCGTCGTCGCTGGCCAAGAAGTGCATGGCCGTGTACCAGACCTACGTGAACGCTATGAACGACCGCATCCGCCGCCAGATCGCCATCAACAATCCCTTTGTCTTCAGGCATATCTCCAACTTAAAGGTAAATCTTAAATAAGACTTAGATTTTCAGAGACCATGATGATATGCAGAATATTTCTATCAACTTTGTTTACACATAGAAACACATGAAATATAAAGATACAACAATTATAAAAGAAAACATGTAATAATTGTACTGATACAAAATTCTTAGAGATATCAATCACATTACAGACACAAATTTAAATGTACTCGATATTACAGTGTTTAATAATATTATTCAATAGCATTACTCTCCCCAATTTCGAACACATCGATTTCTGGCTTTACTTTATCGTATAAATGTGGGAACGCACCATTAGCGTTGTACTTCTTCCTCACTTGCTCATACAATGACAGATCGAACATCACTTCAAACTCCTCCCGAGTCATAAATATATCTGCATACAAGAACGAGTAACCGCCCACTTCTCTCGTGAACTCCTCCATCTTCCTCATAGCAACAACAGGGTTATAAGGCTTCTTTTCTTTAACCTTCCCCGGTACGCCGTAAACACCTAAATCGTTATACATAGCGTAGTTAGTACCAGGGACGAGATATTTTGCATCAGGTCTCTTAAGCTGACCCGACGATGGACCGTGATCAATGATTTTGCAAGGATAGACCAGCAATGGAAATTTCTCGAAGAGTACGCTTGCTAACTCAATCTGTCGCTCCAACTCTTGGAGTGGTAATACGATGTCTTGGAAAACTTGTTTGGTGAAGGTGTACGCTCTTACTCCGGGCGTCGTGGTGAACTTTAGGAAAGCAGGTTTTGGTGGAAGCAGCCACCCAAACAGATATCTGAAGAGAGTATTGTTTCCAAATGACAGCATGTCTTCCACAACCCAGAATATAGCTCTGTTGTGCCGTAACAAGTAGTCTCTTAAAGGAATCAATTCCTCAGATTCTCCGTTTTCCAAAAACGTCTCCACATGCTTATAGAACCAAGGCTTATACCACTTAGAACAGCTGTTGACAGGAACTTTCGGGTCGTAGTCCGCATAATCACCAACCATGATGACAGCCTCGTCTTTACTGAATATCGTACCTTCGATATAATCAGGGAATACCTTAGGTCTCGCTTCGTTAGCCCCGGAAAGTTCTCGAAGCATGTCGCAGTACTTCTTCTGTCCTCTAACTGGTATATATTTGATTTTGATGTAGGGTTTTATTTTGACGATCTTGAGGGTTAGTGCAACGAGGAAGCCTAGGCTTCCGTGGCACCAGGGTAGAGCTTTGTACAGATCTGAGTGTTCGTTGTCAGCTGTGGCGGTGACCAGGGAGCCGTCGCCGAGGACTACCTCGTAGCTAGTGATTGTTTCGTGGAAAAGACCAGCTTTGTGTGAGTGCGTTGACATTCCAGTGCCGAAGGCGAGACCTAAAACACAGATTATACGAATTAAGTGAGCTGAAGTTGCATTTTGTGTTTCAGTTAGACAATTATTTTTATTTGGGGATTTATAAGTGTGATCAATGCTTTTATTTTATTCATTGTCTAAATGTTACATAAGTTTCTAAACGTTAATCGTAATTATATGGCTACAAGAAAGAAACTATTCACAATATCTTAACAAATATAGTATTTTGAACAAGAAGCCTACCTCCCATAGTAGCATCAACCAGCTCAATATTGACCGCTAACGAGTACCCCTTCGGGATCAGATACGCAGTGATATCCCCTATAGTGACCATGGGCTCCACCCTGACCGTCATGGACTGCTCATCCAGCTCCAGAATATCATACAGAGGTATAGGGACCTGGTGGTGGAGGTGCTTTTGGAAGAACGTCGTGGATAAAGACAGCCAGTTCGGACGGGAAGTGCAGAGCAGGCGGCGGTCTGTTGATGGCAATTTGTTCCATTGTTGCAACTAGAATAGAAATTAAAGTTGAGATCAAATCATGAAATGGGATTTCAACGATTCTTAATTGTGCCATTCCTAGTTATCAGAATATACCGCTTCCTAACGGTTATAAACATATTTAATCCACGATATGACGATGATAATGACTGTTGATTAGTTTTTTGAATATTTGCTGTAGTGATTTAGCAACAACAAATCGTAGAACGTTCAAAGAAATAATAATTCACTTTAAAAACTCGTAAAAATTTAGTCCATTCAAAAGACGTTAAATCCTATCAGTGACATGTAAAAATGACTCGAGCAATGTTGCCTTTTATAATAAAAAACTGTTTTCGGCTTCTTGTTTGTTTTATAACTATTTTCTACTATTTATTTTTATACTAATTACACTCATACTTAAAACCAAAGTTATCGCAAACCCAACAACGATATCTTCATACCTGGCTCTGTATCGTCTTCACCGCACTCTCATGTCGCTGCGGGTCGCTGGTCAGCCAGCGCACGTAGGCGCGCGCCCTCAACAGTACGCTGAACAGGAAGCTCGCTGGCAAACAAAAGAAGGCCACCACGAACTCCCGATGGTCTTCTAGCCATTGGATGAGCCGGGATTTAAAGGATTCGGGGAGCATATCTGAAATAAATTTATGATTTAGCTGCAACTTGTTGTAGCTGCAAAACAGGTGTAAAGAGACGCTAAAAATAAGCATTTAAATAAAGATATTATGAGATCTAATATGATTAAAATACATATAAAGGTGGGACTGCTCTTCGGAAGGGGTCGGACAAATAAACCTTTGTTCTGAATATATATTTACTACATTTTGGTACCAAACATTATTTGTCCTTCTAATATTATAATTGTTGGCAAATAGAAATAAAGCCCATGGCTTTTTTAGTGTCTGTTGGTATACTTCAATACAGTTCTGCTTATAACTCTCAGTTAACTAAATCTATCTGATGCAAAAAATACCGGTAAAATTGTAAAAAAAAAATACTTTTTTAATAATACAACTTTGACCAGTAAGTAATCTCTAATTCAAACACTCATTCCTTTAAAAACACATCCATTTCAAATTAACATTAAACCAATATTTATCAAACATTATTTTCCTACAAGACTAATTAAAAACTTACTTTATTCCGTAAATATATTTAACGATGACAGCTACACATCGCCGGCCGCACAGCTAGCAACAACACTACAGATTAAAAATGAATTCTCACCGTTCCGATTTCTTGTGTATTATCACCATAAGCTTACCTTATCAGAAAAACTAATCTTACAAATGTGTTGATTAATTAATTACACCAGATTTATATTGCATAGTAAAAAAAAATATTACTATTGATTCCTTGTAATAAAAAAGTGTTAGCTACATTGACAAATTTTGGATGTTAATATGGAGGAAAATTATGTAGTAAACTACTGTATTTTTCACAAAATTCTATCTCAAGGTGAAAATATTGCTCTTTCAGATATAGGTCATTACTATTCCCCTCTTGACTGCAAATGAGGGTACATGTGTGAATATATTTGATAATACATGTGTGAATATACTCATGTAGCTGGCCGCGGATCTTAGCAACGTCATAAATAGGCGCGACCTTGTACCCCAATATCAACGTGATTTCGTTGCTACAGATAGATAGTTAACACCGCTACTGTATTTAACAAGCCGAATTTATACTGTATTTCTGCACCCATAAGATTATAATTGTTTTGTTTTTGGAAAAAGAATTTTAAATTACTAAATAATGCATAACGCAGGTGTCTTGATTGTAAAATCCGAGATAAAATAATGTCGTCTAGTCTGGTTTCCTTAATACGGTTCAAGATAAAATGATATAGGTATTTAATTATGTACGCCAAACATGCAATATTCATTCATATTAATTGGAATCCTAATCGCAATTACCCGACTTATTCATCTCCATAGATTGAAAGGTTAGGTAGATATCTGTTCTTTTACATTAAGACAAACATACATTTATATATAGGAATCGGGATTTTTTTTTTAATAAAATGTTATTGACCTGAGATATATTTTTGACAATACCAAGAAAGTTTCACTTCAAACCAGCCATTACTGTTTAATTCATGTTATTATTTACTAATATTTTATTTATTTATACTTCTAAAGCGACATGTGTTCTATTGGGCGGCTAAAGTGGATTTACGACGTAGAGTATTCCACCAAACCATGAACCAAAGAGTATTTATTCCAGGCATATTTTTTCTGCAAACTTTAGTCTATGTATTTAGGGTGTACTACCCTAAATTTGTGGATCACCACCTTATCGAATGTTCCAGGGTATAGACCACTTCGAGGACATAGGCCCGTGCGTAATCATGGCGTCTCCCGGCATGATGCAGTCGGGGCTCTCCAGGGAACTGTTCGAGTCCTGGTGTACCGACCCCAAGAATGGAGTCATTATTGCTGGTAAGTTGCGAGTAGTATACCATCTTCTATAGATAAGAGAAATATGTATATGCTTTGATATAAAAATATTAAAGGTTTATAAGTACTTGTTTAATTTACGTTGTAAATTAGGAAATTGAAAAGTAAGTAATTTATTTTTGTCGTCTTTCCTTCTCAACGAAACGAGCTTCCTCGCTCTCTATTTATTTTTCTTTTTAACCGATTGCAAAAGGAGGAGGTTCTTAATTCGACTGATTTTTTTTTGTATGTTTGTTACGCAAGACTTTCGACAATTGCGGATCGATATCAAAAAATATTTTTGCGATATGATATATGTATGACTAATTATGTTAAAGAGTTTTCACGTTAAATCGGTACTAGAGCATTGACTAACAAATAAATCTTTCACTACTCAGGTTACTGCGTCGAAGGCACGCTAGCTAAGACGATCCTCTCGGAGCCCGAGGAGATCACGTCGATGTCGGGCCAGAAGCTGCCGCTCAAGATGTCGGTGGACTACATCTCGTTCTCAGCTCACACGGATTACCAGCAAACTTCAGAGTTCATCAATATATTGAAGCCGCCGCATGTGGTATGTGCTACTACACTCTATAATGGATAAACCGTTAATTGTCCATTACTACTTTTTCAGTGGGTGGTTTTAATGGCAGATGGAGAAGGCGACTTCCATTTTAAAAAGACAAACGGAAAATCATTAGTGAAAATTTTATTCTAGAAATAAATTATTCCTAATGTTACTGGATAACACAAGAGGAACATTTAAAGAACGCGACATTTCGACATTCAGTATTTAATTCTTACAATAAATATGTATTTAAAATAGACTCTGAAATTTTATATAATTTTAGGTTGCAGTTTGGCCACTGTAAATAAAGTTTTAACCTTTTGTAGCTAGATTGATAAAAATTGCAGGCGATGATTTCCTAATCAGCCCTTGTATAACCATAATGATTCAATAAGGGTACGGAATCCTTTATAAAACGGTAGCAAGTTCTGTGAGATTTACGAAACAGTGTGTAATAAGGTCTCTTCGTAGGTGCTCGTCCACGGCGAGCAGAACGAGATGTCTCGCCTGAAGGCGGCGTTGCAGCGCGAGCACCGCGGCCGCCTGCAGATACACACGCCGCGGAACACGCAGCAGCTCGCGCTCACCTTCCGCGGCGACAAGACTGCCAAGGTACGGGACCCTTCGACATGATTGGTAGGCTGGGCACCGACGAGCGTGAATGCAACCATTCTCCAAACTATAAGCAACCAATTTAAATACGTATTGAGATATAAAATATGGGTAAATTGTGGATTTTCGATTATCAACTTTTCGCGGCAGCAGTGGTAAAAAATACCCTTAAAATTTGAACTGTTCGTTAAAAATTAAATGTAAAATCTTAGGTGGGTTACTGATTATTTTTATTGATGTGAAAACTATATCAGTAGAATATAATGTATAAATTACTAATTAAGTAGTTTTTTTTATGAGAAGTAATCAATAGCAAAACGTTTTTCTAACAGGTGATGGGCACTCTAGCGATGGAAAAACCAGAGGCCGGCAAGCAGCTGCAGGGCATTCTAGTCAAGAGAAACTTCAACTACCATATATTGGCGCCGTCTGATCTTAACAGTGAGCTATTTATAATTTCAGAACATTTTCTTGTTAATCAAACATTGTTTTACTGAATCAACCGTCCAATCTGAACTTGTTTCGTAATCTTTTAGTAGAGTATACTTTTACGTATTTGCGGGAAGCAGGATGGCGCATGCAATCTAAACGACGGCTAGATGCATACTGTTTAGTATTGGATGCACTCGTAGCACGCGCCATCTCCCCCTAGTATTGTACCCAAACCACGACAAGGGCTGATACAACCCACTGGCTATCCTTTACACCATATCAGTTGGTACTTATTACTATTTACGCGTATACGCATAAAAAAATTAAAAACCCTATTGTTGTGCGCAAACAATGTCATCTTATTTTTATCCATAAACGTCGCCACCACGATCACACGCGCCGCCCTCCGTGTGACGTTGTCGCTTTGCAACAACAAGAAAGTGAAATTGAACATATAATATTAAGATAAATAAAATAAATGATATCTTATCTAAGATATAATATTAAAACCTTATTTTATTTCAAAAAAATTAAGCACGGTTAAAAAAAGCCCCGACAGACTTAAGGCACTTGTTGCTAACTAGCATAAAAAAAAGTTAAAATGGGATCTTAACAAAAAAAAATACATGTGACAACCCTAGCAGTGATTGGTGGCAATAAGCAGCCTTTTAACAGTGTTCTATGTTTTAGAATACACGGAGCTAAGCCAGTCGGAGGTGAGCCAGCGGCAGTCGATCCACTACAGCGGCTCGGTGGGTCTGCTGCGGCACGTGGTCATGCAGCTGGCCGGCAGCATCGACTTCCTCAGCGAGACGCGCTGGCGGGTCTACAACTGTGTGGACCTCACGGTGGAGAACAACATGATCACTCTGGAGGTCAGTAGTAAAAAGCCCGCAACGGCTGCACAGGCTGTTATTGTTTTAAAATTAAAAATGAATGTGTACTTAAGTATCACCGCAAATCTCATAGTTTGGAATGTTTTGTGGTACCTTTTCTGCTTGTGGCTGATCCTCGTGCTGTTTCCAGTGGGCAGCCCAGCCCGTGTCGGACATGTACGCGGACGCGCTGGTGGCGGCCATCCTGGCGGCCTCCGCGCTCCCCGCGCCGCGGCATCTGCCTCTCGCACCCAAGCTCGACCGCATGCACTTCAAGGTCCGTACATATACATAGGCATTGACACCGGCTCAGAAACTGACGTAGTAAGTCGTTGTCATTGACACCGGCGTATACACTTTGTAGTCATTGACGCCGGCGTAGACATTGACACTGACGTATACATCGACTACGGCGTAGACACTGTTGTAGCCGTTGAAACCGGCGTAGACACTGTTATAGACAATGTCATGGTCGTAGACATTAACACCGACACTGACGTATACATCGACTTCGGCGTAGACAATGTCGAAGTCAGTAACACCGACGTAGACACTGACATGGTCATTGACACCGGCTTAGACATTAGACTGAAATTGACTCCCACACTGACGTACACATTGATACCGATACTGACGTAGACGTTTACACCGACAGTGTCGTAGTCATTAATACAATACATAGAAATTGACGTTGACATAATAAAAATATTAGTATAAATGCCCAGAGACCTAACAACTAGTGTGTTTCCAGGAGTGCGTGATCGAGATGCTGCAGGAGATGTTCGGTGAGGACTCCGTGCCCAAAATGTTCAAGGGCGACAAGCTGCACGTCACCGTTGACAACAAGCGAGCCGACATCGACCTGCTTAGTATGGTGAGTGGGAGGAACTGGTGGGGATCTCAGTTGGCTATTCGTGCAGTCAAAACTAAAAGCAAAACCCTTGTATCCAGGAGGTAAAGTGCCCGGACGACGAGAGCCTGGAGCGCGTGGTGCAGTCGGCCGTGAGCAAGCTGTACGCCGCGCTGGCGCCCGTCAAGCCGCCGCCGCCGCCCTGCTCCTGACCGCAGTCTCTGTGCACCAGCTTCTGGCTCGGGACAGGGGGCGCTTAGGTGTTTACCTGGATATTAATGTAATACTACCCTCTTGGAAATCTTTAGATAACCTTAATTATGCTGTATATGTTATATAACGTACGTTTTATTTTTCTTATAATACATATTCTATTCTAATATTAAACAAACTTCTCCAAATTGATAAAAGCTGATATTCATATACACATAATTTTTTCATTAGCTCTTTGAAGGTCAACAATACCTTTTTACTACGTCCTAGACTTCTTCTTGAAAGGACTGGCGATGTCTGTTGCATTAATAGTAATCAGATTCTCCTTCTCGTCTTTCTATTGGTACCACCTTTTCAATGTGGGTATTACTTCATTTACATTCAGTTAAATACACGTAGTATATCAGACAACAGTATTTGTTAATTTTAAGTTGAAAATAAAGTACATGTTGGACGATTATGATGATTTTTACTGGACAGACAACTAGGCTGGCTGATCGTCTGTCGATTTTGTGATAAGACTTGGTAGGTTAGGAGAATCGTGGTGTGAATGCTAGTGCGATGTATGTATGGCGATGATTTATGTATACCACATGTAAAATAAAGATTTTATTTTTAAATACCTGTTTTTTATTTAACCTTTCTTTCCCATGGCTCATTTGCCATAACTTTAAACTAAGACTGAAAACAAAAAAAAACATGTTTGTAACTTTGAAAATGACGGACATCCCATATTAGGTTTAGGCTGTGTGATCCGTCAGTCAGATATTCAAAATCTTATTGCGCGGAAGTTGCTGAGCTGAGTCCAAGGAATTGGCAAAATAGTATTTTTAAGCGCCCGGGTATAGGTCTCACGTTTTAAACTCTCCACATCACCCTTATTTCAATGTACGAGGGTCCTCTTTCGCAATTCATTGAAATTTTACCTGGCGTTCCAACAATTGCTGAGAACCAAGATTCAGCAACAACTTTTCGTTGCGAGACATTGTGGCTTTCATTAGTAACTTCAGAAAGACGTGGGGGGATTGGCTACACCCTTATATGACTCCTCAGGTTAGCGTCGACACGGCTAACGATTATTGCTGTCTGATACTTTGGAGGTATTACCATAAGTATTACTTTGTACCTTCGACAGCATAGTTCTGGGTTTACTTACTTGTTTTATAAAGGTAAGCGTTAATTTAGAAACCTTTAGGTATCTCGTACGTTAACATTTGTTAGATAAATAAAGTAGTCAGCATAAATTACGAGGTATATTAATTATGTTCTTTTTAGGAGTATTATTGTCTTGATCATATCTTTGTTTAACTTGTATCTCAAAACAATGCAAATGGGGTAGAGTAGCACAGAAGGTGCAAAAATTTTAATGTATATTAATTTAAAGTGCAGTAAATTGGCTTGAGAACGATGTACATCAGCTACTTCAGCATTCTGTTGCAAAAAACGTAAAAAAAACAGAAGTTTTTTATATTATTTTATTAAATAACCCGTTTACTTAGTCAAAATATAAAGTCAATTATTTTGTAACTAGTATTTTTACGTAAGGAATTTCAATTTTACACACAATTACAAACAATTTTATTTTGAAATAAATCCAATGTGCGACGAGGTGCAAAAAATACGCCCCAAATAATCTATACATTATAATACATAATCTATTTAAACAATAGGAAATGATCTTCCTTAATCATATCAGCTGCTTTTTCTCCAATCATAACCGTTGCAGCATTAGTATTGGCTCCAGTTATCTTTGGCATGACACTTGCGTCCGCTACTCTTAGACGCTGTACCCCAAAGACGTTTAGTCGAGAATCCACTACGGTCCCCATAGGACAAGACCCCGAAAAATGGTATCCTTGCCCCATCATACAAAGGGCATAACATTTCCAAAACTCGTCGGAACCATCATTTTCCCCACAACCACAAAATTTCGGAACAATCATTTCTGCATTTACACTTCTAAAAAATGACGATTGTTGAATTTGGACGAAATCATTTAAATATTTCACGTGATTCACTAAATCTGTGCCATTGGAATAATAGCCAGTGTATATTAAAGGATATTCTTTAGGGTCTTTACTTCTAAGCAAAATGTTCCCTCTAGATTCCGGGTATAGTAGATTTACGAAGCTGAAAAAAGCTTTTTTTCCGACAATTCCGTCGTATAACTGTTGGCAAATCTCATCATAGTAACGATTATGAAAGAAACAAAATTGTAGTATGGGTGTTGGGTCGTTCACTATATAATTTAAAGTCTGATAGTCAGGGTAACCTTGACTTTCATTTAATGTGGTATATCCCACAAGGAGTGGAAATGGAAAGTCGCCTGGATTTACAGGCTTTGGAGGGTCTGTTGGTCCCATTGCATGAGTCAGAATAACAGTAATATGGTCCTGCAGAGTTTGACCTACAGGCAGATCGGAAATTACTTTGATATTTTTACTTTTTAAATGCTGTTTTGGACCTATACCCGACAACATTAGCAGTTGCGGAGTATTAATGGCTCCACCTGAGACTACAAGTTCTTTATTTGATTTATACTGTACAATGGTACCATCTTCTAAAATGGCTTCAACACCAATCGCATTCTTCCTCGTATCAAAAAGAATTTTGGAAACGAGTGTATTTTTTAACACGAGTAAATTTGGTCGATGTTTAATAGGGCTCAGAAATGAGTAAGCTGTACTTTGTCTGACATTATCTTTTATGTTGAACATGGATTCAGTGTACCCAAGCGGAGTGGCACCATTTGTATCCAACACAATATTATCACCTTTTTCTGCAAACACTTCAAAGTAATTAACAGCTTCGTTATTATAATATCTCTTCACACCCAAATATCCATCGGTACCGTGATAGAATCTATCTGGAGTACCAAGTAGAATAGGATCAACGTAGTCTTCACTTTTCTTAAAATATGATAATACGTTATCCCATTTCCATGTATCGTCACCGGTTATTTTTGCCCAATTGTCAAAGTCGTGGTAATTTCCTCTAGTGTACGGTAAAAAGTTGATAGAACTGCTGCCTCCAAGCATTTTACCTCTTGTGATTTCAGCTCTTCTGTTTTTATGGTACTGATAACTATAACCATCATTTTCTGATACATAATTCCAGTCTACTGAAGTGTTTTTCATATATAAAAATAGTGCTGGAACCTGCAAAATAAAATTTATAGTGTAGATAAAGCTAGACCATTATTTTATGTGCTAAGTAATAAGGTACGAGAAGTGAGATGAATTTACAGTACACCAAGTATTCGAAAATAGTGTCAAGGATTATCAAACGTTTTTATGGAAAACGACTTTCTTCTACTGAGACAAAGTGCTAGTGTTGATTCTCTTGAGGCAATAAGGGATCGAACTACATTTTTTATTCACTCGTCAAATAAATTAAAAAAATATTTGACCCGTATTTTTTCCTTTTTTCTTTAAACAAAGTATGAGGAAGATTGATATTTCCATTCACTGTGAATGGAAATGTCGCGTTGCGTCACATGTGGCTACAATTTTTACCCACAAGTGACGTCACAATTAACTTTGTAATTTTTCAGTGATTTGTTAAAAGAAAAAATACTTTTACGGCGGGCGAGCATTCTCAGGTTACGCTTTCTATCTCTTTGATGTTTATTTGATTTATATTGTCTTAAGTTTCTGTAATAGATTAATCAAGAAGTTTCTGTATCTAGTATGAATAACATATTGTGTATGGTTGTTGGGATTGGCTCTGCTAGCAATATAGAGTTTGTCTCGACCTGACTAGACCAGGTGTAACCCAAGGTTTTATTGTTGCCATTCTGCGACTTACTTGAGAAAGTGGATAACAACACTGTATTGCAGTGTTTACGCAAAGAGAATCAGATACAGAGTCTTATTTTGTAACGCGAAGAGATTTACAGGCAAAACTACAGACTGCTAGATCATGATCCCAATAGAAATATTGCATTCAAGACCAAGCGCTTTTGTCTTAGTTTTTATAAAAATATGTTCTATAGGTACATGTGCTAGATCTGTTTCGGGTAGAAATATTTTCTGGATTATTTTATTATCTATCAAGCGTTTTATGAATGTTACTTACGACTGACTCTAATGGAGGGTCCCCGCCAGCTTCTATCAACAATACTGTTATATCATCAATCTCTGTAAGTCTGTTAGCTATAACACTACCTGCTGATCCCGCACCGACTACTATAAAGTCAAAACACGCGCCATCTGGAGGAAAAATAAATAAAACAAATTGGAGAACCTATTGACATGTTTATTCGTGAGCTGATGCGAAGGCGACGTCGCGATACGAGTTTATTTACCTGCAGCAAAATCTTTTCTTAAGGACTTGTCTATAAATTGAGCTGTCTACTGTATACGGTTATTACAAAAACACCTATAAGTAAATAAAAGATTTACCTCGATTAAGGTATCAAAAATTACACGAGCAGCAAGCTACCTTATAGAGAGTAGGTATCTATCTAATAATTATAACAAACGATTAAACCAAATATTGAAAATCTTCTATCATTATTGTATTGTTAATTTTAACCAGATATTACCGAACTTATGGATTTTATACCTTCAGAACAAAAGTTCCTGCCATATAATCTCTGAAAGCATAAATAAAAATTGATATGGGTACAATACCTTGAACTTGTGCTTGTTGTGGCCATAAAAATGCAGTCAGCTGAAGGGTTCCAAGAACATTCAAGGCTGCCTGAATTAAATTGATATCAGCTATTACTGTTGTAGAATTCATTTTGTGTTCTATTTAAATTTAACTATAAGTTTCAAGTTTATTTTCGAGGCCTTTCACTATTTCAAAATTTTCGCCATTAGGATCTGAAATTCACCAATTTATTAATGTGCCAACTGTATCGATACCTCGTACTTTTCGATTGGTCTTCGTGGACAAAAAGTAATTGTTAGGTATAGACAATTTATCGTGGTCTCATGTTACCACTGTTCACTTTATACAAAATAATTAGTTTGAGTACTAAGACTAATTGTTATTCAATTAGTCTTAGTATTAATTTAAAGTTAATTTATAACCCAGTTATTTTTTTAGTTTTTTTTTAGATGTAGGTAGGTAGGTAGGGAGTTTTTGTTTAATGTTTTTTGAAGTCTGTTTAATTTTTTTGCCTATAAAATTTGAGGGTTGGCTCCGACTTCCTTAGTCCTCATCAAATCCTGACTTGGTGACAATAGGACCACCTCAAAAGGATAACATTCGATTGAAAAAAAATGGGTCTCGGTGCAGAAATCGGATATACCTACATAAAAAAATACAATTGAACATATAATCTCTCCTTTTAGGAAGTCCGTTAAAAATTAAAGATCAAAAGTGAAACGATAAAATATCAACGATATAGGTACTAACCTCTATATTATCTGCAGTCAGTAATTTGATTGCACTTTGAATTAATTTCCTCAAAGGTCGATGTAATATGTAATATTATAATTTTTAAACAACAGGAGTTGGCTACTGAAACCGACTGCAACACATCTCGATTTTTACTAGGTATTTAATAGTGATGGAAGACATAAATAAACATTTTATCGTTCATAATCGACATAATTTATTATTTCCTCTAAAACACGTTTCATGACTACGATGACGACTTTGTTAGAGATAGTTACAATCCATTATTATTTCTGTCAATTTATTACTAGAATTTCTATGAATGTTTTCGGGGACTTAAAATACTTTTCATACTTTTCAAGGAACTTTAGAGGGTCAAACCCCGGAAATTAAGTAAACTTGCAGCATATCGCGAACTGCAAGTTGGAAGGATGGCTATTACCACTTATATCGTTTATTTGTGCAGTATTACCTAAATTCGTGAAGAAAACATAGGTAATTATGAATTAGTTTTCGTGCAGTCGGATCCAGAGCAGATATAAATGTTTTACAATATAATAAAAAAAAAACTTGAGAGGTGTCAAGGGACACCCGGATGGAACGAAGTTCCTTTCGAATTGAATTAAAAAGCATAAAAATTTAACATTTAGGTACATACACACGCACACTCAAACACACATATATATATATATATATATACACAAATAATAATAATAATTAATATAAAAATATATGCACTCTGTCTATTCTTTCGTACACGTCATAGATGCGCGGGACTTTGTAAACATAATAGCAAAAAGTGTCGTTAAAACTTTTGGTAAGAATTTGAGAATTTCCGTCTAGCCCCCTTTCGCAAAGCGCCATAAGGAACATCGTTCCAAAAAAAAATAGATTTACTCGTTTTAGTAAAATACTGATTTGAAAAATGGTTAAAAAAACTGTCTTTTAAATATGCATTACAAAAAACTAGCGTTTAAATAAACATTATTCAAATAGCAATTGATTAGGTTATATTTTATCGAGGGGAATAGCTTTTTTCGACCTTGTCATTTTGGTATACCTACCAAAACTTGGTAACTGTAGAAGCACTTAATTATTTTTATACTTTCTAGCTATGAGTAACTATTTTATTAGTGTGTTATTAATTGTAGTAGAACTCTGTTGACGAGTAGTTTTTGATAAAAGTAAGTTTTATCATTTTAAATATTGTTATTGGTTATAATTATATTTTAAATTAGAAAGTTAACAGAATATTTGCGTAAGAAAATTTTAATTACCTATCAACACTTTTATTATACTTTCGTTCAATTTAATACATTAATACCGAGTCCTGTACTTATAGTTTAAACCTGTGATGTATATACGGTGCTCTATTTCGGCCCAAGATCTCCTTTGCAATATCTTTCAACAATCCCTTTCCATTCAAGTCCCTTTCCACACATCTAGAACTTCTAGACTAGTCTTGTGTAGTTCGTGAACGATGAACGAGTAGGAGCCGTATCTTCGCACTGTACTAAAAAAAACGTTTCCGAACGCTGACATGTAATCGGTCTAATAGGTCTAATAGGTCTTTTCGAACTCGTACAGTCACTGATTGGTTGACAGATACAGAATTGATTCGATGCATAGAGGTTACAATAAGTCTAGAGTGAGCGTAACAAAGTATGATCTGAAAGCACATGTATGATCAAGCGTCGATTTCAAGGTCACGTCCAACTAGTGTCAAAACAGAGCGCGCCATAGTTGTATCTCAGAACAGTAATTACTTATATTTGCTTCATAATGGTAAAATGCGTAGTGCTGAATTGTAAAAGTGATTCACTGAAGCAAAACAAAAAGAATAGTGACATTTCTTTTCATCGGTGAATAGTATTTTCATTTAAATTTTCATAATTTATCTAAATTCAATAGGGCGAAAGAGGGGGTGCGGGGGGGGACGCGCGGCGGGCATCCGCTGCACACCCCCCTCACCCCGCACTCCACGCAATAAGCTAGTGTTGTGTAGATTCGTTTAATGTTACGATAGATTTTTTTTTATCGTAAGAATATTATTTAAAATTTAGTTTATCGTTTACATTTTGTTTGTTATTATATATTTATAAGTATAAACTTATATAGATAAAATGATAATGGTAGCGGCGTGATATTTGTAAATATATTTTTAATATTTTGCGTAAATATATTATCATCTTTTATTCCGCATACTTATAGATTTGTTTGTAGCTTAATAAAGCTTGTTTAACGTTACAGTCATTATTTTTTAGATTTCCCAAATGCCGTGAAGTAATGAATGCTTGGGTGAATGTTATAAGAAGGCCCAACTGGGAACCAAATATTCAGTTTTGTTTGCTCCGTTCATTTTAAACCCTCGTATAAGTCGGAAACCAAGCAAGGGCTCCGCAAGCTCCGTAGACATACGAATAAAATAACTCATACGTAAGTTATATTAAAGAGACAAAAAGGCAGTTATTTAATAAACTAATACTTTTTAAGGGGCAATAACAATTTTTTATTATTTATTAAATAAAGTTATATTTTTAATTTATTTGTATATTATTAATATCCATTTCATTACCCTGATATTCTCGAAACCATCGATATTTTCGGATGAACGTCTGTCGTTGCACGGAACATCACTAGTCGAACGTGTACTGACAGCTAAATATGTGCTTTCATTCTGCACAAGGGGCCATAAGCGATACGCTTGCTCTGTAGTTATATAAACTCTATGGATTCGATGTCTCTGTGAATGATTGAGAACGAACAAAACAATAAACGATTTAAATTTGAAAACGAGAGAGAATAGCCGACGAATGACGATGCTAACCGAACCCGACCGACCGAATACGAAAGATATCTAGTGCATTTTAGTACATAAGCGTAGGGATTTATTACAATGTCTATTTTATTGTAACATCCTATTGTAATGAAACCTACATTTACGAAAAAAATTGGTTTGATTTGTCTTTGTTAGTACCTAGAGAGCGTATTTGCTCTGTGGGGGTTTGCTCTGACCGAGAGTGAAGACCGAATAGAGCTATTAGAACTAATAAAATGAACTAGTTCACTGTCCGAAATGAACTAGTACGGAGCGATCTTAAAAATGACCGAGCAGGCACAAGACTATTCTAGACCACACATTCTAAAACCCCCTTACACTCAAGTTTTGGGTAATCAATAAAACAACAAATATTTAAGTAAAATAGGTTTATTTACACAAACGTCTCAGCGCACGGCGCCGACGCATTACATAAGACCACGAGATATATTCAAATATAAATTATGCGTTCCTTTCATTGTATGCTGCTGAAGAACTTAGCACTAATCGACACGAGCTTATCAATATGACACAGTTGGTATACGCTTATACAATACCCAAAATCTTTACCTTTGGCACTACCCGTCCTATATAAGACTATCCTATATCGTAGCGTGTCGAATCAATAACTTCAGACATTTCCGACATTAACGTAAGGTACAATCGTCCTAATAACTTTATCTCTTTCTGTCATTAGAACATTGTAATACATTGTAGCTGCTGATATCATTCTAAACACGCCTTCATACGGTCAACATGCATGCCATGCTGTTCCCAGGGAAGTGTGGTCTACTGCGCATTAACGAGAAGACCTAATGTAACAGGTACAACGGTTACTTTTTCTGAACGCTCTAGGAGGTCTTGGAGTACCGCTTCCAGAACTTCTTGACGTCGTCGTGTCCGTGCCGGGTGACGACCATGGTGCGCGAGCGCTCGTTCTGCCAGGTCAGCACGCCTTGCACCTTCGCGTGGTCGCGCAGCACCACAAAGTCCGCCTGCAAATTATCATGCGTTAGTGGTACTTGACATAAGTTAGGGATATATGTGGTTTTGGAAACTACTGACACGATTTCAGAAATTCTTACACACAGAATGATAGCTTTTTCATTGCTTAGTTTCATAAAGTAGCTTTATCTCTCTCTCTCTCTCTTAGGTTGAGAACAGTAGTCGAGAGGTAGTTTCAATGGCATCACACTGTTTCTGACCTGGGACAAGAACTGGTTGTAGACGACGCCTTCGGTGTAGGTGAACCGGTTGCGCTCGCTCTCCCACAGCTTGACCTGGTCCACCACGGTGGGCGGCAGCATGGACGTGGAGCGGATGCCGCCAGTCTCCGACTTCATCATCTGCACACGGTACACATGTTAGGGACGACGACAAATTTGTAAACTAGATTTTATCTTGTATTGTTCTTTTTCAATACGTGTTTTAAATATCACAATATTTGTACCGAAGATCAAACCTGCAATACTTTCAAAAATACATTGTTATGACTTGTTGAAAGTGTCTGTCTGTCTGTGGCATCACAAATCCCGAAGCGATTTCAAATTTCTGGGAGCGCTGTAAGTAATGAGTATACAATCTCCTATTTAAGCTATTTTTATTGCTTTAAGCTTGCGGTACCCCGCCGCGACATTATAGCGCCATTTCAATGAGAAAACCTTATCGTGCCATCCATGAATTTTTATACCTAATTAAAATATATGGTGTTACTCAATCGAATTTGAAGGCTCAACGATAGGCATTACTTTTGACTTTTTAAATGTTAGCTTTTCTTTTTTTGGTTGGGGGTTTTTAAATTTTTAATTTAATTTAATGACTGTACTAGGGCCATTTTATACGACCACGATAAAGTTAGATAAATTAAATTAAAAAATATATAATGTTCGGTATAAGTGTACCTGTGGGTGCGCGTGCTGGTCGAGGTAGTGTATGATCTGCTCGGCCGTGATGCCGCCGCGCAGCGCTTGCCGCACCGACTCGCGCGTCAGCACGCCCACCACCAGGTTCGGGAACCTGCCACACATCACAAACAATCATAATACAGTCACTTACATATGCTCAGATACCTGATTAATAGGCTATTTGACAGATTTATAATTTCTATCTTGAATTACTTGGTTACGGTTAAGAATTTCACCCATAAATTTTTTTCAAAAAGAAATTACGTATTTCGTAAGAAAATTGCAAATAAAAATTCAAAATTCAAATAAGCCGCCGAAACGCTTTATTCAAACAACAATATGTCTACGCGCGGATGACGTCATTATAACATTAGCCAATCCGGGTCGTTTCTCAATGTGTGGCGCGAGAAACAAATAACCAAACATATTTTTGTGTTTTTGGATATATTAATTGTTTTAATTTTTAATAAAAATGATGTGATTCACATGAAAAACTCTCATTTTATGCATTTAAAGCAAATAATCACAAAAATATTCATAGTGTCAAATAGCCTATTCGAGGAAACTAGGAAGTTAGCAAGGACTCTGTTCGTGTCAAAAATTAGTAGGCAGTCCTCGGAAAATACGCGTAAATGAAATGTCTACGTACATACGAATAATTTTGAATGACTTATCACACAATTAATAAAATTTTAGTTTTTTACGTTTCTGCTGCTTATCTGTGTTTCTTTAATCAGCGAGCTGTCTAGTGGGAACTTTGCTAACGACATTTAACTTGTTTTGATATTCATGAAGTCCTTATGGTGCCTGACCTGTACATGAGCTCGGTGAAGAGGCCGAGCAGCGCGACCTGCAGGCTGGTCTGCGTGTAGGCGTACACGCGGTAGTTGGTCTCCACCATGATGTAGCCGCGCTGCGCCGCGCCGGCCGCCGGCGCGCCCGCCGCCGCGCGCGCGCTCGCCATGTTCAGCGCCAGCCGCGTCGGGTAGAAGCGGCCTGCTTTACGCTGCCACACCACACGTACATACATATCGTACCCGGCGGGTAAGGCCACCAGACGAGCGACCAGCATATTAAGTTTGCGCAAGATACTCGAACTCACATAGTTTGCATTACATAACCAAGGAAAGTGTCCGAATGCATTTAAAAACGATCTAAGTAGCCTATACATAGATGTCAATATAGGTATATGAGCCATAGGCATAAAATAAAAAAAATAAAATAAAAAAATAAAATATGCATATGTCTGCAGTGCACTTTACTACATTGAAGTAGGTGACAAATAAACAATGAAATTGTTCAGAATAATTATTAATTTCTAAGAAACCATAAAAATAAATTAAAAATAAATATATCTATGTAAACATAAGCTAACCTTCCTTTGGTATACTAGGCCAAACTCTCGGAGGTGCTGCAGGAACACAAGCATGTTGTTGCTCATGCCTTCTGTGCTGTAATCCTGAATAACAACCAGTCAATAATAACTCTGAATAAACCATAAAGACTTAATAATAACTAATCAGTTTAACAAATAATGCACATGGTAAAAACAATACAATATTACTGTAATTAAATCTTAAAAATAAGTCAGTAAACACTCAGAGATGTGACATTTTTATATTAGAATTACGCAAAATACATGTTTCCAATTCAAACTATATTTTTTTTATATGTTTTTTAATTATGATACCTTTTAGGGTATTTATATAGTATTTGCAAAATATTTTTGACATTATAACTTTTGCCAACATCAATAAACTAAAAAAATAAATGAGCACAAATGTGTTTAGCATAGTAATTTATTTTTACACATCAACCAGTTTAAGGAAACGCGCTCGTACCTAAAAGCTCGATAATATTATTTAAAAAGGTAATTTCAAAAAAATAAAGCTATTTCGCCATACCTCAGTTAGCGATTACTTTTAATTAATTATTGTAGCATTCAATTAAAAAGTAATAAAAATTTTCTGTATATTGGTTCAAATTTTTTAGCTTAATTTATTATTAATTTTTCAGCTGACTAACCAAATAAAAAAAATTAAAACCAAACAAGTATTTTATTTTAATAATGTTGTTTGGATTTCCAACTTGTATGTACGTATTTTGAATAATATATTTCAAATACCTACAACATAAAAAACTATCTTGTATTATAATTATAATTGAAATTAAAAATATAAAATTTATTTGCATTTCGTATAAATAATTTGCACATCTCTGTAAACATTGATGTGACAGTAATGAATATTTAAAATTCATTGCTGTCCCATAACACTTTTTTTTACTGGTTTTTAAGCAGGATAGATAAGTATATTCTTACCTTTCCTAGAGTACTAAAACTGAGCTGGTACAGGAAGGCGAGGCACTCCGCCGCGCTCAGACTCCTCTTCTCAGCAGTGTGGAGGTAGTGTTGCAAGAATAACCACACCTGCGACATACCAAGGTATATGGTACGTAGTGTAAACACATGTAGTATGTAGTGTTAAGATACACTTGAAAATATATACATAGCATCCTAGTTGATTAACACTTTTAACTTCTTTAGTAGTAAGTAAAATGCCACATGAAAAGATGCGATATGGACCCGTCGCAGTGGGAGACAGAGGCAATGGATCGGTCACTTTGGAGGCGTTCCGTGAACGCAAACGTAGCTGAATACGAGTTAAGACGCAGAGAAGAGCTAGACACTAAGCGAGATGAGCTCAAGGCTCGACCACCTGCAGCCTACGCTTATAATTATGTCGGAGGGGTGCTGACTTGCGACGAATGTGGTCGTACGTTCCAAGCAAAAATCGGCTATATCAGTCACCTGAGAGCACATATCCTAGCTCGAATTAAATAAAAATGCCAAGTCGCTGTGGCCGAATACGGTCAGGATATATATATATAGTAAGTAAAAGTAGGCTTAAACAAAAATAATGTTCAAAAACTTTTAGGTCAGCTTGTCAAATAGTGTGTAAAAAAACATATATTTTTATATGACATGTGTAGTTACAAAATAAATGATTTCATTTCATTTTATAATACCTAATCATAATACAAAGTTTCATAGCCTATTTTTCAAATTCATCCAGTAGTTTAAACAAACAATATTGCTTTATTATAGTGTATATATATAAATAAACAAGATGTACCTGTTTGGCAGTGCTCAGCAGGAGGAACTGGAAGCCGGCGCGGGTTATCACCGCTGATCCGTCTTCCGCATCTCTGTAGAAAAACACTGCACTTAGTGTTATAAAATGCATTTGTATTGGAAATCTAAAACACTGCTTATAGTATCAAAATCTGCATAGTGAAAGAACTATGGCCGTCTGTACATGGACTGCTCAAGCAGTTAGTGAGTTATCAGCAGTCGCAGTCGCAGCTTAAAGTGTTCAATACCGATTGTGTGCGGCCTCATACTTGTCAGTGTTTATATATCAAAACAGTTAAGTTAGCTGCCACAGATTTTGGTAAATGATGGGTGGTTGTTCCATTAGAAGAACATATAGTCACCATCTTTTAACATTCTACAAGCTACCTTACCTAGTCATGAGTCCAGCATGCAGCAGGATCCTCACAGCATCTGCGCTGATGCCTTCAGTCTGTGCGCTCCCAACCATGTAGTGCAGCACGCACTCCCACCTCTCTAGCGCATACGCATCTAAGAATGCCACATCACGAGCCTTGCCATCTGGCTCCAGAGAGGATGACATGCTCCATGGACGTCCACTGAAAATATAATAGTTTTACATTATAGATGCACCAATGAAGCATAAATAAGGATATAAGATCAATTATGCAGTTAGCTGTTTGTAATACTTTTAATCATTAGAAAAGTGAAGGTCTTTGGTATTTGAATAATGCTCATGCATTAGATTTGACAACCTCTTTAATTAAACAGTTTTTCAGAAACCAAGCCATAGTGTTTACTTATGTTCATCTTAACAACTTTCAATGGCAGGATACGCACCCCCCGAGCAGGGCAACTTTTAGATTCTTCTTGAAGGACTGAGCCAGCATCCAACCAGGCATACCACCAGGGATGGGTGCCTCCTGCCATACCAACAGTTCTGACAGGGCCTCGCATGACTTGGCCTGCTCCCTGAAACAATATCTGATTTGTAACACTGGGTTTATGCAGCACATATTATGTTTGAATCATTAGTATTGATATATTAATATTAACTATAGATAACAAACATTGACATGACAAAACCTATGTAGATAGTTTGATATAATCAATGCTTACAAAAATAACATTTTATATCAGTGTGTAGAGCTTTCATGGTTTAAAAATAGCAACTTAAAAGGGTACACTATACCTGAAAATTGTAAGATTCCATAATAAACTTAATTACAAAGGCAACATAATAGTGATTAAATAGAATAGTTCTTACTTTGCATATGTCTGAGAAACCCAGGATGTGACAACTGCCTGCGGTACTGGCTGCTCCACAAACAGCAGTCTGATCACAAAATGACGAGCCAACTCTGGCAACTCTCTGAAACATCACCAAATAATACATTTAAGGTTACTATTTTAAATATTGTATTAGAGAATTATCAAAAGGTATGTGCTTATAATAAATTTATCATAATAAATAATCGAATAAATATTTATATAATAAGATAGCAGAAATATTTAACTAAGAACATAACCTAAAACTTTAACTTTTAGAATAAGTAACCTGTTCCTAAAAGTTTAAGTGTACTAGAAGACATAATAATTATTACATGCAGACTTACCGGTACACTGCTAAACATATCGTAGGATAGTTGTATAAAGTCTCTAAAAACTGTGGTGAACGACTTTTTAGATATTCGTGAAGATCTTTACATTGTAAAGTAGGTGAGGGATTTAAAATCAAAGAAGACTTAGATTTTGAAGATTCTGTCATTGTGCGTTTATTTTGTCTTAATACATTATAGCACCAACACAATTTCTTTTATTTACAATGTTTAGTAAATTAAAATTGAGTAAACAACGACTTCATTCAACAATCACTGTCAAGTGTCATGTCAACCCGTAGAGTTAACAATAAGTAAACTATAGAGTGAGCGACTGAGCGTAACAAAGTATGATCCGAAAGCACAAGTATGATCTAGCGTCGATTTCGAGGTCACGTCCAAATAGTGTCAAAACAGAGCTCGCCGTGTTTGTATCACCGAGCAAACATTACTTATATTTATGTAATAATGGTAAAATACGTAATACTATGTTGGAAAAATGATACACAGAAGTAAGACAAAAATAATAGTGACATTTCTTTTCATCCGTGAATAGTATTGTTATAGAAATTTTCTTATTTAATCTAAATTCAGTAGGGCGAAAGAGGGGGTGCGCGGGGGGCACGCGGCGGGTAAGCGCTGCACACCCCCCCCCCTGCCCTGCAATCCCCGCAACGGGCTAGTGTTGTAGCGGTTCCGAGTCCTGTTACGATACCTATTTTTTTATCGTAATCACATAATTTAAAATTAAGTTTATAATAAGAATAATATACTACTAACTACTAAACTTGCGTTTTGTTTGTGAATATCCTAACTTAATATTATAAACGCGACAGTTTAAAAGGATGCGTTTTTTTTTTGGAATAGATTTACGCAGTTAGTCTGAGCGCAGGCTTTGACTGCTTCACCGGACTTTAAGGATGTATGTATGGATGTTGGTTACTCTTTGAATAATATTGCTTTATACATGAGAATGACACATAGGCTTTAATTTATTAAGTTTTTTTTGTGAATTTCAGAGTGCACTTACATGTTGTAGTAATAATATTCTAAATCATAAATTTACTTAAAGATAGAGGCGGTCTAATATACCCTACTTGTTATTTGTATGCAAACAGAAACATTACTTAAAAAACCGTAGCACTCAAGAAAATATATTTATTTAACAGTATTTTGCGTAGTCATTGAGACCATGAACATTTTTATATGAAGAAATATTTTTACATGTTTGCATGAACAGCTATTTCAACAATCACCCAGCAGCAATCACTCAGTCCATTTATTATGTAGTGTTATTAAAAAATACGTAGACATAATAATAAAATACCTCTAAAAAAATTATATTAAAGAGACAAACACACAGTTATTTCATAAATTGATATTTTTTATTTTTATTATTCACTAAATAGAGTAATATTTCTAATTTATTTGTTTTAATCATGTTATCTCAAAACTTAATATGCATTTTAAACCACTAATAATATCGAATCCATCGATATTTTAGCTTGAAGGTCTGTCGTCTCACGGAACATCACTATGCAAACGAAAAGTGACAGCTAAATATGTGCTTTCGTTCTGCACAACGGGCCATAAGCGATACGCTTTCTCTATAGTTACATAAACTCTATGTGTTAACCTGTCAACTGACAATACACTGACAATTGACATTTAACATGACTTCTATAATAGTCTATGCTGACAATGACAACTAAAACTTTCGATTTAATACTTAAAAGAGGTCTTTTAGAATAAAAGTAAACAATAACAAATAATAATTTTGCAGAATGCGACTTTCCGTAACGTTTCATTTTACCAAGTTGTTTTAGAGATGTTTTGACGTATTTTAATTTTACAAGAATTGTAATAATATTAACCCTAAAATAATGATTGAAAATAGTGAAATAAGGTTTGCCACGCCCATTAATATAAAAAAATAAAATAGTTGACCAAGGGGTATCAATAGTAGAGAACAGGGAATATTTTTTTTGAGGAAAAGAGTTACGTTAAGATATAAAGATAGATTTTACTTCCAACCTATCGTTCAGAGTCTAGTACGTTAGATTCAATTCTAATTAGATTAATCAATCCAATCTTACAAGACTTTTAAATAAATCAATTACAGTTAGAACAGTTGTCAAAAACTTATAGGATTCCAGAAGTATTTTTTTCGGTTGTACACCGTTAACAATGAAAACTAATCGTGCATATAGGGATAGAAATATGCAATTTCGATTACCAATAATTACCAATCAGACAATCGATTGTCCATAAAATTAAATGATTTAATATTTAACGACTTGGTATCTTAAGATATAGATTGTTTATAAAATAAATTATACACATTGGTATAGGAAATAACGAAATACATGTTTTTTTTTATTTCTGCTGCAATTTTATCAGGAAGGTACATTCTAAGTACCGGTTTGTCTAACACAGTAGCTCGTTAGTATCGAGCAAAAAGCAAACGTTAATGTTTGCATAATTCTCTGTTAAAGTTTGATGTCAGGTCTCGCCAACCTGTTTCACGTATCTACCTATGAAGTTGAGGCGTCTTTGTCAAGGACCTTATAATGAGAATTGTTCGTACACTCAAAGGTCTTTGTACATTGACAAAGTTATAGTGCAAAGTATAAAATACAAATAATTATTTTGTAGGTATTTCAAATGCACAAGGTATATACGCCGTAAGGAAATAAGATTATTTTAGCTTTTACCAAGCTATAAAAAACAAAAAATTATAAATAAAACGACCATAATCGCAACTCTAAAAAAAATGTAACTTAACAACTAGATATTCTTTTATCAATCCTAACACTTTACTGCTAGGTACCCTCAGATTTAATGGGTGCAATATACCTTACGTCATGAGTACAAATACGTAGTATACCTATTCTACTAACTAATAATTATGACATGTAATTTGCTGTACTTGTAAAGAGCTAAGTTATTTGTAAATACCTAACTAACTTCACTCGTAAAGTTGCGAAAAGTTTCTAAATATTTTAAACAAATTTTTAACAAGTATTTCAACTTAATATGTTCTTATTCAAGGATTCACAAATAATGGTTTCTTAAGGATCGGAATCGCTGAGAAAAAGCAATACCTTGTTCATAATCCCATACAAAGAAAAAAAAGGTTTACTCACTCACACAAGTAAGCCAGTGACGCATACGAGTGTAATTTCCCCGTGCACGCACACGGATACGCACACAGGCGCGCGCCGTCGAGTGAGTTCCCCGCATTTCATTCTCGTCGGCAGATGGCGGATGCAGTGGACGCCCTCCGTCAGTCGCGCATAGACAACTCACCGAGCGTAGTGTGCTTGCGATTCTCTCAGCACCATTTTGTGTATATCTTTTCGAACGGGACATTGTGTGTATGTGCTCCGTGAATAATCGTGAACCACGACTATCAGAGTTTCAAACAGTGTTTAGTGTTTCACTTTCGACATGCCCGCCGAGGGATCGATGCGATATCTCGGGCGCCTGTAGAAACCGCGCCTCCGTCATGAGCGAGTGATCGTCGTCGTAAAAAAAAGTTAACACAGGAAACATGTCTGGGCGGACCGCCGACGCGGATGCGAGCGAAGGGTTCCAGTTCGAAATTCGAATGCGGTCATGTCATCGCCTCTCGGATTTCTCATAAGTCACCGTCCAATGTCAAAATCGTGCACGTACCGCGAGCGCCGACCCTCCGGATCGTGCGGAAAATGCAATCGTTGGTAGTTTGGTGGGCGGTGGTGTCGGCCGCCTGGGCGCTGGCGGGCGCGTGCTCGAGCTCCATCTCCAAGCGGCCGGCCAGGCCCGCGCGCCCGCAGCGCCCGCACCCGCAGCCGCAGCCGCAGCAGCGGATTAACGTCACTTTCCCCACGTTCAAGTGCGAGCCTGACTACTCGGAGTACTACTGCCTCAACGGCGGCGTGTGCTTCACCGTGGTGATATCGGACAGCCCGATCTACAACTGCGAGTGCCGGAGCGGGTTCGTGGGCCAGCGCTGTGAGTTCAAGGACCTGGACGACTCGTACGTGTTTACGAGTCGGCAGCTCATGATGGAGACAGCGTCGATCGCCGGCGGCGCGACCGTCGCCGTGTTCCTCGCCATTCTAGTCTGCTTCGGCGCGTGGGTGCGGCTGCACCGGCGCGGCAAGACGCCGCCGTTCTCGGAGGAGCGCGGCCAGGTGCAGCTGGTGGCCGTGGCGGCGCCGCGCGGCCGCGTCGCGCTGTGCAAGGCGCCCGCGCCGCCCGCACCGCCGGACCTGCACCATTAGCTCCTCTCTTGTGGACTTTCGCCGGACTATTCGTCCCTTGTTTATATTGTATGTCGTGTACATATTATAGATAGATTATGTGTTAAGTTATGTGGAGAGAACGGAAGATAATAAGGAGAAATTTATGTGATAATTATTTTACGAAGTTTATAATTTATTCGGAAGTAATTTCTTTTGTATATACCTCTCGGATCTGTTCCGTGGTGGGTTCCATTTCACAAAGTAAAAATTTCAGTCTCCTACCCTGGTGTTCGTTTTGTGGATTGTAATCTGTATTATTCTGTTAACGTTCAGTGTGTATCGGATGTGTGAGATCGTACAACGACTATGTACCTAATGCTACTCGCTTCAATTAGAGCTGTTATATGTTATATTGTTGTTTGCACTGTATCTGCTGATACAAAAGGCTGAGCTGCTATCCTGGGCTGAAGAGATCAATTCCCAGTCTGACTCTTTTGATAATCAAAACAGTACAAACAGGAATTGGTCTGTTGAGTGCAGGACGATGGTGTGTGCTGGTGCGCACACCGCATGTTATTGTTTGTTGAGGTAGCGGAGAGTACCAGTGATGTGCGATGGGCTCCACTGGTGCCCTCACATGCTACTACACACTATACTTAGATAATTGTGAATCAATGTTAATTGTATTTATTAATATTCCATTCTATACAAATAGAATTTGTGATGAATTTATTGTACGCTTGTGCGAGGCAGCGAGTAGCGCAGTTGGTTCCTATTGCCGTTTCGGGCCGAGTGCCCGCACATTCCATCTCGCGGATAGAGTATTTTACTGGTGTCAGTATTATTTTGTAATACAAGTCTTAAGCCGGCAGCTTTATTTTTTAATTTATACCTGTTATCCCACTGGGATAGTGCTGTATTATATTTGTTTAAAGGCTGAGTATGTGCCGTCGATGAGGAAGGCTTTTTTTGTAAATATAGCCCGTGTAGGTATTTATTAGATATTTATGATCGTTTATTTATTGACTGCTTTATTTAGTTAATCTCGATGATCAGTGCATCCAAGGCGCCTAACTTTGCGGTTACCGGTTGTATTTTCATTTCACCCGCTAAGCATGGCCTCGCGTAATGTATATTCAATTGTAATCTCATTATGAATCTCCATTATGTCTAGTATTTTGTAAAAATTGAAACATAACATTGGATGGTGTATAAAATACAGTGCCTCAGCAGTGTGGACTGTCCTCAACACAAGTGCTGTGTTGCCGCTGTGTGTTTGATTGTTTATATTCAATAATTACTATTTATTCATCATTCGTGCCACTAGAAGTAATGTTTCCTTAATAGTAAACGAAGTTGCAATGTTTTAGATCACTGATGTACGCAAGTTATAGTTATTCAGTAGCGACAATCAAAACTGCAGCACCTCATGCGTCTGTTGCTCTCTGTCTTGTTATCTATTTATGTCAGTCTGTCAGACGGTGGGCACTGCGAGAGGTACGCAAAAAAATAGCAAATTTGTTAATAGGCTGTGAAATGACAGAGCTGCGGCAGGGGGCGGCGGCGGGACGCTCGTTTTACCTCTGTAGACCCGCGGGCCACTCTGTGGCAGTTTCATGTGTTGACGTATGTTGTATCCGTCCGGTCGCCATGCTCTGCACCAAAAACTAATAAATTGTCACCGCATTTGATAAGCTAGTGTGTAACAGTAACGGTGGAGTGAAACGTGGAGTCCCTGTACATTGACTCATATGAGATGTTTATATGAACATTCCAAAGTATTTGTAAAATATTACCTACAACACTAATAATTTCGAAGTATCTGTTAAGACGCTACTTGTTAATTATACAATTTTCTATTGATCATTTGTTAAAGAAAATTATATGAAACTAAATCCTTAACAATATCTTTTATTTAACAATCTGTCCGACGCCCTAAAAGTTATATTGGCGAGATTTGTGTGAAGAATAACGGACGCACCTTTTGCTAATTATTATAATCTTGAACTAGTTTTCAATAACGTAGCAACATTCATAATATTCGGCACAGTTCTGTTCTGGCCAATCTTAGTGAACAATGCTAACAAGCATGTTCAAGTTTATTTAATAGATAAGTATTTGTGTATTAGTTGTGCAATAATATAGATCAGGTACTGAGGCCAGCTTAGCGCGTCACATGCTGCCCACGTAAATTAATCACTTTTCGTAGACTTGTGCAACACACCTGTCGGCAATCGAATTAGTTCAGAAATAATAGATATCTGTACGCTGTGAAATTGAGTAATGGCCCATCGATATCGGTTATGTATATTGTTGCACGCAAACGAAAGTCTATCACTAGAGCAACAATAATAAAAAATACAAGTTCTGTTTCATCACGTCTTGATATTCGTATAGAATGAGTTACGTGATCCGATCCGTACACCAGAAAGGCCTTTGGAAATGTAAAGGCGCAATGCGACGGCACTCCATTGAGCGTGTCTGGGAGCATAATTTTTATGAATACCCGAGCGGACCGGTCCGCCACCGGCGTTGCATGCATAGAGTTCATTGAATGAGTGCCCGTTCGTTTGTTGACATTCCCCGAAAACCTGCCCCGCCCGGAATAGCTGTGTATCACAGGCTCCCGATGGATGGACAACGACCGAAATAGACGCCGCTCTCAACAACATTAAATGCCGTTTTTGGTGTTCAATGTGTACGGGCTACGGAGCTTAAGTACGTATTTTTTGTGGAGGAAGCCGACGGATTACTAGTGTCTAGTCTAAAAGTGTACCTTTGAGCTGCGGGCTCTTGGATTAGTTACAAATTCGATATTGTCAATGATTTCACAGGAATTTCCATGATCAGACTCTTCGGAAATAGAATTAATTTTACAAGAAATCAGGTCTAATAAACCTTATTACCTATTTTAAATTTAATAGAACTGGGACCATTTCTCTGGTCTGGTTGGACTCTACATAGGTAGGCACTACGTTACCTTTAGATATTATAAAACACCTGAGCAGGTAGGTACTATTAGTTAATCTGTGCCTGGGCCACAACAAAAAGGTGTTAACCTGAAGGCATTCCCTGTGTATTATGGCCCGCTTTTTATTCTTAACAGTTTTGACACCGAGCCCAACATAGGTACTAAACCCTAGTAATTCGAGTCGCTAATCAGAACTGTTATAATGGCGCCGCAATAATGCATTTGTGTAGTAGAAATGTATGCAATTTATTTACAACAATTTCTTGCTGGTACAAGTTGGTTGGTAACGTCGAAATAAAACGAAAGTATCATACAAAACAACAATTAGACAAAGCTAGACAGCGGACGTCAGCAAAACACTGTGAATGAAAACATCAAGTCAAGGAGAAGCGAGACAATCGTCGAACACATCTACTAGCCGGGCTCGCGGCGGCGGCGGCGGCGGCGCGCCCAGGCCGCGGTGAGCCGCCGCTCGCCGGCGCGGGCCCGCTCGCGCGGCTCTGCGCGCTGGTCGTGCTTATAGACGGTGCGTCGCTCGACCCACGCTCGGTTCGTTTATGGCCGTCGGCCGGTGGCCATTGCGTCCAATTATCGTGCCTACGTGTTACGGCCCACTTGTCATTACCTCCTCGCGAAAATCTTCCTGCGACATGTATGGAGCCTGCGTCCCGAATCGCCGCCATCGTACGCCTCGGCGTGACACTGAAGGAAACCTCTGACCTCTTGCAACAGGCCTCGGGAATAACAGAAGGCTCGCTTACTTACCTAGTAAGAATACCTATGCGAAAAATTATAGTAAAAAGTGTAGTCCATTATGGAAAATGAGTACATGCCCGTAGGCGTGAGTCTGTAATCTATCATGACTTGCTATCTCCAAACACTGCCTATTTGGAGATTCAGTCTGCAGACGCAGGGGGGGAAGTGACTGCGATGTATGTAGGCGACTAGTTAGCGGCTCGTTACTGATTATGCGAGTAACCTTTGCTGCTACTGTGACATCTACCTGTTGCTATGAGCAGTATGGGCGTAGAGGTGTTTCAATCATAGAATCACCTTAACTTCCTAAATATATTTTATCATATACTCTGATTGTAGTAGGAAACATATAGATTTCACATTCAGGTTTTCCTATGCACATGGTTAGGTAAGTATGTTATAAATGTTATGTATCCATCCTTATCGTAGAAAATCTTAGCTTAAAACCTTTTAGTAACTTTTTTCTTTTAAAACCTTTCCCGCACTACCTAGTGAATTTAATCACGGTATCGCGGGGGTTTCTCAAATATTCAATTCACATACCTACACAATAAAAACCCAGACTTAAAACAAGCAATAGTGGATTAACAAATGACTGTCCCATGTTGAGATCGAACCTGCAGCAAGTCGCGCACAGTGGTGACCTATACGCGTGGAGTCTAAATTTGGAGCTTTTGATTTTCTACTGACAAAAAATCTGGCTCTCAAAAGATAATGATAAAATTTCTAAAATGAAAAATCTCAAACGGGAATGGTGAACTCGCATTTGCATCTGCTTTAGACTTTAAGGCATATTAAGTGATTAAGGGCTGATTTTTCCTTTGCCAGATAATTTTAACCGATGAATAATTTTGAATTTTTGACAGTTCTTCCATACAAAATCTGTCAGATGTCAATTTTATTCCATGAATAAAAATTATCTGGCGTTGGAAAAATTAGCCCTTAGTTAATCGTTGTTGCTGCACTCTCTACCATCACAGTAGGTACCTACCTATAGCAACATACACTTACATACATTGACTTAGACAGTCGGTACTCAACTTCTAAATCTCTTATGAACAACGCTGCGGTTAACTTCAAACAGTTACGATACAAAGTACTTAGACTTACTTTCGAGCCTCAAGTTAATGCCCAATTAAAAATGATTAATTGAACAATGAAGTGGACCATGTTTGGACAATGTTCATAATCATCCATTTTACGATAACTTGCGTTCATAAAATGTTTATGTTGAACCGGCCCTTATGTTAACGGGATTCAATAAAACGTGATTGACTTAGGGTTATTTCAGGATTATGTTTAACGCAGTACTTCTTACCTATATATTACATAACTAATATTCTATGTATGTAAAAATGTACCTACCAGTAAATAGGAACAATGTAAAAGATTACAGTGGCTGCACCGCTGGCAACTCTGACTCTGCTAACATTTTTAAGCTTATTTTATGATTATTTTTTACGGTAACTCAGACTACGTAATTATAGGAATTTTATTAATTGCAATTCTGAGGCGTGCCCATGACTCCATGCAGGCAAAGTTGTCCTTCCTTTTGATTAATTAGGCCCTTCGGTGTTAAATAGAAGTTGTTACTAAAACAATAATTATATAGTTCTGCAGAATTGCAGAACAAAAAAACCAATTAATCTTGCCACTGCATTGAGCGTGAAGGCGCGTGTCATTCATGTGTGGTTAACCTGCCTATGTCCAAACAAATCGTACTAATACAGTTTATTGTGTCTTTAGAATCCTAAATCAACGTATAATACCTACAACATTAAATCAACGTTTATAAATCAAACAAAGTAGTAAAACATGATTTATGTTCAGCGTTTCAATATTGTACTAACAAAAATAATCTGCGCCAAAACATTAATTTTATTCAATAAATTTAATACCGATGGGTTTTAATAGCGATTTGTGTGTTGATATGGAATTTGTACGTAATTAACACCTTATGAGGCGGGTTTGGATCTGGCTAGTCGTAGGTAGTTCGTTTAAGATATTAATGGATGTTCTTATAGTTAATCTTGTCTATCATCTTTCATTTAAAGTAGCTATTTACGATTGTTTTATAGGAGTTTAGAAATAAATTAGCATTGTCTAGGTTGTGTGGTCACAGATCAAAAGAAGTTTTTAAAGCTTGAGCATGAGCTTTAGCAACGATCGTAAATAGCAGAGGATCTCGGAAGTAGGTAAAGAGAATCGCGAAAAAGTTATTTTTTATAGGTACTTTGGCATAACCATTTTTACTTAATCTTTGGTATAATAACATTTTCGCATTGTTTTTGCTATACAGTTTATGTTGATATATTAATATTTTGGGCTAATTTGAAGTTTAAGAATGTGTTAACATAACTTATCGCGGGGGGTAAAACCAATAAACCGTTAATATGTTTTGACAGTACTGGTTCATAACTCAGCACCTGTGATCATCAACACGCGATATGAGCACCATAACGTTAATATTTTTTTAATATTTTCCCCGCTTTCATCCAGCCAGTCTGCAGATAATATCACCTGTGGCAACACCGCGCTGTAGAAGCCCGGCTTCCACTCGAGCGCTCTTCCTGCGCCAGATGGCGGCACGTGCGAGGGCCGGCGAAAAACGCACGCGTCGCGTCATAGATTAAGTTAATGTTAATTATAATGACGGGTTATTAGGGTAGATATGGTTTAAAAAATATTGATATTATGTAGGGGATGTGACGTACTTTAAACTGACGTAATATACCAGTACTAATACCTATTTTTTACCTATGTTGTTATTTTAAGATATTTTTAATGCACAGATTAGGACCTACATATGTGCACCTTTATGATAACAAGACATGGCTGTAATTTTGATTAAATACTATATTATCCTATCTACCTAGTTCGTGGAAAGCGAATCACGAGTATTCTTTACTGATTGAGAGATAAACAATGATTCTCCTTTTGCAATCATTGTGTAGGGCCCAAAACTCTCTCTAAAGTATCATTTCTAGAATCGTGTGCAAAGATAAACAGTTGATGTAACCGTAAAATTACTTTTATTCAAATTGCAAGCAGTTTACGTAAATATCGAAAAATGTAAAGCAATTTTTATAACTTTCATTTTTAAATCGCCGACGTTAAGGTCGTAGTAAATAGATTTGCTACGTAAAGATTAATACTACTTTGTAATCGTCAATGGACTATTTAATGATTGCGCCAACAAGGAATTTTTTTCTGTTGCTTAAAAAATCTAGGTCTTACTTACATCTCTAATATTAATGCATCATAAAAATCTGTCGCATCTCCGTAAATTATAAGCTGTGTACTACATCGCGAATCAAGTTCCTAAAACCAGTTGTGCACGGGGGGTGGGCTTAAAAAAACATTTCAATGCACGTGTCACCTGCCTCTTATCACGTCATTGTCTCCAGTGCCATACATCGACATCTTGATTGGGCTGTATAACGAGCAATCAGTGCCTAAAAAATTACACGCTAAAAACATTCTAAACTTAATTTTCTGTGAGGTAAAGTTTAAAAATGGCTGCCCTGAACGCTGTGATGTGTTTTTTTGTGTTAGTTTTCTGGTCATTGTACTCTTTTGTGTTAAGCGTGAACTATGTTGAGTAAGTGCTTTTCAATTTATTAATTACTCGGTACACTTGAAACATAAATGAGGTCGGGAAAAACGTTTCATCGAACGATCAATAGTTTATAACAATTGTTAATTTAACATTATGTTTTTAACTAAATTAAATAAGTAATAACATTGTTTGATTGATAGATTTAGGTTTCTGGATTATTTGTTGTATATAAATAAGTATTTAACTTCATGTAAACGATCGACGAGAAACCCAACAAAAGAATAAATAAGGTAGGTTACTTAAATTATTTCCACGCAAAGTATTTTTTAATGTCGGAGTAAATTGATGTTTGAATTATTATCTTATTTCTCAGTGATTATATCTAAACCTAAGTCCCTGTTACCTAATTGTACTACCTGTATATTAATCACAGGCCGAAGTAACCCTCTTACCTAACAACTCTCTCCTACTGATGAGATAGGAGGCCATCTACATTTCTTTCAAATCTACATCAGTATTATCTTCCAATCGCTCGCACAACAGCCGTAAGGAACGGAGAGGCACACATTGCACTCAATGCAGACGTATTAACAGAAGGTTGACCTCAGACACACTGAAACATGCCTAGACAGTCAACAAGATGCTTCCTTCCAGCAGGAATAGATAAGAAGTATCTCTAAATGAACGGAAGGAAGTGCGTTAATCGCAGATTATAAGAGTCTAATGGTTTGATTTGAACAGTAGGCAATTTTATTGATGACTAGTTGTCCCCGCGACTTTGTCCGCGTGTTTTAATTTCAACGGTTTTTCATTTTTGCAACAGTTTTCATTTATGCTCCGCTCCTTTTGGTCGCAGCGTATATTATAGTCTATATATATTATAGTCTTCCTCAATGAATGGGCTATCCAACACTGAAATAATTTTAAAATCGTACACGTAGTTCCTGAGATTAGCGCGTTCAAACAAACAAACAAACTCTTCAGTTTTATATATCAGTATAGATTATGCAACTTGGATGACAAGTTAAAAGTGAGAAAGCAGTCATCATAACTTGTAAAAATACATCATAAGGTGTTTGAAATGGTTTTTGCAGATCAAGTCGATTAACGTATGATAGGAAGAAATGCTCTTCGATCTTTAGTATAGCTTGAAGTAAACCTTCGGCCTGTATGGTAATGCGTAGTTAGGTAACCAGGATCGTGGGAAGCAGGCGGTGGCGGAAGGAAGGCGCCTGGTCGCAGTAATTTGTGCGCCATTCGCGCTGACTTATACGTCTGTACTTGTTCAGCTCGGCACAATTGGACGTCTTTTGTACGATCGTTATTAAAAGAAACTGTATCTTTTGTGTTTAGATTGATAGTAATTTGATTGATTCTGGCTGGTTTTAATGATTCTGGGTTAAAGTACGGAAGTGCTCTCAAAGGCACACAACCTAAAAGAAGACGAATGTTGTTGAAATGTAAGAACCATTAAATTAGAAAGTTTCACATGACAAACAAAGCTTTTGATATCAAAATGTTTAGTTTACAGGAAATGTCTCTTGCGAAGTGCAAGATAAAATGAAATTCACATCACAGTTTCAGTTTCAAACTAAATTATGTTCTCCCACCGCCATTAAAACTCAAACATCAGATATAATTTAAATACCCTTAGATTTAATCGTATATAAATAATAACTCAGTAAATTCTCAAACCCGGGGAATATATTCATCCGCCATATTTGCTTAATTCCCAGATAATCCGTGTGTTATCTGTTTAATTGAACAAGCGGCGTTACACTGACCACCGAAACGGCTTACACAGAAGGATAACTTAATGACGTAGTTGTAGATTAATTACATAATCGTTGTCGTGTAGTTTGTACAAGGAAAACCGATAGCTGTGCTCTTCGGAGCTGAGGTACACTTAATGAAATGTTTTCGTTTTGCTAAAATGCAAATTGCTCATGTCGTTATTCATTGGCTAACAAGAACAGCAGAGATTTTGATTGCCTAAACTCTGGGTGCTGTGAAAGTATCGTCATTTAAATTCTTTCAACTTACATATAAAAGAAAGTAGTTACAGTCCTTACAGTCCCGTGTGTGAAAGCAAACTTACTATCTTTAGTTTCTGCCAGTGATTTTCGAAGATCATTCGGACCTGACCTGCTGCTCTTCTTCGAATAGTGTTTGAAGGTAGATGGTCGCGTGACCGGCGGTATCGCCGCATCTCTGCCGATACCCATCGCGGTGTCAATTATAAGAGCGGATGGCTCGCCGGCCGTGTTGCTTTCACCACAATTCACACTCTGATCTATGGGGAATCATTTTATATTGATGTCTAGCGGATTTCTTGCTAAACTTTGAGATTTTACCGAGATTAATATTGGAGTTACTCGTCTGTAAAACAATTGAGTGTTGAAGAGAATGAAGAGAGAGAGAGAGAGATGTGAAATCTGTTTATAATTGTTAATATTACCAAAATGATCATAAAACGAAATTAAAAGAATAAGATTTGAGTTATGTCACACGGCCTGCTTTAGTTATTCTACGAAGTTGTGAACTTATTGCGTAAGAACACATAAACAACTTCGCTTCAGTAACTCCAAAACAAGTCGAGCAAACCCGAAATATGTATTGTGAGAATCCTATTCATATCCACAAACATGTTAGACATTCCATATTTGAAATTGCTTCACCGGGGCCTAATTTGAAAATCGTCTAGTTCACAAACATGTTTACGTTACCATAGACAATAGTGAATGATTGTAAACTTTAGAACAACGCTAGTATTTGTTATGATGTTTACATGCACGGTCATGCATTGTGACGCACGGGTCAATTGGCATTGTTTGGAGATATGTCAAATATGTTAGCATTCAATATTTGGATGCATTTGAGATGGATAAATATAATTGGAATGCCTACAGCCTCCTTACTACAATTAGTTCTGTTGCATACTTTAACCTTAATAGAAATCTGTTTACACACTGAGATTCTATGCAAAGACTTACCTCATACAATGGTCACAACACATTTTACTAATATTCGCAAACATAAACCTATTGAAGGTAATAATATTATGGCCATAACTCAATTTCAAATAATTGGTCGCCTTATTGACACCGTCGTGTCAAGTGAGTGTTTATCATTTGACCCAGAACATATTGGTGAGGCATTGGACAATTATCATTTATAAATCCAGCATCTTTATAGCAGATGAGCTCCCCTACTACCTGTTAAAGCTATATCACTTGTCTTAACATATTGACAATAATGTTACTAAACAGGTTAATGTAGCCAAATCTTTACAACTCAGAGACTACGTTAGTGGGTCATAACACACGATTATTATTACCAGACTGGTCTGTGATGTAAATATTTATTTTAGTTTTCCTGATGGGAACTTGATTCTGATGCTAATGTGCGCGTCTCGCTCACACTTTTCATACAAGTTTGGACCTGTTTGAAACATGTGTTCAACTCTATGAATGACATGCCGATATCATATGAATGGACAATGGCTGGAATGTTAGATGGCCCTGACCAAAATAAATGATTAGGTGGTAAACTACGTGACATAAGACTTGTGCTAAATCATAAAAACAAATAATTAAATACCTAGATAAAAATCTTACCGTGATCAGTTCATAAAAAAATAAAAGCGTTTGTTAAGTACGAGATGAAGTATGCAAGAGTAAAAAAGGTCTATGTTATTCCAATTTTACTGCATTTTGTAGCCACTTAAGTTTGATCAAATAGGGGTGATTTGATCGAACATATGTGGCTGTGTAGGTACCTTGAGTAGGTAATTATAATGTTGACAGCATTATTGTCTCATAACTATGTCCACAGCATGCTATAATGTTAACATTTCAGAGACCTTATCTTAATCGCTAGTTATTGTTACGCTTTCTCATAACATGTTGTCGTTTTCAGGTAATTAATAAAGAACGGGGTTCTTTCACCTGTCTGCAGCGAGATCTGAACATGAACCTTTGGTTTTCTCACCAGTCGGAGTATACGAGATAAATTGGTTAAGTTGTCGCCCAGAGAGAAGGTATGATTGCTATCCTAAAAGTTTTGGTAGGTTAACGTTAAGTCCTCAGTGCCTTAAAATAACTTAAATGTAGGTTTCATATATTATGTCGTGTAGCACATAAAATTGAAACAAAGTACCTACCTACAATTGGAAGGTAATCTATCTACACCTGTGATGCTGATTTTATTTGTTGATTGTTATAGTATTTGCTCGAAATTGGCACGTAGAGTCCTTTACGTATTGGGGACATAATCTAAAGGACACGCAGCCATACCGGTTATACAAACTGATAATGTCTGGGGTCAAGCAGTCTGCCGGCACTCAATTAGCAGAGCTTAGCTCATATTTTATATATAGCTGTTATATCTACATCCACCCGTTTTGGACACCTCGTCTTCTCCATTGTTTTAATTCTCGCCCACTTTTAGTTTAATACCTAAAACGAATCATTTATAATTGTTGTTCTGGAATCTTTAGTTTTTTTTTGATGATGACATCGGTCTCTATTAAGATATTTAGAATATAAAATATTTCTGTTTTGTTACACATGTGTTATGTCCATCAAGTTGCTCTTCTAGTTTATAGATTTTATTTTATTTATGCTCTGATTTATCAGTACAAATAACTTACTTTGAATTGGCTCGCAACTTTCATGTTGCTAGTATTAGTGACCATTTTCCAACTGCTGGTTTGGGTGGTTGGCTTCTGAAATGCCTTTTTTACCCTTTAGATGTACTAAAAAGCCGGACAACTGCGAGTCTGACTAGCTTACCGAGGGCTTTTGATTGTTTCTTGGCTGAATCTTGAAGCAATAATAAAAATCAAGCTTTTATGTCATCGCAATTTAAAAAATACAGCCACATGTGTCATTTTTCCTATACGTTTTTTAAGAAACTCAAAACCTTTAGGGTCCTTCTTCCCGTCAACCCAGAATAACGAAATTTGGCATGATGCTTGCTTGCTTGATGATGCCGAAAATTGTTAATTTGTACTCCTTAAAAAAAATTCCTCAATTTTTTAACGCCTTTCTATGAGACTTGGCGAGAACATTTAACATGACATGTCAGCATCCTAATAATGTCTTGCTATTTATAAATGCTATTAATTGATACCTACCTACCGAGTCATTAATAATTCTCCAACCGTAAAATCCCAGACTGACCTAGAAAATTTCTGGAAATGTTCCAGATTTTTTACAAGTGTTGCTACGTAACGCGGCATCTGTGAATGTCTCAATGGCGTGAATGGTTGTATCAGTATTAACTCAGTATTATTAATATACCTACGAGCTGCGTGGAGCGTGGGCCTGTCCGCAGAAGGAATGGTGACGTCACTCACCAGCCCACTTGGCAATATCGGACTCGGATGACGTCTGTGACGTGTGTACCTCATTTATGGCCCAAAAATCAACTTTTCCTCGCTTCATTGTGACATTTTTACATCTTCACACAACGATTATTCGCCTTATATGGGTTCATGTAATTATCTGGTAGACTAGGTATTCGATTCCAAGTCTAGAAGTTTTGTTATGTGGCATTTAAGAGAAATGCAGTAGTTCTTGGACGATTGAGATGCTAAGTACTACGCCTTGATCTGGATCCTCGGTTATCTGATTTGACGAATATGATAATATTCATTTCATCTTAGTGTGACATTATCAGTAATAGCGCCAGATCAAGTAATTTAAAGAATGGTCCTTGTGCCTGCGATTTTAAATCTGCCAATTACCGTTTCCCGAATTTTGTGTTCATCGTGCCAAAAAAAATAATCGTGATTCATTCAGAAGTGGCAGTAGTAGGCAAATCAGTCGCTTCCTGCTTACAGCAATTGGTAATGGCGGCATTTCCCGCGCAAAAGTGACGCCCGGTGAGTGATGGGCTGGACGTCGCGTCGGCGGTCCTCTAACGTGATAGATTAATTAAAGCTGTCATGTGGTCACATTAAACATTTAGCGGTGGATTGATGACGACTCGGAGGAGAGCACGCCGCTCCACGAGGCGCCTCTCACTATTTAAAATAAACTTCTTTTCGTGTAATGCTGTCATAACAAATTACGTTAGGTGTCATAACATTGTCATTTACTTTGAGGAAAACTGTGGCTTTAGAGTTTTGTTATACATTTCAGCATGTTCTAAGGTCAATGCTCTCTAAACTGCCTATAAAGATGCTTTCACATTGACCTAATTTTTTCATCCCTGTATAGTAGCAGACGAAATAATAAAAGTGGCACAGTTAAGATGAGTATTCCGCGTCAAGTTTCGCAAGTGGACGGATGACTTCACTGTACAGGAAGGAGTGGGCGAGCTCCTGGCGCTAGGATGCAGCAGCCAGCAGTTGTACTGTCCGGATACTAGCGAATTAACTAGCTGTTGAATGAATTGTAGCTACGGTGATGATTCGTTGGAATGATTCTAACAATAGAGCTATGACGTGGTTTCTCTTGCCACGGTTTGATCAGATCTGACAGGTAAAATCAGTGGAAATTTGGAGGAGTGGTTTTTTTGGTACGAAGGACTGTCCATTTTGTTCTAATACTATAACTAGAAGTGTTGTCCCTAGTTCCTACGTTCCTAGAACAGTTTACGCGAAGGAAATGTGTTATCACAGTTGGTAACGGTGACTCGTCACAAGCGACCGTCGTGAACCACATTACTATTATCTATTGTGTGCCGATGATTCAGATTACGATGACATTGATGGAATACGATTTTCTCTTATTGTCTCTACCGGACTTAAAAGGAAAGCTTATGTGTTTTCGCGTTAAGTCGAGTTTGACTAAGTTTTATGTCACAACAGGCTCAATTATAAGAATAATGAGGTTTGATGTAAAATATGTAGCCCACGCTATTTCCTCATAGGGTTTTATTTGATGTCATGAGTATATGGAATGTAGATACTATATAATATGTCTTCGTACGATTATAAACGAAGTACACAATTTATGTTTAGCTACGTACATTTATGTTGTAACTGGTCTTTAGAGGTGATTATTATTTCCTACGATAGTGAGTAGTTTTAAAGTGCATTTTATATTGCAATCACCACTCCGGACGCGCTTTGTCTAGGTACTGTACTTGTTGGACATCACTATTTTATATCATTACAGTTTGGAAATATTTTTATAAAGACTAGTTAAATGTCTATTTTCCTTCAAAATTATATGCATTATTTATGTATAATTTTAGAAATCATACTTCATATAAGTAGGTAGGTACCTAATGGCCGAATGCTGAAACATTAATCAGTTCTAAGTCGCCGTTAAGGCTCATGCTGTCTCTGCCACAAAGGTGTAAAGTAGCAACAAATATACATTTAAGAACGTCTTAAAGTTAAGTTGCGTCTCAGTATTTGGGGGTAAGAGAAATAACTTAGTAGCAAAATCAAGTGTTGCTCTCGTCGTGCCGTAGATTCCTACCTAACCTATTACTTATCGGAAATATTTGGTTGCCAACTTAAACTTACTATTTGGCAAATTATGTGCATCATGAATATTTTAAAGATAAAAGAATTTGAGCTAGGTGTTTACCTGGCTCATATCCTGCTAGTTTTAACGTAAATAAATGTAATTAAGCTAGACGAATGCCAGTGCTCGTATTATCGCGTCTAGTCTAGACCGGCCACACCGCTGTGCCTACGCGATATGGGTCAAGTGGGCTCCGAACCTCGCACAATGTACCCACGTGAATACACAATTAGCACATAAGTACTACGAGCATTTGTTACGTCTATAGGTTATAAGGATATTAAGCTACATGACATACAAATTGTAGGAAAGAGGGAATTAAAAAAAAGAAAACGCTTGTATATATAGTTTTTGTTAATAATCAAAAACAATAATAAGTACGAAAAATACATTTCCCTTAGATGATTTTTCTTAAATCGTTATCCAGCTAAGGGATAACGAGACTAGGGATAAGTTTAGGTTAGCTTTTATACAACAAAATTATGTTTGTTAAACGCACCATTTAAAAATTGGCTGTGTCCGCGACTTCGTCCGCGTGGAATTTAATTAAAAGTTGTTTAGTTTTTTTTTTGTTTTCGAAGTAGCCTACGTTACTCCTTAGGTATTACATAAATATACATCTGCCAGTGAAAGTCCCGTCAAAATCGGTCCAGCCGTTCTAGAGATAAGCTGGAACAAACAGACAGACAGACAAAAATAAAAAAAAAAATACAGTACATTCATATGCATGTAGTAAGAAGCGGTAATTTTAATATAACAAACATACACTTTAATTTTATTTATTTGTATATAGATGTATTTACAGGACCATCCAGAAGCCAGCAAATATTTGCGTAAATTGCGAAACCTTTTGACATCATCTCTGTTGCTTAGATACTAACTTCCGTCAACATATAATTAACATACCGCTAGTTAATTAGGAGCTACTTTATTAGTCATTATGATTTAATTAATTACGTTGTACTTATAAAATATTTAGAGTTGCTAAAAAATATAAAGACGTTTACAAACAAAAACATATTTTTCCCACGGGAATAACAACATTTTTTTTACGCAAAATCTATTTCCTCACATTGTAAAGTCTTCACGGGGTCCGTAATAACAATGGCTATTACCCAATTCGTCTGTAAACCTCTACAGGTGTCAATAGCTTTGTCGTAAAGGAAAAATCCTTTTTCAAAGACAAAAAGTCTTAATAGTTCGCTTTCGCACGCTGCACCTCATTCATAAGTTCATTCACAAAGACAATCAATGTTTGCAAAAAACTACATTGTTGTCTTTGAATATCCTTCTACTATAATCTGCTAAACAGAATTCATTCATGTCCTGTGCTTTTATTACCTTTTACGGTAGTTTACTAAAATGCGGTTACTTTAAATACGCCATGCAGGTGAACAATGAACACTGAACAATACAAATAGTGTACCTACATAATGACAATGTAGTTTTTTCTAGGTTGCACGAACTGCAGTCCTTGGACCTTGTGCCACACGCAAAAAACTTTCAAATAAAGAATTTGTTTTTTCCTGGAAGTGTAGTATTAACATACATGACCCAGTTCTTTATTTAAAAATGTTCTCATTCGATCTCAAATTCATCAGTTTAGATAACTGACGTTTGTGAGTATTTTTAATCGACGCTTCATTGATTTATTTCAAGACAATTTGTTAATTCTTCGTGAATCATGAAGTTTTTCACATGTCTTATTATAGGTTTCTAAGTGGATACTATGTTGCTTTCGTCTTTAGGCGGATGATACATAGAGTTACTCATACGCAAACATAATTCGTTTGTCAAAGTATGAGGTATCGGCAAACATTGGCTTAGATTCGTCACGGACCAATGGATTACAATACTGCTGAAAATGTGAGATAATCCTAACCTCAATAGGTGAGTGTTTTTATTTCGCGAACTGCTGTTATGATCAGGCGTTCTTCGTTGAATTTACAAATCGATGGATCAACAACTGGCGGCCTTGAGTTCATGAGTTGTGTTTTATTTCAGCCGTTGAACATGCAGTCCTGGTCGTAGATCTTCAGACGCCTCGCTCTTAGATTTTTTTAAGGGATCGCTTTATGAAACTGTCCTAAAATAGCCCGACATCGTAGAGAAAGGGAAATGAGAAGCACTTTGATAGTTTTACCGGTAAGAGTTCGGCCTATCCTGGTCCGGCTTACCCAGCCATCTTACGTTAACATGGGATGGTCATGTCGTTTCCCTTTATCAATAAAGGGTACCTACTTATTATAAGTTATGGTTTATGGAACAAAGAAATACTTCTATATGCCTAAAAGTCCAAATTTTCCGCCATTCTAGAGCCAGCCGCAATCTCAGTTCAGCGTCACCAAGTTCCCACGGTGCGGCTGCGTTATCTGCGGCCAGTCCCTCGCCAAACAAAAGGATTGTCTGACATTAACAGCTAATCTTACACGTCACACCTAAATACTTACATGTTTACGCAATTATACAATACCTGTTATATACTGCCTTATTTAGGTAGCGTCGACGACATTCATCTTGAGAATATTTCAAACAAATGAAACATTTATAAGTTAATGTCAAAATGCATGTATAAAGTATATTCTTTTTTAGTTCTTTCCAGAGAGCTTACTTATTGCCATCACAGTAAAACTGACTTTTGGAAATAATACAAAAAAGGATAGTGCGAAATTTTAACAATAGATTCTTAAACTAGATTTATTTTAGTCAAACAATTTACCTTGTTTAATAACAACATCTGGACGAAGATAAAGACGAAACGAAAAGGGCTGAACCGTTTTCGCCGCCCTTTTATTGTAATCTGCTCCCATTTATTGTTTAAGGTAAATCTTATCTTTAGGCCGCACGTGTTTCGATTTTAGTTAATACTTAGACTTTATCTATTGTTTAAACAATTTTAATGTAAATCGTTATTATTTTCAACATCTGTTTAGGATAAAGGCCGAATGCGTTCATTCCTGTGCTATATGAAAAGGCACAGGACAAAGCGCATACAGCCTAGCGATAGATAAAGTGAAAACATCTGGTTTGTAATTCGAATAAGGTTGTTTTACCTGTTTGGTCATTTGGTAATGAGAACGGTATCATATCATTTTTTTGTTAGACGTAGTTTTTTCTGTATTCAGCCTAACCCATGGTCTTTCTCGTATTTATCTGCAAAATGGCTTGAAAGAGGGTGGGTAATGTTATTTTGTAAGGGATAACTTTTGTCCGTGTTTATTTTTGTTAATTATTTGTATCAATAAACAAAATCTGGATTTAATAAATTTAACAATTTCGCATATTTCATAATTTTTATTCAGGCACAGTAATATTGGGAAATTTAATGAGCAATTATTAGTATCAATATCAATGGTAATTATTCATTTAAAGTTTCCATTCATGGCGTTGTGAATGTATTAATTTTTCCTCATAGCCATAATGAGTTGATATTACAACACTTTTTATTTAACGTAAATAAATGTTTTTGCTTTATATTAAATTAACAATTTATATATTTGTGGTTTTCCATATTACGTATAATTCCTTATAATTTTTTATAGAGGATAATTCATATATTGCAGTTGAAAAGTACCTACCTATAATATATTTTATTAAATAGATATTATTTTGCCTTTAATAACACATAATTTAACCTACGTCATAAAGCCTTATTAAATCGTTAGTAGAACAAGAATTAGAAGATAACTTATGATGCATACAAATCCTTTTGTTTTGATGGAGTTGCGACTTAATTAGACAAATGTCACCATATCATTGTACCTATTAGATGTTGTAATTGTAAGATATCGCCGTGTGTTCAGATAAGACACGTTTTCTTATAATGCGTCATCACGGACAGAACGTCACTTGACAAGTTGTATGCGGAACTGTTTCATAATGTCTAGTAAGACAGACAAAAAGGGGAAAAAAGCAAAATAAAAAAACGTATTAAGGTTTTAGAAGAGATCTGAATAAAAAAATATTCTACGGATAGCTTTTTAAATATTCCGATTTAAATACACCCCTTTGCCAAAAGTGGTCATTCGTGTTTTGTTTATATTGTTTTCTGTAAATATCCTTCTTATACAAATTTGAATTATAGGACGACAGTTGTACCAATTAAGATTGCGCCATGTTGTTTTTTTAGCTTAGGCTAGATTTAACTTCCATTGATTAAGTAAGAAGTTATTTACATCTAGCTGGTTCTAGATACCTTCTCATTCTTTGGAGTTTTTCGTTCAACTCGCACAAAGTTTAAGTATTCGAACAATATGGATCATAGATACATAAGTATAATACAAACGGAAATTCTGATGAATGGCCGTGTAAGGAAAAATGTGGCAAATTGAAAACCTCATTAGTTGCGTCGTTCGTTTGCGTCATGTTACGGGAAGTGATTGACCAGACATCAACGTCACAAGTCTTGTCAACCGATAGCTAGTTCGCCAAGACTTTTTTCTTCTTGGAGACTTAGGTCTTTTACTAACTATTTTTGTTTTAATTAAAAAAATACGACTCCCGTACTGTTTTAAATCATTATTTTAATAATTTGATTTTCTTGCAGTTTCTATCTGCAGAGAGTGCATATTATAGAGCTTTATTCATGCTTTTGATTTTGTTTATTGCCCTATCAATATTTTACTCCACAGTCTTGTTTATCTGACTGGATTAAATATACTGGTTTTGGTGTCATGACCTACTAATATCGAACTTAAGTAATGCTTCCTGATTTGTCCCTAACGATCTGTTGTTTAGGTTATTTGTATGATTAAATTACATTTGTCACCAGACTTGCGAAATGAGCAATATCCTTAACAAAAAGCGAATTAGTGTGAATTGTCGGCGCCACGCACCGGTCAGCCGCGCGTGCGCACATACCTGTTATTGGATGATTGCGCATGATTGCATGATTAGGCTCGTGCCGTAACATCCTTATCAGACGCGTGAGTCACCGGGAATTTTCCATTTTCCGCGTAGAAATGTGGGGGTGGGGATGTCGCGTAGATGTTATAATAATGTGTAAGAGTGAAAGTACAGAGTTCGAGTGACGTCATGAAGTGGATTTGGCAAATCCGCGATAACCTGATGCAAACTAACATATTATTATGATTATACTTTGCAGAAGATAAGGTCAAGAACCTAATTTTTATAGTTTTTGCAAAGTGCCGACATTCGTAAATAATTTTCATCACATTTTGCAGTGGGGTACAAAACACTCCTAAAAATTAATGTATGATTGTCTTTTTAATGCAGTAAGTAATTAAAATTTAGAACGTACCTACCCAAGGGATACATGAAGAAGGACTCAGATTCATTTAGGTTTCTTGAAATCAATTACTCATCTTTGGTAGTTAGGTAGGTAGGTAGGTAGGTAGGTAGAGCCTAAGGTTGATATGCGTCAAAGCAAAAAACCCGCGGATTAGGTGTTTACGAAGTTTAAGATGCATCACCTTCTAAGCTAAGATGCAAGAAGGGAAATAACCAGTCGCAATGGCCTACGTGTAAGCCTATCTAAATGCTATGTCTAGTCTTCATCTCTTAAAATAAGATACCTATAATAAAATGTATTTGTTACAATAAGTATCATCATTTGTATAAATACCTATACATAAAACGAAACGAAATTCTTATCTAATGAAAAATCTAGAAAATGTCGAAAAATTCATCCACATCGCTGTTAACTCGAAGCGTGTAAAAGGGTAGCAGCATGGCCAGGTTGTACGGCAATGCTTATCCTCTGCCCAAGGTAAAAGCTAGATCTTGAGTCACGCGAGGTTTTAGCAAAATATCATAATTTAAATCAAGACATATTCAAGAATAGTCATTTATTTGCCAGTTTTCATTCAGATTATTCGAAACCATACGTTGTTCCTACATGTAGAAGTAGGCCTTTTCCTACATGTAGGTGTAGACTTTTAAGCGTTAGGCCTGTCCTAGTAATCATTGGTATAAGATGTTATACAGATGTTACGCTGCAGCTTTCTTTGACTGGAGCCGACCTTTTGTGCTCTACAAGGTTTCTTTTGTCACTCAGTCAGGAAAGGGCTAATGTTTATTAATTATAGCAACTTACCTGTCAGCGCCAATAACACTATCCGGAGCTAAATACCAACGATTAATTATTGCACACACCTAAATTACGTACTTATACAACTTAACATCAACAACAATTTGCATTACTAATTTACATTACTGGGCTAACAAAAAATGTCTTAAATACGCGCTCTTGTTTTACCAGACTATAGAAAAAGGTATAAATTTATAATTTCATTACTTCATTCTCGTTCATTCGTAGTGTTTTACCCGACAATTAGAGATGTGCGCAGATGCTGAGCGCGTGCTGTGTCGCGGGCGCCGCCGCTGCCCTCCGGAGCTGTCATTATATTTGCCATTTAATAATTAACTATCTGTTGTAAATAGATACTTTCCTCATCGCTGTACTTAGCTGGTATTGACGGTTGTTGCTTAATATTTATTGTTTTGTGTTGCTAATAGGTATGTGGATATGCACGTCGCGTCGTTCACTTCATACTATATTTTCTTCATGAGTACATAGGTAGGTAATTTTAGTGTAAACAAACAACGAATATTTACAACTAACCTTTTTCTATTGCCTACTCCATGCCTATGTCTACTCTTAATAGTTTGACCAGTTGGAACAGTGCATTTACACTGTTTAATGTGTTAAAGTTAACATGTGTTAATTCTGCATACATAAATATTAATGAAATACTTGTTTGTTGTTTTACTACACTGTGCTAGAATACTAAGGTAGGATATATAAGTTATTTAATGCACAGTTTTAGCATGGTTTCTCATTTTAACATCAGGATTAGACCTTTAGTAGGTAATGGTCACTTAATGAATGTCATTTATATGTTACCTGCTGAACGGATACCTTCCTTGTAATTTAATACATAAAAAAATAATACATTGAATAGTTATTGATTTCTGAGGTTTACGCGAATGTTAAACATTGAAATAAAATTACTTTGAGCGGATTTTATCGCGGTTTGTATTTACATTAAATACTATAAACCTGTAGGTACTTATATAAAGTCATCAGTGTAAAGTAGCGCTTATGACTAGGTTTTGTTATTATCATACACTCAATATACCTATGTCCATATCAATGTCTAAATGCAAATGCTGTGTCTCCTTTAATTGAGCACAACTCAAATGTAAACTCTACTTTTGTTTAAGTATGTAGGTATCTTGTATATCTTAGTTGGAAATGGATAGATAAAAAAATAAAAAAAAGGTCTACTTACCTGTCAAGAGTATTTGAGCTAGTTACACCATTTATAATGATACTTAAACTGCAGTTTACTAAAGAGCTTTGAATTTTTGACAGGGCCCATTGAGGGCATGACAGTATTTTCTCCAAAAAATAATCAGGCGGTGAATCACAAATTCTTTTACATTGATTGGATCAATGTAAAGATACGCGTACCTACTGATCAAAAACATTCCCGTCCGCATACCAAAGGTTCGTTCATTTCGTTGAATGAAATGAATCACAGACGTTCAATGTCGCAGTTTTCGCGGTATTCCGCGGCCTTTCCCGCGAACTGACGCATCATAGACAAGATGCTGCATTTTATTTGTACGAAAGTAGGTAGTATGCATGAATAAAGTTACCGAATGATTGAATTTATGAAGCTCTTTTCTCTTTTAAATATAAATTTGTTTCTAACTTAAAATCTGCTATGACTTTACATATTATATTACCTAGGTACTTAGATATTACTTTCAGCAAAGTTTAGAATAGTTTGCGCACACTCAGAAACAACAGTAATGTTTCCTTCTTAGCGTATATGTATGTGGGATTATTTATACTACCTACCTAGCTACGTCGACATTGTGGGATTTCCTGTTATCAAAAGGAGAGTCGATCTCAGATACTGGTTTCTTGAAATCTTTTAATAATCCTTTGAACTATTCTTTCGATTATTTAAGTTAAATTTACATTGTATAGTTATGCATCAACTTTTCCATCACGGCTGAATCTAATACGCGATTACTATTGGTATTTACTCAAGGGGGTTCAAGATCCATCAACAGGTTGCAAAAAATCAGCTATTTACTTGAACGTTGAGTCAGTAGCACGCGTCCTTGCACACTGTGTCAGGGTCTCACACTGTTTACAATCGCGTACCGATTGAACTTACTTATAACTTATAATAGTTGTATTATCTCAATGATTCACTCGGAAGGAATCCGCGCCACTTGCATAAGATGCAGCTTGTTTTGGAATCTACGCGGGCTTGAGCGTAAATACGCTACCTATACGTCGCGTGGTGAGAAACTATTCTTTGTAAATAAGTTTACTGATAACAAACGTTTCGATTCGATACAGATTTAACTGGTTGATTTTAGGGTTCCGTTCCAAAACAAAAGGAAACTTAACCTTTTACGTTTCTTCCTGTTCCTGAAACACTTATCCTCATAAGTACTTCTATTTAATTACAAGTTAATTACGCTTTTTTTAGATTTCCGTAATTAATACCGCACAAATCTTTAAACAATTTCCTTTGAATTAAATGCATTTGTAGAATACTTTAAAGTTAGATGGTTCCTAAAAGCCGTTACGATGCTTGGCGGCGACCACAGAGTGTCGGGTTACGCAAGGGTAACGCCTCGTATTGATTCAAAACAACTATCCCGGTGTTATTTGACGATTGCACCGGGATATCATTACTGTGCTAGTAATTAACTCAGCTGTTAACTTGAGGAATCGAAGCGAAGAATTTACTTAAGAAAAATGATGGCTCAAAAAATAAGGTTCAGGTTTTTAAATGGAAATTGAAGTACTAGGTGGGTTTCCTTAAGGTTTTTAAAATTGAGTTAAAAACCTAGACGATTCCCAATTGATTGACAAATTCAATTCATTAGTCCCGAATTCTTTTTAGTTCAATTACTTGCTGCGAAGTCTATCTGCTGCGCTGAGCCATGCCATCATCAATTGGGTTAACGAATGGGTTAATGCTGTGTGCTCTTTTCTTTCCCTTTGATTTCTAACAAAAATTATTGTAATTTTTCTGTATTTTTCCCAATGATCACCAATCACAATAACAGATGAACACGTTACCCTGTCGTGACTAACACTAATGCTCGTAAAATGAAACATATCATGGCTACGTGTGCCCTTAACAAGTAACAGTATCGGTCGTAAAGCAGTTGCTTTATAGCGACCGTCGTTACAACTTTATTGCCAATAACTAGGATCGATCCATCCGTAACCTATGTCTTTGACAAGTTTCGGATGTCTGAGAATGATTGTTTGTGGATATTGGGACAATATCTTAGGACAACCAATACACGGTCATCTGATTCAAAACTAGGCAGTACCTGTACTGCGGTGACCAGACAACTGATAAACATACATATTGTAGATAAAATACATGAAGGGCTATTTTATAATCTTTTGTTTTTATTGTATATATTTGTGCATAATGGCTGTATATATATACGAGTATTTCCATCTACCTCTTAGATAATAAGTTCGGGATCAAATCTTCATTTTCGAAAAGAAAGTAACAACATTCAATAATCTGTATTAATTTAATTAGTATTAAGACCTGGGGAGGGGGGGGGTTACTCCTAAATGAATTTCAATTCTAATACAATGCTAATGTAAAACTGTTTTTCATTTTGCAGGCACACAAACCACACACAGTACAAAAAAAAAGGTTCTGACAATGTTTCAGTTAAATGCTAACCTAATATCAATTTTGCATTGGAATTGTACAAATAAAAATTGATTGAAGAGCACTACGCAGACTTAGAGCATTTGTACTAAAACTTTCTATTTAAACGTAAAATTTATCAAGAGAGTGAAATATTACATAACTTTAATTATTATCATAATAGATTGTAATAACCATCTTCAATCCGCACTAAGGCGAGGCGTATTGAAGTATATTTATAAAAAGATTTGGAAAGGATCTGACATAATCTAGAAACGTAAAACCAATGGCTTGATCCAAAATAATAAACACAGTTAACGGTAGGAATTGTATGTAATCTTCGGGAGTTAACCCACAATTCATTAAAATTCGTAATATCATTCTATATTTAATTAACTTCGTAAATGACAAAATTTTGGTTGTCGCCTGGGTTTGAATCAGAACACGTGGACACTCATATTCGGTGAGTTTAACCACTGCGCCATTAGCGTCAATTGTCCGAATACATAATCTTGTTATCATAATGAGAAATTAATCGATTCGTTAACGTTTATTAAAATGTCGGCCGAGTATTAATTTCACGCCCATAATTAATTACAGTGAACTAGTTAACAGAACAGGGTATTAATTTAGTTTTAATCTAATAATGAAATTACTGGTGCACTAGAGAAAATAGCGCTTCTGTATAACAATAATAGATAAATAGTTTATTACTACAAAATTATTTAACAAAAGCTTTTGATTTTATGAAAGCTTTTTTAAAATAATCTATACTTATAATAAATCTGTAGAGAGGTCAATTCTGTACATCAAATATATTTTCAAAATAACTATCAGGGGGTGATTAGTGATCGATACTGATGCCAAAAATGCAATCAGTAAAATTTTTGTCTGTCTGTCTGTCTGTCTGTATGTTCCTTATAGAAACAAAAACTACTTGACGGATTTTAACGAAACTTGGTACAATTATTCTTCATACTCCTGGGCAGGTTATAGTATACTTTTCATCACGCTACAATCAATAGGAGCAGAGCAGTGATGGGAAATGTTGGGAAAACGGGAGAAGTTACTCCATTTTTTAAGCTTCCGTCGCGTATGCAGCCTTATTGGCTAAAGCTACATAGAAATCATGTATGACGGAAATGTTCTACATAAAATTATCTAAAAAATATTCTACAACAGCATATGTCTATCTTTTATGGTTGACTCACAATAACACGTGTAACTCCCGATAGCTTAGCAGTTCGGAGCTTTCTGATTATATTTGTTTTCTCTTACGTTTATAATACTCTCACTCATCCCTAATTAAAAAAAAAGTTAACATTATTACCTATTCAATAAAAAAAGAATCATAGAAATCGGTATAGAAACACCAAACTTATACATGAAATACGATAATAAGCCATCGCGCCGTCGCGCGTGAATACTGAATGCTATAAGGATTATTTTTGTGTAACGTGACATATTATATTTCCCTACTAAAATACGAAAGTTAATCTGTCTGTTACTTCAAAACCACTGAACAGTGAGGAAGGACATTATGCTACTTTTTTACGAAAAACGACGAAAACGCGGACGAAGTCGCTGGCAAAAGCTAGTTACTAAATAAAATAGATCTTAGTAGTTATAAATTTACTTATCTTAAAACTATATAAGTATACATATAACTATATAAATTTTGTTTAAGTATAATGTAATGTAATGTTAAGCTTTTCACACAGGCTTTGATAAAACTGTTCACTATTTACAGCTTGTAAATTTAGGCTCTTCATCATTGCTTAAGCGATTACTTATAAAAATACATACAAAGAAAAAGGCACATGATTTTACAATAATACTTTAACACGTCGTCCAATAGATACTGGATCGGACCGGATTTGTTATCGTCAATCACCAACCATCTACAGGCTTCTAACCTCTGCTCATCGTTTTTGGCGACCCCTGACCGCTGCCATAATTACGCAGCAATTTGTCCGGCGGTCCCCCGCGCGCAGAGCGTGAAGCACAGGTGCGGTCACGCTGCGCGCGCGCACCTGACTACACTTATTGATTTTCACTATCATAGTATCGTTAGTCGCCAAATTTTGAGGGGAATGTATATCACCTGAGTAAAGGGTTGTTTTAAATTATGGGTTCGAGAGGATCTTTGGTTTTCGGTCAGTTCTTTTGTCAACGAAAAGGCAAAGAATCTGCCGTATCGCTCGAGCCCTTATTTTTGTTCGCCTGAAGGACTCAGCAACTCTGCTAAGTATGTCTATACTCTAGCTTCACATCTTGAGCCGAAATTAAAGATCCAAAAATTGTATAAATAAAGCGAATAAAAAAGATTGAAACAGTATCTCGTAGATATTTAAGGCTTTGCACGATAATGATGTAAAATGTTTCGGTACAGCACAAATCGTTTGATCTCCAAAAGTGCAGTTTCTTTATCCTCAGGGCCGTCTGCGAAGGGATAAATATTTTTGTCTCAAGCGAGATAAAAATATCTGCAGACTGTTTAAGTCTGGGTATTTGTGCCTGACACATTAAAGTCAATAGCACTCATGATACTGCACGATTCAATTTGATTTATTCATCTATTCATTAATGTTTGTTCATCTTATTGATATGGCTTAGGTACAGAATGTCTTCCAAGGGTCTAAGTATTGCGATAGTTAGAAAACAGGTTGCGGAAAGAACTTTGGTTGCATGGTTTGTAAAGGCTTAAACCATAAAAAATAACGTTTATGTTGAGCTTTCATCGACCGACAGACCGTGTAATCCTTTGAGCCACAACTCATCATTCCCGGCATACTTACGGAAATTACTTACTAGGGGTAAGAAATTCACCATTCGAACAGAAGGCAATTTGTCATCACGTACCACTAGCGGCGCCCCCTTTACTGGGGAAATACTACAATTTTTTACCCCTTGTCAACCCTTCCCGGCCACGCATTAACGTTCATTAATCAAGTTGTTAATACACCCCTAATGGTTATAATGACCGCGACACTCTACTATGTAACAGCGAGCGCAGGGTTAAATATGTTTAATTGATATTTTCAGTTGGAGTCACAATTTCAAGGGTGTTATTGCAAGGGTTACGTAAGCGTTGCTAAATTATAGGGTAATTTAGCAACGCTTACGTATTGTGAAGTTAAGTATTGTGAACGTATTTGGGAGGTCGTAAATAGGGAATGTATGACATGTGTTTAGTTCACTTAAATGCTTTTATGGTGTCTTGATTTTAATGAACATATGTGTCAGGTTTGGGGATATCGGTGTTTTAAATGTTGTTGTATCCTCTTCGAAGCAGACGAATGGCGATTGACATGTAGATTCTATAATACCTACATAAATCTGTTAAATCTCATGAATACAAGTGCCAAAATGATTTAATCTTGTATTCAATTGTGTCGTCTGGTGGAGTAATCTGTCAGGAACTGAAATTGGAGCCGTTAGCTCCGTCTAGCCGTCTTAATAGTTTGGTGGATTTGGCAAGGACTCGTGTTATGTCCCGTCTTGCACCGCTTCCGAATCGTCTGGGATTCGTCATCTATGTGCCTAGTAATGTAAAATGTAGATATAATAGCCGTCTACAGGATGACATGGCCCTGAACTGAGTTGAAATATTTCTGTACTTGTTGACGACTTTGTGATGAGTAGGTTTCGTTTGAAAAGCATCTTTGCTAGAGTGCTCGCGTGTGTAGAAAGTATTTTGCTGAAGATTTATTGATTCGGAACAAGTTGGACAGGAATGTGTTCAGAATCCTGCGTTTCAATCACTATGTTAATTATGATTGATGTTAGTGACTTCAACGTTCCCGTCTTTAGCAGGCTTAGGTTGAAAGCAGCACCCTATCTTGATTTTAAAACTATAGCTATACTTATTTTCTGTTCTATCGTATCAGAATGTTCGAAGCTAGAATTCGCTAGTGATCTAGTTGAGCAGCCTGTATTCAGCCAAATCTTAGTGCTATAAAAATCTAGTAAAGCGTTGTCTGTGTTTGTCTAGCAAGTGCGTCGTGTCGGCGACTGTCGCCCAAGTCGCTACACTTATAAAAACTTTTCCAAGTAGTTGAGTTTGATTCCCGGCCGTGGCTTTATGTCGTCGTTGTGTTAAGTTCCAAACTTTTTATTGTCCCTTCGAGTGTTCTTTTGCTGTTTCGAATAGTTTTGCTTTAAATAATTGAGTTAGTTTTGCTGCCGGCCTATTTAGGAATTCTTTTCTAGTTTATTCGACAGTTTTATTAGATTTCCTTTAGGTACTTTTATAGAAGTAAAATTGCTAAATATCGCCGTTTTAAATATAAACATATTTTATTGTGTGTGTCTCAAAAACAATTATTGTTGGTCGCTTCTACAAGAGAAGTCGAATCAACACAGTTGTAAATGTAATGTAAGGCTATACTCTAACGACAATGGAAGCACGGCGGTAATATTGAATCAAGAGTAATCTCCATATAGTTTTTGCGTGGATCAGTTGCTATAACTTTTTCCCAGACAATGCGGGTTCCCGTCGTCACTCGGAACAGTCGCAAGTTTCCCACATCGCTCACCGTGTCGATAGCATACCTTCCACTTTCACTGATGGCTTAAGGTCTACGGAAACAGTTCCATAGCTGATGGTTTCGACAGGAACTACCCTAGTACCCTGCCTAGAACCTACATGGATCATTAAAGGGTTGGGGTTTTGGTAGCGACTATATATTTGACCGTCTCCACGTCTCACTGTCATTAGATGCATGTCATGTCAATATGTTTACTTGACTGATAACCTAAAAGTAGCCAAAATACCGGTTAATGTAGAATTAAAATGATTATTATTTCGTAAACTTTTTATTTAAGGTAAATAAGTAATATTGCTATTTTCTGAAAGCCATGTAGGTACAGTATAGGTTTGCACACTAATTACACAAAATACTAACTATATCAGTAAAAAACGCATAAAAAGTTTTCTAACAAAATATCTTAATATGTTATAAATACTGTCAAGAGGGTTTGAATTAGACCTGTTTCAACTCTGTTTGTATTGGGGACGTTTTTCCTAAGTTCTATCTCGATATTTTCCGTTTGCTATCAATGCTGTCTTTATCCGATCCAATCCAAGGTGATGAAATAATGAGAAAAATAGTATTAACTTTAATAAGAAAACAAGTGTTTATTCCAAATCAATTTATTCGTCTCCTCTTACAAATAACTTAAAAAATTACGTACATTATTTATTTATTGTTACATTTCGATATATTTGTACAATATTTGTGGTTCTCGTATAAAACTATTGTCTTATTACAAACTTTAAATACACATATTTGGAACAAATGCACACAATTTGTTCGTGAGCATTATTTTTTAACACTGAGTTTTATTTCACTAAGAATAATTAGGCAGAAATAAGACGAAAGTACTAATTTAATACAATTGGTAGGATATTATGAGTGTAAACGGCTTTTTAACCGACTACAAAAAAAGAAGGAGTTTCTTTTCGTATAATTCCGGCTGCACCCGAAGTGTCCCGAATAGCTGAGTACCACGAAAAACTTTGGTTAATATGAAACTTGACGGAAACATGAAATTCAGCTTAGCTTGATAGTGAGTGTAGCTCAGCACTCTTAAGAGCTAAAATGTGTAATAGTTAAAGTAACACATTTCTGAGTATATTAGTTAACTCTTGTTTGGACATTATTAGCTAGAAGACGAAAAACATAGTAAAAAACTGAAGGCAAAGAACACATTATTCTCCAGTCGTATTACTTCTATTAACATTTTTAAATTCTATTTTTATTACTGTTGCTAGGTACGTAATGTTAGTTCGGTAGATTAGATTCATAGATAACAAGACGTTGAATTAAATAAATGTCTCATATTTGTATTCTTCGGCGGAATAATAACGAAGAAGAGTCAGTTACATGTCTATTAAAGCGGCTGGTATTTCGTCTACTTCACAGTGGCTTTGTCAAAGAACCGACATTTATACGAAACTTCGTAACAATACTTATTGCTTTATTTACACAGTCTGAACACATTCCAATAGTATAAAACTGTAATACAAAATAACACGTATATTTGTACTTGTATTTTTACAATAATCTCTTAATTCTAACTTATGTTACACTTACAGCGATTTAGGTCTAAGTGGCAAAGTGGGATATGTCTTAAATTAATCATTTCATGAACAAGAATAAACTACAGAAAGCGTTCGATATGTTTATATATTAAATCAGAAATAATTTAAAGCTGACGTCATATCAAGTTAACTTCAGGCCCCTTACACTACAAGGTATCCATTCGAAGAGCAGCAGTTGGTACTCTGTATCCTGCGCGTGGTGAACGGCGCTGCGGAAAGATCCATTACAAATAATACGAGCAAAGGTGTTATACATGAATGAAACCGTCACATTTTAAACCGATTAATCCCAAATTACTCAAACGAACATAAATTTGTCCAACCCTTTACAATATAAGCCTTTTATACAGATAACGATGATTACATTGTGCACGTCACAACAAGATCCCCGCACGCGCGTGGCACACCTGGTTTACTATTATCCGCGACGTATGCCCGCGTCGCAGTAGGCCCGCCGGGCGCCGCCGGCGCGTCCTGGCAAGATATCAAAGCAGCTAAGGAAGACTGTTTGTATTCTATCTAACAATACTATGGCATTTGGGGGCTACAAAAATCTATCAAAAAGTCAGTCTTTTACATCGGAGGTCGGTTCACTAGGAGGGGTGAGGCACTACGAGCAGCCAGGATCACGAGATGATGCAGTTCTTGTCTTGTTGGGCATTCTTTCTCTGTCGTTCTCTCTTGGCGCAGGCGACCGCGTCGTTGGGCACATAGGATATCCGCACGCCGCCGTACGCTCGCCTTGTGGGCAGCGTGTACGACTCCGCGGAAGATGATGATGACGAGCACGTGCTGCAGTAGCTGCTGGCGTCTTCATCTCTCACTTTTTCTCTTCTCGGAGGCTCGTCGGGCTCGAAGGCTTCGTTATCGTCGCCACAAAACCTCACAGTTCGTCCCCCTCTTGGTTTCCGCGGTGACTTTTTGGTACCGTCCACTAACGTCAGCTCTGGCATGGATGTGGAGTGACCTGGAGTGACGACAGCTTGCGCTTCCACGGGGTGCGGAGGCTTCCAGTCTTCAGGAGACTCGTCGATATGATCGTCGGATGTTGGTGTTGGTTGGATTTGATGTTCAGTCATGGATTGTTCTAAGCGGAGATCTGCTAGTGCCCTGTCTAGGCTGAGACAAGCATGTGGCGGCGGCGGTGGGTGCGGAGGCGGGGACTCGGGTGCGAGAGATGCGCTCGGCTCTGAGTCCGCGTCTATATGATGAGGCGAGGGTTCTCTGTGGGGTGATCTAGGTGGAGACTTAGGTGAAGGCATTCTTCTCGGCTTTGGCACTCGCGGAGGTCTTGGTCCAGGGCCTGAGGAATCCGACGGCGTTGGCGGCTCACCTTTGGAACACGCTATGGAGCAGAATATCGCTCCCTTCCTCGGGAGGAATGGCCTGCCTAATAAGCTTGCTCTGCAGGTATGGCAGGCAAAGCATCGTTCAGTGGCGTGCCAGTGTTGTCCTTCGTGGGACATTTGGCCTTGGTCGACGCCGATTGGTTCCCCGCAGGCATCGCAGTACTCGGCGAAGCAGTTGTCGAAGCAGGGCAGGCAGTAGGGGCGCGCGTCGCGCATGATGTAGCGCTGGCCGCCGAGCTGGCGCGCGCACTCCGCGCACGCAAAGTGCTTCATGTGCCACGCGCGGCCCTCCGCCTCCGTGCACTCGTCCGCCAAGATTATCTGGGGACAAAGATAAGTTTTGATTAGTTTCGGTTCATCATAACTACATAGATCATTAAGTTTAAAACGAAATACGATGTTATTGATCTGAGTACGAGCGGCAGAAATTTAGGCAAGCTCGTTAGGCCAAAGTGCATAGGCAATACGACGATGATGTCATAGTTAAAGATATTCAATAATATAATATTTCTTAAAACCGGTTACATTTAATTAATTATCTGGATAAACAAGGTTTAATTAGGCATTATTATTCATAGTGCTATGTTAGCCGGTGCTGACGACCCCAAGAAAGTTAGTTCGCGACAATGGCCTGGGAACAGATCCCACGGTCGCCGAGTTATATTTTGTTCGTGTTCATTAGTGGACTATTCACTCATTATTAATATTTCAGAAACGGTATTTTGTGTCGCGGCTGCATGCCGCATGCCGCGGACGGCACACACGGCGATTGTTCGCCCTGTTCCGTGTTTCTTTAGTCAGACGAATTGGATGATTGTAGGTGCCGCTGTTGTGTCGCTGTCATCGCAGCCATTCATTGTAATCAAATCAAGAATCCTTCTTTACCATGCTCAACGAAGCAGGATTCAAACAATTTAGTCCGATAGCATGTGATATCGCGCATTATATTCCATTGCAGAAATGGTAGTAGGTAGTCACCTTAGTACTTAATTTTAGAATAATTGTGTAGTTGCTACTTGTTATGTTATTACATCAAACACAAATATCTGGAATCAAGCCATTGAACTTACAATCACTTGGTTACGATGCACACGTGACGAAGAACGTCATTTAAATATAATTAATTACAGTGTATTAAGATAAACTTCTTAATTTTATATCTTCGGTCGTATATTTGTATTTTGCCATCACCACTTATTAGTTTATTCTCCTTGCTAAATTACCTGAAGTAATCTACTAGTTTTTACATGAGTTGTAAATCTAAAATTACGCTGTTTTATGACTTAGCAACCTGCATTTCAGGAAGCACTATTTCGCAATGTTAATATGCAATATTTTCGCTAGTACGTAGCCTAATTCTCGAGAATAGCAAACGGTAGCTTTCCTGGGACAATGTAATCTATGGAGATACAGGGAGGCAGGTCGAGTTGGTCTCACTGCTCATGGGACCATGGGACCATGGAGCATGGGAGCGGCGATATCTCCGCCATTATCACTGCAGCAACCGTTTTATTGTTACTGTAGGAATTAGGGCTTCGTATAATTTCGTCGTGTGTTTTGTAAATGTGAATTACACACGAACATTTATGATGTTTAACTGTGTGTACAGGTTTTATATGACTTACAATTGAATTAAAGGGGAACTTCTATTTAACAACTTTTAGAAGGCAAGTTTAATATGTTACTTTAGTAAAATAATCACTTATAACTTTAGTTTTCTATGTTGTTTCTGTGTGTGGGGGGCAAACACGTGAATAGCCAGTGTTATGGGAACCATACAATGTTATGACTAGTGTTGTCCCAGTGCGCATAGCGATGTGTCGATGTTGATAGCACGTGGCGATCGGCATGTGTTGTGATTCATCGATTACTAGTTCAATTAATTTTATATCGATATTTTACTTGTGTTTATGGTTTGCAAGGTTTTTTGTGTAACAGTTACAACAAGAAAAGCTTCGCTGCTTCTAAATATTGATTTAAATTTCTGCTGTTTAAAGACTTTATTTAAGACTAAATAACATGAATTTTATACCAGGGGTCGTTTGTTACTTTTATTTGTCGCAATACATACAGAACATGCATGCTCTACAAATATAACGCTTATCAAGTTCAAACAGGTAAAAAACTTGACTCCAAAAGTAATTACTTATGTAGCATATTAAGATTTACTTGAATTTCCAAGTAAAAATATTTAAACTTTGACTTTAAACAGCACTGCAGCATTCTGCACGAAAATAACGCAGGCAATGTCATGGTCAAAGTTAGTGCATAGTGTAACATTACCGAGTGCAGCAATCGTAAATAACAGCTGATCTGCATTGCCGGGTTTTGATATTGTGTACCTAACTGCTAACAAGAGCGATAGTATAATTATGGGGTGCTTGGTAGTATAGGGTGTTGTCGGAAAATGTATGTAGTGAGCAAAAAATATGTATAGCAACACGCAGTCATGTGTTACGATTGCAGCAAAAGTGAAAAAATATTACGTAGTACGGCTGCTACATGTCTGTAAATTTTTTCTTCTACTTGATTAAAGTTGATAGTTTGGAATTATATTCAACCCTCGCACATAAACTAATCCTCTTTGACATGTTATTTTGTTAAATGTATTAATATAAGACGACTTTTAACCTTTTGACCGCCACAGTCATGTACATGACAATCCAAAATGTGTCAGGCACGCCACGGTGACGACTACATGACAGACTTTTAAACGCTAACGGTTGCCGTGTGCTTTATCGATGTTGTTTCGGCATCAATAAGGATGAAATCGTAGTTTGGCACCGAGAGCATGCTTTGCTGTTTTTGAAAATGTCTTTCACTCGTTATAAAAAGGGGAAAGTGGGATATTGACGTGATACTGGTAAGGTTGTGAAAAACTGGGTTCCTTTCTACCATTTGTGAAAGAAAATCAAAATTAGTGCACTGAATAGGGTACACTACTTATCGATAAGATACCTGAAAGAAAAAGAATTGGTTACAGAACATATTTTTTATTCGTTTATGTTTTTTAATATGTTCACAAGTTCTCAATATTGAACATAGCCGGTTTAACATTGACAACTATATCAGGTGTATCTTACAGTCGCGTGCTACCTCCACATAAACTACCACGCTAACACGCCATGTCTGGCAGCCTGGCTCATATGAACCATGCCTCGAAGTCTATCTTATCGGGGTATTAATTAATAAGCAGCTAATTATATTTTAAGAGCCTCTTTCATCGTGGGAAAATTTATAAATGACTAAATTATGCTAAATTTCCAGAAATACTAGAAATCTGCGTAACAAGCGCTGTTCACTGTTTAATTGGAAATATAAATTATAATATTTGACAGATATTGACTGCAAATGATGATCATATTGATTTATTTCATTTTGCTTTTGTTTGAATATCGCAAGTAAATCTATTGCAATTTGTGCCTACATTAACTGCTATATATTATGTTTATATTTTATCAAATTCGAATTCGAATTTCAACCTGAAAACAAATTACAAGTATTACTGTACCTACCAAGTAAAGTTCTACATTTTAATTTATTAAGTATGTTTTGTACATTACTTAAATTTCTTACTCCATTAATTTTAAACAGGAAATGACCGGGTATTGTAACTATGTTTTGGAATACAGGAATTTTAAATGCTTTGCTGTATGGTACCTATCGTAAAATGTTGAAAATTTGCTGTTCAGATATTCGTGACGAACAACACTTAATGTGCACACAAGTATATAAGTTGTAAACTTTAGTTAAATTGATTATAATGTTAAAAGAGCTCTATGTATGGCTATAACATCACAAAATAGTTAAAGAATATAAAATTTTAAAGCAGGTATAATTAACATACCAAATGAATTTAATTGTAGCGAACAGTTCGTGACCACCAATTCTTATAAAAACACGAAAAATAAAAGAAATCAAAATGCAATAAATTCAACATTTTAATGATCAACGCGATAAAACAAAACATTTCAAGCCCTAAAATTGTACACTGTAAAAAAGTATACATTATTTCACACAAGAATGTCACGATTTTTTTTACGTTCGGATTAGAAAAATAAATAAACGTTTTGAACTGTTTGTGATAAGAGAACACGCGGGCATTTAAAATGGGTAAATTATAGCCATCAGCAGGCCCAAGTGTTACACGTGACTTACTAATGACCATTAAACATGTCTAGATTAATATTATCAGATTGTTTGATCTAAAATTATTATATGGCTTTCTCAACGTCATTTATCAATGTTACTTTATAGACCTTATTTGTAGTTTATGGTATTAAAGCACTTAAATAGGCAATGTTTTAAATTATTTCAGCACTTATTTCTGAGTTCGTGGCACATTTTGGTAATACGCAAAGCAACAGAAATCAAATGTTTAACTTTGTTTGAACACGAAACATGAAAGTCGAAGGACTCGAGCTTTACGAAAATACTGTATTAGCAGTGCAATCATGTTTTCCCTAAAGATAAAGATTTTTTTTTAATAATAAATGTGGAACATCACATACATTTCTCTGCACCCAAAGTAAGTAGCTAAAGCACTTGTGTTATGGAATTCAGAGACAACGAAGGTACTACAAACACCCAGACCCGAGACAATGTAGAAAAGGGGTTTTCTACATTGACCCGACCGGAGATCGAACCCGGGACCTCAGAGCTGGCGACACCTTGAAAACCGGTGTGTACGCCACTCGACCACGGAGGTTGTCAAAGAATTACCAAGAAAGAAAGATTACCAAGGCAGTGTCCTTTTAAAGGTCATCATCAATCATTTATCTCCTAGCGTTAGGGAAACATCGGAGTTTTAAACCACCATAAAACAATAATGACCAGTTTATTATAAAACATTCTCGTAGTATCATCCTGTACCATCTTCTCATTTTACTGCCCAATCTGTGATAGTAATGTAATTATGCTGCTCTGTATAATTTGCACTAATTATTACCGAGAAAGCGACGCGAACTAATGAAGACATCAAGTTAGTCTCCCATGGCCTTCCGCCGGTTATTATCAAACATGCAACATTGATATTTCATAATCGTCTTTTGCAAGTTACTTGTAAGTCAGGGTTGCGTACATTATACATTTTTGTATGAATTCAAAATCACAGTAGTCGTTGCAGGGTTAAGTAAATTAATAATGTATTATTCTGAAGTTACAATAATGTTTCGATGTAAAAAAATCATAAACTTCTAAAGTTAAGTAAACGTTAAACACAAACATATTTGTAGTCAAAACAAAAATGAAAATTCTATTAGCGACGATTTGATATAAAAATGTAATCGCATGACCCAAATCACAATTCACTTAACGCGATCTCTATCGGTGTTCAATCTAAGGGTTTCTTCATTTTTCAGAGTTTTCCTTCACCCTCGACCTAGATGCGGTATCGTATCGAGGGTCAAGACACAGCGTTTCCGGCGCAGACGTCGGCGGCCGCGGCGTGAGGCAACGTGCCGCAGCGGTCTGCAGCGACCACGCAACACCCCCGCGGTGTGTCTAGGGCTGACCGATAGCCGGAAGTACTATTTTAAACTTTTAACATTGTTGAATCATTTTAGTAGATTTAGATTATGCTACTATAAAATTGTGGAATAAATATCTTGACCTTTTAATTACAATTTCTGGTATTGACTTTGAGAAAGGCTTTCTCAGATTAGAACTAAATTTGCTCACTTATTGATCACCTGAAAAAGGTAGTAAGGATGGAACTCAATTACATGCTTGCTTTTCATAGAATATATTTACTCAATTATTGTATATTTTATTCTCTTTTACAAAATATTTTTTCAGTCCAAATTTAATATTGAGGTTGATAGTCCGAAGTGACCCGCCGCCACTCTGAAAAGGCTTACTAATGGTAGCCCTAAATCATTGCTTTACGTCTGACCGTAGGGGTCGTTCACCCCGCTCAGGTGGTAGCAGTTTTAAACGACGCCGAACGAATACTAATATTTTCCGGTGTTCGGGAAAGTGGATTATTAATGTAGGTCTTTAGTTTGGACTCTAATCTTAGTATAAAAAAAAAGCGTTCGCGTGTAGAGTCAAAGGCCTGAAAATGGACGTTATGTTAAAAATTGTAATACATAAAATTTATATGTTGAACAAACCTGATTATAATATGCAACAATGTATTTTATGTATTTCTTTTGCAACAATTGTCACCACCATATGGTATTAAACAATAAATTTGGCGAAGTTCGCGTCCACCGTGAAACATCTGAATAATAAGGGGGATGCACCCCCCACCCCGATGCTATCTACTTCCGGTCCGTTGGCCGGATGTTGCCAACTGCACGCACAATTGCGTCAGCGGCCAGCGCACGCGCAGCGTCGCGATTTTTATGATAATACAGCAGGTTGAAGGAAATGAAGGTAATGGGGCGTTTTGTGGTAAATTAAAGATAAGATAAAGCAATTTGTTCGGAATATTAATGTGTTCAGATTGTAATTGTTTTGATTTGTAAGTCAAATGAGCGTGTAGTGCATGTTTGTGGTTTAACTGATACATGAGCGTTGCCATCTGTTTTATGCTTATTCACTTATAATTTAAGGTTCAATCATGACATGTTATACAAGGTGGACTTAATGCCCCAAGGCATTTTCTGTTTGTGTTTACTCCATTGGTTAAGACGCCAAAAATAGCTTTGCATTAGATGATTACATTTTATCTCGATAATTTTTAAAAGCAGTAAAGCTTTCATTGATTAAATCTAGAAACAGAAAGGTTTCTCTTTCCCGCTATTAACTCTATCTAATAATTAATTATATTAGTTTCTCACCTCATCACAGGCGGAACACCTGGGCTTCAGCGTCTCCGCGTGATGCCTGCCGCAGTACAGGCGGCCGTCTTTCCAGAAGTAGACTAGGTCCACCAGCAGCTCCTGACAGGAGGAGCACACGAAGCAGGCGGGATGCCAGCGGGACGAGGGCCCCGCGCGCGCCGCCGACACGCACATGTCGCCCGCTGACATCGACTCCTCGCACTGTGGATAGAAGACGATGGTTAATTTGGATGGAAGGAATGGTCCTTTAAGATTTGTGGAAGAAAATATCACAGAAACCTAGTGGGGAATAAAATGATAGACCTGAAAGTAAAAATGTGCTGCTTAATTTAGATTTTCGTAAATAATTATAACTTCTATTCAAATTTCAACGATAACATTTATTAAAAAGGATATCCTATCAAACTGTGCCATCCATCCCATCCTATGACTAACAAAATATATCTACCTACTGTTACATATCGGCACGTGCTAAACGATTCCCCCTGAATACTAATTCGTGGAGATTAGAAAACCGCCTAACTTCCGACCACAGTAATGTATTCCACTTATAATGATTGTCCGACCTTGTGGCCACCTCGGCCAGAAGGACGACCATTGTTCTCCGTTTGGAAAGACCAACGACCAAACTTATAAGGACTAACATATTCTGAAATTAATCCCAAATAGTGTCGTAAATTACCCATCTTGATGCAATTGTAACGTAATTGATAGAGCATATAGAAATTCGTACAAATTCGTAGTGTACTCCAAAATATAGGACTACGAAACGACCTGAATCAGTCCAAACACAACGCCCAGCTCACTTTCCGGAGGTACATGATATTAAGGAACTTATTAACCTGACTTCTGCGTCTAGTTGTAAAATTAGTTCAAATATAACGCCATGTAGTAAATCTGTTACGTGTTGAGTAAATCCTTAATTCAAAACCAAGTGATTACTGACTGAATTTGTTATTTAATTTCGTCAAAAATACTTAATTTCGTCAAAAAACTTAAGTAGAGTTTAGATGATCCTTTGCCTGGTATGCTATATTGACAGTTTGCCACATCAGTTGTAATGCTCTCATGATATATTTAAATCTGACCTATCGTCATAAAGGAATGTCTAGTGTAGGAAGTACACGCATGTTCGCGATCGCGCCAAAAATGGTGCTAGCAACAATAGCGGCAAGTCACCGGCGCGGCATCCCTTACGATCGCGGTCCTTTTAGCTGTGCAAGCGCACTGATTCACGCATACCGCGAGTAAAGGTGATATGTTCGTGCTTTTTGTTATTTTTATCCGAGTATAGGGTTTAAGGCTTTATATTTTGATTCTCTTTTTATGGTTTTATTGATTTAAATTTATCGTTTTTTTTTTTTAAATTGAAATTGTACTTTGGACGTTGTTACCTCTGGAAAATTTGACATTTGTGCAAACTTAGATGTTAGACTGCATCAGAACCGACAGAAGAATCGAAAAGTTAGGCCACTATAAAGAGCTTAATAAAATGCTCAATAAGTAAATTCAATAAAATTCTCCTGCATCATAAATAGCTGAACAAAGATCTCTTTGCCGCATTCCGTACATATTGTCCCTCAACAGATTCGCGGACTGAGGTAGCTATACAAGGGGCCCTACGCACGTACGCCAGACCTTCTGGGAAGCTGCACGTAATGCAGTACAGTGTGGCGGCTTCTCTGATCGCCACAACACGAATAACATTATCACACCTATATTTGGGTGTAATAGTTATAAATATAAAGTTATACAGGATACAAAATAGCTGGTTCGTATTGGAACTGCTTTTTTATATGTAGCATTTAATGTGATTAAGAAATAAGAAAAAATTGAGACAAATAAAAAGAAAATCGTTTAGTAGGAAACATTAATAAGTTAGTAGTAATATTATTATCCTAGCCGAGCCTTCATTGAGGAGCTTGAGTTCATAAGGAATGCATAGTTAACCCGGCTTGGATTCAAGGCACGCTTACTACAGGCGTGCTAGGCTCGGTACGATGCGTCTGCGCAGCCAGACGCTCCCGCGCATGACTCACTGTTCCGCTACGATATGGCTGCCAGCTATAAGCGGAAGCGATTTATTTACTTCGAAGTTTGTAATGATCTTATTGTGTTCATAGTCATCTGTATGCCATTTTCTTAAATAGAATAGCAGATAACAATAATACCTCATGTTAAAGATGTTGATTTCAATTCTAAAAATTGTTTGACACTCTGAATCTACTTTGTTAGCCCCGTCGAAAAGGTTATTTTATTTTTTGCCTTTTTTTCTTTCGTTTAACTTTGCAAAATAACTATTTAAACATTGGTGTAGGTGACAAGCTGAAGCAAGATAACTACATCATGTAAGCAGTCCGGAGCGGCGCCAGATTACAATCTGATAGATGTTATCTATCGTGTGAGGAGTTGTACTACCACGTGGTGCTGCTGGGATAAATATAACTGGATATGGCCTGGTTAAATCCAGGTTTTGATATTCTACTGTGTTGACAGTTTGAATATGTATTCTTTTTAATTTGTTTGTTATTGCTTCTATTTTATCTAGTTTCATCTTCCTGTCCTGTTCCCAATTATTTGTCGATCGGCGCAACCGAATTCTGCTTCCTATTATTATATTCCTACACTTAGTTTAAAAGAAATAAGTAAAAGTTATGTAGTATTTTTTATTAAAATAGTTTACAGACCATTTGTAAATAAAACATTAAATAAAATTATGTAATATACCGAACTGCGGTTACTATCATGTGCTTATTCCAGCTTTTTGCGGTCTCAACTAAATTCACGAAGAGGAAGTACGAGTATTATTAAACCTACGCAAATTAACCCAATTCTTATTCTTCTACATCTGTGCGTAGGTATATATATTCAGTAATATTGATAGTGTTACAAAAAAAAAAAAAAAAAAAAAAGTGTTAGGGAAAGTTCTCATCTTGATTTTGAAGAGAATAATTAATATGCATTTACGTTCTTATATACATTAGATTTTGTTTTGTAATTACTATACACTCGCATAGAGTTATATAAGCCATAGATATCAGACGGCTGTATTTTTCCTTTTTAGTTCACATTAATATGGCTTTAATGACCTTGACCAAAATGGGACCGTCTTATCATTTCATTAAAAATCTACGTATCAACTATTAACAATATCAACCTACAAGCGCATTACCAGCAAATGTCATACAGCCTCGAATATTTAATAGGCATTGCAGTGAAACAATAAAGTAGTTCCCAAGGTGACCCCTGGCATCTGCACCGCGTCGCCGCGAACACCGCAAGGTGACGAAACTAAGGTCTTGCACTCCTTGATTAATTTCTGCTGTTTATATCTCAATCAATCAATTTGTGCTTACACCGCCCTATATGGTGCAGACCTTGTAGGTCCTAAAGATAGTGTTAAGAAGGTTATTATGAATATAGTTAGCTGAAAAACGATTAACACGTACTCGCTTCCAACTAAATACGTCCATTTCAATGCCTAAAACGAGGCTACACCACAGTGACACCCATCAAAAAACAGCGCACACACCAAAACCAATTCAATCGGACCAAAGGACCGACAACGTGTAATAAAACCTAGCACACACCGTCAAACGGTGCTACCCATTCATAAGGCTTAAGAATGACAATAATGATCAAGTGCATGTATGAGTAATACTTTGACTTTCACTGCTAGGTACGTGACAGACGGACGGACAGTCAGCTGAGCGACGGAAACGGAGGTGTCGTCACAGGACAAAGGACCATTGTTCAGCTATTCCCGGAGCTTCGGAGTCGGTGATGATGACGCCGGCAGTCATTTAGTTGGTTGTCCTAAGGATATTGCCACTTCCCAGGATAGTCGTCATCTTAATGTTATGCATGCTAAACGTGCGTATTTGTCTGGACGTTATTTACTTGATAATGCAGTCGATACACGTCCTGTGGAAGCACACATTAGCTACATGACGTCATAGAATCCTGCTTCGTGGCATTGGTGTCAACTTTTAACAATCGACTATTTGATTATTTTGAATAAAGCTGATAATTTTCTAATACGTATGATCTTAAAGAGTTTAAACAAATCTTTCTTTATGGCGCGTTAAAATAGATTGGAATGTCCGAAATCAAAAATAAACAAACACAGAAGGACCACACAAATGACATGAAAAACGGCCAATCATCATCAAAAAAGTCATCACGAGCAAAATAGACCCCCGTCGGATACAAATCGGCGCTAATTTGTTAAAAAACACAAGCGGCAGAGACCAAATCAAACAGAGGTCCATAAGACCCGCCCCTTGGATCATCAAAAACGATTTTGACTTGAAAAGACGCCGACGCAGATCATTTCTAATTATGGATACACACGCTGCGTTTTCTAAAGCTGAATTCATTCCAAAAGCAACCCTATTCCTCTAACTTTAAAGAAAGCTAAAAAACTTTTTAGCTCCTAGCCCATGTTGGGCCAATAATAGCAAAAACTTGGCCTAAGTTTCGGCAAGCTAATTACAAGGTGCGATGTACTGACGATTCGTAAAACATATCGCAAATATTGGTGTTGGACTGATGGCGACCACCTACGTGGCTGTTAATTGGTGTCGAAAAAAAGTGATTATTTGTTTTTCTGTAGTTTAGGAGATATTATTAATTGTTAATAGCTGTAAAAAGATTTAGTGGTAAATGATCCATGTTGGGATGTTTTGTGATCTTTTTGACACTAATTTTCCGTTTTTATCTTCGGACAGAACATGAAAGTTGTGAAGGATTAACAGTTAACTTTATTTTTACGAGTTTCTCATAGCAAACTAGATTACTAGTTTCTGAAGGTTTTGAATAAAGGAGTTGGGGTGGCGTAGCTTAAGTACGCACAAAATCTATCGAAACCGTTATTGAACTTTTATATTTGTAAAGAAAACAACCACGAATAAATAAATATTCATTATATCTGGAGAAAAAGGACCTGTTAGCCTTTGAAGAATGAAGTAGGTATTCACGTGTCCAGGCTCCCACGGGCTGCTGTCCCCAAGTCCATGGTTCCCACAATTCCCACAGTACTGGAGTGCGTCACGCGCAAGGCCCTACACTTGTCTTATTTTATATTTTTTTTACCAAAGATACCTGCAGCGTGCCCCCGGTCAGTTTTAACGCTTTGACGGCGGAACAAACGCAAACAACGCCATCGTTTACTTTCTTATCCATTACTCGCCTCATTTAAACTTCTACTTTACTCTACGATTCTGACGAAGCAATGAATATTGCGTAAACATTTTGGTTAGTATAGTTTTTTAAGGAAACGCGTGGTGGTCGCGTAATATCGGGCGGATCGAACCGAGATCACGTATAGCTCGCGTTCCGGGAAAGCGCTAGCGAACCGACGGTATTGTTCGACAAACAAATTGACAAACAATACGCCGCCATGTTATTTAGACGTGTCATTTACTAAACAGCAAATAATATGAGTCTTCCTAATCATTGTCATATACAAATATAATATTATCTACCATCACTGCCCAAATTTATCAATGCTTAGTTGCAGCAACCTTAACAAAATACATCTACTAAACAGCTTTTCTAACGTTATTACTTATTCCCGACAAAAACAAAATGTATTTGTACAAATAGAGGAAATAGTTGACAAATAAAGAAAAAGCCTTACAAGTATCTTCAGTTCATTGACATTACAATTATCTGTAGTAATTGCACGTCTCGCAAGTTTCCTAGAATACTTCTGCCAACTATCAAAAATAAACTATTAAGGTTGAGATCCGACACTGGAATGTTATGTAATGTTATAAATAAGTATTTTCACGCCCTCAGTATACGGGGTCAGTAGAACAGCACGTTACCGAAAAATTGAGCAATAATGACATGCAAAATAAACGTTATTTAAGATCAAATTGCGTACCGAAAGACTAAAATAAGACGACTAAAACTGGGGTAAGACGTGGCTTACGGAGTTACAGAAAAGTTTAATAAGTTTGAAACATTAAAAAAAAAAAAAGACGAAATCCATATTTATAAGTTCGAGGATAAAAGAAATGTTATAGTAGTTTATTGTTCTCTTAGACATGCGTAAAGAGGTTCATCGCTTGAAGAGTGTGAAGCGTATATTGATTGTTTTCCAACAGCCGGCACAGAGCCGAGTGTGTTTGTGTTTGTGCTCCAGTCGCGAGCCGGTGTGGGAGACGTCTCGAGTGGCTTGCTCACCGCTCACTTGTTTGTGCTCGCTGACGCTGGTCCTTACCACCGCGCCTGCGAGACTCAAACTGTTTGCTGTTTTTTTTTTGAAAAATAAGAAAAGAATTGAGTTATCTAGATTGTATTATGTCAAAAAAACACTTTTAAACATTGTTGCAGTTGTGGAGGCCTAGAAATCCAATTATTGAATCAATACCTATACCATATACGGTATTCTAATCACACAAAATTGTTTTTACAATTTAGTCTAATCATATAATCCAAATATCCCACAAGACTTAAAACAATAACCATAACTGGGAACACCGTTAAACTAAGAGCTTTATCAAATGTTGGAGCTTTATCGTCGTAAAACAGACATCTCAGTCTAAGGCTGTAAAAACGGATCGGTCGGCGCGGGCGGTCCGCGGACGCGTGTGAGAAACGCGTCGGCCGTGAAATCGCCGCAACTACGATGCTCACGGTAAAAAACTGGTCAAAACTTTGATTTACAGTAAACGGGACGGTGACGGCGACGATACGGGATCAGAGGATGCTGGAAGAGTAGGTATAAAACCTGGAGAGACAGAAATATTTCAAAGCAGATAAAATATAATGCACATGATGTTAAGTTCCTCAAACAGTACACAAACATCCTTTAAGTGAAGAGTTAAAGAAAGGTGATGGAATGGTTTGATGTTCTTATTAAGATTAAGATTTTTGTCACAGGCATTATACTATTTCATAGTAATGCTGACATTCGACAAAATCTGTGAATATTATGCTAGAAGTTTCTTTATTACTTCGTATCTTCCATATCTACTGGATAAATTTCGGGTAGAAATATAAATACAACAGAATTAAAAGATAATTTTAAGAGTTAAATAATTAAAACCCGAGAATGTTTTTATCTCATTTTAACAGGTACAACTTAGATTTACGTCCGCTGACACCAAATGGATCACTCCTATCTTCGACAACTTTATATTCTTTCAACTTTTTTACCTTTTTCTTTTATCTTTTTTTACGCTAAACAATGCGTCGGTAAACGATAATTAAAAGTGGAGGCTAGCGCCTTTCAAAACTTTTTTATAGGCGCTGGAATCTAATCCAATTGGCTTTACGGGCTGACTAATTGATTGGTTCGCTGTTTATTTTTGTTATCTGTGGAGATAGTGTTGATTTATTTTGATTCTTTTGTGTTGGGATATTGTACGCGGTCCTATTGACCATGTACGCGGTTATATGGTTTAGATTTTTTATTATGACTGCTCTTACCATTTAGACGTTGTGTATTCAACCGATGTATGTTTTAAAAGTGTTGGCAATAGTGAGCGTTTTAGTGATCTCTTTGTTATCACCAATAATCATACAATTGCATGATTTCTTTGGTATAGAAAAAGAAGCGTTTGAAAGTCAGCTGGAGCATTTACAAAGCTGGTTTAAAATACCGTTGTAAACGCTACATTAAAATGTAAACATCGGTCAGCCGATTTTACCTAATCAATTTCAGCTGATAAGTGATAAAAACTTGGGCGAACATGAAAGCACTATAAACACCAGTAAGTATTCATACTTTTTTGGAATCCCACTCGCACCAACTTCGACTCTCAATTAAAGTTCCAGAGATTTTTGCGTTCCGCTTAAGGCTAAGTTCGTTAGACAGATGCAATACAGAATTAAGTGCAGCATTCTTCCAATCTGGGATACTTGGTATTCATTAGTTCCATAGGTCATATGTTTACGTCGTGAGCCTACGTTTTAATGTCGGCAGTAGGAAAAACAGTACCTAATCATTTCAAAGGTATTTAGATAAGCAACTTAACAAATCCTATCCGAAATCAGTAATTTAGCAACTGATTTAAGTAAAAAGTTTTTAGATTCACGTGTGACGTTTATGTGTTAAGAGTTTAGATAATGATTCACTATTGTAATAACTCTTTTTTTTACAAGTAAGTTAAGGTAATGCAATAAAAAGTTTTGAAGTGTCGTTTATTGGCCTGATTATAAAGCTGGATATTGGTATAAGGAGTAATTTTCATGTTAAGTATTTTAATAATGTCTAGGTCAAGAGAATAATGATTTGAATTCTTGCTCATTCGTATTTAAAATCTGTTGTTACCATTAAATTTATATAAATGTAACACTTGATCTTAAACCGCGGTATTCTAATCACGGTGGGCGTGGCGAAACACAAAACCCCATTTAAATTTATATTTTGTTGGCCGCCATTTTGTTTGAGGTTCGTATTAAAATAAGAACTCAAGTGTGAGGGTATGCGAGGTATTTGTGACCTTGCCATGCTCCCCCAGGAATTTTAATTGTTTTTCGATGTGAGCTTTTAAAGCTGGCTGATTAATTGATACAAAATAATTATGAAAGGTATTTTGTTAATTAAACTTTATTATAATCTTTCAAGTTGTTTACTTATATAGGCATCCAAAGCTTCGTACACTCACTTACCCCCGACTACTAAAACGCAACTTAACTTTAAGATGTTCTTAAATGTCTATCTGGCTGCTTTGCACCTTAAAGTGATAGAGACAGCATGAGACTTAAAGGCGACTTAAAACTGATTGGCATTTATGTATTCAGCCATTAGACATATCTTTGGACAATATTGATTATTGAGCACAGCAGTATCTTCTACGGCCGTCAACAACCTAGAAACTGAATATAATTCCAGACCAAACAAACTCCTTAACCTTATAAACTAGTATAAAGCTAATTCAAATGAATGAGACAGAAAACAAAACGAGTGGCTTTGTATGTTCGGCGCCAGAGCGGGACAACAACATGTCATTGTATTTATATAATGGTTTGTCTACAAGCGTGTACGATTGTGCTTCAGTCCCGAGTGTTTTTTTATTTGATCTTATTATTCATAGGTAAGCATTATTGTGCTCGGTTCTGACACCGGCTGCTTGGGAATTAGGGTTCTCTCGACATTTGGAGTCACTAGATCTTGGTATAGCTGCAACTAGCTGACCTATGCTGTATAGGTCAGCTTGTTAGTCTTGAATATATTGGTCTCTATTTGGTCATCGGCACTGAGCTGAAAAACGATGGCTAAGACGGGTAGGTTAAGTATTAGGATACGTAATTCATACATAAAATAATTTAACTAGCTCAGAGTTTGAAATGAAAAAATGCGTGTAATTTGTTTCTCGTCTTTATACAACTCAAGCATTTAGCAGTACATTTGAAACCAGTTATCAATAAAAATGAATACAGATCCCTTCTCAGTAAAATGGAATCACAAAGATTTTTTGTCCGTACGATTTTATGTGAGGAATGTGAAGTTTAGGAGATTACAGTCGTCGGCAATACAAAGTTGTGAACAGAGGCGTACTATTGTCGGAACGTCACCATCGATACGCCACATTCCGCCATAAACTTTGGATACTTTGTCAATATTTAGACGATGTATTGGTAACAAATACTAAATCTTTACAATGTGTTATTTTATTCTTGATAAGTACTGATATATTTTACTAGTGTTGGTTGTTGATAAAACAAAAACTGTTTGCAGGTTACACCTACAATTCATTCCAATCTTAATTAAAGAAAACTGACTGGCACTATAAAATTGATTTGATATCCAACATCCCACCTCCCAAATATTTGTACCCACTGTATTTTTACCGCGGATATTTTGTGACTTCAGGTCACTTCAGTGTAACGTAATCGTTTTTGTAATATACTTAGTAACAAATAAGGTTATCGACATTTAAACTGTTACAAATAACACTTGTTACATCTATCGCCATTTACAGACACAAGTAAACATAACTCCTTTATTTTCGTGAAGTAATTCTTTATCTTTTTGAGCATATTGTCTGTCACCGTGGGAACAGCGTCCCGTTACTGCTATCTTATCTGAGATAGCTCCGTTTGGCTCGCCTTTGTTGAGCGATACCAGTGCCCACTTGATGGCTTAATTGGTCAACTTGCATGTTTTGGCATTTTTATGACTCGATTTTGGATGCAACTTGGATTATTCAAAGACCCGTACCGTCATTTTTTTAAATAGCCTTGTATTCACAACATTTTGTTATTGTATTTTCCAGCACGTTATATAAATTGTGCGCCTATACGGCTGTTATTTTAGGTCAACGACAAGAGAACCGTCTAATAATTCAATTCGGCAAAATTTAGTATTATACAAAGGAGCTCAGCTAAGATCGCGGGTTCTAGGTCACATACTTGTAAGATTCCGAATAAATTGTTCCTATTGAAAAGGAATTGCGCGTTTCAATAAGAGGTTAATTTACAATAATCTTACTTGGTATTCATCCCCATGGAAACCACCCAGCAGGCTCCGACCTTCACCTTGGGTTTAATACTGTCGTCTAGACTGAACGATTTCCTACCAGAAGCTAACGTCAGAGCTATACTCTGAGTAAGCATCACGTACATTGTACTTTTTGTTAGAATCCTTATTACTATCGACAGACGACAAAAAGCAATGCATACACAACAAATAAGAATGTTCCTGTATTAAAAGAAGTTTTTCTTCAAAGTAAGTAGTAAGGAGTACTCTAGGGTGAGCTATTAAGACCGCTGCTCTAAGGTGACCCCTTTGAAGGTCGTCTTTTATACTATTAAGTTGTTTACTCGACAAAGTTATACGCAGTAAATGGGGTAATTGAATTACTACAGTCGGAATTTAGTTTAGGGGTGATCGAATGCGTAGATTTGAGATAAAATTTGAGGTTCCTAATACGGGATAAATTATTTAAGTGGAATTTTCTCGAATAGTTTTTAATATCTCTAGAGATTATCAATATATTTTATTGCATTTCACTGTTCCTATTACATTTTATTGGACAAAAATGATTTATATAACTAAAAAATCGTGATAATATCTTAGACACATATCTCAGTTATGTTTGACGAATTAATACTGCAGTTTAATGCGATGATCGTTGATGTGTCGCAGCCGAGCCGTGCCCTCTATACATATTCATTGGCCAATAACAATTGGTATAAAAAATAACGAGTCACCGACAGATGACAGCCGAACATCAAGGCTGGACACGTCAAACAGAACAGTAAAAGCAACAATATAAGATAAAGTATAAGGGTGGGTTTTTTTCAATGAATATTCTATGCGCTGATTAACATAATCGGGACAAGCTGCGAACCAGGGCAGGCGTGTCACACTTGTAAAGAAACTAATAAAAATGCAAGCTTAAGTTTAGAAATTGATAAAAGAAATAAAAAAAAATAAGGCGATAAGTTAAGTGTTCTGTAGGGCATTTTATAAAAAAAAATAATAATATCAGAATGGTCTGAACATTTCTACAGGTTTTCTCAGAGATGTTTCATGCGCAATATTTGAATGCAGTAAAAATTTAATTCCGGAAAAAAAAATATAGTGTGGCCTATGTAAGTAATTGGTTTTAATAACTTCACACGTATCCCTGAAAGTGAGGCTATAACTTTAAAAAATATTAAAAAAAACTTGTACAAAATTGTCTCGTGTCGATGTGTTATCTAAATAGATTGTATTATGCCTGTAGTGCTTTCGATTATCTACCGTTTTTGTTGGTTTTACCCTCCAATGTTCTGATACTACGTAATTGATTCTTTATTGCTTTTTGATCGCTTTAGTAGCTGTTTTTGCTAAGTTACGAAAATTAAGTTTAAGCATGTATTGGAATTAATGATGATGAAATGTTTGTAGATAATTATATTCATAGAATACGAACAGCAGTTTAGTATTTTTTAGAAATACCTTTTTGAAGTTGATCTGCATTTAGATTAGTCAAAAAAGAAGCAATCCCAAGTCATTAAGTGGGATACCGGCGCAGTATCACGTTATCTCGAGTTCATTACAATAATCTTGCCAGCGTCATCAAGGGAACACTAAATAAATTCATACGTTCATACGGCGCAGGCGCAAGGAATATTCCGCCCAAATTTGGGTGGTCCTGATTACGGGTCGTCGCCGAGGCCACACACCTCAAGCCTCGTTACAATGTTCTGTTAGTCGCAAACATATTAACTTGTTCTAAAATCACTTTATTTGCATCCTTTGAGACTTTAAATTCATAAATTATTACTGATTCCTCACATTTTTGGAGTGTTCTCGAGGTTTTAGTTAATAAATAAAACGTCATGAGTGTTGAGCTTCGTAATACTAATTTGCTTGTATATTTTATTAAGTATCCACCTGTACAACAAATTGTAAATTTTTAGAATCAGTAACAGTGGGTAAGAGATATTGAGATCAAAGAAGTACAAAGAGTTTTATCATTCATAAAGATTTTACTAAACTATGTAAAATATAATATCAGTATGTAAAAAGGTCGTATTAGCATATGTTTATTCTTATATATGAAATCTGCCTGACGTGCTTTTCTTAGATTGTCAAAATAAAAAATGACATAATTCGGCCATTGTAAATTTTCTGTGACATGAATAATGGATTTGAAAGACGACGAGAAATCAACAAAACTCCGGCAACATCCACACGTTACCACCAGTCGTTATTTTGAATCTAATGCAGGTCATCTGTTTGTTAACAACGTAAATCCTTTTAATGGAGCTGGAGGCTACGCTTGTGAGGTCAAACAAAACCATAAAAATAAAAGAAAAAATGACGAATTTATTAACATATTTGATAGTAAAACACCTCAAAATTCCACAGAACTAATGGAAGAAATAATGAAAAATTACTCTTGCAATAGACATGTATTCATAAACGATCAATACACTGATATTCATGGAGCATTTACTGTTCAGAATGATATACCCGAAAGACCGTTCTCGCAGCCAGCAATGAACATGTCGAATCTGTTCGATGGCCAGTACATCACGTCTTGTTCAAAGGATATTCCCAACTCTGCGCACATCTGCTCTAATCAACAAGTGAGGATTAATGAATTTAATGAAGACGATAATAGACATGAGCAATACACAGCTAACGAAATAGAGACAGAACCTTTAAGAGACGAAAATGGACGAGCCGAGAAAACTACCTATTGCCGTCCTATGATGAATTTGTACAATCAGGAATTTGTTTACAAAACAATGCAAAGGAACGCAAGGCTACAGAGGTTAGTGAGAAGACTTGTAATTGCACGAGAAAGTGAGAAGCAAAGAGAGGCATGGAATAATTACATAAATGAATTAAAAAATAAACACCGATATTACAGTAACGAACCTAATACAATATCACCTCAATATGTTCCAGACGATCCTAACACTAATGAGTTAGTAGATGACTTTTATAACACCAGGTATAGTTGGCGCCAATCAAATCCTTGTCAACATTTACTAAAAGATTTTTACGAGGTCCAGAATAACACGCCACCTAATCCTTTTGATACGTACCCCCGAGATCATGAATACCAACCTTCGGATTTTAGGTCATATCACTATGAAACAAATCGCTTTTGCTATCCGACTTCATCGCAAGCTAATTTGATGAGGTGGGACAAGGACAGACAAGGTAACAATTATGCAAACGATTGGCGTCCGCGGCCAGCGGGTAGGTACTTCCGCGGTAATCGTATAGTTGCCGACAGAGAGTTTAAACGTACGGATGGATCTTTTGATAAGCTACAGGGTACAAGTAGGTCCAGAGCAAAGTACTGTCAGCCACTTTTTAATAAACCCTGTAAATGTAAAAAGAGGATGTTTCCTGTCACTACCCACTCTATCCCAGTGCAGACAGAGTCACTACCGTCAGTTTGTGAAGAAGAATTTTGTGACAAAGAAGATGGACTGGAGTTAAGTAGAAAAGAATCATTCAAAGAAAAATTTAAAAGAGTTACAAACAATATTGCTAAATTAAAGAGTAAAATACGCCGAACTGATGATAGCACTAAGACAAAATCTTTATCACATATAGAGGACAAAATCGATGCTTTAATAAAATCTATCAATTCGATCATGGTTGATATAAAAGCGAACAAAAGTCATCACCGTAGCTACAAGACTGCCTCAGTTTCGTGCAGGTTCCTTACAACTAGCCATAATAATTTGAACAGACATAAAAGTGACCCTTACGGATTAATAAAAAATGAAGAGTATCTATGTGGTATAGTGCAAACCAGTTCTAGAAATATGCCCATTTCTGATGTTGGACCTAGTAATATACAAAAAAAGGGAAATTCTAGCATTTCAAAAATGGACAACATTATTCTAGAAGAAATGAAAAAGAGTGATAAAGTTAAGAGAGATATAGAAGAATTACTAAACCTACGAAACGACCGTAATTGTGCTGTGCATATAACATTCGATATACCAACAAGGGAGACAGCGACTGAGGTAACAGATTCTCTGTCTAAAGCTAAACTGGAATCCAGAAGTGACGTCGTGATCGAGGAGTTACAATCAGACGGATCTGCAGAAGTGGACAGGGACACGCAGATGACGATAGCAGTGAACACGGAACCTCTCGGACTGTTCGCTCTGCTCCGGATCTCCACTGAGACGGTGAAGCAGTTGCTGTCCTACGTGCCTAATCTGAACTATAACTCTTATTTATCGATGCTACAACTTCCTTCCAAGAGGTGCGTGACACACTACATCTGCAACATCTGCGGGGCAGCGTTCGGCCGGCCGTCACAGCTCAGTGACCATATTGACCAACATAATTTGGGAAAGACGAGGTAATTGTACTATTTCATCTCCTCATCGAAGCATGTTACTAAACTATATCTTAACACAGGTGCCATACAGTATGTTCTAAGTTATATTCTTATAAGGTTTTACGTTTCAGAGACTGCTGCGTATGTCGCCACTCGCTGGACACAAAGAGGACTCGCGCCGGTCTGTTCGCTTGTCGGTACTGTGGGCAGAGATTCACCCGAGCCTACTGCTGCGAGCTGCACCAGCAGACCTGCGCCAAGATAATGGGCCGCAGACACGATGTGAACTCCAGCCATATGCTGCTTAGGTAGGAAGGATAGGACGAGACAATATTATACTTAATGACCCGGACGTGTATCAGTAATAGTTTGTTTAAACTTTGGGACGTATATATTCAGACCACATGGAGTATGTAATAGTTTATTTCGTCACAAATGTTTTAATTCAGTTATTTATTAAACACATTTACAATAATTAAGAGTCTGAATTTCACATTCGAGTTCTGGCCGGTATGTATTGTGTTTAAACGCGGGTCTGTAATAAAATATTTTATTGATAAATATTGTCGAAATTGTTTTAAAGTGTCACACGTTGTCTCCACTGCGACAGCATTAAAACTGAAGGGTTGTTGGAAAAAATTAGGAAACTAATTAACTATTTAATTAGATGTTTGTATTATTATAAAATAAATGATGTGTTTTATTCACGATATATTTTATTAGAAACGAATCAGCGTTCTCTTAGTGAAAAAGTGGTTTTTGCTTGGACAGTGGGTCAAAATCAAAATCAAAAGTTTATATTATTTATAAACTCCAAAAAGGCGCTTAAGAAACGTTAAAGTTACAAATCCTGTGGCAAACAACTGACAAGAAACTTCATAAGTTACCTACTCTTTTAAAAATAATATCAAGCAGCCGGTTATAATGACAATAAAGAAATGACATAAAAATGACACCTTCGACAATGGAAAAAATTTAATAAATGTATGTATAATATTACGCTGTTGACGCATTTAGAATTAAACAAAAAAAATGCTGAATGCTAAATACGTCACCATTCAAAATAAAACAAAGAATAAGAAATAAAAATTAAAAAAAAAAATGCAATTTTACATACAATACATCATAATATTACGTAGTCACAAAAAATACCCAACAGGAATGTCTAGGCATGTCAAGTGCCTTCAAGACATACAGGCGGCTTAGGTAATTTGTTGTAAAATCGTATTGAATTCTCTAAAAAATTTGGAGTTCGTTTTAGTTACCCTGTATTTGGGAACTACTAATTTATTTTCATTTCTGGTAATTATATTGTGATAATCACTATTAACGCTGAACTAGAAAGATTTTTACGCACATATATGATATTTCAGAAAATGTAATAGATATGGCAAGGTAAGTAAGTATCTTAATGTCTTTAAACATTTCTCTCAGTGACTCACGTGGCCATGCCGTATATTGAAGTCGATAACGGTGAGGGTGGACAAAATCTTTACTTTTTCGATATAATTGGGCGCAGGGGTACGTGAATGCTGTCAATGGTTCTTTTGTGTGTGCCGCAACGCATCCATCATGGTTGTTTGTACGGGGCTTAGGGACAGCCATTATAGTAAAATGGGCATAAAATTCCGTCCATAGGTACATCACAATGGTGGAAAGCAACATTATATGTAATTATGTCAGGTTTGAGGTGAAGCGTTATAATGATATTATAGTTGCGAACGATGCGCCCATTGTGATGCTATAACGTTTAAGTAAAGACGCTGTAAAATGACAATAAGTGACCATTGTATTGTTTGCTTATAAAATTGATATAGCGAGTTGTTTAACTGTCATCTTGAGAATAAGAAATTATGGATTTATTATTTCAAAATTTATTTTAATAAGCTAATGAATGGCTGGTTTTATAATTTTGTATCTAGTGGTTAAATTAAATAAAAAAAGTGTTTCTCATAGTGAGTACTTTTCTAAACACTTTACTATATCCTCACCGGAAGGTGACAATAAAACGTCTTGTGACAGATTTCGATTATCTCTTCAAAAGTTTTTTCGCGATTTCGGGCTGCAGTCTGAATCAGTACTGTTGTCCCCCAGCCGAGGTGTAAATTCAATAATAAGGTGAAATACAATGGGTTTTTGTACTAGGCTGGTGCACGCTCGGCCCACCGGGGAGTCGGCAGACCAGTGAGCCTACTAATTTATATACCGTTAAATATTTGCCACGGCTTCGTAAGATCATGTCTGTTTGTTTAGGTGAAATTGTAAGTATTGTTGCGAATGGACGTGGGAAGGAAGTTGTAATAAAAAATATCTTACGTTTGAATTGATTTCTTAGAAATTGCGCAGTTTCTCTTTTACTGCGATACGTTTAGTGTTTAATAGTTACGAGTTTGTGTTAATTAACTGTCAATGATTTGCTTTAACTGCATTGTGATTCTTGAGCTACTTGTGGTTTTCTATTTCCATATCTTAATCTCTCTCACTCGTATCAACGAATAATTATGTAAATTATTTATGGAAAATAAGGTGCCAATATTATCTATAACACAAGCTACTAACGTAAGGTGCTAATCCAAGGGCACTAGATTATTACTACAAAAATTGTTTACTATCTATCAAACAGATTCACCTGCGTTTACCAAACGTTAAAAAACTTTAGTTTATTATTAAGGAGACCCAATATTTGTTATTCTAATCACAATAAGTGCCAGCCCCTTGGCACGTGGTGGCAATCTTATCAACTGTTTGACAAATACAGCTTTTATCAATCGTGGTAGTGTTCTCTTTTCAACACACCAGAGCATTAAGTTTCGATAAGAGATTGTGCTACCTTATCTATGTAAAAAATTTGCATATCTTGTAAGTTTAGTCTTGTTTTTTTATAATACAAAAGTTTTCGTGTTTTATTTTGTATTTGCTTTTAAAATTCCTTAGATGCCTTCAGGTTCACAATAAAACGAAGTAAAGACAATTCAAAATATACGTTTGTGTTACAATTTTAACTAAAATGTGTGGTCTTAGTATTATTTCTCACAAATAAAAATAACCTAACACCTCTTCACATTTAAAGAAGAAAATTGCTGAGGACCACTCTGTATGCAGTGATTGTTTATTTAATATAAACATACCAACAAATAAATATCGACTTTATACTCGTGTGATAAAGTTTATCTTTCTGTGTAGGTATTGTGTGATGAATCTTGATAAAGAGGATTATGACGCGCTGTCGGCCAAAGGGTTACTTTTGAATATCTTAATTTTATTTTTGAGCGCCATTTAACTGGTTTTTTGTATGATTGTGTTATAAGCATCTTAACGCATTGAACTTTTTTAAAAATAGTTCAGTTTTTGTCCACAATATATGCTGTTTGATGGACCATTGTGCGCTTGATGTAAGGATTGTTAAAGTATTAAATAATAGAACCCGAATTGGCTTTTAGATATTATATTGTGTTTGATCACGTCATTGACTTGGTCAACATTGGTAAAAAATAGATGTTATTATCACAGAAGTGCTACATGGCTTAATAGCCAGCTAGACTAACAATCTCTTAGGTGTAAGTAGAAAAGAATTTATTAACTTATCGACTAATTGGCTCGTGTTGGCCAAACATTTTGCAAGTGGAACCGCTTTACTATCAAACTTAATTATGTAATGTATAACAAACAATTTCAGATTGAATTAGAACGTACACTAAGTATCTATTGTTACTAAATCAGTTACCACAAGTATAGCGATCAAACAAAACTATAGTAATATTGCTATACCAGACTCCCATTAGAATAAAAATCTACATTTTCCGCCAGAATACGGAAACGACGGGACAATACTGAGTCATGTTAGAGGCTATTATGATATCCTAGTGGTCGGGCATTAAAATGGAAAGGCTTCCTGTATCCTATATGTACGGTGGATGGATGAATCAGCTGGGGTCGGATGTTGATCAGATTATGATAACTTATTCCTGTTGACGTCGTGTGGATAAGAAGTCCCGTTTATAACCAAGTTTGTTATGTTCTTGTTATTTTGCGTATTAGGCTGATTGCCTGGTAATAATTGTTCTTTTTACTTAGGAGTTTTGCACTTATGCATGGAATTATTCTATTAGTTTTCTAGATTGATCCTTAATTTTGATACCTTTGTATGCCCTTCTCGATCTTTACGTCCTCTTTTGAACTCTTTATTGTTAGACGTTAAGTAAGTAGGCAAATAGTAATCACCACCTATCCATTCAATCCAATCCTTAATCTTTAGGAAGATACTCTATTGTATTTTGACGACCTCCGTGGTCGAGTGGCGTACACACCGGTTTTCAAGGTGTCGCCAGCTCTGAGGTCCCGGGTTCGATCCCCGGCCGTTTCAATGTAGAAAACCACTTTTCTACATTGTCTCGGGTCTGGGTGTTTGTGGTACCTTCGTTGTCTCTGAATTCCATAACACAAGTGCTTTAGCTACTTACTTTGGGTTCAGAGCAATGTATGTGATGTTGTCCACATAATAATAATAATAATAATAATTGTATGATAGTAAAGATAAAGCTATACATTAAAGCATCTCTATTTAGAAACAAAACGGTTTACTCACGTATATTCTCGGGATCGCCCGACTAGTTTCAGACTCAATAGGAGTCCCTAATCATAAGCTGACGCGGCGGCGGTGGTGTCGCGAGTCGAACACGAACACCCACGAAAGTTATTTTACAAATTAAAACATCTCATTTTTCTTTCTGAAGTGCTCCTATCCTATTCTGAATTTTTGGCCGTTACCTACGAGCGTTACATCATTACAACAGCTAACGAACTTGGTGAAGTGCCCGTCGTCGCTCAATTCCCATTCGAGGCAATAAGTTGAATAGGTCCATATCCTATATTGTTATAATCCGTGCCGTGTCGGTGTGTTTGTTGGTGGCGGAAACCGATGCAAATGCCCATGAGCGGGCACGTCCGAGTGCGCGTGCGCAGCGCATGCCGAGCGACTAACTTTTCTGAGATATTAATCGAACTCTGGCCGTTTATATGATATAGTTTACTTAAATAACAAGCAGATAAACAATCGCGAAACCTCTAAACATAAAACACAAAATAAAAGTCTTCACTACGGCAGAACAGAAACATAGTTTGAATCAGTTATAGAACACAATAGACTTTTAATTTTGTTTTACATTTGAGAAAAGGTAGTACATATTTATTTTAACTATTAGTTTCATCTAAATAATATAGTATTGATGCTCAACAGACTATTCTGAGCGTTTATTCAGCACATACCATAAACGGAATATTAGCTAAAAGTTTCATATCCATTTCCTATTCAATAAAAAGTTGTCTGGCCGCCCCAAATCATTAATAATTAATTCCAAGCACATGCCGATAGGCTGAAGAAATCCATTAACAATAACTCCCTTATAAACACCAATATGAGTTGTAACTCCACTTTAAGGAGTATTGCCATGCAGGCTGATGCGCGACACTTTTGATTTATCCTGCTCAAACAATGGCCGACTATCACCACCTATTGTAATATTTTAATACATTGTTTCGTTATCGCAGCTTTGTTTCGTTTCACTAATTTATTTCATATTGTTTAAATCGTAAATTAACATTGTATCGGGGAGTTTATGGTTGTAGCTTGAGACTTCAATAAAGTAATTAAACCTTATGTTCAGCGTGCTGTGAATTTATTGAGTTTAGAAGTTTACTTAGCTCTATTTAGTTTACAAGGCTTTATATATATTTAAATCAATCTTGAAGCCTATAACGTGCTTTGATTTGGTACAAGTATAGAACCCTATATAACCTATAACCATAACTGGTAAAACCTAAAAGGTCAACCTCTACACTGTAATAGAAGAACTTGACAGTACATTTGTGAATCAATGGGTTCTAAACTTATTACTTTATTACAGAAGGGTGTGTGTACCTATGACTTGTATCAATATATTAATTAGCCTATTCCTAGACATTCAGGTCTTCAGTCTTAGACTTATGGACAGTAAACAGGTAGCTACTTAACATATAGGAAAATCAAATCACGAAAATTCTTAGTATCCTTCAAAATCCTCTCAAATGTGGCAAAATCGGTTTTTAAAGATTGTATCGGATATAAAATGGGATTCTAATTAAAACATTAATATCGGCATCGGTATTTGGAGGAATGGCGATCGTTTAGCGCTATCTGTCAGTTATATCTGGGTGTCGGTCCTATCGGGGTGACCACCGCAGCGGCCGGCTGATAAGAGAGATGGCGCCCTGAGATGTGATACACGGATGTATGGCTTGTGGAAATGGCATCTGGTTTCTATGAGATCTATATATAAGGCATTGTTGTTGTTGATTATGTGTAATTTATTTTTTTATATTAAATATACAAGAGTCTTTGTTGATAGTGATATGTTTTTTCATATTTAGCCTCAAGGTTTAAATTTTTATGTTGCTTTTTTTATATTATAAAGTTTTCTAGATTTTGCAGGCTCGTGTCTATTCCCATGAGATAGTCGATATTCCTTTCACTAATCAAAAGAAATTGTCTGAGAAATATGCATAAAATTTTGCCATTTATACACTGTTCTACTTATTATAATATATTATTTTGTACAAATATGCATATAATGAGCAGAGGACCGTGAAACTCGTAGAAATACAATCAAATCTATTCACAAACAAATGTTATTTGTATTCTGATTTGTTATGAAATTAATTGTAAACGGGACTTTAGTTTTATATCGGTTCTAAAATTGATTACTTCTAAACATGTTTTGGGATGTAAGTTTAATAGTTTTGCTGGTTGAACTTGATTTTCTTGTGGTATTTTTATCTATAAACAAATATATGTATTTTATTCCTAGATTCATCAAAATTGATGTATTCTTAGAGTTTGAAATACAGTCAGCCAACTTCCAGTCAAACGGATTCGGCTAAATAACAGTATTAAATAACTGATATTCAGCTAAGTCAGTTATATTGTACACATATCAAATCTATTGTAATTGTTAAAAAGAAGAAGGTGGAATCTTACATTTTGTCATAACATAACTAAACCTGTTTCGATCAACTTTTCTATTTCGTTTGCGACTTTGCTCGAGTCAAGTTAGGCTTGACTATTTCCCTATAATTTCTAACTCCTAATGTCTTTGGTTTGGTCCAAAGTGATGCCACATCCAGATAACCCTTAGATGAAGGCACGTCGGCGCCTGCGCATATGGGTGCGATGGTTCATGAGTGTTTTTATCGTTTTCGGTGCGGCGGTGTTGCCGTGCTAAGCGAGAATCAATGTATTGTGTTCCAAGAACAGGTATCACTGGGGAGGTACTAACGCTGTGGGCTTGGATGTGGCACTTTGCGAACACAGATTTATTGCTTCTGTGTTATCGAAGAGCGACAAGTTAATTTGGAACGGTTTAGTTTTTGCAAGTTTTGATAGGTCTTCATTACCTTATATTGTTTTTTTTTATTAGGTAAGTTGGATGTAAGTTTTGTCGAATAGGAGTGTTTAAAACCCTTTGATATGCTGAAGAGAAAGATCGGATCTCGATTGCGAAGTAGAACGAATTTCATAATAATAATCTCTCTTTTCAATACTTATAAAAAGTAACAAACAAAGCCAGTTCAAAAATAATAGTTAATCATTTACCGCATCCAAAGCAATGCGCTCCGTTCCCACCTCTGGTCAAGAGCGCCTGGAATGTGCCGTCCATGATATAAAATAAAAAAGCTAAATAAATATATAACGATCCTTTATCAGATCTGGACACAGATAATGAATTGACCCATTTAGTATGTGAATCATTCAAGGCGACCCAACATCTTTTATTTTGCCATCCAAAAACTTGAAACACGAACAAATCGAAGGGACATTGTTGTTTTGGAACCGCAAAGCTAAGTTTGTTATGAGATTCTCTTATAAAATCTGATCACAGAGTGTTTGTTTTGATAATAAGACGTAAATGATCGGCGATAATAATAAATTAACAATATTCTTGTATATTGGAAGGTTAATTCTTGATATATTTATATTATTTTATACGGAATCAATATCCTCTAAATTGTGGTCGGGCGTCGAAACAACAGTTTTCAATATCATTTTCTAACTTAAGACGTGTTGTGTCCCAAAAATTGGATTATTTACGAATTTTAATATCCGTCCTTCCCAAAGAGAAGTACTACCAGCAAATGTGTTTATCCCATTGTAACTTTAAATGAGTTCCTTTTTTGTTATAACCTCCCACCCTTGTATTCCATTTTAAATAATTGGAGAACAATATATTCTCCCATTGGAATCGAGCCAGAAATTAATACTCTAATTAGATTCAACACTTTTTGGGAATGATGGGGTAAAAAATGAACAAGCTCTTAAAATTTCAGAATTCTAGCCACCACGGGGGAATTTGTATTGGTCATGAAGAGGTAACAGAAGCCTGCAAAGCATGTATTCATGGTGACCAACGGGATGGTTTTAGGTAAAAGTCCCACACCGTCCTACCGTTGCTATAAATCTCCATAAGGCCTGGTACCTTTTGAAGGTTTCCCCCTGCATAAAAATACAGGTCTCTAACTACATCACAGTTGAAAACAAATTTTTCATGTTCCTAGGCTTTTTAATCATTATTTCTTTACAGAGTCTGTAAACATAATTTTTGCCTAAAAAACATAAGTCCTTGACCTCAATTGGGCAGTTTACATATTCCTATGGCGAAATATAAATACACCAGCACTAATCTTCTAGTAGGTCGTGTATTGTATAAGAACATGAGGTTTTTTGGTTTCAGAGCTTTCCAAGTTAACATTCAAATAGAAATGAAAAAAAAACAGGCTATTGTGCGCAAATTAATTAAAAACGAGTAGCTTAAGCATGAAGGGTACCTAATCTAGACAGCTAGATTATAAGCTATTTAAAGAAAAGATTCAACTAACATTGGTGGTCACTGATTATTATCTCAAAGGTGACTTGGACTTCTGTAGTCCACTCAGTCATAAAAAAACTACTATTATTCAAACTGGAGCGTTCAATCACCAGCATGACGCGTAAACCGTTGCGCTAATTAATGTTATTTATATTTCTTTGATTATAAAATAGTCTAGAAATACTAGGGTGTTCCGATTGTATCTAGAGATTGTAGATCTTGAAGACTATTATATTATACTGCTGGGTAATTCTAGTGTAGTCACGAAATTGTTCTAGACATCACGCGATATGAACAGCATTGACATTCGTTAGCATAAGGCTACATTTACCTCTATGTAGGTGGTCTTTGGTATTAAAATTCTAGATTTTCCAGGGGAAATGTAATTGACGTTCAAAAATCTTTTGCATGTTAAGATATGTGGTTTTTGTTGCGGCTTCGTCTATAGTTTTATGTTGACAGATGAAACAAGCGAACTTAAGATAGAGCACGTCACGAGTTCACAGGCTAATAAAAAAAAAATCGTGAACTTTTGGAAAAAAAGTAGCATCGATTTCTCCCGTTTCATTTTTTTTTAATCAATCTATAGGGGGTCAAAAATTCTAAGGAATTTTTCGAATAACAACTTTAGTAGATTGAAACAAAATGTGAGTACATATTTTTACTAAGTTATGAAAGGACATTCTCTTCATAACTCAGTAAAATTAGGTAGACCTAAATGAACTTTGCCCCAGACGCAGATTACAGTCTAGGCTTTTAAAATAACACGAAACTATTAAGGGTAATACTGATCGTAAAAGTACTGCGTGACACGGCGCAGGAATCGTACGCAGTTACGACTTGTCGTGCGACTGGTCGCGACTATTTAATATTAACGCTGAAATATAGTCGTGCGCCTGGACACGACTACATTATTTAAGGTTTATAATACATTTATTACAATTGTAAATGCATAAATAAATTCTATTATAATATTTTATTTATACTTATTTCTGTGTTGTTAGCATCTTTGTTAGAACGAGACTTTTTAGTTTAAAAGTCTTGTAATTTCCTTTTGCGGTATTTATAATAGCAAACGGCCCGACTAGGGACTTATCTTAAAAAAAAAGAAAATCGGTTATCACAATCTTAAAACAATACAAAAACAAAAATAAGAGTGTAAAGAATGAAGTGATCGATCACGATCCATTCATTCATTCATGTTCAGTCTGTGTTGTTTGTGTGTGTTTAGTGTTTACTGTAGCGCCGACGGTCACCATTCTCATCGTACGGCACGTTCGGCTGCTTGCCCTGTCCCTGGGCAAACACTGCCGGGATTCCATGCTTAGTTTCACACTAGACCGGCATTTTGTGTGTCTCCCAAATTGTGTTCTTACGTAAGACAACCAATTGAATGGTGCTGTAGGACGCCGCGACTCGTCGTTTAGACTTTAGATGAATAAGGTTTTATTTATAAAAAAAAATAATTACAAGGAGCTAGACAGGGACTTAATTTTTATATGTTATCTAATATTTATATTTAGGTAAAATAAAATACGTAAAAAAATCGTACTTTAAAGTGGAAATCTGCAAATGTGTAAATGGCCTAAGTTCATCAAATTTTCGCTAGGCGTGGTCCGCTAGCGTGCCTGGCCTAGGTCTGAAGTAATTACTGCCAGACTTGCCGACCTTCGCGTTTCACCAAAATCACCCGAATTTATGTTCTCCCGTATTTTGTTTTAGTCTGGACATTTTTATAATAATCTTTTAGCATAGTTTATGCGCTCTCTTGCTTAAGCACCATCAATAAGTCTAGATTGTGTCGCCAGCAATATTATGGAAACAAATAATTTAGAATTAATTTTATGTACCTATACACGAAACTTTAGAAAAAAGATAAAGTAATTTATTTAACCTTGATGGTATTTGTATAAGCTAATTTTATTTGACTGGCAGCACTATACTACAGGCATATTAATGCGTGTTTAGTCGGTTCTCATCATTTATAAAATATGTTTTTAAACAATTGTGTATACTGTAGTGTTTTAATTTAATTCTAAAAACAAGGTATTGCTGAAGACTTATTATGTAAAGTAGAAAACTAGACCGATGGTGCATGTGGGTTAAGCTCCAATTAAAGTGAATATGTAACCTTAGTAAATGGGCTATATCACTACTTATCTGGTCATTGTCCAAGGAGAGTATTGCTGTACTCATGGCCATACGATAAGAATTATTTTAATTAAATCTTGGACTTCGCATCGATACAGAAGACTGAATTACTAAAATGGAGCTTAAAAGGACCATGTGAAGGCCCCGTATTCTATATACATAACCTTCATGGTTTATTCATATTTATGGCAACATCCCTAATTTTATAATAAATAGGCTTTAGTCAGACTTTGATGTGTATACTAGCTACCTACGAGACATTTGTAGTAACGACACACAACTATATTCTAGTGAATATCTTGTCAACTCACACTTAAATCGTCACTATGATTACCTCTAAAAAGCTCGAATTAAATCAGACAGATGTCGCATTCCATAGGAAATGTCACCAAAAGTTAATAGCTCTCTGAACTGCGAGCAATGCGCAATACAACCCTTAATTGAGTAAATTATTTTTATTTCCATGAAAATAAAGGTTAATGTTATGGCGTATTTAACGCCTTTTAGCAGCACGCAATAGACAAACAGTCGGAAAAATAATGACTATCGTTTTCCTTGTTGTGATTTATGGAGCTGTCACTACGAAGTTACAGCCTTGGAGAATAAGATCTTGGCAATTATAGGTAATTGTACTTATTGTTTAAATTGTAGTACCTATTAATATTCTAATCAGAAATAAACTCATAGCAAATCATACTAGTCTGCTGTTATATTTTGGATTTGTGTTTGATTTTGGATCAAAAAGAAACATCTAAAAATTCCAGTTTTGTTTATCACTATGCATTTATAACTTAGAAACAGAATATGAATGAAGGATATTTCTAAAGTCGCGATTTCGAATACAACCCCTTTTAAAAAGTACCTCGTCATTACTTTAAGTACATAGTGACTATAAATCTTTATCCTAATCGGTATAGTTCGATCACTCCAAGTTCCTTGCCCTTTGTGCATCCCTTCCTATTTCACAGTTGAGTTCATCCCCGTGATTGCAACCCACACCTGTCCTCGGTCTGGCAGACGCGACGTGATGCCAATAATAATTGATTATACAACATCAAGCTTTTGATTGAAGACTGCCGCGTACCGTTAAATTGTTTGGGATTACATTGAAACATGTTGCAATTGTTTTTAAATTTATTACGGTCTTTGACATGATGCGACGGAGTTTTCAAAATAAAAGCCGGCAAATAGGATTCTAACAAGAAAGGTATTGTAGCATCAAACATACTAAAGAAGTCGGAGAACAGCTGTTATTTGAACATAACTTGAATGTTACCCACCTATTACTATTGCGGTACGCTTTCAGCATTGACAGCGTTCTAAGGCGACACGAAATATGTGTGTATTAAATTGAAAGTATTCACAGTAAATTTGCAGAAGATAACATGATCATCTCCTAGTTATTAGTATAAAAACACTAAAAGATATTTATAAAATTCGCCATGATAATCCACAACAATACCGCACTACTCACGTGCTGGGCCAAATGCCACCAGTTTTGTCCAAACACTTACCTGAAAAGAAAAAAACACATTAGATATAAATTGTATGGGTCTTTAGAAAAGGTCGCCCACCTCGCAACAGATGGTGGATCAATAAAATTGGTTTCCGATATAAATTGACGAAAGGTGCAAAAATCGGCAGAAAGGGAAACGACAACTGTGTAACTCGATTACAAAGATAAACTTATATCTATCTAACATATTGTGTACTGCAATTTCAACCTTAACTATTTAGGAATACGTACTAGTGCAGTTGCATCCAAGTAGACAAGTATTACACGTAACGGTAATAATAGTGTTACAGAATGTTAAATGAAGTATAGTTGTACACGTGTCAGTATTTAAAACGTAGTAGGTTGCAGGCAGTGACAGCTTACGATGAAAAAGGTGCAAATTCACCGTACATACTGTATATAGCAAACCATACTGACGTAGATTTAGTTTACGAAAATGTTGATGGGAGAAGCTAAGCTCCAAAAGCAGATTTATGTTTTTGCGTGTTTAGATATCATTTACAACTAACAACACTATAATATCAATAAAAATATTGCCCTAAATAACACGGTTTGGGTAATAATTCAGAGCAAATAGCTTCTGCCAAATTGTATACTTTGGACACAAAAGAAAAATCTGTTTGTACCTAACTTGGATCCTACGTCAATAAGACGTTCATGAAAACATTATCAAAGCGGAGCGTGTCTAGCACACCTTGCCGACGTATCGTTTGTTCAATCATAACCGTAGGGAGCTTACGACTAAATATAATTCAATGTACACCCTCTTCCTGCCAAATATACGCTTGACACTTACCACACTGTAGCGCGGTGTGATTCTTTCTTATTACAAGAGAACACAGTTCAGTTTTGCTTATATGGAAAGTCGGAGAACTGAATTGCAAAGGCAGGTGTGCCACAAGGGTCTATACTAGGCCCGCTTTTAGAAGATATTCCGAATATTTAGCCACGTGGCGAGGGGTGTAATGCGCAGAAAAAGCTCACATCTTTACATCCGTAACTAACAAACACAAATAATGTGTATGATGTTTTTCCGGTGTAAGTGTTTGCTGATTTGGATGTTTCGAGTGGTTTTGGGCGTCGAGTGGGTCACTGTGGGTGCTTGAGGTCAGTAGGAGGCCAATACTTGTGTGTAATGGGCGTTATGTCGCGGTGGGTGGTGGGCCTTACAATAACTACGAAGTACGAAAGGAGAATACGTTTCACACTCAAATTTTAGAAGTCGATTGCTTGTAATTTCGGCGTAGAAACAGTAAATGTAGTAAATGAAATAACTAAGTGGCTTTTAAAATAATTGAAGTAAACTTGTCGAATGTGACGGTCATAATTGTCATTTAAGTAGAATCAGTTACTTGAAAACTTAATAACCGCTTGGTGTTGTAAGAAGGTAAGACTAAACAGCTGCTTTGGAACTGGTTCCAGGATCCGCTAATGACTTGGAACACATGAGATATGTAATGAGGTGACACTAACACATATTACAATGGATATTTAACTGATAACATCAAAAGCATTTAAAGTGAATTGACCAAAAACCATAAAATTAAATACCATGTCGAAATTGCCATAATTATGTAAATACGACTTGTACTTGTAACTTCATGATTGGTAGTTTTGGACATTTTTACTCTTAAATAGAATAGATCTTATGTTTCTACACACACACACACAAATCGTTATGAGAAAAATCTTCCAAATTATGGACATAAATGAATTGCGTACTTATAGTTGCGAAGGTTTCTATTTGCATTTGGGCACGAATCCAAACCCTAGATTAGGATAAATTCTAGAAAATATATAAATATAGGAGAATCTTTACACTTTTTGAATAAAGTCCAAGACATCACGACATAAAGTTTGATATCCTTACTGCAACCATCACTCAGTTAACACAAAAAAAAATGGTACATAAAAAGCTAAATTCTTTCTTATCTACGAAAACCTAACCTAATTTTCTAATTACTCCAAAGTTCCTTTAACTTAAATACGAGAAATGTTTGTAACCCATAATATTTGCTTTGATCACGCGAGCTAAAGGCGACAGTTTTTCACTAAAAACACAAAACCTGCGTCAAGATTGTGATCTCCAAATTCACCGTTTAATGGAACTCCTGGTTCGCGTGAGGATATGGGGGGGGGGGAGGAGGCTATGGTTTATAGGACCTGTACAAGTATAGTTCAAACCGATTTATGATTCACCTAGTCTGATTTTTTGACGGCGGCAATCTTTATAGTAGGGTCGCAGAATGCTGGCACACGCTGATAACTTTCGTGTTTACTTACAGTTTTCGTTATCTTAGTTATAAATATCTTTTTCAAAGCTAATTTCTTTAGGACTTAAAAGTATGTTTCTGCTTGCCGATTATTTAAAACCTATGTACAAGTACTTTTCGTTCGGAGTTTTGCCGTGTTCATGAGATTAATTTCTACAAACGAACGTAATCAGTTAAGCAGTAAGAAGCTTATTAATGGTTTGACAGTAACAAACTTTCAGGATTGTTTGGAGTCTACAATTACGAATACGAAATTGTTTGGAGTCTACAATTACGAAATCAAATAAAGTCTTGCTTAACCTGATTACGCGTTATTTGATTTTAAATATTAATTCTAGTCTGCCATAGAAATAATTACGCAAATACTTAAATGCAGATTAGGAATTTTGTAACGTAATCTTGTATTCTTAAGTGTTTGGAGGCATGCGATAGGACCCAGCACCGTTGGTGGCCATCTAAACATTTTTGGAATGTTAATAAAAAATATTTGATAAGTTTGTGATTTGAATTTTTGATAGTTTATTATTTATTATTTTGATATAAATTTATTTGATAAGTTTTTTATTTATTATTTTGATATTTATTTATTTAATAAGTTTTTGATTTGAATTTTTGATAGTACTGATTACAGTTTAATTAATAACTATATTTTGGAAAATATTAATTTTACATATTTATTCTTTAAATGTGAAACATTTAACTATATCAATGTTTAATATGACTACTACAATATTTTATGAAATCTATTAGAAGGTACTACACAACAATAACATGACGTTAAATGATTTGTTGAATTAAATGTATGTCTACCTATGAAAAGTTTATTCCTATTGACAGTTAAAAAATGGCTGCGTCAGGGTATCCGAATGACAAATCTAGTCTAGACCAGATACAATTTTTGAACAACAGTTCAAAAATCTAATAAAATGTTGAGCCAAGCCAATTTTCAGCGCCCTCACAATACGTCGGCCGAATCCGCCGTGAGATTAAATCGAGCGGGTTGACAAATGGCCGGAGTTACTCACGCTATATGCCGTGCCTACCCCCTACACCCCACCAACTATGGGGGCTTGTGCCCACCCTGGAAAAACTGAAAAAACTCAGCGTTTTACATTAGAGATCATCGTAAAACAAGTGGATTCAGATTGGAAAACCATTGAGACCAAATAGTTTTTTTGTGTTAGTTCTCTGATATTAGATTAATGTTTTCTAAAATAGGAATTTACGATAATTACTATTTGCAGAAACCGAAAGTAAACCTACCTATTTATGTTGAATGTCAGTTATCAGTAATGATAAAAAGACAACAGTAATTAATGAGGTTCTTAAAAATCGGTGTTTTTGATATTTGATGCTGATGGAGTAGCTAAGATTATATCGTCGCTTAACAACAGCGAAATATGAAAATCACATCAAGTACTACAGTGTAAGTGATACCACAAGAGTAATATTTTTAACTGCAACAACGCATTAACGTGTTAAAAATTAAATTTAAACTTTGCTCGAAATCACATTTTATATTGGTAAGCCCCAAATCTGCTAGTAACACTCTTCAACTGTCGATAAAAAAGCTAAGAGATATTGATGCAATTAAATACAAATAATAGAAAGAAATTCGAAAATCGCTCCGCATGCGTTAATGCGTAACAAATAATTAAAAATATAGATATTAATGCCATAAATACAGGAAACAATAAGGCCAATGCCAAAGATATTTACCTTCAAACAATTGAATGATGAGGTAAAAGCAATAACACTAATAACTACGTTATTAAAGTAGTCACAATAGCGGAAGACATTGTTCTTGCCAATCGACATTGATGGCTATGGTAATAGCAATCGATGATAGCTATGACATTGAATTGTATGGATTTATTGCGTGAAGCTGTCTAGCTACTGGATTTATTGAGAAATAATTAAGTACTGTAAGGCTAAGTTGGCAATTATTCTGATTACTGGCGAACTTTCTGGACTATCTTTAACTTTTGGGTAAACACTTAAGCCATCTTTATAGACTAAATCTCATTCATATGACCAATGGAAGTATTAGTTTGTGTGTTTTTAACCCCGTCGCACGAAATCCTCTACAAATTTTGATTACATTTTCCGCACAGATAGTTTGAAGTAGAGGTATGTTTATAATGTTTTTAGAAATTTTATTACCAACAGTACCTACCAGTTATTTAACTAATGAGTCCTGTTCACCCTATGTAGGGGTGTGTACACGATATGTATCGCAATTTAATGTTAACCAAACCTTAATTTAATGATAGCAATTATCATTTATAATCTCTATTATAAAAACTATATTGTCGATTAATTATTCCCCAATTTTGAACTTTACTACTTTGCAATAAAGATCATTAATATAAGTCTAATATTTAGATATTCTTGTCACCCTTTAATTATACCAAAAAGTTTATATTAAGTTGTATTTCGTAGAGCAGAGGGTTTACATTTCAAAAGCAAGTATTTAAGAAACGCATAATACAGTTTGTATACTATTTTGGGGTGGTATTTAGTAAAAAGTGGTTTTTAAACGTCGAGGTCTTCGTACACCAGATTGTTTAAAATAATTTCTTTAAAATAAAATTTAATGGGATGTTTTTACATTTTAGATCAATAATTTTGTTTGTTTCCAATTTTCTGTATTTTTTTTCTTATTCACAAAACGTTCCTTTTTTCTTGGTTTTTGTGAGTACTTAAATCATATAATAATAAATGAATTATTACTTCTTTTTTTTTCTTATTATTATATAATGTATACCACAAAAAATACAGCATTTCATAAATATCACCGAAAAAATATAAAAAAAATCAGGACTTTTCTTTAAAAAAAAGTTGCAGTCTAGTGCACGAGCGCCTTTAACATGCGCGAGCGCAGGCCAGATGGTACTGCGGGGGCATTGACTCCTTAATATATTTTTTTACAAATTGCGACCCCTAAGTGCGGTTAGGAAATTATAAGAACTACCATTGCGGTTTAAATTATATATTTTTGGATAAACTGTTAGTGTATTTAGAATTGCTGTAGCGTTTGAGACGGACTTTTAGAGCTGCTTTTGCTGTTTTTGATATGTAGTTTGAGGTAGTAGGTAATATTTTATATAACAATGTTACATATAACCTCCTCTTGAATAAACTGTCATGGCATATACCTGTTTTCAGGAATTCTTTAATTATTTAAACAAGAAGTAAGTAAATAAATGTAATTACTTACTACATCTTCACGCAGTATTTAATATTCTTAAAACAGTTATTTTTACAATTACCCCAAGAACTGGTTACAAATACAATGCTACAAAAAATAAAATTAAGCTATGATTATCGAACGCGAAAGTTCAAAATTCAAAAATAGAATAAGCGCGTGCATTTGGATACGCGCTGGAGTGTAATTGTACGTTACAGGGAGGTTGAGCTCACCTGCGGTGGTTAGGTACACGCGAAGCATCTTCTTTTTGCATGTTAACTTGTTAAATTAATAATTAGCACTGAAGCTAAACGCGTCTGCACTTTCAAGGTTAGACAAAGGACGAACCGTCTACAATTATTATCCACGTTTCTGTATGCATTTCTTGTATATAACAGCGTCATAAAAAAATGTTATGGGTAAAATAATATCCGAACTATTTTAAAATTTATTATTAAATTAAAAAAAAAACTACTGTTTCACATTCCTATTGCCTATAAAAAATAAGAATATACGAAATTGTTATTCAAAATACGTTGATTATCGAATTCTAAGCATCAAAGGGTATCCCGAGGCAAATTGTTGCGAATTTCCATTGAAATAATCAGGATATATCGTGTGAGCCGGCAATCATGTCGTTAGCCAGAATCCTCGGGGAGATCCGAGCCACTCCGTATTTTCCGTGTTTATATTGAATTATTCATTATAATATAACCCTTGCGTAATAAAAGATAGTATTCGTGTCGTCACGCGAACCAAACAAATCAAAACACAATATTCTTTGCCGAAAATTAGACTTTTGAAGTTGTTTTGATATTCGGAAATAATTAGTGGCCATTAAAATAATTTATAAGCTAATTTTCTGCACCTCTTATCTTATTTAGGAACTCGTAAAGTTTTATGAAGACCAACTTACAAGGGAGGATCAACAAGTTGAAATAAGGTTGTATTGTAGATAGCTGTTGGTGTACAAAGTTAGTAACAAGATAATGATAATGAGGTCTAGCTTCCAAGAAACAATGACAATCTTACACTAGAGACAATCGACACGTGTAACGGTCACGTAAATAACATTCAGATTATGCGACACCTTAATGCTTGCATGAACGGTTTCTTACAGCTCAGCTAGAAGATCTAAATCGTTGTAATATCACATCAGTAGGTCAACGGTCAATGAAAGGCGACAGTTGATCACAAAGGTAGGCAATACCGCTACCCCGAGTCCCGACACTTTCGCCGGCACATGCAAATCGCGTGAACTTGTCCGCACGTGCGCTATACCTGCGCGAACAAAAAGCGGCCCAGCTGCGCGCGCAGCTGCCGCTAACAGTACAGCCACCAGCTGGACCAGACATGTGCCGCCGTATTAATAGATCCTAGGAGACTTGGGATGAAGATGCCAAACTAGGATGGAACTAGTCCGCAGCTCAAATATTTCAAGGACTTTTGGAGTTTGATCGACTGTTCACATTGATTCCTGTACTGGAACTGGAGACTTTTAAAGGAAATTTTTAAGCAAAGTAAAGGGTAGCAATTAATTTATTTTTTAATGAAAGGTTGACATTTCTATGAGTTCTGATGAAAAGTAGTAGATATCGGTGGATCAGAATGTAAACAGAGTTATAAAGACAGCTTTTGTAGAGATTGACAACAGCTTAAAGTAGTGTTCAGTACATAGTCACAGTCCATTGTTTATTGGCTAATTCATATTGAAATAACGGTAGATGGATCAAAATAGTAAATAATGGTCAATTTAAGACACTGTTAGCGTACTATGTTCTTGGAGACGGCTCTATACACGTTAGTTTGTAGTTGTAAAATATTTTTGCGATGGTATTACTAGTTTGGCACAACTATGTTTAATTGATTACTCACATAAATTAACCGTAAATGCTTGAAATACCTTCAGAGGAGGTCGAGGTCACACGAATGTGTGTTTCGATCCCTTGGCTGATTATGTGATGTCGTAAGAGATGAAATGTTTACATTCTTAGGTCAGATGAAGTTTTGTTAAGATTTATTTAGAAATAAAGTTGATAAAGCACTAAGATGTTAGTTTGGTGATCTGTTGTCGACTATCAATTGTTTTATGTGTAGTATTAGGTTAACGGCAAGAATAGACGGAGACGAGAAAAAAAAATAAAGCTAATCTCATCAATAATATTTTAGAGATATTTACTATACCTACATAGGTACAGTAAATATAAAAAATGTAGAGATTTAGTAGACACTATCTACTCACACCCTTTGGCTTTGTTACGCTAACCAATAGCAGCAACTGAACTAAATTAGGCCTGATTTGTTTATGGGTATCTAATAAGACATACCAGTAAACAATTTGAACAAAACCCATGTTTTTCCAGACAACAACTTATTAGCAACAGTCAAGGGTTTATCCAAAAAAATCCGAACAACTGGTAAAGTAAGCGGAGCTTAAAATTTCCTCGTCACCAGCGCGAGAGACGCGTGCGCAGAAATTAAAACATGCATCTGCCGCGAAACCCGACACGCTCCTTACCATATGAATTATGCCTACCTACTTCCGAAAAAATCACAAAAAAAAAACAACAGAAAACCAACTTTATTCCATACACGTAGAGCCCAATATTTCAAAATTACAATATTTTTATACCTGTATTTGTCAGTCAAAAAAAAGCTTTATGTGCTTTGGAATAAGAAAGTATGCACAGTGCGCCGTCTGCCAAGTCATCTGGACAAAAAGACATGTGTATATTTCGCGGGCCGCCAGATGCTGCGTCTAGTTTTCGAGATGTCGTCTAGAAGCTGCGGGTTTTTTTAACACAATGTGTAGCGGTTTATCTGATCCTGTTATGTATTGTTGAAAATAATGTTTGTAAATTATGTGGGTCAACTTTTATCGGGAAAAAATGATGGTATCGAGTTTGAATCGTAAAAACACATTTGCTAATGAAATGGTGGTGAATGTTAATGTTTGGGTTGTTAGTTGGTTCAGTAATCATCATTTATTGGTATCAGCTGTCTTTTTGCCGCGTTCACCGTAATTGTCAAAGTTGGTAAGTACAAGTTTAGTGTTATTGGCAAGTGAAGGGCTTTCAACCTGCTGAAGCTCGCACTACGCAGACGATATAGTGCGGCCGACACAATAGTTTGTTGCCCGCAATATCGATAACTCTATTAGACGTCATAAAATATGTTGTACAGAATTGAGCAAAGAAATAATAAGAAGATTTTGTGTGAGATACGTTGTTCTGGATAAAAGACAGTCTATATTCTAGAAAATATTTACTTAGTGTATAGATAGAAACATTAACTTAGTGTAAAAAGATAGAGCTTGGAATCTAAGTCTACCGAATAAAACCAAGAAATATTTCTCTGCCAAGTGAGACGAAGAAACCAATGAATAAATATATCTTAATGTTATTTGATATTCAATGGCACACATATGATATGACCAGTCAGCTATATCGCGTGTAGGCGAACATAACTGTACTAACAATTATTGATAATTTGTATTCCATAAACGATAACGTAAGCTTTGTGTATGTCACCGCGGCTCGTCACCGCCGATTTCCGTCCGACACAGAATTACACACAAAAAACTATGTCTGGCAACTAATAAAAAAATAAATCAGTTAGTGCTGTCGTTAGTCGTTTAAAAAAAGAACAATACATTTTATATTTGAATAAAGAACATTTTATAGACTATAAATCTAATTGCGTTCGAAATTTAAACATTATGGTTATTTTCAGCTGCGTTCCAAAAACAATCCACTGGTTGGATGGGTTCTATGATTAGCGCGGTATAAAAATAATGCAAACTACTAAGTGATTGGTAGGTACGGCCACAGGAATTGTAGTCTAGTCGAAATTTCTTTAAAAAAATCGCAACGTAACCTTCTTTTGTACGTCTGTTCGGAAATAACTTTGCTTTGTGGTCTAATGTAAAAATATATTCAATAGAACTATTAATAAAATGCTTTCATTTTTCAAGCGGAACACTAGTCATTAATAAAATACTTTCTCGTTCGGTCTTTACTTTTAATTGATCGCGAATTTTGCCCACCGATTACTAAGATTTGGTATAAACGCAGTAACACGCCACAATAACTTCTATTGATCAAATCGCGTTTCCTCACTAATATCCATTGCGACCGTGTCTGTTATACAGACTTCTTCATAAAACATTTCTATAGCGTAAAGGGCTTTTTTATTTCTGCAGGTTTACTAGCGCTTATGCCCAGGCCTTGCACCCGCTTCATCGCCTCCCTTGCGTCTGCCGTCGCCAAGTCTGCGTCGCGTAGGTGATGTATCTCATAACACTATTGTATCATATTTTGCACATATTGCGAACAATGACTGAACATTTTTGCTTGAGTATTATCTAATTTCTGAGTAGGCGCGCCCTAATTTAATATGTCTTGTAGGAGATATCCTTGTCGGTTTTCAGGGTTGTCGAACTATATGATTTTTATTCTCTAAACAATATCATGTTTTACCTAAATATTGTCTAGTATATGAATATTGTTAACAATGTTGCACCTATTGTGTAATTGATTGTCAATTTTATGGTTATTTCCTTGCAATAGTTTACGGTCAGCGTATTACAGTAGCGGTCTGTCTCTAGGGGAAAACCGAATGAGATAAGTTCAATGACCGTTTTTAGGTAAAATATGATGAAATAGAAATGTAACACAAGATTTTTGATGACTGGATAGATACAGATCAAAGTATAGAGACAAAAGCGAATATGAGATTGGAAGTACAAGACATTTTTTTGTTGCGGTAAAGTAATATGAGAAAGAAGGCTCTTTCTATTTAGAAGCTGAAAATGCAAATACGAATCATAGATTAGACAAAGTTGATCGTATTCCTTCAGCGCCAACAGCCTGGGTCGGTTAGGTGTCAGTCAGCCACTGATGGATATGTTGGGACTCGGGACACAATACAATTCGGTGACTCTCGGAAGTTTATTTATGAAATGTTTTCATTTGTAATCGTTATGATCAAGGTTATTTTATTTGATATTTGAAACATAATAGCACTATACTGATTTTGTACCTACTTAAAATACCTACCAAAGACTTTTTACGTTTGGATTTTCTGCGAATACCTTCCACGATCTGTATGTTTCTAGATTCCTTTTTCTAGGTTCTTTTTCACCAATACTTTGAAATGACCGACTATTTCCGTTCGTATGATATTTTTGTTGCAGATAAATTATTTAGTAATTTGGTTTTTTAGCCACACTTTTAAAGGTTACTCAGATGTTTTCAGATTCAATCCATTGCTAGAAACATTCGTGACATGCGAAGCAGGGGAAGCTATTGTTCATTCGTTGACGACCAAAATTATCGGCACTCGGCAGGCTTTCAACTGTTGCGACTGAAATATCTCTGAGATTTATAGGGCGTTCATCTAAATAATCCAAACTTATTTACAGAACGAAGAGTTCATTTATGTTTAGAGAATTGTCAAATATGGACAAAATGTGGTGTTGATTCTTTTTATTATGGTCTACTATAGTAGTAGACCATAATAATAGTGTAGTTTTTCCACAATATTCTGTAACAAGTTATTTTGCTGGTTTACAAGTTATTATATTCAATAAATATCAGAAATCTGATGGAGACGAAATTTGTCACGGCGGCATGTCCTTGCAAACTGGACCTTGAGAAAATTCTGGGAAACGATAAGGAAATGCGAAATATATTGTGTAACATTAAAACTTCGGGACAATATTGTTTGAGCATATATCTGAATTACAAGTGGTTTATTATCGCAAGTTATTGCAAGCCTTGGTACTGGACTGACTCCTCTCATATGAAAAGTTTCTACCGTAACAGCAAGCTGTAAATTGTGTACATTCTGTCCATAGTGTACATTGTGCCTTTTCCTTATGTGATTTAAATTTTATTTTATGTCTGTTTGTTTTTTTTTTTAACCTATTTTAAGACATTGAAAGACTGTATATTACATTTCTAAATACATTCGTACTTGAAACAGTAAAACTGTGAAATTGTTTTTTAATCTACTTCGGAAGGCTATGCATCACCTTCAGTGCGCCAGACAGCAAATAAGAAATTGAAGTGCATCAGACGCTCGCTCCAGCCAAGTTTAATCACACCGGACATACGAAGGAGACTACAGCTATTAATATCTTCCTCAATACAAGTCTGTTCCTTTCATTCCGTGATAAAAATATGCAATCTCGTTCCTCGATGAAATGTTTACAAATATAAATGCGAACATGCTCATTAAAACTGAATTTGCATCCAACACTAACCCATAAATTAGTCATCGATACTCCCACATTATGAAGTCAATCATTGACAATGTTAATGGTATTCAATAGTTGTGCGGCGCATGCAAATGCCCGCAGCAGGCGCCATGGCGACAGAGGGGGAGGGTCGCGGGCTCGCCGCGCGGGGGCGGGGGAGATGCGTCGAGACGTCGTCTGCGCATCCCGTCGCGTGGCCGCTTTGATCTGCGCACGAGTTGCGCTCCGACGCCGCAGACAAGATATTCATGAAAATTTTACAACTTTTTGTTTTCGTGTAATTTGGTGTTGATGATTCGTTAAATGTGAAAGATTTGATAAAGCCGTTAAACTGAATGAAATAATGTTTTTTATAATTAATTTTAAAGCGCCTATTTTTAGTTTTTTGAAACCGTTAAAATGATAATATTTTCTAACTCTTCTTAGCTACATTTTTATTTAAACCAACATAATATTAGCATTATATTTATGAACTTACACTTAAAACAAATATAATATGAATAAAAATAATAATTTAATTTACATAAATCATTAATGTCCAGATATGTAATTCGTAGCTCTGTGCGCCGTCAGTCTGTAGGGGGCCGGAGCGCTTGCGCCGTTTATTTGCAACGGCTAAAAGCTACGTTCAGTTAAATGCTATCAAAACAGTCACAGACATACCAAAATAGAAACAATTTCTCGAAATCTTAGACGAGGAGCATCGCACACGTGACCGAAGTAGGTGCATGTGAATGATCAGGTTCACTTTGATGAAGCATTATAAATTGAATTCCTGTGCGTTTCCTCGGAACTCAGCAGTTTATAAATATTGTCCGGCCGCCAGCCGATTGTTTGTAAGCTTCTTGGTATCTTCATTTGATCTAATGGCTAATATAGTCGGAGAGACACAATATGGACAGAGACTAATGGAAACCAAGTATCTCATCCTGAAATTGTGGTCTCAACAGGTACTTGAAAGTACAACTTTTGTTTTAATCAGTATCTTACCCAGTAATTAAAAGTTAATGTTTGTGTGACGTGTAAAGTCCACAATTGTTTTTTTTTCACTTATTTAAATATGATTATATTATTAGGCAAGACAGAGTTATATTAAATCCAATGGAACCACTCAAATACATTTTCAAATTAATTGCGTACTAAGAACTTGCGACCAACAATTTCCCCTGTTTAATCGTTTAATCATCATTACATGTAGTTCTACACAACAGACGTAAAACAATCATGAGTTAACAACCAAACAACTGTCATTTCTTTTTAATCAGGAGAAAACAATTAATGCGGACAACAGAGATGTAATAATGTAGATATGAACTAACTACAACACCTCTGCCGAGTTATTGAATGTCAGCCGCTTAAACAGCAATCATTTTAACTTTAATTGTGTGAACCGATCGCAATCGTCGAACTTCACTCGTAAAATAAAAGGGTAATGAAAATGTCGCCATTTGCAACTGAATATTTTTTTACTTTCGACGTACCGAAGTGAAACACGGTGCGCTGCCGTTCCGAGCTCGTTTGGAGATTTTTGCGATAAACGTAATTAAGTTTTTATGCGAAAATGTATTTTTAATGGTTTATCATAATTTAATTTGTGTTAAAATTGTTTTTGTTTATCTTTGCTACATTGCGTTTTAATTAAATAACTTTCTTAGCTTTTAGCTGGTCAGTAATGCAGACATTTTGGAGTGTGTGACGCATCCCATTCCCAATGCTGATTACATCCTCGGGGCAAAAAGACCGCGAGTGCAACACCACAATTAACTCTAGTGTCGAAACGGTCATTAGTAAACTGTATTAACTGGATACGACACGCGAGAGGACGAGATAGTTTGTTCTATCTCTACAATAATGATTGTTAACAATGTTAACATGCATAAATGTAATTATGCATATTTATGTTTTATACAATTGAATTGAATACGACTCACACTGTTTTATTTTCAATTAATTTGTCATCAATTTATTTTTATTTCAACCTAGCTGCCCACCCTAGCATCGCATGTTTTGTTGTATTTTGCTAGATACCAACCTTGTCTTCACAATAAGGAACATTACAAAAAAAGAATTATTCAAATCGGCCCAGCCGTTCTCGAGTTTTAGCGGGACTAACGAACAGCAATTCATATTTATATGCAAGAAGAAGATTGAAAGATCACTACGAATATTTCAATCTATATTTTTTTACAGATAACCAGTTGCCAAAATGGTATCAAGATATTAGTTAACGATTGTTTTAATTGAATCTGTATCGATACTGTGTTGTGGGTCGCATCATAGATACCCTTTGCGTAACGAAATCTGACGATGTAAAATTACTAGCTGTAATTAAACTTGCTTCAGTGTATTGGTTCTTACTGTAGCAGCTCTCTACAAGAAAGAAGTTTCTGTCCTCATGATGAGCAGACGGGAAACGCTCCGTGGCTGAGTAATGCTGCATTCATTACATATTTAGTGAGAGTTGTCTAGACGACAGCTAAATATACGTCGCGGGGCACGTGGTGGAAATATACGCGAATTCCTTATTTAGAAGGAAGCTATTTATAGAATTAAGTGCTATTTAATTTTAGTGCGGCGTGTTCTTGATACGTTAATGTGGATAGTGACGGATTACACTAACACTTCATTATAAGCTGCGGAACGCGATTGTAGGATTACGATTGAAGACAGAGAATTTTGTAATCTGTCTATTAAGTTTAGCTACTACAGGGGACAGCAGACACAGTAATGAATGTACGCCGCGAGGTATTAACGTTCTTTCTAATTTACCTTTAGTTAAACGACGAAAGTTTAACTTGGTCATTGACAATAAGCTATAATTAAAAAAATTGCAATACGAAAATGGTGCATTAAAGACAAAGATAGAAAGATACATTTATTTGTATACCATATTGTGATACCTAAATAAAAAAAAACAATTAGCTAAAAAAGCTATCTGAAGATAAAGTTGTCATTGTGATTTAAAGCAGAATATAAGTAAATAATTTATCACCCTATCTTATTAGGTACTAATATATAAAGCTGAAGAGTTTGTTTGTTTGAACGCGCTAATCTCAGGAACTACTGGTTCGAATTGAAAAAATATTTTTGTATTGGATAGTCCGTTTATTAAGGAAAGCTATAGGCTATATAACATCACGCTACGACCAATAGGAGCGGAGCATAAATGAAAAATGTCGCAAATATGAAAAACCGTTGAAACTAAAATACGCAAACAAAGTCGCGGGGGACAGCTAGTTATTATAAGATATGAAAGGTTATAAGTAAAAAAAGTATATAAGTAGGGTTATAATCAATTGGTTTAATATATCCTGTAGCTATACAATACAATCCCGACATATTGTATAGATGATATATATGAGCGTATCTGCATAACTACTGCTTATGTATTACCCATAATACAGTGACGTCATCGTACATTATGGGAGAGGGCTTTAAGACAATCATGCTGGTGTAGGGGTGGGTCTGATATTAATAAGCCTTATATTATCATATCTGATCAACGGAATATATTGAATGTAACATCTGTACGAAAATTGTCTATGTGGAACTATTTGCTGGGATATTTTTGGGGAAGAACTATCCATGTTTTTGTTTTAAACTATTTACATTATTGACAATATCACTTGATTAGCCCCAGTATATTTTAATCTGTTGATTATTCAAATATGTAAATATAATAAAAATCACATACTATAGCCTGTTTTGTACCAAACATTAATGCTATAAATTACATTTATACTTATCTTTTATTTTTTTTCTTTCGTTGTGCATATTGATTTGTAAATGACTATTTTAACTACTCATTGTAGGCTATTAAGTAAATATTTATTTCAGTAGATATATTCATAAAGAAAGTTCTCATCTTATTAAAATGTCCAATTATCGTTTTTCATTGAAATAACGCGCCTGCCTCCGCGAGTATTACAAATGGCGACTACAGACATAAATAATATGCTGTAAGTAATTTTCCATATATTTCCTAAAGCCTAGTCATTTGTATGGCGCGAGCTGCTGCCAGAGCGACGACGGTCCGACCCTCAACTTGGGCACTCTCCAAGGACATGCTTGGTACTTCCAGGTTAGGGATGGCCTCCAGTCGATTCTAATATTTGGAGTCTATCTTAAAAACTGTTTAATATTCATAACCATTCCATATTTTTTGCTTAGTTATAATATAAAATTGATTTTATCCTAATCATTCAATTAAAGACAATAATTTATTTTGCCCCATATATAGTTACTAGGAGTTAAAAACAGATCAAAAGGCTACTTTCAGGAAAGAATTAACCTTCATCTACGATAAATTACTCACCCCCGAATAAAATTGTTTTTAAATAAATTATTAATGTAACTATTATATTACCTTAGAATTACGTTTTTGGTAAAACACTAACTATTTAAATTAGACACACAACTTACGACAAAACGTTCTGTAAAACATTTATGTCGACATGACCGTGTCCCCTCACTAGCCGCCTACAAACATATTTCACAAAATCTAGAGGCCCAAAGAAATAGCTGTAACCAAGCAGGGCGCGTGCCAAAACCCGTACGTTACAACAATTACACCATCTCGTACAATGAGATGGCGAGAGGGCACTGACCTTTACAAAGTTTTTACTATTGAGTAAAACAGTAGGTACCTACTAACTGTCTAGTACATAATCTTAGGAAACTACTAGAGTATCGTAAACGAGGTATCTTGTTAGGAACACGTAAAACCCTAAGTAAGGCTCTACGACTGTCACATTCGAAGCATAACTACGTAACCAATGTTGGATGTTTAACGTAAATCATCTTCAGTTTACTCACCCAATAGCAAATATTGAGAGAGACTACGTAAATTTGTATACGTAGTGCGGACTGTAACAGGTTCTCCAAGTAAGCTGGTACGTTATTGTAATTTAGAAAAAAAATATAGGTACTTTATCATCCGTTTCGTACTCTTCATTTAAGGTACCGACTGACTACTTACCCTGTAACGGATAGAGAAAGCAATGTAGATTTGTATAGTATTCGTAATTATTGCTAGTTGAGTTTTTTCATATCTTGTAAAACCTTAAGTGGTACCTAGATGTTAATTACCCCAACCCAAGAGCCATTTAGTGCTCGTACTAAGAAATTGTTAAATATATTTTCTGAATAATGATGCTTTCCACAATTACTTTTGTTTCCTTGATACATATCTGCAGTGATAAGCTCGTTTATGACATATTCCCATACTTGAGGTCGTCGGTCCCCCGTGGGCGACGCGTATGGCGCATGCGCGGGGCCCGCTGCGTCTGCGCACACAACGCATGTACCGGTGACACGGCACTTGCGATACATGGTGATGACAAATTGTTCAAGATTTTTTATGACAGCTTATAGTATCAAGAAAAGCTAGTAATTTACCAGAAATTACCTATTTACCCTACATTTATAAGACATAAACATTTAAGTAGGACATCGCAGATTTACGGCTGCATTAACTCTGACCATCGAAACATCCTTTCACATAAAAACTATGAAACAACTATTTTACTGCTCACTAAATTTATCACAACTTATAAAAACCCCTTTTCAACACATTAACGGGTTATTATTTAAACGCAAGAAAACAAATTAAGAAGTGCTAATCCCGAACACGCATTAATTAGAAACCCCCTAAGAAAGTATTTAAAAAAGTCCCTTATAAATATAATAGTTACCCCCGACTGCGGTCGTCATTAAGTATGCTTAAACAGCCGTCATGATGTCATGAAAAAGCGTCTGCCAGAAGGTTATGTAAAAAGATGAGACAAAAAACTTTTGGCTGTGGTTGTAGGGTACGTGTGGTGGCGCATCTGAGGTAAAATAGACAGAGGACTGGCAAGAAACCTTGCTATAAAATGTAATGCACAAATATTTCATAATTTAATTATTTGAAAATATGATCCGGCCAATCTGACGATTGATTCGTACAGAAAAAATACTCCAATACAGCGATTAGTTCTAAGAGGCACACGCGCCCAGTTCGCCTGTCCACCTGGCGACCATAATACCTCCCTATATTTGTTTATTACTTTTTAATTCTGTCCAAAGACCAGACGGGATTTATCGACAAGAAATAATAAAAAAAAAGACAAAACCCACAACAATATTCGTCTGCACACATGCGCTATATTTGAATTTTGAATTTCGAATCGGATGCGAAAAAAACGGACGCAATGTGCTGGCGCACGCGCCGCGCGCCATATGTCGAGAAGAAAAAAGTTTTTTTACTCATCAAACAGAGATAAGTAATAGAAAAAATAGTTACATAAGCATAATGTTAGACGCAGAAAAAGCGACGCAAAAACTGTAAGTTTTGAGGTTAAATAGAGGATGTTACGGGAGGCGTTTGATGTTGCAGGGCTGCGCACGCGCTGCTATCACTGGCTGATAATAAAATGTGTATCAAAATGGCATAAAACTAAAAGCATCCTTATTTAAGGCACTTTCTACATCAATTATGAAACACTTTATTCGATAACTCTTATCTGCATCTTGCAAGAAATTACAAGTGTTTGACTGTAAATGGCCTAATTTTTAACACATTTAGTTAAAATGTGTTAAGTTCTTAATTGTTACACATTAAGTTGTAATGTTTTGCAAATAAAAAGCTTTATTATGGCTTATCAAAATATCGAATTGCCAGCCCTGTGCGCGTGCGCAGCGCATCTGTCGCCTGGCTCGTCAGTGCGGGGATTGCAATCACATACAATTGCGGTGTTGTCCAATATTTTATTAGATTTGGCGCGAATCGTGTAACTGTGAGGTTACGTCTATTATTCACGCTTGTTAACTTTATGGAGCAAACTTAACAGATTGTGATCCAAGTCTAAAAAAATGCTTAGTTTATAAGCATCAATCAGTATGTTTAGGAAAACATCTATGAAAAACACTGACTGTATAAAGAGTTGTCCACTTTTAGGTCGATAGACATCAGTATTCAATTAATATTTAACAGACGTCAACAGTGAGCTTACAAAACAAGAGCTTTATTTTCGAAGCCTAAAGCTTTAGGTCTTGTAAAGACCTCTAAAAACCAATGATTACTGATCGATGGTATCATAAAAACTTTGATCTACTTACATAAAATGGTGGCTAATTCGTCGGAGCGGGCCGCGAGCTTTGATCATAAGCTCTCGTAAAACTCCTTGCAAACATTTAGAAGAAATTGTTATTTTTAGTGCATTACATTATGATACGTTTTTGTTTTGTGTTTTGGCGAAATTCGAATTACTTTTAAGCAGTTTTTGATAGGTTTTTTTTATTAGATCAGCTTTCAACCAATTTACTTCTTTTGCCGATTGTTAAATGATTTATGTAATTTTAAGACGAAATATTGTGGAATAAAATTTGAGAGATCTTGAGGGTTCTATATCGTAATATAAATTATAGCGGACATGTTTTTGGACTTGTCTTATCTGACATCGATCTTAAAAACGAACTGTCTACAAGTTACTGATGAGATTATATAGCTGAAGTAACATTTTTTTAAAAGTAATATTGTTTATGAGGGTATGTACTACATAAAAGCCTTCCTATGTGTTGTGGCCGTCAGCCGCTAGATGGCAGGTGTTTTCGAGAGGGCAAAAAGCCTCCCTCACAATTTGAATACGATTTTTTTTTCACAAAAAACGTCAAGCGCCATGAGGCGTTTTTATAAACTGTTGTGTTCGCCTTTATTTATATTTTATTAACAGTCATTGTTGTTTTTTTGACAGACGTTTTATTAGTGTCACGTAATTAATGTATGTCGCCCTGTCTATGAAATGGTGGCTGTTTGGAGAATAGATTAAGTAAAGACAGTCTTGACCGGAATTTTTGTAACAAATTCTACATCACTCTTCTTTGAACAATCTAATCATAACAAGGTTTTAATTTATTACCAATTATATTTTTGTCAGGTTTTGACCACATGATTTTTTGTAGGTCTATTATGGGGGAAGGATGCAAGTTTACAATGTTGTGCAAAGTGCATCGTACTAAAACCTATTAAAGAAAGCTGGAGTTATGTAATTTACTTAGACTTCTAAAAAGTCTCACAAGTCCCGTGTAACTATATTGAGCCGTCAATAAGTTCTCAAACAAGTCATAGGCTTTCTGCCGAACCCTGGCAGTTACATAAGGCATAGTTTCCTACGACTGTCTCTATGAATAGTAAGCCATGTACTGTTAAATACTATTTCAGTACAAGCCACGTTTGCGATGTATTGTATGAATGGTCAGCGGATTCCTCACTTTATGGGCTTGTGAATGCGTTACCGAGAACGCGGCTAAATATAGCCGGTAGGTTCATTCATAACGTTGGATGTTTGAGCAAATGTTGGGTCACTTGAATGACTATTGTCTAACTTCATTAATATGTTGGACTATGCTATGACCAATGTTTGGCTGTCATTCGAGCAATTAGTCGATATACTCGCGTTTGTAGGCGTAATTATTAAGATATTTTTTTATGGATTTAAAGCACTGCATGTACCTAATACACCGTAGAAGCTCTATAAAGTGTTTCTTTTACATAATATGAAAACCTACTTATCTAAGCCCTTAGCCAAGCTGGGTAAGTCAGGCTAATTTTATCCGATCATAGCCGTTTGTTGAACCTACCCCAACTGCCTCTAAACTTAATGAGCCGCTCTCTCACACCATACATCCTAACATACATAAAGGACTCCTTTTACGCCACAAATAACTACTAACCTGTTCATTCAACTGTTTTACAGACAAAAAAAAACAATTTTCTTTCGGACACATCCTTATTACAACGGAATAAAGTTCAAAATTGATCGAATAATAGGTCTAAGTTAGAATAAATGAATATTTATAGATAAAAGCATTGTTTTACTATCCGATAGTGTTGTGTTGCGTATTTTCTATCTGGGTTAGGTAACCATAAAGTTTGTTACAGTTTTGGGTAATGAGGCCGTCGACTGTAGATACATTTGTCTATTCTTTGTTGGTTCCGAAGTGCGCTTTGAAAGTTACTTACTTCTTCAGTTCCCACGCGCTCGTGCTTTGATTCTCGCACTTATATGTAGGCAGGTATTATCTAATCTACCTAAATGTTACCAGTAATTATCTACTACACTATTAAATTTGACCTAGGTCTATATCTCTAGGAATCTAGTCTTTATGACTTTAAAAACAAAAAAACTATCAATTTATATTGTGCTCTATAAAGCATGGCATAAAGATTTAATTCGTTTATATGCAAACACAAGTAGTTATTCTGTGCATAATGCACTAGATCTAGTTTTACTACGCGCTAACACAACAAAGTTTTGTCCAACTCCTTTGTCTTCGCGCATCTTAAAGTTATTAAATAAGAAAATAGTGAGACGATTTGAAATGCCACGTAGTCCAAGCTCGGCCGGGCCGGAGTCCGGAGAACGTGATGCAACCAACTTCTAAACACAATAAACAACAATAATGCTACGCCATCGGTTTTACGACGCTTTATAATCTGTGATACACACTACCTGGCCCGCGTTCCCACGCCGCGGAATAAAAAAACATAAGAAGAAGAACAAAAATCATTTTCACACCTTCGCGGAAACGTTTTAAGACTGTTTTATTATGAATGTAAAATAATAATGGATGCATAACTTTCTTTGGTGGATAAACTTTTAGAAAACTGGGTTGGGGCGACATCTAGTGAAAATGTGTAGCATTTTTAAGGCTTCGCCACCTAGCGACTTGTTTAGAACTATTACGGCAAGAGACACCTACCGTCGAGTAGAAGAACTACGTACCGTAGCGAAGTACAAAAAGTTGTTATGAAAATCCTAGAGATGGCGCTGTTACAAAGGCTCTCAAAATGATATAAGCTGTATTTTACAACAATACTTACCCTAATAATTTCTTCGATGGTAGGCTTTTTAAAAATTTGTTTAAAAAGTTATATGTAATTTTAACAATCGGAACCTATCTTCACAATGGCACACCGATGACTGAAGATTTATTTATGTTTTACAAGATAATCATCTCTACACCTCAAGGTGTATTAATGTGGTTAAATTTTATTACCCGTTGTTAGTTTATTAAATGTGCAAGTGAAAAGGCCAATGATTAACTTGCTAGAAGAAAATAAAACTTTCTCGAAAGTGAAAACATAGGTATAATATATAAAACTTTGATTATCTGATTGTAGGATCATAATACCTAGGTAGGTAAATGTTTTATTTTAGGTTTTAAAATACTAAGGACTTGGTAAAGTGCATGCCCGCGCATTTATTCTATTAGTATTGGTACTTAACGAAAATTATGAGCCCAAGAAGTGTTTTGATAGATACATAAAAGGATATTAGTTTATTGTTTATTTTTAAACCTACAGAGTTGCTGTTAAACTAAAGCACAGAATATATAATAGTACTGACGGCTAAAGTAAGTTATTTCCTTAACTTAGCTAATTTAAAAGCAATCGAAGTTACGACCATAATACCGAAGATTACCAACAAAAACAATCGTACACACATTTGCACTTAAGTAAAACGATAAGTGTTTGTTTAATAAGCAGTTATGTAGCTTGAACCCCTCAGCAATAAATCGGCAGGAGTCTAATAAACAACTCAGTACCGCCATCTGTGGGAGACACGTGCTCATTACATGGGGCTATAAATCAAAGAAATCATAACAGAGGGCGCTAGAAGTTGTGTAATTTATCTTGTGAAAAGTTGCGAAACGGGGAAAGATTGTGTTTATGAGTGTAACTGCGAGTGGCTGCAGGTGTGCCGGAGAAATGTCGGAAAACTTGTGAGATGGGCGCAGTGCCCATTACTAATGATAGGAATTACGCTTAGTAAATGTTTATTAAGAGTATTTCAAAACTTCGTAGGTACTTACTTTTATATTAAAATTATTGCATTTACGGTTGTTTTTCATGTGCTGCTAATATACTACCTATAGACTGTAATTTATGAAAAGTGATGTAATGTCTGGTATCTTGTATTTAGTATCTTCACGGATTAAGAAACAAGCTCATAATAAAGAGAACCTAATATCCACCAGTAACACCTATCGCAAAACACATAAATCGAACGTACAGACGACAACGACTCAACAACACAATACAGCTTGCTTTAGTACACACTAAAGCAATTACCAAACCCTAATCCACTTGTCGCCTCTAAGATACAATGGCTTCGCATTGTTCCTCGTCCCTTAATGGGCAATTTAGCGACCACACGGGGCGTCCGTCTTCGTAGCGCGCAATGTATGAGACATGGGAACTGATAGCGATAGGGACGAGTGTTTACAAAGAGTGTCTAGACGCGAGATGAATGACTATTTGTAAATGTAATGTTTAAATTTAAATGAAGATATTTGGGTAAAATTTAAGGTGGGTTAAGATTGAAGGAAGAGCTCCTCTACAGTACAGCTGCTGTGCTGTAGTGTTTGTTGCGCCGTTTCTTCTCCACAGCTAGAGCACTTAAGTAGCGGTGTAGCGAGAACGAATCAGGGTACTGTCTATTTTATTGCTAATTCTAATCCATTTTAAGTGCTACCATGTAGCCTTTTTTAAATAAATGAGTTTTGAATTTGACTCTAGTAAGTAGGTAGGTAAGTATGTAACAACAGCCCAATAGCGAAAGAGGCAATGTTAGTACCTAGCGAGAAAATAAAATATTCAATAAAAATCATAAGTCGATAGGTCGTAGACGGGCGAGTGTACAACTTATCGACCTATGATATTTTTCAAACCTTGCGTTTAAATGTTTAAAGGTGTATTAATTATAGTGCTAAGTAAGAATAACGGCAAGGTTCTAAGAATGCAACATGTAAACATTACAGTGATCCAAATTGAGATAAAACAAAAAAAAACTCAAAACAAAAATTTTCCAACAACAAAACGTATTTTCCAATATAATTGCTAAACATAACTCTCAGGTGGGCACCAGATGGCGCTGTCCACAATGTATGATAATGTTTGTCGTGTCGCCGCATATCAGTGGAGCAAACAGGGGTGGATCGCAGAAAGTTATGAGTTTGCCAAACTTTGCAGAACACGTCTGTGATTTATGGCGAGTCTGAGAGATAAAGAGTTGTATTAAAAAGATTCGACTTTTGATTACGAAAACCAGTGGCACTGTAGTATTTCTGATTCTCTATTAATATTAAACTCTTTATTATTTAAATAAAAATAATATATTTATTGAACTAGTTACATGTAATAATGATAAGTGTTAGTATTTTATTTAGTATTATATTTTAGTATTTTTATTTTAGATATTGCACCAGTTAGCTACGAGTGCTACGAACAAAGGTCTCTATTCTGACAAGGTGATTTTTATTGCATGCTGTAAAACTCAACTTTTTTGTTAATTTCATCAACTTGAAACCAAGAATATAAAATCAGTAAGAAGACTTAGGGAGGTCGCGCGTCGCGTCGTGTCGATCGTCATCGTAAAATCAACGTAGCGGTACTAAGAGATAGTTTGGAGGCGATTGGTGTGAGTTTCCATTTAAATACGAGAAAGTGGGCAATTTAGGTAGTACCTAAGTTCGTATACTTCGGTACGTTAATCAAAAAAGTAAATTTCCAGAGTAGGTACATCCTGTAGGATTAAAAACAGGTCTTTTATTCTAGGTATATTGCTTTTTGTAGAAAAGCAGTATTCGCATTCACACCAAATTATTTAGCACTAGCTTTTGCCAGCGACTTCGTCCGCGTTTCCGTCGTTTTTCGTAAAAAAGTAGCATATGTCCTTCCTCACTATTCAGTGGTTTTGATGTAACAGACAGATTAACTTTCGTATTTTAGTAGGGAAATATAATATATCACGTTACACAAAAATAATCCTTATAGCATGATTCAGTATTCACGCGCGACGGCGCGATGGCTTATTATCGTATTTCATGTATAAGTTTGGTGTTCCTATACCGATTTCTATGATTCTTTTTTTATTGAATAGGTAATAATGTAAACTTTTTTTAATTAGGGATGAGTGAGAGTATTATAAACGTAAGAGTAAACAAATTTAATCAGAAATCTCCGAACTGCTAAGCTATCGGGAGTTACACGTGTTATTGTGAGTCAACCAAAAAAGATAGACATATGCTGTTGTGGGATATTTTTTAGATAATTTTATGTAGAACATTTCCGTCATACATGATTTCTATGTAGCTTTAACCATTAAGGCTGCATACGCGACGGAAGCTTAAAAAATACCGTTTTCCCAACATTTCCCTTCACTGCTCTGCTCCTATTGATTGTAGCGTGATGAAAAGTATACTATAACCTGCCCAGGAGTATGAAGAATAATTGTACCAAGTTTCGTTAAAATCCGTCGAGTAGTTTTCGTTTCTATAAAGAACATACAGACAGACAGACAGACAGACAGACAGACAGACAGACAGACAGACAGACAGACAAAAATTTTACTGATTGCATTTTTGGCATCAGTATCGATCACTAATCACCCCCTGATAGTTATTTTGAAAATATATTTGATGTACAGAATTGACCTCTCTACAGATTTATTATAAGTATAGATTACGTTGTTAAGTTAAGGGTGAATTTGCTATTGGTATTAATCTGTTAGTTTGACGTTTCGATGCGACACGACTCAGCTGTAGTATGAATTAGCCCTATGAAGGTTTATGGTACAAGTAACGTTAACCTTACATAGGTGCATATACTTGCAGAGTTCTAGAGTTGTAACAAGTGGAATATTGTGGGTTTTAAAACTTTAAGCTGTTTTCGTCCCCAAATAATCGTATGTCGTGCCGTCATTCAATGAAACCGTACGCCCAAGAAAATGAAAGAGTGCTCTCAGACGGTGGAAAGTGTTTCCACCACATTAACCGCTAATTGTCCGCGGGGGTGAGGGCGGGAGGGGTGGTAGATAAGAGGCGAGGGAGGGGGGGGGGATGATTTCACGGTATGACGCACCCAGGCGTATTGCGATGGTTTTCATAATTGTGCTGATTTTATGCGCCGGTGCGCCCCGAGTGCGGATGTCAAAAGTTGGTAATAAATGGTACTGTTTTATAGAGCTTCAGGTTTTGTGGTAGATAATGCGAATGGATTACCAGTTGATAGAGATTGGATGAATAAGTAACGTGATTAAAACTTATTTGCACTCTGTGTTTACACTCAATTATCGAAGGGCCTTACTGTGTATTTGAGAACTTAGTATGAATATTTTCTTCCAAAACACCTACAGCTGCGTATGATTCCAGTCTAGCCATGTTGAGAGCCTGTCCATCTGAGTATGAGAGAGGTAAACACTAGTTCTTCCTACTCTGACATTGGCAGAATGGGCGTCACCCAGACGGAGCCATAATCAACTAAATAAAATTTAATTAAAGTTGAAGGACGTGTACATTTCTTGTATTTTAGCATTGTCAGTCTTTCTTCTGATAATTGACATAAAAGAAAATAAAACATTATATTCAAACGAGGAAAAACTAAATTTTTAACAACGTTTTAACAAAACACAGCAATAATGGTGTACCGTCCGCTACACTTGTTAATAGAAACCTCGGAGCGCTCATTAAGAGAACTAATAAAAGTAAAATAAAACGTTTCCTTAAGGACAAGGGTTGGTCCGTGAGGCGTGACGTCACAGGGGTGGCGACGCTTTTGATTTTATTTGCTCAGCTCTTAGCTCGCCCCAGACCGTCTGCTCCAAGATTTAGAGACAGTGATGTGAAATGAAGTACTTAAGTACGTCGATGATTTTAAAATCTATTACTAATATATAAAGCTGAAGAGTTTGTTTGTTTGAACGCGCTAATCTCAGGAACTACTGGTCCGATTTGAAAAATTCTTTCAGTGTTGGATAGCCCATTTATTGAGGAAGGCTATATAGTATTACGCTGCGACCAAAAAGAGCGGAGCATAAATGAAAAATGTTGCAAAAATTAAAAACCTGTTGAAACTAAAACACGCAGACGAAGTCGCGGGGAACAGCTAGTTATTCATAATCTTTTAGATTCATGGTTTAAAGCTTTCGTTCGATTAATGGGCGAAGTCGCAATAGTTATTGCAATTATCTATGTTTTTTTTTAAACTGAATTCAAACAGATTTCAAAAATTTGTTCGTCATAAGCATAATTTAGCTATGATTAAAATATAATAGGTATTTCTTCAAAGAATAAGTAGAAGTATCATGCATGTTTTCAGATCTTCTATCTAAAAACCGATTTATCGATATATTGACTACTCTATATTACCGTACTATAATATAATAACGTATTTAAATGTTAGCCACAGGCTAACATTTAAATACGTTAGACGTGTCTTCGTCTGCAGTTTGATTCCCGAGCGAGTCTCCTGATTTATGCAGAGACATCGAGACGTTTGTTGACATTTTGCTGATTCAAATGTTATATTCATAGTATTTACATACTATGTAGGAAGGTACCTACTATATTGTTAGGTGGAGCAGACAAAAGACATAACGGTAAATTTATACTAGCGCAGAGTCGAATGGCATTGAATCGTTTATCTATAAGAGCAAAATTGAGCGAGTTATTTAAAACAAAACGGTTTACTCACGCTTATTTTCCGGATCGCCCGACTAGTTTCAGACTCAATAGGAATAGAACATGCGTGAGTAAACCGTTTTGTTTTAAATAATTATGAATACTTCTCACGAAAGTTATTATACAACTAGCTATCCCCCGCGACTTTGTTCGCGTGTTTTAGTTTCAACGGTTTTTCATTTTTGCAACATTTTTCATTTATGCTCCGCTCCCATTGGTCGTAGCGTGATGTTATATAGTCTATAGCCTTCCTCAATAAACGGACTATCCAATACAAAAAGAATTTTTCAATTCGAACCAGTAGTTCCTGAGATTAGCGCGTTCAAACAAACAAACAAACTCTTCAGCTTTATAATATTAGTATAGATGAGCGAGTTATTTGTGTTTGTTATTTGTTAATTACTAAGCCTCCGCAGTCCGTCCGTCTGTCTATCAGCGGGGCTGTATCTCATGAACCGTAACAGGTAGACAGTTGAGATTTTCAGTGTGTACTTCTGTCGCCGCTATAACAACAAATAATATAAAGATATTTTAATTATTGGGACTTAACTGTAATACATTACATTATAAAATTCTAGTAGGTATATCTAGATAAGTTAATGTATAACCCACACCTTTGTTTGCGGTGTAATAACGAAACAAAAGAAAATATTAATGTCGTGAGCATTTGAAAATAAAATAAGTGTGATTATTGTTACTGAACGAACAATTCTTACAGAAATAATCTTAAAATAACACCCTTTTATTTATTTTTTATATTTTCATTCCCTTATCGCATTAGAAAAAGGGATGATATCTTTAAAATTATTACATTACGAAGTCGCTGACAACTCTAAACTTTTCACTCATTAAAATTCGGCAATTTGGCAAAAAGTATTTTTTACACTTTCAGCTATAGACAGACTGCAACAATTATATTTAACGAGTTTTAAAATTAAAACAAGGAAGCCATCGGCCAAACCAATTTAAACTTGAGCGATTAAGAAGCACGTCTGGGAGTCGAACCCGGGACACCGGTAATTGTTACTGCGCATTTAATTGCGACTCTTAATTTCAGGGGTCGGATAAATTAGAATTGCAGTGAGTTTTAACTAATTTTCCGCTTCTAAGAGAAAACTTTTTAATTCTTCAGTTTGATGGGTTTAAGAAGAGAAGTGTGTATATTGACCTAAGTTATGACATTTTCTAGCTTCCCAAGTCCACTTTAGCACATGATGCGGTGATCATTGGCAATACCGTAATATACTTTGTCCCAAACTGGGAAAAAGTTTAAACTTCTAGTCATGTCACAACCGTAACAGTAAACGACGTAAATCATACTTTAAATAAAAGTTAAAATCATAGGTACTCTAAATAGGCAAAGATAATCTGATCTTACAGTATTTATAAAATAACTAAAAGGCAAAGCAAATATGAAAAGAAAAATATTTTAAATGAACTATTTAATTTCCTTAAAAAAAAATGCTATAGTTGCTTAACCAACCCTTGTTACGTCAAAACAGGGCTACCTAAATATATTGCGGAATAACTGACTAACCAAACTTAGGGGATGAAAAAATGTTGGTATCAATTGTAACCCCTATGATTTATGTGCCACAGGATTAAAACATTCGGACTGCAACAGACACGAGGGTTGAAAGGGGATGCCGGGGTTATTTATGTAGGTACAGGGTTCTAGGTACGATACGAAGATTTTTTGTTAAACCTTCTAATTGGCAGATACATATGGTGCAATGGGTAAGTCTAAATTTTTGCAAGATTAATAATAAAAAAGGAAAGTCTAGTCTGAAATCAGTTCGAGACGTTGAATAAATTTATGAATATCGAACAGCTGCTATTTAAAAATCATTCTAGTATACATGGTTATGCTCCCGCATTTTATGCGTATCTAACATATTTCTATAATTGTCAGACAGGCAGTCGCTCCATACATGGAGAATAAAACTATTCAGCTGAATCCGGCAATAAAAAGAGAAGAAAAATAATAAAAGGAAATAAACTAAAGAAGAAAATTGATTTGACTACACTTATGTCTAAGTATAAGTTTTAGGAATATTCTACCAATAAATGAACCGTCGTCCTATTCGTTATTCGTCACATGTCTATCGCACTTCAAGACCCCTATACACCGGGACGAATAATGTTACATCTCATTCTATCTCCAATAAACCTAATCAGGCGAATTGAATGCAAGTGCCGTGGTCCACAGCCTGATGAGCTTGCTTCCCGGGGGATGACGTCATAACGCAGGCGACGTGCCCCGGGTACAGAGCAGGGGGTAATCAACACATGCCATGTAATTGAATCATGCTAAGATGGCGCCACTTAATAATATGTGTTGTGTTGCTGATAACTTGCAATTTGTTTGGAAAGAAGGCAGAATATATTTTAAGTAAATGCAATTATAGATAAAAACATTATGTGCATCTATTCTGTATTGAGTACCTACATATTTTCTTTAATGCAGGTACCTAAATATACAATTATAAATGCACCAATGCAATAAGACAAAAATACATTAAAGTTAACTTTAAATCTTGATAAAAATTTTATAAACTCGTCGACAGATGCATCTAAAGCAGGCTTCTCACGGTGCGCGATAACATCCTGCACCGGCCAGGGAATCATCATCAATTTTGACATAAAAGCAGAAAATTCTCATCACTTACCCGGTCGCACGGCGCGGGCGCGTGCAGCTGGCGCGCCTGTCCTCTGCCCAGCGCCTCCCGCTTCCTCTGCGCACTGAACAGCCTCAGCTCTTTCCGCTCCTCGTCGGACAGCGCGTGGCAGTACCGCACCTGGAATGCCACCATCATACGTGTAGATACAACTCGGGGATAAATAGATTCTTTTAAATTGGACTTACAGGACAGACAGGATTGTCTCAAAGTAAACCTCCTAGTTAAGATGGATGGGGGATTGATTACTGGTGCGCAACATCATCTGTGTTTATCATTCAGGGCATTAAGTCATTGATAACTGATAGCCGACGAGGGTTTCCTTGAGCGATATAAAGGAGATATTCAAATGTTGACCACTGCCGGGATACTAACAATGTTTTATTTTCATTTTGGTGTTACATGCATGAAATATAGTGTAAATACCACCACCTCGTGCTGTGGAAACAGTTCCAGTTATAATCAGGTAGGTTTATTGCCCCACTTGATTATACAGAATTCATGAAGTCTAACAGAAATATGACTTACCGTTGCCTTCAGCATTGGTGAGTTTCTAAACATGCATAAGAGCTCGGAATTTCATTAAATATTTGTGGAGGGATCGAACTCCCACTTAGTTGCCCACGCTGTCCCATTTCAGGACCTCTCCAAGTCTATTCATGCAGTCTTTGCTAGTTTATAGTGCGGACATGCATGTGTATCGTGCGTCAGTCTGTGGGCAGTTACCTTCGGGGTGTGGGGTGGAGCTGGGCTAGTTACCTCGTTGTCCTGCGGCGGCAGCTGCTGCAGGAGCTGCTTCAGCCGGTACCTTTCCCCCACGCTGTTCACGTACGGCACCTTGTCTTCAGGAAGAGCCGAAAAGTATAGGTGCACCTGGAAGATAGGATGAATAACGTTAGAGGTGGCTGTTGAAGATGTTCTATTTAGACATCTACATTTACAGGATGTTATTGTATGATGTTGGTCATAATTGCACAGACAACAATCTGTGAAAATATGGCCAACTTTCTAAATCAATGAATACTGTCTTGACAGCTAAAATAAAACCAAAAAATGTTTTGGGGTTTCATCAGACCAAGAAAAATCGTTGTATTTTTAATATGTTCCGAATAAGAGAATTGTATAAAATTTATAATAATAATAATTGGTAAATACTATTTTGGGTACGTATTGTAGATTATTGTCATTAAATTCTGTGGTTTAGCTACACGCAATAAGATTAGAATTAATACTTATAACCTCCGCTAGTAATGCAATTGTGGAGACTAGCCAAAGGTTACGAGTAATAAATTCCTACACCAATATGAGGACATTAAGTTATTACACAAGATATATGGTTAGGCCAGTGTCCGCCAGTGATAGTGGCATTATAAGATTAGTGCGGGGAATGTTATATGGCCACACTGGCTAATTGATTTAGGGTGGTCTTGTGAAAGAAAATATAAATTGTCAATGTCTTATGAAGCCTGATAAGTTTAGACGTTCCTTGAGTATTATTTGCCTTAATCACGCATATATTCTCGATAGTTACAAATAGGTAAGTGATTTTCAGAAAACCAACTTGATTATTTTGTCCGCTGACATCAAAATCTCTAACACAGCGCTAATAAATTTGATATAGATTTGCATGTCAGTGTACAAAATAGTCAAGTTAGTTTTCTGAAAATCACTTACTTTTTTGTACCCTGACATCCAAATCTATATTGAGCTAACTTCAGCTCTGTATTTGGGTGTGTGATTGTCGATTGTCTGTGATTGGTAAAAATCTGACGGTGCGTGAAATACTGAGAGCGTTCGAAAGTCACACACAGAATAGTCATAATGTAAACAAAAATGTCCACAGGTCCCTTTTTCTTAGGGACATAAAAAGAAAGACTCTTTAGAATGTAACACACTGGTCCCAGCCGTGTTTCATAAATGGGCTGCATTAATAATATTTTGCCGACATAATGAACTCGGATGTCGTTCTAGCCGGGATAAATATAATAAATATGACGTCACGGGGTGGTAACGAACCTTGCGGGACAATGAAAACAGTACGTGAGTAGGATATGTATGGGCACCGCACCCATACATATTCCTAACATTTTGTTAGTGAATATAATATGTCGACCCAAATATAATCATATTTTAGGATATAATATTACCACATAGGTTTACAAGCTCAAAGTTATGTATTTACTTTGATAGTGAAGTTAAGAACAACAAGATAAAGCACTAAATATGAACGTATAGGAGAAATACGATGCATATTTCAAATAATACTAGACAAGTCCTGCGGTTTCTCCCGCTGGTCTACATAATTAGCTTTCTTTCTATTTGTGCAGTTCCTAAGGGTCGTAAGTGTGTCCCTGTATTCTATGGTCGTAAGAATATGTTAAGTGCCTGTAATCGTCCTTAAGAAATGGACAACCACAAGCATACCGATAGTAAGTTCAAAACTTAGCTTGTTCAAATTGTTCAACCTTTATAACCTTTATTACATTATAATAAACTAGCGACCCGCTAAAGCTTCGCAAGGGTAGAAACAAAACATTAAAAACTATACATATAAACCTTCCTCTTGAATCACTCTATCTATTACTGAAAACTGAATTAAAATCAGTAGCGTAGTTTAAAAGATCTAAGAGAACAAACAGCGGGAGCGACTTTGTTTTATTCTATGTAAAGATACCTACTAGTAGATTTTCTACAGATCTCCATCTAACAGAGCTTTTAATTGACAAAGGCTTAATAAACTCTTAGACAGTCCAACTTAAAATTCATTCCGTTATTTCTAAGACCGCTTGGCTTCTTGAGGGAGGGTCCGGAGAGTAATTTTAATTTTGTGCTCCACTGCCTCCAAGTTAATGCTTTATTTTTACTGTAATTATAAATACCAAATGCTGAATGTTTTGGTATTCAAGCGACGCTATTGAACACCGCCCGCGGGACGGCGGGACCCTCCGCGTTAAACCACTCTAGGTATCCTTAAGTTTATTAACATTTCGTTTGTTATGTTACAGTGATGCATTTATTGCAGGTTTTGTTCATTTGATGTATTTACATAATATAGTTTTGTGAATTTTATTTATAGGTTAGATAAAGTGCTACAAAGCTTTAATATTAGATATGCTTACTTTTTCATAAATCCTAAAGGATATTTAAACGAATCATAAACTACATTGTTTTGTAAGCAAGTCAAATGGCGCAATTTTTTTTTAAATTTTGATTATTTTTTCTTTTAATACCATGAAATAGGTACTTACTATTAATTCATACTAATATTATAAATACGAAAGTAAGTCTGTCTTTCTGTCGATTTGTCTGTTAAGCTTTCACGGCTAAACCGCTAAACCGATTTGGATGAAACTTGGTATATGGTAACTTGATCCTAAGAAAGGATATGGGCTACTTTTTGCTACGATAACCGATATCCACCACGGAAAAAAGCTAGGTACTACATATAAAATCCGGCGTGTCTGCCTAACGACATATTAAGTGCAGATACACTGAAATGATACATATAATGACACAAACCGACAAACGTCCCTAATGACACGATATTATCTTAGGACGGCTAAATTCACGGCGGCTATAATGTTCGAAAAAAAAAAGCATTTTATCATTTAGCCTTTAAGATTTTGGTCACGGCATACGTAATAATGTTAAACGAATTTATAATGACGCGCTGTAAATATTAATGTTAAAATGTGCTAAAAGAATGAATGATGGTGGTCCTGATGGTATGTGTTGGCTGGATTAATTAATTGTTGATTCAAGATTTGGCTTTTGGCTTTATATAACGAGGCGATTCCTTAATATGTCGCTGTCTATGTTTTCAGAAGCTCTTGTAGATAATTGTAATCCTCATTTGTACTATTGAGTAATCTGTGTCCGTACTTAATGTTATAAATGCGAAAGTAACTCTATCTGTCTGTTACGCTGTGTGGGACAAACTTGGATCTCTAGAAAGGACAAGGCTACTTTTTGCCTCGATAACCGACACCCACGCGGGCAGAGCCGCGGGCACAAGCTAGTCTATAGTATATGAGGTGTCGTGTATTTCGCAATAGGTTTGACAGAGAGTACAAATCAACACTTACAATGTTTTTTTATTTCTGATTAACAAGTTGTAATTATTTTTCAGCTATTACGCTATTTACAACTGATGTCAAAAAACAGAAGCCTGCCATTTCCCTAAAACGCTTTCATTGACAAAAATCCAGAAAATGTCGAAAAAATCATCGTTTGCCTGACAATAGCAGCGGGACAAAGGCTCTATTGTGGTTGCCATGGCGACGTGGCGGCCATCACGGGCTACTTTACAGACAAAGTACTCTATACTTTGTCCGTAGGTAGCAGAGGTAGTAGGGTTGTACCTGTGCCTAACAGTGGTCTGTCTGAAGCTAAGTAAGTGCGCGCTTTGTGAGGGCCGCGTTTTGCGGATATTAATGCCGAGACCAGATGTAAATACAGATGAAAAAGTTTGTGGAAATGAGAGCAAAAGGAAAAATGTATTTACATATAAGTAGACTGTAGAGTATTTGTCTTCGACTGTAAAATTGTATTGCGTAATTCTCAAGGAGGAGTATTCTCAAGGATAAAAATTATCTTTTTTTATACCAGTCCTGTGTTCTGCAATGCCGAGAGAGGCGGTAATCGGTGCTAGATTAATAAAAAATAAGAAGGAAACTTATTCCTAGCTAGAAATATGGTTACCTGTTCTGGCCTCAGCCCAGGTGGCACCCAGGTGTACTCCTCAAGCGCGCAGCCAGAGTCATCATCACTCTGCGAGTGCCGGTGCGGGTCCCCTGGCTTCATCAGCCGCTCGGCGTGCTCCAGCAGCCCCCGGAACTTGCCCTGCGGCGGCGGGTGTGGTGACAGCGACATTGCCGACTGCGGAGACTGCGGCGACTGGTAACTCTGCCCAGCTTGGTTTAGCTGAGACACACTATGACTGTGCAGCAACCCCAACTCGGCAAAACCCTGATTCTGAACTGGCTGACTTCTTCGAAAATTCGGGTACGAATACGGATGGGGGGAATTCGATACGCTCGGTGCTGATGACCCGCTGTGTGATGGTTGCGGGGATGGTAGCGATGGCAGCAGGCGTGGTGACGTGAGAGGAGATGCTGGTGCTGGTGGCGGTGGGGACGAGGCCTGCTCGTGTAGCGGCGGCGGCGAGGATCCTGTCGGTGATACCACGCAGTTCCGACAGACGGGCCTGGAAAACAAAAATTATAAAGTTAGTATTCAGAGAGTAGACGTTTTGCAGTATAAGTACACTGGTCAATAACTTATGGCGGAGAGAAATTTAGGAAAAATACGCTTTTTACAGTTATCAATAAAACAATAATTGTTTATAGGTATGGAAAATGTAATTCGAATAACCAACAAAGCTGGTATTCACAGCTAACAATAGTCCAAGGTTTGATTCCATTAATACACACTGGTATCGTGACTGTATCCTGATAGATGCATCATTATAATCATGATTAATATCTTGTTTGTAAAACTAATTAATCTAAGTCATATTGTGTTGCATTTTCTGCAGTATCGAGTCAAACGGGTTGTATATTGTCATGTTATGTAGCATTAACCCTGCTCCCGGGTTCCCGTTTTGAGTAAACCAGTTATAATGGAGTTAATATTGATAGTGTCGCGATATCGTGACGTCAACTTACTGTAACTTTGTTACTGCATGTACGCAACAACAGGCTTATCTATGTTTTGAAAAATGTTTTTTGTTTTCTTTTTAAATACAAATTTATACAAAAGGAGTTTTCATAAATACATGTTATCCTATAATGTAGTAGTACTATTAATCATTCTGTGGTTAAATACGAAATTATTATACTTATATTAAAATAAATTAATTCAGTAGTTACACTATGAATAAGTGCCTAATCATTATATTATAGCGATCTCATATGCATCACCATGACACAGCCAGAAACATTAACAGATACACCGTGACTATAACCACATCTGTCATATTCGACTATCATCATAGACCTACCATGAGTGAAAATACCTCTGTCATCCGTCAAACCCTTTGAAGCCAACCCCGCGACTGCCGCGCCGGTCCTACCGACCGCTATCTCACAATCTCACGACCTACCGAGTACCGATACAATCGAGAATCGAGAACTATCGAGTAATATCGATACATCACTTGACTGCCAGTAATTGCTTAGTAGATGCCGATGATATTAATAAAAAAGAGCGCAAACCAAGATCTATTCGATTGATTGGCTCGTTTAGTTTTATTGACATTGTATAATAGAATAGTTTTTGTGAGGTGCGCGGGCGCAGGCGTTGTGAATACATATCTGCTTTGTTAACAAGTTTGGTAAACGTCGTAAAATATAGTTGCTGGTAGTTGGTAATGGTTAGTTAGTTTTTGTTTATTAATTTAAAGGTGTTGGTAAGTACCGAGCGTTTATTTTGGTCGATAATTTATTTATATTGCTTCTCTTTATGTACTTTTGTAAATGTCAGTTATAAAACTTACCACAACACTTTGAGATTCATGAAGAGAAATTTATTTAAGCACACGTTGAATCACAGAATAGTTCCTAATAGAGAAAGTTAAAGAAAAACGATGGCTAACTGATCACTGACTTTTACAATCAAAATACGAGGTAAAATAGCCTTTCTGTTATCACCAAATGTATGTATAACACCTTTAATTGTATAACAATAGATGACAGGAAACAAGTTTCGTGAGAAGTAAAACAAATTGGGCGGACAGTCAAGGACGGGTGCTTACGACCCCGGCGCGGCGCCGTGCGACGGTTAACTCTCGACGCGTAGGCGGTAGGGTTAGATGTGCCTATATTATATGGAAATGTGGGAATCATACGTATATGCTGCACCATACACAATTATATTATGCTCAAATTACAAGAAGCCACGTTATGAAAAACCTATACTTAGTATTGATATTCTTAAGAACACAATAAAAGATTTTTAAGATAAATCTTCTGGAAAGCAGAACATTTATCTTAAAAAATCGTACCTTTTCCAAAATTAAATTAAGTTTCAACATATATATAAGACCAACTGAACCAAATAATGAAAAAAACGGCCAAGTGCAAGTCGGAGTCTCAACATTTCAACACACAAATTTCAACTGTCTACCTATTATGGTTCATGAGATACAGCCCACTGACAAACAGACGGACGGACGGACAGCAGAAGCTTAGTAATAGGGTCCCGTTGGTACCTTTTATCGGTACGGAACTCTAAAAACCAAAACCAAGTCATCGAAGTCTGACCATTTCCGGTCGGCTGCGCCAGGTCATTAGCTCCTGTTGTTTAATTAGTCGGAAGCTCGATGGCCCGAGTGATGGCCGATCAGCCTGATGAGAAATGTTTCGGTTAAACGCGTGACTGATTGAACTCTGCTACAAAAGGAGCCGCCAGGCCAAGGGTTAATAAAATTGAAATGGAAGTAATAAGGGATTTAGAAGTTTTTAATAATGGTTTATTAAGATTACACGAAGCTTAAAGCTGTTTGAGTGAATGAAAGGGTTCGTCGTCATGGAATGCCGATCAAATAACAATTAAACAAATCCATTTCATGTTCGAGACAGTATAGAGAATTGGTATTTCGTAGAACCTTCTAGATATCCATAAATCTCGTTCATCTACTTACTAGACAAGACCTCTTTTTTGTGTATACGTCTCAATTTTCATACAGACTGGCAACACTTTGTAAAACAATGTTACCAACCTACAGCAATTACTACCATACAGAAGCAAATTCAACAATAAAACAGCTTTTGATAAATTACTCCAAAATCCATCCGTCTTCTATCTTAAAACATTCCATTCGAATGAACCAGAGATATTTATCAAAACAGCGCCGCAGTAACGTTATTAACAAAATAACTGTTATTAGCGTCACATGCAGATACCTGTTACGTTATTATAATTATCTGTTATTAAAGGGAAAGTGATACCAACATCAAAAGCTTTATGAAGGTAGCTTTACGTGAGCCTTTTGGTGGAGTTTGTGTACACAATTATTTTTAATTGTTAGAAAATTTGTGTTTATTTGTGTCTATAATATATAGTTATAATGGCTTTGTGTGTAGGCAGATAGTAAGTGATTTTTTAGCTGTATGTTCTATTTTCGTTTACTGATTTATGTGATTTTCCCTGAGACGACAGACGTTTCAATGGTTTCGATATACTTAGGGTAATATTAGGTTTTGAGATAGTATTAATAAAATGGCGCGCTCTGTTTTGACACTAATTTTACGAAGCCGCTTGTTCATACTGATGCTCACATTTTATACTCTGTTAAGCGCACTCTAAAGTTTATTTATATATATCTAACCTTGAGCTTTCAAGAAAAAGAGCTAAAATAGGCAATTTAAATATGCTCATGTCTGCTGCAAAAGAAATATATTATATTTGAAACTCTCGGTACCTATTCAGTATTAGTGTTTCTCTATCAAAATATGAGATAAGTCTTACTACATTTTTTGTCAATAACTCTGTCTTAAAAAATCTTTCAACGTCTAGACTTCTAGAGTCTGGCTCTCACTGCACATGACTTCAATCAGGGTACTTGCTGCCACCATATTAGACTCATACTTAAATAGGTAATTCGAAATAAAAATGATAATTTTATTAAAACGGCACACGTTTTGTGTAGTGTATGTAATAACACGCATACATTAACATAGCAATGTATATAGCTTGCTATGTTAGTATGCACGTCACTCAGCTGTACGTGGGAATGTCTGTCTGTATGACTGTTACCATACACACAATACACGGATAAAATACATTTGCTATAAGTAGTTGTACTGGTTTTGTTAGAATAAGGATACAGAACTGTTAGCAATTTGGATGCAGCAAAGAGGTCGCCAGTTAAGAGTTTTACGCGAGGAATACTAAATATCTTTATGTCAGTATATCTAATTGAATTATCTTGTGTCAAGCTTAAATGGTTAAGACTTTAAATCTAGAGGTGCCAAATTGGTTAGAAGGCCTACTAGAAGAACAGGAATGTGTTATATTTTTGATGCCTAGTTCCTAGGACGTTAGAAATTTCTCAGAAAATTCTACCGTAAGTAAGCAAAACGAATCGTTTTTTTTAATATAGGAACAACAACAAAGCATACTTCCGTTGCTACATTCTATTAGTCAAAATTCAAATAGCTAACAAGAGCCACTGTCGCTTATACTTCAGACGTTTTAAAACTTATATCCAGACTACCTGCGGTTTTGCTCCTTTCGGATTTATTAATCTAGGTTATAAACTATTTGTGTGGAAAGTTTTATTTGGATCTGTTTATTTATTTTTGCGAAATTGAGTAACTAACATCCATCCAAACAAACTTTTGCATTTATAACATTAGTACAGTTTAGTAGGATAAGTCAAGTTTAAGGTAAATCCATGTTCACAGTTCAAAGGCACCATAATCTCTATATATTGCCGTACTCAAAACAGTATGATGCATTATGTATGTCGGAGTATATGCAATGTAACACAGATGTCAGTCTGATAACTGTAGACAATAGTCCGTGAAATAAAGCGTTTGACGCTCACTTATGGCGTCAAACAATGTTAAAGTTTGTCAGGAACAGAATAAGATAAATAAAAGTAAAGCTTTAATTGAAGACTGAAATGGCCGAATACTCAAATACAACTCAATTTTAAGCCTTTGATAAGTGTCATGCTGACTCTATCACTTTAAGGTGTAAAGTAGGGCTAAGACAGATGTATAATTAAGAAACGCTTGTGGATTTGGAGTTAAGTATTGCAAATTGCGTGAATAATAGTAAAAGATTTCAAAACAAATAGTGGAAAGAAAAACTTAAACCTCAGGCAGGACTTAACTCAGGCGACTACTCGCTTGAAGTACTGGCTTCATATATATAAGAGATAATAAGAGATATCAAGTACAGATAGAACGAAAGTCAAAATATAAAAACTAGATATAAGATATCACAAAAAGATTTATGAATTTGGATGAATTGTGTGAGAGATGATTATGAGAAAGAAAGGAGTGAATGCTGTAGGGATTAATGGAAGAAAAGCACAAACATGGACATTATTAATTAGGTAATAGATATCATACACATCCCTAGCCACACAGCTTAGCACATTTCTAGTGAAGGACCGGTCCTAGCGCAGATTATCGAATCGAATTAAATAATTATCAACTGTTATTTCCTGTTCGTGGGCCAGGCGTGAAGATGTAGCGGATGTTGTTTAGCTGTTATTTAAGTTTTGAGGTTATGTGAGATGACCTCAAAGTATATCCTTCATAAATACGGTTAATTTATGAGATGAAGAGAGTGTTTGCCTGTTTTAATTTTCACCGCAAACTATGAATCTGATGCTGGTAATATTCCTTTTAGGATTACTTAAAACCTACATATGGATCAAGTCTGCTAAGGGCTGTTTTCCAACGCCAGATAACTTTATTAGAGGATTGTTTTGAATTTTTACCAGTTCTGCCATGCAAAATCTATCAAACGTTAATGTTATTTCACGAATAAAACTTATCTGCCTGAGCCAATTATTCAAAACAAAAGGAGTCTCATAAAGCATCGGTGGCATGCGTGACGCGACATCGCGGGCTAGGTAGAATCGTTTAATATTTTTTATGTAAATTTTATATCAGTTGACGCCAAATGCATGAAGGTAGATGCTGTATACCGTTGTGATACAGACCATTACATATCTATTGTCTCACCACAGCTGCCTTCGACACAACACACAACACCGGGAAACATTCCGACAAAACATTCAGAATACTTTCACACGCGCTGTGAGAGTTTCATTATAATAACACGTTGTTTATTATACAAAGGCCATGTGACTGTATCAAAATAATAGAATCCTTACTGTATACTTGATTAATGGGCGACTACTGAAACGTCACTTTGTTTTAAGTGGCCGTTAAATCTCATGCTGTCTCTAACACTTTGACGTGTTAAGTAGCGACGGATAAATGGTCTTAATGAACAAATTCCAAAACAATATAATATTGTAAATTAAAAGTTTGAATTACAAAATTAGAAAACACGACTGTATTTTGTGTCTATGCATTAGATATTCTTGTCAAAGTGCATGATTTAAATCTATATTTTATACTAGCTGTCCCCTGCGACTTTGTTCGCGTGTTTTAGTTTCAACGGTTTTATGCTCCGCTCCTATTGGTCGTAGCGTGATGTTATATAGCCTATAGCCTTCCTCAATAAACGGACTATCCAATACAAAAAGAATTTTTCAATTCGAACCAGTAGTTCCTGAGATTAGCGCGTTCAAACAAACAAACTCTTCAGCTTTATAATATTAAAGTATAGATTTTGTGAATTTTGGTTATAACTGTGTAGTAGTATATGTTGGACACTAAATATATAAATAATTACTGTCGTTACTGCTACATTTGAAATTTGTTTTCAATGTTTTCAGCATTCACTTCAGAGTTTGATATTTTATTAGTGTTTTTTTCATGCTGCTTGTGATCTTGCATAGTAACATTTACTTCACTTGTGTAAAACCTCTTTGGACATTCAGTCGGTCCCGCTGACCGCCACCAACTTGGAGCCGTCCAGGTATTCCTCTCACCTCCGAAGCATCCCAAGCACGCGGGGATGCTACAATTAACTGTTCCCACTCGTGAGGCAGCAGCCGTCCTACGTTTGTGAGATTCCACTTTAATTAGTTTCTATCGCACAGAAATTAGTGTTTGCAAGGAAACATCAGTTGCTTTTTTATGCAATTCCATCAATCTTAGGTTTCATCTCTGGTTTTGTACTCCAATCCTAAGGTTAGGGAGAGTTTTTAGTCGAAATACATTAGCAAAGGTGTGTTGTGACATACATTGCATAATAAATGCATTTTCCAAACATAGTAGGTAAGATAGTACATAGTACTTTGCCCATCTATCATATCATTTTAAATGTGTCAGAGTGTCGGTGTGGTCATCTAGTCAAAAGTTTATATGAAGTCAAAATTAAGATTACATAATCACAAGATTTGTAAGGTATCTTTTATGACACTTAAGTGGGGATTATAACGATGTAAAACACTAATAATGTTTCACCGAAAATTTATGTAAAAAGAAATACTTGTAGCAATTAAGATACATCTTTTAAAAAGCTAATTAAAACTGAATTACGCCAATAAAACTTTTAAAATATCACAAGTAATATAATACAATATTAGGTATGAACGAACTATTTATAGTGCGGCCGTCGTAAATTGGACATTTATTGCTTACTGTGTAGCACCCAATTGAAGGGCGCTAACGCCGCTAACGAAGCCAATTCTATGCGAGCGCTTTATAATAATCCAGTGTAACTTAGACTGTAATTTGTTACTACTTTTGCGCTGGCAGGGGTCTTTGTAAAATGGATTGTTGTCTGATTAATCCAATTTAAGTGGAGCTCCCGCCAACTTACATTTAACCTGGCATTTAGTTCTGACTACAGCAGTGGTTGATAATAAAACGTCATGATTTCTATGGTATGTCCGTGGGTGTGATAGCTGGCAGTTTGAAGACCCTACTAATGGAATCTTTAGGATTATGAGTTTGATTCCCGTTTGAGGAAAACATAAAACGAAAGACATTAATCGCTTACGTCGTAAATTGTTGTTTAAAGTTTTCCTCGTGTATTAAAATAGTAAACAGTGATTTTTATTTTAAAAGATATTGTTTCTCATAATAACAGCTCTCTGCGATACATAAATACATACCCTATTTCACACTTAAACATTGACACATACAGCACACGCGAACGTCATAGAAAGTGACTCCACACAAGACACGCAACTATTAACAGCTCTGGGAAAGACATTACGTACCTAATAACACCTAAACACATTGTATACAGCCTTTAAAATTTTACTTGTTAATGCAAAATCCCCTTTATTGCAATACAGTTAAAGTCTACATCTTCTCATTCGACGAAAACAAATTAAAAAATGTAAAAAGCAATGGAATATCGCTTTTATGAGAAAGAAATAAGGGTTATTGCCAGTGCACATGTGTGTGGTCGCAGAAAACAGTAGTATCTACAGTTAAAAGGAAATGGTAGATTAGTAATGATTAAAGTTTGTTTTGTTGTGATAACTGTGAACAGCGCCATCTATGCGCGTAATGACAGACTTACGTGCCTGCGCAGGCGCGCCGGGAATGTATGAAATTAACGGGAAGATTTACCTCTATCTAGAGGAGCGAGACTAATATAATAAAAACTAAATTATTTAATTATTTTGTAATTTGGATGATAGAAAGAATTTAAGACATACCAAACTGTAAATGAGACTTAATCACACAAGGGTGGTTTTTCAATATAGGAGGATAACAAAGGTAAGTTCATCATCTTAAATGAATAGGTACCTACTTACATGCAGACTTAAATCAGCTATGTTACGATTATGTATTGTTATATCAACCCCAGCACCTGTTACTCATAATATTTATTTCATTCGAAGCTGGCATACACACCGTTTAAAAATAAAAGTTTTATTTATTTATTTACGTATTTTGTTAAAAACTGTACCACCAACAGCTTCTTCGTACAGTAAATCTTAATCAAATTTTATAAATGACTTTAGAACAATAACATAACTCCTTAACGAACTCCTAAGACATTATCTTACTTAAGTAGGTATTACTGCAAATAAATAAATAGATAAATAAATAAATACTTAGAAAAAAAAAACTTCTACAAACTTGAAAATACACTAAATCTAAAAATTTTTAGTAACAAAACAAATATGAGATCAAAAGTTAGGTCAGAACTTAGCATAATAAAACAATATTTACCTACTACCAATATTTTATATATAGTTGCTTTACGTGCGATTTCAAAAAATATTTAGATACGTAATTAAATCAATTCGTTTGACGCGAGCATCAAACCCCACTGTCCAGTGTGTAACATGATTAGTGTATAATTTGTAGCGGTTCCCACTTCCCACGCTACGTCTTCCGGTCCCACCCTCAAAACTGTCGGCTTCTTAGGGTTGAATAGACAACCCTGTATGTTGTGCCCATCCATTGTAGTGGCTTCTACCACGTGAAACCGAAGCCGGTAAAGGAATGGTGAATCTATGTAATTGGAATGATGATAAATTTTAGGTTTCCTGTTGATTTCAATTGCTCTAATAAAATCTTTTGCAAACTTGAAAGAAGATCCAACATAAAAAAATGAGAGCAAATGAAAAATATTTTTCATGTGTAAATGCTGACCGTTGTAAAACTATCACATAAAGTAATAATTATATTTCTTTTTATTACTATGCAAAAAAATTGAAACACCTTTTTGCAGTAAAACGGGCTTCAAACAGGTGTAACCGCAAAATTGAACTTTTTGATGGATCGCGCCATAAATTACGCGACGTCACAAGATGGCGTCCAGATAGTCTCGCAGTGTGCCCGCAGGTAACATAGGATCACTTGTAAATTAATACAGAAGGCCATAAATAAATAGATTTTAAATAACAACATAAATAACAAGACAGATATTTTTATAACAATATCCATTCCCCGACTGTACATAGTGTTACAGTTTTTTTTAATTAAAATTTTATTGGATCATTTATGTAATAATAATCATAATGGTACACATATTAATATGTGTGTATCGGCGTGGTATAAAATGTTTTTTTTTCATTTGGGTAGCCGTCAAACTTGCAAGCTATTCACTTGATAAGTGACCTGGTATGTGAATTTTGATGCCCAAGCACATCTTCAACACAGAAGGCCTTGAGATGCATTACCGTAATTTAACATGGATTTAAATCTCTCTCCAAGTGAGCCTTCTGTATTTAAAATTCTGGTGGGCAAACGCATCGGAAAAGTAAAATATTTTTATTTCAAACCTTCAAGAATCCCCAACAATAACTACGCGAACTAATAATTACTGCGTTAGTTTTCACACGATCTAGTAACAATATATTATTATGTTAATGAGTTTTATATTTATGGCATATTTCTAATCTTCAGTAGCTAGTAAGTTCGTTGCTTTACGAAACTAAACCTTATTGTCTTTGAAACAAAAGAGCTTTCTATGTCATAGTTTTCCTGGTAATGTATGTTTGACTGTAAATACTTTTGTGAGTGTTGAGTATGAGTGAGTTATGATCACGTTAGTTGTGAGTGGCCATTGATGGGCCAATTAGCAGGACCATCGGACCTAGCTAGGGACGCTTTCGTCCCTTAATTTAGCACAGATTTAACACCTTTTTTGTTGTAGAAGTCGTTGTAGATCTTCGATAAAGATTTTAATTTAAAAGCACAGCTTGTTCTCAGTAGAGCGTTTAATATTCTCTATCCTCGATTTTCTTTAGTGAACTTAATATTATCTCTTACTCCATTATCTTTTTTTTTACTATGGACTAGCCCACCACACGTGCCCATCATTGCAAGTCCTGTAATTCAGGATCTACAATGATAACCAATGAATACCACTGAAACAGTTAAGCTCGGTGTGTCCCAGGGAAACGATTGACTGTCTTGGAACCCGCAAACTCTCCAAAACCTTTTCATGCGTAGAGCCACGGGCGCTCCAGGTTACGTTCGTAACTTGCAGCTGCACTGTGACTTAAAGCTGCCCACAATCAAGCAGTTCATGAAACGCGCCGCGACCCGTTTCTTCGACACCGCCGAAACCCACCGTAACCCGCTAATCGTAGCGGCCGCGCGATACCGACCTTCAGTCATCTCCAAGATAAAACGTCCTAGACACACTCTCTCCTATCCCGACGATAAGACAACGCTTCTACAAGAAGAAGCATTCGACTTAGCTAGCAGTAGCAATACAAAACACAACCGCCGTATACTACGTCCTCGCCGGCGAGGCCCGTCGCGTATTATAAATATTAGTAACGTAAATGTTACCCCCCCCGTCTCTAGATCAAGCTGGCCCGAGCCGGCCAAACTAGCAATAAAAATATGTCCCTAAATAATAATAACTCAGATCCAGCCATCCCTTGCTGTTTTTACCTTATTAAGCTAGTCAGCAACGCACAAGTCGAGGTCCGAACCCCGCAGGGGGTGCCCTTAGTGAACGTTGCTGACGTAGTTAGTTTTTTTTTACTTGCTCTGGCTGGAGGCCTTACGGTTCTCGCCAAAAGTCCGGTGAAGCAGTCAAAGCCTGCGCTCAGGCTAACTGCAGTAGACCTATTCCAAAAAAAAAAAAAAGTCTTGGATCCCGCAACGAAATTAATCAGAAGTAGTAAATAGGAGTATGAAAAATTGTTTCCACTTCGGTTGTGCGGTTTGTAATTAATTGTGATATTATCCATCTAGTCTCCAGTCATATTTTGCAGACAAAATAATAATCATATTTTCGTCTTATTATATTCTTCCTCTGTGGCAGTACTCAGTCGCCATCCCATACTCAAAGTTGTTTTCGTGCGATGTAAGCAACGCGCGTGCAATGTGCCGCACACTATTACCGTGTCCAGTTATTTTATTTTTCTCTTGAAACTGTGGTATACCTATATTATACGTTTGTATTGTCAAGTACTATCAAGAGAAAGCTTCCACCACAAAGTTTTCAGTCGGCTGGGTATTCCACAATAAGAAACATAAACCGGTAACAATAGTGACACAGTATATACACGTCACGCGCGGTACTTCTCTACGTAACCCGACACTACTTTCACACTTCACGGCTTGTCTGTCCGTCTGTCTGTCTGTCTTGGATTACATGGAGGTTTTGTCTTGTAAAACAATAGATATGAAAAGCGGTGTCAGTTGACAGCTTTGATTACTTTAAATGTAATTTGTTACATAAATTATGTGACAAAAAAAACTTATAAGTTTGTATTGTGTAAAGTTATAAAAAGCGAAAGTGCAAACTGTTTCATTTCCTCAATATAATAGCATTCTAATCAAATATGTTTTTAACCGAGAGCTGTTTTGAATTTTTTGCCTGACATAATTATGGTCAGTGTAGACTGCTCTGTATATTTTTTTAATAACCTTTTAGTTTAGGTGTCCCTCTGCGGGGCACAGGTATTCCCCAATTTGTTCCAGGATTTTCTGCCTGAAGCCGCTTCCCACTAACCCAGCAAATAGCGATCGATATCGTCTCGCCAGCGTCTCTTTGGCCTTCCCCGTTTTCGAGTTTTGCCTACTCTAGGTAACCAGAAAAATCTATTAACACCATAATGTTAGTAACGGCTGTCTGCTCAGGCCTCGGGGTACATAGCCGTGGTCTTCTTCGTTCTCAGACTCATATTTCATCGTTTACTATATGATATGTATTCAGGTTCTTATAAGCAGTAACGACAATAGGTACATAGCCCTAAAAACTTCGCGGCTCACGCATTACAAATGATCGTAAAAAGCGAAAGAGGTCTAATTACCATAGACACGTAGTTTCTGATTAATTGCGTATTATCATGAGATAGAAACTAATTGAAAATTTATCTGGGCAAGAAATCTCTCCCCCCTTCCACATGGTGTGACGTCATAGCATCGTGTTACTTGACACGCTAACTTTCACGCTTCACGCCTTGTCTGTCTGTGCGTCTCATGTTATGCTTGCGAAGTAAGGTGAATACAAAAGGTCCAGTTTTTAAGGGCTTGTTCTAATATTTGGATATAATTATTTATTTTTGTTTAAAACTGTTAATATTAATTATATTTTGTCTGATAGCAAGGTTAAAAATATTATAGATAAAAATGTTAAAGTAATTTCAGACTCTATATTCATCTGAACAATAGAAAAGGTATAATAATACGATAGAAATGATAAGCATAGAAAAGTCAAGTTTATGTTATTAATATACAGATTGAATCACAAAACTACTAATAATATATCAATGTTACTAAGTAGTCTGGTACTTTTTATGTAGTTAAGCGGTAATTCAACAACTGTTTCAACTAATACTTCTGATCTCCACACTGGGTGGCACAGCGCCCCACATCTACTATTGTTTAGTTAATCGTACTTACACGTGGATTACACCGACTGTCAGAAATTTGAGATGCTGTCGTAGATCTGTAGATTGATGTAGATATGGATCGAGTAGGTACAGTATGGTAGGTAAGTAGATAACATCGACAAGATTTGTCGGCCATACGCCATGACCCAACTCATTTCGGAGAATTAAAAAAGACTAGGGTAATTTTAATATTATGTAGTTCCGAGGATAGAGTTGTGGGTACCTAACAATTGTTTTTTTTCATCCTGGGTTCATTAAATTATGATCTTAAGGTTTGGCAGCAGGACATGTGTTTATAGCTAGAAATGGATTTATTTTTTGATTACATAATAGAACTAAAGTTTTTTACAGCTAAGACCGCCAAATGCTGCTAGTATTATCATAAACCTATGGTTTTTCGATCAGTCCTAAGCCAACAACAAAATAACAACTTTCCCTCTCATTAGTTCATAATCAATTTGATGGCATAATCTTAATTGGTGAGAGTTTTGTAGTTAAGTTTTAATTATCAAATCGAATGCAGGTCTATAAAGGCGATGAGATAAACCGCCATAAAATACCATAATATTAAGGCCAGCTTGTAAATATTTTATCCGTATGGTAATACTTAAATGCCACAGGAAATTAAGAACTCGTTTAGAAATTGAAAGACAGTACCTAAGTAGGTTAGTGGTGTAATGTAGATAATTCTTTTTGTGGATCTCAAGAGTTCAGGGTAAATAGACAAATAAGTATGGATGTGGAGCAAACTGTATGCTAGCAAATGAAATCCTAAACTAGAGATTGACTGTTGCTTTAATAACAAAATGTCTTTGATGCCCTATAACACTGATTCCGAACCCAAAGCACTGCACCTTGTCGAATTTGATTTAGCAAGTGACAAACGTTATTCAAGTTCGTTAGAACATAATTTTCTTCTGTTATTGTTTTTGTCGAAGGACCGATGGCAGTTGCAGCAAAAGAGTCCTTCAGTCGAGACCGCAAATCAGCAAACGGAGCGTAGGACGCCCTACAGATGACCTGAAGAAAGTCATCAAGTAGCTGGGTCGGACTGATGTCGAACGCGGAGGACTTAGTGTTGTGGCACCATTTGAGCGAAGCCTATGTTCAGCTGTGGACCGCGATAGGCTGAGTTGATTAATTGATATTATTTTTGCGAGCTTCGGATTCGAGTCACGGGCCTAACATAAATTTTCTTGTACCTAATAAGAAATTAAGTCCTTAGCTAGAGCAAAATTTAACATCCTATTATGTTGCAATAAAATATAACAGGTTACAGTTAAATATCAGCCGAGTTAACTGATTTGATTGTGTCGTAAATTGTTGTGTTTATGACTGGCAAACGAAGTCAAATGAAGTAATTAAGACGATAATTGTACCGTACGTATACTGGTCCGAGTCAATTGAATGTGGTTTATTTATAATTATTGATTATTTCGATAATTGGTTGACGCAATTAGTGATGATTATTTAAAAGTATTTTTTCTTTGATGTTTCTTATAAATGTTGAAACAGGAACCTATCCTGTGTCGTAGTGATTGACTTGTTCTATTTTACGTTCATTAGGTATATATTCTTTAACTCATTATGTCTGAACATAATAATATGTAAAGTCACTGCTACCTTTAGCAAACTGGGAATATTCTCGTAGCTTGTTTTAAACCAACTTGTTTTCAAACTCTTTCATTGGAATGTTGAAGCAGAAGTGACTTCTGTTAGCTTAACTTTGAGGTATCACGCTTAAGTTTGAGTTGGGCTTTGCCAACTTTCTTATCTTTCATTTCTTTATCATTAGCTTTCACATCACATAATCCTATTTTATCCAGTATTTTAGCTGTTCATATATTATTAAAGCAAGTTATTTTACAGCAGCAAACTCTCGTAGACTTGGTAATGTCTTCCCATAATAGCCGTCTCGAGGGCTATAGCCATACTAGCCCGCCCCCGGCCATCGATGGTATCGATACACCATATTTGCATGTTATTTGCTCTCCTATTAAACATCAAATTATAATCTTGCAATGTTAATTTTCTCTACATGGACACTTATTGAGATTAATAGCGGTAAAGCAATTTTAACTCTATTTACAGAAGTGTAAGGTGTTAATCAATGTTTAAACTTTGTGTAAACTTTATATGGTAATGTGAGCTTCGTTTAGTCTATGGTCCTGGACCAAGAACAAGCTGGGCAATATCATCGGTAATACAATTTTATAAACATAATTTACATTAATCAGAATATGTTGATCGTTTTCTCCATTACTTTAATTTGATGAAATAAATAAACCGCTTTCGTATAAAGTTTACATGCATTTTTACAACATAAAATAAAAAAGTAGATTTTAGAACAATTGACTGTAGATTCGATCACAATATATTATGCTCTGCAAAACACAAAAATAATTGAAAGCTATTTTTAACGCCCCGACTTGGTCTGTCGTTGATAAATAAGATGTAGTGTTTATATGCTGTGTGTTAAGATAAGGACTTAATAAGGCTCTCCATCTTCCGATGCAAGAGAAAAATATCGTGTCTGGTGCAGGATGGCGGGAGGTACGAGAGAGAGCGGAAAGCGGGGGAAAATGCCAAATAAAAAATTGATAAATTATTCAATTGATGATAGCTTTTAGACGGACTCCGTGGTCTCTGTAGTCTCGGGTTCGAACCCCGGACGAGTCAATTTAGCAAACCACTTTTCTAAATTGTCTCGGGTCTGGGTGTCGATGTTACCTTCGTAGTCTCTGACTCCATAACACAAGTGCTATAGCTACTTACTTTGGTTTCAGAGGAATGTGTTGTGGTGTTGTCCACATTTATTTTATTTATTATTTTACTACATTTATTTACTAGCTTTAATTGTTAACGTTCTTTATAGGTTTAATTAATTATTGGTCCACCTTTAAAAAGATCAATAAATTATGCACTATATATTTCAATTACTAAATGGGACTCAAGTACAAAGCTTTTCAATGAGATTACATACATGCCTTTGAGTTGCTTACTTTAGCTAAGTGGCCAAATTTACTTATCTTCACATCAAGTAGTCATCATGAAACGACTAGCTAAATATATTCTAGTCTTGCCAAATAATAATCTTTAAAGTTAGACTTATTTAATTAGCCACGTGTCTCAATAAATCCCTCAGATGTAACAGTATATGATAAGGAAAGAGGTTAATTAGTACGGAAGGTGTCACACGATCTCTCATACAATTAACAAGTCTCTCGTAATTAACATATCTCCATTCATTAAACTATTTGGTCATTGATAAGATTAAATCAGAAAATGTATTTAATGACTACTTTATATTTGATAACTTTCTAAGCCAAACCATAAATTAAGAAGGGCAAAATTATATTTATTAGTAATTAATTGTGGATTTCAATGTTATGCTATCTTACCAGTTATCAATAAAAGCATTAAATAATGTGGAAATTAGGAAAGATTTATTGTTATGCATCACATAAGAAGCACTTTCATGCAATAAAAGACAATCTCAATAATATGTTCACCTATTTGAAATTATACATTTTTACATACATACAACAAAGAATTCCATAAAAAACTGTACTGAAACGTACTATTTTTTTTTTATTATTTAGTAGATTGCAGAGTTAAAAAAACGCTAATCGCTTATTTCGACGCCCGCTCCTAAAACTCTAACCGAAACTACAATTCAAAACAAACAAAATAATGTCACATTACTTATACATGTTATTATATTCGCCGTATCATCTTGCATCTCTTTTTATCCTGTACATTTCATATTTTTGGTCCCTCTCCAACGAAGGAGGTTGGTTGCACCAAAACTTTTTGCAGGACATTCTCAGGTTTTTTTTAGTAACGTAATCAGAAAGATCGTTAATGATTATTATCGAAGTACAAAAAACTTTTTATTGCACAAAGTATAGCTTAATACAGTTATGTTGACGACGGAAACTATGTTAATAAAGTCATTCAATACATATTTTTTATTCTGGCATTATCAGCAAACATTTTTAAAAGTTCCGATAATATTTGTTTAGGGCCAAATAAGACGACTTACTTTAGAAAACATGTTTTGTTTTTTAATTTTTACTTTAAAATAAAATACAAGTATACATTTTAAAACTTATCTCTATATTAAGCAGGTGTTTATAAATTACCAAAATCATAAAGAAGGGAACTTTATAATTCTTTACATTAAAAACTGTTATAATTTTCTTTAAACTTATTCCTAATTTATTAATTCTATTTACTTTTTCTATTTTATTAACAGAAATGACAAGAATTCAACCAAAACAAATAACACATTGATTCAAACCGTGAAAAGCCAGAAAGAGAGAAAAAAAACACAATCTCACAGCCTAAGGGAAGAAAGCTCTAAGCAAATACGAGTGTGTTCCATAGCGTCCCATATTGTAAGCATTTGTCGTCGATATCCGGCTATCGGCGATCTAAAGAGGCCCATTCATTACGGCGCGAGTGTCACATTAGTTGCGACTTGCGACTGGCCGCGCCGCTATCGCGACATCGTCTGCCGCATGCACTGGCTTAGGTGTTGGTGCTCAAAGTTTGCTTTGTTGTGTAGAACTTAGAAGTGGTTGCGAAATTGTGAAGAGTTAAAACTATTTTTGACGCTGTTCCTCTGTGAATGAGCGCTAAAAAGCTTTTATTTATCTTGTCAACTATTTTACCTAACTTTAAGCTACGATTATCTAATCGGAAGAGGATTATTAGCTATCACACCAAATAATCTCTTTTTGCAATATAATTTGATTTATTATAATCACATTTTAGATATATTTTTCTTTTTTTCTTTTTGTACTTTTATTTTCTTTTGTTTTTGCTACATACGACACTAAAATTTATTGTTAATCAAACCATTGTATAGCTATTGTTTCTGATATATTTTAAATGTTTGAGAACCTCAGTCCTAGACAGATACAATACAGATAGAGAGAACATTCACTTTGATGTACTCCACACAAGATACGCAGTGTAGGTTGTGACGCGAGCGTGCGATACCAGCGACACCGCGACACCGACATATCGCAAGTGTGTAGGCAACCTGTATTGATTAGGTTGGCTTGAAGACTATTAGCTGATTGGATAGTGAGGAGTGGCTGGTATATGTGACGACTACGATTTGTTGATAAATGACAATTTGAAATGTCCATGTTGAACGATAAAGTTAGTAGGGTCGGTTGGAGAAATTACTTTTCTAAAGAAATCATTGTATAAGGACGGAATCACGGAATACAACTTATAAGCATAACTTAACTGATACGCAAATTAGACATGGCTTTTAAAGCTATGACAGTGCAGATCTGTGTTAAGAAAATGGTTTGTATTGTATGGAATTTGAACACGACACATGAACAAAAACATATAGAAATAATCGCAAATAAATATAAACATTACTTGTAGACGCAGTAATTATAATAACTTCACGGTAATCTCCCGTCTTCCACCCCCGGAGAGTGGCGACGACAAATCGTGCGCATACATCAAGTGAGTCGCAGTCGTGTCGCGATTCCGTGCGACAGATAGTCGCAACGTGCGCAGTTCGCCTACGCAATGTGGGCGGAGATTTAAAATGGCGTTCTTGTGACATATTATGCATTGCACATGAATGACATATTGTTTGACTAACAAATAAATATGTGGGATTTGTATTCAACAGAAAATATATTATAAATTTTCTCCAATTAAGTAAGTAATTTAGAAGTCAAAACATTTTTATTAAAGTATTGGGTAAACTAAGTTATTTTTAAAATTGAGTATTATTCCAAAAGTGAAAAAACTATTTAATGATCCATGAGAAGCCAATAAAAATATAATATAGGTGCATGTTCGTACAGTCATAATTCTGTGCTTTATGTGTTTGCTATAAAGTATTAAACAATAGGATATAAAACCTCTTTCAAAGGAAAACACAATAAATTTTAGGGCTAAGATACTTACGATCACTCTCATAATCGCAAGAAAACAACCCGGAGAAACAAGAAAATTATACATAACACAATTTGTCTTAAACATATATTACAATTACATTATCAGACGGCGAACCTTGATTAACAGTAAATTTTATTAATTAGCTCGTAAATTAGCGAGACTTTTATATACCCGTCATTAATTTACTCTTCACTGATAAAATTAACTACATAACGGATAAAGTAAGTACGTTAAATTGTGCGCCAGGCAAATAAAAGGTAGACTCTTGATACAATGCCTACTTTTTTAAATGGCTTTTCATATATTATTATTTATATGTTGCTTATCCTTACAGCAAAAAGTAAATATAGATAAAGTAAGTATAGTTATCCAATATCCACAGTTATGATCATAAGATAATAAGTTTAGCAATACGAAATAGATGAGTTCGGTAGATACTTTTTCTTTTTAAATTATCCTCAACTCTTTCCCGTGCTAAACAAAATAAAATAATCAGCCAGGTAGAAGAGGAAACATTTATTTATTCTACAGCTACTGTCTAGTCAAAACGGAAGCTAATCAAAACATTCTTGAACAACATCAGAAGATCAAAATTGCGATTCGTATCTTAATACTTCCACAAACGCGAGAATATAGTCATTACGAGCCAAACATTCTCAATAATGTTCTCATTAAGTCTGCATCGGAAACTTTAATCGATAACATCTTCCATTCGATTAAACATTGTGCACCGAATCGAGTGATCGTAGGCTACTTACACGGCTGCGATTATCTGTCGGTCGTGGTCGCGCTCGCGACAGACTGTCGCACGGTGTGATGGCCTAATTCTGATGCGATGGTTTGATGCGATCTAAGATATGGAGATATTTGAGTTTCTTTTTTTAATGTCTTTATTGGAGTCTCTTAGAGATGTTATCGGATGATTGACCCATTCGTAACGCTCGCTGACACCGCTACCGTTTCTTTAAATTTGGTTTGAAATCTGTTGGCAACGGATATTAACGTTTTAATTTAAAGTAACTCTAGAGTTCATTACAGTGATGGTAACTTGTTGGTATTGCATTTTTGTGGAAAACTTTCTCTAATTCAATAGAGAATGGAAATAAAAATACTTTGAACAATACAATGCAAGGCATTATTTAAAATTAACTTACAATTAGGTGATATTTTCGTAGGTTAAAATTTTTGTATGAAAAAGGCAGAGGTATTTTCATTTCAGTGGGATAAATGCTGTTTAAATTATTACTAAGAATAACAGATTATCAATATCTCTATAGTACCAGCCGTACTATAAGCCTAAGTAGTGTAGCGAACCTAAGTGATGACGTATGACCTACACGGTTGCCCCGACCTGCAGCTTGTATTAACACATCTAACCCATGTCTCCATGTATACACGACACCTGCTCTGTTCACAATCCAGAAGCTAGAAACATTTTATTGATACTTATTTCATAAGGTGATATTTTTAACGTAATATTGAAATATTGTTTTAACTCACATAATAGCTCCATACGAGTAGGGTTAAGTCTCATCGTCTTAAAAATGTCTTAGTTACTGGTTTTTAACAAAAAATTTTTAACTATTAGTATCTAATTAGGTAAATCGATAAAACAGTAACCTACAACTGAGTTTTTTTTTCTGAAAATAGGTTTGTTTAAATAAATAAGGTTTTATTAAAAATGTCTTTTTTAATACAAGCTTTTAAATCAGATAGGATCATAATAGTAATGAAGACAAATCAAACCAGCCCAAACTTGATGATGTTCCTATGGCCACCTTCGGCTTCGGCTTCATCATCAGACCAGTTCGAAAGTACCATAATATTGTATTGTCATCAAATTAATATTAATATATCAATAAAAATATAAAATTAGTATGCAAAATTTCTGCTCAATCGGAAACCAACAAATGATCGAAAAATGGTTCGAAAATTTTGACAGACTACAATTAATATTATACGAACAGACTACAAATATAATATGAAAAGTTTTTTTGCAACAATAACTTTATTATCATGCCTCTTAAACTAATATTTGCGGAGGGCCAATCTATTTATAGCCCTAGGCTGTACTTAAAGTATGTGAATATTGATACTTTTATTTAAAACATGCTAATCGCATAAGCCGTGAGCATGTGCTTCGCGTGTCGTGCGTGTCGCGCGCGTCGGATCGCGGCTGTCGTCGGGTGCTTGCACTCATGTAATCGTGTGGATTAAGCCTTACAGAGCTGCATTTTATACGTCAGACAAGGTTGTCAAAAAGTTTTATTATTAAAGTTACATTCCTGTTGATTGGAATATTATGGATATATTTTGCAGCAAATATTTATGCATTACTGTTCACAAGGTTAATAGAATTGCCTAAAGTCTTGAATCTATTTCATCTAGGCTCTACCTTTAAGAAATAGAGCATATAGCAAACATAAATGCTAAATAAGGCTACGACGTCTTTAAAAACCCTGTTTTTAATACCTTTAGATTATAAGTCATAAACAGAAACAATTGCCTTTGTCAACCGTGTAATAATCTCTCAGATTCACTCGGACTTTTCACTATGACAGTTGACAACCCTGTGCAATATTAATTTATGTATTTTATCTGTGTGCCGCACAAGTTTAAGATTGGTTTTATGCAAGTTGTACCAACATTAAATGTTTATTGGTTCTGCTACGGATTTTACATCGTTTTATAATGATTCCCATAAAGTTCAATTTATATTCGTCGTGATATCGCTAGAATCTGTTCGTAGACTTAAGGGTCACGGAAAACTGTCTATTTCACTATTTTAATTAGTTCATTAAAGTTAATGCACTTTATTTATGAATTTACTACAATATCAAGGAGCAGGCTTTTTAATGCGCTTTTTACAATTCGAATTTAACGATAAAAGCCACGTTAATGCAAGAAATCATTGCGATTATAAAAATGCAAAATCTTAAATATTTCAAAGTTTAAATATTTCTCTAAAACAGAACAGCCTATAGCGAAAAAAGTAACCTTAATATTTTATTTCCATTAAGTTTTAAACATTGGTTAATAAAGCAAGTTCTAATTTCAAATCAAACCTACCTGAAAGGTACTACCTTAGCCATCAACGTTCCGAAAAACAAATGATAAAAAAACATCTGTCAAAATCTGACAGCAGGTAAGTCGCTGCACTAATGGCGGTCCCAAATGTCATCGTACAGCACCGTAAAAATAGATAAATAAATTTCCTTATCTGTAGCAAACCATTAAAGGATTTGTCTGTCACGGTTTAAAAGTATAATTAGATCCACTAATGAACGGTGGACGTTGGATGGAACGTTAACTAACAAGTTCTAATTATTTCAGAAATGTATAAAAACGTAAATAGATGCCACGGATAGATAGAGATCTGCAAATGTTTCTAGTTCAAATATTCAATCACAATTAGGTATCTAAGGATCACCTATAAAATACACATAAACTTAGTTGTTTAACTTTATAACATTTATTGCGTGATGAAATTAAACGCATATGTTTGAAATCTCGACATCGATATCGCATTGCTGTCCAATGATTCACAGCCTAAATGAAATGTAATTACTTTTTATAATCTGCTGCCAGACGGGTGCGTGCCTGCAATCCTTCAACAGAGAAAAAAGACACTACTTAACAGCTTCATACCTATTTCATCCGATATCAGATACGCTATTAAAAATATTAAAAAAAACTTATAAGACTTATAAGCGGTCAGAGATAAGGCACTACAAAACGCCGCAGCTTTTAAAAAGTAAAAAAACAAAATGGCGTAATGCTCGGATGTAGGCTTGTTCTTGCTCGGACACTGAACGGATCGCTCCGTACTAGTACAATCGTTCAAATGTACTAGTTCAAATAGTTCGGTCTTCTAGTACTATTAGTACCTCAGATTAGTATAGTACAATAGGACACTGAATGACTGATGAATTTTATTCTGATTTTCCTTCATACTTTGCAGGCTAAGGACTGTAATTCTAAACAAAACCCGGTTCTTTCACACATGAAGTTATCAATATTATGTACCTAGTTATGCATTGGGTTGGGTTTAATTAGAATGGTGTATTTAAAAATCAAAATATTTACAATAATTAAATTCACAGATAGTATATGCTTTTTTTTTAATCTTAAACTTACAATTGTTTTTTACATGACCTTCAAGTTTTTCAATGTTTTTTTAATCACTTTACAATAATACCTTTTTTTTTTAATTAATTTTTAAACTGGTTGCATGATTATTTTTTAATTTCTTATTCACAAATTCGCATGCAAAAATATTAACTGTGAAACTTTATTGGGCTCTAAAAGGCTTCTGCGTTGGTTGAGTACTTGGCCTGCAGTAGAAAACACCCGCTCACAGGACACTGAGGTCGCCTGGATGCACAATCTCTTCAGCACATACTGATATAGATGTGGATATATCAGTTTCCTGTTTTGCCACCACATTAAGGGGTCTTCCTTTCTGTGTACGTACTCTTCATTAATATATTTATCAAATTGCCGAATTCCCGCGGCTGTCGGATTGTTGGGCCTCGTAATCGATGAAGTTTCAGAGTCATATTCATCCCAAACACTTTTCTTGGAAGAAATAGCAGGGGTTGCACAGGGTACTGTGTTTGTTTCAACAACTTGAGAGTTATTTACTTCGTCCGGCAACCTTATTTCGCATATACGACGTTTCAATATGTCGCATGCTTTATTAAAAGCTTCTGGCGTTCGGAAGCCTCTTCTTTTAAATCTCGGATCTAAAATAGTACTTTCCGAGTAAAGGGGATGCCTTTCTAGATCGGAGAATCGCATCTGAATCTGTAGCTGCAGTACATCAATTAGGTCACTTACCACTTGCTCATGTGTTTCTGACATTTTTTTTATAAGATGTTTCGAAAGAAGTTGTATAAAAATCAAAACTTTTGATAGCGAGACATATTTTTCGGCACTTATCTCGTTGGTGACTTCATAAAATGGTTCTAATATCGGAATCACCTGTTCAATAATAACCCACTCAAGTGGTTGTAATGATAAATCATTTCGTAATAAAGCTAAAGTGCTTATTACGGCGTCTTTAATTTTTAAAATTCTATCCAACATATCGAAGCAGGAGTTCCACCTTGTTGGACATTCTTGCTTTAATTTAAGTGGCGGTAACCCCATCTGTTTTTGAATATCTTGAAGTTTATTTAGACCTGCCGAACTCTTTTTAAAATACTCCACAATGCTCTTCACTTTATTAATAGTTGGCCTAATAGTATCAATCGCTTGTTGTACTACCAGGTTCAATGAATGAGCAAAGCAACCGATGGAACGCCACTCTCCCATTCTGACGGCTCCTAAAATATTTGCGGCGTTGTCGCTGACAATGCAAACGATCTTATTATTGATTTGCCAATCGCAGATCATTTGCTTCAAGAAAGCAAATAAGTTTGAACTGGTGTGCCGCTCATTATAGTTGATACAACCCAAGAGTACAGAATTCAGTTCAGTCCTGGTGTCTATAAAATGCGCCGTAACCGAAATATAACTTTTATTGGTTATTGACGTCCACCCGTCAGTACAGAGACAAACATATTGTACCCCTGATATCTTATTCTGGATAGAATCGAATGTGTTAACATAATTTCTGGGCACCAAAGTTGTTGATAGAGTTTTTCTGGTGGGAAGTTGGTACCCTGGACAGTTAGACACTAATTCGACTAATTTCTTAAACTCAGGTTCCTCCACCATGCGCAGTGCGTGGTGACCCTTAACCACCATTCTAACAACTTGGTTATCAATTTGATCGACTTTACGTAATGATGGTGGTCTTCTTATATAGTTGGTGATACTATTTAGTTCTGTAGAGCCGAAGTTAGGCACCGGGAGATTCGAAGCACTGTCTTGTATAACTGAGTTTGTGGATGGTAAGTTATTGTTAGAAAGTGGAGTTATTGTAGGTTGTCTATGACATTTCAAAGATATTGTAGGATGTTTATTTTTCATATGACGATTCAAGTTTCCTAAAGAGCCACTTTTTATACTAAGGTAAAGGGAGCAATAGTTACATTTTGCTCGACATTCATTTGTGTCCTCCGTAAAGTGAAGCCAGATATTACTTCTCTTAGCTCTTGCCGCCATTTTTAAAAGTTTTACAACTCAAGAGAAAATTATCAAAAATAGGTTATTTTCGACGCCACAAGCACTATAAAATGTTAGTTGGTAATTTTAATATTGTCACCATAAACCACACTTAATTTTAGAAACATCAAGCAAGCAAAGCAAACACCATAAACCAATAAGTCCTCAACAAAATTACGTACCGACCAACACAAGTAGTAGGTACACACGCAGAAGAATTTTAAATGGAATAACTGACAAACATTTTTAATAAAATTAAATGAATTTCGCCAAAATTTTTGTTGCAAAAGTAAAAACAAAAATGATCACTACCGTTATCGTTTTAAAGTTCATAATACAAGTTATTAGAGATCAATCAAAGTTGATAGCTGAATAATAACATGCATCTCACTCTTTCGTGCATTGAATCATATAGTTCCAGCCCTCTCACTCTTTCGTGCATTAATTCTTAGTTCCCGCCCGGTCGTTCATTTCAGGTCAGTCGCGTTACGTTTCGTGTTAAGTTCGTTCAGAACCAAAGACGAAAAATAAATCGCGAACAAAGAAGTACTAAAGGAATGGTGTACTAGAAAGGATAGGGAATAGTTCGTTCATGTCAGCGTCAGGAACTAATTCCTAATAGTACTTAGTACATGTACTACACAAGCCTACTCGGATGTCGTGGCGGCTGCCCGCGGCACAGGGCTGTCGGCCACTGAAATATATGTGATTAATAATTAATTTCCCTTCATAACTTCATAATGAAATACTAAACCTATTCCTAGCCATGAATTATTATTTATATAAAATTATCAGGGCTGTAAAAAAGTTATAGACTATTAATTAACGGTTATTAAGCAAAACTAGTGATGTGAAACCAGTTAGGTATTATGAGCTGAGAATAAGGAGAGTTATACATTATTCGTTATATTTATGTTAAAAGATAGTTGCAGAGAATTGTAGCCTTAACCTTAAACGTAACCTTCTACTACTACTTATTAGTAAAGCAAAGCATTAAACTAGTTACGAACTTTTTTAGTGCCTACATATTTTATCATCATAGTTGGATAAAAAAAAACGTAACAACAAAACGTAGATTACTTACTATCTACAATATACTTTGGTATCGTTAATAGTTAGTTAACGATATAAATGGTGTTAATTTTAAGGGGCCACCCTTTGTCCCACCCCTGCGATGGCATCTCATAATTGAGTGGTGCGCAGTGACGCGGTTGCGTGCGCAAGACCAATGCAATGCCCGCACTGATACACACCATTGTATTGAAAGGATCTGCTTACCCACTAATGGACTAAGAAAGGAATGCTTAATTCATTTTTAAGTACCATTAACTAGTTTAATAAATAATCTATTTTTGTTGCGAGTTTTAATTTAGGATTATTTTTTATTGTGCTCTGGTAGATGCTTGTAAGATGTTAATATTTTAATGAATTGTTATGAGATCAGTAGGAAAAAGACCCTTTAAGTAATTAGTATGAATAGCAAATTTTTTCTCGTCGCCCATAACTCTGTCAATTTGCAGTTTGCAATAAATTTTGTTCAGACAGTTAAGTCGAAGGTTACCATAAGAGTTATCGAGCGTAAGTTCTAAAACTTCACTCACGTGTTAAAATCGATTAAGAATCGTGGTTGTTGACTATGGATTTGCAATTTACAGAATACAATCTTCTTTTTTAAAACAATAAAGCTAAAGAGTTTTTCGTTTGAACCTGCCAATCTCTGAAACTACTTACTAGTCGGATTTGAAAGAATCTTTTTGTATTTGATAGTCCAATTCTTGAGGAAGGTTATAAGCTATTTAACATCACGTTACTCGACTTGTTAGAAAAGCTAGGCGAGTGAAACCGCGGGGCACAGCTAGTTCCAGATAACGTAACAATGTATACCTTCAATCTTTGTTGTCTCGTTTAAAAAATGTTTTTAATTAAAGCATTTACATTAGAAACAGTTGCACTAGTTTATAAAACTGCTTATATCTGAAAGGCCGCCCCCTTAGAGTATACATTGACGAGCTTAGAGTGCGCGCATCGCTAGTAACCAGTTGTGCCGAGCGTAAGCAAAGTTTTAGCTGAAAGTACGACGCTCGTTTACTGATTTAAGGGATTTTCTGTGCGAGAACAGATTTTTATGCAAAAATATCGATGGATTAGGGCAATATTAGGTTTTAATATAGTTTTAAAAAAAACGGCGCGCTCTGTTTGGCACTAATTTTACGATTTTACTTGTTCACATTTCATACTTTGTTAGGCGCACTCTATAGTTTGCTTATTTTTACTCTAAGGGCCGCCCTTACCCTTAGGCGATGCGATGGCATCCTATAATTGAGAGGTGCGCAAGCGCCGCGCCGCTCCGACTGCCGTAATAAGCGATCAATTGCTCACAAAGTCACCTCGCTACGTATTTATATTCAAAATCAATACATTTGTACAGCTACTAATTCCTTTGAAATATACATATATGGTAATGATATCGTCGGACTGATCTTTGGATTTAATCCCGTATGTAAGTGTTGCACGTTTAGTTAACGGTATCCATCTATTTCTAGATTTAATTTGTTGAAGTAAATTGTTTTTACACTGCAAAAGTTACGAATTTAATGTAAAATAAGTTATTTAAAATGTTAAAATTATTTTATTTTCATGTTTGTAGATTGAGTGTGCTATATATATAGCATGTAAATATCTATAATCGTGACCTCAGTCAAAAAAACCTGTAGTAGACTTATAAGAATCGAGAAGAAAAAAGAGTCATCATATTTAATTTTGTTGCGAGTGTGGGATGTAGTGCGTTTGTCAGTTTATTGTTAGTGCTCATCTTTATAGAAGCAGAGATAATATTCACAAGTGGTAGAAAAGTTTTTCACTGGTTATTCAGAATCATAACTTCCTCTTTGAGAAATATATTGATGGCCAACGCTTAAAAAAAAAAACCAATGTGTTTATTATCTCATACATTGTGTTCATACAAAATTGAGGCAGCCCCAGTATGTTACAAACTTACTTTGATATTACTATATTAAGTAATGTAGTTATTTTTATGTAAACTCCGAAATATTTCTTTAAAATGTATTCATATTCAATGGTTTAAATCCAATAAATATGCCTCCAGACACTTTACTAGAAGTCTAGATTCCTAGTCTAAGATATCATTTCTATTTAGAATAACGGTTTATCTCTTCATGTTTACTCTTATAGTGGAGTATTTGCTGGTATTTTAAAATTGCGATGAAAGCTTACTCGCTCGCGTGCGCGCAACTCGCGGCATTAGCTGTGCGAGTGTGGCCTTTCACAGGACTCTACGCGGACTTATGGGGCATGCGATTTTGTTGTTTTTGTTTTTTTCTGACTGATTACTTCCTGAGTAAATAGAAAGTAATTAGGTACAGTAAGTTATTTACCTGTTGGACTTAATAATTGTGGGTTATGAATGGTTATAATGTACTTAAGTTTGTTGATTCTTATTTATTGTCAAACTAATGTTTGTAAATTATTTTTATTAATTATTTCTCTATGACAAAAGTTTTCATAGTAGTTCAACAAATGGTGACTATTAAAGAGTTATGACATTCCTTCTTTGGTGTCAATTTATAAAATAGAAGCAACGTACTTATTAGCATAGCAATACTGATGAAAAGACCTCCAAGTGCCCAAATCTCACCCGTTCATTGGCTGTCGAAAAACACCCATTATATTCATTTCCTCTAATTACAAATCTAAATTGATTTCAGACGGTTGTGTATAAAAAATATATTCAATTTCTATAAGAGATATATACGCATGTCTGCACTCCGGTGTCTGTTTCCGCAGATCGACGTTAAAAGATTGTGAGCAATAAAATTATCAGTATGCATACAATATCTAGGTTATAACTATTATTACTAGTACCAGTAGTACCTAGTACTACTAGGGATAAATAAGAAAAAATTAGTACTTCTATCAAAATATTTTCAGCAAATTAACTTATAATTTCTGAACTACGTTGAACTTTATTTCAAAACATTGAAGTTCAGGAAAGTTATATAATCGAGTACCTATCAAATGGAAAGCACTGCAAACATGTCACTCCTTATTTTTAATAATGGATCAGATTTATGCTCTAAAACGAACTTTTCAATCAAAACTCCTTTCGACATAACTTGGACTATAGGCAGGGTGGCTTGGTTTGACGTGCGACAGTGGACACTAGCATCGTCCACGTTCATCAATCACTTCCCGCCTGCTCTGACATATGAACTTATTTCATATCTAATTGTATACTACTCAATATTAATGCCGGCGCAATCTAACATATGCATAATTATTTATGTTCAAAAGTTATGTAAAACTAATAGTAATAAACTAAAGGAAAAAATTAAAGGATCAAAAAAAAATTCTAAATTTTTAGGCGATTTTCAACAGGCTCTAACTTTAAGAGAAATGGTCGTACAAGAAAAAAAAAAAAAGGAAATTGTAGCTCCAAGTGTCTACTTTTTGGATAAGAACTTTAAAAATTTTTAGCGTCAGCAGTTTTTGAGTAATCATGAAAAAACCAGTGACAAAAAAATTTTCAAATTTTTTTCATTTTTTTTTTTGGTCTACGGGCGTGGAAAAAAATATTTTTGCTTAACCCCTATAAGGGTCGGATACCTTCATTATTCAGCTTTAATTTCTTTTTTTATGGACCTTGATACGTCCACTTCTCGCCGAGATATCGATCTTCAAATGGAAAAGGATCCTTTTGTCTTTGATTATCGATATCTCAGAAACCAATGATCGCACAGAAAGTTAATGGTGGGTTTTAAAAACTTGAATAAATTCCCTTTAACGATTAGCCATTGCTTTTTCGAAAAAAAAATTTTTTCCTATCGTCACATGAATTTAAAAATGCAACAAAAAAAGGGCTTTTTGTGTTTTTTTGGAAAATTAAGCGCTGCAACGAAAATAATGTGGAAATCGATAATGTTGACTGTGCATTTTACAGTTCAATATGTCCACAAAAACCCTGCAGAGAGCCAGATTAATCCAACCAGCCGTTTCTTTACTTCACGCGATCAAATTTAAAAAAAAATTAAAGGATCACGTTTTTTGCTCTGAAAAGCTCATAATCTCTGACAAAATGAAAAAAAAAATTATTTCGAGCTTTGTCCACATTTTTATTGTTTAAAACTGTTTAATTGTTTAATCGTTGAAGGGAATTTATTCAAGTTTTTAAAACCCACCATTAACTTTCTGTGCGATCATTGGTTTCTGAGATATCGATAATCAAAGACAAAAGGATCCTTTTCCATTTGAAGATCGATATCTCGGCAAGAAGTGGACGTATCAAGGTCAATAAAAAAAGAAATTAAAGCTGAATAATGAAGGTATCCGACCCTTATAGGGGTTAAGCAAAAATATTTTTTTCCACGCCCGTAGACCAAAAAAAAAAATGAAAAAAATTTGAAAATTTTTTTGTCACTGGTTTTTTCATGATTACTCAAAAACTGCTGACGCTAAAAATTTTTAAAGTTCTTATCCAAAAAGTAGACACTTGGAGCTACAATTTCCTTTTTTTTTTTTTCTTGTACGACCATTTCTCTTAAAGTTAGAGCCTGTTGAAAATCGCCTAAAAATATAGAATTTTTTTTTGATCCTTTAATTTTTTCCATTAGTGTATTTAAGTTAGTAACAATGGTATCTAGGATGGCACCAAGTGATTTATATTTTAACTTACAAATCTGTTGCTTCAATACACCAACATTACTTTGACTTGATTACTCACCTGAAACAAAAGAAAAAACAGTTAATATAATAATAATAAGTGTCGATTCAAATCGGTGACGTAAATTCCCGTGTCGGTTTTTGCGGCAAAACGTAGTCTATGTCCTTTTTCGGGATTTATTTTATTTTTTTATTTATTTATTTTAAATAGAACGGCCAAAGCCAATAACACTATTTAATATAATTTAACTTAAAAGTAGATATAAATGATTCAACTCAGTCATGCATTCTTCTCACAAAACTTCAGACATTCCGATAGTATCATCTTCCTTTCATCCGCAAACATATCAAGATCTGTGTTTGAGTCCAGGAGAGCGTTGATAGCGTGTAATGTCCGAGGAATGGGTGTCTTGGAGTGCGCAATTGTGCGGCAAATTGGAACAGCCAGATCCAAGCTGGTGAAGTATGGCATTCCAAGTTTCATTAAAATCGGTTTAGCCGTAAAAGCGTACAAACAGCCAGAAAAACCGAGTCATTTTCGCATTCATAAAATGTATATACTTAGTATGTAAAGTGTCCGGTTGACAGGACGTCAATTTATTATATGTCCGATAATTTTTTTTTTCAAATTTTCGTTTGTCCTGACAAATTATACAAACAAAAAAAAAAGTGAAATCGGTTGAGTGTTGCTCCGACATAAATGTGGCAATTGATTTTTATTTGTATAGAAGAGATAAAATGATGATGATAAATAGATATAATTAGTAACACACACAAACTACAAATTTTCTTGTTTAAGCTTGCGTAGCATATAATTAATATATTAACGGCTAGTGAAAAAGATAAATTATAACATATCATCACTAAAATATACACTTTTAATAAAAAAATCTTACTGAATATAATATTACTAACTTGTTTCCATATCTCACCTACGAAAAATAAACTTCCCAATATGGTGTGCCCACACTACCCACCACACAAATCATAGAATTAATAGCAGCTATTAACATAACATTATTAATTTATACATAACATTTGTCAGTACATTAATAAACCGTATAATTGATATATTAAATGAGTGGTAATTATAAAGGACGTGGAGGTCTTAGGGCCGCGGGAGGTGGCTCGGAGGCCCATCAACTATTATACTTTACTACGAACATAAAATTATAATTAAAGTGGAATTTATATATATTTTTTGTATGGCCTTTTTATTTTAAATATTTTTTGTCGACCGAGCCTTGCGTAAAAGCGTAGACCGACTGTTGGTGGTCTCGAGAATATAAGGGTAACTTGGCAGATTGGCGCCCGAAGTTGGACCTCGGGACAGAAGAGTTTTTTAATAGGAAAAGTCTTTGTTAGATGCGTTATTTATTTTCAGTGTTCATAACATACAATACAATGTCATACCTATTACTCGTAGGCTTTTAGTAACATATGCATTGTGTACGATACCCTTACCGCAAAATTCATTCCTAATCCCATCACGATTTATCACTCAAAGCAAAACTAAGCCATTTTCTACACACGTAACTTGGACTATCCAATTTTTTTTACAATCTATAAATCGTTTATAACAATCAAGATCTTACCGAAAGGATTGTACAAATCGTGAAGTCAGTACTGTCACCGACCGTAACCAGCCCAACCTTACCGTTCCAGCTGGTCGCCCCGGGAAGCGGGCGCGGGACTTCCATCACACAGGAGTAGGAAGGGCAGGGCTCGTCATAATGCAGTTTTTATTGACGGGAGCTTCCGCCTCGCCTTGTGCAGTGTATCGTGAAGAGGAAACTTACTGCCTAAGTTTAAAGACAGTTTAAATCGAGTCAATGGTATTTTTAGCAAAGTGTTTGGACTCCTACCTACAGAATGGTGTAATGGAATCAAATCCATGTTAAAAACTAAATGAAGCAATTACTACGTAAATTAATTGCGTAGGTATTACTATTTTGATTCTTGTATTGGAAAGTTTATTTTGATACAAACTTTAAGAGCGACAAACTAACTCAAAAAAAAAACTGTCGTTTGTCTAGTTTCATTACAACAGTTCTCATTTTGGGGTATTACACAATAATGAAAATATTTTTATTTCGTTAAATAAATACAAGAAGATTTGATTTACAGACATATCCACTATTACAATCATCCAGATTTTTAGCGCAGTGCTCTTGTCCTGTTACAGCTTACAAGCAGTGACCTCACGACCTAACACGTCACGCACGTGCGGGGCCCGATGAGCCTACGATAATGTCCAGCTCGTTATGAATGCCAACCGTACCAGGTCTGAAGTGAGGAGGGGTTCGTGTTGTCAGCTAGTAAGTATTATGATACGGACACGAAGTCCCACGTGTCCGTCTTCGGAAGGAGTGAGGAGAAAAAAAAAGGTAGTAAGTATTGTGTAGTGTGGGTGGGAGAAGTCGGATATACGATTCATTGACCTAAATTAGCTTAGATGATATAGCTAGTCAGTCATCGCTAATTTCTGTTACCTAGGTAATTAATACATCGCTAAAAAATCCATTGCTTCTGAGACATTTAGCTGATCATGACACAAGGACTTGACATGAAGGTTATGAAATTTTGTAATGATCTATTTTTATCCAAAATCTGTATAATGATACAGACCTACTTAGAACACAATTCAAAATGATATAGAAATACTAAAAAGCAAATTAAATATTTTTCCGTCGTAAAACAAAAGACAGTTTCTGTTAAACCTTTTGAAATATATAGCGTGAAATATAATTTAATGTATAATCAAAAACATAAATCAGCATGTCATTGTGTAGGTCTACCTGGCGACACAATCTAGTTGCAGGTTTTTGTCCAACATTCAGGGTGAGCTGTACTGTAGCACGTAGGAAGTAGAGATAACCATCGGGGTTCAGCAGTGTCGGTCATGGCTGGCCTGTATGCACAAGGTCGGGCTACGGGCATGTTGTAACTAGTTGTTTATTAGGTAACATAAGGTTAGATTACCCACAGAATATTTGCTTTTTCTCGTAGTAAACACGAAGGTTTCCTATGTCTACGTTTCTATAGGTTTTCCCCTACTACACTTCTTCTACAGAAGTTGTTTTATTCAGCGAGAAAAGGTCAAATAATAATTAACTATAATACGCACAATTATGTTTATTGGTACCTAATTAAATGTAGAGCTGATTAATCTTTAATTTCTGCAGACTTAGGGTCATGACCTAATTATAATAACTAGGTTTATTGTTAAGCAAATAAAAAACAAAAGGGCGACGATTGAATAATAAATATGTCTGTTAAACCAATAACTATTTTGAACGGTTAGGTTAAAATGTTAAAACCATTATTTTAAAGTTTTATTGAATGATTCACATAAAAGTCGGCCCTGATAAAGCTATAAATGACCGGTATAAGTATAATCGGCGTCACTATGTTTGACAAACGGTAAATCTGGAATAACTAATAAAAACATTTGTATGAAAATCAGGCGTAAGTGGTTGTGTATGCAAAATACGAAGCAATAAATAAAAACTGCCATCAGCTCGCTTGGGCTACTTTGTCGCAAGATTCAAACAGGATTAGAGTATAATTTAAGTGTTGTGAATAGCTTAGTCTTGTTAATCTGATAATCCAGGTCAAATCTTTTTTAGCGTTGTTTTTTCTTAGTTGAACCTAAGCCTAACCTAAGTCTGTTTTTATAACCTCAATATGTTATAAGACTGAAAACACTTGAAAATTGAAATCATAGATAGTTGAAGGTAAACTTACTGCACTATAGTAGGCATAACATTCATCTTCTGTCTAGCCTTTTCCCAAGCTATGTCGTAGACTTTACATTACAGGAAATGTTTATTTTTTTTTAATATGTATCTCTGTGTATGCAGTAACGTTCGCCTAAGTTATGTTTTAAATCACCTTTTATAGCTTCTATAGCAAAAAAAATATACTTTTTAAAGAATTTAATGCCTGAAGTTTTAAATAAACTAGACTATTTATGTGAACTACTCCTACCTATCTTTCAAGAACTATTACAATTTCTACGAATCTAACGCATTACAAGGAATCCGTATTTTATCTTCACTTCACACTAATATTAACTTACCTGCCTACTGCACTTACTGAACCTCTAACATCGGACCACTAAACAGGTACCATAACTAGATAACAACTGCCGCGAGTGAGTGTGAGAGGTAAAACAAAAGTTGTAATGTAAACAAACGGGTTGGTAATAGGGCGGTCACGGACGAGAGCCGAGCTGACCATATCACGAAGTTTTTATAGTAATGGAAGCAGAATGCAGTATTAGGCATGCAGAGTGTGGAGATGACAATTTTACCACATTGCGTGGATAGGTAAGTGGTGTACGTCTACCTCGCGTAGGTGCTACGGGTTCGATCCCGGGTAGACCACTCAAATGTATGATCTACAAATGTTTATTCTGTCTGGATGTTGTTTGTAAATTACTCCAATGTTTGCAAAATCTCACTTTAGGAATCAAATTCTTCTAATATTTAAACAAAAAAAAAAGATATGACATAGAATTTTTCTTATATTATAAGTAGAATGTCGAAAAGAGTTGTTGTTGATTCCACTTTTACCTACAGCTTTAAAGCTTCAGGATTCGATCCCCGGACGGGACAATGTAGAAAACCCACTTTTCTACAATGTCTCGGGCCTGGGTGTTTGTGATACTTCCGTTGTCTATGATTCCACAACGCAAGCGCTTTAGAGCTTCTTACTTTGGGTTCAGAGCAATCAAATAAATGTGGAAACCACCACATTTATTTGATTAAAAATAAAAATTTGTGATATGAACTAAGTTCATTACCATTTATTCGTCTTTTTCTGTTTGTGTCACCTTGTTGAACTTTAAATTCTTTTTGAGCAAAAAGTCGGATTCGGATGAGGATCGGAAACAGTAGATTGTCCTGTCTACCTCCGCCACATCCTGGAGGGTGCCGGTGGTAAGGCAGGATGGACAGGACTTTGGGAACGGAAATATCGATGATGCCCTACTTGCTCAGGTAGTTTACTAGTTAAACGGAACTACATACAGCTACAAAATATTTCCACATAGAAAGTATTTACCTTTAGTCCGACTTGTGAAATAGCGAATTAATTGCCAGTTTTGTATAGGCTCCACTTAAGCAGTGATTAAAACTTTCAAAGTGGTTTATAATCGGTACCTTACACCTATGGCGTCTGTAAGCTCAGAGCTGTGTTGCAGATTCTGCGATCTAAGTGTATATTAGAAAGTTGCTTTCGACTCTCTTTCCACGTGTGTATAAATACATTGTAAGCATTTGTATAATTCTGGTGAAAAACTAGTTTAGTGCAGCTACCTGTTAGTATGTATAAGTATTTATTGATTTCATTTACATTTATAGTGTTGTTGGTTAGCTTAAGGAATCTTAGCTGTAAATTAAATGTCGATGTTTTTTATTGCACTGCTATCAATGTGGTATACCACTGCACAATATTCTGCAGGTTTGATCTCCTTGCATGGGACGGACAGTTGAGCAACAAATGTTTGTTCCAAATCTAGGTGTTATCTGTGTATGAAAAAAAACAATTATCCCATCATAATTGGTCCATTCTTTTAGTAGCTACGATGCTACAGACAGACAGACCAGCACGTCAAACGTTATTACAACCCTCTTTTTGCATCGGGGGTTAAAAAGGAAATTGAAAATCAAGCTATGATTAAATTACCTACCGTCACTTTTGAAATGAAAAAATACAACCTAAATACTTAAGTTTATGGTTTATATTTTTTTAGTACTTAGTTTATTAGTACCATATAATGCTAAGTTAGAAAGCGAGAGATTCTACCGGAGCGGCGAAACAGGTGCATCCTGAGCGATTGTTCAAAGCTGCCGCGAGAGAAGTGGGCGAGCTGTGTTATTAAAACTTCGGTCTATCAAACTAGTTTAGTATTTTAAAAGCTACACCTCGTAAATTTTATATTCAGATATTAATACATGTGTATTTTAAATGGATCCATAAATTAATGTTCGATGTCTGTTGATTCTCCTTGGCCTATTGACCAAGATTTTATGTAGAGTCCGCAAAACTACATCATAACATAATATTTAGATGCGGAAATTTCCGGAAATATTACAAACTAGCTGTTTCCAGCGGCTCCGCCTGCGTGAATGTCGGTTATCGCGGCAAAAAGTAGCCTATGTGCTTGCTCAGGCTCTATATTATCTGTGTACCAAATTCATTTATATCGGTGCAGTAGTTTTGGCGTGAAAGCGCGACAGACAGACAGAGTTACTTTCGCATTTATAATATTAGTAAGGATTATTACATTGTAAAAGGATATGAGAACCACGGAACTTCGTTCACTCATTTGAGTAAGAAAATAGAGAAAATAATGCTTATATCAATATCATTATAATTAGTAAAATAACCCCAGCGTGTTGTACCCACGACTATATCACACGTACAATAGATTCGGTAATAGTCCTTTAGCTCTAAGAAATCAAGAATTATCACAATCATACCATCGGATCCTGTCGTACATCATAAAATTAAGATTGTCCAACAGAAGCTAGCCTTAGTGTTGGTGTAATAGATCCAGTTTGATGAATGTGGTACAGTTTGAGTGGAACCCGTTCCGTTATCGTTCCGCCACTATCTGTCATAGCGTAGCTCATGTCATATTTCTTAAAAATAGCGGATAATAGGCTGTTACTAGGCACTTCCAAGGATTTGAAATTTTTAAATATTATTTATTTAAGTTATTTTCAAGGTATATTTGTTGAGAGTACGCAAGTAAGGCCTTCTTTCTCAGTTTTCCTTTAAAACAACGACACCTGCTTCAAGTAATTTAATCCGTGTGTCGCGGGGGGTTTTATAAACAAATCACAAAAGAACACCCAGACTAAGAACAAGCATTTGTAGATCACACAAATGCTTGTCTCATGCGGGGATCGAAACCGCAGCACACAGTGGTAATTTGCGTGGTGATCTATACCACTCGGCTATCCGTGTAATTGAAGTTTTAAATTGCGAGTTCCATTTTTAATAAAGAATAAATAAATAAATGGTCTTGTTAAACTATTGCTAATAATACCTATAAAGATTCTAGTTGTTAGCTATCGTGATCGAGCAGGCATATCAATGAACACTCATTGAACCTAACGTTCACCATGTAGCCTTCTTTCACCTTAATGTTCCACCATGAATCTGAGCTAAACAAGTATCCAAGTAGAATGTATTCCCTTGTCAGAAATGGTAAGTAACCTGCGTGTGAAATGGCGGGTCCTACTTTGTCTGGACATTTCACACATTCACCGCAAGTTTTATTAACACAGGAAATTGGTAATGAGCTATTTTGCATAGTTAGCTATAAGAATGTGTTCTTGGAACATAATTATGTGCACGTTTGTGTACCGCCCACTTCTAATTACAGCTCCATAAGATGTTACAGCATGAGGAGTCTGGACACTCGGGCGATAATCGTTGAAGGCTTTTACAGCGTAAGCCTAGCTAATTCTGGGCAGTTAATTTGATTATTAAATCACATTAGTAAGCTCAGTTTTGGAGCTCCAAATACTTTTAATGTTAGGTATGTTTATTTTGGAAGATCGTGCATTTGAAATTGTTCTAAGACACATTCGGTGGTAAAAAAGGCGTCTTAAAGTTTTACTTGCTTGCTTTTTATTTGCTCAAGATATGTAATACCTTGGTTTTCCTGAGATATCAACAAGTGGTTCAAATTCTAAAATTATAAAGTCATAAGTCACATTGTGTTGAAAAAAAGTTTTTACACTAAATAAATAGTACTAATAATAACAATAAACTACATAAAATTAGAAAAAAATACCAAACACTAAATTCTATCTAATTATACTAAAATTCATTACAAAAATTATTAGGTAATTATTTATCTAAATGGAACAATGTCTATAAACTACGTAAAAAAACATTATTATTTTTTATAAAGAAAACTAAGTTTTAAATCCAGTGTTCATAAGAATTTAAATTTAACAAACAGACTACAAGATAATTGAAGGAAAAAAATAAATAAAGCAAACATTCATGTAAATTATTTCCGCATTTAAATATTTAAGTTAAAACTAAAGTTGCAAACACATGTGTCTGTAGTTCACAAATTAATGGCAGCCAAAGGCCCCGGACCTTTAAAGCCCGGTAACTTCACCGTTTTTAATTGTCTTGTAGATGGTTATCTTACTAAATGATTTACCTTAATCACCAGTGAGTAGCGGTGATTAATGAATCGCTTTATCAACGGGGACCAGCTGAAACGTGATTATCTCCACTATTCGGTTATTAATTGCTTAATTAATCACCTTTGTCGTTTGGACTAAAAAAACAGTTTGTTATTGAGTCTGTTTATCCATTTTATCAGCTTCTAGTTATGTTTATACATCTATACATATTTTAAAACAATGTGCCCCGCCGCGTTTTTCTGTCGGAACGAGATAAACGCAAAAACTACCGAACGGATTTTCATATGGTTTTCACCAATGGATAGTGGTTCAAGAAGAAAGTTTTGTGTATTTATGTTTTATCTACCTGTGCGTAGGTCACTAGTTTTTGATAAATTTACAAAGTTTCGAATTTGAGGCAAAACCAGTAAAAGATTTTTAAGTTGTCTTCTCGCCTTTTTAATTAAAAATCTATAAGTTTTGCTTTAGTAAGGTTAAAAGCCTATGTAGGCTTTAAACACTATAGAAAATATCATATATTATCTAGCGTTGCTTTGATCCGACACACATATGCGTAGGAGGCGACGCTCCATACCTCGAGGCCACCACGACTTCCCAAAACTAAACCAAATAAACGTTGTTATTGCGTCGAGTTTTTAAATGGTGGCCAGTGTATTATTATGTACGATATTAATATGTAGCCCGAGATACATAAACACAGTCCAAGCTGACCTGAATGTGTAATGGTGGCCGGCGCGACGGCGACGCCCGGGGATAGAGCGCTAACCAATTTGGCTGGAAACATACGTTGTAGTAATGTGCGCGTCCCCGTCAATATAGTATCTATAGACGTAAACATTTAGTTATAATTTTACTAAAATAATAAATGCGATAGTATATTACTAGGACTAGCGCATAGGTTAATTTTTATCATCATCATTATGACCATTTTTCAACAACACGCGGCTGAAACCGCGGGGCGCAGCTAGTTTTATATAAAGTTAAAATGCTATATTATTTTGTAATGGCTAAGTTTTATGAGTAGTTCACATAAACGATTGCTTTAATTAAGATAAAATTAAATGTTCGTGCCCTAAACATGCGTGAGTGAGGTAAAGTAGTTAGTAGTAAACGTGAGCATCACTCACACACGTAAACGAATAGGTTTTTGATTAATCATGACGACTGAATTAATTTTGATGGGATTTGTAGCGAAAGCTTTATGTGTTTCCATAAAGAGTAGAAGTATCTTTGTTAAATCGACTGCCTTAAGAGAGCCTTAAGCTGGCAAGACTATTAATTATCCTTTACCTAGAATCAAGGTATTTCTGATTAATAGTTTTTTGAAGTGAAAACTTCTTTAGCGGCGTCGTACACTTTTTTTTGTAATAGGTAAAAAATGTTAAACTAGTGTCAGGACACGTGACCCTGATCGAAAATTCGTAAGACGGATGGAGAGTTGACAGCCGGCGCGGCGTAGGAGAGGAAGTATCCCCCTCTCTTTCTACGGCGCGGCGAAAATGTATGCCTGCGCCTGCTGTTTTGTGTAGGTGGCACAGGGGTGTTAAAAAAAAATGGTAGGAAAGAAACGCAGCGTGTCCGCCCCACTTTTTCCATCCGGTGTCTTGTCTCACAGCTGCATTATAGCGTATAAACTATCTACTTCTCGTTTCGGGTAATTATCGAGCAGTTGTGAACCTCCTAGTCGAGTCAGCAACACCAGGACAGGAAGATATGTGCTTTATCGAAGTTCAAGGCCTTAGTTAGAAACTGAATGAAATATTATCATATTAAACGCTGTATACAATAAGTAAATGTAATGTTTTTAAAAAGTATATGTCATAAATTAAGGGAGTTGACACTCAGACAGCCTCTTTCACACCTAAATGTAAAGTAGCACTACCTGGCTAATTTACAATTGTTATGCTACGACTGCTACGAGTAGGTACTTACATATTATAGTTGGTTTAAATATTCCATGTCATGTTCAAAATGAATTTCTATACATTTTTTTTATAGTTCGTCAACACTTGTTAACTCCAATAATCGATTATAATTCATTCTTATGTGTAACTTAGCTTAGTGTTACAATTTCTTAACGGATGTTATAGCAATATTTCGTCATATTCCTGTAAAATTAACCACAAAATCAAGATACATATCCCGCAAACGATAGAACTTTCCAGTACCAAACGGAGATGCCTCTTAACTACCCAGTAGGTTCTACCACCGAGGTCTACGACATATTCGCTACAAAGGCTGTGTCGTCATTAGCGGTGATAATGAGCATGGCAGCTACTGCGGCCACCACGGCCGCTACACGCCACCTAATTATCTCCTATTTATACACTCCGAATCTGGAATAGATGCTGCAAGATATGCAACTTAGATGCGAAATGGTATTAATTAATGGCGGCAGATTGCGGACAGAACTTCAGAACTGGATAGCGACGCTTTCTAAATGATAGTTTAATATCTGATAATTAAAATCTTATAGAGAAAAGCGAGCTGTAATTATTTCTAAAGAACTTTAAATACTTCCGCAGTGAAAGAAAGCATTTATAACTACCCGAGCTCACTCACCTGTTGCTAGTTTGATACTATTAATGTATATATGTTGCTCCAGACATTGCCTGAATGTTCCCGACTTTTGTGTAAAAAAAAGTTCAGAAACGTCAAAAACTTAAATGTTCCTGTGATCATATGACTCTACATTATTATCTAGTGTTTTTTTGAACGCGTAAGATACATACAAGAGGTAGGTAGCTCAAGTGAGGACGAATTAACGTGTTTCAATAAGGTCAAAAGAAATAACTAGCAATAGCCTAATGGTGAGGGTGACGGTCTTGTCATCGAGGTCGCAGGTTCGAACGTCACCCATTGCACTATTGACGTGAATCCACTCTAGGCACAACCATATTTAGCTTAGCTGTTGTAGAGGTTAACACGATCGCCAGTATTGTGAATTCCAAACTACATTGCTAGTATACCTTAAAAAAAAAATCTTTTATTTCCATCAATTGAACTGGTATTATAATATTTCAAAGGTCATCTATAGATGTCTAACTCCATCATAAACAGGACAGCCACGCGCCCTGTGGTCAAGCGGCCGCACGACCGGTAATATCGTTACATCATGTTATGGTAAAAAGCCACTTACCATTCCCGCCAGTCGCCACCTGCCTAGCCCGGTAAATGAGTAGAGCCAACGTCAAGAGCACAACAAACATATCAAGCTACTGAGAAATTTGACATATCTACCTCTTTCTAACTTCAAAACTAGTGGCAAGTGAGAAAGGGATGGCAAAACAATGTTTGAGTAAATATTGGAAGCTGAGCAAGCTGGTGTATTATTGTGAAATCGGGATGGAGTGTTGAAGTGATAATATGTTATTTAAATTATTGGTAGTTTGTTACAGAATATATTTTTAGTGTTTTACCTAACTTAATAGAGTATTTAAACCGTTGCGCCGTTGAAACTATACGGAAGTAATGCCAATCTAGTATTCTTATATTATCAGTGAGTCGGATAATTTCTAGATTTTTTTATATAAAAAATGATTCTTGAGCTACAAATGTAAAACTTTACTATAAAGACGTACAATTCAGTTGACCTTAACACTTATAAGAAATCAAGTGAACAGCCTATGATCGCGTGTGGCGTGCCTCAAACCCGAAGACATGCGAAAATCGTTCTATATTCATAATCAATTAAAATCCAACGCGTTAATACGACTGGTATTAATTATTATATCTATGTGTATCAATTAATGGCTATAGCGTGGCAGATTTCCAATTCCCGGCCTGAGCGGTTAGCACTAAATCATGCGCGTGCGCACCTCGGATTTATTGCGGCGCAGCACGACACGATGTACGGTTATGCTGAAAAGATTCGGATGCTGATGGCTAGTTAGATAGTTCTGGAATTTCGGTGATATTGAGAAAGATCTGTGATAATTAAAAACACGTAATCCCGTAGTCTCTACTATAAGTGGCTACCTAAAATAACCGAGTATTCGGATTCTTACTTAAAACTTTACTTTACGTAATATTGTTAAGTATAACTAAAATTTTGTAACAGTTTTTAATGTCTGTCGAAGACCACCGATATCTAATTTACAAATCAAATCCCAACAAAAAAGAAATAGTAATTTCCCTATAGGATAACTAGAAATCGGATGAGAAAGTTATATAAAATATCCGTTAACTAAAAACAGTTAAATCTGTATAATAACTTTCGTGAGACGTATTTATAATTATTTAGGAATAACATTGCGGTAAGTTCGATTCATGCCGCCGCGTCAGCTCATGATTGAGAACTCCTATTGAGTCTCTTCTTGAGACTATGCGTGAGTAAACTGTCACTTTTCCTAAATAACAGTTAAAAATAAAGTCTGATTAAAGCTGATTGATAAATTCTGCTCGCTCCTTGATCTTGTAGCGTTAGATATGCGACGCCAACGGTCTAGACGAGTTTCGCATAGATAATCCATTTAACTATCATTGAATAGTAATAATTTTGTAAAAATGCTTATTCTCTATGATACTTTTGTAAGCCACTTGGGTGGCCGCTTTTTTATCAATAAATTTAATTGCTAATCGTGGATCGCGGATATCATAGAGTTAGTGTTTCAGTACAGTTCAGAAAAGACCCTGCATTTATTTACACTATTTTAAATCACAACAATTGTCTGGACTTTAAAAGAGGCAGTGGCCCCTGAGTTTGTTTCGACATATCTTCTCAGGCCAGTTAGGAAAGGTCAACTTCAGCGAGCTCAATTTTTTTTATATGATTTTTAAAAGTCATGATATTATCCTAGTTACAGAATAAATTATTTCATTTCATTCGAAGAAATGAAAAAATCTGGAGAGACCTTTTCTCCGCCTAGGCATTAGGCTTTAACGAGCAAATAATTTTGGAACTTAATCAGATAGAGATTACTCCAACAGACTACGGATAGAACATTTAAAAAATAAATTCCTCAATCGTTTTCTCTCTGATTACTATTCATTGGTTACGAAGATAACTCAGTATCGGATGCGGCGTCACTTGGACCCCCGCCGCTCTGGGAGACTGAACACTGATTTATACACAATTATTATCTTTTTAATGTGCGGTACTGTTAGCCAGGACATTCCATGCATAATGATAACGTTACTTAAAGACCAACGACGTGTGTTTTGGTTCACATGTTTTTTTTCAAGAGAAACTAAAGTTTTTGTTTTTTTTTTGTAAACTGAAATTAAACATGGAATGAATTAACTGTTTTGTATGAGAAAGGGGTTCTGCTCTGTAATAATATAGAAACACGCTAATTTATACGTTTGGATCCGGGAAAAAGTTCAAGGATTTGATAGCGAATGTTACAGGTTTGATTCCCGCACAAAACAATTTGTTTTAAGCTAAAACCTGCCTAGTTACGTGTCTATATTTAAAACATTATAGTAATATGTATTATAAGTTAGTTAAACAGACACAGTACACAGTTTTAGCAATTTAAGTGCGAACTGTGGAACCTAACAGTAACGGTTCATCTTCAATGGGGCATGAACCCGGGTATCTAGGTTTGTTACCCACTCCGAGCCTTTCAAGACAGACTTAGGGTCCGCCAGAACTAGGTTAAGCGTTTGTACTCTCAGGAACACTAATTAGGTACGTTTCAAATACATACTCCATAGGTACATTAGTACTAGGACCATACAGAAATTGTTACTTAAAAGTTTGTTCCGGTTTTTTTAGCAAGATCTTGAATCTAGACTTGGTCGATATCAGTATATGTATGGTAAGGCTGCATTTCCACTAAATATGTGCGAAGATGCGTAGTGACGGATGTGTTTGTTAAAAATCAATAGAGTCTCGCTTTGCGCTAGCTACATGAAACCATTCTATGAAAACTAGGTTAGCATCAAATCTCCCGTGAAATACTGCTAAGTTTTATGATAGAATACATAAAAATGTAACTTGACATGAACTTTAAGTAAACTTGCCAGCAGGATGCCACTGCTGGCAAGTTTACTTACAGACCACCATTTTCTTCAACCAGTTTGATCATCTTCCACCTTAGATTGAGACACACATTATCCCATAAGTACGCACGTAATCCATGGTTAGCCATGACAATTATCAAGGCGCGGACTATGATTTTCTTGTATTCAAGCCATTCAAGGTACAAACTTGCTATTTACGTCATTTTCTGTACTGTTAATAATGAATAGGTAATTGACGAGGTTAATGAGCTTGCTTGAGATGAAACACCTTCGTGACTCATTAGGGATGCTGTAAAGACGAGTCTTAATATAGCGGGGATTTTATAGTTTGTGAGTAATGCTTGAATCGTGCTTTCTTCCTGAAATAATGTTCACAAAGTGTGTGCTGTATAGATGTTTAGATCTGAACTTTAATAAAACTGTGAGGTACTTAATTTTTACAATTCATGCGGAAAGAAGAATTTTATGAGTCCGAGTGAGTATGATGAAAACATTATATTTTTATTGAAATTAAAACCTAAACTACAACCTCAAAAGTCTTACATTGTTTTAGCAACAACAAGCCATGTTCTTTACATTTACTTTTACAAACATTTTGATAAAAAGTACATAATTATACGAAAGCATCTTATTCTTTTCATTAAATAAGCTTTAATAATAACTTAATCTCAAAGTTAATTTCCGTTATGAGGTAGAGAAAATTACTCAACTTAGGAAACTAAATAAGTTTTATTTAATCATTGATTAGATTATTCAAATACTTGCATCCATATGATTGGATGCAATTATAATCTCCTAAGCTCGTACTGAGTTCTTTAAGTTTCTTGCAGAATAGGGACAAAGTAAAAAGTTTTTTTTTTACTAGCAATACTACGCACGTAGACTGATATTTATAAACTGGACTTCCTAAATACTACTACAATATAATAATCAAATTAGAAATAACTTATCTAAGGAACTTATCTAAGTCTTTGATAATGTTAGTCATAATGGCATAGCGTAGCTCGGTTCTAAGTTACTTCGTTAGTAAGATACATAAAAGCGTGAACAGAAAAAGACGTCACAACAAATTACGATAAAATTAAAAAATAAACTTTAAAATCACCGATATCGATATCAAATACAGTGCGAATAACAAATTACATGATCGTGTGCCAAGTTTTAAACAAAAACCCTTCGAAAGGACTCATCGATCACTGTATGTTGTCGGTAAAGGTACAAGAGATCGTAAACGGTAGCAACGGATAAGCATCGCCTGTCCTCCGCCATGTTGTATTTTGTTTTTACATTTTTTGGCGCGCAACGGCAAAGGCGGTGCGTACTCAGCCAGGATGCCAGATTAAATAACAGTTTAAAGTATGTTCATAAAGCTGTTAATTTTTTAATTTGCTTTTGTTCATGTGAAGAAACTAAGATTTTATATAAGAATTTTATGTACTGGTGTAAATTAGAAAGACAATAAGGGATACAATTATTTTATTCTACGAACTGTTTTATATCTGTTGTAAAAGCCTTAACAGTGAGCTGAAACTAATCAATAAATAAGTATGATGAAACGTTTCTTTAAAAGCTTTCTAAGTAACGCTTTACAGTGCTTTAAATTATACCACTCATATAAAACAAAAGCATTTACAGTCTGACTTCCTTAACCATTATTATAAAACTGAAGAAGCCCTAACAATTACCATAAAGGTAGTGTGTAAAGAGCATCTTAAATTAAATTTCAAGGTATTTTACAGCGATTACACGACTACTCTGTAACGTGTAGTTAAATTGTCCTGTATTAAGGGCCATCCGATTACATTGTCCGTTTTAAATCGCCCTCGCGCCGTCATAAATCCTACGATATCAATCGCCTGTTTTATTGAATAGAATTATCTTTTTTTACGTGCTTATTCATTTTATGGCGGGCTGTCAATTCCAATATGGCGGTGTTTTTTATTAGCTTTTACTTTGTGATATGAAGTGGGAAAGGGTAATGTATTCTTTGACAACTTTTTGTATCAATTTTTATGTTAATTTGTGTTGATAAGAATATCAGATAACGCGAGTGGACTTCATAAAAATGTTTTAAATTTTTGCTGGACAATTTAAAAAGGAGGGTTTATAACGTTTATTTTATTGCATTATTTTATCTTGTAACACTTTCATAAACATTTATCGGTTATGTGAGTACTTGGGACGCAATTAAGTTATAAAAATTGATACCACATATTTCGTAAAAAATAACAAACCTACAAGAAAATACAAGTCAGTTGTTTTCTGTTTTTAATCACTACTATTAGTGGTCGTAATTATCAAGACTTTGTTTCGAGTAATTTCTTGAGACTTGAGAAGTCACATCGGCTGGCATGTACCATGACCACAAGCCGCAATCATGGCGGCTTCCAATAACGCCATTACCAGAACCATGATGCGGCTGCGCATGCGCCGCCTACAGTGCTGTACGGGGGTTTGCGGTGACAACTGTGTCATGGGAAAAAGAACTATAGGGCTTGAAGTATAGGTTTTATGTTCCTTTGTGTCACCGAAATAGGCAAAATTAATGGAATTCGGTTCAGTTATTGGAATTTAGTACTGTGCTCCGAGATAGGGAGATGGCTTTGAGTTAGCGGTTTTAGCGTTCACAATTCAGATTATCTTCTTAATATTGATTTAATCCTATATGAAAAGATAAAGAGTTAATCATGAAAATAACATACGAGTCCATTTGATAGTTGAAAACAGTATAAGTACGACGCAGAAAATAATACAAAAAATATAAGTAGAAGTTAATACTAATCTAATTACTTACTCATTGCACGACGTCGTGGAAGTTTGCGTGACCGTCACCAGCGTGGTAGTGGTGGTGGTCAGCTTGTCTCCAATGCACTTCTTCCTGGAGCACTCGTCCAGGACCCTGTCCTCCCGAAGAGGCTGGAGCACCTCCTTTACCTTGTTAGGCCCAGTCTTTACCGTAGACCGCTGAAATTTCAGGTTAGCTAACGTCCTCCCATCCGTCGATATCTCAGTCTCTTCAGTGACTAAAGCCCCTTTCTTCGTTCTACTAACTGTTCTAGAGTTCTTCCCCACAGTATTCCCATGCCTCACTAACTCCTCCTTCGTGTCAATAATTTTAGATCTCTGAGGTAGACCGTTTTCTAACATACTCTTAATACTATCTGCGTTGAGACTCGTATTTAATATTTTGTCTAGATCTGTCGTGTTCATGTATTCGTCGTAGTTTTGTTGTATGGGTTGTCTTCTTTGGTCTTTCTGCCATGTTGTTTGGTAGTCGAAGCCGTAGATAGGTTCTGATTCAGCTCCGAAGGTCATATCTCTTGGAGTATCTAGTTCGTCTGGCGCGGGTTCTATTTGTGAACTGTTATCTTCAAAGAAATCGTCTGTTAGCTCTGTTATTTGTGCTCCGGGTCGTTTTGTGTCAGCGTCGTCGAAGTTTAGGAACGTTGTGTTTAAGTTGTTAAGTTTCCTCTTCCCGTAGAGCTGTCTGTAGTACTTCTCCTGGTCGCCGTACATCCAGCACACTTTCCACCATTGCTTGCACATCAGGATGTTCGCCGAGTTGGACGACTTCACGTGTCGTGTCGCGGTCGCCGACATTTTGGCACTGGAGAGATGGTTGCGGTTGAAGAGAATGAGAATGTTAAAACGTAAAACTGTTTAGACAACTACTATTGTTATTATTGTTGATTGTACTGTACGCATGTAGTAGTTAATTAATTTTATTCTACATTCATACTGTCACTGGTGTGTACCATTTGTTTATACGTATATTTGTAAATATTTTATAAATATTTAATAGTGATGATTGTAGTCGAGTGCATTGTAAAGGCCACGATAAATAAACTAAATCGTCCCTATCCGAGCCTGAGCACGTCGCTAACTTCTCCGTAGCCATCATTCACGAGCTGTCATTAGTTCCCGCAAGGCTCCGCGGGAATTGACTCAATCCTGCGGTTACCTCACTTCTATTGTGCGCTGGCATTTCAACAACAGATTTATATACTTAATTGTCTTAATAGTCGTGAATTCTTTGTTTAAAAGATGTCTAAATAAAAATTCATCGAACTATTCTATAGGTTAATTTTGCTGAAAACAGGCAAAACATAAACTAAAATTTTGTAACATAAATTCTCGTAAATCACAAAATTAAATAGTGTTATTTAGTAATCTTTTCAAAAAACATTTTATACATTTTTTTTAACGGCAGCTGCTGAGTTTAACAACTTACAACATAATAAATTAACGGCTAAGCATAGTTTCTGTAATAAAACTGTCATTAAACGTAGATAACGTTTCATGGTACCGTTGACAGTTGTTCCGAGTAAAATTTTGATGTGTTCATCATAACTTCTTGGCATTTACGTCGTCAACATACAAATAGATAATATTTTTAATTGCTTATCCACCCATTAAATAAAAACCGCTATGTCCAGTCCCTGCAGTTTCTTATGTATAGTGAAATAACTGTTAGTAATAAAATATATTGTGTTATATATTGTGTTATACGTCAATCACATGGTGAGAGAATCAATCACATTCTGTATAGTCTCGAGACTTATTCGTGTCGGTGAGGGAATGACTGACTTAATAATCTAGGATATCAATTATTCATGTAATATCTTCAGTGATCGTTCATATGTAGACAGGGAGCCGGTTCCACGTAGCTGGTGAGATGTATGAAGCATAATTAACAAGAATCGTGTCAACGGAAGCTGATGGAATGCAACGGAATTGTCGATCTGACTTTTTTGAGATAATTGTTGAAAGTTACTCGATTTCCACAACCGAAACAACAGGTTTAGGATTATCTATCGCATTTACTACATACCTCTATATAAATTAATGTATTAATTACTTAGGCGTGATCAATCAAACTTTCGGAAGATCTTTCAATTCCAATAACTTGTTCAAATCCGTTCCACTTAAAACATTGTCTAGCTTACAAATCTATTCCCATTTCTTAAGCAATCCATCTATTTTTGAAGCAGGTCGGTTATTTAACCCTAATATATCTTGGCTGATTGCCGTAGCTTGTACTGTACCAGACCCTTCATCATTACTCCCTGCGCCGTCATTACCTGGCCTGGAATCTGTTCCGAGATTATCATCGCTATTGTACCTGACTACCCCGCTGATTTATCTGATAACTGCATCTAGATATAAATAAAGTTCACTATAAATAGTACGTGTGTAAGGAGTCTTTACCTTTGGATAGATCAATGAACATGATTGTTTTGACTCCGTTAAACATTATTTTACCTGTTGTATTTTTATAATTTCAAAGTAATCCATAAATTAAGTATCTATTGAATAAAAATAAATGACTCCAAAGACACTGTTTTTTTGTAAGAAATACTTGTCCTTTTTATAATTTATTGAGCACATTTAAAAATATAACCTGCTGAATGTTTGTCAAAATACAATAGCCGACGCCGAATTAAGTTGCTGGGTGGTCAACTTCACCACTTGAAACTTCGTTGGATGGCAACCTACACTACGTAAAGAGTTGTTTTTGTCACTTGGGTACACTTCGTAGCAAGCTTCCTGGGTTGCACCGACCACACTCAGCTTTATCAGAAACAATCATCGTATCAACAACGCTGTTGATATTATTACGATCACAATCAGTAGTTTCTACGTTCTCTCCTGTCATTGCCGGGCTACTCGTGATTACCACTTCATCATCATTACACCTATTGTTACCTCTCGTGGTATATCCACTTACATATTGCCTGTTCCACATCGTCTAGTACTTTCTCTTTCTTTGTGGGTGTGACTTTTGTTTTACTGTTATGGCTTGAAAAAGTTGACATTAACAGGTGATACGTAATTGTCTACTAGAGACTTAATTAGTCTTTTGTTTTGTTTTAAATGATCAAAGTTTTAGATGAACATTTGTATGATATTTTATGTGTCATGGTGTAGCGTTTTCATTAATTGAATACAAACTGGGATGTAACCATTAGATAAGATCATGATGGAGTTATCACATTTTTATTCATTAAAAATGTAGAATGCAGGCCACAACATATGATATAATACTTCTAATGGCGAAAAAAGAATGATACCTACATGAGACTCTTCTTTTGATAGTTTTGTATACGACTATAAAAACCAATAAAGCAATTATTCAAATGATCACGGGATATAAACCATTTCAAGTGCTATAAAATTTAAAAACAAAACACAACCTCTAACATTTTTTCTCGATTTAAGTGCTCTATAATTATTTACATCGTCGATAGCAAATGTTAGCAGAGCATCTCTAATTATAGAGAGGAGGGTATCTCGTAATTATCGATAATATCGAGTGGATGCGGCGCAGCTCTATTGTATGCTTAGATGATTTGTTGCTCATTGTATGTCGGGCATGGGTACGACTGTTGGTTATTCGCATTTAGCTGAGAGTACACAATACTATAATATATTTGTGTAACAGTTACTTCCTTGGCTGCGACATGCAGTGGCATCGCAAAGGAAGCCTGTTATTAATCATCACCAAGAAAAATAACTGTATCTCTAATACATATACCGATCCGATCTCTATCTTTGTATACAATTAGAACAGTGAAAGTAAAGCTGTTTGAATTATGATCATGTTATTTGATAAACATAAAATATAAGATAGATATAAGAACTAAGGCACAATTTAATATGATAAAGCCATAAGCATAAAGCGGTGTCCGGTAAAAGATAAAATGAGGCTGCAAATACAATGATGAGGACAAAGCTCGTCTCTGAAACCAGTGGCTGTATGAAAAGTCTTTTATTGAATGTGCGGAAGATAAAAGCACCTATATTAAAAGATCTAGAGTTTTATTGTGCTTCTTTGTAAAGAACATTAAAATTGCTTTTATAACGTTAAAAAGGCTCTAAGGCTTCTTTTTTGTTTAGACGAAAAGAAAAATATTTCCAAAAAACGTGCGAATTTACGAACTATGAAATACATAAATAAAACAAGCAGTCGTAACATTTTGTAAGAGTTACACTGATAACATGGTTTTTATGAATGCTACAATAATATGTAATCAAATGAATGGGTTACGGTTGCGTGCGCAGACGCACATGGATCAAAACTGGATTAAGACACCTTTTACAAAAGCCTTATTATAACTGAAGAATTTATTCTTACAAATATCTATCTATATTTACTTAAATATATTATGAAACAAACGCGTCCCTCCGCCACGTCTGTCTGTCTGTTTGTCTGAACGCGATAAACTCAAAAACTACCTAACGGATTTTCATATGGTTTTCACCAATGGATAGAGTGATTAAAGAGGAAGGTTTGTGTATGTATGTCATTAATGTTTTGTATATCCATGCGAAACCGGGGTGAGCCACTAGTATATTTATAAAAAGAAAATAAGCAGGAATAGACATAAACTATACTTATATCTTCATAACCCAGTAGTGTAATGAATACCTTAAAGTTCATTGTGAAGCTTAGCATCCAGCCGTATAATTGTGAGTCATTAACAAACAAATTAACAAAATGTCAATAGGAATCCAACAGGTTGTTACACCGTTATCGTATTTATATATCGTCTTATTAACCCGAACACGGAGAGCTGCGCATGCGTCGCGTGTGCATGCAAATGAGCCGAACACAACGAAATCAACATGAAATACCTTCGTCCCTCTCACACGAGATAAAACACCGTACGAGTACAAGAGATGAAGAGGTAATCCAAAGTCTCGTCTTTGTATTTCGTTGTCGAGCGTCGGTGATTATGGTAATATCAGATTTTTGTTTCTGACCGCTACCGAAGCGAATTTTTGGGAGCCCTTAATTTTGTAGAAATACTTTTTGTATGGCAACTGACCCACAATTTTTAGTGCCTTAAGCCAGTTCCCAAGAGAACGATCGAGCGATAAAGAGATTGTCCTTGGTAAAATTCATTTCCCAGACATTGCTTACTAACTAATCAATGGAAAATGACCAATAAGTCATGACGTAAGTATTACGTTACATGTCCAGTCTGTATATCATTTACGAGTAAGATATATTCTCTGGAGATTAACTAAAAATAAAATACATCACCAATCGTTGAATTAAGTGTGTTATTATCTACAAATGGATGTAAGCAATCAGTCAGGCCACTATGGTCAATGGCGATGATTTAACTAAATGATCGTAATCTTTTAAATTATGTTTATTTTAGTATAGAACAAAGATTACCGCATAAAAGATACTTTTATTATTTAGCCGAACTTTTGTTTGTTACACCTAAGTGCTATTTTAAGATTCATGATTAGTTTTTACTAGTCAATGACTAATCAGTATTAGCAGCGCTAACGTTGGAACAATATTATATTTTGTAACAAGCATTACACTTAAGTAGTCAATAATAATATAGGCGTCTAACTTTAGTAAATCTTATCTAAAAAAACCAAATACGTAAATACGACTGGGGCGTCTAACCAGTCGCAAGTTCGATCTCTGCCTGGGGTTTAAATTTTTCCTATCTACTATTTGTACATCATTACAAGTAATCGCTACGCAGGCGTTATTGCGTACTAAATAATAAACCGTAAATTCGGAAACTTTGCTTAACTATTTAAGATTCAAAATATTATAAACCCAGCAAATTCAGATTAAAATTCGTTTGTAATTATTTCGGAGTTGAAGCAAGCTTTTATTACGCTAGACATTATTGTCTAGTCCAACAATAGTTAACAACGCAAAATTATTTATTTGGAGTTTTCCAAGTATTTTTAAAAAAAAACTTTATTTTCCCAGACTCTACCACAACCAGTTCCCTACATGTTGATCACTTCACAGGATAACAAGCGAACCCTTAATGTAGAACAGTTAACACATCGAATCAAGTTTTTTTCTCTGACGTAGCACGAAAGCAATTTGCGAAGTAATCGAAAAGACATGTCAATTTAAAAAGGCAAAAACAAGATAAACAAGTTTAACAGATATTAATACGGTTAAAGGCAAAGTAACGATGTGTTTTAAATCCTATAGTAAAGCGTCTAATATTTAAATAAGCGATACAGATAACCTAGTAAATAGAGCCACTTACAATTTATTGTTATTGGTCTAACAAATGAGGTTTAGAATCATAAGAACAACTTTCTGACTGGACTGGCAAGTTTGTGTACATACGTTATTTTTTGTGTACCGTTAAAATAATTGTTTATAGATCTATAAATGTTGTTAACTTATTTAAATTACTTCTAATGGATCTACAGATAGTTTAAGATACAGTATGTACTTTATAACTTTTAAATTAAGTAGTTTCGAATATATTTATTACATTTCTAATTATTATTTACAACTATAAAACTAACAACTTAAACTACACTAAGTCTAAAGTTGTAAAAATAAAACTACATACCGTACCTAGGAGTTTAATAATACCTAAATAAAAGATTACGTAAAAAATTGGAAATTGCACAAATAAAACAGGTTTTCATCAACCCTTATTAATTGAAAAAATATCCCCGAGACTTGTTCAGTGGTTAAAACTCTTTCCCTTGCTATTTTGATCTCTACCTGCTTAATTTAATTTCAAAGTAAGGCTTTAGGTACCTCATATAACAGTAATTGGTGCGAAACTGTGAGTCAACCTTCCCGGCAACCCATTACCGTCATAAGTTTCTGTAACTCTGCTGGACATTGTCATTTTGATAATATTACCTTCTGCTATTACTGTCTAGCTCTTACACTCAACGATATTTAGTGTCATTTAACAAGTTCAATTTATATTTGTAGTAAAATATTTCCGAAAATACTATGTAGCTCAACAGAAAGGTATGGTTTAATTACTAAGGTCTGTCTCAAGAAAGGGTAACATAATTTCCTTACCCCTCAAAATATTTGATATTATGTTACTCAGTTCATAAAAGAGAACCGTCCAAAATTCCTATCGAATAACGCCGATCAGTCATATAATGCCGATCCAAAACTCAAGAATCATCCTAACAACTCTAAAAGCCATTAAAAATCAATTACAGAAAAAAACAAGGCTTCACAATAAGCAGTAGTCTTTGGTGGCCGCGGGCCCGAGCAGGAACCAGTCAATCTTCGAATTTGACAGGCAATTAACAACTTTAAGACATTGAGATAAGAGCGTGACTTTTACACAACATCCCACCTTTCGAGCCAGAAAGTTAAACAATTTTCAACTTTAAAGCTTTAGGATAAGGGTGCAATAAGTAGTCAGGTAATGACAGCCTGGGGTTAGGTCCTGTTTAAATTACAGTGGACACCAAATGCAGGCTGTATTATTTTGTTGGGAAGCGAGGCACACTTGACAGATGCACTTTGTATGCAGCGGCTAATGGTAATGGTAAAAAGATCGGTAATAATGGTGTCTGCCGACAGCGACAACACGCAGTATCGCGATGGAATTACTTAGTTTACGAAGACATAGCAGCAGTAGGTTAATTAGCTTGGACTTGTGTATGACCACCGAGAGACAATCATAATTAAAACAAACAAATAATCTGGTTATAAAAGAAATTTTGAAGCGAATGCTTATAATTAAATAAAAAAAAGTATAAAGGAAATGATTGGCGTTTTCTACTATATATTTATATTTATTTACAAAGAGGAAATTGAAGGATCAAAATATTATACGAAACCCGAAGGCAGAAACTCTATGAAATTAATCATTAAAATAAAAGATATCTCATTCACAGAAAATCATATAAGTATGTAGTCGATGATGTTTTGCATTAAACATTAACGAAGATTTCAGAAAGCTCCAGTGGAGAGTAATCACTGATCAATGAAAAGTAAAGTAACTTAAAAAAAAAAACCTATGCTTTCTGAATACTAACAGCAACTTAAAACATCAGGTCAAGCTGTACTTAAACCTACAAAACATCACTTAAAACTTCAGCTTGATCATCACAACTCAGACTAACAAACAATAGCGCAATTAGTTGAAACCGCACTCGACATAACACCTCACGATAATCACACAACATATCTCAAACGTAATATAAAACAAGATTATACTTTCAGTTAATCAACCGCATGCCATCGTAGAAACTAATAGTAATTGCTGTAAAAAATGGCGGGACTCGTGAGGCGCACGAATTATAGATGCCGCATACCACTTGTTGATTCTATGTGCTTGGAATGGAGATTACTGCTTAAGCTAAAAAGCAGGTTGAAGGTACAGAAATGTTAGTCAAAATCTATATTTTGTTAAATGAAGAATGGAGGCAATGTTAATTTCTATGCGATTTAAACCTGGTGCCTATTTTCAAGAAACCATTTGTTTTGCTTACGAACGGTTGTAGTATCTAAGCAAAATAAAAAATTCAAAACGAATCGCTTGTTCAATATAGGAACCGGTCATAGGCTAAACTGTAGTCTAAATTATTGGTATTAAAAAGTTACTACCAAATATTTTTTAAATCCAGTTATAGCGAAAATTCGCATTCGCAGAATTTAGGGATAGTGCTGAATCTACTAATTAACTATAGACAATAAGCATCCAACCACATTTTGTCGTTACATTTTTCCTTATAATTTGCAACATCAACCGAACTAAGACATTATTTCTTCCTTCGTAATTCGCTGTTGGTATTCGTTGAAGGCGAGGAGTCCCTCGTTAGGGGGATAGATTTAAGGAGCTAATTACTGCCGGCTCGCTAGCTGGCTAAGCACGGCTCGTTTTGTTTGATCACGAACACGACGATATATGCAAGTAATCAGCCCGCGATGTATTGGTTCGTTATTGTAATTGTTTTCTTGGTCATTTTGCTGAGCTGCAGATTAGAGAATTTGAAATATTTAATGGTAAGAAATCGTTTTTGTCCACCCTTAGTTTTGGGCAAAAAATAATGAAGGACATGTAGTGATGAGTTTTTACTTATAAGCACACTAAATAACTAACACTAACTTCACATCGAAGTAGGTACAGGCCTTTTGTTTCTTATTTGAAAAGCTAATAGCTTCAACCCACGCCGAGGGCACGGCGTAGGGATATGTTAGACTTTCACCGACTAAAACACCCCGGTCTCGTCACTGCCCTTGGCCAGAGTCGCGGGGTCGCAAACCGCATTCTCTGCTCGACTCCGGCAGATGGAAGTTTCTTTTTTTTCAAACAATGATGCGTGATTATATTGTTATAAATTAAATTCTTACAAAACCTACTCTACCATAACGACATCTATTAAAAACTCTTCCTATTTCGCAAGTTTCCAGAAAGGTTGACAGTCCCGTTTACAAAATACGATTCCCTACGTCGTGTTCCCTGTTCGCAATAGAGTCATGTACCATACCTTCCATGTCTCCATATATTGCCTTATACAGCGCGCTCGCCGACTGTTTTTACACCATTTTATTGGCCCTGATTTATCGAACACCCTGTATATGGCTAGCTTATTGCTTATGGGGTATTAGTAAAAAACACTGAATAGAATAACGATTGTCTTTGTTTTTGTACCAGCAAATGATTTATTTTCCAGTGTTCAAGTAATTCTGAAATTTCTCAAGTGTTTTATTGGGAATGGATTAATGGAATTTTATGAATGGTTATTATTAGGAAGAAATAAAGCGTTATGGCATTCCTTTGCTCTGGTTTTTTCAAGAAGTTTACATTATTTATTAACCTTATGCACACTATCTTTACAGGAAGACCCCAATACAATAGTGGTTTACAAAACACATCAATAAATTTAACCATTAACTTATGGTTAATACTTAAAAATTTAAACTGTAAACTTCAGAATTATAAGTAGGCACCTACATTACATACATATACAGGATATAAATATTTACATGTAACTGACCAAATTTAACAAAACTCTTGCGAATTTACTCAGATTGCACAAAATATGTCAATCCTTTCATGCACTTCGTTTATCACGCATATTGTGCGGGTGAGGGGTGTTATTGGTGTTATACGACACAGATATTGTTTAAAAAGAATTAACATTCTTTGGTTAGTAGCAAACTCGTCTTATTTAGTCTACCGAAAACTCTACATCACGATCAATAATTCATTTCCACATTAATAGAATAGATCCAGTAGTTAAAAGTAATATCACAATGTAACGGTTCCCAAGACTCCAACAGACCGACAAACAACATTTATTTGTACATAAAACATGTTCTAATTCGTAGCGATATGATTTATAATACCTTCTCCGTTATTGAAGCAATACGTGATACTATTAGCTTCGTCATTCATGGATATTCGTAATCATTTAAATTTTAAACAGGTTTTATACGACAAAAATATTTAGGCAAATTGTTCATTTTCCTGTTTAGACATTTTAAGATGGATTAAGAAGTCCTTTCCGTCTTTTAGACAGCGAGACAGGAAAGTGGTCTCCTAGTAGATCAGGTTTGTTAAATAGCAATAGGGATTTCACAGGACCTAGGATGAACAGCGAAATGTGGGAGAGAATTTTTGGTCAAACCAAACATTTTTGGTTTTGCCGCAGTCAGATAATTAGCACAGTTTTATTTTGTTCCATTATGTAACTAATATTCTATGTAAGAAAAAATATAGGTATAATATATATTCTGCAAGTATTATAATTTTTTTATACCTTAATGTAATGTAATGTAAGTTTTTGCCTTTATTTGTAGGTCTATGTTAGAGTACAGGTACGCGAACAGGTACAATTAGTTTTTCTGTTAAAGAGGCTGGGCACAGCAGTGCTTGGGTTCGAACCTGCAACCTTGTGCACACAAATACGTTCATTGAACCGCTAGGTCACCACGACATGTCATCATCGCTAAAAAGTATATTCAAATATATAAACTGTATGTTAAAATACATTAGACTGTCTACATCCTAAACAAAACACGTCTTAAGTTCTTCACACGTTTGTATGTTTCTAACACCTGACCTCTGGGTCAGACTACCGAAATATATGCAAAAAAACATGAATGCAAATAAGTTGAATATCCGATTCTAAATCTAATATTATTTTGGTTGGTGAAGCAATTGCTATATTTTATTAACGGATAATTTTGACTATGAATATGGTAATATTTTTAATAAGAATCGAAGATACAACCGTTAATTTAAATTATTTTGCGGAATAAATAGTAGTGTTGGTTGTCAAAGCAATTTAACGAACATTTACCCTTCATCATCAATACAATTAAGTTATTTAAGTGGTATTGCTTTTTATATTACTTTATTTCTTGTATGAGTAATTATCGTAGAATAATAATAATGAAAACTATCTAAATATGTTATTAAACAAAGCCATTGAATTCTACGTGTTTTATTTAAAAAAACTAAACCTCTAAAAATACACCCTTAAGTTATTATAAACTAAAATTCAAATGCAGTCTCCAAACTATTTGATTACTAAAAAGTAGAGGAGTGAAAAACAATTTATTTTCTAGAAAACCGGTAGTGAAATGAAAATTTTACGATAATTCTAACCAGGTGTTGTTTAAATCAAAATAAACCACGAAGTCAAATAACAATAAAATCAGAGATGACGAATGTTCCCAACAACCGCCACACAAACACAATAGTCTTTCAGAACAATACCCGATTTTCTCTCATTTTACAATACGCTCGCTTCAGTTTCATACAAATATATTGTCTTTGTGTTCCATGACCCACTTACCACCTTTGTTAGTGTGCAATGTCATAATATTTTGATGATCCTTATTTCTTTTGTGTTGTATGATTTATTATGGTAGGTACGTGTCGCCAAGTAAGGTTATTATGACTTGATTTGGACGAAGTCGAGTTCAGGGTTAAAAGCCAGGTAGGTGCGTTAGTAATTTGTGAGCAGAAGGATATTAACGAGGTCTTTGCCCTTCAGTGGGACACTCCAGGCAGCTAGATATAATGATATAATAATAACTAGCTGTCCCCCGCGTTTTAGTTTCAACGGTTTTTCATTTTTGCAACATTTTTCATTTATGCTCCGCTCCTTTTGTTCGTAGCGTGATTTTATATAGCCTATAAGCTTCCTCAAAAACGGACTATCCAATACAAAAATAATTTTTCAATTCGAACCAGTAGTTCCTGAGATAAGCGCGTTCCAACAAACAAACAAACAAACTCTTCAGCTTTATAATATTAGTATAGATAACAACATATTTATGTAAAGGATCAAAAAGTATATGTTTCGGGAACTCCTGTTTGTTTTATGGCCGGTTACCGGGTAATGCTTAGAAAGTTCTACAGACCGTGAGCAAAACGAATCGTTTCTTAAATATAGAAACCAGGCATTCAACTTAAATTGAGTACCGGAGTCTTTAATCCTGAGCTGATGCGGCTGTGTCGCGAGTCGAACTCATAAATCACAATTACTTACTCCAAGTCCTTATTCATCCGTGCCTTAAAAAGTGGCCATAGATTCGACTATAATATAAAAGTCCACACATCTGCCTCCTAACGATCACAGGCATAATCATACGATACATTTACGACCATAACGATTTATGTTTGTTCGCAGATAACTAAGCAAAAATTTAAGTCTACAAATAAATGTTATTAAACTATTTTAGTTACAGTAATAAGAATATTCCTGTGCAAACCATGGAGTTTATATATGGTAATAGAACTGGTTTCGATTATGGATGGGTAGAGGTTGTCATAAACATGACAACTCTACTTCGTCATATTATTGCACAACTGACAGGTTATGACGTGTTACAATGGGCATCGTTATCTAAACTAAATACAATAAATAGACTTGGAGGTAGTAAAGCTAGGATTATTTCTGTACCACAATAACTCCTAGATTAAGTTGATAGAACTCCTTACGATAGTGGGGTCGGCGTCGTCGTCTCAGCCGATGAATGAAGCCGTCATCCTAATAAATATTTTTCCAGATTACGTTTTGTAAATGATGATATTCTTTGAAAAATATGTCACAGAAAACATTAAAAAATTATTCATATTTACCCTTTTTAAACATTTAAGTAAAAACATAACATTTGTAATTAGGTATATGAAATCAATGAAAATTTACTTTTGAGCGAACATTTGAGCGTCATGGTTACTTTTGTTCATTTCTACACCCTTCCGTAGGTAACTGACAATAAAAGTACTCTGTGGTAACTGACGAAATAATGTGTACTCGGTGTTCTAATTCCAAAGTTGTTATTTTAAACAAACAATCGGTCGTTTCTGACAGCTGAGTGTCATTTTGACAGTTGCTGTGTACCTTTTTTAACGTAGCGTATACACATACACAAAAAAGCATAGAATGCTTGCGCACTCGCGCACTTAACTGGCGCATCGCTAGTAGCCCGTTGTGCCGATAGTAAGCAAATTTTTACCTATTAGTTATAAGCTTGTTTACTATTTATTTTATCTTCCGTGTGACGACAGACGTTTATGCGAAAATAATAATAATACTAGGGTAATATTAGAATTTGAGATAATATTTATAAAACGTCGTAAAATTATTTTCATAACAGAGCGCGCCTGTTATGAAAATAATTTTACTACGACGCTTGTTCATACTTGTGCTCACAGTTCATACTCTGTTAGGCTTACTCTATAGTTTACTAATTTATACTCTAAATTTTTCAATCAATGCAAATTATGTGCTAAGCTAAAGAAATGACTGTCAAAATTAAAGCTTTTTGCCAGGCAATAACCTTTGAATGTGGTCTAAGGTTAAACAAAACAATAAATGGACGTGTCCTATTAGCAAAAGTTAGGTACTATACTAACATATACGTGGGGACATTGCACGATGTCGGCAAGTCTAGTCTTTAGGAATTTAAAATGCGTTTTTATTATAACTAGCCAGGTCCGATGTTATCTTTCGATATTATTCCGTTTACCTTTAGATAACGTCGTCTTACCTTTTTCTTTGCCTTTTAAAGCGTCTATTAAAACACTGGATTTTTATGTATGTGTTCGAATATAAAATGGCGTATAAATGTAGGTTTATGGAGTTTACTGCCGAGTTTATGTTGTTTTAAAGCGATGTTTTGCTGTTTGCTTTTGATGCCCTTCCCAAATGCCAGGCCTAAACCTTTGGGTTAAAACATTAAACAATAATATGGGTTTTGTCTATGTTGGGTACCTAAATAAGCTGAAAACTTTCCCATTAAAATAATTCTTGGAAGATTACATCAGTTTTTCAAGTAAAGTGAAACTGTTTAAATTTATATCACAGACAATGTGGGCGACTGAAATATCCGCTAGCATCAGTTGACTGTCAATTTCGACCAATTATAGGCCAGTTCCTTGTCTCCCATAGGAAGAACAGATACACCTGATGCAACACTACCAATCCAAGCGGATTTTTGACTTGCGTAGCCCTCATTCTTTATCGAGTGTCAGAACAAAACTAAAACATTTTTACTAAATGTTAAGTTGACAGCAGTATAGAGGCATGCAACCCAAATAACTTAAGATTAAATGAAGCGAATTCACCGCCCAAGATAATGTCTAAATCTCACGAAATCGAGTCACCTACAATCATCTCTAAAACACTTCACAATTACGTGCAAATAGCTGTTATTGTTCCTCTGTGAGAATAGCTGCATGCAAATTTATGGTGCTATAATTTCGGTTATAAATAACAGTACACAATAAATAGCTACTTGGTTACACAAAATAAAAGAGAGTTTATTTGCGTAAGACGGAGCGACGCCGTAAAGGCAGGTTGCGAAACTGACCGGTTACTGGGAGCTAATAGAAGATGCTTGTATCATAATCTACTGCTAAAACTATTACCTTTAATAAGTACATAGGTACGTAGGTTTTAAAGTTTCCTTGTAAGGACGAATAGGTATAGGTATTTATCGAACATATTTTTAAGGGGTAGGTAATAGGTGCAAGTGTCCGAGTGATTCGCTAACTCGTCCTACATGCCTACGGCCCATTAAGGACGACTTGCAGATCTAAATAAATACTATTTTCATTTTGCATTCCACGTTGATTTTTGTGTGGAACCTACAATTTTATCAGCGTTTGGTACAGTCAGAAAGACAAGTAAAAATATAGAAGATAACATTTTAAGTTCCACAAAAAAATCAACGTGGAACGAGTTGCAGAATGAAAATATTGTTTATTTTGATTTTCTGCATGTAGGACGAGTTGACGAATCACTCAAGTGTCCTGTGCCTCTCGCGTTACGAAAGTACCTACCTAGTTTTTTAGTATCTTTACATAGTACAAAACAAAGTCACTTCCGCTATCTGTACGCTTAGATCTTGCAAACTACGCAATGTTTGTATAATTCATCTCTTCATTATCTATAATGTAAAAAAGTTTTTTAATTAACGATTTTAGGTCTAATAAGACAATTAGATATGCGTAAATACCTTTGATTTTAGGTCAAGTTTAGACAAGATGTAGCTGAGACAGAGAGAAATCTCGAAAATATAAGAGAAGAGCTGCTGTAGACACAGAAAATGATTGCAACAGTGTTGTAGATGAAGCTTCTGGAGCCAATCCACTGTCGAGTTTAATTCAGTCGCAGGCACCGTTTATAAGTTGATTCGATGCTTGTCTGCCTGTTTACGAGTTCTTAGAAGCTGTCTATTGTCTAGTGAGTAACATGGACCTACACGTGTGACAGTTACGAGAACAATTTATTCTGTGGTAGGTATAGCTCCGTACTTCACAAGGCGTATTGATTAGGTAAACTTTTTATACATGGATACACTTACATATTATATATTTCTTGGTAAAATATTAAAGTAAGGTAGATAGGTACACAATTTTTTAATTAAAGTTTTTTGTATCGACACAGCTGTGATTAGTTAACTTAATAATTATTTTTTAACTCTAGCTAAATCATTCATTTGTATCTGTCTCTATAATAAAGAGCTTCTACCTACCCAACTATCTACCCTACTCCCTAACTACCCACTTTCTCATTCAGTCACTCACTTTTGGTATTCATATTTTTACCAATTTGTACATTGGGTAGGTTAGTAGTTCTACACCGTTTCATCGTAGTGCTATCGTAAATGGTGACAATTAGGGAACCCGAACGTAGTTGACAGTAGGTGACTGAGCTTGTATTGTAGGTACGTAATTATTATCGGACCTTGACAGACTAGGTTTTTTGTACACACGAGTTGGCGCACAACAACACGCTGTTTCATACTCCTAGTCTGTTTGTGACGCTAACGAATACATTTAATTTATGCCTAAAATTGTACCTTAAAATTACTGGATTTGTAGGTAAGTGTCTAAGGTATTTTTACCAACTCAGCAAAGGTAAAATATTTCTAAATACGTTGGATTTAATGAACGTGTTGTCCCTTCATTAGAAACGGAACAGACAGGTGAGGCCCCACACCTGACGCCCCAGTCCTACGTACGCCACACATCACTACTGACATGACATATGTACTGGAAACAGTTTACGTCATAAACCATTCTCATTCCCTTCCGCACGCTATTAATTAACCAATAGAGCGTTCTCACGTGAATCCAACAATAACACTGTAATCCTCTCGTAGATTCACTTTCTACACAACACAATGCAACAAACTCATTATATCTTGCGTTAACAAAACACACCTTTTATTAAAAACACTTCACGTCATCCAAAAAGTTCTAAATACAAAATGCAAAACGAAAAATCACTGGCCAATTATAATAGTTCGCGCGAAAAACATTCGATTTTCAAACGCGAACACTTCCCGCGGCTGCGTGTGCACAACTGAGTGACATAGAGCCAGCCAACCGTTGCGCGATGCCTCCGAGAGGGAGATAGAAGATGTGTGTTTGTCTATGTTGGGGTGAGATAGGAATACACAAAACCATCCCTTGGGCAACAAATATCGGTTTTATTTATTTCATTAATAATAAACGGGTTGTATAGTCAAATATATCATTTTATGGGGGTTATTAACATTCCTGGCAATTTTATTGTCGTTCTGATTGGGAGTACTGTCACTATAGCACTGTGTTTTCTTGTATTTTTAAATTACTTCGTTTTGTGATTAATTTGAATTCATTTGCTGTGTTTTTTCTCTCCGTTTATTTCGATGGTTAAGCAGTGTGTAAACCAATTAAGTTTCTGTTTCTTAATTTAAATTATTGATGTTTTCTGCATGTATCTTGTCAGTTTAATAATGTAACTTAATTTTTTATGTTCTGCTTGTTGTTGCATTATTTACAATCATCGAGTTTTAATTTGACAATGATGATCATAACTAATCAGGCCTGTATTCATGGCCAATTAATTTAGGGTTCATTTGAAGGCTTCTAATGAGCGCTGCGAGCCGAGCCAAACAAATGTCAGTTTGTTAGTTATACAACAGCACACGAGGAAGGTAATTAAGTGCCGATTACATGATAATCACGAATAAATGATTAACAGACAAATATATTTAACTGTAACATGTTTCTGACAACAATCCAATTTAACGTCAAAATAATGATTGTTTGACAAAACCCAATCCAAGGTTTGATTCAGAAAAAAGATAATTCACTTAAATGTGGAACAGACTAGATGTCTATCTTTTCTATTAAAGACATTATATCTATAAAGCCCATTAAAAAAACCTAAAAACGAAAGGCACGATTCTATCTTAAACCTCATCTAACTCTTAAGTTAAGCCGTGAATTCCGAATTTTGTGAAAAAAATATGAGCAAAGCGTGATGAATATACATGCGCAAAATGAATTTGCACTAGACTCACACACCACAAGACTTATTTCAACATATTCCGCTGGCGGTCGAAATAACTCTGGTGGTGTGCGAGTCTAGTGCAAATGCGCTTAAGTAAACATTTTAACAAAATTAATTACTAGAATTATTTATCTCTTTAAATATCCCTTGAAACTTAACATTTCCATAGCTCAATTTAAAAGCCACAGATCACGAAACCAGTCTCCGATGTGTGCCATCGGATAAACTCACTAATCTGTAGAGATTACAAGTAGTGACTTCTAATTAATAAGCTCCGGTAATGAAGTGAAACTGTGGAAAGCTTCGATATTATTTATGAGACAAGTCACCGTTTATCTCACAATTTACTGACAGTGAGTCGCCGGCTCTGGATGTGGACATTAGTATGGTAATTCTGATGTTGTGTAAGCATGTTTATTACACGAAAGTACTCTCAATAAACGAGGTTCTGGTCATTCTGATGTGACTGGAGGATAGGTGTGGTAAGGTAGTCAGGTATTTAGAAAGCCAAGTATGAATCTTGGAACCAATCTTTGGTTAAAAATCTTGCTAATTTAGTTTTTGTAAAGCACGTTACGCATAATTTTATAAAGTAACGCTTTACCTATATTTTAAGCTATGTCTACCACCTTATCTGTTACCATTTCTAAAGGAATGGAATATAATATACATATGGTTATAAGAAATCAAAACATAACCTCAAATGACTTTTTCAGTGATGACGCGAAAATAAAGATGTGAATGAGTAATTTCGTCGTTATAAACAAAAACACTAAATACTAATCCGTATAACTCAAATCAATTATACCTAACAAACAAGTCCTTAAGCAGAACATAATATTAGCAAGTTATTATACTTATTATGTTAGTCAGCTGTACGAAGCAAATTAGTTTCCCCCGTCCAAGTTACCTCGTAAATAGCAAAGGTCTTCAACATCAGACATCAGACCTGGCTATTGAAAACAATGTTATACGCAACCACCTGTCAAACGGTTCATTTCGATCAATTTCACGCTCCACTCGAAAATACACCTTAACAAGTGGAACAATCAATTCAATATTGCGTGGAAATAATTTGCGAGATATGATGTTATTGACACGCTTTGCGGCATAAAGAAAATTAAGTCTTGGGTTTATGTGTTAAGGTTGAATTTTACGTAATAGTATATGGTAACGGAATGGAAGCGCGTGCGCCGAGCTGAGTTACTATTGTTGTTGTTTGATAGGATTTTGTTTTAAGGAAAGTGTCTTTCAGTTCGAGATACAAGGAAACTGTAAATTTGTGAAATCTAACAGTATTTCCGAAACGTCAATGACTCAAAACAATATAACAATATGCATTTTAATTTGATAGATATAAAAGAAACGTTCAAAAAAACTTGGAAGTGCACATTTCAAACCAGTAACAAACATTTAGAAAAAGAAAGATACTGTTCCTATACTCAATTTTAAAATATTTAGATACGTACTAAAGCAAACTCCTCCACAGATAGATATGAGTCGTAAAACCATTCTACTCACACCAGACTGGACCAGAGGACAGGAACACAGCACGACGCGCGCCATTTATCCACAAATCGACAATAACTTCAATAAAAAGAACGAAAAAGGAATTAATATAAGGCGAAATGCGTATGAGTTGCAAGGATAGCGCGCCGGTTCAAATCAGCCGGTGTAGTTATTACGTTGATTGCGGTAGCAAATGATACCGCCTGCCTGCGCCCGCGCAGTTCCAAGGTATAGGCCATTCCTGTCCCGAAGTCACGGATAAATGGGACTTTGATGTGGTAGACTTTATGAGCTTAAATGGTCTAAAGTAAGGGTATTGTGATAACCTGAGGGTACTCTAATCTACCTTAAAGGTTTAGAGCTCATTCTAAGGGTTTTAGGTGATATTTTTGATGACTTGAGTAGAACTTAGTAGTGTTTCACCTTTAAGTACAGTGTTTATGAGGCCATCATGCAAATCATCAAGAAAACCTGTCTATGTTATGTTTTAGTATCATTTTATCAGTAAACTGATTTAATTGTTATATTCTGTCTATTGTAGGTAAGACATAAAAGTAATAAAATCCAACTCAAAACTTACATAAAGGTCTAATTCATCTTTCCACAAACACATTTAGCGAAGACTTCGCGAGAGTTACCCAAAAGAATTTACTCCTTTTTTTAGTAAAGCATGCACCATATATAAAGCCCCCGTCCATTATTTTTGTATCGGTACCGCACAACCGCATGGGTTCGGTGTTGTACACTACAGGACACTGAAGCCAGGAGGCCACGTAATCGTCAGACCACAATCATAAACCCCTTTTCTAACGACAATTTGTCCTGCAGGTGTACCCTGCACAGTACACCGTTACCCAGTCACGCGACCACATTGTATCCAGAACAATTACTTGTAAAATAGACATCGTAAGGTTTTGCATTGCGCGTGGCCAGTGCGAAAGTGTTCGTAAATTGTTAGGCTTCACTTAATGTGAAAGTCTCAGGCTTTGGTATTTGGTTTTCTTTGAGGATTGAGAAATAGGAAATGTACGGTTGGATGACTCAGCCTTGAATAGGTTTTAAGAATTCTATAGGAATTGAAGCTATATTCATTTCCTGGATTTCAGGATGGGGAATTCAGTAAAAAACAAAGTTACATAGGACAAAACCTTTCATTGTTTCCCCAGCTTTAAATTTAGAAAATTAGCAACGTACCCACTATGAAGAAATAGCTTACAAATTGAAATATTATAACAAAAAGTACTCACACGAATTTATTCTAATTTCAGCCTTACTCTAAGTACCTGCATTACATAACCATTTACATCCAACACGCTCATCGGGTTTCATATCACATACTTCTCAGCAATAAACAATAATTTAGAATAGAATAGAATAGAATAGAATAGAATAGAATAGAATAGAAGTTTATTGTTTCCAGTATTACAGCAAACAGAAAAAATAAACACTTAACATGGAGGCTATAATACCGAAAGCAAAAGGTTCGAGCGTCAGATTATGCTCAGGCTTCCCAAAAGAGGTTGCCAAGCGCTGGTTTTCAGCTCGAACCCATAATAATAATTTCAGTTATTCATGAGCGTGCAAATTGTCACACGTTCTCACAAAACGAGATCGCTCTAGGATTCCATATCGCAAATGGCGCGATATTAAAGTGATCAGGTTCGATTCCATTTAACTCTACGTGTCCAGTAATCAATGCTATAAAGCCTTAAAATGGTAGAAACTAGAATTTAATGACACCTGGAATATTCTTGGCTTTTACAAATTGTTTATTGAGATTGGATGAAGTTACATTGTTGTTTATTTAGTAATGTACGGGAAAGAGTCTGAGATCACTTTTATTGTGATGATTTAAATCTGCCTGTGTTTATCCTGGTGTAGGATTATTACCCAAAATTTTTGCACCATAGAACTTTATACTTTTTTTTTGAACCTAGTTACGCTCTACTTGTGACTTATTTGGTTTGTGGCGTGTTTTGTTTTCTTTCATGTTTTTATGACAAAAAGTTTTTGTGACGCATTAAGGTTTTAATTGTGGAACGATACTTTAAAATTTATATTCGAAGACTTGTATTTGGCTTATATTTTAAATCAAAAGACGAATCTTTTGATTTAAAATATAAGCCTACGTATTTAAATGACAACAAATAAAAAATATGTGTATCCAACTATGTAGGATAATATTTTTAGAAAAGTAATTAATAACGTAAAATCATGAGGCTCTATAGTCTAGTTAAGGCGCCGTTAACACCATAACTATAACATAAGTCAACTCCGCCTATTCCGAGTATGTTTTTTCCTCGCCTAAGGCAAGGAAATAATTAGGTAACATCTACAAGGGAATACGAACCTTAAGATGACGGCTGTACGGTTGGTTCTGGTTTCGGTAGATGATGGTCAGTGGTATTTTGGCTTTTTATTCAAGGAAACGGTTTTGAGTCACAGATACTTCTTTATCGGTGAATGTTCAACTTATAATAATAAGTATTATTAATTTCATTACTTCGTATCTTTTCGCCTGCAGAACTTACTCCCGGCTTCCGAAACCTTGCCCAACACAAAAAGTCGCGGACCAAAGCTAGTTTGTAATAATAAATAATTCGATAGTAACCAAATATCCAATTGTTTTGACTTGGGACTGCTAGACTTGTGTAGTTACTGTATCTATTTAAGTGCCTAGTTATACATTTTATACATACTTATACATTTTATTTAATTAAAGTAGAAAAACTTATTAAACCTGCACCAAAACACTCGCAATAAAAATATAAATATATAAGGTTTTCGATTAAATTTATGTCTTCTACCATTTACGTTATTTTAATGAAGCTCGGTGTGACTAGATAATGACCGACAGCCCTCGTAAACACGCAGTAATTAGTACCTTTAATCCAATATTCATAATTAGCATACATTTCAATATGCCTATCAGCTCTTCAGTACTATAAGAGGCTTTTATGCGGCTTAATATAGAATTATTTACATGTTTAAACACATATTTTCATATGATTATGACCTTAGTTACCTTAGACGTACCTTAATTATTTGATAATTAGCTACAATCCCATTACCTAATTATGTAATATGGGATCATCTAATTCTCAATCTGTGATGTTTTAATGGTCCTTAAATATAATTCATTACACATAAATATATATAAAAAAAAACAAATTCAATTTAAAAGATGCAGGAAATTTCTAAATACGCAATTTATTTACGCAATACATAAAAATAGATATACATATGAAACCACTTCTGAGGTATAACCCTATCGATACCAAAAATAATTTTTGGTATCGATAGGGTTATACCAACAAACATTGAATTGAGAACATCCTCCTTTCGAAGTTAGTTAAATGTCACTCGAATGTCGTATTAAGAACATTTCTGTTTCCACCTTTATTAACCCATTAGTCAAGTCCGCCATACCCCACATAAGAGTAAGTCCGTCTTACAATAAAGTCCACGTTATCTGACTATTAGCAAGCGTGTTCGCTCCACTGTTCTCGATACTTTATCTGAGTTATGTCCGCAGATACACCGCCAACGACCATTTTGTTAAAGACAGGAATTTAAAACGACTTTTTTAATATGAGAAAATTCTTGTTATTTTGCGACATTTCAAGCATTTTTTTGAGATCACCTCATAGAGAGGCTTCTACACATACTTAACTTTTATTCGGTTAAAAAAACCTTATCTTTGGTTTTTTGAAACTAATATATAATTATTTATTAACTATTATTTTGCATCTTAAAAAAGATTACATTACCAAAATGGGGCAGCTTTAACCTTAAAAAAAGTTATGAATCAAATTCCAAAGTAAAGCGAGCTTAATTTTTTTGGCTTGATGGCTAATCTAGAAATTTCCAAGCGACTGCCCATGCGCATTCTACCTCAACAACAATTTTAAAACAGTGCTTTTACCACAGTATAATATTACAGGCGTACCTTATCGTTTAGTTAGATCGATGCCTACCTATGTACCTATCTAATAGCAGAGTACATCTGTGGTCGCTTGATGATAGCCATTTTTTTTTAATATTACTTGCAACGAGTAATTTTATTTCAATTCAAACAAATAAATGTAATTCCGTATTTCAGTATGAAGAAAATTTGCCTTATATTTGTATTTTTTTTACAATACGAGTATTATCTAAAAGAGAGACTTTCGGTGGTATGTTGATTATCGTATCATTATTAAAGTGCATTCCATATCATTTCATATCATGATCAGAAAAAAAAACTGGCAATACCACAAACAATATAACTCCGGATGGGGTTGATAACATTTGCAACAATTTGAATTACTGTTCAGAATGTAATAGCACAAGAAATCTTTGGATATTCAGCAATTCTCTTAAAGTGACACTTAGAATATTCTGCATTTTACGTACTACCTGTGTTGTACCAACTGATACAGACAATAGCATTGACGTTCAACATGAATGGTAAAGGCGTAATAATACGATGCAATTACCAAAAGAATGTCAGTTGAGCCCAAAATGTTACAAATTACCGGTAATTTTAAAAGAAGCCGTGTGGTAACTTATACCGACTGTAGGGCTGCCCAAACGAAGTTTATGTAGGTATGTGTATAACGTGAGGTTTAAAAATGTAATAAGTACTAACTGCATTCGAAAATAACGTATCTAGGTTAAGTGGAAGTTTTCTCGTCAGTATGTATTTTGAACATTCTGAACAAGTTTCAAGTAGAAATGTCCGGTATAACTCGGGTGGTCAACTTACACTTCATGTATAATCTCAACAGCTATTGACCCAGTACTTGGTCTTATTATACTTATAATATCTTAGCACAATATAAAAAGACAAGGTATATGTGTATCTATGTACACTGGAATTAGTTAGAGTCAGGATTATTTTGTGATAATAAAATATTAAATTAAAAGTATTGTGACAGCCCTGTGCAGTAGTGGGTCGATCCAAATTACATGTAATGACAGCTAGAGGAGATGTTTTGAATCTATTAACATTATGATACGGGTCACCGCACTCCACTACATCTTATACGAGGTTCCGAGAAAAATATCATGCGAAATAACATTGAGTATGTACCTGATTGTACGTACTCTAAGAGCTCATAGTTATTGTTTCTGCGTTGTGCTGTTACATCAGCGAATTTTCTAATACGATGTAAAGATGTAGGCAAGCACCAAAACATTTTTTTTAATGTAATACGAAGTTTTCTACTTACTAAACATGAACAAAGTTACACACACAAAGCCATATTTTTCAATTGTTTTTGTGTTATAGTAATCAACGAAATAAATGATATGTTGTGTTCTATCATATCGTAACTCACCGATACCAGAAGACAATATTTAGCTTCGGATCTTACCTGAAACAGAAATACAAAACTTAATAAGTAATTCTCAGAACCATAAGGCCATACGCGTCTATCTGCAATTGCCATTTATTGTTCAGAATATACCTAATAGCACAAGAAATCTTTGGATGTTCAGCAATTCTCTTAATGTGAGATAAGTTGTATGTTTTATAAAACAAAAAGATTACAAACAAATCTTCACAGACGAAGACCACACACAGGGACATGAAATATTTCGCAAACACAAATAATAACGACATCGTTCTTACTAATATTATAAAAGCGAAAGTAACTCTGTCTGACTGTCTTTCCCTCTGTAAGGTTTTCAAGACTAAACCGCTGCACCGATTTTGTTTGATCCTAAGAAAGAACATAAGCTTCTTTTTGTCGCGATAGCCGACAGCCACGCGGGCGGAGCCGCAGACATCAGCTAGTCACGTATAAAACTGTTTCATAATAACAGTCATCACACGTTCCAAGAATTCTTTAAAAGTCTAGACTCATATCCAACAGGAATTCTAAAAGTAAACCAAACCCAATTATACCTTCCAAGATTTCCATGGCGAGGCACACCGATAAAAATCGTAATTAAAATACAGCTACCAAACTATTATGTAGTTGCATACCACGTAATCCAGTCCACAATAAGATGACAACAAAACTTTGATTAAAACATGCACGGGCCATTACCCGCCCGGACCCAATCTTGTAACTTAAGGGTTATTAAAAACAGCAATGGAAGGCGTCGCCATAGTAGATGAGTTTTCAACTCGTTTGGGATCCAGGAATAAAAACTAGTTAGTATAAATTTGCTGCAATGTCGAGATGTCTGTGTTAATTTATAAGCTCGGGCGTAAATGGCGAGGAGATTAATATTGCCCATTGTTGGGTGGCGATTTATCAATACGATGATAATGTGAGATACAGCATCCGAGATTAAGTACGTGGGGAGAAGCTTTAATATAGTTGATCAATTCATTGGTGATTTAATGTGGGGATTATCGTGCGTTTGTCTAGATAGGATATTTTGTTGGTTAAAAGAAATGTTCTCAGATTAATAAGACAGGATAAGGTAATCAGTTACGAGTAAAATAACTGATTAAAACATGAAGTTAAAACATAAATGACGAATGGGTTAGTTTCCAATGCATTGTAAATATAAATATAGGTACACGTTCACTATCAGCTGAGGAGGCTTCAGACACGGTACTTATTATAGAACCGTAACATTAATATCTTGGCCTTGTGTCTAACGGGTTCGATTCTAGTACGGGACAAATTTTAAATCTAAGATCTGTACCGTTTTTCTAAATCTAAATTTTCATAGTAAATTGTCAGAAGCAGCTTGAGTACAAAATCGAACTGTTTGTATTAAATACTTATAAAAGAAAACTTTCCTAAGTGGCGATCTGTTTTATAATCCTATCAGATATTATATCAACACATCAATCAACCACAAAAACATTAAATATCAATTAATAATGTACCAGGCGTGCATAGCCGCTAAGCGATTCTTTTTATCGCACACGACGACGATGGTAACTGTGGACCTTGCCGGTACTTTTTACAACCTAACTGTGGACTTGGAACAAAACCTGTCGGCCTCATAGTCAAGCTGCATTTACAAGTCAATCGTTGCGGTATTTATCATTGTTACATGTGGAGCACATTAAATGTGTCAACAGAATGATTGACGGCCATTTAAGGTGTTTAGCAAGAACGCTGGAGTTGCCCAAGGCGCGAGGCGTAGCGACTAACAACTCACGGACATTCCAATTTATTTATACATATGAAGACATAAATTTCGCGTCGCTTGATTTGTAAGAGATGCCATGACCAGTACATAAAGTCTTGGTGTCCAAAATTAATTTACCTACTAAAATACCAATTATAAAAATGTCAAAGTTCAATCTTCACTATAATACAGATAAATATACTCAAAAAACAATTATAATTAACACGGTCGTGTTGTCTAATTGCTGTTTTAGTATATTAAGTATATACAACAAGTTGTTTTAGTAAAAAACATAAAAAACCTGACTGTCCTGCCAAGAACATTAAGATCTGCTAAAATAAATAATTATTATAAAAGTCCCTTTTATAGTAATTATTTATTTTAGCATTTCTCATTTCCCATAACATATAAGTTGCATATATTTTTTAAACCATTTATTTTGATACCTTATTCGATAGGTTTGGTTAAAAAAATTTAGTAACGACTTATTTTTTTAAAACTCCTGTCTAATCGACAAACCTAACGATACCTTAATTGTCAAAATACATCGAACCGTTTGGTAGATACGAGGTAATAAAGAAATGTAAAAACAGAAATATAGAAGAAACTCTTCCTTTAACTCTTCCGTTGAGTAATTACAAGCGAACATGGAAGGACATATAGACATGAGGATCAAACAAATAATTTTCATTTTAGACTTCGCCGCAGTCATGAAAATAGGTGTTCTACGATAAACCTTTAGGTATACCACGACGTCTAAATGCGGAGATAATAAGATTAACTTCGTTTATCTAATATCAACATGACTAAACAGTATCCAATCAAATGTATCGATGGCTTTATAATGCCAAAACCATAAATCATCACCTTATTAGGATAGTGGTGCGATAAACATCTTATTCAGTTCAGTATGATGTTCATTGCTGGATGTAAAGGTCGCCCGATCTTTGGATGTGAGGTCAAAGAGCAATGACTTCGCTGATTAACAATGGTCTAAAAAACATCCTATTTAAAAACAACTTTAACTAGGAATAAATGGAATAGAATGACTTTTACTTAGAGAACATCAAGCCCAAGTACCTTTCCAAGGTAGCTAATGTCAGATGAATATAGCTATGGTACTTTTTTGCTTCTTTTATACAATTCTGAAGCTCATGACCACACCATCCTGCATTAATAACATATTTTTTCACCTGTATATTTTCCCCACAGTTCGAAAAATTCCCATTAAACACCTAAATACCTTTAACTAAAAAAATCCCGAAAAACCTCAATTTTGTAGATTTTACAGGAAAGAATAACAAACATTTATTGATACTTATAAAATTTTACATTTATTTTGGGATCGCTGAAGTACGCCTTTGATTGGTCGATAATAACACGAAGTGCAAGCACCTGATATAAGAGCATACCAGATGCAACCAATTAAAAGTTGTCATGATCACGAGCTGCACCACGACGAGGCCACACACGAAACATGTATTTATGTAACAGCCATTGTAACAGTTCTATTGATAATTAATTAGAAGCAGACGTGTTCCGTGTTGACTATCGTGAATTTATGAAACTAAAGTAACGTGGAAAAGAGGAAATAGGGTGATACGTAACAGGGACTAGTAAAGATGACATTGATCCATTGCAAAGTAGCGTATATATTTAGCTGTTGCGTGAGTTTCGGTTATCGCGACATAAAGTAACCTCCAAGCTTACCCCATACCAAGTTTCATCAAAATCAGTTCAGTTGTTTAGGCGTAAAAGCGTAACAGACAGTCCATGACCATAGATATGGACTTATATGTATAAGTTTTTCAGAAGAACACGTAAATTTAGAGCCCTGTTGTTGTCAGGTAATTATATATATTTACCTTGAACAACTCGAAACTCAATGTAAGGTCTTTCAGACGCAACAGGGCATAAAATATCACATCCCTGAAGCCTGAATTAAACGATAATATACTTATCCTGTTTAAGAAACATTGCCTTTAGCGGGTATCTCACCTGAACCACTAAATTAACAGTTTTATTTTACGTTTATGAAATAAACTGTTTGGCCAACAAACAATTATAATTTATAATACGAAGCGCATCACACTACACAGTAAATCATACAAAACATGAAAGCTCGCGTGTTTTAAACAGAAATAAGTTTTCTGGAGCCGCGGGCTCAGAGCTACAAATTGCACAGGAGTTGGACAAATACATGCACTCAATTATATTCCAGATTTATTTCTACATTTATTAGATGAGTAGATAATAATAAAGCTACTTGTGTTAGCTAGTAGGGAATGACTACCAGAAGAGATGCATCAATGTTCAAGAATTTTGACCGGAAAATAGAGATTTGGTATCGAAATTTTGCTCTACCTGAGACATTAATCATATGGTAGAAGTTAAGCAAGAAACCCGTGGCAAAAATGTTTGCAAAAAAGGCACTATTTAAATGACACAGGATTTGTGTATGTTATAGAAAGAACTGCAAGCAACGAATAAACAAATACATTTTTTTTTATTGTTTTAAATATGATTTCTTGTTTTAATAGGATTGCCCTGGTTGCACTTTATCTGGCCCAACCAGTAGAATTTCCTTTTTAGCGATCATATAACAATTAATATAACATACAATAACACATTCGTAAATACCCTGACGCGAACAATACCGTGCAAGTGCACCAATATGCAAAAGAATTACATCACAAAGTTTTATATACTTCAGTAAGCGTAGCTTAGAGACATAAAGGCGTAGACTCGTCCAGGTAGCCTAGCCCGCGGCTACAGGCTCCGGCTAATTAGCCGCTTCTGTAGCCGATGCTATCAGGACGCTGCGTGTGCGCAGATTGCCGCAGGGTGCTCTTTTTGCGTGTTTAGTTGTCTGAAGAGCATTGAATTGATTGTTAAGTACTACTCTAATGTCGACCTATGAGATTATTGCGGGTTGAGTTTATTTCTGCGATTCGTGTATGGTCTGGCTGGTGGTTATAAGAACTGCTCTACTGCAGCTTGTTGAATGCGGTATTAGATTTTCTTGATCTGAAATGGTTTCACCTATATATATTTTTTTAATTTGTTACAATAACAATTAAGCACAGCAACTTGTTTTGTAGAAAAAAATATTTTAGCCTAAACATTAGAACCGCCATTTTTTTTTGTGTACCCAGTGACACTCGAGAATCTAATGACGTCTTATTTATAAAAAACGGTTGAGCCGTTGAGTAGCTATGAGCAGACATACATAAATACATACAGATTAAACACATACTTTACCTTTGAGCCTTTGCCGCAGTCAGTGAAAAAAAGTGTTTATAAACAATTAATCTGAATATTATCCATGTCATACTTATTTTCGATAATATTGTTATATTTTTTTTTAATTGTCAACTACTTCTTTGTATGTCGTAAAACAGCGTTCTATACGCTGATGTTGACTGATGTTCTATACTTGACTATAATTATGTTTTACAAATAAAAAATGATTATGATATTTATTTTTCTTTCTCTTAATGATCTGAAACACTGAAAACTCTAAAATGCTGTGAGTATAAACAGGTTACTTAATTAATAAATATATTGAAAGTATCTATTTATTCATTATTCATACATATATATTGAACATGGATGCAACAGAGTCCCGTTTGATGCATTATCGCTAGTTAATTACGCTCTGAGTCCATTAGCGTGGACATTGTGACGAGCCTATTCACTGCCATCGGTTAGTTTCCTACAATAACTGAGCTTACCGCCATCACCAAAACTTTTATTAGAAGTCATGATAAAAACACATTGTCACTGTTCTGCTATTGTCGAGTTTCGTGGTAATTTGGAGAGAATTTACTGATTGACGATTAGTCACTCGAAAGCCGTATTATCGTCGTATTATAATGATGCTTTTAGCCTGATTAATTTCATCCCAATCTTTCACTGAAATCTGCATGGTTTTTAGTCCCTTTTTTCAAATTAGGGAGATTTGGGTCTTTTAGATTTTTTAATTTACTATTGTAAGGACTAACTGCCTACCAGGATAAGTGCTTTCAATTCGTTGTACCCCTTTTCTGTTTATCATTTTTTTAACTGTCCCAAACATGTCTTAAATAGGATTACACGTAAATTTTTTAACAGTGATGACTGGTAAAAAAAAACAAGTAGAGATATGTATGTAAAAAATTACGTCTCCAAAAGATAGTAGCTTGTTGAAATGTCAGTATCGAAGAGACATTGCATCGGTACTGCATTGACATCGCTAGTGTCTTTCCGAATACATCCACCACCGACCTCTACTGCTTACTACCATCGATCACTAATTCGCAACGGTTGTCGCCCGCGTGATTTACGCTCGCGTCTTACGTAATCGCTTACCTTTTTGTATGGGAATTTAATTATATTTTAATATAGAACTCGATAGTGAGATTTCCCGTTACTCTTGATATCGTAGTAGCTTTTGTATGCTATTAACGAATATTTTACAGTTAGTTTTATCTCGGGATTATTATTGATTAGATACAGGTAATTGAAACTGAATCATATTACTAGTATCATTTGTTTGGAAGGCAAAGTAAAAGCGAAAGGTCGTAAGGTCAATTTCCCGGTTAAGTCATGTCTTGCCTATTAGAAATTTCTCATCATAGATTTCAAGCAGTCGAATAGTGTTGTGATACCTTATAGAAACACACTACATAGAAACACATAGTAGACTGGTCAGCTACAAACTCAAAAATCCTTTTTAAATAGAAATAGTGATGAAAGAAGATAAACTAGACAGAAAGATTATGCAAGAAAGAGGCAGCATGAGAGTATTTCTTCTTGCTACGATAAAAAATATTAATATTCAATCTCAATTGGTTCTCAACGCATTAAAAAGTCATGTAAGAACCATTTACCGTAGTACACATTAAATTACACACACGTACGCTACATGTAGGCCAATTATTTAAACATGAACACCCAAGTTAACTCCAAAAGGGCCCACACTTAAACTATAGCATTTTAAACTGCGCAGTTCATCAGTCCCTACCTCTGTGACCATAGGGTCCAACCCTAGTATTATGTAAAATTACATGCGCCTACACAGATTTACGACCATTTGTTTCGGGTCCGGATGCTTATTATTATAATCTTTGAGATCTAGCTGATGTTTTCTTCCCATTGAAGAGCCTATCTGAATGAACCTTTCTACGAAAGCTTGAGATGATAACTATAATAAAAACTATAGCTTACATTTCCCATAACAATATTATAGGAAAATAGTGAGGATGTTGCAGCTGTTCCGCTGCTGGACAAAAGACGTTTTCTTATACAGAAAATAAATTCCGTAAACATAGAGATTATAATGATTATATATTATGGGATATATCTCCAATGGGCAAATTAAGACATCAAACACCACAAAACATTTAAACCATACGATCACAAAATAAGTTTCTATCAACTCCACCTGCCCAGCAGATCAACAGTCCTCTGCTGAACGTGAACGTCTTCCAAATTGCGTCATAACACTCAGTACACTTTTAAACTCAACAAAATTACTTAACTCAAATGGCTTTTAGATATCCATTCAAGAATGTATCATTCTTGTATCTTTTATGCATTACGCATAATCTCACGTACACTTAGCAATTACAAGTAAAAGAGTGAGAATCTGACGTAGAAAGTGGATGCGCGCGCGCAGCAGCCCGGTACGCAGGCGTGCCGAGGCCCAGTAGCAAAAATGTACGCTATTTCCTAAAAATCGACGTTTACGTGTCACAAGGAGTTAAAAATGTTTACTTATAATACGTATTGGAGGTGGTATAATACGAAGCGCTGGCATATAAACAAAATCATTCTCACCCACTTTCCATCAAGTGGAGAAGGGGCGATAGCAATCAAAGTAGAAAAACAACCATTGTAATAAAAGTATTGAATTTTATACTTCTCAGCTGACTACTTCAGATACTAAAATTGAGAAGGTTTACTAACTTACATGTATTTGTTGATCGTACTAAATCTCTTTCTACTACCCTCTAGTTTAGTTCTTACAGCATCCGTACCAATTAGTGTTTTGAAAGAATTTACAGCCTCTCATATAAACTCGACAATTACTTTCAGACTCAAGCCAGTGTATATAAGAATATCAGCATACTAGATATAATCTCCAGACTACTCAAACCATTACAATCACTTATGCTGACTTTGAATGACAGCAGAATTCTGATGTTGACGCGACGGGTAGCGAACCGGGAACTATTCTCTTAGAACTCAGAAAAACTAGTTGATTATGCAGTGCGAGTTACTGGAAACGTTTAGAACTGTTGCGTAATATGTAGGTAAGTAAGTTATTAGCCTATAAGAAAAAAGTGGAGTTATTCAAGATGCAAAAAAAAAACAAATATCATGTGCCATTTTTAAATGTCAGATTTTTTTTAATGTTTCATGGCGGTGGTTCGCCCACTCAGGTCGTGATAAACAACTCAGGTGCCAATAATACAAATTTTTTAAGTAACTACTAAATAATTCTTATTCATTTGAAAGCAAATGTGCGCTAGTAAATTACAAAAATAATCTTTGACCTATAAATTAGCAACCTTGCTCAAATAAGTTAAAAAAACTTAAATAATTTACGTTTAACACCAGGAGGACCTCAAACAAGAAACTAATCTAGTTTTTCTCCGAACCCTTAAAAGCAGAATCCTTCGTTACAAGCGTGTAGTTGGATTCTAATTAGGTGAATAGCCACGCATGCGCATACCAGCCCGCCGGCTCATTTTGTTCTACATTGAGTACTAATGCATGTGCAAGTGAAATAATCCTTAATTACAAGCTCCGCATCGACGTAAAAGGCTAAACTCGAGATGTTTCTAGCTATCGGTTGCGTGATCGTAGGGCTGGCGACAAGCTATCAAAAGAATTCGATTAATTTAGCGTTCAATCCCGACAAAATAATTTTCTGTAAGAATTCTCACAAATGATAATGAAAATCCCAATAATAACATGAGGAGTTTATGTATAGCAGACCACATGATCATATACACAAGGATTTTAGGCATACAATCTTAAAGAGACAAAAGTACCTTTTTCATAAGGAAAAGTTACTAGTAACAAGATTCCGAACTTTAATTTCAACTAAGATTTCCTAACAAAATAATAATGGTGTTAAGAGCTATCCATGAAAACATAATTGCATATCATGCAGCAATATATTTTATTAATGTTACGTTTAGTAAAATAAATGATTTCAATATAAACTTTGATACTTTTAAACAACAATGTGTTTTGTAATTCATGCCAGCCCTGACCGGACGAACGTCCATTGCTTCTTGTAATGTATGTAAACGGCGGAGAAACTCCCGCGCAATAACTGTTGCTCTCGGATTAGGTTTCATACCGTATCGTGGGACTAGAGCCGCTTCAGAAGCACCGACAACGAAAATACAAGGCTTTATACAAATTTAATTATCAATAACAATAGCTATTTGCAGTAAATTATCAGATTAATTGATAGGCAAGTCCTTTGATTGCGATTGCAGATGTTAACACTTAACGAGTATAAACCTTTTTCATAATAATGGAACCGGTAAGTGGAAACGGTTAAATATCTTCGGTAACTACACTAGAGATTAAATCTCAAGTGTAGTTACAGAAGATGATATTTGTAAAGATTATAAAATTATTTGTAGCGACGATTAGCTCATCAGCATCTCTTAATTAAAAGCAAAGGAACTCGCCGCAAACATATGTAGACAGATTATCATGATGTTTTCTTACATTACTCAAAGTTGAATCCCTCTAGTGGAAAGCTATGACAGAAAATTAACTGTCACACAATTTTAAGTAGTCGTTCTTTCTTACGTTGTCTAAGTTAAAGGTGTATCTCAAATTTCTTGAAGTGAGTTTCAAATAAGTTTAAGAGGGATACGCTTCCCATATAAGATAAATTCTAAAGATTCCGTCAAAAACGGACTGTCTCGACTTAATTACACATTTATATTCTTCGACACATTATAATTAATTTTATAATTTACTTTTGTTTTCCGCACCTTTTTGTCGGTAGGCGAGCCTTCTATACCTAATGGGGACGAGTATTGGCATAAAATAAATAATTTGTCTTCCTTTAAAACATGTAAATGATTGTCATTTATAAAATAGATGTTTATCTGGCATGCCAAGCACTGCCATATTAGGTGTTGTTTATGATCCACGAACGAGTTCCTTTTAACTATCTACTAAACTATTTATTTTATTGATATGTATGTTCCTAAAATGAATTAGCTGTTTGATTTATAGTGTTACGGACAAGTAGTAATGGCTACTTTAGATTTGCACTCATTTGTGCGGTTTACAAAGAAGTAGGTATATCTATCATTTATTAGTATGGCTAATGTCATATTAATGGTTTATTTTTGTTTAGAATTAAGATCTCATCATCTGAAAGCATCTCATGTGATCAGAACATAGTTAGTCTGTGCGGAAAGATAATCGTCTTGGGATTTTAAATAATCGTATTTCTTATATTAAAAATACTGTAGCGTCATTATAGTGCGAGTGTAACAACTGGATATTTATATATAAGTAGATGTTAGAACTTAATGTTTTCAGATCGGCTCTTCTTAATGGTTACATTTAACGAATTCAATGTTATCTTAATGTTATTTCCATTTTACGCCACGAGGGTTCTCTTTTCGCACTGACTCCAAACTCGATTTAGTCAGGTTTTTATTTGTTTTAATAGTGTACATAATTTACATCGAAATTTCCATCTGCTAGATTACTAGGCTTGATCTATGAACGTATCTCCTTTGAAGGATCTTTAGGTACCTATGTAAGTAGATACGGTCTTTTAATTACTAGGTACTTAAATGATATTCGAGTAGTATTGTTGTGCAAAGTTACCTGTTCTATCTACTTAATTATCGCCGCCCGAATTATTTTATAACTAACCGACGCTTTTCAATATGTTTTTAAAATAACAACGCAAGACATTTAAATATTATTTAGAATGAACAAGCTCCGGGCTATCTTTTTTGTAATTGATACCATAAAGTTAGGCAGGCACTTATTATGTTAATATCTGCCTACTCTTAAACAATTCTCTAACATTCCTTAATCAGAATAGACTTCATGAATATGCAAAGCAAAGAAACGTTTATTGAAGCTTAGCAAAACCTCCAGATACTTAATTTTAAAACCGATCGGTGACTACAAACGAATTTGCATTCTACTAAGCTCCGGTAATAACATTTTACGACGCGAACACTCTAGCGGCCAATAGCAGAACTAAAATGAACAAAACTCGAAGTTCCGATCACAGATGGCGTTATTTCAAATAACTGCACTAGCCCTTAACGGGATCGAATTAAAACTAATTGCAGTGCGGTCGGGTTTCGTCCATATTTTCATTTATTATCGTTTTTGCTGCTTCCTCGCTTCGGTTTCGCAATAACTGTGTAAAGCCGGCCATTTTGTGTGCAATAATAATTACAGTCCATTGTTATTATACATTTAAATTGAGTTAGCATGTTAAATGCAATAAGCGTACCACGAGGGATTATTGTTAATTTCTCTATTATTATAATGAGAGCCGTTATGCGTCGTCCATCATAACTAATGTGGGGAAACGTGATATTTATTTAAATTTAATTATGTAGGAATGAGTGTGAACGTGAAAATTTATAGATCCTATACCTGCGTGTTACGGACATTATAATAAATATTTGTGTCGATGTTACAAAAATATGCTGCTAGATATTTTAGCTTAAAATGACACTTTCACATCCAATAAAAGTACATCATTCCTATTTGTGCCATTACTAAACTAATCGTGTAGATAGGTACAACGTTTATTTTGTACGTTATACATCCTACATCCCAGGAACTACACAAGATACTCAACATTACCATAATAATTTCCAAAGAGCAAACTATCATTTTAAAAAGGTTCTTATAATTTTCTTATTCCGCTCGCACCGTCCTTAGGTCCCGGTGAGAAATAATAATAACTCAAAATAACCGCTTAGTATATTATAAAAATAAGCAGTTAGTTACATAGACACTCGAAAATTGTTCAATCTTCCGCACTTCTTTGTAAAAGAATTTTTATTTTAATTTTATGGTTCATAAGTTCAGAATGTAATGACAGGGCAGTGAACCCAGTGAACTATGGTGGTTTGTTGGGCCGGAAACATTTGGACTGATTTCTCATTGATGACAAATATTAGGTACAATACAGTCAGCTTTTACGTAAAATCTACTAGGCAAGGTACAAATTGGTTAAAATTAAGTATTATGTTTTCTTTATTACGATCGAATAGGCATGTTTCCTATTTTTTTTTTTAATGTCCGCCTGGTAGATTAATGAATTTTATGGGACACGTATTTTTTCTTTTTTCCTACAAACAAAAATGATCAAAATACAGAGAACGCAAATTACGCGTGACGTCACTCCTCGCTACAATTTTTACCAAGGCGTGGCGTCATAAGCCCCCACTCCGAAACTTTAAGGCGCTGTATCTTTGTAAGTTTTTATTGTTTTGATAAAAGAAAAAATACGTTTCTAATATTTTTTTATTATCTAACTGACGGACTAAATAGATTTTAACTTTTCATACCCAGGAAAAAATCATCCCTATTATACACCTACGATTAGCTTAATACTTAATGCTGCTTAACACGTCAAAAAGTTTGAACAAAATTTTTTACCGTTAAGCAAAACTGTTCCTATTTTTTTTTAGTGTTTGGTACCTATATAGGTTACTCTGTTCTATCAAAGTAAGCCCGTGTTATTATCTTTCAACGGATTTTTAATTTTGACTTTTGACTTTTGACAGTAAGAAAATGAAAAGCCTCCCTTTGCCGTTGTAGGCTACAACTATAACAATGTGGTTATTCAATAGCCGCGCTTCGTGAAAGCTCGCGTCTTCCTGAAGCAATCGATTATCAGCACCTGTCACAGTTTCCATTAGAAGATTAAAAAGCCAGTAATATTGGTAGAAGGACATTGCAATTTACATTATTATTGAACGTAGGTACCTACCTAATTACCTATGTCGGCCTTGCTCCAGAACATACTTTCTACAGTACCTACATACGTAGGTATATAACTTAGAGCATGGTGTAGCCAGTATGAGCTTGATAATATAATTATTGTGAGAAGATCAGCTCCTGAAGATAAGTGATATTTCTATAAGCGTTAACGAAGATATAAATCGCTCAAATGTATTATTGAGACATTTATTTTCATTAAACACGTGACTAAGACTTGGCATATTCTAATTTTAAAACTTTTCCTAATTCTAATCCATAATCCCTACTATATCCTTTAATAATCCTACTGCAAGGGTAAGCACTTCTGTACTAAGAAGTGACGAACACTGAAATCACGGCGCTTCCTTAGGTTGTTGTTTGGACAGGGACATCCATAATCATAATTTATATATTTAGTTAGGCACATTAAACACATTCAGGTTAAATGTAAGCTTACGCAAAATGAATATGCATGGAATACAACACATATCAAACTTAAAATTTATTCACCACTTGGGACATATTTATGTAACTCCACTTCATTGCCCTGAAACTGGAACATTACCCGTCATAAAATCGAAGCAGTTCATGAATTTGTAATATAATCTACAACTTTAATCATAAAGCCACATACCACTTTACTATGAAATTCATTCACTTGATGTGAAGCGCCTGATAACTTTAAGTAATGTGATCTGGAGATACGTTGCTAGTTCATTTGTGTCAGGCGCTCGTACGTTCTTTAATATTATTATGGTAGTATAGTATCTATAAATTTATTTATATGCTATATTTGTTTATATATGCATGATTTAAGTATTGATTATATTAAGTTTTTGTATACTGTAATTTCTGTTAAAGCAACATTTACAATCATACGTTGACGCCTAAATGAAATCAATTTAAATTATATCTACTATCTAACATCGACAAATAATTAAATATAAAACTTTTCGATATATGTTTAAATTGTGAATGTTTTTTGAATTAAAACAGTTTTAATATACTCTACTTTGTTTACAATTTATAACCTTTATCGTCGCCTATTAACTCGTTTGTTTTACCAGAAACAATACATTAACAAAATCAGTTCTTGTTTATAGAGTAGGTATTAATTCTAGTTTACAGTTTGTACAATTAATTAGTTAATGACATATTGCATGCCTAATAGAATGGTAGTAATGTTCATATAATTGCCATTACGTGAACAAACACGAACGAAGTTTGCTAACATGTCAGCGTCAATTATGCCTACCTACGGTGTAGGGAATTTAATGAATGAGATTATGTAGAATAAAATATTTATTTCAAAGTGAGCAAACATCTATAAATAAATAAATGTAGACAACATACATTGCTCTGAACCCAAAGTAAGTAGATAAAGCACTTGTGTTATGGAGTTCAGAGACAACAAAGGTACCACAAACACCCAGACCCGAGACAATGTAGAAAACTGGTTTTCTAAAATGTCCCGTCCGGGGATCGAACCCGGGACCACATAGCTGGCGACACCTTGAAAACCAGTGTTTACGCCACTCGACCACGAAGGTCGTCAAAATCATCTACTTAAATATATATATTTATTAAATATTATCCTATCCTATATCATTCTCTTATAGCTAGCTAGTGCAATTATCTAAACAGAATGGCATAAAACTACATAATATTGTAAGCCATTTGACGTCAAACACAAGAACTACAGACATATATTGTTTATGTTATGTATATTCCGATGAAATATTAATACTATAGCCACAGAATAAATAATAGTACCTATCTACCTACTAGCATAATGCATTGGCAGTTGTATTTATCCTACCTGTTACATTACAATGTAATCAATAAACTATGTACCTATATTGATATCCTGTAAGAACAGTACCGTGCTCATTGTATGTAGTAGCAGTGTTCGTATTGTGAGCAGCGCATGCTGTAGAACAATAGTTTCTTGTAGTAGGGCACAATATGTAGATAATATAAACATAAACATTTTAACATACACTAATACATGCAAACGGTGCTAAATGGAAAAGCAGCTATGTTAACAAGTGCATAGTTTAACCTACATTCAGCATAAAGGGCATACCGTATTGTAGATGAATATTTCATAAGTGTATGACAGAAAATACTTTGTATGAACGAATTTAATATACTTAAAGAAGGACACTATACCAAAGAGATCAGGCGGAGAACCTACGTAGACGCTTTACGAAGAGTTTCGGTATATTTTCTTTGCAGTATGTAGGTCTTAAAACTATTCCATACTTTGCCGATACATGACAATAATCTAGCGTAAAGCTGCAGTAAAATGGGCTATTTGGAGACAACATGGTTATTTGGAATTCAGTAAATTTCTTATCAAGGAAATTTTCATTTTTAAAGAAATGTCGGTTCCGAAGTTTACGTATTAATATTAGTTTTGAAGATATTTAAAAAACTTGAAAAGATCGAGTCTGACTCAAATTATGCTGATCGTCACGGTTATTCCTCCATAAAATTAACTTTCAGTTTAAAAAATGGTTTCTTATTCATCGTTCCAACTGCAAATATAAGGTTTTAATCACAAATATTGAGAAATTTCTTATTATTTTAATTACCACAGAATTCTAAACAACTATTATCTGTATTGGATTCAAAATTTTGGGCCCTTTAGTTTCGGTGATAAGGAGAATGGTAAATTTATGTCCATTTTTTTAAACTTTAGAATTCTTAATTTCATAATAATAACTAAAATTATTTTTAAATGTATATTCGTTTATTGTGTTTTGATATATATTTAAAAATGTATTTTATATGTAATTAATTAAATGAAAGAAATATAAATTATATTAGATATCCTCATCATTTCATTTGATATGACAGACAATATAGATTGTGGAACTTTTTCAATTTTCTAATTTACCCTCAAAAGTGGGCCCCATGCTTAAAAAGATTTAATTATGTTATCATAAGTCCGTCTTTGGTTCACCGACTTACATTATGTGTACCAAATTTTAACAAAATCACGAAGAACACAGACAGACGGACGGACAGAGACACGAGTAATTTTATAACGGTAACGTTTATACCTTTTGAGGTACGGAACCATACAAAAAGTCGACACTAACGTTCGTTTCAAATAACCCCGTGGTTTCCAAATAGGCCCACTTTACTGTACTTTTCTCGTGAACGAATTCCGTATCAACGTTATGATTGACTGAGTAAAGTGCCTTGCTAATCCTAAATTTGTTTAATATTTCATCGTAAAAATACGAATTGAATACTCAATTTCTTGCAACCTCTTTATAACTCTCATTTAAAAACCATTAGATATATTTAACGTTTTGATTTTTACCATATTTTGACCTAAATACCTTGACACAGCCTTATAGATCCACGATGCGTTCCAAACAATATTGTCTCTGTTCATGCCATAAGGCCAGCCATCCCTTGGGCAATGTTCTGCTCTATTTGCCTTAATAGCTAGTGTAGTACTGTAGCTGCCACCTCAACGCAATTTACTTAATGCGTGTATTTTCTAATAGTAATGAACACGATACTGATACCTATACTTGTTGCGTTTATGGTTTGTTTTACACTAACGCTGAAAAATCGCGAATATTTCTACTCCTAGGTATATACACTTTTTATGAGTATTGTTTAGTTATGTGCCTAAAGTTTTAGAAAAATCAACAGTCGATTATTTCATTACTTTTCATTATCTGCGTGTATGAATAGGTCGAGGGCGTTTCTTTACTAATCCTTAAGTCATAGATGGACGATATGATACCAAATTCAAACATGTTTTGCGCGCTGTAGTTGACGCCAATATTTACGTGCTCGCGTTATTCTATAAGGTGAAAGGAAACAGCACCCAGCGGCATTAAAGGAACCTATTAAGTAAAAAAACTCTTGGAACTCAAAACAATGGCTAAATTGTAAACAAGCCAAACAAAGGATGTCAACAACAAATTCTTAGAGCCGTCAGCATAGCGCAGCGCAGCCGCGGCCCCGGACAGTCGCCTTAATTACTGACGAATTGCGCATACCTCGCGACACCGACACACGCATTAGTTTAGTTTTGGTTCAATTGTGTTATACAGTGACAGTTTATAATAAGTAAGTTTATAATGTCAAAAATCCCGCTAATCGTAGTGTAAATAATGAAGACTTAGAAATTAATAATTATAATTTGGATTATTATAATCAAAGCCGTATTAAACTATAAAGACTGGTTGCTGTCAGTGATTAGATTTCGCAACTGAACAAGTTACAGCAAAACATAATTACTCTTTCATATGATTATACTAATGGAATTGAGCCTTCCTAAGGCCAACAAAAAACTTTTAAAATCGGTAAATCCCAACATTCAAAATTCCTCCAATCGTGGTTCCTGTGAACTTGATAGAAAATAATGCGACAGTACCTACCAATTTGATAGCCAAAATAGTGGGCTATGAGGATGCAATGACTGCTAACGCCACTGACGAATTATGCAAGATATGTGACGGAAGAATCGAGTGTGCCCCGACGGCTATCCTGCTGATATCTCTGGTGCACACTCTGTATGGACACATAGGACCCGAACCGGACTACTTTGGCAAAAATAAGAGACAGTTGATGACACAGACCGAAGAAGATAAATCGCCATCCAAACAGTTCTCGTACTTTGATAGGTTTCCTGAAGATCATTCGAAAAGAAAAAGTGGAGGAGGCGTGGACGCTGACTATGACTTTATTGTGGTCGGCGGAGGGACGGCTGGCTGTGTCCTAGCGAGCAGATTGTCGGAGAATAGGAAATGGAAGGTAATTGTTTGAATGTTGGTGTCATATTTAGGAAATGACGACTATTAAACGTTTAAGAAGAACTGCTGCAAAAAGATTAAAACCATAACATAGCTCGTTTGTGTAGTTTATAAATAAGGACAATTTAAATAGGCTCATTTGCCTCACGCTTATTTCAGGTATTGATGATTGAAGCAGGCCCTGAAGAACCGAAAATGGCGTTGATTCCCGGACTCACGAGTGAGTTCAAGGGATCTAATATAGACTGGCAATACACTATGCGACCTAAAAAGGGGTGAGATTCAGTCCTTGCCATTATGTTGGGATCTGTCGAGAGATTGACTTTTGAAAGGCTGTCAAATTAAAACGTTGAATGTGTTTATGCATGATTTATTAAATTCTTTTGTTACTGATATATTTTTACTAGTTTTTCATCTGTGAATTCGTAAAATCAATGTGTCGACAGATCCTGATGAAGCAACTGTAGTTTTTATCAATCATATAGTTCTATCACGTCATAGGTTCTGCCAAAATCGTGCAGAAAGAGGATGCGAGATGGTGCAGGGCCGGGTTCTGGGAGGGACTTCCTCCATCAACGACATGGCCTACATGCGAGGAAGTCCTGCCGACTACGACGAGTGGGCTATCAACGGTAATGAAGGCTGGTCTTACAGCGAAGTTCTTCCCTACTTCAAATATTCAGAAGGAAATTACGATAAGGATATATCAAAGAACAAGTTTTTTCATTCAACACAGGGTCCGCTCGATGTCGGCCGATATCCTTACGTCGATGATAATGTCGACGTCCTACTGAGTGCGTTGAATGAGCTAGGATATAACTACACAGATGTGAATGGGAGGCACCAGCTAGGCTTCATGAGGATACAAACTACGTCATACTTTGGTGAAAGAGTCAGTGCATTTACAGCTTTCATTGAACCCATTAGAAAATTAAGATCTAATCTAGAAATAATATCAGAAGCTTTAGTTACGAAGATATTCTTTGAAGACAACAGAGAGAACATACGTGCTCTTGGTGTAGAATATATCAAAAATGGTACAAAACTTAAGGTGAGAGCTTCCAAAGAGGTTATATTATGCGCCGGAGCAATAAACAGTCCGAAGTTACTAATGCAATCTGGAATAGGACCTAAGGAATACTTAGAATATTTAGATTTAAAGGTTGTCTACGATTTGCCCGTAGGAGGGAATTTTCACGATCATTTATCTGTGTGCTTGCCGGTCATAAAACTAACAAAAACAGCTACAACATCTAAATTCCCCGATAAACTTAAAGATATCACTACATATTACTCTAAAGGTGTCGGGCCCTTGTCAGCTAACTTCCAAGTAGTAGCATTCTTAGAAACCAGCATATCGGACATATTGGGAACGCCTGACATAGAAGTTAGGTTTAAAGGGCATGATTCAAACATGTATTACGATAAAATAGAAATGTGTGTATCGTTGTTGACCCCTAAAAGCCGAGGTCAGGTAGTACTAAACGCTACAGATCCAGTGTTTGGAAAACCATTGATTTACCCCAATTTCCTAAAAGACCCAACCGATGAAAAAAAGTTGCTAGAAGGTATACAAGAAATAGTGAAACTATTTGATACTGAAGTATTTAAGAGTGCGGAGTACGCTTTCGATCCACGTCCAATACTGAACAATGATTGCAAAGACCATGAGCGTGTATCTGAAGACTTTTGGCTGTGTATTATCAAACATTTCTCGACTCCTCTACACAACTATGCTGGCACATGCAAGATGGGAACATCCAAAGACCCAGACTCAGTTGTGGACAAGAACTTGCGAGTATATGGAATTAACAACTTGAGAGTCGTCGACGCATCGATTATGCCAAAAATAACCCGCGGTTCCACTGCAGCGCCTGTAATAATGATTGCTGAAAAGGCCAGTGATATAATAAAGACTACTTGGTATTAATATAATTATTTTATTTACCTAATTCCTAAATATCGTCACCGTCGACTGTAGTAATGACCATTGTTTTCCTTCCAGTCTTTGATAATCATCTTTGCTCCTTTTTCTGCTATCATCATTGTTGGAACAAAGATGCCACCCCTTGCATGTGTAGGCATTACTGAAGCATCTATAATTCTTAGACCTTCAATCCCGTGAACCCTCAATTGAAAGTCAACGACAGAATTGGTACTGTTTTCGCCCATTTTACAAGTGCCTACAGGGTTACTCATGGCTTTAGTGTAATGTCTGGCGATACAGTTCCATTGATCCCTATTACTGAGTCTATCGCAGGGGAACAAGTCTAGCGGCGCAAACTTTATGTCTGTTTTCTTGAATTCTTTTGTATCAAGTAATTGTAGCGCAATATCTATACTGTCGACGAGGGTATCCAAATCTTCAGATTCCTTAAGAAGATTTGCTTGTATCACCGGTCTACCGTATTTAGGATTTCTTTTATTTAGCATGACTTTTCCTCTGCTTTTTGGCCTAAGCAATACTGGATTAATATTTACTAGGTTATAATATGGCAACGGCATGTTCGTTTCCTCCGCAGCATGTACACTTACATTAGTCAGCATAAATTTATCGCTTCTGATAAAATTACCTTGTAAAGAGAGTTCAACATCGGGAGCGTTAAAGTTTTCGTAAAGTTGTATAAAGGCGGATACTTGACCGATGCCCGTGGATGATAGTGGTCCATTACGATTTTGGAACCAAGTTTTGAAATCATTAATAACTTCGGCTTCAGTGACGACTGGAACTTCGTTTAATGCAAAAGCAAGGCCACCTATAGTTACTTGATCTTGGTAGTTTAAGCCAACTGGGAGATCCACTATGGGAGTTACATTTTGCTTCTTTAAATCTGCTTTGGGACCAATACCAGACAAATGTAACAACCTTACGTTGTTTATAGCTCCAGCTGCCAGAATAATTTCCCTTTTTGCATACGCCGGTCGTTCTTTACCCTTTTCCACTTCATAAATTACACCGTCAACATTTTTTTCTTGTTTATCAATGACTATTTTCGTGACGTAAGCTCCTGTTATTACTTGTAGATTCTTTCTATGTCTCACAGGTTTGAGAAATGCGCTATTGGTACTCAACCTTGTATTGTTTGATATCGCAAACTGATTGTGTACGACAGCTTCCTGTACGTTGGTGTTAATGTCTAAAGATCGGAGACCCATCTCTGAGAAGCCAGCAGTGAATATCTCCATGTATCGGTCAGCGTGCTTAAATCGCTGCACGTGCATCTCGCCGCCGCGGGAGTGGTAGTGAGAGTTCATTAGGACGTCGTAGTCACCTTAAAAGAAAACTACAGTTACTACAACATGACTGATAGCAAAGATTTTAGTATTGGAAAACCAATTAAGTCAGTGAAACTAGTAAATCCCCGACACACATTCGTTTGTTGGTATTCCCATCATACTAAGACCGCAATATAGATGACGCATATTATGTAGATATTTATATTCCATTTAGTGTTTATTGTTAACACTCCGACGACAGGAAACCTAACTTAAATTTGACACTGAATAACTACATACTAATCAATCTACATTAAACCTCAACTCTTATAATAAAATACATAAGTAGTTTGTATTGTTACCGCTTACCTACTTTGATTGCAGCTTAATTATCGATAAGAGAAGGAAGGAATAACTTTACCGTTATAAATACGCCATTTTACTAGCGAGGTACACTTAGCAAGCTATTTATTGAAAACAATTCATGCGCCGGTAAATATTAAGTACCTAATTTTAATCTGCAACGTTATACAAGCAAAGTATCAAAAATTAAGTCACTTTGTTCCTAAACAATTTATAAATCATCGCCATTTGTTAAGTAGGTAAATTCTAGTTTACTAGCATTCATCTACTTACCATTATCCTCAATACTTTTAAAATGTTCTAAAACATTATCGAACTTCCAATCTAAGGACCCCAAAGCGCCCGTTTTATGCCACCCATCATAATCCACTTTGGAACCTCTGGTGTACTTCATATCGTTGATGACGCTGGACCCGCCCAGGACCTTGCCAGTCTTGACCTCACAGCTGCCTCCGGGCCGCGACAGGCAGGAGTAGCCGTTCCTCTCCGTCCTGTAGTTCCAGAGAATAGGCCGGTACGCCTTGGTAGGAACTCCTGGGATGTCGAAGTCCACGTTTTCGTCTACACCTGCTTCGAGGACTAGGACCTGTTTTTTTTAAAGTTCGAGTTACTGATGTACTAAGACAACCAGTCTTAGAAATAATTCGTATGGGACATGGAATGGAGTTTAAATGATAACTTGCTTAATTGAATAAATCAATATTTAGGATAATTAAAAATATACAGTACGGTACAATACGGAAATCGAACATTTAGATATGAGAATAGATAAATAGCAAGTGTTGTACCTACTAATGATATTGGTAAAATTATTGTGTGTCAACAGAAAACTGGCTGAACAAATAGATGTATATTTAGCTACGGTATATACCTACGTATGGTTTTACTCAAATCTGTCAATATTATTATGAAAATGTTATGTTCACTTATAATTATTTAATTAGCTTCCAACCTTTAGTATTTCTAGGTATCCTTGAGCGGTAATCACAGCCTAGCCGTTACCGATCTAGTCCAGATAGTAAGTAATTATATAACGTTGAAAGCAATCCTTAATTGATACGTTACGTTCCTTTCAAGGTTATGACGCAAAGTACAACATGTATTAGACTTTATTTAAAGCAGAATTAAATTAAGTAAACCTTCGAAGGTCGGGCGTTATAATCAAAACAAAACATCTTCATTTTAAAAATAAACCTAATTGTACACACATTTTCATGTGTTCATTTTCAAGTAGGTATAAAAACATTTCATCTAAAATAATAACCTAATTATTTATAACTAGCTGACCCGTGCCCACTTCGTTGGGCATAATGTTAATAATCCTTTTTTAGTACATATGACCTAACGATTCAAATTATTTTATTAATATTAAAAAATAAATTATCTATACTAATATTAAAAAAACTACTTTTTGTAACTTAAATATAAAAGTTAGACATATGCTGTCGTTGACTTTTTTGTAGGCATTTTTAAGCTCCACATCTTTTCTATAGAACTCAAAAATATATCTTTCATAGTTAAGGCAGCGTTCGTAAGAAACGCTTTCATTGGACCGTTTTTTCTCCGATTCACTTTGCAACACAAACTTTACTTCTTTATAATATTAAGTATAGAAGTATAGATTACCAAAAAGTAAGCAACAAAGACAGTCACATATTATTAGACTGCACAATGTTGCGTACAAATTGAAGATAATTAAATATACAACATATTTTGAACCACCTACCAATCTCATTTGAGATTTTAAAATTTTGGATCGCACATTCACAGGAAACGCTACTCATATCCTATCGTGTCTAATATACAAATATGGCTACTTCCATCAAGTAAGTACCTTCCAATCAGAGATAGCCGACAGCCTATTAGCCAGCAGACAGCCAGCAGTTCCTCCGCCTACTATGATGAAGTCAAAGACGCTGTTCCTAAGGTCACGCTCATCCGCCTTCGTTCTCGTGGCCTTGGAGAACAGGTCCCCGCTGGCACACACCACCAGCGCCACCAGGATGTACGTCTGAATCGCTCCACTGTGGAGTCAAGGGGCTAAGAATCTAGATCTTATCTTGATCTTTAGAAATTAGGTATTCTGTGCTTCTTCTGCGCGTAGTGGGTTGGTAGTGCTAGAGAATTTATTGCAGTGCCATAGGTGCGTTTACTAAAAAAACTTAGTGAGAGCTAGAACCATTTTTAATGAATCCACTGACATTGTTTATGTTTGGTAATGGTAAAGTTGTCCTTTGATTGGAAAGCAGTCTACAAAAGTTGTGGATTCGATTCCCGCATTATGCTTTGTGCCCCATTTTTCTAAAATTACAATTGATACCTTGTGGAAAACATCGCGAGGCCAAGCAACGCGTATTAAAAAAAAAACATTAAACAATAGTCCTTAATGTTTAACACAATTATTGTGTTAAACATACCTATATAAGTATAACTATTATACTTAACTATAGGTGGGAATCTAATGTGACGAAATTCGGAAGGAAGCCTCTATTTGTATCGATGTAAAGAGTGCGGATGAAACCGATTACGATTTTCGTTTAACTTGTATTCGATAACTAATTTACAAATCGAATAGAAATCTAAGGTTACCGTTTGTAAACATTGAATTTATTATACATTCCGACTATTGCGGTGAGTACGAACTGTATGTAGTGAACGTATTGTTTTACAAATTATGGCCACAGAGGCGATAAGAAGTATGGATCGGTTGTAATTAAAATGACAAAACACCAAAACCCTTTTCCTAATAGACCATGAACTGAAAACGCGAGTAGTTTTGTTATTTGATGCTTGTGTACCATGAATTAATTACATTTTACCTATGGAATAAGGATCTAAAAAGATTTCAGTTACAGCATAGCACGGATACGAATATGCTGTGTACAGATGAAGTTATTAGGATAATGTATTGAACCATAAAATTAAGCTACTCAGCCGAGTATGTAATCGATTTACAGGAAAGCAATGAACTCACAAAATCGCTCTATACGGGTTAAAATAATCATGATTTACTAAAAGAAGTAAAATCTATTTCTTTAAGCACACAATCAAAAAACAATTAATTTAAATGAAAGAGAATTAAGCCTTGTTTGTTTCGCCTGCTAAACGTTATATCGTTACGTTTATCGTTATGCTCAAAAGGATCTGTAATTGTTCTAATACTATACGTATAAAACAATAAAAAGTATCGAAGAAGGGGTAGTTCAATATCACACATTACAATAACTAAGACTTAGTATTTAGGGTTCATTATTAAGTAATAGTAAAAATGATTTCAAAGGCAAATCATATTAAAAAACGCTGTGGAAAGCTCTTTAGAAATGGAAGCAACTGTAATAAATTAATCATATAAGGCTTTTAGTAAACCGCAAAGAACCACTTTACTGCTAACAACCAAAAAATACATACAGTACATACAGTAAATACATACAGTAGAACATAGAACCTCTTCCTTTTTGGGAGTCTGTTAAAAACTATGAAAGTGTTAAACAAAAACGATATGATGAATATACATAATTATTTTAAAACCAAAGCACCACTATACAAGGCACGTTTAATAGTTAGAAGGAACGTGGCTATGCTTGATTGGCGAGAACCAGTCTAGATCCACACCACACAAAACACCACGCGAACCACCACCATAAACTTTCAATCCCACCTCAAATTCACAAGCTTCATATTTCCAAGTTCCAGTTCTTAACGTGTAATGTACAACGAGTTTGGTTGCCCAACCCTGACTGGAAATGCTGCGGCATCGCGTTAGTTTCCTGCCCTCGCAATTTGGAGGGAAACCAGCCCTGACCTTACGAAGGTACCTTCGTACTGGAACTAGGATGTGCCAGTTTGAGCCTTCCGTTGTGAAGCAAGAACATCTTTTCCTGGTTTTCACTTGTAAAATTATAGGTAATTGTAATTATCGTTTTAGTATTCTTGCAATTGAATGGATATTTTTTGCTGAGCTGAAAATTATTTGGCATTCGTTTAAGTGATGTACTTTGCGGAAATGTACATGTGCATGTGAAAGTCGAAGATTTAAACTCAGGAAACTACGAATTAAACCATATTATATAGTTAACTAATACTTAGTGTTCGTATGATAAATGGTTATAGGTTTCCTATTACACATACAGTATTAAGTAAAATGTGTACTGCATGTGTGTGCTGCAATTACACTGTATTGAACATAAATATATGCGAGGACACAGGCGTCTTGAAACGAAAACAGATTTTCTAAAAACTAATTAGTATCTATTCATCACCCTGTCATTATGCAGACAAATATAAAAAAAAATTGCCGTGCCCTTGCCAAATATTCCGAGATCAGAGACAATGAGTGTTGCCTCATCATCTATTTCAGGCGACAATAATGGCAATTCAACAGTTTTATGTATGCTGGATATTAGTTGAAATACTTAGAACAAAATAATCTTCTTTGTTCATTCTTCACACCCGTTTTTCTCAAAGACAAAGGTACTTGTTTTATGAAATAAATAGTAGAGTGTCATTACTGTTTTGCTATAATTACTAACTATAGACCATTGCCATAAGACCCCTATAACTAATAAGTAATAAGTAGGTGACAATCAAGTGCGCGAAGTATATTTTTAAATAAGATATTTAAAGTGGTATTGAGACTCGCTTATGACATAAGGCTTGAGTTAATGGTGGTATATTTCTACCAACCTTATACAGGATCCAGGTGCCAGGATACAAAAGGTCGAAGGGAATCTTGGACTGGGACCGCGGTCCCAGATTCGCCTTTTGAATTTAATATTTTATATTTGAGTGATAAGTTGGGGCCGCAAAAAAAACAAAAGAAGTTTCTGTATCGGATAAGCACGGTCAGCTCAAAATTTTTGGGAGCAATAATTTAAGTATAAGATACATTAGGTACAAATTAAGGTGCAATTATTAAAGTTTTTATTGTTAGTTTATAAATCAATATAGCCACACCTTAAATAATAACATTAAAACTATAAACGAATAACTTGTATGTACCTTTTCAATCTATACTTAATATTATAAAGCTGAAGAGTTTGTTTGTTTGTTTGTCTGTTTGAACGCGCTAATCCCATATTATATGATAGTCCGGTAGTCGGATAGTCCGTTTATTGAGGAAGGCTATAGGCTATATAACATCACGCTACGACCAATAAGAGCGGAGCATAAATGTAAAATGTTGCAAAAATGAAAAACCGTTGAAACTAAAACACGCGAACAAAGTCGCGGGGGACAGCTAGTCAATTATATTTTTAGAGACTGCTACAACAACGGGGTTCTGTTTTGCTCAATAACTTCTATCATTCACTATCATTCAGTGTAGAAATATATGGGTAAGGTTGATTTTTAATCGGAAGAATGTAGTACAGCGTTTCGACCGCGAACAACTTTGTATCGTAAAACGTCATAGCTATTCGTTTACGAGTAAATACTGCTTGAAGACGCCATGCAAGTACGCGATAACGACAATAATAGAAACAGCTGTCCTTGAGTACGCATAGTAAGTGTTCTTTACTTAGTTATTATAGCTTGTCATCACATGGCCGAGTGACGTCATCAATCAATATAGAACTAACTTCCTATAATCTATATACATATATACTAACTAGCTGTCCGCCGCGACTTTGTCCGCGTGTTTTAGTTTAAAAGGTTTTTCATATTTTGCGACGTTTTTCATTTATGCTCCGCTCCTCTTGGTTGCAGCGTAATGTTATATAGCTTATAGCCTTCCTCAATAAATGGGCTATCCAACACTGAAAGATTTTTTCTAATCGGACCAGTAGTTCCTGAGATTAGCGCGTTCAAACAAACAAACAAACTCTTCAGCTTTATATATTAAAACTAGCTGTCCCCCGCGACTTTGTTCGCGTGTTTTAGTTTTAACGATTTTTCATTTTTGCAACATTTTTCATTTATGCTCCGCTCCTATTGGTCGTAGCGTGATGTTATATAGCCTATAGCCTTCCTCAATAAACGGACTATCCAATACAAAAAGAATTTTTCAATTCGAACCAGTAGTTCCTGATATTAGCGCGTTCAAACAAACAAACAAACAAACAAACAAACAAACAAACAAACTCTTCAGCTTTATAATATTAAAGTATAGATAAGTATAGATTAATACTACCTGTCCCCCGCGACTTTGTTCGCGTGTTTTAGTTTCAACGGTTTTGAATTTTTGCAACATTTTTCATTTATGCTCCGCTCCTATTGGTCGTAGCGTGATGTTATATAGCCTATAGCCTTCCTCAATACACGGACTATCCAATACAAAAAGAATTTTTAAATTCCAACCAGTAGTTCCTGAGATTAGCGCGTTCAAACAAACAAACAAACTCTTAAGCTTTATAATATTAGTATAGAAAGATATATAATGCTGAAGAGTTTGTTTGTTTGTTTGAACGCGCTAATCTCAGGAACTACTGGTCCGATTGTGAAATTTGAAATTTTACGCTGCGACCAAAAGGAGCGGAGCATAAATAAAACATGTAACAAAAATGAAAAACCGTTGAAACTAAAACACACGGACAAAGTCGCGGGGGGGGCAGCTAGTATAATATAATATAAGACTAACATCTGTTTATCTATAAAATACATTAGAATTAATACTTCCAAAATAGTGGAAGCGATGGCCCCTACATGGTTATATAGGTCGTGAAGACTAATTACAGGTCGGGCCTGTTGGTCTAGTGGTTAGTGACCCTGACTGCTAAACCGGAGGTCGTGGGTTCGATTCCCACCCAGGACGAATCTTTGTGTGGTGAGCACGATCATTTGTTCTGTGTCTGGGTGTAATTTATCTATAATATGTATGTATTTAGAAATATATAAGTATGTTTATCAGTTGTCTGGTTGCCATAGCACAGGCTCTGCCTAGTTTGGGATCAGATGACCGTGTGTGAGATGTCCCAAGATATTATTATTATTATTATTATTATTATTATTAATTAAATGGCGTCTGGTCAATTAAAGAAACATGACTACAGTGTAGCTTAGCTTTTTAAAGAAACCTAAAACATTGTACATAGTTACGTAAGTAGAGAGCCTCTAAGGATCTTCGACGCACCCTAGGCATTCTACTATATCCTTGCTGACGATCAGGCCATAGCTTCCCAAGAGGAATGAGACTTAATACATTTTGGGCAACATACATTGACTTGCCTGTTAACGTTAAATATGGCCGCTTGTAAGAGAATTTCATACTGACTGACTGACAGACGGTTTGAAACAACCCACGAGTTCCCCTCTACATAAGTGTTATATCTATAAGCGTTAACGATCACTGAAATGCCACTTGTCGGGCCTTCTATCGGTCAATGTTTAACTATCCTAGAAATGTTTGTCATCTATTTCTGTACGTAACGACGTGTGAGTATTTTTCTAGAATAAGTGGAACACCTCATTCCAACGAACTGAATATTAAAGCACAGGTGGCGCCACTAGCAATGAATAAATTATCTGTTTTGAGAAATTCGCTTGAAATAAGCCCTGTATTAAGTTCCGTTTTTTTATCGATACTATAGATATAATGCGAAAGTAAGTCTGTCTGTCTGTTACGCTTTCAAGGCTGAACTGATTTTAGTATGGGGTAAGCTTTGATCCTAAGAAAGGACATAGGCTACTTTCTGCCGCGATAACCGACACCCACGCGGGTTGTGTCGCTGCTGTGTGCTGCCGTGCATAGTTTCTTATACATTCGTACAAGTCTATACTGTATATGAGCTATATAAGTATATATGAGCTATGGAATAAATTCGTGAATTTCGTGTGTGTATGTACAGCGTACCTATTCCTAGTTACAAGTAAAGTAAAGAGGAATAGATGGGAATAATAAAATAAACTTACGAAGAGTTCATGATACCTCTTTATAATAAATAGGTAATATATAGCCTTACAATTTTTTATAGTTAGATTTAAAAACTTGATATTGTGTATCGCGATTTCTAAAAGTCAAACAAAGTCCCTACACAATCTAGCTTACTTTTCTATATAAGTTGCTGAAATTGTATAATTTTCGTTTGAATAAATTTCGCACGGACCCCTAATATTGATCTGTCTAATATAGCCAGGTGTTAGCTTTGTCTATGGCCTGCCACTTTACAAATTCAGCATGTAAATGTCAATTTAATTGACACTGATTAATGTGACAGCGCCGCGAGAGTTGTAGGCGCTGTCACTGTTTGTAGCAATTACAGTTACCGTTGACTTAAGTATTCACACGTTTATTTAACTTCTGGTTCTAGTAGAGACCTTAGAGTGACGGAATGTCTAGAAGTAGTTCCAATTAAGCTTGCAAGATTTGACCTAAACAAACATATATACATGGTAAAGGCAAACATCGTGAGGAAACCTGGATTCCAACAATTTAAATCCGAAATCGCCAACCCGCAATGAGCAAGCGTGGTGATCATTGCTCGTGCCTTCTCTATATGAGAGGAGGCTTGTGCCCAGCAGTGGGACATTTATAGGCTGGTATTATTATTATAAACATATATACGTACATTGCAAGTTTTTAAAAGCTTTAAATAATAAAAAACAATTTAGATAGTAAATGGTTTTTGTTGAGATGCGCTATAGGTTCAATGTGGATCGCTACAATAATTCGAAGAACTAGTAATATTTTAAGTAATAATTAGTACAGGTAACAAGAGTTCATTAACTCCCTCACCTTCCCACATAACTTTACACCACAGAAATTACGTTAAGTTATGCCATTATGTAAATTGCAAACGGTGTCGCACATACGGGCGAACATAATATATTCAGTGTCATACCTAGAACGGTGTGGTTTTGATAAAGAGTTTCCCTAAACAAAAACCCTGCAGTTATTCAACTTTGGGGAATAATCCTTAAGCTTTTTTTTTGAGATCTGCATTAATGATGATCACACATACTACGAATTAGTAAAGTACCATTTGAAGATAACGAGCATCTTAGAGTTAATATTACACACAGCAATATTTAGAAAAATTGTAGTGATGTTCTAAACATTTTTTTTTATAAAACGATTTTTGCGGTAATTACTTTTATCCTTGCATCGTGAGGTTTTATTAATATCAAGATTCAAATCACATGTAGTACAAAGTACACGCAGACTTAGAACAAGGGGATCGAACCCGCGCAGTGGTAGTTGGCGTGGTGTGGTGAACTATAGGCACCACTTGGCTATCCGTGCAGTCGAATAGTCGTATATAGGTTCGAGTTCGAATATATATATAAAGAAAATCAAAAGTACCTACTTTTGATTTTCTTTGAAACATCACTATTTTTCAAAGAAATGTAAGTAGGTATGAACCTTTATGTATTCACTGTAACTTATATTAACACCATCTAGAACGTGGCCCTGACATGAAACTCTGGAAACAGACATTATTTTATGATGTTTATTTATAAATGTTCGAACAAGATTGCATGTAGACATGTCCATACATTTTTATCAGTGGTGCGTGTTATGTGTGGTACTTTTACATTACCTAATACATAGGGATATCCAAATGAAGTCTGTTATTATGTAGATGTATGCCTAGATGTACATATGAGGTTTAATTAATAAGGAAAACCTAGGAGAGAAGGAAAAAGTAGAGTCTGATATCTAGCAGAGGCCCGCTATAGACTGAATTGATGGATTAAAATAAGGAAAACCATTTGATCATAGTTTGTATTTATATGAAACACATGTGACTTACGTGGAAATAACTCTTAGTCCCGGCATCTTATAGTGACATCAAACAGCAACATAAAATTTTCGCACACACTTACGACTTTTATCCCGAATTGAGACCTCTATTATTTAAAAAATCGCAACTATGCGCGGTAACTAACAGTCACAAACACATTTAAATATTTGTTCTATTAATACAACAATAATAAATAATGCTTTATGTAATATTTTGAGTCCACAACATTATTGTATTTTTTACATTATTAGGATTTGTTTTCAGTACGGTCTAGACAATTTTCTTAGAAACACTATTTAAGTAGATATAGAGTCTCTGTACATATTATATATCATAATGGTTGTAGTTGTCCAGAGCTGTCTGTGTGAGAGATTAATTAGTGCAGACGGGTCAAGTGTAGCGGGTGTCTTAGTTCGAGTGGTTTCTGCTAAATTGAGGAATGTAAAAAGGTCAACATCAGGTCTCTGTATACAAGGTGATTTTGTTGACGTTGTACAAACGAAATTAGGACCAGTATTCGTATGTACAACGATAAAAAATCACCTTTTATGTCTAAAGTCTTATTAAAAGGACAGTATGGTATTCGTTTAATGAAAAAAATCTTTCTGCCTCCTACTGATTTGTTTTTAGGCGTACATTTTAAATAATGAAGAAGGGTTTTTTCCCAGCCGAAGAACGGTTATATGCTGATATTATTACATGTAAGTTAATCATTTTTAGGGTTCCGTACCTCAAAAGGACAGAACGGAAACCTTATAGGATCACTTTGTTGTCCGTCCGTCCGTCCGTCCGTCCGTCCGTCAAGACCGTTTTTCTCAGGAACGCGTGGAGGTATCAAACTAAATACTCAGGTCTACTGTCCCTTGGAGCTGTGAAAAAATCAAACAAGCCAAAGCAATCAAAAGATACAGCCGTTTATGCCGCAAATTTCCGCAAATTTTCGAAAATCGCACGGGAATCAAAACCTACAGGGTACTTCTCGTAGACTTAGAATCTTGAAATTTGGTACTAAGTTACGTCTTATAGTACAGATAAAGGAAACATTGCGAAAACCGTAAATTTTTAGGTTACATCATATATTCATAATATTTTTTATATATATTTTTTTAATTTTGCAATAAAAATACCATAACTACGACTATGACTCGATCATCGTGATGGGTGAACTTTTACTTATATACCTACAGGTTTATACGGAACCCTCGGTGCGCGAGTCCGACTCGCACTTGGCCAGTTTTTTAATAAGAAATATAAAAAAATAATAATAATATATTATTTAAGTATATGTAGGTTTACAATTAAAAGCAAATAATGGTTTGACTTTCTGTAGGTAGCTTTCTACAGCATCCATGTTCCGCCTTAAGATTGTAAAAAACAAAATTAATAAGCAAGACTATATTCTAACCCTAAAACACCCTCCTTTTTGGTTTCGCCGCAGTAGGATAAAAATAAGGATAACTGCAAAAGAAACTGTTATCACAACGATTGCAAGGTTTAACGAGTAGTAAGGTACTGCAAATAAATAAATGTTTTGTTGCTTTTCTTAGTACCTTATAGAAAAGCACAGACAAAGTCGCATCTTTGTAACCTTATATGCCATGTTCACGCTTACACATTCGGGGTAAGGCAGAAGACTGAATTCTGTTTAAAATTTACGTTTATTTATGAATTAATATGTTTTTTTTTTATGTATTTATGAACTTATCTTTAACCTGATATAAAATAGACTCCTTTTGCTAGTTAAGGAAAACTGTTCGTCCGTCAGTCATGTTTATTTGTTTCAACTTGGTCATTAACTTGGAGCTTATTAGAAACATCATAAATAAAAATACGTTTAAAATTATGGCACAATATGATCAATTCACTCCAACTTTTTAGTATAACAGGCTGTTGCATAAATAACTTCGTAACATACTTAATTCTTGTTCAAAAACCATAACAAAATAAAAGAACAGAACGTTACACTTTTTTTAGTATATAGATGTGTTATTCTTGTACTAGTAACATCGGCTTTAAAACATTCTGTATACATCTACGCTTGCGCACGCACACGCTGTTGTGATTGGCTATTGATCAGGAAACCAGTTCTCAACGTTCCTACCGAAATAGTTTTAGAGTAAACTGTTTTTTCTTAAGCCAGTCTGACTGACTCACGTCAGTAGCTGCGTCAAACATTAAAGATCAGTAAATCTCTATAGCTTTATTCATATGGCATATGATGTTACCAAAAGTATGTAGTAAGTGATCATTTTGATTTTTAGGATTCCGTACGTCAAAAGGAAAAAAGGAACCCTTATAGGATCACGTTGTTTATTTATAAGTAAATTTGGCTTTTGAAACCCGTTGAATGTATTGTTTACATCTCCACACGTGATTTACATGTAAGCGCTTCTATTTCACCACCACATCATGTTCGACTCATTCAGTCAATAGATACTTGTTGTTTTTCTGTTTATATTTACTCATACATTATTATGTATACACAATCTATTGTGCATGTTCTGTATCCTAAACTCGTCGCATTGATTCATCAAAAGCAACAATAACAAAATACAGTCACAAAGCTTTTACATCGTATCACAAAATAATTTAGCCAAAACATACAGCTTTACTCTTAATACACTTAGGTAAATAAGTCCTTAATATATTAGACAACAATGCAACGATCTGCGACCTTATTCCTGGGGGATAAGCACCAAAGTTACGGTGGCGTTGCGTCCGGTCTCCGTCAGCTGACGCGTCCTAACCTAACAAGGCCTCTTAATCACAGCGCGCGGGCTTGCTGGCGCTGCTGCAGCAGAGCGCCGCACAGCCCGCACAGGTCGAATGTCTCTCTGCTGCTGAACGACGTCACCACAGGCTCACGCACACAGTCCTTCATCTTGTTCCTAACACATCGCTTGCGCGCCTCTATCAGGTACCTCTTCCCCGGGTCCATGATGGCCGTCGAATGCGTCAGCAGCGTCCTGTCCCCGTGCACCAGCACGGCGTCGTACTCGCTGAGCGGCAGGAAGCCGCGGTTGTTGGTGAGGAAGCAGGCGCCGCAGCGGCGCGCCGCGAACACCTGCGCGCCCTCAGCATCGGAGTAGGGCGGCGCGCCGGGCGCCAGCAGGAACATCAGCACGTACTTGTCGCCGAGGCGCAGCTCCTCGCGCACGAAGCTCACGGTGGCGTCGGGCGTGAGAGCGTACGACACCAGCAGGTACAGCGCCAGGTAGCCCAGCAGCACGAGCAGGCTGCGCTGCAGCCGGGACACCTGTCGCCAGCACATCGCGCCGACATCTTCCCGCGAGCCGCGTCCACCATCGCCGCGCGCTCACACACGAGTGCCGCGGCGGCGCTCGATACCCCGCGCCTCCCGCATAAATACAACCCTTATACGCGGCAGTCGAGAAACAACTCTGACCCATTTCCTACCTAAAACGCAACTGTTACGCAAACACGTGGTAGTTGACAGCGTAAACAAACATATATCAATAACAAATAAAGTTGAGTTTTCTAAAAATTTTATAACTATATAGGTACATTGTTTTCAAATATCTAAACAATGTAATCAAAAGTAATACGGTACTGTATCACGGCAATAAGTAATACATGACCTATGTCGGCATATAGCATCGTATCCAACAGCAGGAAAGAAGTCAACAACGATTCAAGAACAACAATAAAAGGAAATTTGTTTCCTGTTTTGAAATCAGCGCTGAATTTCAGTACCTGCCTACTACGTAACGTGACTTACACATAAAAAGTAGTTTTCATAGAAATTGCAGGGGATTATGTAATCACATACCTTTTGCTAAATAATTACACACCGGAAGCAGGGACCGGCCGGATACCCATTGAAAGGGTTTTTGAAGGGGTTTTTTTAAGCGCTTCAAGAAAAAACCCTTTGACAAATGTTACACCTTCGAACGGATTACTGTAACCCGTTCCGAACAGGTTACCCTTTCAATACCCTGTAACACTGTAACAGGGTAAGCCATTCCAACCAAAAGACAATGTAATATGCACTCTTTGTAATAGACATTAGTTTGAAAATAGTATAACCACGAACGCACGTGACATCTTACCGCCCGGCGGCCCCATTGTTGCATTTACCGAGCGACTTGTAAACATGGAATAATAATCATTGTGGATATGATCTTACAGTTTAATTGTGCTTGTCGCACATTTCAAACATTGTGATATTTATTTTTTCATGTCTATAGATTAACACAGGTAATTGATTATTACTTAAAGTACTGAGTTACCTTCATGTTAATATTGTGAAATGTAATAGGCATGTTTCCTATTTTTTTTTAATGTCCGTCTTGTAGATTAATGAATTTTATTGGACACGTATTTTTTCTTTTTTCCTGCAAACAAAAAATGATCAAAATACAGAGAACGGAAGTTACGCGTGACGTCACTCCTCGCTACAATTTTTTGCGAGGCTTAGCGTCATAAGCCCCCACTCCGAAACTTTAAAGCGGTGTATCTTTGTATTTTTTTATTGTTTTGATAAAAGAAAAAATACGTGTCTAATATTTTTTTATTATCTAACTGACGGACTAAATAGATTTTAACTTTTCATACCCAGGAAACATCCCTATTGTATTTGTTAAATAATTATTTTTATTATGTTATGTCACAACTGAATTACATAGTCTTGTACTTATTTAGTACAATGGATATGTTATTATTACTTACTTAATTACTAATGTGATTGATTGTGTTTCAGGTGACGCTGGCGATACTGATAATGTTGCACCTTTCCAAGAATATAGTCAGCCGCTTTTTACAGAATACCAAGATGAATTGCCGCGTTCGATTACTAGCACAGGCGGCAATGATGGTAAGTAATCGTTAAGAATAAACAGGATAAAATTGAGTAGGTATAGCATATTTGGTTCGATGCAAACTCTATGGCGGTTGTGAAGAGAAGCGACGCGCGCCGCCCGACACGACGGCGGGCAACATGCGGCGCTGTTTAAAATTTTAGGTATACCTACGACCCGCGCAACTGGCCTTCTCAATACTTACCGCACACGCAGCGGACTTCACAGTTTGTAAGTAGTTGTACCTACTGTAGTTAAACGGTAAACCTTTAATTAGGTATATTAGCCATTTTTTGTCGTAAGTTTTGGCTACATCCCATTTTAAATGTGTTAGTTATTTGTTTATTAAAAGCGTTTAAAGAACAAAGTAGGTAGTTACATTTGTTTAGTCCTCTCACTAGGTCGACACTAATATCTACTTTTATGAAACTGAAACTGGGGGTTAGTGTATAAGAGACACTAACCCCCAGTTTCTGAAAGGCTGATCAACACAGAAATTTGTTAATCAACTGTCAAATCTCATGTTAAGCGCTGTGATTGGTTGTTAGTCTTTTAGTCAACGAATCACAGTCGTGATCAGTTGATTTGACAGAAGATTAAGTTGATTAGCCTTCCAGAAACCGGGGGTTAAACAACCAACAAGTAATAATAGGCTTATGACCGAACATTCATAACTAGGACCTACTACTAGAACATTGTCTTCGCATTAGATAAGCCTCTACTCCGCTGACATTGGCTCGTCGTAGAACTTCCGTGTTTCGAACACGATCCGACCAGTGGATGTTCATAATGGCGCGTAGGCATTTAAGATGGAATCTATCTAAATACGGATATGCTTGCGGTATGGAACCCATGTCTCAGAGGCGTATAAGAGATTGGGCAGAACTGTAGCCATGTATACATACACTTTCGTCGCTAGCATTATGTCATGTGTACGGAACACCTTGTGACGAAGCCTGCCAAAAGCTGCAGCAGCTGCTACAATCCTACAATTTACCTCGTCATCGAGGAGGCACTTCGAAGTTATGGTGCTGCCCAGATACTTAAATTTGTCTACCAGCTTTAGTGAGTCTTCACCGAGTATGATGTCGGATGGAGCGTCGTTGAGCGTCAACACTTCAGTCTTCTTTACATTTATCTTAAGGCCAAACCCTTGGCACGACTCATTAAGACTCAACATAAGCCTTTGCAGACCCTCTGCGGATTCTGCCACAAAACACAAATCATCTGCATACATCATCTCAGTGAGAGTGGCGTGAGACACTTTAGTGTAAGCTTTTAGTCTAGCCAGGTTGAAGATTCCGCCTCCGTCAGTACGAAAGCGAACACGGATACCCTCAGATAAAGTTTGCAAGGCTTCTCGTACTACAACGGCAAAGTAAAGAACGAACAGAGTTGGGGCGAGCACACAGCCCTGTTTCACTCCACAGTTCACCGTGAAGAAGTCTGAGCTCTCAACCTGAGCATTGACGCAACACCGCATATCATCATGCAAGAGGCGGATCATTCTCACAAACTTTTCTGTGCATTCAAATTTTCTAAGTACAAACCAGAGAGCTTCCCGAGGCACACTGTCGAAAGCTTTTTCTAGATCAACAAAACATAGATATAGAGGCTGACCTTGCTCTCGACTTTTCTCTTGAAGTTGACGAATAGAGAAGATGGCTTCACAGGTGCCTCGGTTGGGTCGGAATCCAAATTGTGTTTCTGGTAGCACATCTTCAGACAAAGGCATCAAGCGGTTAAGTAAAATTCGAGCAAAGACTTTTCCTGGCGAAGATAGCAGGGAGATAAATAATAATAAATAATAATAATAATAAATGTGGACAACATCACATACATTGCACTGAACCCAAAGTAAGTAGCTAAAGCACTTGTGTTATGGAATTCAGAGACAACGAAGGTACCACAAACACCCAGACCCGAGACAATGTAGAAAAGAGGTTTTCTACATTGACCCGGCCGGGGATCGAACCTGGGACCTCAGAGCTGGCGACACCTTGAAAACCGGTGTGTACGCCACTCGACCACGGAGGTCGTCGGGAGATGCCTCTATAAGAATTGCAGTCAGCTCTGTTACCCTTGTTCTTATACAAAGAGCGAATAATTAACACTTTAAAATCGTCACGTACCCGCTCTTCGTCCCATAAGCCAGTAAATAGGGTCAATATAGCTTAGTGCAGTTATGACCCACCGTATTTTAATAGTTCTCAGGAATATTGTCAATACCGACCGCTTTTTTGTTCTGTTGTTGCTTGATCGCAGTAACAACCTCGCCCAAAGACAGTGGTTCGTCCAGTACATTGATCGTGGGGAGAGATGGCAATGAGTTAATATGTGCGAAGTCCACTGATCGATCGACATTAAGCAGATTCTTAAAGTGTTCACTCCAACGGTTAAGTACATCTCGCCTGTTAGTAAGCAGTGTGCCGTCGGATGATTGTAAAGGCACTTTAGTCCGAGTCCTAGTACTAACTAAGTTTACGAATTTCGTCATAAAATTCGCCTATTTGACCGGTATCAGCAAGTCACTGCATACGAGCAGCATGATCTTGCCACCACTTGTCTTTAACTTTCCGTACATATCTGCGTAGCTCAGCACAGCTTCGCTTAACCTGCTCAACCTGTTGGACGCCACGATGTTGACGTAAGAGGGTCCGATGTTTCTGTATTGCCCTGGACAGAATTTCGTCATTGTTATCAAACCAATCATCATGCCTACTAGCTTTCATACCCAGAATATTCGTAGCCGTGGCGACTAGATTAGACGATATAGTTTGCCAGTTGTTGACAATAGTACCGTCACTCAGATTAAGCGACCGGATCATATAACCATCTGACTGAGCGTATGTCTTACGTACTTCCAGGCTCTGTAGTTTTCCTGTGTTTAGACATACAGGCTTAAACCCTTGTGATCTACGCGGGTGGTAAGAGCAGATCATTAGTTTAGTTACGACTAGCCTGTGATCAGTGGAGCAAATCGCATAAGTTACTCTCGCGATCAAGTAGGGTACGTACGTTCCAAGAGGCAAAAGTCATGTTCCGGGTTCGTAACCAATTTTTTTGTTTCTTCTGTTTCTTTCGACCGCGTTAATAGTGATGCAGTGACAGCCGCGGTTACTATCTCCGAGTTTGTTGGGGTTAAGCCTTTTTTAGGACATCTTTTTTTAGTCCCCTCCCCGGATTGGGGAAAGCAGGGCCCCTCTAAATAGAGCTGCTTTGTCGTTCAGGGAGCTGCCGAATTGCAGTGTTAGCCCAGTGCAGTGCAGAAGCGACCATCTACCCTGAACCGCCCACGTGCAGACATCAGACAAAGCCTGGTAGCATCACAACCAAGCCTCTCTACCTCAGTCCATCGCCGCAGGACATAGTAAAGATCGGAGTCAAATTTGAAAAGCCAAGTCAGTTGCGCAGGATATATTTAAGTGTACAAATCATAAAATGACAGTGTGTGCGCATACACAGGTGCACTCTTATCCCTACCTCCCTTCACCCAATGGAACGGTGGTCCGCTACGATTGGAGAGAGGCAGGAACGCAGGGTAGATAGTGTGGACCGGACATTTGGATACTAGTTTTTTAAGCTCATTTTTATTTATTTATTTTTTGTTTACTGTTTTAGTTTTATTTGTTTTTTTTTTTTATTATTTATCTTTCTCGTTCTGTTGTGTTTTTACTCTGTTTTTACTATTATGTACCTATCTTGTGTGTGCGCGTGCGCTTAAATAAATGTTTTTTCTTTCTTTCTTTCATATTAGTTTAACTACAGTAGGTACAACTACTTACAAACTGTGAAGTCCGCTGCGAGTGCGGTAAGTATTGAGAAGGCCACTAGCGCGGGTCGTAGGTATACCTAAAATTTGAAACAGCGCCGCATGTTGCCCGGCGTCGTGTCGGGCGGCGCGCGTCGCTTCTCTTCACAACCGCCATAGAGTTTGCATCGAACCAAATATGCTATACCTACTCAATTTTATCCTATTTATTCTTAACGATTACTTACCATCATTGCCGCCTGTGCTGTAAAAAGTGGCTGACTATATTCTTGGAAAGGTGCAACATTATCAGTATCGCCAGCGTTACCTGAAACACAATCAATCACATTAGTAATTAAGTAAGTAATAATAACATATCCATTGTACTAAATAAGTACAAGACTATGTAATTCAGACTTAACATAATAAAAATAATTATTTAACAAATACAATTACATTTCACAATATTAACATGAAGGTAACTCAGTACTTTAAGTAATAATCACTTACCTGTGTTACTCATCGTAATTATCGTTACGTGTGATCAAATTCGCAATAACTAAATAAAAATTGTAAAGCAATGAGGCGCCGCTCGGGTGCAAGTATCCCCACCTTCATGCAGCTCAAGTTTATTGGGTAATTCAGGGTAACACGAATAAAAGCCTTTCGTAAAGGTAACCTCTTCAAAGGCTTAAGTCATTGAAGGGGTTAACCCCTTCACGTGGTTACCATAATGAAGGGGTTAACCCTTTCGCTGGGTTTCGAGGATGTAACTCGAACAAAAGGTAACACTGCGATATGAGTTACCCCATGTACGGGTTACCCTGTCAAAAGGCTTAACCCTAAAGCGGGGTTGTCCGGTCCCTGACCGGAAGTTAATGTTCAACTAATTACTGGGCTGTGTGGGTTAAGCAATTTAATGTGTATTAAAATCCAGAAACGTCTCAAAGTATTGTTTTAAAGGTAACAAAGGACGGTAACATTGTAAACTAATATAAGCACCACTATCGATACCATGACAATATGGGCAACTGACGTAGATTTATTTTAATAAGTAATTCAATAGAGCTTTGTTCTCTAGAGTAATGTAAGTACAGTAAAAACCACGAATAACACAGGTCTCTAGTTGTTTTAAAACAGAACCTTCTCGTATCGATGGAACTGTAATATTAATGTAATAATATGCTACTCTGACCCACATTACTTTCAGCCCCATGTAACCTAATTGTCATTCATATGGGGGGACAATTTCCAAACCGATATTTGGTTAAATGATTTTTCCACCCTGTGGAAAATGAAGAGTTATTATGGTCTGTCTCTGGCTAAAACCACCGGAGTCCTCTTTCTTTACCAAACTACCACGGATCTCAAAAGAGATGTTTGCATAGAATATAGCCCATCTAATTTGTTAGCTTTTTATTAAACCTGTAACTTCTTACTAATGAATCTTTTGTGCAACGTCACGCGGAAGAGTACTCCTATATAAAATACTTAACATAAAAGAAAATGGCGGAGTGTATGACGCCATCTCCATTAACTTTAGGTCTCGTTGCCCCCAGAGAGACGTACTAACGTATAATTAAATTCCTGCTCTCCGGGATATCTTACATTTTATTATTGTGAGAGTTGATTGCTGAGTCATCTGCGGGATACACACTGAATTTTATAAGCTAGTATACACTTTAACAGTGGATTTTACAGTTATATAATAGCCATTTTGGGAATGGGAATTTAACTTAACTATAATAATTACTGTTGTCACGCATTGAAACGAAATCGAATCGAACGTTATCGGGTGTAAACTGAAATATTAATTTAAATATACAAAATAACAATAGAATCCGTGAAAATCATTTTATTTTAATTACTAATTAGGAAAAAAATCATGTCATCATTTATTTAGATTCATATTGTAAAAGAAAACAGTTTCAGGATATGTGTACGATATTATATATTCTTGATAGTTCACTAAAAAAAAACCTTTTTTTTCTTTAAACTTTATCTTAAAGAAACATATAACTGCATTATCATCATAACTATCATTCACTGTTATAACATAACTAGGGTTTAAATCTTTGAATAAGATCTAAGGACTACTACATGGGGTTGCACCATAACTTCAAGGGGTACCGGAAATTAAGGAGACCGATAGTTTATGTCCACCAAACTATCTGCTACGTATGAAGGGTTTGGACAGGGTCCGGTATAGATAGTATCAACAATATTTACTTACGGACGTCTTAATGTTTTCGCTAAAGGCCAAGTCCGTAGACGGCTTGATATGTCAGACTTTGATAAATGGGAAATGGGCCAGCTGAACAGGTAGTTGGAATTTTGAGAGAGGGGATATTCTCTACAAATTCAGTTAAAATGTTTTTTTTAGTTCTAAACATGTATAAAATTAAAAAATTACAGTCTGTTCATCCATGTGTAATAAGATGTATAATTTACTAATGACTAAAGCCATCTGTTACTAAATAGAGGAACTACTTTCGAACGTGTTTCTGCTTGCATGTATTCTATAATAGATGGCGTGGTTAGCGCTCGTCTCGGTCAATACTCCATGAACACATTATAAGTAAATGATCCGCGACGGCTCACCATTAAACTACGCTATGACGTCATTGATGAGGTCAGCGACGGCCTGTCGCCGCCGTTGTTCAATGATGGAGTAATAAGGAGTAAATTATAAAGGTCGTGGGCTATGACGTAGGTAAAACTGGTGACGTCACACTTTAGTTATTGTTCGTCGAAATTCGAGAAGGCATAGATCGTCGGGTGTGCAGAGGCAGAGGACACTTAAAGGTATCCGAATCACCCCCATGTACCTATGTTCCGCGTTTTTTTGTCATTCTCGAGTTATAAGAGTCGACTTTTATAATATTTCTGATCACACAATTTTAAGATTATAAAAAAAAAAACACTTTAATATTTTTTAAACCCCCATAGACCTCTTATCGTAGCAAATGTTCGAATATTTGACATACATACTATTTAGCTACTTTACAAAAAAATATGGTCTATGTATTGCGACTCGCCACGGCAGTGTGAGCAGAAATATTATGGAAGTCGAAATTCACTTAAATATCACGAAAATAAAATAAATGAAATAAAAAAACTTCGAATCCAAACCAATTATATGTTATGGCTTGAAATAACAACAATGTGCAAGACTAATTTATTTCAGGTGTTTATTACGCTACAATACTACATTATTAAACGGATTCTCCAATTATTTCCAACATCCAGACTAATTCGCTTAGTTCTCAACTACCAGATAGAGTTAAACTCCACAAACCTGGCGCAATAGATCATTGGTTAACTCACAATTAAACCCGACGCGCATAAATCACGGTTATCGAGTGTTTTACCTTATTTATTGCTCCGATTGCATATATACGACTTCTAGCTGTAAGAGACTGCACACACTTGCATCAAGCTATCCGTTACGACATTACTATTCGGTCGTGAACTTGCTGCGACTTTTACAAATGTCATAAAAGTTTCTTTTGAGTTTTGAAGTGATTTTATCTTAATACATGAAAAGCTCGGATTACGATTTAGTGACAATAACGAAATAAATGCATTAGGTACCTATACCTTAAATACTAAAGTTGTTAAGAATATTACCTGTCTAACGAATCTAATTCCGACTTGTAGATTTATTCAGGGCTGGTATTGTTTTAAACTCAGTATGATAAATTTTAGGTTAGGTGAATCTACCGAGCAGGAGTGCATATAGCATGCATTTTCTGTACTAATTAATTTATAGCTTCTCAATACTTTAGTTACTGTCCAAAAGTTAGATGGCATAGATGTCATTAATATTGTATTGATTTATATATATTTACAGTATGATATCTGCCAGTAGATACATAAAATAAAAACAAAATATGCCCAAAACTATGTTCATTATCCAGACACATCAAGCCTAACAGAATAGCCTTTTTAACAAGTCTTTTTATGACCTTTAAATATTATATATCGACGTTCCAACACAAAAACTTGAATAAAGCTCCCAAAATCCATTATAGGTAAACATTAAGTGCACATTGCCGCGCATGCGACATTTGCCGCGCGATAATTACGGCTCGTATATTGCGCGCGACAGCCGCGCGGCATCGCGTCGACATGTCTGCCTAGATTTATAGTGGCCGGCTAGCCGCGGTTTTTGCCGCCCCTACAGAGGGTGATGATGTACTTCTAAACTATTATGTCAATACCTCCTGTAACTGGTTTTCAGTTGTTTTATATTGAAAAGGTCAACAAGTACCTACAGAACCTACAATCTTTGACATTGACAACGCGACCCTTGTTTTTTAATGAAGGTTGAACTTTTCATTTTGTTTTTGGTACTAAGTTTCGATCACACTGCTTCGTTACCGCAACGCCGTAATTACAAACATTTCGATTTGAAGGAAATTAAACTTGATAATAACTGGTTTCTAAATTGCTTCAGCATAAACATTGGTCAAACGCTCAAAGATTTAATGTGAATTACTTCGCGTGCCAATTGTGCATATCAAATAATATTTCTAGCTTTTCTTACAACGCTTTAACTAAGATAGGCTCCACTCCATGTATCTATCCTTATTCTTTCAATACATAGATTTAAGTAAGTCACCGCCACAACAAACCAAACCAATATTAGGTATATGACTCAAACAGACGTACACAGCTAATCTTATTCTCCTAATCTCTGATCTAAAACGGTCAAGACATGTCCGGGCCGGCCCCGACACTAATCCGGGTGTACGGCTTGTCCGGCCGCTGTCCGGTTTCTGTCCGACTACCGCTATTACAGATAAGCGTCTTGAGACGTTCGCTAAGTTTAAGGTTCAATTTATTTGTGGATAGGGATTGCATAGAGTCGCCCTGAGCCAAAAAACATTGTTTTGATATGTTTATAAAAATGTTTTTTGGGACATTATGTTGATATTGCTGCTCTCCTTTTTTAATATACATAAATAATAATTTAGTCTATTAAGTTTTTTGCGTTATTAGTAAATAAATCATAGCATACAGCAAAAATGTTGTAGATAAGTTCTTACAAACTAACTAATTTTGTTGTAATTTTTACTATGTATAAATACAAAAATATGATCATAGTATCAATTGACTGCTCCATTCCATTCTTTGTTCTTTTGCTAAATCTTAAGGGTCAGTTAGACAAATCGGGCGCGATCATTCAACGCAGAGGCGCCATTACGCGCAGCTGTCGCAATCCCGGCTGGGATTCGTGCGGGATCCCGCGGGATTAACCCCGGGACTCAGCAGGTGGACACCGGCTATCGCTAATGCTATAGATTTACCGTCGATAAACATTGATGGGATTCAAAGGGATGCGCAGTGATTGACTTAATTGAAGGTGCTTACGTTTACGAGGACACGGGACAAAGGTTTACTAGCAGTATGAAGCACTTTGTACTATCATTCAGGTGATTCGCCCCTGGGCTATGACATTGCGATGTTCTTTGTTTTTTCTATGTGCATATACCTACTTAGGCAGATTTTTTCAAAGCCTGATATTTTGTATTCGTTGTATAAAGTTCACATCTAACAAAATTTGTATGAAGAACTGTCAAAAATTCAAAATGATTTCTAGGTTAAAATTGTCTGTTACTGGAAAAAATCCGGCCTAATGGCCTTATTTACAAAAATCTAGACGATGATCAGCAATTGATTAGCAGATTCTTATTGATTTTTTTTGTAGAAAAATTAAATTTAGAAATTTCTTAGCAATTGTTTAACTCCGTCAAGATTTTTATAAATAAGGCCATGAATTGTAAAGTTTATCGTGTTTAAAGTAACGTATATGAAAGTACTTAATATAACTAACAAACATTACCTTTCAGAAAATGTCTTTAATGTAAAACGTTTTGAGTGAAGCGTTGTAAATCAATCCGGTCTTACCTGAAACAAACATAAAATTCAATTAGATATAGTTCAACCACAGCGGAAAGCAACAACATACAAAAAGGAAGATAATGATAAAATCGTAGAGTCAACATTTAAGAAGATTATTTGATTCTCTCATCCACCCTTTGTAGTTTCTTAAAGCTATGCAAAATGAATTAGTATAACCTAATTTTATTTTATTTTATTTATTTATTGCACACAATGCAGTAATTTACAAATAACAATATAAGCAAAATTATATACAAAGTAAATACCATATAAGGGTGCTGCAAGACTTAATTTTTTTTTTACGAGTGACGTAGGTATTTTGGTCCAGTATCATAGTGACAAACATTTTCAATTACTAGATAAAAGCAGGAATTACGAGACAGGCCCGCTTAGCCCGACAGTGGGATTTATACGAGCGCTGGGCTCAAACCGCAGGATTTGTGCCAAAAACCAAACGAATAAATCAGTCTGCGGAATCAATCGTGTGTACTGCACGTATATTGATCTGTGTATGTAGGTATAGAAACAACTATGTATTGCACTAGTGTAGCTAAACCGTTAGTTATTTTGTGTTAGAAACATTTCTTTATTTGTCTACCCCTTTCTCTATGTCGGGGTCGTCTGAATACTGCATTTGACGCGGAGCAACTGCCTATCTGACCTCCACAACCCATTTACTGGGTAACACAGTTTCCAATTGTAAGACTGGTTGTCAACATTGTAATGACATAACAACTGCTAAATTATCAACGTAGTTTTGACAGTGGGGACCAACGGTTTAACGAAAACATTAAAGTAAACTATCCTATTTCCCAAAATACTTATCTTAAACAAAATTTGGTAAACAGAATTAAGTAAGAAACTAAGCATTATCTGGGATAGTTTTTAAGTAGTTAACACCTATGAACAGTTTATTACCTATGTGCTTATAACCTAAATAAAATTTAACAAACACTGTTAACCCTATTATATTTTAAGCACCGAAATATAGTTATTAGACGGTGGTGGCAGCACTGGGCGCATCCTAATGAAGAGTTATATGTGACCAAATTAGTGCAAGCAGTCTTATAAAGCGCACAACTCCGTTGTTGTGAATGTGTACGATACGAGAGATACGAGATGTTTTTGTAGAGTTTATTAATATGTAGTCATTCCTATCCTACCCAAAATTCGAATTACTATATAACTATTTACAGTTGCCGTACTACGAATGTTTAATACAATATCATCGTTCAAAATAATAGCACAGAATACACAAATCTTATTACAAATTTCTGATTGTCAAAAAATTTGCAGCCGGTTCAGCGCAAGCCCGTCACGTTATCTAGATCTTGGCGAGAAATAATCACGTTCTCGTAGCCTTATTGTCATTTACCCCTTTACTTCAATGTCTGGTGTCAATGTGCCCGCACGCTAGAGGGCGCCGCAGGACCATCAAGTTAATGACCGTCTAAACACACAGCGCTGTCGCGTCTGCATGACATTAGCAGGCACACGGCACCTACATGAGGATTAATAAGGTCTTAATTACCTGTGCTTACTGCTGGCTCAGGGAACAGCAGCCAAAAGACTTGCTTATTTTTATACGGTTATAATAAAGGTGCGATAAACTTTAAGGAAAAATAACTTTGTTATGAGCTTTTGTAATATTTAGAAGAAATATTTTCAATTAGCCCTTCATTTTGTTTAGTTACTTTTGCGGTCAAATAAAAACCATCAATAGCACTGTCAAAGTTAAGCAAACTCATCTTAAGGAAATCCTTCCAAACTTATATTTAATTATTTTGACGTCTCAAACCACCTATTTATCTTTTAGGAGTAATTTTTAAATTAATATCACCAACTGACACGGAAACTATAATGACGGAAGATAATAAACCACATCTTTACCAATGTTAATTAAATGTTTCAATTAACAAACAGGATGAATTTCCATTTGAATAACCTCTCGTGATTACATTAACTCAAATTACACACATCTCTAAGTACACACTCATGATGAATGATCATATCAATTCACGTCAGTTTGACGTTAAAGAACAACTCCAGTGTATTATCAGGCACCTCAACACACCAGCGACAGCCTACTAATTAACATTTACAATTACAAACAATTAACAATCCACTATATAAGACAAAGCCTGTTAGATTTGTGACAGTTTTTCAAGATGGCCGACTCAAGATGGAGGATTGTGAGCTTGTTGTGCGTGGTGTTCATGACTAATGGAGTGATGTCGTCTCAAGAGCTCCTGACCAAGATGAGCACTGGGTTCAGTAAAGTTGTGAATGGTTGTAAGGATGAGGTAAGGGTGCAACTAAGAAGATATAAGGGCAAAATTACAATGTATGAAAAATAGTATAGGACCGATTATGAAAGAAAACCATGATGATGTAGATGACATTATTTATTTAGATTTGATTTAATAAGGTTTTTTTATTAACATTTTTTTTATATTATTTCAGTTAAAAATAGGGGAGCATATAATGCAGGATATCTACAACTTCTGGCGCGAGCAGTACGATCTGGTGAACCGGGACCTGGGCTGCATGATCCTCTGTATGGCCGACAAGCTAAGCATCATGGACGACGACCAGAAGGTGCACCATGGGAAGGCCGAAGAATACGCCAAGTCTCATGGGGCTGGTAAGTGTCATAAGAGCACAGAAAGGTCCTATATAATAATGTCGCCAACATGTTTATTAAATGACAGCATAATGTTGAATTGATCTGCCAACGGACAAACCTATTTGCAAAACCTAAGAAAGAAAATCTATGTCCAAAAAAAAACTTAAGTAATTAATACATAATTCCCTAAAAGCTGGGCTGTTTCACAGAAGATCAATATCAAAAGATCTTAAACAATTTAGTCACACATAATTTTCGTCATGAATTAATGAAAATTTTAAAGCTTTTAAGTCTATTATATGCATTAAGATTACCATGATTGAAACTAATTATACAAATTATTTTTCTACAGACGACGATACCGCCAAGCAGTTGGTGACGATGATCCACGACTGCGAGACTGTGCACCTTGCCATCGAGGACGCCTGCGCCAGGATCCTGGAGGTGTCTAAGTGCTTCCGCACCAAGATCCACGAGCTCAAATGGACGCCTTCAATAGATGTTATTATTGAAGAGATCATGTCCGCTGTATAAGACGAAATGGAAATTATGGGTGGCCTTAGAGTGACGTAGAATAGAGATGACGAACAATATTTTATGTGGTAGCAATTTGAATGGATAGAATAAAATAAACGTAACGAAAGTAAAAAAAAATTGAAACTAAGTACATTGACAGAAGTTATTTATGGATTTCTTATATAATTATTTTTGGACTTCTCACTGTAGTACTAAATGTTTTTAGATTTTTGACCCATTACAGTGGATGAAGTTATAACGAGTCAGATATTGTAATAAAGTCTTGGGCCCAAGTATATATGGATCGAAATCAAGTGATTGTTATAGGTCGCCTATAGGTCATCTACTCATAATGCGCATTAAGGTGTAGTTTTCATAATCTAGGCTGTGATGTCTAAGTGTTCTTATTTAACCGTTTGTAATATTGGTGGCAGTATGAAATATATGTTTTATCGATATTAAATATGTTGCTCTATTCTGTGTTACTTTCCTTTTACCCTAGTTATAAAAAAATAAAAGTTTTGATAAATTAGAAGCTGTAGTTCTTGCAATCTAAAGGTATATATTTACACTAAACTTGTAAGTACAAGTGCTTATTTAAGATCATCATATTTACCAAGTATTTAATACAGCGAAAAATGAATGCAACCTCAGGTGAACATAAAGATGCAATCTTGTACCAGCATCAGTAGCTTTGTTTTCACAAGGCTTATGAAACCAACGAATCTAAAAGCTAAAAGGTTTAATAAAAGTAACAAATCCATCGATATAAAAATAAAATTCAGCGTGTTAAGCTCCTTCCTCTATTAAAAATGAATACAAATCAGATGGCCATGACCATAATTGCAATCTGATTAGTATATTTTTAAAGAAATAAAATTCTTCTTGATGTCTTTCATGTTCCATCATTATCAAACCGATAGAATAGAATATTTATTTAATGTAATTACAGGTAATATTAAAAACAGCTGGTAGTGTACATGACGATAATTCTAAAAACCGGCCAAGTATGACTCGGACTGGCACAGCGAGAGTTGCATACAAGCTTACGTATATACATAAGTTACTAGCTGTTTCGCGCGGCTCCGCCCGTGTGGATGTTGGTTATCGCGACAAAAAGTAGCCTATGTCTTTTCTCAGGCTTTAGACTATCTCTGTACCAAATTTTCAGTAGTTTTGGCGATGAAGCGCGACAGACAGACACAGTTACTTTCGCATTTATAATATTAGAAAGGATAATATGTAGTAATACAGATGGAATATAAAAAAAAGAAGCGTAATTAACTTGAAAAGAGTTTATTTGTATTACACACAATCGTTCGGTTACAAGCAAAGATCCGCCATGACATATTTTTACTAGAGAGAGAGAGATATACAATATACTATCTATCCTACTCTTATTACATTGTAATGTCTTTACTTTATTTTAACACCCCCCGTCAATGTAATAACATTAATTAACAAAATTTTGTGACAATTGAAAAGGTATATGTTTTAATCATCCCTTTTTACATTTATCCTACACATCAAGAGGAAATAAGAAAGCCATTGAACCAAGAATAATCTACATATTCATACCACATAGCTTCACAAACTTTAAAAGTGTATTACCATTGAGGGACTTCGTTAACATATCAGCAATTTGATCTCTTGTTGTCACATATTGTATACATATCTTTTTATTTTCAATCAGTTCCCTTATATAATGATATTTGATATCAATGTGCTTTAATCGTTTAACACTATTTGTGTTGGCAATCGTTATGGCAGCTTGATTATCGCAATGCATGATAGCAGGACATACATTACTTACATTGAAATCACATAACACATTAGCAATCCAGCATGCCTCACTTCCAGCCATGCTCATTGCCACGTATTCAGATTCTGCTGATGATAGACTCACAGTACTTTGCTTCTTAGAGCACCAAGATATTAGGCAATTTGAATACATGAAGCAGTAACCAGTAGTGGACTTCCTGTCTCGAAGGTCCCCTCCCCAGTCAGCATCACAAAATCCAACCAAATTGCTATCATCACATTTATAAACTAATCTATAATTCAATGTGTGTTTAATGTATCGCAAAACCCTTTTTAAGTTGATTAATAACATGTTACTAGCGCAATCTTGATATCTACTTAATATTGATACGGCAACACAAATATCAGGTCTTGTGCCTGATGCTGCATACATTAAACACCCAACGATCTCTCTACAGATGTTCTCAATATTGCCTTTGCATTTATCATTTTCAAGCTCTTTACAATTAAAATTCTGATCCATGGGAGTTGAAATAGGTTTACAATCATACATATGGAATCTTTTTAACACATTTTCTAGGTAATTCTTTTGACATAATTCTGTAACATTTGTTTTTAAATTCTGCTTTACATTTATCCCCAAAAATTCTGAAATTAGGCCTAAGTCTTTCATTTCAAATTCTTTGTTTAGCATTGACTTTAAATTTGATATATGTTCTTCATTACTACCAAACATCAACATGTCATCGACGTATAAGAGAACATATATTTGTTCTGAATCGTTACATTTAGAGTACAAACATGGGTCACATTTAGATCGTTTAAAACCTTCCCTGATCATAATAGAGTTAAATTTTTCGTTCCAATATTTAGGAGACTTCTTTAGCCCATATAATGATTTATTTAGCTTTACAATATTTTTATCATTGTCATAAGCGCCATCTGGTAAGCTTATGTATACATTCTCTTCAATCTCCCCATACAAAAAGGCTCCGGTTACATCCATTTGGTAAACATATAACTTTAACTTAGTTGCTATAGCCAAAAATAGTCTGAATGTACTCAACTTTGCAACAGGTGCATATACATCATTTAGATTTAATATATCTTTTTGTTCAAACCCTCTGGCCACCAAACGTGCCTTGTACTGAATATTACTATTATTTCGTTTAATTTTAAATACCCATTTACTACTTATAACTTTTTCATTATCGGGCATGTCACAAATACTCCAAGTATTATTATCTTTAAGAGTTTTTAGCTCCCTTTGAATAGCTTCCTGCCATTTACATGCATCCGGACTATTCATAGCTTCACGATAAGTTTTTGGCTCACAGTTATCTAACATTACATTATTACAATTATAGAAAACAGTCTGCTTCCTAATACGTTTGTTTTTAGGATCTACATCACGTCTCACAACCTCACCACACTCATCACTATCACTAGGTTCATATACACTACCCTCAGAATCACTCTGCATGGTGCGCTGAGAGTCATCACTACCCATGGTCGGTGATTGGGAACTGGACATACCTGCAGCACTGGTATCTTCTACTTGAGCGCCTACCTCAACTGTAGCTGGAACCTCCACACTATCCTCTATATAATTGATTGTCTCACATTGTTGTATTGGCTTGACTGGACTGTTGTTCACAAACACAATGTCTCGTTTGGTCTCAACTTCACTTTTCTGTGGAAAATATACTCTATAACCTTTTGTTGTTTCTCCATACCCAACCATAATGCCCTTTTCACCTTTGGCATCCCACTTATGTCTTTTTTCTTTGGGTATGTGGACATAAACAGTAGTACCAAATATTTTGAGGTTATTTATATCATAACTTTTGCTTGACCACAGTTCATATGGAGATTTCCCTTCTATTGAGCTTTTACCAGTTCTATTAATCACATAGGCAGCTGTATTAACACTTTCAGCCCACAAGCTGATAGGTAAATCTTTAGCATACAGCATTGTTCTAGCCGCTTCCACTAAAATCCTATTCTCCCGCTCAGCTACTCCATTCTGTTCAGGAGTAAAAGTTACTGATGTTTGATGTATAATCCCCTTGTTCTGGAACACTTCTCTGACCTCTTTGTTTATAAACTCGGTTCCATTGTCACTTCGAAATATCTTTATTTTATTTCCTGTTTCATTTTCAGCCTGCGATATGAAGTTCTTTATACATGATTTAATTTCGTCTTTTGTTTTCACAAAGAACACTCGCCTGTACTTTGAGTATTCATCTTTAAATACCACGAAATATCTGGAGCCTCCAATCGATGGCTTCTCCATAGGTCCGCAGGTATCGGCGTGAATAATTTCGCATACTCTTGACGTCACATTGTTACTTACAGGATACGGCAATCGGTGAATTTTCCCTTTTAGACAACTTTCACATGTTTGAACATTGGCATTTTTAATATTAATATTATTTTTCTTCAGAACATCTTTCACATAAACAATGTTTTGGTGCGCCAATTTTTCATGCCACTCACTCAAATCACAACACACGTCAGCAAGGTTCGCTGTATATGCATTAAAATAGCGAAAATCCAAATAATACATGCTTCCACGTCGCTCAGCAATAGCCATCACCTTGTTTTGTTTATAAAATTTACATTTATTCTCTTCCGTAACGATAACATAACCTCTGCTTGTCGCACAGTTGACAGAGAACAAATTTGTTTTCAACTCAGGAACATGAAGTACGTTGTCAATGGTCGTGTCAATCCATTCACTCCCATTCCAAACTTGCAGCGCCACCTGGCCGCAACCCTTGACATTAATTTTCGTTCCGTTCCCTACTATTACCGATTTATCTTTTACAGTCAAGTATGAATTGAATAGTTTGTAATCACAACACATATGCTCGCTTGCACCCGAATCGACTAACCACTGAGATTTTTGTAACTGTTCATCAAAAACACTGTTGACTATAAAAGCATTACTTTCTTTTTCTTTGCCCTTTTTAAAACGGCACTGGCTCTTTATATGACCCGGTTTATTACAAAAATAACACTTAATATCTGAACGATTGTCTTTAGAGTTACCAAAATTATTGTTATTATTGTATCGACACTCGCTTTGATAATGTCCAAGTCGGTGACACTTATAACACTTTACACCTTTTTTATCTACTTTCTTTGCCACAAACGCCGTAGACGGCGTTGGCCCGCCTTTTTCTTTAATTCTTTCTTCCTCTATCAATAATCTGGCTACCAGGTTATCATAGGTCTGCTTGTCATCAGGAGCAGACTCCCATGCCGAGATGAAATGCTTGTAATCTTCTGGTAGGGACATAAGAACCTTAGTGATAACAAATTTATCAGACATGTTCTCTCCCAGCTGTTTTAACTGATTCTGCATCTCATGTACTTTTGATAAAAACACAGACATCTCTGTTCCTTCTTCGAACTTAAATTGAAAAAAGCGTTGTTGCACAATGTGAATGCTTGTTTCAGATTTTTGTTCATACACGCTTAATAATTTCCTCCACATAGCCGCCGCCGTATCGCACGAGATGATATGCAACATGACTTCTTCCGTCATCCTCGTAACTATCAGCGTTTGAGCTCGCGCATCCTGGGTTTCCCAAGTACTACGCTGACGATCATCTTCAGGTTTTACTGTTGTCCCGTCCACGATTTTGTAAAGACCTTGACCTCGCAGCAACACGGATGTTTGGAACTTCCAAACATTCCAATTCCTGGAACCCTCCAGCTTCATGACGTTCTGTTGTCCACTTCCACCCTGTGTCGAATCCATTTCACAACCTTCCTGTAGACTCTCCTGCCTTGCCCAATGATAGTAGACAAGTATTTTCCTTCCCGGTGTTCTAACCACAAAAATGGCGTCAACCCACGCCGCCGGTATTTCTGACTATTTTCGCTACAGTATGTATTTGCAATCCTTTAGCCCCACTTTTATTAATCCAAGCTAGTTAGTGACCTGGGCCCATAACCAGATGGAATATAAAAAAAAGAAGCGTAATTAACTTGAAAAGAGTTTATTTGTATTACACACAATCGTTCGGTTACAAGCAAAGATCCGCCATGACATATTTTTACTAGAGAGAGAGAGATATACAATATACTATCTATCCTACTCTTATTACATTGTAATGTCTTTACTTTATTTTAACAAATACACAGACGACATAAACTTCTGTCTTTTGATGGCTTTAACTTAGAAGTTAGAGGCAAAGCATTGCAGATTTGCAGATCGGAGTATTTGTTTATAATAACAACAATAAAAGGGCTTCGACATCCAGACAGAACCTATATAAATTCCTTTAGAGGTTCGGGAACCTAAATTCAGCGTTAACAATTTTAATATCTTGTCCAACAGAATTTCGCTTTATTTCTGGTATTTTTCTTGTTCTACAATACATTTAGTTTAATCTGTTTGTATTACTAATGACTACCTAAGGCATGACGTAGTAGCGAGAAGTGTCATAATTTACAGCCATCAGTTTAGGTCAGTCAAGTGTTGAATAGAAATTGTTAGCTGTTACTGAATAATTTGCTACCTGCTTTTTACTAAAGTTCTGTAGGGTTATAAAAGGGCCAGCCACAATGACGTCAGGGTTCTTCAAAACTAAACCCGTTCGTACACGAGGTGACGCAAGTCTCCGATAACCAACGATTTTAGTAAGAATTTAAGCCTTACAAACAATAGAGGTTCGTAAATGGCGTCGTAGGTAAAAATCGTCGTATATCGGAGACTTGCGTCGCCTCTTGTGCGAACGGGCTAGCTTTGGAAAGCTATGTACTTATGAAATTATGGATTTTTCTGAATTTTTTCTTATTAAGTATTTAACTGTTAAATTTAAACAGAGTTTTTCAAGATTGTTATGTAAACGCGCACTGGTAAAACTGAATGTCGTTTCGTGATTGGCTAGTTTGTTTTAGTTATTTTGTTGATACTATATCTAGACATATATATATAGGTAATCTAAGCTACTAACCTAAACAAATTAAAAACTGTTACACACAAATCTATCGTGTGAAATAATAATTAAAATCATGGTATCTTGTGTGTTAACACACACTAGCAGAATTTTTAATTAAGATACGTAATTAAAGTCAAAATAAGCGCCCTTCAAATACAAATTGACCGTTTCTACCAACAAACACGTGTTCTCAGAAAATCCACAGCTCGTAGACAAATTAACTCCAATTACCGGCGGCTTACTGCACATAATCATATCAGTCAACAGCTAAAATCACAAAGTCATTAAACACGCCTTCAACAGCTGAACAGTAATTAAACCTATAAAACATCTGTATATAAAGACAAAGCCTAGTGAATTAGTGTTAGTTTTCTGACACGCAAGATGGCTGACTCAAGATGGAGGGTGGTGAGCATCGTGTGCGTGGCGCTGTTGTCTAGCGAAGTGATGGCGTCTAAAGTACTGATGACCAAGATGACCGCTGGCTTTACTGAGTTCATAGACCAGTGCAGAGAGGACGTGAGTTCTTCTCAAACGCCAATTTGGTTTTAGTATTTATTTACACAGTCATGTTGGGTAAAAGAAAATTTCGTTTGTTTATATAATTTGAAAAAATATTTAACAAGAGGTAGACCCATCTTCTAACTTTCTGAAAGTCCAAATACATAAAAGATCGAGGGGCTGATCATCTAGCATGAGTCTGGAACATATCTTAACATTCACAAGAAAAATGATTTTACTCACATAATTATGTCCATCATCATCCATATCTGTAACCTGTTTCAGTTAAACCTAGGAGAGAATGTCCTACAAGACATGTACTACTTCTGGCGCGAGGAGTACGCGCTGATCGACCGCAACTTCGGCTGTCTGGTGCAGTGCATGTCGGAGAAGCTGCAGCTGCTGGGACACGACAAGCAGCTGCACCACGGAAGGACCGCGGATTTTGCCAAGGCGCACGGAGCTAGTTAGTACAGACTTTCTCTTAATAAACACATGAATAAAATGTGAAGAATATAGCGTTGGGAAACTTTGAAATTTTCTTTAATCGCCGCTTATGACTATGACATGTACGCAAATGAAAGTTGACTTTAAAATGCTATCTGTCGCTACATTACACCTTAAAGAGAGAGACAGTATGTGGCAACGACGACTTAAAATTGAGTGGCGTTTGAATATTCACCCATAAACCGATTCAAATTCTGTGATACTAATTTAATATTTTTGGTAGATTATGATATCTAAATGAATACAAAGTGTGCGTCTATTTCATTTCACTTTTCAGTAATCTTAAGCAACAACATGCGCAAAAAGAAGGCTCGAACATTAATTTATATGTATCAGGATGTCTTATCACTTCAGCAATACTAAAATAATATGATACTGATGATGCCTAACTAAATCTATTTCAGGTGATGAAATAGCCCAGCAGTTGGTGACGATGCTGCACGAATGTGAGAAGACCCACCAGGGCATCGAAGACTCCTGCGACAGGGTCCTAGAGGTGTCCAAGTGCTTCAAGACCAAAATCCACGCGATCAAGTGGGCGCCAAACATGGAGGCCATGATGGAAGAGGTCATGACCGTAGCGTAAGGTCACGTGACCTCTGACCTGATGATGACAAGCGGAAAGGTGATAGGGACAGTTAGGCTGTGTAAACGGATATATTGATGACATAGTTTAGAAGTAAGGAACCAACTGAAACATGATATAGTATCATATTTAATTAGACATAAAAATCAAAGAGATATAATATTGTAGTCATAACTTATTGAATGCAATTTTTTTTCATATAATAATTTTTATATAAGACAGAACAAAGAGTGGTGATACGTATAATTGTAAGACCATTGTATTTACCTTTGTTCAGCAAAATAATGTAATTTTCATTTGTCAAAGACTGTGAATGATTTACGTTAAAGGAGTGGTTTTTTTTTAATCTTGGTTTTGGATTATTTGCACACAAGTATTGTAAGCTAAATAAAGAATTAGGCCGAGTACGTGTTTAGATAAATGCATGCTGGCCGTGTTGGTAGTTATTCATTAGTGTTTACGTTCAATTTAGGTCAATAATAAAACTTTTGACCGTCTCTGTGTTGTTTTTTTATTACTAGTAATAATGGTGGTAGGTGTTGTTTGTTCTTAACCTGTTCTTCAGGTTTCTTAAATAAACGATTTGAAATATTTTCATTTTACATAAAATTAATATAAATATCGTAGGCTATGTTTGCACTGCCTACTTCTACGCGAAATACAAAGATTTATCTAATTATGTTTTAATGATAAAAATATTAAGAAAATAAAATTTTCACGAAGTGGGAAAATAACGATTTAATAAGATTGAATCGCAGATCGTAAAGATAAAGATATTGATAGTTTCAATAGCGCCTGATGTATTGTGTATTATCCAAATTCACGCGTACGCAACAAGAAATAAGCAAAGACTAAGGAGCTATCAATGTTCAATGGAACTTCCTATTTCGGTGTTCAGCATTTAGAGCATTATAAAAATAACTATTTCCAGTGTATTTTTGCATAAATTAAATGTTGAAAATATTAAGTTTACGTTTATTTTGATTAACCTCATTACTGAAAACATAAGCTTACAAACAACGTTTTTAGTTAATTATCTTCTAACTACAGCTATAATTATAATAATATAGGCTTTTGGATTCAACTAATATTGAGATAAAATAAATGATAATAATAATATATACTAAATTATTAGAATGCTAACGATACATCGCTTTCAGTCTCAACAGCCTACCAAATTACATAAGCCATTTGATATGTGTATTTTTCACTAATATAGAAAAAAGTTCAATAAAGTTTTAAATAGTTGTTATCCTGACCTTAACATAACACTTAGGATTCAATAACCCGCCGCGTCTACAGAAGCGGCAATAAACCCGCAGCTGCGTCTTCACTTGTTTCGTATCGATACGACGATATTCGCCGACAAATACAAATAAAATTATAAATAAGGGAAAAATACGCTATTCTAGTCACACCCCTTTGAACAATACACGAGACAAGCAGAAGACTCACTACGAACGAATATATTTTTTGAACGGCTTGCCAAACAATTCCATGAGAAACAAGAGAAATTGAATTGACTTAAGTAATGTAGAATTTAGTTTTTAATTCATGTGTCCAGAGAACGAAAGGTAATGTGTTCAATTTTCTTGACTATACAATGCAGAATAATAGCTGAGTAGTATAATATATAGGTCACAACGCCAATTACGCGACGTGCTGCGGGATCGATCCCCGCATGGGACAAGTCATTTTGAGTGATTCAGAAGTGCTTGTTCGAGCTCTAGGTGTTCTTTGTGCGTGTGAATTAAATAATTGTTTTTAAATTATTAAATAAGTGTTTTGTTTTTTTATTAAATAGTGAAGCTTAAATTTATTAAGTGGTGCTCGGTTTTATATTTCCGGAGAAGGACATTGATTAAATAAGAACCTAAGCCATTGATTAAATAGAAACAAGGCCAAGATTCGGAAACTCCAGAAATAAACACGTTCAGGTGTGCAATCAAAAGAATTTATTTAAAAACCACCGGTTTACTCACGTATATTTTCGGGATCGCCCGACTAGGTTCAGACTCAATAGGAGCTCTAATCATGAGCTGACGCGGCGGCGGTGGTGTCGCGAGTCGAACTGTTGTTGTTGTCGAGTTTTGTTTTAAATTTTTGTTTGATTAGGGACTCCTATTGAGTCTGAAACTAGTCGGGCGATCCCGAAAATATACGTGAGTAAACCGTTTGTTTTTAAATAAATTGGAATACTCCTCACGAAAGTTATTATACAAATCAACAGAATATATAAAATAATACTCCAAATATCTGAGCCGGTACTTCTGCACGTTCCCTGCCAGTTAGCCATCCACAATAAAAGTAAATAACGTCGGGGATCAGGTGCGTCGCGCGCTCAAATAGATTTAACTGCGCGTATTGTTTGTTCGCCGGTTGTAGCCCTCGCGGCTTGCGAACACGTCTTGAGAACAGATTTAGAATGAGAGCATGTTGCAGGGTTGTTGAGGGAAGGCGTTGATTTGTGATAAGAGGCCGAAATAAAGCAAACTAATTGGTATGTTACGTAGATTTGCAATTGTTTTCGAAGAGTGTTTTATTTTAAATCAAGTAGAAATGTACGTAATTAAGAATTTGGATAGACTTTTGCCAATCGGTTATTAAAATATTTTTATATGAAAAACTTTTTGCTCTTGTTCAGAGTAAGACATATCGTTATTCTTCTTTATTTAAACACAATTGATTCGTTCTTTAAACTAACTGTATCTTATTTATGTTCAGTCTATATAAGTGATTGACATTTAGGAACCTTTTAGTACTTCCGATAACAGTGTAAAAAAGTATCGGGACAAGGTAAATCTGTTCACGATAGTATCACTGCATCAAAGCTCGATTAACACTGTATGCTGAGCTGACTAGATAGAAGAGACAGAAATATCAGCGAATTATAATTAGTATTATTTGTCATGATTACATAAATAATTTCATAATGACGTAAATCTATACTAATATTATAAAGCTGAAGAGTTTGTTTGTTTGTTTGTTTGTTTGTTTGTTTGTTTGAACGCGCTAATCTCAGGAACTACTGGTTCGAACTGAATAATTCTTTTTGTGTTGGATAGTCCGTTTATTGAGGAAGGCTATAGGCTATATAACATCACGCTACGACCAATAGGAGCGAAGCATAAATGAAAAATGTTGCAAAAATGAAAAACCGTTGAAACTAAAACACGCGAACAAAGTCGCGGGGGACAGCTAGTAGTTTATAAAAACCATTTTCAAAGTTTTTTTTTGTGTAGAAACATTTTGCATGCTTCTTTTATGGGTACATAACGATTCTCACTGCACTGGCTTCTGTTCATAATTATCTGCAAACGCCTGATTAAACTTATTACTAACTCTGTCAGAGTATGATTACCATTAATTTACCTGAAGTAATCGTGTTGTCGTAAAATTTAGTTATTGCCTGCCACGCACAGTTTCCATATCTGTCGCGCGCAATGTATTGCTTAAGACATCTTCAAGGCGCTGAAAACGTCTAGCCACATAGCAAAAAGTGATGAGACCACGATGACCTACCTAGTCTCAAATTCAGGCAACCAAACCGCCAATAGAGCTACCGTCGTTTTATATTCCGTCAAGAGCTTAGAATTCTGCGGACGAAAACTATTAATTATGATCGGTCAAATAATGAGAACGTTTAGCTAAGTCTAGGTGTCTAACTGTGCACCTTCTGTTGGTGCATTCGCACCTACACAGCCAGGAGGTGCATGCGCAGGCGCACGCCGCGATTGTGCTGTCGCGTAATGGCGGCGATAGGCCGAGTTATGGCGCAATTAACCAACAACGATTCTCACGTGGCAGTGCAGGGTTAACCTGTGTGAAAGGATTTACGTAGAAGGGATTGTTTAAGGGTTGATGGAATAGGAAGTGTGGTAACACGTGAGTTAGGGATTACGGTACTAGCTGCCGACGGACAGCTTATAATGCTTCTAAATGGAAGAAACGGCGGCACTGATGTAAATTATTATACGAGGTTTGAGATCTTGTGATGAGGCCGACCACCAAAGAATTTTAGAATACGGTGAAGGCTCACTGCATCTCAAGGAAAACTATGGTTGTTATACTCTATGAGATTATATTTAGCTATAAATTAAATGATATAATTTATTCCGTAACTAGGATAAATTCACACCTTTAATATAGGTATCACATTATCATATAGGTATTACATTATCCTTTGAAAACGTTGTGTTGATATTGTTAGGTGCTATTGCTATGGTATGTACGTAGATTGTTTTATGAAATGTATTGTATGTATGAAAGTATTCAACAGAGTTATCTGTGTACGCTTAAAAAAATTATGATGGTATTTACAACACATCAATATCATAAATCAGTCTCCAACAAGGTGCTTGTCCATTTTTCCCTTCCCTGAATGTAATACCTATGGCCGAACGATCACATTCATTTCCATTACCTAGCGAATGGCGATGTAAAAGAGAAAGGCACAACGTTTAACGCCTTCGAAAGGACTATAAACGGCGACAAGGAATTATACTCGCACATTACTTGTGTATCTGACCATTCTAAACAAAATGTTCAGTGTTTAACCAAGCTCTGAATGACAGTAAATTTTGTAGAGAGATGGATATCAATCTGCCTGAGATAGTAGCTTTAAAGTACATAGCTATTCTTTTAAGACTACTTTAAAGGCTAGCTAGGTAAAATAATGTACATAGGTACAGTTTTCATGGGAATTGGTACTTGTTTATGATAATTATACTGATAATGTTCAACTTGAAATTTAAGATACACATCTTGAAATATCCAGAGATAAACAATGTCAGAAATAAAGTAAAGATACAATTATAACATTTTCACATTTATTTGTCTATATTTCAGTGAGGACTTCGCCCATAATGACCTCGACCTTGGGCGTCCAATCCAGCTCGCTGATGCCGGTGCGGAAACACTTGGCCACCTCCAGGACCCGGAGACACTCGTCATCATCACGCTCGTGCTTCTTCTCACAATCGTGGATTATTGACACTATTTTAGATGCGATGTCATCTCCTGAAAGCAAAAGGTTATTAATTTTCTAAGTTACTAAAATTCTTTCTGAAAATAGAAGGTTTGTTAACCTAAGACTCAGTCAAGAGTATTGCGTAAAATGTTTCACAGGTTCAATTTTCGTATTGTAAAATTTGTAAGATGCGCAATAAATCACATTGATTTTTAGTTCAAGGAATATTTTTCTGCCTAAATTATCTTAAAAGGAAGACGCACCAGCGCCATGTTTTATTGCAAACTCCTGCGCGTTTCCGTGATGCATTCGTCCATTTGCATCCATCAGATCCAGCTTCTTGCTCATGCAGATGATAGCGCAGCCGGTGTCGCGGTTCAGCAGCGAGTAGTCCAGCTTCCAGTAATGGTACAGGTCCGCCATTATGTGCTCGCCCATGTTCAGCTAGAATTGAAGATGTAAGGTAGATATTGTATAAACGCAAAAGGATCAGAAATCAGTCGTAAATAGTAATGAGTAGGACGAAAAAAAAATGGTTATAATAAAAAAAGATGATAGGCTATTAAAAGATTTTTTATAGATCACGACCTTAATGACGATAAGGATGCTATGGATTGTGATATTAGGGGATGCTTCAACACCTGTCGCAAAGTCTGATGATAAATCACAAAGAGTTAGGCTCGCCGCAAACGGACCACTGACCACAGACACCGGGTGGTCAGCGACAGCAAAATAACAGACTTTTTCATATATTTTGTATAGACGCGCCGCTCACGTGTAGCCGATGGAGGCCACTTGCTAAGCTTACAGCAGACAAATAAGTAAAAAAGCGTGTTAAGTCGCTGTCGCTGGCCAATGGTGGCTGTGGCCGATGGTCCGCTTGCGCCAAGTCTTAAATAAGTGTTTTTTTTAACTTACCTCGCGTTTGCATTCCTCCAAAACCTTAACAAATCCTGAAGTAATATATTTCATAGCATCTTTCGATGATGTTATCTCCGTAACTACCGCTGCGAAAATCAATAGCACAAAAAAGATATTCCTTGGTCCCATTCCGATAAAATTGTATCGCAAGTGCCAAAGTTTTGTGCCTTATATACCGGTCATTATTAACTAAGCCGTGTAATTGTTATCTGGTGTTAAACCAGTCAGTTTTAATGCCTACTTTGTTGCTAATCATGGATTTCCGTGCTGTGGTTGTGTTAATTGTTGGTTATTAAACGCTTCTCGCGATCGGTAATAGTGGTGGATAATTAATTCTACCTATTTTGATGCCATCTATGGTGCATTATCTAAGCCACACACGTACAGCATATAAATTCAACATGTTTTTCTATTCCAGGTTATTAAAGCATATTATTACGAACAGTATTAGTGAAAGAGGATTTAAAAAGGAAATAAGTAACATTTTTAAAATACAGATTTTTAATTGTTACGTCGTTTATCCTTGCGGCCACGTCTCCGTGATGCCTTAATATCGCTCCCATCTTTCATAAACATTTCAATTTTATTCATGCTTAACTCCATGGTTTTGTTTCCTCTTCTATTTCTACGTGTCTCTGTTATGTTGGGTTTGACGTACTGAGGCGCCCACTGCAGCTGAAAGATCCCGTAGCGGAAGCACTTTGTCATCTGCAGCGCGTAGTTGCAGATCTCCTTGATGCTGCTGGAGGCGCGCTGGCAAAGCTGGAACAGCTCCACAATCTTGCCGGTAACCCTGTCGTCTAAAAAAGTTCCTTACTTAATAAATTCAGGCAGAGGTACCATTTATATCTAACTCTGCGGCAAAATCATGAAACCACTAAATTGACTAACACTGAACAGAGGCTGATTGCCCTCCTTTTTGTTTTTTCTCTATTCTAGATAAGGCGGTCAGTAGTTTACACTGAGCAAAATTAGCTCCATCATAATTACCAGCCCCCATCGCCCTGAGGAAGACCTCGGTCTCCGTTTTCTGCACGTGCCCGCTGTGGTCCATGAGGTCCATCTTTATGAAGACGCAGAGCAGCACGCAACCCATGTCGTTGTCCACCAGATCGTTGTTCACGTTCCAGAAGTTCAGAAAGTTTTTCACGATATCGTTGTTGAAATGCATCTGGATTTTTAGTAAGAATTTAAAGAAAAATAGTTTGCTTTCGTGGTTTTCAAATCAATTATTGGATTGCATTTCTTTGATTTAGAAGAATTTACGCTATTTTAAAATGCTAGGCAAAAGAAGAAGAAAAAGATTAAATTGTATCTGATTGCGTTAACATATATTATCTCTATACACGCCTGTCTCAGAGTCAATACAGCAGTTTTAAAAACTCTTGGTCATAATAATCAATGTTAAGCCATGGTAAACAGTCCCCTTTAAGGCTGATAGGTGATCGCAATTATAAATTTTTATTTATGTATTCTATAGATATATGATGGTTAATATTTTCTTTCTTGTTTTTCATTACTCCTTAGTCTTATGAACTCTCTTATTTATTGTAATAGTAAACGAATTCAAATAGCATCTGTTCGTAATGCTACATACCTCTGACTGACATTCTAACACAACATCACCGATGCTGCCGCTCAGAGACCTCATCACGGCCACCTCTTGTCCCACACTTGCGTTTATCAACAAAAAAAATAATAACAAATACATCTCCATAGTCACAATCTCGACTAGTGTATTAGAGAGTACGATCTGGGTCTGCCGTAGAAATCGGTGGCATTGGTCAACTTGTTCTACTAATTGTTTGTTAATTGAATTCATGCTTGATGTGTAGCAAGATAATGAACTTTGAATTGGTTTATAGTGTTTAGTGGAACTGCGAGAAACTGTTGTTTATGCTCTAAATGGATTAGCAGCAGTGTGGTTGTGGTTGATGTATACCTGCATTCTAACGTGCTACAATATCTTCGAGTATGCCAATACTAATTTAATAAATATTTTATGATCCTTTAGTTTTATGCACTTTAAGTAAACTTTGTATAATATATGTATTAATTAACCCATACTCAGGATATCCTTTATGGACAAATAAATACCTACTCCGGACGTTCTTCATAAAAATACTTTATAAACATAATTATGAAGATTTTCATAAAACTTTTTTACACGTACACACAAGTCAGAACATGATAGCAATAAAACAATGCAATTTAGTGTACATTTATTTAATAAAACATAATATATTGTACTGATATGCTGTCACACAAACCCTGCCCATACCCATAGCAGCAACTAGCGAGGTAGGCGATATCCGGACGATGTACGGAAGTATCTAACTTATTATAATTATAGAAGTCCATGTTTAACGCCAAGTCATTAGAGCTTTAACTCATAAAAGTAAAGAATAATGCGAATTATTTACAGAAATGTAAAAAAACCAAAAGACGAATAGTTTCTTTCTAAAAAAAAATTATTAAAAAAGAAAACATATTATGATTAAAATGTAATAGACCGAATAAACAATGGATAAATAAAGATTATTTCCCAAAAAAGTGTCAAAATCAAAATGGCTTTTCTTAAAAGTAAAAATATTTTCAAAATTCTGAACGTTTTGTTAATATCTCCCAATATTTTGTTGGTAAGTGGATAGGATAACGATATAAGGAAGAAGTTACAATTCAGTTAAGACTCAGTCAATCTAAACTTCAGCCAAAACTTCGCCGACAATGAGTTCCATGCTGGGCGCCCAGTCGAGCTCGTGGATCTTGGCCTTGAAGCACTTGGCGACGTGCAGCGTCTTCATGCAGGGGTCTTCCGCCACGTCCGGGGTGGACTCCATGCAGCTGTGGATCATCTGCACCAGCTGCTTCGCCATTGCCTCGTCTGGAGGAAAAGTAGTGGGTTGATGGGATGGAACGTTTTTAGGTAATTTTACCTTAATTTTTATTTGATAAACATATGAAATAGGTCAGGACTTTTTACCCGACTGTCAAAAGAGAGTTATGTTTTTGTAAAAATGTTCCTCTAGTATCAATAACAATAAGGCTTTTTTTTGGTTTTATTTTCAACGAATATGAAAAACAGTTACTAAGGACGATGCAAAAAGACCAGCATATATTAAAGTAGTTATAAGCTTCGGCTACGGCTATTTTCCCTTTCACATGACGTCGCACTTTCTTTACAATTTTCCACGTCAACAGTTCGGAAAATTCGCCGAATCACATTTAATTTTGTGATTCGTTCCCCCTCCGCACGTAAACTCAATAATACGTTGCACATATAAAGGACAATATTTGAACTAACCCTCTAATCTCCGCAGTCATGAAGACTAACGATGAAATTAAGCGATACATCAAAATTATAACTATGCTAGCAGTTTTAAGTCCAGTAAAGGTAGTATTACTTAGCTTGACGGTCCTCCCATACAGTCTTGTATAGGAAACATAACCAAACTTTACAATTCCTGGCATTATTTAAACAGCTTATTATTTTAAAGACACAAGATCTTTTCTAACCCGCGCCATGTTTCTGCGCGAACTCCTGTGCCTTCCCGTGGTGCAGCTTGAGCTCCTGGTCCAGCAGTTCTAGCTTAGAGGAGAGGCAGAGGATGGCGCAGCCCGTCTGCCGGTCCGTCATCTCGTAGCCCTCCTTCCAGAAGTTGTAGAAGTCCGTTGTTACCGAGTCTGGGAGGTCCATCTATAATGGTAGGTGCGTGATACAGAAAGGACAGATAAGAAACTTTTCGTCTTAAAAAAAGTGCTGCAGAGTTGATATCGATTACGAAACACTACGAACGCAAAATAAGAAATCAAAATGAAATATAATTAAATTAGCAAACAATCGCAATTATTCGTCCATTATTCTAATGTAATAAATAAGGACTAAAGATTGGTTACTAGAAAACCTGACCTTTACTTATTCATCAATTTCCATTACACTAATAGATTTATTCTTCTTAATGTTTAATGATTAACAACACATAGCTCACCTCCTTCTTACAAACTTCTAAAGGCTTTGCGAAATTGATGGAGAGGTTTTTTATAACATCTTGAGAGGACTGGACCCTTATCACCAGGCACACAGCCACCACCAAAGCCAACCTCACTGACATTATGCCCGCTTGCACCGTGTTTGGGCCGACACATCCGACGCGCAACTTTATATTCAAGTATGGTGTATTAATTAGTACTTACTTCGACGTGTTAATGAGGCATCTGTCATTAATTACAAACAATTTGACACGTCTTTTAATTAGAGTAGGATCCATTCAAGGAATTTTAGAATTACGTTCGCTGATTGACGATTACAGTGAATAAATGTTAAGGGGTAGGTAGCTGATGTTTTTAAACATAAATTTAATTTAAGTGTGTTTGACGTTAGATATTTTTAGCTTATAATTTCACAGCAATTTTTAGGGTTTCGTACCTCAAACAGAAAAAAGAAACCCTTATAGTATGATTTGGTAGTCCGTTTGTCTGTCCATCGGTATGTCAAGAATGTATTGCTCAGGAACGCATGGTGGTATAATGCTGAAATTAATTCATGTCTACGATCCCTTGAAGCAATAATAAATCAAGTTTCTATTTCAACGCAATTTAAAATACTGCCATTTATAGTTTTTTTTCTATAATTTTTTGAAGAATTCAAAACCTTACTTACTTGGTTACTTCTCCTCGACCCAGAATCACGAAATTTGGTATGATGCTAGGTCATAAGTAGAGAAAAATGGTTGATTGCTAGTTTTGTATCATAATAATTACGGATTTGTGATAACAAACTTATATTTACAGTTGAAAATTTGCACGGAACCCTCGGTGTGCGTGTCAGACTCGCCCTTGTCCGGTATTCCTATCATGTAAAACGTTTCCTTTTAATTAAAAAGAGATCATACCACAACGGGAAACGATTCGATACGGTAACCTGTCTAAATCAATCTCGGCAGATTAATAGCGAATAATATGCAGATCATGATTGATGTCACATAATTTCCTTAGCACGACAAGTCAGAAGAAATATTGTAGGTTAATTACTTGTGCATTGATGCATATGCGTTTCGAACATAGTACGTAACACTTCGTATTATATGGTTAAACGGAGTAGGCGTAGATTGTTATTAGATACATTGATTGACATAATACTTTATAGAAGTTCCCATAAAAAAACAATCTTCTCTTTTTAAAGTAGAACCTCTTATGAATACTAGTCAAAAGTCACATTACTTTGTTTTGTACCAGACGCTTATTGGCTTTCGGCGTTGGTATCTAAGCCAATACATTCTTTGCAAATGTTAGAACCTTGAGTCCAATATTGGTGTGTTGAACTGTAGGGAATATGTAAAGTAACTGTACCGTCTGGCAAGCAGACCGCACACCACAAGAGCTTGGTTACCATTCAAACTAACGCTTACGGTACTCCCTAAGTTCCGGGATCGAAATAATTTCAAAAATGCATGCTACAACATTATTGACGGGAATAATATTTCTTTGTTATTTAAAAAAAAAATGTAGCATTGTATAATAACATACGATCTGTCGAACTGCAGAACAGTTTGTCAGCAATAGTTCTCGTTATGTTCTTATCCGTTTAATAGCTCACTTATGTTACATTATCAATTTATTAATACCAATAAAGTGCACATACTTATTTAGTGTGAACAAATTTATAACATACATATAATTCGAAAATATACATTCAAACAATAGCAGTTATAGACATAATGAGAGGTAATTCTTTTTTAGAATAATTTTAAGTTGACTAAATACATAGGCTTCTCCAAAGCGTATACCTACCGGCAGTATAGGTTGAGTTTGTGTACGCAAGTGTGTATACTTGTATACCACTCCAAGCTATTATTAAGCTTTGCTTGATCTTTTTTCTGTTAGGTTTTATGCTATCCAGAGTTAATAAACTTGCTCGTTTATTTTAAGATCAATAAATAGTCACGATACTTATTTAAGGAGTATATTATATAAGAAACACAAAAAGGATGTATTTTGCAAGATTATTAAAAGGGTCACGGCCGAATATCGGAACGTTAATCAATTTTTAAATCGCTGTTAAGTATGAAGCTGTCTCTGTCACTTTAAGGTGTAAAGTAGAGACAGATAGATATTTGAGAACGTCTTAAAGTTAAGTTGCATTTCAGTATTCGGGGATAATGTCGTAAAACAAACTAAAACTTATAATTACAAATATAATTAACACAAATATTTTTTAGTATTTTCATCTTGCTTTACTAAGACTAATAAAAATCCAGACGTTGTCCATCAGTCAATGCAGTTGTTCGCCATCAGTACTTCTCCATAACGGCTTCGATCATCGCGACTTCGGGCGCGATGCCCTCCTTCTTGGCGTCGACTTTGAAGCAGGCGGCGACTTTCACGACTCGGTCGCAGTCGTCCGTCAGGCTGTCGTACTGCTTCTCACAGTTGTGGATCAGGCCCACCAGCTTCTCGGAGAGCATGTGGCCTGAACAAATTATATGATAAGCAATTAGAGGTTAATATATTTATCTCACAGTTACTGCAGTAAAAGATACAACAGACATTTAGAATTTCGTCTTACCCACTAAATGATATAATAATATAGAAATCTGATTAAGGCTTTATGTCCATACGAATATAATAAATGCGGAAATAACTCTGTCTATCTTTCTGTTACGCTTTCACGGCTAACCGCTCAAACGTTTTTGATGAAACTTGGAATGGGGCAAGCTTGATTCAAAGAAAGGACAATGGCTTTTTCCCGCTATAACCAATACCTGCGCGGGCGGAGCTACAGGCAAAATCGTAAAATCGTAAGTAATATTTATGTAAATAATATCTAAGCTTTAAATATTTGACTATCTAATAAAATAGATAATACAGTGACGATAAGTAATGTTTACATTGATATATATACGAGGTTCGGTCTACGATCCTTTTCCATATGAAAAGTAGCCTATTGTTCGGCAGTACGGCAAATAAAGACTGTGTGTTCCGTATATTATGGGGTATTTGAAAGTCCGAAGCCTGCTGTTCCATTTTTAATAAAATATTAATAATATTCTTTTTTAAGGCTAACGTTAGTCTAAGGTTTTTTATCGAAGCCTTTACTGCAGCCAAACTTAGCCGTTAGTTTAGCGATAAATTCAGCAAAAAACAATGAGTGCGACAGATTGCGCAGGGAATGATCGCGTGACCTTTGTTTTACTTGCATGCACGTAAATTACGTCAACAACCACCATAACTCACCATGGGGCATTCAACGTTATAGGAACAGAAAACGAATCGCTTTGCGAATTATTTGAAAGTTTTGAATATAAGTCAATAGTGTAAGAAATGCGAATGATATTAGACTTGGCTAAGGTGATATTGCTTTGGGCATACAATGGATATAATTAGGCAGGTTATGTATCAGCTACCTGCAAAGTTGGCCGCGCGCACAATGCCTTCGGTGGCTTGAAACTGTCAACAATCTAAATCTCAATTTAATAGCTGACACGTACTCTACTGTGGCGTCATTCATACCAATCTGAGAAAAGAAGCCTGTGTATCATTAGAAAATTTGTACGTAATGATGACGAAAACCGACATTGGGATCTAACCATTAGGGAAGCTCTTGACGTAGTCGTGCATGTTGACGTGGTGCATTCGGGAGTCATCCTGCAGCAGCGAGAACTTGTTAGACATGCACATGATGGCGCAGCCCAGCTCGCGGTGCACCACTTCGAAGTCTTCGCGCCAGAAGTGCTGGAACTCCTCTAGGATCTCCGGAGACAGTCCTGACTAGGGGACGAAGATGTAAATAGATAAGAAATTATACCAGATACATACCAATGTGTTGAAATACAAGTGGGTAAAGAGGACTTTTAAATTTATATGAGAAGAATCTTTTTATATTGCTCTGGTTTGCGTTAAGGTAATTTATGTAAATTACATAAAAAACTGGTAAAATGTAATTGATAAAATGTAAAATGTAAAAAGTTACAACAATGTTGTGTTCTTACCTCATCCCTGCACTCTTCCAGTGCCTTTCCGAAATGCGCGGTGACGTGGCTCATCACCTCGGCGGTGCCTATCACCGAGCCGGTGACGGTCGCCATGACAACCAGCAACAAACAACACTTGGACGTCATCTTGTCAACAACTGACCCCACGACAAAACGAGCTACGTTTATATCTTACTAAAACTTTTTTTACTTTATACAATTGTATGATATTACATAAACCATCTTTTATTGCATAGACAACCGCTTTTATTAAAAAGACCTAAAGTTCATTTTGGTTTGATTGAGCTACAAGAATTTAATTTGTAGGATTCACACTGGTGATTTTGTCAAAGGAGGTAATATGATATAGTATGTAATTGGCATATGTTGCCAGTCATGCCAAAGGTAGTGGTTTAGCAAATGAGTGGTAGTGAGTGCCACTTATTGGCAGCTAGACAGTTCTTTAATATTATTAATAGTCGAGGCTGTAGAAATAATCCTGGCGGAGTTTATACTGTGTTTATATTAAATCAATAGGCTTGTAATAATACGTCATAAACTGTTGCGTGTGCGCATCATGGTCGCTCGAGACCACCCAGATGTCTTAGTACCGGTTCCAACTGATTTAGGGACTATTGTTGGGATAATAGAATCTATGGTGAACCGAATCATAATCGAACAGACCATAGCTGATGCTAAAACACTATAACAGCACATAAAATATATTTTGACAAAAACCATTTATTTCATTAATTCACGCCCAAACTATAAAGCTTTTACTAATGAATTAGTAGTAGTGCAACAATCAAATCTGTAACTGGATTGTATTACGAGGCATTTCGTGGGAACGCAAAGCAGTTTTCTACAAGATGAATTGACCGTTGTTCTTATTTATCGTCGTATTAGTCGACTCCGACTAGTTAAAAAAAAGGTGTCGTGTACAAGTTTGCAAGATTAAATATCCTAATTGCATAAAAAACTATTTTAATTATTTCAATTTTAGAAATTTTTAAAGCACGCTTTTTTGAATAGTATTATTTTCAACACTGCTCTCTTACAGGGAGCCCCACATCTTCTTGTATTGATCACCATCCCCAATCCCAGAATGTTCCAAGTCTCCATTACGTTATAATTCGGTGCACGTTCCTCATAGCACGGGCCATTGGTCGCGATCGCGGACGGACCCATACGTGCTGCCCACCCTCCATGTGCAAGCGGGATGCATTTCATTCACGGTGTAATACTACTGCCACGGTGTACGTGACATAAAAACCATTTAAGTCCGGACTTACAATTAGGGAGAATAAGAAATAAAATTCTATTATAAATTGTTCTAAAAACAGTTCACTATTTATAAAGAGTAAGAAACTAAGATTCGATGATAAAATTCGAAGATGTTACATGTAACTGACGGGCCTGTTGGTCTAGTGGTTAGTGACCCTGACTGCTTAACCGGAGGTCATGGGTTCGATTCCCACCCAGGACAAATCTTTGTGTGATGAGCATGATCATTTGTTCTGTGTCTGGGTGTAATTTATCTATTATATATGTATTTAGAAATATATAAGTATGTTTATCAGTTGTCTGGTTGCCATAATACAGGCTCTGCCTAATTTGTGATCAGATGACCGTGTGTAAGTTGTCCCAACATAAAAAAAAAATACCTATTATATACTACATTATCTCTGTAATGGGCTATTTTAAATTTAATCGACGACTTTCACCTAAAACTTAACGTAAAATCACAGTCTAGGCCCTTATGCAATACGACATGTTCTATGTTTGTATTGCGAGACCCAGACCTAGTTTTTTAATATCCTATTTCTGTAAAGCAAAGCTAGTAAATTATGAACTTAACCTTAAAATAACAAACAAGACAGTAACCGCAGTAATTTGAACTTGCTTCCTTTGTCAGTAACTGTCATTAGCGTTACTAATTTCCCACAAGACGCAGCTAACAGCGTTGAAGTTGGTTCATTCATCATACGTGTTCGAGGGGGGCAGAGGTGCCTCCGTGATCTGTCAACAGTAATGACTCTAGTTTGACAGCTCTAAGGAGGGAGGTGAGAAAATGTAAGAAAAGAAACTGGTTTTTTTTGGGTGTTATTTTGAGAAAATCCGATTTTCATTTGAATAATATATATGGAAACTCTCATTAAATAACTTACACTCAATTTTAAAAAGAAGATTAATTTCTGTGTGCTTTAAACTTTGATTTTTTTGTGATACATCACATAGTTTTATTATCTTAATCGATTTAATAATTGTGATTGCAAGACTCACGTCACGTAGTATATCTATGCGTCTTAGGTACTATATTACTAATTTTATGTCATAGTTATCAAACAGCTAGGTTTCTAATTGTTTCTAAAGAGCAGTAACTGCAGTAACAGGTTCAAACAGACAACTAATAAATGTGTCCAGTTTGAAAGTAGGGTTCGTTGATTAATGATTTAACGTTGCGTAATAGTTTATTTACAAAAGAAAAACAGTTTTTCTTTTAGGCGAATACTGGAAAAGTTCTTCTATGTTGTGTGTGTGTTTTAAATTATCAAGATTTTGTTTTATAGACGTTATTCAAACATGAATAATAATGCAATACACCTGGGCATCTCCTAGCATCGTATACAAGAGCATCTGGTTTTTTCCCTTGAACACAAACAATCACAGTATACAGCCTATAAACTAAAGGGGGCAGAGACAATGAGTAATAGTCGGTGTTGCCGCGCTCGCGATCACTCCCCATTCGCCTCACGTAGTGTTGCCAGGGGAGAAATAAATATTTTCCAACGAAAATCCGCGGCTTGCTCTATATGTAAATTTTTATGTTTTTTCCATCAAATAAACTTGTGCCGTGTGTGGTTTTATAATTTTACAATACAAGGCTCAGGTGGCTCTCGCAAATATGAACGACAATAACGGAAATATTTGAATAGAGGATATACGAGCACCTGTGTAATAAATTTTGAAGGATTTTCTTTTTGAGAGCTGTTCTAAGAGTTTGTTTAAAAATATAACATTGTCGATTCTCCAAAAAGGGCTAGGTATTGAAAAATACACCTATGTCAATTGAACTATGTGAATTGAGTTAAACACCAGATAACTGTAAGCATTATATTTTGAAAATGCAAATTAATTGTAGTTTGCCTACACCAAGTGTTGCGAAAGATAATAAAATTAGTAGTAGTCTTTCATAGTATATAATTTTCATTCTCTTGTGTCCCGATAAAGTATATAACAGAAATGTAAACATATCTACAATTAAACATAATTTTGATGCGAAGAAAAATTATTTATAAAAAACAAATAGTGACGCATCTCTTTTCATAAAAGAAGCTTTTTTAAATTTTTAAACATCTTCCGATCGTAGGTACCGGAAAGATACAAATATATATGGTATGTGTCCATACATCAACTTTAATGAAATACTCAGAGGCGCAGCGATAATCCATCAAAATGTCCGAACAGTCTGCAAAACGACAAACTTAACTTTACAACTGAATCTCCGCCATTCCTTCCCCAAAGTAGCCGAGCCAAGCGCAAAAACAACTTTGTTTTAAAACACCATTAATAAAATTCTTTTGCAGACGTGACAAGTAAAAGTATATCTTTGTACAACGGAATAAGTGTTGTAATGAAAGCAAAAAGAGTATTTGTAAAAGTCAAAACAGAAGTTAAAGCGGACAGCAATGCATTTACCTTTCTTAAAATTGACTTAATTTATAACGGATCTTATCGTGAAGGCGTAAGATCCATTTTTGGTTGTAATGGATTCATGGAATGGCAAAGATAAATTGGTTCCTGGAAGAAATGGATTCCTAAGGGAATTCGCAATTTTTCTTGTAAACAGCGCGATGCATACTAAGTGTGAGCCGACAATGACTTAATACAGCTGAGTTTACATTCACGTCAAGACTCCATTTGTATTTTCCGACAAGTTTAATGAGATTAAGAGACGCCTGTTAATACCACTTTATATTTAATACGTTGCGTTACGTAGAATAATGTAGAGACCTGAATGGCACGTTAAACGAAATGGTTTTAGAAATAAATTATTTACTTTCCGCCATTTTAATTTTTCTTTATCTGTTATTTAAATATAATAATATAAGTAAGTGTAACGGACCGTCCTACTAAGGATCAATTGATACTACAGCAGATTCAAAGCACATCAGAGCGTCATTCTAAAAGAGCAAATTCACCCTTAAACACCACAATTTAATGCTCATATTTTTTCTGACAGATAAAAGAGATAACTCCGTAAAATACGCGCTTAATTTTTTATCTTAGTAGAAATATACGTAGTTGAGTTAAGGTTTAAACATGCAGTATATGTAGCGCAATTAAAATAATCGAGAGTCAGCTGTATTATTATCTATTGTCCCAATTCATTCTCCTGTCGTTAGACAGTCAGATTTATCTTAGCTTTCGTATCCACTGACTGACCTGGCGAAAGTATGCAGATGCGCGCTGGTAGCCAGCTTGACGAGCGGGCGCTGCGGCGGGCGGCTCGGGCGCGTCGGCGGGCTGTACGTGTACTCCGCCGCGCCAGACCCCGTCAGCCACGACCAGTGCTCCGTCATGCTGCTGCCTTCCACCTTCCACCTTTGGCTTTCGAAGGTACACCCACGAAACACAAAAAGTTCCTCCTAAAGTATGCGTCTATCAAACCTACCACGAAACACAGCAGATTGCTCTATATTCTGTAGCTGTACACAAAGACACTTCTATACCTATCTATTAGTTATAGGGCCACTGCAATTTGTCACATTTTATACAAACTATTAGTTGGCTACTTTACTTATGTTCTACAAGGTTAAAGGTCGCACTGCACTTTGTCACTTACACTGATTATTTGGTTGCACTACCCAAAAAGTACACAGACCTGCTTTTGTTTCACGTTGACATCATAAATTTTGTTATTTTGATAAGACTTGTTTTATTTTTAACAATGCAACTTGTGATAGACAAACAGCTCTACGTTGTAAACTTGAAAGTGTTGAACAATCCTCGAGTGATGACACCCATAACCTCGCACACCCTGGGCGGTCGCTCCCACTAACATGATGACTGGTCAATATTTATGACACAGCATGAGATGTCTGTTCGTAGAAATTGTATATAAAAAATATTAAATACCTACTTTTTGCTTAAAATTAAATCTTGCTAATAGCTTGCGCTTCATAGCCGTCGACTGTAGCGAGTTCAAAAAAATATATTAAATAATTTGAAAGTGAAGATATTATCCTAGTCACATATTGTTTTCTTTTTTTCGTTTCAAATACACCGTTCGTAAAATCTGTTTATCAAAACAAGCTTAGTAAAAAAACTGTAGAGGAGGTCATTACCAATTGACTTAATAACCACTCTATCGTACACAATGTTTCCTCCATTGATTCGAGTTATTACCCAAAGTGATGAAATGTTGTATAATAACTGCGCAATATATCAAATTGTGAAACTTTCACAACTGCTCCACACTCTCATCCTTCAAATCTTCAGTCTTATTAGATTCACAAATAATGATTGATAATAGTTCAAATAGTGTGGGGTTCTCACGTGATAAACAAGCAAAATAAGACTTCTTACTAAAGATATAAAGTTTAAATCAAATGCTCCCGGTCGTGTAAAGGTACACAATAGAATCGTAAATTTATGATATGCTAAAATACTTCTTAACAGCATATATTTAAAGACCCCTCGTCAAACGTAGAATTTTCTTTAATTGAAAAGAAAATACTTCTCAAGCAAATTTTAAACCTAAATCCATAGACTTTAAGTTTAAAACTAAATGCGTTTTTTTAGAATCTCAGGAAAATTTCAGAACTGACAAAAAGGTATCCGATTTTTTTACAATATAAATACTGAGATGCCGTGGACTTGTGTATGGTCGATCAACATAAAAAAATGTTGATCAAATAAACCTCAAGTCAAATGCTGTGATTGGTTCTTAATATTTTGATCATCCAATCACTGACAAGAGATTTTTTAATAGCCCTTCAGAAAGTAGGGGTAATGCTAGCGTAGTTTCAAACACTACTGTTTGTTAAGAAGTACTAGCGGTAAGTAAGGTAATAAATCTTAACGCTAAGCAGTAGGGAGCCGGCAGAGGTGCAGGAACTCATAGCCATGGTTAAGGGTAGGTGACATGCTGTTCTCAAAATTAAATTTGGTGGATGGGTCTTATAAACGCAGGGGTTGGATAACTATTGGCATGAATCTTAAACTTGTACTGTAGGTATGGGGTGAGGAGTGTTTTGGTTTAAAAAAGAATATAATTTTTTAATTGTAAAATACAAAAATGTTTTTTTTTATTTAGCTTGTTTTTTTTTTTATAAAATTATCGAAACTAAACGTCAGTTTGAAGTAAATAGTAAAAATGAAATGCATATTTTTTTGTAATTACAAAGATTTACTCAATGATACGGTCCTGTTTAATGTTCTAAGATTTTAAAGCCAAGTAAATTAAGTTTTTTATTAAAAACATAATTAAACTATGGCAAGTAAGCACGGAGCCTAAATACAACAACCTATTACGTGTCATAATAATTACGTATTGTAATAATAACGTAACCATGTTACTGTTTACGTGTAGGCTGTTCAAGTGCTCACCCCTGCAAGCCGCCGGCTTTAATATACATAACTGATGGATTTGCAAAGACCGCCGACGCCACGCGTATTGTGGGCTTGTGGGGTGATTACTGGATTAAAACGATTGTGTACAAATACTACAAAAGCCATCGTAGAATCGACATGACGAAAAGAAACCTATATTTTTAAAGAACAAAGGAAACCCAGACTTAGAATAAGTTAACTTATTATTTAAGGATTACACAAATGCTTGTCCTTTGCGGGGTCGAACCCGCGACACGTCGATCACTGTGGTAATCGGCGTAGTGACCTATAGGTAGCTACGCGCCTATCCGTGCAGTCAAAACCTGACATGAAGATTTATTTTTAAAAGAGCTAACCTAACATGTTCCTTCCCGGCTCTTCTCCATAGGAATTATATTTTGGAACCGCGCACCTAAGTTATTTAGATTTATAATTTTAAAGTGCCATGCGCCTTTTTGAGGTTTATTAGAAAGGAACACTTCTTGATTTTACTGTAGTTAATTTCAGTGTAAAATTATGTTCAAAATGAAATTTTACAGTATTTTAGGATATATGCAATCTAGATAATAAGAAATTAATATTAAGCTTGTTATTTTAATATTCGTGCAGTGCACTTATGCTTATAGCAGGTATTGAAGACCCATAATACAAATAAGTATGTTGTTAAAAAGTGGACGTAATTCCAAATAGGTTCTAACTCTAAAAACCTTTTGTTACCTAAGTAACTGAATGACTTGGACTGAGGATCCTTTTCCGAATTAATGACACAAGCTAAATAGTTTCATAATATTCTTATACACCATTGACGATTGGTATAGGACTACATCGTGAGGAAACCTCAATTCCAATGATTGGAATCTGAACGCTAACCCGCAAGTGAGCAAGCGTGATAAATGCTAAGTCAATGCTAGTACATTCTGCTTAACGAAGAGACTGTTCCCAGCAGTGGGGCTATATTTATATTATGTAGATAGGAAGAGCAATCGCATGACGTCACACATCTCAGTGTAGAGCGCGTATTAGCTGATACCGTATCACAGCTAATCTTAGTTAAATCCTTCATTAAGATTAATTTATAAGATGCTTAGGGTTGTTTATAGTACACTAAGTATGTGTAAATAGACGTTTAATTTAAATTTGTAATTGAACGGAAGTGAACAGAGCTTAAAAAGACAGTAAGATACATAATAAATATAAAACCTTTTTAAACAGAATCTAATAAGGTTTATCTTTATAATAGATACCTTTGCGGGGTTTATGTCTTCGCGTAGATAAGTTTAGATTTTAAATTGAAATCATCAGTACGTATCTTTCCAGAAATATGTTTATAAATGCCCGTCAAATCGAACAAATTAGTTTTATCGATCTCCATAGAGTTTCATAACCGACATTTAAATCATGAGAAATAAACTACCAATACACCATACAATCTAATAAAACTACAATACAATAAAATTGATTTGAAAGCATAAATTTAATCAAGTAGGTACCCCGCCCGCGTCGCTTAGGGCGGCCCGCCCTAAAAGAGTAATCTTTCAATACATTTGGTCTGATTAAAGTTATCACAATGCAGCGGGGTTGCACCCCCTGCACGGAGGGGGTGCAATGGGGGCAAACAGGTATCGAGATTAGAGTGATTAGCCAGGCTTAGCCATTGATTTATTGATTGATTAAGCAGTCCGTAATAAGTCGCATAAATTAGGTACAAATGGCGTACATCTACATAGAATACATAATCCTATCAATTAGTTTCCAGCCTTACATAATATTACAAACTAGACGTAACTATTAATAGATGAAAACGCATAAAAAATACTTCAATAAAAAAAAACAATCATTTATGTCCGTAAGCCTAGGTTATAAACTTCTAAAAGTATGCGAAGATACTTAAATAAATAATTTATTCAACTCATCTGGGATACGGCATACCATAGGTACCGAACCTACACTCTCTTAACATCTTATCCACAAATCCAATAAGCATCTCTAAAGATAATCATAAATTAAATACATACCTAACTCTTAAACACGATTAATCGATTTCACAAGTTTAACTAAACCTTCATATTATCTAGTTTATAATCTAGGAATCTAGGTATAAAGATAATAACGGAGTGCGGAGATCCCTCCCCCTCTCACAGGGAACGCGCCCTTCATTGTGAGGAGTGATTTATCACTGCAGTTATTGCGATACGTTTCTGAGTCTAAGAAGGGAGTGATTTAGTACGAAATTCAAAGAGATTTAAACAATTACTGCAAATAAAATAACATACCTACTAATAATAATATTCTAATCATCTAAGTAAAGATTTATATGAATACTAAACCGGAATATTTACACTGCGCTAATCTATATTGGTTGTTTATATAATTAATCATTCCACAAAAACTAAAAGCGAAAGCTGCCCCGAAGAGAGCTCCGTTCCAAAAAAAACTCCTTCAATTTAATCTGTACCGAAACAAATCGAAAATACAACCTGTCTGAACAAAATAAATAAAAACACTACAAGTCAGTAACGGAACTCCGTACCACTCGTACTAAACTCCTCCATTAACCCTCTCTCCCACACACACACACACACCTCTGTTAAGCTGCACTTTTCTACATTTCACTTCATTATCACGAGCCGAATCAAAACATAACCGTCCACATTTAATATTAAACTTTATCATCAAAGAGATACGGTTGTTTTTCTATTGTTAACTTATGATACGAAGGGGATGTTTTCCCCATTTAGACAGTCTGCTGTTTTGTTATAGATGAAATTAAAATTCACGCATGTTTGACGGTTGCAGATCGTTGCTCTTTTAAAATATGAATATTATCTAAAAACTTGGTTCTAAAATTTATTCTTAGATAAGTATGTGTGATGCCCTTTTTTATTTGATTTCAGTATTAAAAATATTAAAACAATCGAGTTTATGCTTCAATAAATCGCTAACAAAAACATTTATAACTGTTTCCTACATTCGTTTTTAAATGTATGGCTTCTAGTCAAAATATAACATCCATTTCACATATATTCTTCAGTATCCTCAACATACACCTATGTTTCTAACATTCGTTGGTCAGAGCTGGCGCCTGCCGCGGCGGTGCGAGCAACGATCCGCAGCGTGACTCATAGTAAAGTCCCGACTCACACAGGCGCGCTCGCGGCGGCGGCTGCTGCGTGACGTGAGGAGTAAGGGTGCAGCTACTGTGACAGCGGAGTAGTCAAGTGGTGTTGGTGAATGAGGAGGTTCGTTGAAAATATCTAGATATTTTGTATCTCTGATAAGCTGATTAGGTTTGAAAGTGTAAGTCGTAGGATCGAAGAATGCTGGACAATACTTTTCTTGTAATAATATCTGAGTAGGTAAAGTATCTACTAAAGATTAACACATGATAAATAGGCTAATAGGAATATGACGCATTATAAATAGGCTAATAGGCAAAAGTATCACTTTTTGAATAATTTTGAACATCCTTAATAAAAAACAGAACTTGGCTACGACAATGGCTGTACCAGCGACTCTGCCAGCGACGAGAATAAACATACTTTTGGTAGTTGATATGTGTTTACATAGGATGTTCTAGGGGAAATGTTTTATAAACTTTATCCTAAATACTACCTAAAAGTAAATACGTAGAGTCAATGTATATTACTTATGTTAAGTAAGATTCTAATAAGAAAATATTTTAACAGTTAATGTTTAGTACACTCAATATAGCTTAAAGCCTTGAAGCTAAAGTTTTAAACTTAAATTATATTTCTTTTCATAAGTTTAAGTTTAATATATTGTGACAGTAGAGTTCCCGCGCCCTCGTCCGCTACCCTCTGCGAGCCGCCCTACGTCGGGTGGCACTTTATGTGAAATCGATGCACCGCTGTTTGTAAACACTTGCACTTCCAACCAACTTTATCCACTACAATATTTATGTTACACAAAAACTAATGCAAAGAAAATGTAAAAAATATACAATTAATATGTCAATCAACAAGTTGCATTTCATATACCTACGTACGACAATAATATTATCTAACTTGTATGTTTTAGTTGCATCCCTATTGCACACTATTTATTATTTATTTATTTATCGACACAAAAAAATCACAACACTTAGACGCACATAAACACTGCACTGGTCAACGGAACAATTTTCCAATAAATTATTTTAATTTTACATTTCGTATTTGGAAATTTAGAACGTTTTTAAATATAGCGGCGGGAGGTGGCGCGGCGCGGCGGCCACGTTGCGAACTAACCTAACCTTGCCGCGTGCACTCGGGGCGCGCTCGTAAACTGTCTCTCTGCGTTAATACACTTGATCCTTGTTAACTTTACTGGTCTGTTTTTATTTTTGTAGTTTTATTTTTCAGTTGCTAATTCAGTTGAATTTAACTGTTGTAGGCATGAGTAAATGTGTAACTTTTGTTGAATTTGGGTTTCAAAGAAGTTAGACACCTTGATTGTGATGACCAATAAAAGCGTTGCGTGCAAATATCGAAAAAAATATAAAATAACAGAAGTTCCGGAAACAAGTTCGAAAAATATCCATAATCAATTAAACAACTTTCAAATGCCGCAGTTAACCTGAGCGCAGGCTTTGACTGCTTCTCCGGTCTATAAGCAACAATCGTTTTCCTTTTTGCCTTTAAATTCGTAACCTACAGTTTATCAAGTATCAAGTACACTAGCTCGCAGTATGGAGAGCAACCCCGTGTGTCCGGCGCACCCCTCGTTCATTCATTTGTCGTAGTAGCACGCGCCGCGGAGACGGGAGGGGGCAGCGTGGCGGGAGGGGGGAGGGGTGACCTTGCAGCGGAACATCCACTGCGTAGTAGTTTACATGGTTTGAGGGATTTCCCGGGATGTTGGCGAGCATTGTCAACAAACGTGAAAGTGGCAATGAAAGAACAACAGGAAAAGCTGCAGAAAAATATTTTATAAGTAAGGGCTAATAATGATGCTGCGTGATAAGGACGTATCAGCATTCTTCTAATTAAAAAAGCCTAAAGAAAGTCCTGTGTCATATGAAAAAATAATCTCTATTAACAAAATTAGATACCATACAATTTGTCGAACACAATAATTTCAAATTATTCACAATACTTATTTCGTACGTTACGCAGCGCCCCCTCGCGGCGACACCACGCATAAACATTAAACATTGGTGTCTCGTTTCCCCCCTCCCTTCACCCTTCACCGAAATCTATTACACACATACTTTCCCTAATTGTTTGTCCATTGCGGTATTAGTAGAGACTAGCTAGAAAACTTACCAACGAAACAGGCTATGGACACAAAAATGACCGCGAAATGCCGGGAAATAATTGCTGTACCTATAGATACAGTGTGAGCGCACCCTTATCGGCACGCGTCACGCTCGTAACAAATGAAACTCGATAGATTTAATAGCACTTGTGTTAGATGAAACATAATAACAGTGCAATGTGACCATGGAGAAGCCTCAGGGAAGGTGGATTTATAAGATTTATGGAATAATTCACATGTAAAACATATTTGATGAAATACTTAGTTAAAATCTTTTAACTGGTCATTTAACACAGTTTAAATGCAAATGTAAGTTGGCAAATTATAAAATTCTCGTATTAGAATAGCGAAAAAAATTACTTATTAAATATACTTTCCAGGATTTCCTTATGCTGTTATATATATGTCTTAGCGACAAGTTCAACCTGTATTTATTTAATTAAATCCCGACATAGAAACGCAACATACAGGAGACATCTTTCAGGCTTAGAACTAACTATTCCTACTTGTCAAAGTATAAACTATCTCATAAAAACAAGTGACAATTCGCAGCATGATGTCATCAACAACGCACTTTGAATGCAGTTGCTGTTAATTGATTAATATGTCTTAAATGGACGTCAGCGTTGAAAATAGATACCCCGGACAAGATAATTATCACAGAAATATATACCTATCGAAATCTAAACTTAAGTTTACCGATGTATATACAAGCGTAGGTACAGATTCAGCGGCGTAGCAATTTCGTAGCAAAACAGATTTACAAAGTCATGTACCTACGCAGCTTAAAAATTCTCTTTTCCAAGCAAATTATACTTAAACTCTAAAAGAAAAGTAAATAGTCTTCCCCGTAGTAACAGTTATTTAACCCGAGTAGCGGCGCGGCTGCGGTTCAACAGACCGTCGCGTGACCAATCTCCTATCTTAACCCGTCACTGCAAACCGCTCGCACTCCGCACTAATTGTGCCTCTTTGTGTATCATGCTAATTTTTTAAATAACAATGTAAAAATGTTCCTAGACTTGGCTACATGTAATTCACTGTCTTTCGTTGTACGTATTTATTTTTTAAACCTGAAACGTAAAGTAATACAGTACGTAAAGTAAAGTAATGAGCACATCCGAAGTTAAGCAACTTTCGCCCCTGTTGTAACCATATATTACTATTTATATATAATAATAAAGGGTTTTTGAGCAGAACTGGTCCTTGTTATCTACAACAAGTATTAAATCTAATAAAAATATTAATCATACCAACATCTGCAGAAACAGCACCGGCCTGCTACAATTATTACATCGTAATATTCTGTTACGCAGAAACACTTGTTTTAATTAAAACAATAAAACATGCGAGTGTAAAATTATTTTAATCCTTACCATGACCATCATAATAAATTGGATTTTAAATGCCCACGGGATTATAACTGCTACAAGTGATTTAAATATTTTATATATTGGCTTTTAAATTACAGTAGGTACTTACTTTTTTAATATGAAGTAACAAATAGCTTTATAAGCTTTATCTTCTAATATCAAAAAATCTCGTGTCACAGTGTTTGTTATCCAACTCGTTTGAAACAACTTGACAGATTTTAACACGCTTTTTTATGTTTTGTTTTGTGTATATTTTTTACTACATATTTGTATTTTTTTATATTATTTAATTAGTTACGCTGTCAAACTTCTGTGGTGTTACATATAATTATAAAAAATATGTACCTAATAGGATTTATATCATTTTAACTTGAAACTTTGTTTTTATTCATTCTAAATTTGCATGCTGTAAATATACAGTAAAATGTGTGTTGCTCTGTATAATGTATGTTCCATCCTCTGTACCATTTTATGGCAAATAAAGATATTTTGATTTGATTTGATTTAGGTTGGTCTGAGATTAGGTCGTAGGCTAGTTTTATACCCCTAGGTGATTAGGGTGGCGCTAGCAAAACAAAATATTTCGGGTCAGTGAGTATATAAAAAAATCAATAAAATTTGCCTGATGTAAAATATTTTTAATTTTTCCAAATTTACTTTGCTATGCGATTAAGTCTTATCATATTTACAATTGTAGACACCAACTAGACTTTTCAAACGTGATGTTGTAAACCAATGTACACTGTAAAACGTTTAGCTTAAGATTTATTTTAGCTACCATGTAACTATTGTCTTAATATTAACAACGTGCGTTAGTACTTAAATATCGATGTTTACATCCCAATCCTTGGAAACTCGCTTATTACACCAATTTAGATAAAGTCAGTAACTCAGAACTTATTGCTTAGGAAAATCATTCTGAAACATTCTAGAACATTCCGGATAGTTCCGCGTTTTATTGTTATTTTAGCATAACCACTCGTGACCACGATCTTCGTATTAAAGTCGCGGGAAGCTTAAACGTTGCGTTGTTATCTTAATCAACTCACGAGCACTTTAAATGGCTTCAAACTACCTGTGAATCTATGGAAATTATTTTACGTGTAAGATGTTCCAGTTGGTATTTTAAATAGAAAAAAAAGTAGAGCTAGAAACTTAGTCAAAGTGGAAAACGTAATGTAAATATACTCCAAACTCACCGTCAATCACTTTAAAAACCACATAGGTATTTTTCTTAAGCACTTTCCATCAAAATTATCGTATCGATGAAGCACAAGGCTTCCGCACAATACCGCATCCCGCGCCGAAGCCCGTGTCCCGTGCCCCGGGACAATACATGTCCGCGCATAAATTACGCGCGCTTCACGGGGTTGACTCCGGGAATTAATTAGGGATGCCTCTTACCTGAAACAAAAAATAAATTAATTGAATTTATTAAAACTTTTAATTTTCGCTGTTTTCACCCTCGAAGTGTCATTGGGGAATTTTTAGCGTAAAAATATGAGAATATGCTTATTAGCTCCTGAATATTTATGAACTTATATTAAAACTCAGGTTAAACAGACACGTATTTGTTCTTAGGCACTCAAAGCATGCCATTTCTTTTTCATATCTATACATTCTTAGAAAGTAGTTTCAACAAGTAATGCAGGCAGTTCTCTTGATAATAACCATAGTTACTATTCCCTCGGTAGTTTTATATCTAGCAAAAGCGACATAAAATAATATTGCAAGAGCTTTCAGTTATTAAGCATTTAGAGTGAACTTGCTCACTAGACTTAGCAGTCGGAATGCGATCTGCGTCGGCGAGGCACGGCAATTAACCCTCAACTAGCTTTGGTTATAGCAGGTCCGGGATGTAATACACATTCTATCACAGCTAATATTCATTGAGGTTGGTATATACATACCTTGTGAGTGTATATAAATTAGTAGTATTATAATTAGTTACATTAGTTAGTAGAATAATTATTTATATCAATGTACTTAGCCAGCATAACACTTTCCAAATACCTACATATTTAATTTTGACCTTATATCGACTTAGAAGAAACTCTTATATCCCATCGACTTTGAACCCGCATATCAGAAAGTTTGAAGACTGTTTCTATTTAGTTTACAGATCGAACAAATCATAGCTTTTCTAAACTTCCATAAACTCTTTTATTAGCTCAGCTATTTAGTACTTTAATGAACAGGAAATCTTTACACTTATTCTAAACCTGTAGTTTAGAACAGCCTGACTCAGTCGAACCAAAACTATTCCAAGCTGAGTATTTATGGTTTGATTGCGTCATCACCTGCTCCCGGAATGCGGGACTAGTTTCAGACTTGCTTAGCGAAGTATTCAAGAGATTTTCCCGCGCGACAAGTTGATACTAACTCCGATACACTGAGGTATGTACTCTCAAATCTGAATTTTCAACTTTAATGTCACGTTTAAAGTTGATGGAGATTGATAAATAAGTAAATAAGTTAAGTATAAGTAGGTAACTTCAGTTAACCTTCCTAAACTCGCTTGTCTAATATTACCTTATAAGGATACTAAAGAGAGTTAGTATGCTTCATAGGTATGTAATGTAGCACAAGCAGACGGCTAATTAACTCTTTGGGTAATGCAGTGCACGCAAAGCACATATTTCTACTTTTCGAAGCTACAGACTTTATATAAGTTTAAGCTTATAATATACAACATATAAGTTTTTTTAGAAAACCATTTAACAATGTTATATGACGTAGTACCTACTTTCTCTGACATTTCAGCATTGTGCGGGCAATTTATTCATACTTTTCAACACGTTTTTGATTAGAATGCTATTACGGCGGGGCCTATAAGTGTCAAACTGTTTGTCAAAACATAACGGCTCTGGCGCTGCTCCGTTTATGACAAATCACTTTGAATAATATTCATATTCGCGCGTCTCGAGGGGACTTGCGGAGCCGGGAACTGTACATGAATAGAGGCGGCGAGGGACATACTCCTATTGTTAGGTTACGTTCAGTTCTAGGCACGGGGAATACAATACATAGGTGCGAGTTCAACATACTGATATTGAGATTAATTATCAACAGCTTCTTTCAAAATATTTTTATGGGACCTAAATAAGCTAGTTACATATTTACTCAGTTTTAAATAAAAATGGACCGAGTAGCCGCTGACAATTATTATAATTAGTTAAATTATAATGTCAGGTCAACGTCACCTAATGTAGCAACCCACGAGCCACCTCTAAACATTCAAAGTCCCGACGACTATATCTCAAGTTGACAGATTTTTGGAATGACGAAAATATGGCGCGAGTCACGATAATAAAAGGCGTCGTTGAAGCCGCTATCTTAATAGAATATCGAACGTTTTCCCTGTGGGGAAACCTGATTTACATTTCAAGGAAATGGCTTCCGAAAAATGCCTTTTCATTTTTGAGTTCCGCACCCTTTAGTGAAATAGTTTTCTTATTCGTTCCGTCAGCGATTGTTGGAGAGCTGGCAGGGAGGCTGCGCGCGTGGAAACTGTTCGCATTGCTACAGATTGAATGTTGATGAAACGTTCGTCGAATACCTACTGCGATGTATGTGCGAAACCACCTTTGTGTACTTTGGGTAATTGGTTGTTCATCGCACTGAAATAGGTGGGAATAGGCGAGCAATTTACTTGAGTTAATAAAAGAATTTGCTGTAGGTACAGGATTTTTAGGAAAATGTAAACGTGGTGTTATACCAGTCAATCATTTAACCAGACGATTTTTAGTGCTTTAGGACTGACATTTTTCAACGCCAGATGATTTTACCCAAGGAATAATTTTGAGTTTTTGACAGTTCTTCCAAACAAAATCTGTCAGTCACATGTCAATTTTATATCACAAATAAAAGTTAAATCAGCCCATAAAGGTAGCACCAGATTTATACGCCTATTCATTCGATCTGTAAATCTGGAACTCATTTCATGAGTTTGATCTTTCAGAATAACTTAGGAAGAAAACCTGCTTCACTTATTATACCATATAGTTACGAATTAAATTCAGCACTCGGGCATTAGAGCCCAGTCCTTTGTCGAACCTAGCATAGAATATCTACTTTATAAGCTCTAAACCTCAATTGACGTACATAATAGAATCAATATACATTGAACGAATGTGGATACAATCGAACTAGCGCAGTGGTATGGCAATACAGAGCCGCGGCGATATAATATTCCTTAAATAGTCAACAAGTAACTGTAACTGCGGGTGTATCCGGTGCCACGTGCCACTGGCGCGGCAGCGTTTACACGGTGGAGTGCACTGGTACGACATACTGGAATACAGTAAACTAGCTTAATAATATTGTACGATTACTTTTTTTCTGATATATATTTAAAGATAACATAATTGAATATTGATTTATCTTTAACACAAATTCTTACAATTATATTTTAAATATTATTATTATGTTACCGGTTCTCATATTAAAGCTATGGTCTGGTCTATATGCTTAATAATGAATTTTGTTTTTTAGTTTTTTTTTTTAAGTTTTAACTCTTTTTATTTATTCAAATATCTGTACGTAAGGATGATAAATTACCTACTTATAGCAAGGTGAATTTACACAAATAGCGACTAATGTAGAAAATTAAAAAAAAAATGGTTTCTTAACGTTAACAAAATTCAGAATTACAATGTTTACAGGTTATTAAATTTATACACCTATTGTAAGAATTTGTGTTAAAGATAAATCAATATTCAACACTCAATACGCATATTGAGATAAAAATCATCGTCAATTTTCATAATCTTAGCATATCGTCGTTTAAGTCAGTCCTACATAGTAAATAGATTGTGTGAATTTAAAAATGAAGAATTGATATGAAAAGATAATTTTATACTATTTCAAATAAAGAAAATATTTTTGACGCATTTTTGTACGGTAAAAAAAGATCATAAAATTAAATAATAGGATGTGGGATGCCTTGACGTTCACTACAATCTTATTTTATTAATTAGCGATTAAAAACTATCTGTGCCGCCCATTTGAATATGGTATCGCTTCAGGTCACGAAATAGCAACAGGTACATCAATACACTCGTAGTCCTTTCACTTCGCATTAAAAGTACCTTACAGTTCACCATACAGTCACGTTCGTTGCTCTCGCCACTCGCGCCAGTAACCTGACTGTACCGTTTAAGCGCTGCATCGCGTGCATTGCTCGACAGATTTAACCCAACTTTGTTTATCGCTAACAGTTCACCGCGGCTATTTCAATGCTACAATAAGAATTATTAGCTACTTGCGGTAGCAGCTAGCTTAACCGTTTGTTTATAAGCTTAGGAATAACCCTTACTCTTGCAATAGGCAATACTTTACTACTTAATGTAGCTACTCGCGCCAGTAGCTGTCTCGTGTTGTTTAAACGCGGCATCGCGTGACAGATTTAACTGACGTTTGTTTATTAGTTTCAGTTCGGCCGCGGCTATTTATGTTCAGTATGTGTTTGCCTCATACACCAGACCACAAGTACAGTGCACCGCGCAGTATGCATCACCGCCGCTGGAAGTCTGTTATAATTTATGACTGGCGTGTGGGGTAGTGCCGGAAAATGTGCAATTAATCAAGGAATTTTTTAGTTATAGTATGAGTAATAATAGCAATTAAATAATACGATATTTAAGTTTAAACGTAACTTAATACTTAACATAACTAAATTCGGTAAATTGGTAATCTATTCATGTCTTGTATTATATCACTGTTGCTTCCAGGTCTAATGTACAAAATTACTTTTTTTTGACTTGGTATAATGGGGGTATCAATTTTATTCATTGGTCGATACTTGGACTTTATGTAAATTAAAAGATAAGCCATATATATGGTGTTACGTTTAGAGAGCAAAAATAAAAGATGAAAGAAAAAGGTAGCTGTCAGTGGCGACCACATTATGTTGATGTAACGCTTATTTTAATGATGTCTTTTATTTGTGATCGGCTTACAGATGTCGCGGATTGAGTCACGATTTCAAGATTTAAGTCGTTTGGGGTGACATTCCATCAAGCCAGTTTAGTTCAAGGTGTATTTAAATTTACTCTTGCTTGGATTCCGAACTATAGGCAGGACTTCAGTAAAATTTACTTAGAACACCTTAATATACCTTACAAATTATACTAAAGTATTCTAAACATATAAACATCCAATATTTTCAAGAGCTTTTTTGCTTTATGTATTTTTGATAGCCTAAGCTTTAAGGTTGATAAGTGTGTAATGTGCATAAACATCCACACATCTACTGCCATAATGAATTTAGTCCGTAGTTAGCAGAATCGAACAAGCAACCTTTAACGCAGAAGTGTAATCGCAATTACCACTGCGCTAATGGCGCCTTCAAATTACTGAAAGCAATGCCTTCTCACGAAGATAAAAGTAAACGCGACAATTCAATTCACACTCGATAGCAGTCCCATGGAGTTAATTAAGAATATATCGGGAATATGGGCAGAGCATTCGCTATTTATCACCAACCGCCATTATTCAATACAAACGGTTGCTTAAAATGAGATAGAGGACTTACTTAGCATTGAATTATCACTCGAGAACGATAAAACTCCTAATGTATCGAGCGATGCACTTAATTGGCTCCCAAAGTAATGCAAAAAAAAAAGTAATGAATAAGCGATGCTGGTTTCGCTTGGATCGCTAAAAGTAGGGATAAGGGTTCGTTAAGCGTGGTGGTGGTATTCACCATAATGCCTTCGATTGGTGATTATCGCTAACTCGCTTTAGTTTTTTTTAACTTTATTGCAATTTAAATGGTCACTGATTTTAAATGACGTGAATGAATATGTTAAATGCCAATAAAATATAAAGTAGGTAGTGGAATTGCTTTTTTGCGATATCAAGTACTTACTTCTTTAGCATAAATGATGATAATAAATTACCTTTATGTACCTAAGGATTTGATTCTCATTACTATTTAAATAATACGTTTTTATAATCCGAAGCATTTTTTCAAAATAGTTTTTAATTATAATGTTTTGCAAGATTTTCATAATAGTTGATAAGTAGATAGTACCCGGGAATATAATTACAGTTTTAGATAGGCTTTACGTAAATATCTTATTTCCTTTATAATAATACTAGCTGTTTCCCGCAGTTCCGCCCGCGTGGATGTCGGTTATCGCGGCAAAAAGTAGCCTATTTTCTTTCTTAGGCTTTAGACTATATGTGTACCAAATTTAATTTAAATGGGTTCTGTAGTTTTGGCGTGAAAGCGCGACGGACAGATAGTAAGGGTTTTTCTAAAGTTAGGAAAAGCTACAGAAAACATGTTATAGTGCTGGGAATCATGATGTATGAAAGTCAGTACAGTGTGTAGTTAAAGTAATTCTGCCCTGTTTTTTTTTATTGAAAACAGTTTAATAACTTCACCTAATTTACATGAAATACTTAAATAAATTGCGCTGATACCAACCCCTTAAGCGATTTATTACGGTAGTTTTTACTGGTAGTATTTTTTTATTTGAGTTATACATATCGATTTTCCTCTTAGAGTCATGTAAAAATTTAGTCTAGTAATAATGCACATACCTTTAATATTTTTTTCCTGACTCTCTTTGGGACCACTTTCACTTTAATTTCAGCCAATAAAATTTATTCGTAGCACCGATACTTTTTAACCAATAAATGCTTAAAATGTTACTGAACTTTAACTACACCGATATGTTAACTTCATATCTATAAACAAATTCATCAAAAAACTAAAAACCACATCACAAATATCATAAAAAGTTCACTAGTACATAGTTTACTTATCAATAAAACACTTCGATGTAAATTATATCTTCACATTTCTGAGTAACAATTGTTAACGTTAACGTTTACGTGTTACTTTACGTATCGTAACTGTTCGTGAGGCAGGGCGGGCGGCGCTAGGCGGGCAGACTGCGCGGCGGCCGGGCGCCCACTGTCGCGCCAAGCTCGCAGCTCTACTGTACCGAGGAGTACGAGCAGTACTCCACATGCGCTGAATACACGGTGAGATACCGTCCGGATGGTTGTGGGAGTTTGGGTTATTGTTATACTTACTATTGGTTATGTTTAATGAAGTTTGCTGTATAATGTTTAAGAGGAAATAAGAGATAGAGATGTTATTAGTATGTGGTGTCTGTAGCCGGTAGCGTGGTAATCATTGTGTCATTTTAATATGGTAGTTCGTTTAGAGTTTATTTGATGACATCTTTTATGTTGTTTTGTACGTACTAAACATCTGTATTAAATATGTGTTTATGACCCTTTTAAAAGCCTTTGTTAACTTACTTTGTTTTTAAACAATACATGTCAAATGTGAAACTAACATCTCTCCCCAAAAACTAACTGATCTCGTAAAATCTTGCCACCAAAGAGGGCGCCGGCTCTTACAACAAGCGCACAGTAACTTATGTGGTCAGCTGGCCGAACCCACTCGTAACTTAATCCTTGCTTTAAGTTATTTAATTCATAAATATTTAATTGACCTGTGTCAATATGATTTAATAATTAATAATATTTTCTTACTTTCGAAAGCCAAGCGATAGGATTTGACAGCGAAAATTAAACAATTATATTATTTATGTCTTTGTATTGTGTATGATGCGATAGTGTACATAAAACGAATTATCATTTTGCCAGCTTTGATATTTTGTGTTCTAGAATTATATGTCAAATATCAAATTAAAGTTTATGTTAGATGTGTTTTATATATTTTATGCCGTGTTCTGTTTTTGATTAGGCAATAACCTATACCTTGTACGCGTAGTATAATGCTGTTAGTATAAGTTGGTTACTGAATAAATAAATAAAAAGTCTTTTTCTTACAGCTAACGTATGTTTTAAGACATGATTATCAGCGCTTATGAAACCATTACTGAATATCATTCACATAGACGCGATTTCGTGACCAATGACTCAGCAGGCTCCCAGCACGCATGCTGTTCTTACTCTCCCACACAGATAAAGCAGGTGCAATTAATGCAGGCGGTGGATCGAACCCACGACCACTTGTACTAACAAGTACCGTTACCAACCTACACCACTAGGGCTGCCGTATAAAATCCTGATTGATTGTGCATGTAAACTGTTTGCTAGGTGTGTCTTTAGGGAAAAATCTAAAAAACATTTTATACACGTTATATAATATGTGATTTGTAGCATAAAGTTTGTGTGAGATTAATAGGAATAGATTATAAGCAACCTGATTATTTTGTCTAGATGGATGTTAGACTAACAGACTAGATGAGTGCCTAAATAATTGTCATCACCAAGCCCTGACTGGCTACTGATAATACTCAGGTCCTTCGTCTTGCCAGTTTCTTTTCTCTCTTTTGAATACTCACAAGAAAAATAAACGTTATTTTTAACTCTTGCTGTATGTATACGCCAATGTATCCAAAAATCTTGACTGAATAATGCAAACATAACAGAAGCCATAACCTTTACTAGTTTTAAGGTAATGATCCCTATTAGACAGGCACATTTCTAGCGGCCCACAGCTCCTGGTCACTCCGCTACTCTCACAGGCGATAAGATTTATCTCAGCGGACACGACGCGTCACGGGGGCGTCGCGCCACCTAGCGGCTGCGACAGGGTGATGCATGCGCGGTCAGTAGCGCGCCGCCCGCCGACGTGAATGGACGTGCGGCGACAATGAAGCCGCTGACTGACTGAGTTATGGCGCCTTTGTACGTGTGGTACGATGGAATAACGGTTTTCTCGAGAGGGATTGAAATACCTACCTAACTGATTTATACCTTATCTGATAACTGTTGTTATAAAAAGGTAAAAGACCGCAACGAAGCTTTAAAAATCTAAATATAGCACTGTATTTATTATAACCAGTTTTTTTTCTTTTACAACATATATCGATTAATACATTATTCCCAAGTAATAATTCTAGCAGTTCTGAATAAATAAGGCATCCTCGCACTCTATTCATTTCAATACAATCCCGATGTAAGTCGGCTATTAAGCGGACAATAACCAATACGCTACAACTGCAATACAATCCACTGCTTGTATGTAAATCGGCGCAGGCGCACCGATACCATCTCGTAGGGTTACCAAGTAAAAAACTGTTTGATGTTTTGGTTATATGTTCAGACTTTGAACAAACGGTTTAAAAAGATTTAAAAAAATACGAGTCCACAAAGATAATGAAAATAGTCGCATTTCTTCAGGGTGATATACTTAGTTCAAAGTTGCTTGAATTGCACTAACATAGTCTCCTCATTTCAACTGGCTCACCCCAAATATTTAACTTGCAACGTATCCGAGGTGAAATAAGGATAATATAGATTTACTTTGCCAACACCCAGTTTGAGGCCAAAAGTTGGAATTTAAATCCTACAAATTCCCTGTAGCCTGGTCACAGTGATCAGATAGAACTGCGCTTACAATTTGCATCGGTGGGAACGCGCAGCGGTGCCGGTGCGCGACACATTACTTGCGACCCTAATTATTTGCCCAGCCGGGCCGGAGTACTGCCAGGTCAGAATGATACCAGCTTTATCAAGACTTCAGGCCGTTGGACCTGAGCTCAACTAAGCCGCTAAGCTGGTCCCAACGAGGAGTCAGGGATCGTCAGTTTAGCCGCATCTGCCATTGTTGTGCCAAAAGTATATAGTGCAAGTGTATATAGCACAATAAGTGCAAGTGCTGAAAATAATCATAAATCTCTTTTCGGCAAAACTAGAACATACCTAACATGATAAATATCCAAGCACCTGTCACCGCCAATCAGTGGCTGTAGGTGTCACAGCCGTCGGCCAGCTCTCTAAATTGTTGTTTATGTACAGCTTACATCTTGTATTGATACAGACAGATCGTGTTTGAACATGACATGTAGATGCATAGAGCGGGCAGCGTCATAAATGTGAGACCCGCTGCTTGCGAGACATGTTTATGTGGCGACGTGCGCGTCTGTGTCGTGTGAGCTCTGTGGTCTGTCGAGACGTGGGATAATGAAGTTGCAGTGACCGTTAGATACATGATTATATTATATTTGCTTATACAGCGAAAAGCTATAACTTGATACTAAGGTATATCTGGAAGACAGTGCTAATTTCGGTGTTGAGCACCTAAATGTTACATTTCTTTTTGCTTGCGAGGAGAAACCTTCAAAACGCACCCGGCCTTGTGGGGATGCATAAGACCAAAGAGTATAGGACTTTTAAATTACTAAAACCACCCCGATTGTCACCATCAGCATATCAAGACGGAATTATCTCTTAAAGACCAATCCAGAAATCACCCCCGTGCAACGCCTGCTAGAGACACACCTTTATGAGTTTTGAAGGATCTTTTTCTTTTTACGTCTGCACTGCTTAAAGGAATCACTCGATTTATTTGTGTAGACATAAATATGTATCACCTTTATGTGTGGTGTGAGAATATAGTTTCTTGTGTCGATCTGCCCGTCAACAGAAGTAACATAATTTTTTCAACAAAATCCTTGTTATTCCTGTTTTTGTTGTTAGCTGTCATGTGTATTTCTACTATTTATCATGTATAATGCATTCCTGTCAGCACAGTTCATTGAATTATGGAAACATTCCCTCAGAGATCACCACGACACAAATAACTCGACAGCTTAGTCAGTAGTAGCAAGCCGCCATTTACGGATAAACGTGTCGCTCTGTTAAAATATATCCGTCTTCAGTAAGAATGTGTATATTTGCTTTAGTATAAGACACATTAATAATTATGAATAAAAATAAATATGCGCGTCAGTTAAAAATGGGGTGTAATTTATGTATAATATGTATGTATTTAAAAATGTATAAGTATGTTTATCAGTTATCTGGTCGCCATAATACAGACTCTGCCTAGTTTGGGATTAGATGGCCGTGTGTGAGTTGTCCCAAGATATTATATTACAACTAGCTGTGCCCGCGACTTCGTTCGCGTGGATGTCGAAACTTATCAATGAGTTTTTTGTGTAAAGTGCTATTTGTGTAGAACGTTATGGAGCATACCGGTATTAATACTTTTGGGCCTTCTCTTGTGGCTAATTACAATAGAAAACCAATTGTGTCTCATTAGCGGTGATTAAGAGGGTAAATGATATCTTTGCTCGAAGCATCGCTCGCGTTCTGTAGATTTCTACTTTGGTGCCTTTTTAGCAGGATATCCAATAGCGAAGCTGACGTTCATTACAACGAATGCTCACAAAGATAATAGTAACGACAGATAGTCACCGTACGACATTAATTGAGAGCTTCAGTATACACGACATTGTCAGTGAGCCCGTCCGGAATATGAACATAAAGGTTTCTTGGACTGCTCACACGGGACAGAGCGACGTAAAGCTGAGCTGATGTGAAAAACAACTCACGGTAAGATCGACGCCAGCAACGCCTAGAGTCTGACCCTGTGCCTTATTTATTGTCATGGCGTAACATAAACCTTTTGGAAACTGTACTCTCTTAAACTGGAATGGAAAATTTTTCGGAATCAAAGGAATTCTAGGAAGCAAAACACTTTCCCCGGCACCACAACCGTTTAAAATTTCTGCCTCAATTATGTTAGGTTGTAGATTTACGACTTTTAATCGAGTACCATTGCACAGTTTAGGAGGACTTAAATTACACCGATTTTTAACTTAATTGTATGTTAGGGAAGTCCAGGAACATTTAATGAATTCAAAAATTCTATTGGATAAATTAGTGGATTCTTCTTGATCAAATCATTCTGTTGATAGAGATATACTCTCGACTTTCTCCTTGAATAAGCGACAGTATTTCATTATTTATTGCACATGCTTGATCATTTCGAGGAGTTAAAATAGACCTTTTACATAACCAAGTATTGTGCTGATGTGTTATATTACTTATGTCGCCGTACACTGAAAATATTAGCTCCTGCACGGACGAAACCGTACAACATAATCTATCATTTAAAAGCAATTTTCCTTCATCATTTGGATAAGTTCCGTCGCCTATTTTTAATAATAAATCAGAAAAATGCTGTGCATGTGGGTCATCTCCAAGTCTCACCCGCATATATTTTGTTAAATGCATGGATACAATATGAGGCCATAAACTTGACCTTTTTAGGCAAGCTCTGATTTCGTCAGCTCGCCCAATTTGCCTAAAATCACCACAAAAACTACTGTAATACCACCCATGGGTTGGTCAATGAGCCTGATGTCTCTCAGAGTCCTACTACCTAAGAGTAAGTACTAAAAATAACCTACGTTACACACTACTACTACCTATACTTAAAATCTATACGGTCTACGCCTTATTAAAAAACCTAAGTACCTACCTAGTTAAAAAAAACTCAATAACAGAAAATAAAACACCTACCGATAACAAATCTAAACCCAATAAATAAGCAAAATCCCTAAAAACTTATATCTGTAATGACTAATCTTACCTAACAGTATTATAAAATAACCTACAGTCACACATAAAATAACGTACACTATCAAATATACTACATATATATACTTTAAAATTAAAATCTATGCCTACGACTTATAAAAATAAACCTAAATAACTCTAACTTAAACTGTACTTAATAAAAACTAAAAGGAATAAAAAGGTCGCGCTGAAAAGCACGGTTTAGAGTTGCAAGTATTTAAAACATACAATTTATAGAATGCTAATAAGACCGAACGCTCGCCACTCGACACGTCCGTTCAAATCAAAGTTAAAAAAATGTATGATGCACGCGCGTTTTTGGAAGCGGTCTACTGCAGTTAGCCTGAGCGCAGGCTTTGACTGCTTCACCGGACTTTTATGATGCAGGCTTTTTTTTTTTTTTTTTTTGCAAAACGTCTACTGCAGTTAGCCCGAGCGCAGGCTTTGACTGCTTCACCGGACTTTTAATGCACGCGCGCTCAGAGGCCGTTCTTATATACGGTAGCGATCCATGGCCGCCGCGCGCCACGCGTGTGCTGCGAACGGTGCAAGCAAAATTCAACCTACGGCACTACTTTTTTTTTTTTTTTTGAAGAGATTTACGCAGTTAGCCTGAGCGCAGGCTTTGACTGCTTCACCGGACTTTAATTCGGCACTTCATTTACAGCATAAATTGGGGCGCAGCGCCAACTGAACTCCACTGCGGCCGGGCGACGTAACCTACGACAAACTTATTATTTGCGGTTGGTACAGTAATCGGGTCTAGGGATCGAACCGCAAAATTAAGTTTGTTTTATATTGTATATACTTTTCCGGGATAAAAAGTACCCAGTCAGGTGCCCAGAATATTAAAGAATAAGTATACCAACTTTCATGGTAATCGAACCGGTAGTTTTTGCGTGATGGCTGAACAAACAGACAGACAGACTGACAGACAAAAATTTTTTTAATCACATTTTTGGGTTCGGTCTCGTTCTAGTAACACCCCCTGCCATTTATTTTTTTAATATTTTCAATGTACAGAATTTTCACTTCTACAGATTTATTATATGTATAGATTATAATAATAATATGGCACAAGCCCTCGAGCTCAAGAACGAACTCTTGGAAAAATTTAATCCTACACATGACATGTTATGATGTGGGTATATTTTCTACACACATAGGCACATATAAATATCACCTGAAAACGGAATGTAATCTAACAGTAACATGTTAACCAGATCACCAATATTAGTTTCGCCGAGGTTCGAACGCGCTCTAATCAAGTCATCATATAACATGATAGTAGTGCCTGCTGCGCCCACGCCGCACATAACGACGACACTGATGTCGCGCCGCACATTTACATGGAAATAGGCAGCTTTACGAGCAATACAAACATAAATATGGATAGAGATATCTTTGGAAATAGTGTTATGTATTGGAAGAAATAATATGGCTTATAAAATATGGGGCATATCTTTCTTAAGCGCAAGGTATTCTTACAGTTGATACACAATTAGATATAGGTTATCCGTTATATACAGTTAGTACTAAGAACTAACAAATAAATATTACAATATTTGTTCCGATCCGAAGCCGAGGATCCGAAAGCATCACCACACTGCAGTGTGCAGCCGCCTGGTTATCAAAGTTTGACTTGTTTGCAAACAAGTCAAACTTTGATAACCAGGCGGCTAACATTCAACGGCTCGGTTTGCTCTTCTTTATTTTGATAAGACATTAATGTCCTTATTTATAAAAATCTCGACGATGATCAGCAATTGATTAGCAGATTCTTATTTCAATTTTTCTATAGAGAATTTGAAATTAGAAGTTTGTTAGCAATTGCTTAACATCGTCGAGATTTTTATAAATAAGGCCATAATTATGTAGGTATTTGCAGGTTCAGTATTTCTCTTTTTTGAAGGGTTTTTAAAATTACCAAATTTATTTTGGGTATTCAACGAAATGTCAGATTAATTAAGTAAGACATTACACAAAAAGTTTGTCTAAGGTTTTTTCATTTCCTCAGTTTTATTTTCAGCGTTTTAACAGTAACAGTAAAGATTGTCTCACGTAGGCGAGAGCTCACAATCGGGCAGTCTCACAGCCCGGGAGCATCGCGAGCGGGCCGCGGCCGCGCGCTGCCGAGCGCGACGCGAGGACATACGGGACAGTATCACTGCCGGGAGAGACTCGTTCAAAACAGCAGTATTTAGTTATAACTCTAAAAATTATTTGTTTCCTACCTAGTATATCGGGGGGCATACATAAGTAATTTGTATACGTTTACGTCTTCACATTTTGACAACAAGTTAAATGGAAAAGGCATGCAGATAGCTCTTACATCCTCAGCTTTACAATGTCAAAAATTTATCTTCATTATAGATTAAAAGACAAATTCAGTAAAATAACCAGACAAATAACTGTACGAATTATATTTAAAAGCCTTTTTAACTAACATGGTGAAAGTTCCCGCACGACTCCTTTATTTATGTAAATATTATTTAATGTTTTTGAGCACATCATTATTTTTATTCAAAAAAGTTCAATAATGATAATTACTTTGGTAAAAAGAATTGGAAACTAATAAACTTGTAACTAGAAAACGCAGCAAGAAACCCGTCGCGGCGTCGCCCGCAACCTACCTCCGTGTGTCGCTAATATTCCCACTTGTCGATACGGCAGTTCACTTGAATCACGACGATCATCTCATTTGCATCGCAATACTCCCCACCCTCCTCCCCCCAAAGGAGAGGGGGCACTCCTCCTGATTACTGCAGTAAACCAGCCTTACCTGTAACAACGAACGAACAGTTAAAATATAAACGTATTAGTTGATTACTCCTTTAAACGCTAACAGGATTGTTTTATTAATGGCAATTAAACTTAATTAATAAGTATCTATTTAATGAATTGGACGTTTTATAGCTGAATACGAGGTTTGGTCAATCGATAGCTTTGAAGAACGCTCGTTAATTGTACAGTGGACCAATGAAACGAAAAGAATAAAAATCTACCTTTATAGCTTTGAAATAAAGGTCCCGGTAATGTCAATGTGTTATCACTATTACGCGGTTGATTGTACAATGAACTAATAAAAACAATTGAAATAACATGGATGGCGCCACAAGACGTTTGCTTCTAAGCTTTATCAGCTGTTTTAAGATTTACGAGTTCCCGCGAAGTAATCACATTTAAAGGAATAAAACTATTATCAACGGCTTCTATCGCGGTTTATTGTTTATTACCGCCATTGTAATTCCTTTGCAGGGATCGTGCTCGCGGGCAAACGGGTATAATTACAGACATTTATTTATTTCAATTAATTGTCTTCTTTTTACGCAATTTATCAGCAACTGATTATCGCATCTAATTATAGGACCTACTTCACTATTCATTTTAAACGATTTTATATCGTTATAAGTATTTGAGTATTTATTTCATGCCATGAGCAGGTGCAGCCACTCTACATAAATATTTACGTATAAGGTAAATTCCAAAAAAGAATCTGAAATCACAGCGACCTTTCCGATTTAGATAGCGCACGTTTATTTAAAGGTTCCTGTATTTGTATTATTATTTAAATTGGTATTGTATCGTAGTAGCGCCTCCCCTGCAGGTACAGGGAGTGCCAGGAGGGCAGGGGAGTGTTTAACAACACCAGTCTTTGTAAACAGGGCGTTAAGACGCAGGTCGCAGTGGTTACGACCCGTTTAACCTATTATATTAAATTGATAATTGTGATATAAACGACAAGTATTAGCATAAAGGGACGCTTGTATAACGACTTACTTAAAACGTTTATAAAACATAATGTTTGAAAATGATTGAAGGATCTTGTATTGTGTATTTAACTTTGCGAAGTTTAACCGACGCTGAGTTAAAAAGATCCTATTCTGTTATTAGACACTAAAAGCTATCTTTCCCTTTTATCTTTAGAGAATAAAGTATAGAAACCGTTGGTACTTATTATAACAGTGGCGATAAACTCTGACTAAACACTTCCGTGCGATGCTGTCACATGCATCTCCGCACCGCGTGTGACTGTCCATTGAAAACCCAGTAAAAGTATTGATAGCTTTAGAAAAAGTCTAGTCGTATAGACAAAGTACTGACTTTCTTCTGCCTTCTGCCGAGCCTTTTCCCAAGCTTTGTTGGGGTCGGCTTCAAGTCTTATTAGATTCAAGTGAATACCGTATTTTACATGGAGTGACTGCATATCTGACCTCCATCCCATTTTACTGGGTAACTCATTACCGGCCCTATAGTAAGAATGGATGTCAGAATCACAGAGTTCCGATCACCATATCAGTAATATGTCAACGACTCGATCAAACCGTACGCAACACTTAGCCTGTAGGGCACTTAGTTGTAGCTATTAGAGTTTCATGAAGTAAAATCATTTTCATCTAAATGTGCCACATATCAGCAATCTACGCTTTCGATTTGTTATGCATTCGGTAACGTTCTCAAAACCCCTCCTATTTTATGAAGTCGGTTCAAAAAATAATCGAGATTTCACAAGAACTGACTAAATAACTCTTAAAGCGAGTGAAGATCCATTGATCTTGTTCGGATTCCAACAGAACTCGATATTTTTTGCATCGTGGACTAAAATAGCCATAAGCAGGCAAGTCTAGCTGTCAGGTGGTTTCGCACCGGCGTGCCGGCACTCCGGCATTTCAATACAATGGCGCGTATAATAGAGGATTATTCACCACTATGACGGTAATCCCGAGTAACCCAGCCCCTGCTAATTGTGATTCGCGAAGGCCAACAATCTCCACGCCATTTTGTGAAAATGTTTTATTCAAATAACTTTACATAGTTTTGAATTGTGGCCGCCATTGCTGGAGTCGGAATGTTTGCTGTCAATATGAGATGCGGCTGTATGTGCGTATGCAGCTTTTTTATTGTTATCATCTTGCCAATCTGGTTTAAAAAGATTGTTTATGTTGGAACTAGTACTTTATGAGAGAATGCAATTATCAACGACAAATAAATAAGATGAATATTTTATTAAGGTACTTCATACTTGTTTTTTTTTGTATTTGTTTTATCTAAATAGATTTATCGAATGACTTTTATAAAGATTAAAGGTATTCTTCCACTACCCCTGGAAGGCAGAAAAATTTATAAATTTTCAAGTTTTTCCTTCTATTATTTGTATTTAATTAACAAATTTATACATCTTTATTATTAGTTTTATATATGCAAGGTTTTATAGATGTTGTCAAATTTTTGTAAAATGTTAAGTAAAGGTCTGTGAAACAGCAAGCCTTTTGCGCCTTCTATCTAGCCTTTTCCCAAGCTACGTTAGAGTCAGCTTCCAGTCTTACCGGATTCATCTGAATATCGTATTTTACATGGAGCGACTGCATATCTTAAATTCAAAACAGAAATGGGAAAACAAAACTGGCGAGATATAATTTCAGTCAATAAAAGCATCGATGATAATTATACCGATTTCAAAACTATACTACTAAAATGTTTAAATTCATGTGTACCCTTACAAAAAATAAAATTAAAAACAAAAATTAAAAAACATTGGCTGACAAAAGGCATCAAATTAGCATGTAAAAATAAAAGACTACTAAAGATCCTCACAATAAAAACAAATGAACCCATTTTGACAAGATATTATAAACAGTACGAAAAAATCCTAAAAAAAACAGTAACAACTTCTAAAAAATTACAATATATAAACAAACTAAACAAATCGACAAACAAAACTAAAACAATGTGGGATATCATTAACAAAAAAACAAACAAAACATTAAAAAAAGGAAAAAATAATATAAAACTTAACATAGATAATAACATAGTTACTGAACCAAAGAACATAGCAAATTTATTTAACAACTACTTCGCTTCTATAGGTGAAAACAGTAACCCCTCTGAAACTGAACCAATGGGAGCTCCAGTTGTCTCCCCTACAGAAAATACGATGTTTCTCAGCCCAGTCGATGGATACGAAATAAACCGAATTATTAAAAACCTACAAAACAAAAAAAGCCATGGTATCGATGAACTGCCACCATTCCTAATTAAACACTGCGCCGACGAGCTTACATTACCGTTTTACCTATTAATCAACCAATCATTTGAAGAAGGATCATTCCCTAAAGAACTTAAAATAGCCTTAATAAAACCAATACATAAGAAAAATGAAAATACAGACCCCAGTAACTACCGCCCCATAGCACTATTACCAACGGCATCAAAAATTTTTGAGAAGGCAATGTGCAACCGAGTTTACTCCTTTTGCGAAAAATATAATATATTAGACGATTGCCAAAATGGTTTCCGGAAAAATAGATCCACAACTTTAGCAGTTTACAAATATGTACAAGAAGCCCTAAATATTATAAACAATAGAAATTATGCTGTAGGTATACTACTCGACATGACTAAAGCCTACGATAAGGTGCAATTTAAAATACTTTTAAATAAATTACACGGGATTGGGATACGGGGAAATGCTCTAAAATGGTTCGAGTGCTACTTAAAAGATAGAGAGCAAATTGTAGAGGTCGAATATTTTAATAACAATAGTAAGGAAATACAGCAAATCAGATCTGACCGAAAAGCAGTAAATGCCTCAATTCCACAAGGGAGCGTTATAGGATGTCTTCTGTTTCTCATTTACATTAATGACCTTCCCAAAACAATAAACGATCCATGTGTATTATTCGCAGATGATATATCCATACTCACCTCTTGCCAAATAAATGAGAATATCAATGAAAAACTCAATTTTCTTCTTTCGTCAGTAATAAATTGGATGGAAAACCATAACTTAGAAATTAATTTCTCGAAAACTAAATTAATCACCTTTCACCCACATCAAAAAGCCCCAATAAAACTAAACTATTCCTACAACAACACAAAATTAGAACAAGTTAACGAATTCACCCTCCTCGGTTTAGCAATAGAAACACACGCAAATTGGAAAGCACACATACTAAAAATTAGAGCAAAACTTTCAAAATTCTCCTACGCACTACGGGAAATTAAAAAAACCACCGACCTACAAACAGCACTTATTACATACTATGCCTACGCCCAAGCGTGGCTTAGTTATGGCATCATATTATGGGGAAATAGTACAGATTCTCACACCATTTTCACCTTACAAAAGAAACTCATCCGAATAATAACCAACATTGAACAGACAGACAGCTGCAAACCACAATTTCAAAAGCATAAAATCCTCACACTTACCTGTTTGTACATCTTAGAAGTATGCAAATTTGTGCGACATCACCCTGAATTTTATACTACCCGGAAAGATATTCAAGATAAATACAGCTTACGACACAAAAATAGATTAAATTTACCTACATCCAAACTAAAAATACATTCGTCCGGTCCACTAGTTATGTCAATTAAAATATATAATAACTTACCAAAAACAATCAAAGATGAAAAGAAAACTAATCTATTTATAAACAAATTAAAGAACTTTCTTCATTCCAAATGCTACTATACTATAAAAGAATACAACGATGATAAATTAATAAAAAGATAATGCAAACAATTCATATAAATTACTGTCTTTAGGAATAAGCCCCTCTACCTATACGTTATATACATAAACACACACACACACACACACAAACACATATACTCCCATACACACATATAATCACACACGCACACATTCAAAACATTTTTATATTATTTTTATTGATAAATAGTTTTATGAAAGTATTTAAGATATAAAAATTATAATTTTAGTAATAAGCTGCATATCTCTCCAACTTCTTTAAGCTGTGCCCTACCGGGTCCATAATGTTTCTAGCTCATAAATGTACCACCTGTATTTGACTTATGGAATGCTAATAAAGAATTGAGTAATTGAGTAATTGAGTAATCTATAATCACACATTTATTTTAATAGGACCCGAATATAGTGGCGATGCACTTCCAGGGTGTGTTAAGTAGTAAAACCGTTCATAAAACCCTGGATGGCAGCATATTTGCTAACGGCAGTTGTACGTATTAGCATTGAAACGAATGAATTTATCAAGCCTTGAGTATCTGGAGTGCGGCGCACTGCGGGCCGTGAGAGAGGTCGTATTGTTGCTGGTTAACTGAATATCGTCCAACAAATAAATCAAATTAGTAACAATATTATCAAACTGACCTCTCTGGAATCGTCACATGAGATTAATATAACTGTCTGATGCTCAGTTATTCCGTTCTGGGTGATTAAGGTTGAATAAGGTTAATATTGATTAGTTTTGTATATAATTTCGTATTCTCAAGAGTGTTGGAATCGTCGACCAGTTTCATCGTAATCAACGGAATACCAGTGTCGTTACTACTGCAGACTATCTATCGCGACTACCTAAGTAACCTCCTCCTAAGTATATTCTGTCTATATTCTGTGTATAGTATATCAGAGCAATAGCTCCTCTCACTGGATATTTCCACTTAATCATAATAGATTTATTTATCTTTATAATTTATGTCCAGCTAAGACATGACTAACATCGAACGTATAACAGTAGCATCGTATAATATATCAAAGCTCAGGCGCGTGCGCAACACGTTGGGTCCGGAGTGTCTTTCATACACAGATCTCAGCTATAAATATGTTTGTCAACAATAGTGTATTGTTATCCCAATTTATATGGGTAGGTAAAATTAGTACTGACAAATATATTATGGGGGTACCAAGATTAGGTATACTTACATACTAGGTTCATAGACTTTTATAAGTAGGTTATTGCAATGTAGAAATAACGTTAGCTATGGTGTTGTGATTGGTCAGTCAAAGAGGACTTTAAACAAATTTTATTCTACCTAAATGCTTTGAACTTTCTTTAGTACTTACCTACTATCATTATGCACAATAGAACTACAGGCGATAGGTACCTATATATATATAGGAATGATCTAATATTCTAATGCATTTTCACTTGCTATACATAAACTCCAAGATACAGCTTTTTCGAAGATAGTCCCTGGATCTGATAGGATGCAAGTCGTGAGATGCACGGAGCGCGGAGTTCACATCGATGCACCGTGCAGTGATCAGCTGATACTCCACTATCTAGTTTGACATCGTCATGTAAATGCAGAAAATCAATCGGATTCCTCCATAATCGAAATAAGGCCTAAAAATCTACCGTTAAAAGTTACCGGTCAATAATTTATTTAATTTGATTTTGCGTTAAGCATTATTTTGTAACATTAATTCAAAACTTTTTTAAATTAGTTTTTCGTTAGTTTAGAAGACAATTCCATTACGCTACGCGCGATATTATACAAAGTTGTTGTAACTTTATAATTAAGTTAATAACCAATTAGTTTGAATTAGCGACAGTCGCTACGAGATGCAATCTACGTAGTTAAATATAAATTAGGAGCAATAGAGTTAAATAGGAAACTGTGGTACGCTACTTTAATAAATCAAATCAAATCAAATTTATTTGTTAAACATTGTTACCGCAAAACCTACCTAAGGTTTTGCGGTAACAATGATGGTCGTAAATTTAACAAAGTAGGTTCGCTATGTTTTGTCATGGAGACATACAAATTTGGAGATAACATTATATTATTATATATTCATGTACTTTATTTATGTTTTACTTTGTCTTTTAACAACATATTTTTTTTTCTTTGAACTCAAAGTAAGTAGCTAAAGCACATGTGTTATGAAATCAGAGACAACGAAGGTACCACAAATGCCCAGACCCTGACACCCGACAGATCGTCAAGATCGAATTTAAAACTTCAGTTGAGCTTAATTGAGAGCGTTGTATTTATATGATCGTTTCCTATAGTTTAACTAAAAATGTTTATACCGAGATCTCATAACAATAATTGTGATTTAAAATGGTGATTTAAACTCCTCTAAAAAAATTTTGTAAATACTTTTTCCTGCTTACCGTACAAGGTTCATAGATTAAATATTAAGTATACAGGTATAGAAGGACGCCTTGCCCTAGATATGGGAGTACCGTTAGCCCCACATTGATGGTGCTAACCTAACGCCTGGTAGTGGTGGGAACATTTGATTAACACTTATCACTCCCTGTAAGGATAGATTTGAACCAGCTTTGTTCGATATGCATACAACCTCTAATAATATGGAGATTGAAGAACATACTACGGAGATTGTGGAGCGATCTTTTTGAGAATGTAAAACTAGGCTTATTTGGAATTATTATTACAATTTACCTACTGCCCGGTTCTCACAAGTGTTAGGGACTTTTTTAACGCCCTTTTTGGATGAAGGATGGAAATGTCTTATTTCAAACTCATATCACTTTTATGCATAAGTCGAAAATACCGAAGCTTTATCGAACACACTAACAATCAATAGTTGTGGTTTGATACGTTAGAGTGTAAGGCTGAAGTAACTACAAACGCGTTTCCAACACTATCATCTAATTAAGCATCAAAAATTATGAAATATAGCATATTTACATGCAGGTTAGGCTGTTAGCACGTGAGCGTGGCGCATGTCGTGTCCGGCCGCTGTCGACAGCGAGTATCGCGCCCGAGCGTGCAATTACCCTTATCTCCAGCTTGCTATATAAAGGAAATGTTATGGCTCCTTTAATTCCGGGACGAGTGTTTTTATTAGTTGTATGCATGCCTTCATGGCTTTTAGGGAAATTGTCTGAAATAATAAATGTTTATGATCATGGGAACGTTAAATAGTATGGGAATTAACATAACGCTTGTGGTTGCCGTCACGAGCAGCGTTAACTTGCGATAACATGCTTCCTGGTGCCGAGGGCCTGTGAGCAACTGGCCGCTGCTTTATTGTTCGGAATAAGTGATTGTGTTCAGTTTTAAGTGCACTGTTGAGATATTCCTTTTCAGTGTTTTATTTTCTTTACCATAACTCTGTATTTTAGATAATGAACAACTATTGAAACACGATAATTGAAACTAATACTGAAATAAACCTTTGTTTTCCTGAAAATTCAATTTCAGTCATATATAAACTGCATTTAACCAAAATCGATGGTGAATTTCGGAAAGAAAATAGTGAAAATTTAGCAGTTCTCCTTCCATGAGGCGATTTAAAAACACCCATAAATAACACTTCCAGCAAAACTTGAGTCATTTGTATAGGCTATTGATAAGGTTGTCCATTCCTAGCATAGCTAACTATATTCTTATCTAATTAAAACAAGCGGTCCGTATTGACACGACGGGCATCAATAAAGCACGCAGCATGGGTCGCAGGTTCGGTCCCGTGCGCGCCGGCCATTCATTATCGCGGCCACTGCTAGACCGATGGGCTTTCGTTATGAAGCTGAGCAGTGTGGCGTGGGCTTGTGTTTAAATTACTGATGGTGTTTCTTCATTAATAGTTTATTAGAAAATGATTATAACTTTCAAAATCAATAATAAAGTTTAAATTTATAAAACCGCGCCAAAAACTCAGTTTCTGTAATGGCGCCAAACATATGACACGCGATACGTCATAGGCAAGTAAACAAGAAGTCATTACCACAAAATATCAAAAAGTTTAAATATCAAATTTTTATCCTATTAACCGATAGGATAACTATAATTTGTAGTGTATCTTCAATGTTGTCCAATAGCCTATTGTCTGGATTTACAGTAAAATATTCCGTCTTCTATTTTACTACGTCGCAGGCATCTTATTTTTTTTTTATTTTACGTCTTTTTGCACCTTTAAATACATTACAATAAACAATAAATATTAACTTTTACAAAAGGTTGAAAATTTACATTACTAATTTAATTATTCATGTTGGGCATTTTGTTAATTCTGTTAAAACCAGCCAGAATAAAACGGAAAAGTACAGAGCACTACAGTAACATTGTCTTGATCAAAAGATACAACACCTTTTAACAGCACGTTTTGATAATTATTTCCTGCGCCCATTCTCCTCTGAAGCAGTCTCCTTACGCAGCTCGCAGTTTGCGTTTTCCAAAATATTTCTCGGTGGTCAGTATATCATACTGTGCGTTATCAGCGACGCAAACCCATTACGGATTAAAAAAACCTTCGCGAACCATCTAGATACCACCACGCACCGACCAAAACGATGTATTGAACATCATACATCCCATCCAATAATAGACCTTAAGATTTAAGAACTTGTATAGAGTTAAAGGCTGTATTCCGATGCGGAATGGTGACTATTGGATTATGTATGGCTATTTTAATTTGGTGTGTGTCTGGTGAATTAGTAATGGAATTAAGTGGCCGCTAGGGACACGCGGTCGATTCCCGGGACGGCCCTTTGTTTTGGTAGATTAATTTTAGTAAATATTGTTAAATTTTATTTGGTAGCTTGTAAAGTTGAGAACAAGGGTTGATTATTACCATATTTTTGGGAATAGGGTCAATAGTCTGCACATTGAAATTTTCAATTAAAAAATCTTCAATTTTAAGATTGTTTAAATTAATAATAAAAAATCACACTATTTGAAAACTCCACACACATTTCATTGATGTTATAGTATCAAACAATGGATTAATTATAATTCAATTCATATGGATGGGGAATACATTCCATAACTTAACGAACCTAAAACTCTTACGAGACTAAGGCTAAGAACCTAAGACTCTACGAAGCCCGCCTGTGTGCCCATACTTGAGCCACTTTCAGCAAAGTTATTCTATTAAAGTTTAATCATTTTAAAAGCTAGTTAGAACCTAGCTTCGTGATGACTGACACCTAATTACTGAGCTGCTCACCCCAAAGGGAAAGTTACTGTTATATTAGTTTCTAGGCTCCATGGAAAAGTTAAAGAGGATAGGATATAACTAGGTATAAATGCATGTCAAGTGATAACGGTGGTCTCGAATTCTGATACGTAAATTTTATGACAGAAATAAACACCTAACTACCATGTAGAACTTCATCTTGATAGCAGCAAACTACTTAATATTGATACTTAATAAAAATACTTACTTACGAAAAAAAAGTTAGTCAGTAAAGAGTTCTATCTTAAACTCGATACTGAATTCTATGAAGACATAATGTTGTTCTATTTAGTTGTTTGTGGTCTGTAGATACTAAATACATCTAAAAATTGAAATAAATACCTAATTGACAAAAAAAAAACAAAAAAATACCTTAGATTTTAACAAACTGCATCAATAACAGGTCGATATGTATAATGACTAAAGTTGTTGCGGTATTTGTACAGGACTAACAGATCGTTAACACCCGCGAAAACCTCGCACTTGATTGATGGTCCGCCGAGAGTATACACCTACGCATAACTTTATTTACCAATCGTTAGGAACTGCGTAAATTATCATTCGACACGTAATAACGTACAAAATAAGACATTACATTATGTAGATTTTCTATTTCTCGTGTTTACATGAGAACACAAACTTAAAAACCAGTTCAAATATGATAGATGACACATCTCCCGACAAACAAATAAAGACATATTTCAAAGCGCAGAACGTTCTTTATAATAACGACCGGGATAGCCGTGGTAAGCAGATATCTTAATGATCCGGAGACGGTGATAAAGTATTAAAAGTGAAAACTAAATTGCTTTAATACAAGTTCTAATTGAGGAAGCACCGGCCATTCAACGAAATCATTTAAATTTAAACGCAAAATATATCAATGTTATTTCTATAATTTAAATAATCTATGGATGTGGAAATTCTAATGTATCATAAGATTAACTTAAAACTTCTAAATTGTTTGACTAACGAGCCATAAACCTTTTCATTTTAACCGTCAGTAGATAACGCTACTTAAAATGTGAATCATCGACGTAGTAAATGCACTGCTCACGTGAATTTATAAAGCAGACTTGAAGTGCATTTCACAGACGCAGGACAGGTTCTCCCGGAGCGGGCATTCCGGCCTGTTGCACCCGCGCCCGACCACCGCTTCACGCAACTAACAAACACGTCACATTCCATATTGAACCCTGACCCCGAACGATTAAGATATAAAATTGCTTTTGACCGGCCCCAGCGTAAACCCTTGCATCACCATAACGGGTTCCAGGTTTTTCAATGATATAAAACGTGACAACGGCTGAGCGATCACTCAATAAAATGACTTTTATTCCTTGGATACAACAGATCAATGTCCCGCAACTTTTTGTGCAAGGTTTCCGCAGCTTTCTTTTACGGCGCACACAGTCGAAAGCTTTAGTGAATTCTGCATAGCATAGCGGTCGATGTAAATTGAATTTAATGTTGTAGGTTGTTGGTATGTTTTGCGAGATTCGTCTGTTGGTTTATGAGCGGTTATGTCGGTCTGTCTGTGTACCTGTCGGACGTCAATTAGCGAACTAAAGAGACCGGTTGGACCCACATCGCCATGCCCGCATGTATATGACCGAGGTTTTCTCGCGTCCACCGATACTGACGTGATCTAACACTCGTATTACTCGTCACTAGAGAAACATTTCTATTTCAAATCAGTTCGCATGACTTGGAAAAACGACATGTATTCCATTTTTATTGCTTTTTAATGAATCGTGAACTGGTCCTTCGTCAAGCTGAATAAATACCATATTACAGAAAACTAGACGTATGCCGCATTAATGCATATAAATAATTTCTAATTAAATCAGTACTATTTTGGTTCGATTAGAAAATAACATTGGCATTTTATATGTCTGGTATAATTAAGCACAATATCGTTTGAAAACATCAATACCCATAATAGACCTCCAAGAAACCCATTACCTCTAATTATAATAGGCAGCGACCGCCAACGAAACCCTTTATCGGGTTTGAAAAAACTGAAGCTCATCAATCCGTCGCTATTCCTTTGAATCCAATCAATCAGTGTCGGCCGGCCATTATACAATATACATGTATGTTTGGTTAATATAATTTCGCAATACATTTCAAAGAATCAGGTTTTATTTGATGTGAACTAAATCAATTTGCGCTTGAGTCTCTTAAATCAAGTCGAGAGTTAATGACACGCATTTATTAGCGGCCACTGTTATTAGTCTTCATACGAACGTGGGCGAGCGTTGTTCGTCAAACGTTATTGAACACAACTACTAAAATCTTGACGCATATGTTTCAAGTATTATTATAAGTCGTAAATATTTGTATTACTTTAACGTCGGTTAAATTAACAGCCAGGTTACGGAGTATCTAATTGCAGATGGTGCGACAGAACGATTGGCCATAAAACCGCAAATTACGCTGTGGATGAATGGTGCTGGACGTATTTAATTAACAGTATGTAAGTCACATCTAATGAAATCGATTTGTTTACTTTTAATTCTTATTATGATGTAATGAATGCCTTAAAGCAAATTAAACATTTAAAAAAAAACAAAGCAAGGCGCTTAAAAAGCTTGGACGGCTTTGATGGACATGTGGTAGACTGTAAAATCGTCAATTAAATAATAAACCACTTATCCTTGTCAGCAGTTATTAATTGTCATAAAATTAACGATCTTGATCCAAAGAAGTCTGTTTCATTGATATAAAAGTACCGGAGGAGAGTCAACAAGCCATTTGCCGCCATTACACAAACACGTTATTGGTCACCTCGTTACTGAATTAATAAAGCCACGCAACATCATAAAACTACTTTTATTTTTATATTATGTCTTTGTGACTCTCACAGCTGGTGGAAGACAGTTTCCTTATATATGTTTATATGAAAGAAGAAAAAGAAGTTTCAGTACCTACATATAACAAGTTTTCAATGGGTTATCTTTTTGAAATTAGACTACCTATGTTAAAATGGGCACAAAAGAATTACAGGCACTTTCAGTCAGCAGCTGAATCTAGAATTTTCCTCTTTAAAGACATCTCCATCACGAATCCCGGTATTGTAAATGTAATACAGAAAAGACCGTAAGTAGTCGATACAATAACTACATGAACACTCTCATTGATAATACAATTCCTCCATCTTTAAATTATTCTCGTCGCGAAACAATACAACTTTCCGATAGAGGGGTACCGCCGGGGGGGGGAGGGAGGTAGTCCCATATAAAAGTATGACGGCAGTTACAGAAGTAGATCAGCAGAGGGCGCGGCGCGTGACCGGAGTGACAACCACCACGCAGATGGTAGAGATACTTTGTGTAGGATCGCTATGGTTTGTGGGAGAAGGGAAAATTGTTTAAAGTAAAACCATGGTGAACCATAGGAAAACATGACGTAATCTTTAAGATGAAGTAACACCTAAGAGTAGTTAAAATTATACTAAGTTAATTGTCTCTGTGGATGAATACTGGTCCGAATAATTTAATTGCCATTGGTCGACATGCTTAGAGCAAAAAATGCTGAAAATACCACAATACACTTGAGAAATAAATAATTAAGCTTTAAATATACACGACACAGTGATTTTTCTTATTTATGCTACAAATATAATTTTACAAATAACTTCAATTGAATTTTGGCAGACGATCTCCACCATGGGCACCCTACAGCATCACGCAATGACGCGACTCAAAGACGAATGGAGATATAAAACGATCTAAAGTAGGGTTTAGAAATCTGGATAAAGGCCGCAAGATAAATATGTAGGGATCACAGTAACTATGTGGGGACAGACAATATAAGCTGACCTCTGCAATATCAGATAGATACGGCACAATAGAGATTTGACTAAGATTGAAATTTTGCGAGGCTGGTCATTTATTTAAAGGAAATAATTTAAGAATGGAGAATAAAACCCTTCGAGCATGTCCATATGCACTAACAACATAGAACACTGTTTAAATAGTACAAGGGATTTGCTTAGTAAACACAATTGTAGGTACTTTATTTCCTTAGCTGATGTCAAATGGAAAATCGTCAAAGCGTAATAACTTTTTATTTTAAAACCCATGCAATCCAAGTAACAACATGACTTGTCCTAAAAGATTCAGTATAAACGTAATGTTATCACGTACTTAGTTACGGCGTACCTGCGTGCCGGCAGCTTCCAATATCCCGAGTTTAAAGCCGCGATCGCATCTTAATCCGGCTATAACCGCCTATAACCGGGTATAGCTGAAGTCTTTATCGGAGGGCATGGTGAGGGAGCCGCTTGGCAGGGCCGGCACGTGCCCGTCATCTGCGACACCACTCCCTTTTGTTTTCTTATTACAGTTTATATTGGAAAGACTTTACTGATTCCTTCTGGCTCAGGATTAGGCTGCGGACGTGGATCTCATTATAAGTAAAGCTGTTGGAGTGCTACGTATTCTTGGAAAATATTTTTGAGTGAACTGATGAAATCGACGCATATTCTGATTTTATACAACCATAGATAACTTTCGACAAAAACATCAAAAAGTACCTATATTTTATTGAACGGTATATTTGTCAAACTTAATAGTTCAAGTTCCACAAAGGCTAGGTTAAGTTGGTAATAAGTAATTGTGTCATAAACCACAAGCTGTTAACAATAAATACAAATGTAAGTTATCGCCCTGTTTCATGTTTGACTACCTTAAAGCTATTAACGCGATAAGCGTTAGTGATGTCGGTAAAGCTGCATAAACCATTAAGATTTACTACTTTTCACTTAATTAACTTAAAAAATGCATTATTATGAGTAACTTGCTAAGCTATGTATATTAACGATGAGCACGTAAGTTTGATCACAATACAAGTAAGTACAAAAGCACAGTTAATTTTCACACAGTAGATTTTGATAGAATGTTAATGCTTACTGAAAACAAAGATGAAGGTTCAGAAAATTGATAAATGATGATATCACATGTACATTGATTTGATTGTATTCCTAATTACGAAATCCTAGACAGGGACATTAAATAGTTTTAATACTCACATACAGCTAGAAAATATAGAAAACTCATCATCACTATTACTCTACTGGACATAAAATACAACAAAGTAAATCATCAAAATGTAAGTGCCGGTAATAAAACAAGTGACGACTCAATCACACCGAAGTTCACAGGTTTACTACATGACGTTGAACTTCTGTGTGAACTCGTATAGTGGGGGGAGCCCGGTGTAAGCAATAAAAGGAAGATCCCCTGCAGGCCATCCATCTCACGACGACAGGCGTGTAGCGGGTACTAATGAAATGAACACGATTTTAAGGCTCACAACACTACATTAGTGAATTTTATGCGCTCTTGTACGTTTAAGAAAATTATTTCAAAGTTTTGCAAATTTTAAGTTTATCTTGTTAATGGTATGTACACCATTTTAAATGTGAGACCGTTGAGTGTGGATAGGTTAACTATGCTGAAATTTCGAATTTATGTTTTTTTTTTTATTTAATTATGGATACGGACTTATTGCGCATACCTATACAACCCGCCTGTACCTATTTCGCTACAAGTAAAATACTTCATAATCCAAACAATCTAAATGAGATGTTCAGTATCCACTAGTAGAATAGGGCGATGTACCGAGACTCTCCCTTCTGCCAACACTCTATCAGTGCAACATGGAACATGCAAGAGGCGGACCACAACGAAGCTAATGCGACAGATAAATAGACAGACGTTTTATTCTAAACGGCTAACATCGACTCCACGAATATTGGAAACCGAAAGTCTCTATTACAAGCTTACAACATAGTCTGCGCATCTAATGCCGCAAGGCTTTTTTTTAAATTCCCAAACACATGTTTTTTTAAATTCACGTAACGTAGCCTATTTCCTTTCAAGTTAACTCTGTAAATTGATATTGTTTAATATGCAATTAGGATATACAATTACATTCACACGTATTTTATTTTTGAGCTTCCAAGTAAGTACCAGGGTACTATGTGCCAAGTAGGTAGTCATATAGGAAATGTTGACTACATTTCCTATCTGACTACTCTAAGAAGTGTCGAAACAAACTTAGATATCATAGTCTCTTTTAATGTCCAGACAATTATGCAATTCATAACACATTTTATCAAAATTGGTTACAAACGTGAAACAGGCAGATAAATATTCTTTCGCATTAATAATATTAGAATGGATGTGTAGGTATAACTGGTCGTATGTAGTGCTTTATAATAAAAATATGATAGAGGTAATAACCATAGCGCTGATGTTAATCATTATTCGTCTCTACATTAACATAGGAATGGGCTGCTGACCTAAACTTCTACTCACCTCAATTCATGAGCATATATTGTGAACATAAGGTACATCATTAAATATGTTGATTAGCATAATGCTTATAATAAATAAACACGTTAGTAATATTTAGACAGTTATGAACGAATGACTAAATAACAAATTACTACAATAATAAGTAAGTGAAAACTTGTAATTGGACATTTCTTAACTTAAAGTCTATACTTTTTGCATCTTTGACCGGGATTAAAACCGGGATCGGAATCAAAACTGGGATAGAAACCGATATCGGGATATAACTGGGATAGTAACCGAGATCGAGACCGGGGTCAAGATCGAAATTAGGAACGGGACCGGGATCGAGATCGAAACTGGGAACACGATCGGGACCGGGATCGGGATCGAAACTGGGATTGAGACCGGGATCGAGACCGGGATCGTAATCAAAAGTGGGATAGAGACCGGGATCGGGATCGAAACTGAGATAGTAACCGAGATCGAGACTTATTCGAACTTATTCAAACCAAGATTTATTCGAAGCAAGTCAAATCCCTTATTCGTTGCAAGTCAAATCCCCAATTCGTAGCAAGTCAAATCCCCAATTCGTAGCAAGTCAAATCCACCATTCATAGCAAGCAGTGGCGTGCATTGGTTTTCCGACCAGGTAGGCAGAAATTAGGCAAATCGAGCAAAATAAAATACCTACTACTATAAATAACGAAACAAATGTAAAAACTATTTTCTACTCACTTTTTTAAAGTTTCGTATTTCTTATTCTGTGGTTCGGATGTTATCCTACAAATCTACTACTTCATTAATTTGTTTTGTCAACAAATGAAAACTTTATTAAACTTCTTGAAGGGGTTTGCACGTAATTTATCCATACAGATTGTATTTTCGAAACACAAACAAACTACCCACTGTAACTTTTCCATATTTATACAGACACAACAATTTCTGTTTATAACACTACAGTAACTTTACAAAACCACAATAAGTCAATAACACACAAAACAAATAATTACCTACGAAAATAATGCAAACTACAACAAGTAAACAAACTACAACAGATTAAAAATAACAAAAAGACGAGCAAGTTGCAACAGATAAAAGAAAATAAAAATCATTAACATGTTTACATTATTAATTATGTAGTTGTTAACTTTAAAAAAAAACTATATTCAATTTACAAGTTATTAGTATTTTATAATATTAGTTAGATATATAAAAAATATAATAATAACTAGAATTTATATATTTTTTATTTGTTGAGCTGTATGGTCAATGCCTTTGCTACAGAGTAGGCATGCCTACTATAGTTCTGGGAAATTGCGAAGGTCAAATGTCAGGGCGCTGTGCATGTCAAACAGATATTTTTTGCTTTCACCGTATTATAAATTTGAGAAAAAAGTAGCTTATTATGAAGTGTGCGTGCGTATATGAATACGCCAAAATGGTTTGAGTGTGTGAGTGTAAAGTAGGCACTGGCGCGAGTGCCTACTTCGCGACGTATTGTGAAATTGTGTTGAATGTGACGTCATTTTTTATTTGTTTTGTAATGAAATGTTTGGTTATAAGTTTTATTATTTGTAATTTAATTATTGAGTATGATGGGTGTTGACTGATTTATTATATTTATATCGTAATAATTAAGGATAGTTAGTTGGATCTTAGGAGGTAGGCACTGCCTAATTGCCTATATGGTATGCACGCCACTGATAGCAAGTCAAATCCCTTATTCATAGCAAGTCAAATTCCCAATTCTTAAAAATCGTTGCAAGCCAAACCCTTTTTCGAATCACAGAATTTCATATTCGTGGAAGATTAAATCCCAAATTCGCAGCAAGTCAAATCCCCAATTCGTAGCAAGTAAAATCCCCAATTCGTAGCAAGTCAAATCCCCAATTCATAGCAAGTCAAATCCCTTATTCGTAGCAAGTCCAATTCCCAATTCGAAGAAAGTCAAATTCCAAATTCATACAAAATCGTTGCAAGCCAAACCCTTTTTCGAAGCATAGAAAACCATTTTTGTAGAAAATAAAATCTCAAATTCGCAGCTAGTCAAATCCCCAATTCGTAGCAAGTAAAATGCCCAATTCGTATAAAGTCAAATCCCCAATTCATAGCAAGTCAAATCGCTTATTCGTACCAAGTCCGATCCCCACTTCGAAGACTGTCGAATTCCCAATTCAGTAAAAATCGTTGTAAGCCAAACCCTTTTTCGAATCACAGAATCCCATATTCGTAGAAGTTAAAATCCCCAATTCGTAGCAAGTCTAATCCCTTATTCGTAGCAAGTCAAATAGCCAATTCTAAGCAAGACTAATCCCCAATTCGTAGCAAGACAAATCCCCAATTCGTAGCATGTCAAATTCCCAATTCGTAAAAAATCGTTGCAAGCCAAACCATTTTTCGAATCACAGAATCCCATATTCGTAGAAATTAAAATCCCCAATTCGTAGCAAGTAAAATCCCTTATTCGTAGCAAGTCAAATCCCCAATTCATAGCAAGTCAAATCCCCAATTTGTAGCAAGTCAAATTCCCAATTCTTAGCAAGTCAAATCCCCAATTTGTAGCAAGACAAATCCCCAATTCGTAGCATGTCAAATTCCCAATTCGTAAAAAATCGTTGCAAGCCAAACCATTTTTCGAATCACAGAATCCCATATTCGTAGAAATTAAAATCCCCAATTCGTAGCAAGTAAAATCCCTTATTCGTAGCAAGTCAAATACTTAATTCGTAGCAAGACTAATCCCCAATTCGTAGCAAGTCAAATTCCCAATTCGTAGCATGTCAAATTCCCAATTCGTAGCAAGTCAAATCCCCAATTCGTAGCATGTCAAATTCCCAATTCGTAAAAAATCGTTGCAAGCCAAACCATTTTTCGAATCACAGAATCCCATATTCGTAGAAATTAAAATCCCCAATTCGTAGCAAGTCAAATCCCTTATTCGTAGCAAGTCAAATACCCAATTCGTAGCAAGACTAATCCCCAATTCGTAGCAAGTCATATTCCCAATTCTTAAAAATCGTCCAAGCCAACCCTTTTTCGAATCACAGAATCCCATATTCGTAGAAGTTAAAATCCCCAATTCGTAGCAAGTCTAATCCCTTATTCGTAGCAAGTCAAATAGCCAATTCGTAGCATGTCAAATTCCCAATTCGTAAAAAATCGTTGCAAGCCAAACCATTTTTCGAATCACAGAATCCCATATTCGTAGAAATTAAAATCCCCAATTCGTAGCAAGTCAAATCCCTTATTCGTAGCAAGTCAAATACTTAATTCGTAGCAAGACTAATCCCCAATTCGTAGCAAGTCAAATCCCCAATTCGTAGCAAGACAAATCCCCAATTCGTAGCCTGTCAAATTCCCAATTCGTAAAAAATCGTTGCAAGCCAAACCATTTTTCGAATCACAGAATCCCATATTAGTAGAAATTAAAATCCCCAATTCGTAGCAAGTCAAATCCCTTATTCGTAGCAAGTCAAATAGCCAATTCGTAGCAAGACTAATCCCCAATTCGTAGCAAGACAAATCCCCAATTCGTAGCATGTCAAATTCCCAATTCGTAAAAAATCGTTGCAAGCCAAACCATTTTTCGAATCACAGAATCTCATATTCGTAGAAATTAAAATCCCCAATTCGTGGCAAGTCAAATCCCTTATTCGTAGCAAGTCAAATACTTCATTCGTAGCAAGACTAGTCCCCAATTCGTAGCAAGTCAAATTCCCAATTCTTAAAAATTGTCCAAGCCAAACCCTTTTTCGAATCACAGAATCCCATATTCGTAGAAGTTAAAATCCCCAATTCGTAGCAAGTCAAATCCCTTATTCGTAGCAAGTCAAATAGCCAATTCGTAGCAAGACTAATCCCCAATTCGTAGCAAGACAAATCCCCAATTCGTAGCATGTCAAATTCCCAATTCGTAAAAAATCGTTGCAGCCAAACCATTTTTCGAATCACAGAATCCCATATTCGTAGAAATTAAAATCCCCAATTCGTAGCAAGTCAAATCCCTTATTCGTAGCAAGTCAAATACTTAATTCGTAGCAAGACTAATCCCCAATTCGTAGCAAGTCAAATCCCCAATTCGTAGCATGTCAAATTCCCAATTCGTAGCAAGTCAAATTCCCAATTCTTAAAAATCGTCCAAGCCAAACCCTTTTTCGAATCACAGAATCCCATATTCGTAGAAGTTAAAATCCCCAATTCATAGAAATTTAAATGCCTTATTCATTCATAGAAAGTCAATTTTATTCGTAGCAAGTCCATACCCCAATGTGAAAAAAATAAATTCCCAATTCGTAAAAAATTGTTGCAAGCCAAACCCATTTTCGAATCACAGAATCCAAGAACCCGAGAATATGGTGCTTCCCACAGACCTGCACCCGAACCAACTTATATTGGTCCCTTAGTAGATAAGTATGCTTAGTACACGACGTAACTATAGATACTACTTGTTACTGACCAGTGTTGTGTGGTGTGTCGAATGTGGTGGTGGTAGACTGATTTGTGGGATCATAGCAAGCAAAATAAACGGTTTCATTTCATAAAAGCCTTTTTATCGAGGCAGATTTATATATTAACCAACAAAATATATTTTTTTTCTTATTTTTTTTTTTTAGGAACATTAGATAAGATATTATCGCCTTGTTGATTATACTTTTATTTACATTTATAATTTCCCAGTAAATAACTCAGCTTCATATAAACAAAAATAATGTAAATTTCAGATAATATATCTTAGCTTGTATCTGATATAGCATTAATTACAAACCAGTTGTACGACAATAACATCAATCGTACAAACTCCATTAATTCTGTGATTTGGCTTGCAGATGCGCCTGCGCACGGCCGACGACGCATGATATGTGACCGTACAGGCATTATAATGTTTTAATAACCTGCGCCCGCGCAGATCGACCGCTGTGACTGACTTATGTCATTATTAACAAAAAAAACCTAGTAATTGAATGGTATTTATTGCTAATACATTTTTATTTATTTTAGTAGTTAAAACTTTAGTAATATCAAAAAATAATAGCGATTAATTAAATAAGCTTAAGCGCCAACAACAAAGATCGTATTTGTTTAATAACTAAGCCTGTAATTTACCATTCCTTGGTAACTCACATTACAATTAATCCAAAGTTATTAATCATCAGCTTTAAACAGTTGTAAAATATTTTAACTTACAAGATTTAAGCAAATTAACTAACACATTCGTTATTCAGTTATTATTGAACTTTAAATATAATTGATATGCTCCAACCATTGTAATAAGATAGCTCTATACGTTACAGCTAACATTATCAATATTTCTTACCATTTAATACTTTAATATCCACCAAACACTTTATTATAATAATACGAAGCCTATTAAAATACCGCGGTGACTACGGTGAGTTTAAATTATATAAAAGTGCTATAAAGGCATGGGATTACACTAAATTGTGAAAATACATTAAACGCATGATCACAAACGAATTTAATGTGGATATTCAAAGGGAAATAACAATATACTTAATAATACTTCACAACCATAAAAGGCTTTCATGTAAAGTTATTGACTGATTATTGAGATTGGATCTTTTGTCGCGAGACTTATTTTTAATAGAAACTATTAATAGGTATGTCCTTTGGTTTTTATCTTCATTTTAAATAAAACTTGGGTACTTAAGAGAAGATATTAATGTTTTGATATACAACGATTTTATCTTGTTATAACAATACTTCAAAGAGATATTTTTTACCGTTGTTTCCAATTAGATTTTAATTTCTTTTAAATAAGCAATAGAATGCCTTTTCTTTACACTTGTGAAAACATACAACACGTAAAAATTTAAAGCTATTCAACAATTAAAGAAAGAATAATTTCACGTATTTCATTCCCTAATAACTCCGCCCGTAGAAGATGATTTTGTCATAACATACGATTATACGGCCATAAATTCATACCTTGACTAGGTAGTAAGACATTTATTTCTTAAACAAAATAACATTATCATTACAATATTTTTGAGTTTATTTGTTACCTCGGTCACTCACATGCGCGCAAATATTCGAAAAAGGTTCGCGCGCTTTTATGTCTGTTAAAAATCAGACACAGCTTGGAAATAAAATCATTAGCGAATGTCGCCCTACACTTGTGGGTTTGCGTATTCGTGCGAATGTGACTGGCATTATAAACATAAAAAAATACAAATATAAGTATAGATATAGATTTAAAATCAGATCAAAAAGAGCGTCAATTTCTTCACAAAGATACAAAAAAAAACATTACTCTATTTTGAATTCAGCTGAATTAAACCAAAGGGTTTACATACAGGTAGAGTAGAGTAGTCAGTACTGAAAGTGAGATTAAACTGAACCATACTGTCTGGTGTCTACGTACGCTATTCATAGTGAGTATACCAACACAAACTCGATAGTACCGTACTTTCACTGGTGTTCTATGTGTAGTATGTACACTACATCATGCTAGCCACAGTTCCTGTCTGTCCCGAGCGATCTGCTTTCGTCTTCAGCCGACATATTGAAACCAAGCGACGTGACTTGTTCCGCGCTGAACTCACCCTTGTTTAGCAAGGACAGTGCACAGTATCATTCTTGATACTTTTATATTATGTTAATAAATAAAGCAAATCATTTAAGGTATACCTTAGTGAATTTATACTAAGATTATTTCATATTTAGGAAAACATTTATCACGATCTAATCACGAGTCTCGTTTACGACAGCTTTATTAATATCATTGATTAAGGTATAGCATAACTTAAGAAAGAACAAGTAATTTATTTTTTTGCTATCTTGTATTACCAAAGTTCCGGGAAACCAAATAATAAATGTCTTTATAAAACTTAGATACGGGAGATAATGTAAAACACATACTCCACATTGATCAAGTATCAAAACTAATCAGCCGCGCATAACGTTCAGAGCACGTTCCAAATTCCAAACTTGAATTCAGAACTCGTGTTACCGTTGCCATGACGACCAGATTACTCCATCGATACCGATCTTACACAAACACATGATGCACCACTTGTAACTCTTATTTTTAATAGCATAAAGTACAAAGTTGTGTAACTGAATTATATGATATTTTAATAATATTAAATTAATTGAAGTTTTAGTAATTAGTGGTGATTATTATAGGTACGTATGTTGTTATGATTGCGTTCTGAGAAACGTCTCCGGTTGCCTCGTAAGTTACAACAAACAGATTGTATCAATTGGCTGTATGCTTGTTTATTATAAACGAACTTCAGTCATAAAATAAAAAGTATTTTATCTTCACAACACATTCTCAGTCCAAAGGTTCTTCTGAACTTACACACAACATCGCCCATTGTCTGTTTAACTATGTACTGATTATAAAAATACCAGATACCCATGCCAGCGCGAATAAATAACAGCCATAAGCGATGTCAAGCCTACTAAGAATAAAAACAACTTTGTTATTCTGAAAACACATAATTTTGTTAAATTGCATATTGAATTTCGTACATTTTTATACAGTACCAAAATACTGACGAAGAAAATAATTATAACTACCTTATTACACAATTAGAAAAAGCTATAATTATGTACCTATAGTCTAGAATCAATCCACCGTCAAGCAAGGCCACGCTTCGTTCAGCCGGTACGTGTATATTCATCTGTTGAAAGCTCATTAAAATGTAATCCTGACGTTTTACGAGGTTCATTAGTTTCCATGTTAGTTTGATATGGACTAATGCGTTAATTATCTCTAAATAATTACGTGCACTCCACCGGACGACGGTAAATACACGCAAAATGGCGGCAATCCGGTAATACGGACCTGTGTTATGAATATAATATTCAACTAATCTATTATAACAACAATATTATGTGGTAATACGAAGTTCACAAGCCATACACTCAGTGTACTGCGCCGGGTGTACGTACGTGTGTACTGCGGTACTCAAAAGCTTTTTATTTCAGAGTCACTGTAAACAGCGATGTCTTGAGAATAAGTTAGAAGTAGAACTGTAAATTTTCTTATATCGGTCATATTATTTGGCAAAACCATACGCGTTTCTATGCCAAAGAATTCGATTTAGGGACACATATAGAAATAAACCATAAATATGACAGGCACCGATCTAACTATCAGCTGTCAAGTTACAGCTAGATAATAAAATAAATACAACTTGCTATTCATACATATTGCTCACATTTTCTTACAGCCTAGAAGTGTTATATTATACCAGCATAATTCTTAATAACTTACGCAATAAATCTATATGACATGCGCAGTAAATAATACAGTTATCTATACTACATATCCAAGCAAATATGAATGTTTATGTAGGTCACGTACAAAATAAAACAAAGAATTTTAACTTATATTCTAAAATTCTAAAATTTGTCAAGTTGTAACAATATCTTTAATTGATTAACAGATGTCCGTATAATATAATGAGTGTAATTAAGGTTTTATTGATGGATGTCTCTGTGGCCACCCTAAAACGTTAACGAATTAAAAGCAAGCGCGGTTATCTTGCTAAGTGGAATCATATATTTTGTGGCTCTTTGGGATAACTTACAACCGACTGTGTACTTTATTATGTGAGCCATAAAGATAACAATGTTTTACTGTAATTACCACCTATCTTTGTTTTACTTTGACTCTATAATTAAACAACTTTACGTTATCACCGACAAACTTTTCAATTCTATCATTTTGTTTGGACTTTTATGAAATTTGGCGGCAAATATAAGTTTGTAAGCTCCTTTTTTAAGTAATTTATTCTTGACTACTTATAATAAGATAGTTAAAGTATTAAGAAACAGAAACTTAGAATGTATTAATAGAATTTAATGGCGGTTTGATTAGATTCATGACGAGGGAGCCGGTGGATGTAATCCTGTCACGGTAATGGCTCTAGTGATAAATAGACACTATTTGGTGCCAGATAGAGATGTCTTCGGGAATATTAAAGTATTTGATGGTGAGAACTGTTCCACGTTAATTTAGTTGGTGTTTGGTAACTGTGATTTACTATTCGGTGACGAGTTAATAAATGATATGAAACTAATTATTTTGTTTTTTACGGAAGAGTTATTAGCACTTAGCATGGACGTTTTTCTGTTAGCTTCGTTAAAGAAGATATGTGCACCGCGGACATCATTATTAAATCTGTTTTAATTGAAGCTCTTAGTCTGACTTTTTAATGAGCTGTTAGTTGTCCAAGCTACAGCTAGTAAACCTATTCTAAGGCATGCAGAAACTGTACACAAAAACCAGAAATCAAAGTCATGTTAAAAATAAGTTTGAAGACACAAACTTAATTTTTGAGGATAAATAAATGCTGATATTTAAGGCATTACACTACAGCTGCATGACATGTGTTGCTCTTTGACGCCATAAATTCACACAAATGACTTGTTATCATACACAGCAAACACCTTGACGTCTGACCTTTATTATTAACCTATCAAACCTCACACTAATTCTAATATATTCTACCTATTTGTACATACAAATTACACTACACCTTATCCTCACAAACATATAGTAGAAAGTCGCATCGCTATAAATGAATTTAAAATTATAACGAAATATATTATATTAAACTAAATTTCTATAAGCATACAGTTCAAACTCGTGTGATGGAGCTGGTTGGTATTATGCAAAAGGCGCGTATTATCACGGTGCGGCAAAAAGCGGTGCCTCAGTCGTGAGGTGAGGCTCGTGACTGCGGTACGTGCTGGTATCCAGCGCGGACTGGTGCCCTGGTACTGCTAGCTGACGGACTGCTTCGAGCCTACTAGTCTAAGAAGAAATACTAGGGTATATGACGAAATATAAATTGAGCAAAGAGTAGGTAATACTAACCGTCTACTTGACCAAGTGACCAGTTACAACCGCTCAAGATGACTCAACGCCAGCAAAACTTAAGTTAGTATAATTTAGCTCTAACAGTAGAGCTAGTTTTTCATACATCTGGCGGTAGACGGTCGATTTTAAAATAATCAAGTAGCTATTATATGCGCATAAATATACGCAGATATTCATCTGCCACAAAACTGAATATTTAATTATTTTGCTTTTGCAACATTCTAAAAGTATATAATATATGTATTATGTAATAGAAAAAATGTGTCTGCTTTATTTTGCTTAGCTCTTAAGAAGACAGATTAATTTAAGATAACTTTTTAAGTGTACAACATCAACGTATAATAAAATGTTTATTACCTACAAAGATTACAAATTGCTCAATATTATTGACTGTTTATATCGAATGAGTCCATAGAACCCGCGGGAAACTGCGCAATTAACAGATCAAGTAAGGTCATACCATGGAAGCATATAAAACGTGTAATAAACACTTAAATTAATAGCAATTAGTATTAAATACTTATTGAATCAAACTGAATGATGTGGCTACAGAACCGGGTGTTCATTGTGTTGATGTAATAAATAAGTGACGAACGCAAAGGACGCAACCTGCCGCCAATCTCGAGTGATCTAACTATTAATAAAGCTTTCATCCAATAACAGATGGGGATTAAGACAGAGCTAAACATGTTTAGATTCATTGGATGCAGTACTTTAAATATGTTTTCATAATGTTTCACAACATGTATGAAGTGTAAAGAAGTGAGCAGCATTCAACAGAGAATACCAAAAGATAATCAAAATCTTGGACTCGAAAATATATTTGACGGAAAATTGCTAGCAACATATAATATACCATCATTTATATTTCATTTATTACATATTTTTTTTGCTACGGTCCTAGATGGGAATTGAACCCTGGACCTCCGGTTTAACAGACCAACAGGCCGGTTTATGACAGAAAAAATGTCATTGACAAATAATAAAATATTACTTGGTAATCTGAGCCTTCAGTATTCAATACCACCCAATGACCTAGCAAGGTTATATCTATAAATTTGAATATCATAACCAGTTACACCCACTCCTATAAAACTACAGATCCATACCCTAGAGCTAAAACCATTAAAACCCAAACAAACGCACGATACCATCACCAACCATGTAATTACACCGTGGTATTTTGGGCACGTACCACAGATCCTATCGGATGCTATTCAGAGGGAAACTGTCACGGGTTCTCACGATGCCAGATAAATACACGGTTATATCGCAGATGGTAATGACGTCAACAATTGCCATAACACGATGGGAATGGAAGAAAACAAGGGATCGTTGTCTATTCCTAGGAAAGACAAAAAATAATGACTAAGAATCTGAGAAAGAAAGTGTTCCTAACATTCGTATGACATTGTCACAGGTCCATTGATAGGTGTAGTCATTGTAAGAGTGGTTCCACTTCCAAACATCAGGAGTTGATACTTAGAAATCTGTAAATAGGGATCTAGAATTTCGTAGTTGTTTTAGTAATTTAAATTTTGAAATATTACACTCCGTGTCTAATACGAAAATCTCGATAATGGAGTAACCGTTAAAGTAATTGCAACATCCCGTTTAAGCTCTATTTTAATTTAGTTGACTTGTAGGTATTTCAGTCTATTTGACTTTCGTCCAAGCTGATCCATCGTCAGTGGAAGGTCCCGTCCGCGCCACTTATTATTCCCAGCCGGTGCGGCACGCCGAGGCATGCGGTGCGCGCTCCCACTACAATATATTCCGAGTACACTACACCAGCTTTACAATGCTCAAACATTCTATTCACCTGTCTAGATATTCACTAAACCATTATTTAAATTTGCATTTGACAGTTTTTTTTCGCATCGTTGATACGAACTATGGATTTGACTGTGATGGTTTTTAACTCATTGTCTCTAGTTAAAATTGTGCGCTGTTACGTAGTTAAATTTTCTGAAAAGCTTCTTCTATGATATGTTTGCTTTGAAGAATACTTAATGAACAGTGAACATAATCTACAGTCAACTTGCACCATTATACAACGTCGATAATAATTTTTAAAATTGACAACTTCAACATTGACTCCAAAGTAAAACATGAAATGTTCCGCAAAATAATTTTCGTATTCTCCACAGAACATCGCGTCTCGCTAGTGTAGTGTAGTGTGGGGATGAGAGGGTCGTTGTGTTTGAATGTTGAGCGGCCGCTGCCGGCGCCGGTGTCGGTACATACCGCTGGAGTATTCGCGTCTGGTGATGGATGGCTCTGTTTATTGGTTCGGACGACGAGCTCCGAATGTAAACCGTTCTGTTTGACAGAGGTGGGCTTGTTAAATAGTTTGTATACCTACTAGACTTCATAGGGTAAAACTGGATAATGTTTTCTTTTAAAGAAAATTATTTATGTATTTACTAATAGATATCACCACAAGACACAAATTAACATACGTATCTTGTGCAGTAGGCGCATAAACTGGTCGGTAATTTAAATGTTGTCGTGTTAAAAGGTTCTTAAAGCGTAAAAAATGCGAATAACACGATCCTTTAAAATAAGTGGTAAGTAATCACCCATGGTTTGCATAAAGTGTCAAGTTTTGAACATGCAATAAATTAATATTCATTTAAACAAGAGCATCCCAAACGCATCCAATTACAGGCCGGGCTGGGCGGCGCTTGACGTGCTGCCGACGTTATTGATGACACGGCTTCATAATGACACGTTTCGCGCATGTTTTATGAGGCGCGGCTGAGTTCCACCTAAGTTCAATGAAAGTTAAGAGGAAATCAACTCAATATAAGCAAGGATCAGATGCACTACATGAGTTTAGGTATAGTATTGTACCAGAAAACATAAATGGGAACCCGTTACATCAATGTAACCATTGAGTATAGCGCTAATGTATCGGACACAAACGACACACGCGATAGTATGAACAATACTGTTACTTTGAGGAAAACTTCGATACTATCGTAATACATCTTCATAATAAATATATTACCAACGATAAAATATTTGACGGATACAGGACCTACATTAATACAAACGAAACGCGTTTTATAGAGGGTAACATAAGAGTAAGCGACTGCCACACGTGGCTCGCTCGTAACTGACTTATGAACTGAGGGGACTAAAATGTTGCCTTTAGATGAATCATAATAATATATGGTTCGTCCCAAAGTTGTCATGTACCAGTAACTTAATAAATTAAAAACTGTCAAAGAGGTGAATGACTAAACAACAACTGTAATCAAATTACCTATTTGAATGCTATGAGTTGTCATTATGTGACAACTTTAAAACGAATCATATTATGATTCATAAAACGATTATTTTAGACGTTTGACTTCAACTTTATGGGAGAGCTTTGCGACTCTTTGAAGGTATAACTATAGTTTTAGTATTTACTACTAACAACCTATGGATAATACCTAAGTTAATCGAGAAATCTCACAATAACGCCGAGAAATACCGAGAAAGGTAAGTAGGAACCTGTTGGAAGTTATAACACACGTAAATAAACAATTGTGAGGGGTATAAATATAGAGGCGTAATACTTGTAGAGTGCTTGGAAACTTGGAATGCTTGCGCTAATTTTGTTATTTACACGGATTTAATTTTGCTATAAAAAGCTATGATCAAGTTCGATACATGCTCACGAATACAATACTCGTTTCACACGAGTATTGTATTAGTGTACAGGTACTCTCTGCTAGTAACACACGATGAGAATGTGCATATACGTATCTCGAGTAGAACTAGATTGTTTAAAAAGTTATAAAAATATTGTCACAGTAAAGTAATACTTACTCAATATTTACAAGTTTATTAGATAGGATCTCAATTGTTTCAAGTATTATTTTGACCTAAGAAACGAATGGCGACATTGCCATACAACGTGGCAATGCCGCCAGTCTTTTGGGTACACTTTCAGTCTAGCAACTAGCAACTAAGTCTAAGTGTTTGACGACGACCAATTAAATCAGATGAATTAGTTAATAACTCAACTAGTTTATTTGCCAACAGTTACTGTAATAGTAATGACTATTGCTTCATAAGGCAAGGACTTGACTCTTTACTTCAGTTTACGAGGTAGGAAAAGGATTAAGCGAAACCCGTTCTATCCGTCACATAACTAAGAAGATAATAATTTGAAATACAAAACAATAGTTTCCAAAAAAAGTTATACGTAAGATACATAATAGATAGTTATAATTAAACATGCTAACTAGACTAATTTTATTACAGGTATATTTTCACACCTTTAATAGGTGAAATTTGTTGTGATCAAATTTTCCTTTGTAGCATCTTTTCATAATCTCGATTTTAATAAACAATACAATAAATTGTATTAAATTACAGGAAATCAATCCAGTGGCTTTTGAAACTATTATAATATGTATGGTACGGCGAGCACGTCCGTGTTCCGACATATTTCGAACAATTTAATAAAATTACATTAGCGTAAAGCACGATTTACGGTTTCCTCATCGCATGCAGCTATTACCTGAATTAATATTATTAAAAGAATTACGTTTGACCGCGAAATGTGACCACAGTGCGACGTGCGCGGGCGTAGCATCAGTATCTAAGACTTCTAGCTTATATGTATCGCGCCTCACCTTCAGAACTCGGACCACCGAACTATCACATTATTTAACTCATTTTATTTCTTTACCAAATTACTTGTTTTTTCTCCTCCGAGCGAGTCACGTGCGCGGGTAATGGAGGAGGCGGGGCCTGCGCCGGCGCACACGACTTATCTTAATGAAAATCCAACGCCAAACACTTTCACACACTTCGGAAATTATTATCCGCCAATAAAAAGGGAATTAAATTGCACACATTGGCCTTTATTTAGAGACGATTTAGTCTGAGAGCCTCTTAGAGATGATTGAGCAGCCTCGCACACACCCGGAGAGACTATTACGATGAGAATGGATTTTAAAACGCAATTTACTGGTTACTTCGTGTTGCACAGTGGTGCAGGTGCGGCTCTATGCTTTTGATTTGTGTTATTTCTTACAATAAATATTGACTCGAGTCCAGGTCTAGTCAGCAGGTTGATAACGAGCTGCATTATCCAGGGAAGCAGGACGGATAGATAAGACACTAATTAAGATACACTTACAGACTACTTTTGGCGCTCTGAGTTTCCAATGTTAATAACTCTAAGAACCATTTTTTTTAGTTATTTTTGTTATATATTTGTTTCAATTATTAAAATAATAACAGTAAATTATGATGCGCTCGTAGTAAAATAACCGTAGACTCGTTCGGCAGCTGACCCACACATTAGCTACGAATGCAATTAGTGCATTGTCACATGCTAAAGGTCGTGGATAATTTTAGATTATGTATTGAAAGATTAGGTACAGTTATGACATGTTTTAAATGACGTTTTTTAAACAATTTAGTTAGAGCTTGTTTAGTAACTTTTAATCAATATTCCCATTGTCACTGCTTCCTTATCTAATTAAAGTGCAGTAGCCACGTGCGCAAAGCAAAAAAAGTTATGCAAGGTCTGCGGATACCAGAGGTACTTACCATGTACTCCTAAATATAATTATTCAATTCATATACACAAATTGAACCAGTAACATCATCATTCCTAAACAGACACTGGTTACACTCAGCGAGTGCACCTATCAACACGCCATCTCTATCACTGTCAGCGGTCGTCGGCAAATTCTTAAAAAAGCGCATATAATTACACCCTCACAACCACAACCTCCGCAAGGGCATGGTCACCTTCTTTTACGAAACCAATTGTCATATTTTAATGGCATTTTAAGCAGTTTACAGGTTCCTAGTAACTGAGCCTGACCGAGGGCGACCTCACCGGTTTACCAGAAAACGCCGCGGTATTTCTCAAGTAAGACATTTAGACCAATTAATTTGATTGTCCAAATGTTTTGTTGATTGTCATGAAATACAATAAAAAGCGCGTGAATCTCAACATGTATGGTTTTCCACGATGAGACACGTTGAACAGTGAGTTATGATGAACACCGCATTGTGTGTCGATTGTGGATCCAAGAAACGTCCAAGTTGGTGGTACAATTTGAAAGCAATTACTTTAAGGATATTTTTAAATTAAAGAAGGCTTTTAAAGCATCGCGGTATAATTATGTACATCCAAAAATGTTCGCTCAAATTGTTACGTGCTATACCACTCCCACATTATTATAGAGATTTATAATCAGACTACTTATACCTCGTACAAACATACTACGTAAGGCTTTCTGTGAAATAGACAAAAACTTTAAATACATATAAAAGATTTAAAAGCTCGTTCAAGTAAAAGCTTTTCATTGTACCAAAAACAAACGTGTTTTTATTACAAAAAACTTATACTAACATGAAGCTTTTAAGTTTGGGAGTTTGCAGAAAAAACCCCGCGCCGGCGGCGAGTGGCTCCGGGGCTAGTTTTTATCAGTGCATTAAATGCGGCGCGGGCGCAGCGGTGACCACACTGACGGTGGTTGTAGGACATCATGCATTATTGATAATGGATGATGTGTATAAGAGTTTACAAACTATCATTTTACGAGTAACTTTGCTTAAATAATCGAATTGTACCTACATTGGTCAATGATACATAACCTAATACAAAAGCTACACTTTCTCTAGATTATCTTCAGCGCTGTTTACGATCCAAAGCTAATGATGTCGCAGGAGACAGCTCTTTTTAATAAGTCTCTACTCTTCCCTATCTACGAACATTCTGTAGTCTCTATTATTTTTCCTCTACTCTATAATATTCTTCTCTGTTGAACAACAAATAAATTGTAGACTTCTAGTTTTAATAGTTCATAATATAAGTCAGGAATATCCCACTTTATCCACAACAAGTATCCACCGTTCGCTCTCGCAGACGGCTCATTATCGTCCAATTACCGAATCCGGGGAGACAAGCCACCGCGCCTGCACCGGGAGAGACCGGGACAGTGCGGGACAAGCCTGGGACAGGCCAGGACAGGTTGGGACAACTGATTGCGATTACGTTTGTTGGCTTTGATTCCGCGGCGTTATCTTCGCGGTCGTTACGTTGCCACCTGCCACCGACTAGAGAGCGGCGAGCGGCTGAGCGGGACTTTATAAATGATCTCACTTCTGTTCAAGCAACTGGTTTAAATTTCTTTCGAGTGTAAAGCTTATCAAACAAAACGCCAATAATAAATTACATTTACGCGTTTTGTCTTTAAGTCGATATTTGTAAAATCATTTTGACTTCAAACTTAGCTATATAATGCTTAAAATTTTAATATGATTGCCATAAAGCTTTATATTGAAAACCCGACTTTCTTTATTTTAACCGTGATTCTTATAAAAATTATGGGCAAATTGTTAAAAAATCTCATTGCGGTATATTTTATACTTTAGCTGTAACAACACCGTCCTAACATTGTGGTACATTGGCTCTGCACTACATTACTCAAATCAAAGCTGAGTGAAGTACACATTAGCTTAGAGTTTCATCACATCAACAACCATACTTCCTTTAGCAACCAAATTACAGTTCCATTTCCTTCGCTCCGTCCATATAGTTTTTTGTGTTAATCCGTTGCGCGGGCGCAGGCTGGCATTAAGCCGTCACTGGCTACATAAGTGGGGCTTAACTCTCACTCCACCTTGTTCACTTATTTTTAGCAATTAACGTATGAAGATGTCAGAGGAGATTTATTACAAGCTAATCTGATGGGCGGCGGATTGGATGCAGCGAGACAAAACGACATTCGTGTTAAGAAAGCACTTAACCCACTGATTGGTTGCCAGATTGTGGTTTTTTTTCACTAGCAAAACAGAAACAATCAAGCTATAATATTTTTTCTTAATAGTGTTACTTGCACTATTTCGTTTGGTAACAAACTTCCTAAAAATCACCTCTATGTTTAAAGAGTACAAGCGTAATGATACATAACATATTCAATAAATACTGCAGGCCTTCAGCGCAAATGTATTCTGCCCAAAAGACATAATACATAATGTATGTACATTGCCCAACAAAATGTTTAACGTAATTCACTCATCACTGTTTCAGTATCTACTCAAGTAAGATAGTAACGATTTACTATCTTTAAATTATGGCGCAAGTATAGCTTCTTTGAGTTTCCATAACTGAGCGCACCCAGAACCGGCAACCTGGCCACTATCCTTTACTGGCTATTCTGCATCATGACACCTCCTTTTTGTCAGTATTTACCAAAACAAATGGTTTAATACTTATGTATTTACATCAACAACAAGACAAACAAGCACATCGTTTGCTAGGTAGTTTGTACGCGACAGTATCTACTTAAGATTAACAAAAATCAAGTATGTGGTACAAAGCACAAGAAACTACGTCTTATAAATATTAACGAGGGCAGGCCGCTGGCAAACTGGAATCAATCATCGAATCAAATGGACTGCACGTTAACGTCCCGGGTTCGATTCTCGGAACTTACAGATTGTGGAGTTTAAAGGAGAGGTGTGTTATTACGTGTGTTAGTTAATGAGGTATAATGATAGGAGGGTTCTTATCTAGCGGATGGTGTGGTCTAGACTACAGACTCACAGATTATGGTGATTCAGATCTGGTTGGCGGCTGGTGGAAATAATGGAAAAAAACAATTCCATTAAAGTAGTAATAGTAGCTATATATGACCTAGGTTGCTTAAACCTATAGCTATGCTACAGATATAAAGGGGCATGCTATCGTGACGGACCTCACACCAGCCATGAAAAAAAGTTACGAAAATAAACCTTGACGTCTTGTTATAAAGGCGTTGTCAAAATCTAAGGGTTGCGGTTCACTATATGTATACTAAAACCTAAGTACTACTGGGTTAATGTTAATTAACATCTAATAAATAATTTCTTAACACAACGTAACAAACACCTACTAACGTCACTCCTATCTATGATACCTCTCGTATCAATATCACCCAGCATCCGACAAGTTTCATACCACTTAATAATTTATAATTAAATTAGTATCACCTACAGCATTGCGCGCATTCACGGAGCATGTTACGAGCCCGCTCTCATACCGCTTTAGGCGACGGTTTCCCTCGCGGGCTTCGTAAACACCTCACCAACGCATGCACCACATATCACTAGCCTCGTTTGTGAGACGAGTATTGATGGGCAATTCTTTGTAATCGCTCACATGGGCCAAAGAGGTTCGTGTTCAACCAAGGGCAAAAGCACATTCGGTTTTTTTTGCAAGAATTAAAAATATTTTTTTGTATGTACTGCTCTACATCAAGCGACTGTACATCAGTCCTGCACTTGGATGTTTCTTGAGTCGTTAATTGAGAAATTACCTCCGACACGCCTCTATGTGGTCAATCCTAAGTGCTCGTGTACGGCGAGACAGACAGACCGACGCGGCGAGTAATAAGGCAATAACATACAATGTTTGTTAGTGTTCGTGAAGCTAAATATTAAACAATCTGTTAAAAGCAAAGTGGTCGGTCTTGTATTCATAATTATCTGCACAAGTACACATAAACCAAGTCTGTAGCGTGATTTTAACCAAAGTTCAAGTTGTGGAGACATTATATAGGGAATCTTATTATCTTGCAAATCCATAAAACAAACGGACGATTTAATAGTCGGTACTCAAAAACCCATAAATAAAATTTTATAGTACCTATTTCAACAGATGTAAATGATTCTATGATTTGTCCAGGTCCGATATAACCTGTTTTAAAGGAATACGTACTTCCATAAACTATGTAATGGGTATGTAATTGTATATTTAGTTTAGCTAAACCCTGAAGTTCTGTGCAAACAAATTCATTAAATCCAGGATGTAATTAATGGCTCTATGCCTCAATTTATCTGAATTTAACTCTCATATTTATGTACCTACCCTCTTTCTTCTTATTTGTACACCAATGAGTAAAGCTGAATATGTAAATGTATCATTAAGTAGGTGAAATGTGGATGAACCGCAAACCGAAAATAGTACTAGGGCCTACTGCGAACAACAGTTACCTACTATAACGACCAGGCTCAAGTACAAATAGATTGGTGTTCATTTCAATTAGCAGAGTGTGTGACACAGAGCACACAGTTTGTTACCCCCATGTACTCGTATCGTAGCAAGAACTCGACACAATGAAACACAGTGCACGTTTTGGCGCAGTGTGTGCATGCGTGTGGACGATTTACCAATCGTAGAGACACTGCGAGGCAATTAGGGATGATACAAAAATGGTGCGTTATAACTTTGGTATTATGGCAGTATTTTCGTGTTGTAAAAAGAACACTTTTCAAAATCCCAAAAAGTAATATTTTTTATGGAATGGAAAAAGGAAATTTATATTAAAAAAACACATAAAATTCTGCAATTCTGCAGTTGCAGCAAGTTTGCAGCTTTTGGCGAGATTCTTTGCCCAGCTACTAGTTAGCTAGCTAGTTTTAATTCTGAATCATCGTCTTCTGAAGACGTCAATGTAACCGTGTCATAGCATGCACAACAAATCGAGCTGTTTCTACCACATAGCATCGAACCTGTTCCCTTACCTGCCAGCCCTACAACCGCACCGCGCACACCACTCGCTGCACAGAGCGGCGACATTTTTTGCTCATTACGGCAGACGGACCGGTCGCGATACGCCGCGCTAGTGGACGCACGCCCTTATGTCTGTTTCACACGGACCGGGACACACGGATATTAATCTATTTTATATAGGAAAGAAGTAATCGAATAGTTTATTAATATTATAGCTTTTGCCAGCGACTTCGTCCGCGTTTCCGTCGTTTTTCGTAAAAAAGTAGCATATGTCCTTCCTCACTGTTCAGTGGTTTTGATGTAACAGACAGATTAACTTTCGTATTTTAGTAGGGAAATATAATATATCACGTTACACAAAAATAATCCTTATAGCATGATTCAGTATTCACGCGCGACGGCGCGATGGCTTATTATCGTATTTCATGTATAAGTTTGGTGTTTCTATACCGATTTCTATGATTCTTTTTTTATTGAATAGGTAATAATGTAAACTTTTTTTAATTAGGGATGAGTGAGAGTATTATAAACGTAAGAGTAAACAAATATAATCAGAAATCTCCGAACTGCTAAGCTATCGGGAGTTACACGTGTTATTGTGAGTCAACCATAAAAGATAGACATATGCTGTTGTGGGATATTTTTTAGATAATTTTATGTAGAACATTTCCGTCATACATGATTTCTATGTAGCTTTAACCATTAAGGCTGCATACGCGACGGAAGCTTAAAAAATACCGTTTTCCCAACATTTCCCTTCACTGCTCTGCTCCTATTGATTGTAGCGTGATGAAAAGTATACTATAACCTGCCCAGGAGTATGAAGAATAAATGTACCAAGTTTCGTTAAAATCCGTCCAGTAGTTTTCGTTTCTATAAGGAACATACAGACAGACAGACAGACAGGATTACATGGCACAAGCTGTCAACACAATTGCAGAAAAAATGAAGATAGCTGTCTCTTCTTCTGACATTGTAACATGTCATCGCCTTGGGAGCTCTACAGGCAAGCCGCGACCACTCCTTATTAGGTTTCAGGGGCACAACTTGCGTGGTGATGTGTGGCGCAATAAGACAGCTCTGAAGGGTTCCGGCCTTATACTGTCTGAGTTTCTAACCAAACCCAGACATGATACTTTTATGAACGCCCGCAAGCACTTCGGAGTCAAGCAGTGTTGGACTTCAGATGGGAGAATTGTTGTTTTACTGCCAAACAAGTCGCGACGTAAGATTGAGACGGCAACAGAACTGCAAGAACTTGTGGCGCTGTTTCCCACGACCGTGTCGGAGTCTTCTGGTGATGCTTCAGCTGGGGGCTCCAAGGTGACAAGAGTTCAAACCAGCAAGTCAGTTCTTGATAAAAGATCACGCAAGCCCGCCAAGTAGGTAGATAGTAACACCCGCAATTTGATATATAATTTGATTTTGTGCTTTTGCATATTATACATATATACAATATGACATTTTATTTAATATGTGTGATTATGATATTTCTCATGATTTTTATCTTTTTTTTAATTAATTTATTTTAATTGTAAGTTTATGGCATTGTAAGTGTAAATATTATGCAGGTCTACCATTAACTCATTTAGTTATTACTTTATTTTTCATTCTTAAGTTATTGCTTACTGGCGATTTGAGTAAGTTGTTGCCCCACATATTTTTATGGTGCCACTGGTGGTATTGTTGTGTGTCGGGTTGTGCAGCTCCCTCGAAAATGGTTGAGCTGCATGAGCTATTCGGGGCACTCTTGCCACTTGTTGGCACAGGCTTGCTCAGGTCGAACTGGCTCTTTCTTCAAAAGGCCAGTCCAGAAAAGACACTGCATTTATTTACACAATATTTTTTATTCAAATGATTGTCTGGACTTCAAAAGAGGCTGACCCCTGAGTTTGTTTCGACATTTCTTCTCAGGGTAGCCAGTTAGGAAATGTCGAATCCAGCGAGCTCAAAAAAATGTATTATGTGACTTGTAAAAGTGATGATTTTTTATCCTAGTTACAAAAATAAATGATTTGATTTGATTTGATTTGATACTTTTTTCATATTTATTGCTTAAAGTTATGTAGGTAACGATTAAAACTAAAATTTGCGGGCACAATTACTTTTGGTTAAGTTTAATGACTTTTTTTTATGTCACTGTCATCTCCATCTGTCATGTCGTGGTTTTCTCTTTATTTGTGACATTTCAACATAACGTTCGGAAACATTGTCCACTACTTGACTATTGTGTTGTATTTTATTGTGTTTTATTTTATTGTGTTGTCTTTGGTTTTTGTTTGTATTTGTGGTTGAATCTGTTTTGTATCGGAATACGTGTTCTTTAAGCAAACTGGTGAGTGCATCGGAGAATTAAAATAGGTGTAGTTAAAATACACCTCATTTTAATAAGTATATTTAGGTAGTATATTAGAAAAATATTTATTTGTTATATATTTATTATGTGTGATAACTCTGATGATAGTTTTGTTTCCTGTTCTTCTTCCTGTTTGTCAGACGTGAGCTATACCAGCGCGTTTAATGATGATTGTATACATCTACGCGACCACATTTCTTCTACTTTTTCTTTTTTACATAAATTTTTCAACATCATACACATTAATGCTCAGAGTATACCTGCTCATCACTCTGATTTGATCTCTTCCTTCGACCCTGATGTTGTTCAAGCGGTCCTTGTCTCCGAATCCTTTTTAAAACCTGCTCTTCCATCTACTCACTATTCTCTGCCCGGCTACAAGCTATTGCGTAATGACAGAATAGGCAAGGGGGGTGGGGGTGTGGCTATTTACCTTAGAGGCGACATTCCTTATGTAGTGATTGATAAGTCTCCGAGTGTTTATTCAAAATCTGCTGAACACCTTTTTATTGAAATTACGGTTAACAACAAAAAACTTCTTTTGGGTGTTTATTATAGTCCATCGTGTCATATAGATTACTTCTCATCTTTTGAGTGTCAATTGGAAACTTTTTCACCACTATATGACGAAACAATAATTCTCGGGGATTTCAATACTTGCCTACTTAGGGACGATATGCGCAGCCGTAAACTCCGTTCCCTTGTCTCTTCTGTCAATATGGAAATCCTTCAGCTTAATGCAACTCATCACGCGCCTCATTGTACTCCTTCTCTTCTTGATCTTATTCTTGTCTCTGACCTTCGAAAGGTAGCCACTCATGGGCAATTATCTGCTTCTTTCTCTTATCATGACCTGATCTTTCTCTCGTATAAAATACGCCCTCCTAAACGTAAACCTAAATTCCTTTTCCTTCGCAGTTTTAAGAACATTGACTTGGATCGTTTGGGACTGGATGCGAGCAAAATTGACTGGTCACCTGTGGTTAACTGCGTTGACGTAGATCTAAAGGTGTCTCACTTTAATGAAATAATATTAAAATTGTACGATGATCACGCTCCTCTTAAGAAAGTAAGGGTAAAACATCTCCCTGCGCCTTGGCTATCTGACAGCATAAAAAAAGTGATGGCCAAAAGGGATCAGGCTAAAAGATTGCACAAAAAAATACCCACAGACGAGAACTGGACCAAGTACAAAGGGCTGCGTAATCGCTGCAGTCGCCTGTGTAGGGATGCAAAAAGGCGCCATATACATCACTCGATAAAAAATATGAACACAACAGCTCAGGTATGGCAATTTCTTAAGTCCCTCGGTATCGGCAAAGCTACTTGCGAAGAGGCCCTTGTAATGGACCTTAACGCCCTTAATCGCCATTTTTCAAAACCACCCGTCACCGTGGATGACTCTACTAAATCTCTTACTCTTAGCAGTATTTCTAATCTTTCCCTGCCAACATGTACCTCATTCTCATTTCGGGTCGTTGAGGAACGAGACATTGAGAAATCAATCCTATCCATATCTACCAAAGCGGTGGGAGATGACGGCCTGCAACTCCAAATGATCCTTCCCATCCTTCATTACCTGGTTCCTATTATCACCCACATCATCAACTTTTCCCTTACTACCAGTTCATTCCCTTCTGCTTGGAAGAAGGCCCTTGTCTTACCGCTCCCTAAAGTCGCTAATCCTACAACATTATCCCAGTTCCGTCCAATCTCTATACTACCAGTCCTATCCAAAGTCCTAGAGAGTATTGTTCATAATCAACTGTCTCTTTACCTTTCCTCTCACAGCCTGCTGAGTCCGTACCAGTCTGGTTTTCGTCCTGGCCACAGCACAGTAACGGCTTTAGTTAAAATAACTGATGATGTCCGACTGGCCATGGAGAAGAAGATGCTTACAGTTCTGGTACTTCTTGACTTTAGCAGTGCTTTTAATTCAGTTGATTTTGACATACTCTTGGGAACCTTATCCTCTCTTAATGTCTCTCCTTCTGCAACGGCCTGGTTTAACTCCTATCTTCGGGGTCGTTCGCAGTTGGTTCGTTCCGATGAGGTCTCCTCTGAGTGGTGCGATCTTGCTGCGGGTGTTCCCCAGGGTGGCGTCCTTTCTCCTCTTCTTTTCTCCGTCTTCATTAACTCTATCACTAAAGTTCTTTCTTCGCATTATCACCTTTACGCAGACGACTTGCAGCTGTACCGGCACTTTCGTGCTGAGGATCTCTTTGACACTGTTGCTGCCATTAATAGTGATCTACGTAAAATTGGCCAATGGGCGAAGACTTTTGGGCTTGCAGTTAACCCACTGAAATCTCAAGCCATCATTATTGGTGGTAGGTACTTTTATAAACAATTGGATATTGAATCTCTTCCTCCAGTAGTGTTTGATTCCGTTCCCATAGCGTATGTAGAGTCGGTTAAGAATTTAGGGGTCTACATGGACTGCAATTTATCGTGGCAAAAACACGTCGCTGAGGTAAGCAAGAAAGTCTATTGCTCGTTCCGGTCTCTCAAACGACTTCAAAAGTTCCTGCCTTTTCAAACAAAAATTACTCTAGCCCAATCCCTTCTTCTACCTCTTTTCGACTACGCTGATGTGTGCTACCTTGATGCAACGGAGGAACTTCTCAACAAACTCGAACGTCTGCAGAATTTAGGCATCCGCTTCATTTTTGGTCTCCGGAAATATGACCATGTGTCGGACTACCGGGCTAAGTTGAGGTGGTTGCCTGTTCGGCGACGACGAGATTCACATGTTCTTTCTCTTTTATACTCCGTTCTTCATAATCCCAACACCCCAAACTATTTGCGGGAGCGTTTTGAATTCCTGGTTCCTAGGGGAAATCCTTGCCGCACTTCTTCCTCTCTTCTTCTTCGCACTCCCCTTCACTCCACCAGTCGCTATGGTGAATCTTTCACAATTCGTGCCGTGCGGCTGTGGAACTCGCTTCCACATGCCTTGCGGGATAGCCCCTCGTTAGACGTCTTCAGGAAAAGAATCAGGGAACATTTCCTTTCAGCATGAGTTAGTGTATAGTGTATGTATGTTTATATAATTACAGTGTCTACGCGAGACACTGGAGCTTTGACGCTCAATAAAACGATGAATAGTTCTTGAAATACACTTGGTTTAATGATACTTTTGCCCTAATGATGATTACAATTTTGTTTTAGAATAATAGAAAAATATGAAGTGGAACACGTCCGTTCGTTAGATCAAGATTGCAAGTCATTATATAATAAAAAATAGGAAGGTAGAAGTTTTTCATTACGCTAATAGAATTGTAGGTGCAAGTACCGTCACTAGTAAAGTTAAGAAATAGCAAACAGTTGCAGCACGTTGATCATAACATTTCATCAGGCGTTAACATCTTCCCCGCCGTTAAAAGTCCCCGACTTTTAACTCTCTATTAAATGCTCAGTAGCTGGTAGTGGGCAGAGTCGCGTGAAGGGCCTCCGGTAACATCCATGCGTGGTTTGTACGTCTGCCACGCGACATTCTCCATCGGGCCCAGGAAACAATTTGCTGATTCGGCCCATTCTCCAACACAATGGTGGCAAATTCTCCTCCTGCAGCAGTACTAGGTCACCAACGTTTAATGGAGTGTCTTTCGTACGCCACTTGGACCTTTGTTGCAACTCGGCCAGGTACTCCTTTTGCCATCTCCTCCAAAAGTGCTGACGGATTTGCTCCAGCCTTTGGTAGCGTTTCAGCTGAGTGGACTTGCAGTCTTCGTAACTCGGTGAAGGCAGAGCGGTTAGTGATCGGCCAAGCAGGAAGTGCCCTGGGGTGAGGAAAAATGGGTCATTTGGAGACGAGGACAAAGGACAAAGTGGGCGACTATTCAAAATGGCTTCCACTTGAGCAAATAAAGTTGATATTTCTTCAAATGTCAAGTGCGTGTTGCCCATTACACGTCTTATATGAAATTTGGCCGATTTCACCCCGGCCTCCCAGATACCACCAAAGTGGGGAGCATATGCAGGAGAAAACAAAAATTTAATTTCTTCTTCGTTTGAAAATTCCGTGATGGCCTTGTGATTACATTTTAAAAAATTACCGATTTCTTTAGCTGCGGCAACAAAATTGCGGCCATTATCACTAAATATCTCAGCAGGCTTCCCACGCCGAGATATGAACCTACGCAAGGTAAGGATGAAAGCATCCTTTGAAAGATCGCTCGCTGCTTCTAAGTGGACACATTTGTATCTGAGACAAACGAAGATGCATAAATAGCATTTTGTGACTCTTGATCCGCGACCTTTCCTATTTGAGACGAAAAAGGGGCCGGCAAAGTCTATTCCCACACTTCGAAATGGGAAGTCCACCGTAACGCGCTGAGAGGGCAAGTTCCCCATTATAGGTGATAAGGTCTTACCCTGCACTCTTCTACACGTGATGCAATTGTGCACAGTTCGCCTAGCAAGGTGTCGGCCATTGATAGGCCATATGTACTCCCTAACGCTGGCGAGAAGAAGCTGTGGACCGGCGTGTAATTTAAGCAAATGCTCCCGTTCAAAAATCAGCTTGGTGAGATGGTGAGATGAATGTAGAAGGATAGGATGCTTACTGTCAAACGGTATGGAGGACGCGTCCAAACGGCCTCCTACCCGAATCAAACCGTTGGGATCCATGAAAGGGGCAAGTGCTATAATGGTCGATTTTGAACTAAGAGTCTTCTCCTTGGAAAGTAACCCGTATTCTGCAGGGAAAGATTCTTGTTGTGCAGTACGACATAAAAAGTGGAAAGAATCCTTTAGCTCATCTAAACTCAAAGCGTTTACGCGTTTGGAATGAGGATGTCGTAAATTATGCAGGTACCTTAATGCATAAGCATAAATACGTTTTAACTTGTGTAATTTATTAAAATTATGAAATGGAATTATTGATAATTTACCGACATTAGTATTAACATTTATTTTTATTTCAGGAATTTCACACTCTAGCTGGGATTTGCTGGGGCATAAAGTAGGCCAGGAAAGTTCTTCTTGAAGCAAGTATTTTGGCCCTGTCCACCATAGGTTATGATCCTTAAGTTCCTCAGGATATACGCCGCGAGAGACGAGATCTGCGGGATTATCTGAGGTAGGTACATAACGCCAGCAAGAGAGCTCTGTCAGTTCTAGGATTTCAGCGACTCTGTTTGCCACGAAGGACTTCAACTTTCTAGAGCTAGTATGCAGCCAAGCAAGGACGACACTGGAGTCACACCAATGTAGCTTGTGAGTTATTGGGAATCTCAGAGAATCGACGACCGCCTTGCACAATCGAGCGGCAAGTAATGCAGCACACAGTTCTAGTCGAGGTATTGTACAAGCCTTGATAGGTGCTACCTTGGACTTAGAGCACAATAGGTTAACGTGAACATTACCTGCTTCGTCGATAGACCTGATATAGACGCAAGCGCCATAGGCTCTTTGGGACGCGTCGCTGAAGGAATGGATTTCCGTCACTATCGGTGAGTCACATAGGACCTTCCTAGGTAGTGTGATTAAAGATATGTGTGATAAACTACTTGAAAATTTACGCCAAGCTCTTACTATCTCTTCCGAAAGAACATCATCCCAACCCACTTTATCAAGCCATAACTGCTGCATTATTAATTTAGGTATAATAATGCAGGGGCTAACAAAACCTAGTGGGTCGAAAACCTTAAACGAAGTGGATAGTATGTAGCGCTTTGTAATTTTGTCATTACTAGGGGGGATTTCGAAAGAATAATGTAGCCTATCGGTGTTAGAATTCCACCCTAAACCTAAAGCATTTGAGGACTCGCTAATTATTAATGTGTCTGAAGACCTTTCAGATAAAGACTCAAGAACTTTAGAAGAATTCGACTTATATTTCCGTAAGTTAAAACATCCTGCACTTAGGGTTTTAGATATGGCGATTTGAATGCGCTGTAGCTCATCTTCAGAGTCGCAACCCGTAATCAAATCGTCGACATACAGATCATGTTGAGCGATAGTTCTAATAAGAGGCTCGCTGCACTCCTCGCCCAACTGCCAAAGACACCTCGTGCTCAAATAACTAGCGCTTGCAAAGCCGTAAGTCACAGTATTTAATTTTAAGATCTTTAGGGGCAGATTCTCATCTTCTCTCCATAGGATAAGCTGTAAAGTTCGATCGGACTCATCTAACAGACATTGACGGTACATTTTTTCTACGTCAGCTGTTAAAAGGTACTTATAAAGACGAGCTCGAACTAATATGGAGAAAAGAGAGTCTTGAATTTGTCTTGATATATGACATTATGATGTGTATGTTAAGTATTATTTTTATGTATGTGTATTTTTATTGTGATTGTACACTTCTTCCTATCCTCATTAGATATTTTATTCACTCTACCACTCAAAGGTTTGCTGTTAGAAAACTCAATTTTGAGTTAAGCTCGCCTATGTACATAAAATTTATTATTATGTTACTGTTTTATGTGTTATGTGTACAATAAAGAATTAAGAATTAAGAGTTCTTCTCCAGAAGAATGACATTTAATTTACGTTTTTTTTTTTTTCTTTGTGTCAAATCTGTTAAGTTTGTCATATAGAGAATAGTAACTTGTGTTAGAGAATGTTGGTTAGCCCATAACTGGCTAGTGCTGCACACTGTAATGTACTGCATACTGTAAGGCTTATATATCTAAGTAAGTTTAGGTTTAGAAATTTGTACGCATATGGTGTGGGGAGACGTTGATAAATAAATTAATCTCGTACGAAACAATTGCATGACATTTATTTAAGCTACAAGTTACATTATTTAAGCTCCAAATAAAATGATCCATAGCTATCTTTGTGACGACTCGCACCTGCTTCTAGAACCCTTTAATACGTTACTTTGTTAAGAGCCACTCTGAACGCGGATGTTAGTTAAAATATAAGTAACGTCGGTTCGCAGTTAGCTCACGTTTGATCGCTCGTAACGGAACCGCATGTTAAGTTTCACGACTGTCGGTAACTCTCCGTGCTATATCAATAACACCCACAAACGCGCCACTAATCCACTTCACAAGTAGTTAATTTTAAAGTAACTGTGGACATGTAACTGTTGGTTAAAAGTTGTAATTTCCTCTTTAATACCAAAACCGTTATCTTTTACAGAGATACCTTTCAGAAATATTAACTTATCTAACGTAATAGCTACTTGATGTTGTAGTTTGCTTTCTTGATCGCAAAGCTAATCAAATATTATTATTATTATTCTGTGGAATTGAAATAGCGGTCATCGGTTCACCGAACTATTCTTAACCAGGTACGTCCACATGTATGTTATTAGAGAGTTCCGTTTAACTACCTTAACTATCGATATGTATATATAAAAGATCAAAGGTCACTGGGTAGGTAATTTTTTCGCCATTTGGTAAAGGGCTCGGCGTGCGAACCATCAATTACGCGGCTCCACGGCTGTGAGGCGGCAATTAGTGGCTCGTCTGCTGGACGCACTCACCGCTACGGTGAAAGTCAACGGATTGAGGTAAGCTGCAGCACAAAGCTTTGGAAATTGATGATGATGCCAACGAGGTCACATGAAAGATGTTTTGGTAGGTTATTGAAATCATTACTTATTCATTTACGGATTATATTTAACCTTATATAATAGGTACAAGATTTGAACATACTTTTAACATTGAAATCTACCTGTCTCAGTATTACTCAACATGGGGCGTATTAAAGATTATGTTATGACATTTAGTTGTCCTCTTATAGACCTACCCCTAACTTGAATCCTTCAATGACTTTACTCTAACTGTATGTTCACTTGTCACTTTACACTTCAGCAGTACCAGTACAGCACGGCGTGAGTCACCAGCGCCGTGGTCGGCACTCTCGTTCCCACAGCGCGCCGACCACAACACCCCCCCCCCCCCCCCCCCCCCCCTCCTTCCGCGAGTGACCGCAGCGGATGCTGGTACTGTACCCGCCAACATTGCGCAACGTAGGTAAAGTAATACTTCCCGAACGTTAGACAACGATACCTACATTCAAAATGCTCTACATAACTAGTCTTAAAGGACTAATCGTACCGTTAAAACCAACTTGGAAGCTTTCAGTTAAAATTAAACAGTAAAGTAAGTGCAGATAAATGATCTTATCAAAATGGTGCAAGTGCTTTATTGACCACTTAGCTTTAGATAATTATAATACAGCAACTTGAATAATATTGATAATAGTGCAAAACTTAGCTATAAAATCAAATTGTATAAGAAGTTATCAGTTCGTCATTGTAAACATCGGAAAACAGAGACCAGTAAAAACTATACTCAGCTGGATAAATTCTTTTGAAACTTTTAATAAATAAGGACAGCCAATTCCACGCCTCAGTGTCTCGCCATTAAAAAAGTACAATTACAGATAATTTAATCTGTAATGGTAGCTGACAAAAAGGGTAGTGCATAAACTACAATATGACGAGGTCCATCAATCATGCTGGCCGCGTCTACAGCCACATATCTTCACACTGTCTAAGAGGGACCGACGACAGCCGAGTACAGCCGACCACAGCCGAACACGGCTCTACAACATAACTTACGCTAAAGTTTTCTCTCCTACAAACTTCAGTTCAACTTAAAATAATTAGAGAAGGTCCACTTTGAACATCTCTTGTGTTAGAACACTTACACTTAGCACAAGTAGTATAAGGACTAATTTCTTTCGAAGAACTCTTGAGCTTCTTATTATAATGCTACAAGTATAGTGACGTTGTGAACACTAATCATCTTATTTCGTAGAGACCATAATCTTGGACGCTAATATTTCAGTACACTTAGTCGTACATATTTTTTAATATTTTTAATGTTAATGTCAAATTTTTATTGTTATTATTGCGTTGGAAACTAGCCTTCTGCATTTTACTACAATACGACTTGAGATACAACTCTGAAGAAAAACCAACGACGATTAGCTTTGCGTCCAGAGCCCGCGAACAATTCACAACATTATATTCAACATATTTAAACAAATATATACCTTATGACTGAGTGTAAAGGTTCAATGTGAGTGTCATGGTATGTTTGTTTTGCAGAATGCAGTAGCAATGTCGGCCGGAGTCCTGCTCGGCCGCTAATTGTACCGACGTGATACACCGACACACTCGAAGGTTAATGCGGAGTAACATCAAATGTGGAAACGTTATAATCTCATGTTTTGATATTCATTCGTTTCAAACTGCCCCCTAAATAATAAAACAAGTAAAACACCTATATCCATTACTAGACAAATATAAAAAAACTTGTTGTTACATCTGTCACCATGTTGATTATAGAACAAAAAATGTTCCTAAACTCAACCCTGTAACGTAAACTTTGTGAAAGATGGCAAAGGAAGATCGTTTTTACACTATAAAAAGCTATATTTTTAACCAACAATGCCAAGGTCATTCGAAGATAAAAAGCCCATCGATGCGTGTTAGTTATTAGTTATATTTGATTTGGTCTAGTTTAGTCACTAAATGTTCCGAAAAATAGCATAAATTTTCCTAAATTGCAAAGTTGCAAACGCGCCCTTAAGTCCGATAGCTAATTTTGAAATATCAGTAATGCCTAATTTTTGTGGTCTAATTTAAAATATTTATTAGGTCATGCAATATTCACGAGTCACATTTAAATAACTGATAAACAGAAGTTACAACCAAAAAGATTTAAAATCGAACAAACTATTTGAGGAAAATGAAACAAAAAATCTTTTTAGATGACGAACTCGCAGGAAATCGTTAGACAACTCAATCATTTTGTAGAATCACTCACCGCATAATAGGTAATTTAATATTACAGCTATTGACATAGGAATTCTCGAATAACGATCGTAGAGCCACGCGGGCATACAAACGAGCGACGTGACACGCGAGCCGGTGACACACTGGTCAATGACTGCACCACCACAAGGTCACCACATACAACCCATCTCCCCTCTATACACACATCCACAAACATACCAGATCACCAGGTAACAAATTAGATCACTGACTTAGAAGCTGCGTTACAAGATTAACTCGTATTTGCATAATGTTTATCGCCTGCTAAGTCAGACAATAAAACTAATACGTTATTGATATTTGCTGACTTAAATTTCATCTTGAATTTAAATTTTTCCAATAAGGATTTAGAAAACAAACAAGAAAATGGGCAACGGCTTAGATCAATTATAAGCAAGCATTTAGTTTAAAAGCTAAAAGATGAGGTTTTATATTTTTCCTATCTACTGTTTGTATTTAATTACATATATAATCGCTCCGCATGCGTTAATGCGTAACAAAAAAATATTAATAATAGTTCAAAAGGACAGAGTTCAACAAATCTTTGCATGACACTCTGACATTTCGCACCAGCATTGTCATCCAGGTCATATCACAGAGTGAATGCTGGTATCATAAATACAAAGCTACATCTTTCTTCTTTGTCTCACAATAAGGTAGCACAAAACTTTTCCTTATAAGACTTCTTGCGTGCTTTGGGTATCTAGTCCTGAAGGTGGTCTTAAGAAAGTGCAGAGAACCTCTACAGAGGTGTCTTGAGGCCGGTGCCAACTATTAATGGATTGCCCCACACTTGCAACAATACCACTCTACCATATTGCCGCTGGATTCCTCAAGGCGTGGATCTTCATACAAAAACAACGCATTAGTTTAGATCACTAGACATATAATATTTTGTTATGGCAGCCGTTAAAAATACAAATGCAGAATATGACGTAGTTACCGATTAATTCTATTTTAATATTGGAAATGTCTTGGAATGTCATACAAAGGTTGCGGAAGGACAATATGTTTTGAAGTAAACATCTTCTATTTGTAACAAATATTAGTAAAGTATTAGTGATAAAATCTAAAAACACCTAACAGGAAATGTAAGTGAGAGCTTTAATGGATTTTAAAATCAAATTATAGAAATTTGTAGTAGAGGAATGACACAAAAAGTAATTTAAACAATAATTGTAGTTCTAAATGAGGCAGCTGATTTCCCAATAGCATTCGGTGCGCAACCAATCTGGTGAACAATGGCGGATGTAAAGGTTCCCACAGGTGTATTACAATGATCACGATGATCACAGGCATCGCGCACAAGTCATTAATACTTAACCTGCTCGTTCTATTGTCAATAATATTTGAATAACTTGGCTGTGTTAAGGTCAGACTATTATGCGGCCACAGTTTTTTTTTATTTAGATACAAAAATACAGACTCAATTTAAAACTTACGATAGATATAGCAAATGTAAAAGCTGAACACGAACAGTAAGAAATATATTTAAAAAGCATTATACCGGATTCTTACATATTAAATCTTAACTTTTGATATCAATAATTATATCTTAAGACTTAAATGTTGACTGGTAGAGAATGCCTTCTGGCATTAAGTCCGCCTATGTACACTGTGCATGAAGTATTAAATAAATAAATAAATAAAACTATGAGATTAGATAATGCATATTGATTAAATTAAATGGCTACGGCCAACTCATGACATCCGCTAATCTGTCGAGAGGCAGGATAGTATAAAAGATTAGGAAAACACCAGCTCCAATATTTCTCAATTTGTTTCAATAACTGTCGGGGCCATGACAGTTGTTTGAAGTCAGTGGGTTTCCATCAGTGAATGGCCCTTAACCGCACCGCGTGGACGCATGGAGCGTGAAGTAATCAAACGCCATCGTCCGTGGGAACTGATGCGGCCGCGGACCGAGACAACTGGACCCTGATACGGATTTATGTTTCGTAGATTATTACCTATTGATTAAATCGTACAATAAAGTTATTAATTCAAGCATATTGTTTTTTTTTTTTCAATATTAAATTTATAATTTAAATAACTTTTGTGTACCTATAATGGTTTCGCCGCCGCGAGCCGCGTCGCCTAGAATAATTCTTCGTCATATAAATTTTCTAAGTCAATGTCAGTCAATAATTATAAAAATCAATAATTATTACCATATATTAATATATTCATTACCATACACTAATATATTATATACTATGAAAAAGCAAAAAAATATTATTAATTTTAGATTTGGCTTTTCAAAGGCAAAATCTAAAAATTTTGACCCCGACGTGATTTGAACACGCAACCTTCTGATCTGGAGTCAGACGCGCTACCGTTGCGCCACGGAGTCGTTGCGTTATGAGGCCAAATTATCGTTTCGTACCTCCTCGTAACATTGACGTCATGTAGTGACGTAGTAGAGAACGCTATCTTGTATCATTGACCTTGACTAATCTATATTCGCACTTTAACATAACCTTTAGTTATTAAAATTGCTTCTATCGGGACAGAACATTATCAATACTAATTATTAATTTATCCATAGGCTTTATTAAGATGATTCAAATAAGCGGTTAATTAATGAAGATTTTTATGGTTTCCTCAAAAGTGGACTCACTAATAAAATTACCATACTGTATTTAATGTCTTTTAAATATTGATAGAAAATCATAAAATCAATAGATAATGTTTATTTGTTATCTCTACATGGAGGCTCAAGGCAAATGACGTGTCAACTTGTAGAGCTAATCTTATGTAGCAACCACGTATGTGATATAGGCATGTGTAACAAATAATTACACTTTAGTGGTTTACACATAAATTGAACTCAATTAAAAGAATGATATTATGCAGTTGGTGTGTTTTTTGTCTTTCCGATCGATCTTTACAGCACCTCATCTGAACATATATGACATCATAGTATGTATGTGGACATTATTGTATATAAAATGTAGAATTTACGCTATTTCTTATTTGGTTTACAATTATTTAAAAGTCGCTTGTAGGTACGGGGCAGTAAAGCAAGTATCAGGGACTTGGTTATGTTAAAAATTATACATTCTTAAGAATTTAATTATTCCTAATCGTATAAGCTAATAAATAAAATTTCTTTATAGTAAACACTTGACATGAACATTTATCGTGATCCGTATTTTCCAGAATATATTCACCGAAGCTTTATTAAAACGGTTAACGCTTCCTTCCTAACTCAATGAACCATCAAAATCCGTTCGCAAACCCCTCTCAAGTAACAGCCCTTGAATCTAAAGACTCACTTACTAACCGCCTCAATAAAACCTCTGCTTGAATACTTGAGTGTCGCCCCGCGTAGCCCCGTGCTACCCCGCCTTGCCCCAGACTGCCCCGGGGGCGACTCTTGCCATTTTTCACTGCATTTATCCCTCCGTCGAAAAAATCGTAATCCTTGTTTAAAAGTAAAGTCATTTATCGCGCGCGACACTGATCCAGCGGGGTCGGCAGAGGTGTAAGATCTGCTGACGTAGCAGGATTTGGAATATTCCAGAAACAAAATACATAATTTCGATTTAGTTAAAAATTTGGAAAATAGTCTGTATAATGTGTGTAAAATATCAAACACCTCTGTTTTGGAAGCTTTCAAAAAGACAAATATAATAAAATGCTTTAGGATTAACGGCAGATTTTCTGATTATATAAAGTATTACCTAGTACTTAAGCAGTCAATACTTTAGACCCTTCCTTTGTGTTTCGTCCTCTCATTTATAAACGTATTGCACGCGTGTTTGAAGAGCTTTTATAATATATTCCCCTCTCCTCTGACGTGTTAATTACACGCTAAGTATGTGTTATGAGCCGGCGTAATGAGGCTCAGATTTTAAAATAACAGTTTAATCATAGTACTCGAGTCTTTATGGTAATTATTCTTCTTATAGACAATAAAAAATGTTAATGTCAATATTTATAAAGAGTTAATTAAGTAGAGCCACTTACTTATAGTTTTAAATTGATCTTTTTAAAACTTTAGTTTGGAGTTTATTTGTCCTATTAAAATGCATCCATATTGATAAACTTACTTTATGTAGAGCAACGTTTTCAAATTTGACTTATCGTAACACAAATTATACAAAATTATTAATATATATAATAAATTTTTCGTCCGTTCCGCTCGGAGCTGTCAATCAGAGCTACAGTAAAGTTGATATGGTTTACGAGCTATCCCCTGAGGGGAACCATGATACGACGGTATGTGTGGCGTACATTGCAACCAGGGAATGATACCGGGGAGCCCGGGGCAGTCTGCCATCTTCAAACTGTCGCTGTGTTGAAGGAGCAGACCACTTAACATTTAGGTGCAAATAAGATTGTATCAAGTTTTATCTAAGCTTCAGACTGCAGGGAAACGCCGAAGCTTCTTTCCTTATACTATGCTCAAGAGTGCGACGCCAAGGATATGCTTTCATGTTGTTCGAGTAGATATTTATGATCCCATTCGAACTATGTCGATCATGTATCAAACGAAACCTATGAGACTTGAAAGGGCAGTACAAAAGAACAAAATACCAAACCACAATACTCTCTTTGAAAATACTGAATACAAACAATTGCCACGCATTTATTTAATGAACAATAAAGCGAGATCCCACAAAGGCAGTCCTTATTCTTATGATGTAGTTAAGGTGCAATAAATCCGAGCCGGCTTCAGGCCCTATAAGACGCTGGCGGGGGTGCAGGGGGGTGCAGAGGGTGCAGGGGTGCTGACGGAGAGCTTATGCACCCCTACGCAAAGTGGGACCAAAGCCGCTCAGATAAACTGTAAGGGCGACCACGCGGTGCGAAGGCGGTGGACCGTCCGAGTTGATAAGATAAGTCGAGGACTTAAAAATGCTTTAAACTAAGGATGCCGTTTAAGTTGTTGGTATTTTTTTCTTAAATCCGAAAACAGATGTGATAGGTTGGCCAGAACTACGAATACTGGATCCGAATCGAACTATGTTAAAAAGATCATATTTAAAAAAACTTAGTGGTCTATGGGTTGGCGTGAGAACATTTTTTTATAATTTAGATACTTAGTTTAAATACAGTAAGAAGCCAATTTTTCTAGTATATTACTTCCTCAAATCTTTAACCCTAGTCTGCCGGTATAGGTGGTGTCCCTACTCCTGCGGAGTGAGGAGCTGGTGCCGCGTGTGAGCAACGTGCTCATAACGAGCATCACCATACGTCCTGGTGGGCGGGTCGTCACTGTTATACGGTGCTTTCTTTTAATGTACTCGAGGCGGTGTGAGGTGGAACACGCCAGCTGGTTGTGATGGTTGGTGTGAAGTGGATCACACCAGGTACACAGGTAATAGTAAATAAAAAGCTTAGCAAGAATCTGGTAGAATAAATATTAAACATTTCAGTAAATGCCAAAACAAATTTGATGAGCGATGATGGAAGATTGAATGAGCGAAACCTTACTAAGGTGGGTTATATAATAGGAATAGAGAAAAATGCAACTAAAAGGTACTATTGTGCTGACGAGCACCTGATTTTATTTACCCTGTCCTACATACACAATCTTCGATAAGTAAGCATTGAAGCAACGTCGTGTTCGTAATAAGTTGTCGACTTGATTTTATAAATGCATTAGCTGCGACATAACAATATCACACGGCACACGTGTAGCGACCACTAATCGCTGCGATTAGTCGCGCGATTATCGCTCACCATAATTATCTTCGTACAGCAGATTCTCATAAGACCGATGTTCGATTTAATTATGAACTATGTTTAGTCGTGAGTCGTAACGTAACATTCAATTATAACGCCTTATAGTAATTACGATGGATCATATAATTCAACATTTGGTGTTCTCACATAATTTAATTAATTGGAATAAAGGGAAGCACACAATTAGTTTCTTATTATTATATTTAATCTTCGCCAGGTATGCGTCATATCCTGATGGAGATTGGCGCCAAAGTTTATAACAAATTAATATTTGACACGATCTATAAAATATTTTCAATTTCCGCGACACGGCTGCAGCGGCTGTAAATCTAGCCGTGTTTATGATGTGATGGTATCACTGATAACTGGTTATTTACGGTTGTTCAGCGCTGGGCAGCGTGATAGTTGGGCACAACGCGCGGGGCGCGGCCGGCGCGCCGTGTATCAACAATTCAACATCCATGTGATCTGGTAAATCAAACGCCTCTTCCGCCGCTTAGATTGTGTTATTTTCAATTAAAAAACACGATTAATTCTAAAACTTAGCACCTATAATTACGTATAGAAATAAAAACCCAGAGAAATAAAAAGACTCGGAGAATGGGAGAGATGGCTTTCAATATTACTTATGGAGAAGAGTTTTTAAACGTTACTTATTTGATTTGCAAAAAAAATATGAAACAGAAGTTGCGGAGATCGCCATAGCGAACTTCAGGGTACTAAGTATCGATGGGTTTACAGGATACTTATTACTTAACGGCTAAGTAGCATCCAATCAGAGAAGAAATGAGACATACAATTTTAGGTAAGACCATTTCCTGAAATACTAAACTGCACGGCGGTAAATAAGATGCATCTTTAAATGTTTGTTCATATGAGTGTTGGCGAGCGGTGTCGAGCGTGATCGCCGGAAGAGACCTGTTTACACTATTTTAGTTAAACTGCACTCGCGTCGGACGGAAGTGCTCTTATTGCATTGCACATTCCAATAATAACTGTTTAAAGACTCTAGACTAAGAAATATATTACAAAAGCGTATACTTAAGCATCGACAGAAATGTTTTCAATTGAAATAATAAGAGAACATAACGCCCATTTGCGTTTATCTGAATGTTTTGGTTTGCTCATAGACTCTTGTGATCGGAAAACTATCCCGGGGACACTTGGAAAATAAAGAACGAAATCTGGTAATACTCATTCAGGACATACTTAAATTATAATGCAGGATATGTCCATTAGGATTCATTGTTTTCAAACCAATCATTTGGTCTCGGTATTCTGTATCGTTAAGTGATAGAAAGCCAAGATGTTTAGTCTAATGTAACCCAAGGTCCAAGGAGAAACAGATGAGCAGCGTATTAATATTCATAGTGGAAACCCACGCTATATATCCAGCGGGAGCGGTGACGGACGGCGTCGGACAGTACCGCACGCGAGGCCGTCCGGGACCAAGTGTCCGGGGAACCAATACGTCATGTGAATGTGCAGTGCAGTGAGGTGTGCAATTAGTGTGTCATGTTAGTCAGACGAAGTGATGACAGACGTGTTGTCTGTCATCTCTACTTCAAGCTGTTACATTAAGAGTGAGGTACAGGGGTTTGGCTCGCGTGATTTTCCTTTTCAGGAGTAATGTATTCAGTACACGAACATAGATAAGGTGTCTTATTTACAAAACCATATCAACCTTGCTATTGAATTTTCATAAACTTAAAGAACTTTTACTAAGAAATGGCTCGAAACTAACTCGAGGTCGAACAATAAGTTTTTATAAATAAAGAGTTGATAAACGGGTTTCCTTACAGTATAACTCAACTAAGAAGTTATTTCCACTATTATTAAGCATCTCATTGTTAGGATTCATCTTTTCGAATCCGATCAGCCTTAGTCATAAATAAGCTCTGTCCGCAGCGGCGGCGGCGGCGGTGACGAGCTAAACTATCCGTAAAGTGTTTGTGTATAATAGTTACTAATATTACGATTATCATGTGAAGTTACAAATATATAATATGCAGTGTATTTAAATGTAGGTATAACAAAGTGCATTCTACGGTAAAAGAACTGATTCATGTCCAAATGATGCCTTTTAGTGTACCAAATATTACTATGTATCTTTATTTTTTATCTTGATGAGATTTTAGACTGAGCATGCACTTAAACCCGTATTAAACAGTGTTCCGGCCCGTCGTGTGTGGCCGTCGTTTACGACTTATTTTTAATTGAGCATCGTATCATTATGCGTATAAACGTTCGCAACTCACACTAAAGTGCATAATTTAAGAGACATTTTTGTAATCAAACTTTATGGGTACCTATATGACCAGATTACCTATATTTAAAACCCCGAACAATAAACAAATATGCCTTTTGTCGGTTTGGTTATTTATTCTGTGACAGAAATAGACTATAATGCGCGTCCTGCCGCTGTCCTGGATAATTTACTGGAGGCTGCGAGCCGCCTCACACGCGCTGACACTAACGAATCATGTCGTTCGTCTGTACATAATTATGATTTTACCACGAATAGCATATGATATTGATTATATGATATTATATAACATATGACATGGATATTGCGGACACTTTTGACGAGTTGTTGTTTCCGTAGAAATGTAAGTATTTGAAATTTAGATAAATTAAGGGGATAACTAGGAGCAGGGTCCTCAAAAGTTTACAGGTCGCTATCATTGTCATGTCGTACTGAAACAATAACAACAGCTACGATAGAACACATTAACCGAGTCAGCTAAGCAGAGGGCTACGTTTGTCGCAGCCGCTCGGCGCGTGTGAGACGCCTCACTCGCGCAATATCCGACAGTATTAAAGAATAAAACTGTCAAAACCCATTTATATGAATAATGTCGACTTGTGGAGCATTTTTATGCCGTCATCTTTTCCATTATGAACTTTGTTGCTGTCACATTAAGTTCATATTTGAATGAGATACGTCTATAAAGTGAGTTAACTAGATTTTTATGGGGCGTATGGTAAGTGCCACTTACGGTGGTTTAGGAGGAAATATGAGGGAAAGCTTTATGTGCGTGATTTAAATTGTATGGGAATATTCACGGGTTAGCGTCAGGATACTGCCACTGCTGATGTACGCCAGTTTAAAGTCGATCGTCACCGAGAATACTTAATGAGATGCTTTTGTTTCATCTAGCAGCAGTATTACGTATCTAGCAAAAGCAAAGCGACGGCAAAATTTTCACAATCATTGCTGTCAAATTAATAATTTGTATTATGTATTGCGGTAATGTTATACCAATTAGCAATTTGACAGCATTAATTCGTAATACATCATTGTTGTCTGTTGATACGTAAGAAGGTCGTGGATGTTATCGTTAAAATCAGGCTTTCAAAGTCAGCATCGATGTCGATCGAAACTTTTCCTTTTCTTTTTATAAACTTTTGATCTGAAACTTGACAGTAGGGAACTGTGTTGCACTTGCAATACTGCAATATTGCTTATGTGGTGGCAGCATTCATGCTGATTGAGGGTACCATTTGTTAGCACAAGTAATGTATTTCTATGTATTTCTCTCTTAGTTGTGACAATAAACCACATTAATTTATTATTTTTTTACAGAACTATGAGAGCCCTGTGAACAACTATTGATAAATTCTAAAACTTCATGGATTTATCTAAAAGAATGAATGAGACTGAAAGTGCAATTAAATTTAGAATAAACCGTACATGCAATGCAAAATAAAAAACAATTTGTTATTTCTCGGAGCACTTACTTCCAAGTAGGTAGTAGTGCTTTTAGAGCTCATAATATTACAACGTTTCTGGATTTAACATAAAACCGGTGCTATAGAAAGCTACATATTATAAAACCTAAACGTAGGTCTGTAGGCGACAGAACGGTTCTGTTAAGCTGACAACTACCACAATATAATCATATTTCAGAAATAATATCAAAAACAATAAATTAATAAAAAAAATATTCATTTCAATCCAAGCAAGATTGCTAATAAAAGCAAATTTTTAACTAAAGTCCAAAGATGTAATGATGTGATCTATGAAAAAAAGCTAACAGAAAAAAAAACAGTTCAGTAGGAACATCCAAATATAGGAATAATATATATTTCAACATATTGCACTAACCTATACCATGTAGGTATGTTTTGATCATTATTAGTCGCACTGGCTGCAGGGTTCAGTTCCCCTGACTGATTGTGTGGTCAGCCACAACCTTACGTGTGCCGGCGAATAAGGAACAATACTATCCCATGCGGGGATATCCATCACTACACAAATCAATTGTACTGCCGCAGTTGTTAACTTGAAACTGATACCCATATCTACACCACGCCATAATTCGAAGGGGACATCGCATCAAAATAATATAGTAAAAAAATAATAATAAATTACATACATATTCTCCATTAGACCACACTTTTACGAATACAATTTACTAGTCCCAAGTTCCGTGGGTTTCATACATCTTTTTAACATAAAACGTGCCGCCGCCGCCATCGCCGTTGCGATTACTTATTTAATTCCTAATTAAATACAATTAACTTGTCTAAATCGCACAGTCCCGCCAAGCCTGGTGCAGTCTGGATGCGTGCGTCACGGATCTCCGGATCTCTAACTAATTAACACGAGCGTTTTATTGTGATTACAACATTCCACATTAAAAAACTTTCTATGGCGGTGCTTTGTCGTAGCGGACACCCAAGTGTTAAGCTGCGTGTGCGCATCGTGATAGATCTCCGAGCCAATCGCGTTGCGGTTGCGTTTTCAATTCACACTGGCGTAGGAAACGGACATAGTAAGTGACAGGCGAACAGACACACATGGCCTCTCGCCCGCTCGGCCGCGTGAGCTTTGTTTGCTTTTAATTTAGAAAGCTTGACGGCGGCTGTTCGACGCGGATCAAGTCAATGGATTAGATATGGACTCGTAGCATCAGGCATGTGAAAGATACGTGAAGGAAGAGTACGGGCACACGCGCAATCGTGCTGAGAAACAATTAATTGTTTATTTATATTTATTTGCTTAATTAAATTATTTACGAAAAAAATCCTATTTCTAGTATAAACAAAAATTTTGAATAAACAATATTTAACTAAAGTGGTGATTAAAATTAGTTGGTACTTACACATTAAATGAGACTGAATATTCTAGAAGCCCTAAGTTGTATAGATATATTGCCGTCACATAGGTGTAGCACAAGGCTGTCGAGTGGTAGTCACATCATAAATCATAATCTGGCGCTACTTCGCAATATCCAGTCTTAGATGTTACAAGAATAAAAATGGTTTACACGAACTTTTAAAGCTTTATGTTCGAGAAATTGAATTTGGTTTGTAAAGCCTGTGTTTATTGCGTGCGAGTTGCGGTGCGGTCGCCCCGGTCGCCGCCGCGGACCGTCCGCGTCTGCAGGCTGTGTGGTTTATGTTTACACGAATACATTAACAGACAGCCGCGTAACATAAACCGAAATAATTACCATCAGCATTATATATTAAGCAGTGTTGAAGTTAGCCTCGGAATATCAAAAATGCATCATAAACGTATAATACCGCGCTAAAGTAAAATGTCCCGCAAACTGTATGTTGTCTGAAGTCAAGACATCTGCCATGTCCGTGCACGTCTCGCGCGCGCCCTGCTGCGTGCTGCAGGCACACGTGAACCCGTCGCGGCGCATGCGCAGTGACGGTGATCGTGGAAGACATGCCTGCACGCGGATACCGTTTAGTAAAAAAACAACTAACAGTTTTTTTTATTTATAACCTAAAACCACAATAATATATTAGTGCTATCTTAGCATTAGACAGAAATATAATTATGTCGCTTTTGTAATATTTTTAAGGTCTTTAACTCTATCCGATTATTTTGATTCCACATTTCGTTTTTTCGGACGCATTAAAGTGACTCGACTTTGTAACTTTGTGTGGGACTCACTCGACATATAAATGTATAGGGACGTCCCTGTATTTGTATAACATGTCGAACAACAACACTCGACTACACTAACTACGATAACACTCGCTTCCTTGTAACTTTACATTACTGTGTTGTCATGCGTGTTTGCTGAGGACTGGTGGTGTTAGTCTACTGTGACATATGTGTATCCATGTTTTTTGCAAGAATATTTTATTATAGGTAACTGTAGTTCAAACAGTTTTAATATAGAACTCTTAACAAACTACTACAAACATTATTAGATACTTGGGTTTGGACGAAGGAATTTGGGTTTCATTAGTTGAACGATTAGTTTTAGATAGATTGAGGATTGCAGAGACATCCATTAATAAATGTCAACCATCACTATAATATCCCACTAGGCTAGACCTGTAACACAATCCCAAACTTGACTTAAGATTTGATTCTGTGGCCAAGAGTCAAAAGCTCAAGGAGGTTGATTATAGTTAGTTGATGAAAGAAAAAGGCTTCGTTCGGTGTCGGGGAGCGGGCGCGGGCAGGTCGCGGCCTGCCCGGGGCGAGGCGTCGGCGCCGCTCTTGTTGACTGTCGATCCATTATGCTGTGATGAATCAATAACTAAGTCGCCTAGACGTGTCAAACCGCCTATTTACAAGTAGGTACTTGTACTCCTATAAATTTAATGTTGAACGTAAACATTTATATATTATTTAATTTAGTTAAATGTCTCTCACAAATCAAAATATGTAATAAAATTTACATAAACATTTTTAACAAATTACATGCAAATTGCAAATCATATCTTACAAATGATTATGACCGGTACAGAAGCGCACCGAGTCAATAAGTTGAAGGACACGTTATCTTTCGTTTATAAGTGCGATATAAAAACCAGTCCCCTTACAAATCTGCGATACAAAAATGTGACACGCTATGATGGCGGCCGGCGGTCACACTCGCCTATTTATACAATATGGAAATTAAGTTAAAACAAGATTCGATCTCTTATGATTTGGCAATTAAAACAATATGTCAAGAAACTGAATGACTCGGTCAGTCAAATATTGTGGGAAACGTCGTATCTATTACAAAACTTTATGAAATCACAAACGTTATCGATCGTTACATTGTCTATGCATTTATTCATAGAGATCTAGACGGTCTACTACGAGATTAACTAAGTTACTATACTATCTAACGTTTGTATGATAACTTACGAATCTCACCCATTTACCTAATTAATGTTTTGTAATACAAGCTTCCGATAAGAATTCAATCACTTTATAAACCAATTTTCATCGTAAGCTTAGAGCATCTAGATTACAACAGTGCTCGGTATTACCATTTAGGTACTCAATGATTAATAGTGTCTTGGCGACAACGTCGTCTACCTCACCGTACGACTAGTGAACGTTGTTACTGGGCCTTGAATGTATTGCATCTTGGTTATGGTTGGGATCATGGTAGTACTCAGAGAACGATATGTTCATCGGCCGTGGTCGTCGGCACAATGGGCAGCACTACAATGGCTGACCTGCGACCCCGCGCCGACTCTCACGCCCGCGCCGCGCCGACGACGTGCCGCGCATAAGCGACTACAAAAACATTTTTTTATACCCTTTCATGCTGAAAAGGTAACAGTTTAGAGAGAGGAAAGCTAAATATAACATTTTGCGTCGCTTGTACCTACAATCACTTGAACAAATCTTTTGAACTCTATCAGTCTGTTTAGTTAACCTTTGGTCAAGACGCTAAATTTCAAGCTACAGATTAAAATTCCTTTTCGCAATCAATGTGGAGGTCGGCTTCCAGTCTTACAGGATTCAGCTAAATATTGATTTTTACATGTAGCGACTGCCTATCTGACCTTCTCAGCAGGCTTACTACGACGTAGTAAGACTATCCAATAGTAGGGCTGGTTGTCAGAATTGTGACGAATGATAGTCGAGACCAACGGCTTAACATGCTTTCCGAGGCACGGAGGAGCGACGGTCACCCATCCAGACTAACCGCAGAGAGCGCGGTTTAACCTTTATTATTGGTCAAATCGTATGGCTTTCACTAAATCACCAGCCACTCAGATTTAAAATCCAATAACACAATACCAAACGGTTAATTAAATTGTACGAAAGATTACTTGATTAGGTGAGTCCGGTACATTTTCATAAAATTTGAAATCATTATTAGCACCTGTACAAGTCGGCCTCACGGATATCTCGCGATCGTACTTTAAAGGTACGTTTATGTAAATATCTCGCACCGGTTTGTGTGTAGCTCCTTACTCGGGTTTGCTTACAAAACGCAATCGCCAAAACGGATTAACGAGCTCGGTCCGTGCATATGATTTGTTTCTGCACAAGTGTGACACTGGCGAGCGGCGGCACATACGAGTACTTGCAAGCTGGAGGCGACAGCTCCAACAATCCCAGATGTTGCCTTATTCATGTGCCGGTAGGTACAGATGTAACTGTCGCAGGTTTTTGCGCGCGTTCTCGGTGTCGTGTCCGTAGCGGGCGCGCCGCGGGTTCATACCGGGAACACATTTTCTCTGATGACACCGATTACAACCTAGATCCAGAAGGTTCATTTTTTGTTGTGTATTAGAGCTTCACAAGCACGGCTGGATCGATATATTTTTTAAGCATTAAGTTTTAATGTAACTTATAGATGCAATTATTATTGATCGTAATTCATAATACATAACATTTAACACAACTATGACACTCACACTAATAAGTACATATTGCATAACTTCTTTATTTCACTCGCGTAAGCTCATAGTTATATTATCGAGCTACAACAAAATTTAAATGGGTCACAGTAATCAAGTTTCACTTTTAGAATGCTATATTTATATTCCACACTAGAAATTAGAAAAAAAATATTTACTAAGTAGTATTTCGAACAGTCCTGTCAAGTGAATTATTTGCTCGTAAATAGGTGCTGCTCGTGGTAGCTGGTAGTTTTGCTGACTATGGCCTTTGTAGGTAGTATTTAATGTTCAAACTTTTTGATATAAATGTTTGACCTCAAAAAATTATTTATTTTATATGGTCCGGATCATTTAATTTATTATTTTGTAAACGGAGAGACAGAGTGCTTCTGAGAAGTTTGTTGCGCCATTGCTTCTGCATAGCCAGAGCACTTAAAAAGCGAAAAGGTGGGCGATTTGGAGGTGAATTTTGCCACTCAGAATAAATGAATTAACATTGTGAGACATTAATGTCGCCGATCATCTAAAGTAGTGGCGCTTCTGAGCTCACCTCTATCTAGCAAATGTACTGAGAGCTTACAGGTGTAGGAGCGTGTAACACCACGTGTCACGGTCGCGGACATTTGCGGGCTCGTTAGTGTGACCCCGCACTTGTACACCATCGTGAATGGTTTGTACCACTCTGCCATCAAACACTCATCAAATGTCGTTCAAAGGCGTCTTTACTAGTATATAATGTCACGAGGCATGTAGCACCTACGTGACATACGTCTATGTCTAGAGCTTAACTTTAAGACACTTTGTTATTTAACATAAAGCAAGATAGAGAACAGCTCTATGTAGGTATAGGTATGCTGTCTTGGTAAAAAGTATTTATATCAATTTGAAGATATTGTAAAGATTTTTTAAACTAATATTGGTATCGAACAAGTGTTTTTGCTGACCTGTCATGGTGCATGACGTCGGCCCGCACCCAGGGCGCGCCCCACTCGTCCAGGTCGCGCGCGTCGGGCGCGTCGCTCGAGCCGCGCGTGCCGTGCGCGTCGTGCGCGTCGTGAGCGTCGCGCGCGCCGGGCGCCTCGGGCCGCGGCCGCAGCAGCCCCGACAGCCACGTGTACGACTTGCTGCGCTTCATGCCGCGCGCCCGCCGCACACGCACCACACGGCACACATCGTGCTAGTACTAACACTTTTACAACACTCCAACATTAAGATTGCCTTGGTTTTTAGTTTAATGAAAACTTTTAACAGACACTTTAATGATTGATCACTGTTTTTTAATCACTTTGTTAGGCACTTTTTATAAGGTCACGAGGCAACTGCACAAAAATCACTTTTAATTGGTTTGAATTCAGTTTTGAAGACGTTCCCCAAACTACTCGTCACCGCGACCATAAAGCTCCCTTATTAGTATGTTTCGACACATGTACGAAAAAAGCTTTAACTACCGTCAAAATATCAATTAATCTCGACTCATTAAAATTTCTCACTTCAGTAAGTACCCACGCTGACATACAAACATTACCAACATTCTTACGACACGTTATCTAATTTGTACTTTACACTAATACAAATGAGGTGTAGAGTCGCGTGAGTGACGCACCCAATTTGTATTCTCATCGAAGAAAATTGACGTCTGACGATGGATGTTGAAAAAAGTAACTACTCGTGACCGTGTGTCGGTCACTTGGAGTTCCGTACACACGCTGTGTGTCCACCAGTTTACATCGAGATGCTAATGTCACACGAGCACCACTGAAGTGGGTGGACTCTACAACAACATACTTTTAATACTCCAAAGAATTCAATATTTATTATTGAGGATATTTATAATCAAAACATAAAAATTGTTTATACTTCAGTATTGGTGTTTAAACCGAGAAGTTTTTTATTTGAACAACATTAACTACAAGTCATCGCGTCGATACTTAACCCTAAAAGAGCGATGTCAAATCTAACTCAAGCCCGTTACTCGGACAATAGAGTGTTGATCAATCGGTGTTAGCTGACCGAATTGAATGGAACGTACCACAATAGATCACTAGAGAGAGTTTTTAGCTTTTTCATTTGTCCGGATGTCGAGTAGTTATGGGGAGTGTCTGCGTGTGTTGTGTGAAGGGTTAATGAATCCGACACGAGGTGCGATGGCGACGAGTACCTGCGGAAGACAGACATGGTGTGAGTACAGTCAGGTGTCATGCTGTGGTAGGTGTGCTCATAAGCAGGAGACCCCGGGAGGTGAGGCTGGGAGATACCTAGTACGGGAGGGCGAGCACTCGCGGTATTGTTGGAAAACGATGACAGACTGAGGGATGTTCTACATGTCTAAAAAAGCTTCGTTCAAAGTTATGTTTAACTTTGAATGTTGTAAGTATACAATATTAACTACAAGGACACGTAACATAAACAAAAACCAATGTGTAAGAGAGATTTATAAATAACAGCTACACAAATGGTACCCAATCGTCCGCACACTTCCAATACAATTTGCGAGAAACCTGGCGAAAGCAGGTTTGAGAAAACTAATAAAATATTAACTTGTGCAATTAAGTTGTAGCTACTGGTGCTGGTAGTACCGGCGCAGGCTGGTGACCAGCAAGATGGCGGCGACGTGTTTCTACACGACCATAATTGTGATTAATGCGTTACTAAACAGCTATTCATGATGATAGATATTGACAGATAAGCTCAGATTCAGATCAAGGAGGGAAACAAGTTTGTATCATTGCGATATGAGCTCCTTATATCGACATAATATCATATTAACTTGTCGATATGTCCACTATACAAGTCCAACGTATAGGTAACTTATAAATATCTCAAAATTATGAATAGTTTTTCTACTACATTATTTTTTATTATAAATATTTTTAAAGTTAGAGATCGCTGAATAAAACATGTTGCATTAATTAAAGTTGCAGTAGTGTCATGTTATAGTATTTAAAAAGAAACATATTTTTAATAGCTAATATTTCATCTGAAAAAGTGAAACGCAGTTCTCTAGGTCTTTGAAATTCCATTAAACTCACCTTTACCGCGATATTTAATGTAAGAGAAGGACTCTTTAAAGTCTTCACATAAAAGTCACTTAATATGAATCACGGTGACATTTGAAATTCCATTTAAATCCACAATCTTGTGCCTCAGAGAAAACTTTTAAATGAGTTAGTGAAATGTGCAAGTCAGAGCGAAATTAAAAGTTAGCTAGGGGTCGGAGTGCTGCAGAGGGTGTTAGGGACAGAGGACAAGTTGTGGGACAGTTAGACTATCATTCATGTGACTGGCTTGTTAGATAGCGATGTAAATGCATTGGTCGCGCTTGATCAGCAGTGGGCGAACAATGTCGGGCTCAGTGACAACAACGTTGTGCGCGAGACGCTCACGTCAGCAAAACTAAGCTTTACACAAATATTTTGTAGTATTTACTTCACTCTAGGTATATAAGCAAACACTTGACTAACAAATCTTCATAAACTATTATTTACTAATTTTTAAATTATTGCGTTGTTTGTATATTGTATATCTTTATATGAAACAAAGTCGGATTAGTTACACCATTTATAAATAAAGAGAAAAAATTGGATAATTAACGCACAAAAAATAATAATAAATATCTTACGGAAACGCAGGTGAAACCGTGAGGCACAGCTAGTTTATAATAAAATACGAGTATTGCCGCTTGACATTGCGTGCCGCAGCGGTCGCAAGAAGACTGGAGCCGCGGCGTCACTGCTCCTTGCGTGAAGTAGATAATTCTGCATCTACCCCCGAATTTTCATCTACCCTACACACTACACTTATCGTCTTTATTCTATATTGTAAACATTTTATTTAATTGCAATGTTATAAATTAGTAGGAGGGTAGTCTGGTGAGCAGTAACTCAGGTCTTACCTACCATAAATATTTTTATTATTAATTAGTAAAATTATTTAAAAACAATGTGGCTGGAACTATTCTTGCATAAAAAAATGGTTTAGTTTCATGTCTCATCGCTTGATCTGATTTAGTGCTGCTGCACTAGCAGGGGTTAAACGGTATATTTCCTTCTTCTCAGTTTTCTCAAGAAGTTGAACAAATATTGAACTAGCACAGATGTGACGAATTTATTTCACGGCCAAGCGCGAACCGTGGCTCATCGCCGTGACGTCACTATAACTACATAGTAATCGATTTACTTGCAAACAGTATCAAGTACTTGTTGCTTAAGGAGAGATTGTCAAGGTTTAGATATTTTGTAATGGTGCCATTGTGATAACTACATAGGTATTGGCACTCGATGATGAGGAGCTAAGCCACTTACGCACGCGCGACAAAAGCGGAACTTAACTATAAGACGTTCTTAAATGTCGATCTGTCGCTAATAGTTGCGCTTGAGTATTCGTTAATTGCATTTGAAAGTTAAACTTCGTTGCTAGACAATTGTTTAATTATGCTTTTAGAATCGATTGCTGAGGTGAATGATTCTTGTGTTCTATTGTCCGCTTCCCTCGTGTTAAACAATGTGAGGCTTCGCATTTGTTATTCCTCACGTAGGTACACATGAGGTATGTTGCACAGAGGTGAAGCGCGTGCCCCGCGGGGCGGGGCAAGGCCGCCACAGGTCAAGCACATGTGACCCTAGAGGGGAGGGGATGAAACTTGATACTCACAGTACTTATTTTATGAAGTGGATAAGTTGTATGTTAGTATTGCAGACTAGAGTTTCCCTGCATGTTTATTTTTTTTGTGGATATTTTAGGTTATTAAAGAGTTTGAATGTGGCACCAGTAACAGAAAAACCTGAAAGAAAATTGCGTAGCTTGGTATTGGCATGTAATGAAAGAGTGATGAATTTGGATGTGGAGGGCTGGAGAGGAAGAGGTAGGGCGAAGAAAAGATGGATTGTGTAAATATGAAAGAAAAATCAGTGAATGACAATAAGACGGCTAGAGTGGAATAGAAAAAGGAAAACATTGTGCGCCGACCCTAAATAAATTGGGAAAAGGGCAGGAAGAAGAAGAAGACGAATGTAAATAGTGAACCTACTATCCCGTCAATCTGGCAAATAAAAAGGTAACGAACACGATAATATCATTATGTGTACATATCTCAGGGTCTTTTACGTAATGTTGTGTCATACAACATTACAAACATTCATTTGTTTCCCCCGGCGCGTGGGAACGTACCAGCACCACTACCACACCGCCACGAACACCAGCGTATCACTCCACTGGTTTTGTTGCACCTTAATGAGGGAAACTAGACTGAACATATAATGTCGCTGTGAAGATGCATACATACACACACGCACGCATCTTAAGCTTTTTACATTAGCTACAGATAATTGCATAGTAAGTGAGTTGTGATATTAATCGTAATTCGTAACTACTAACTAAATGTCTATTTTTATGTATAAAGCGCTTATTAGACGACGCGACGCGATATTCAGATTGTTATTTTTAAGATCAGGCGTAGTGTAATAATATAAGACAGGTAGACAGACTAATTAGACAGTAAAAGTGCGTTCGGCCGCGCTAACTGTCTTATGACGTAGGCCTTGCCAATTATTTAGTGTAATAACGAGCTTGTCTAGTCTATGTCTGAATATCGTATATATAGTTTCCTATATTTAAATCCAATTGTTAGTTACGTAACAAAGGTTGCAATGCAAAAAATGCAAACGTAATGATGCGATTGATGAGATAACATACAGTTAATAAGTAATATGTGTATGAGACTTACATTATCTATGTCTTAACAATTAAAATCTTTCGCAAATTCTAATGAAAACAGAGTTAACCGTAGAAGTAGTATGCAGTTGTGTTTGCTGTACAACAACAACTGTTCAGCACTTATCTCACTTGGACGTTAAGTAAACGCTGTCAATGTTTGAGCGGCTCAGATAACACCGAGCGGAACAGTCGCGCTCAGAGGGCCAGTGTTCAGTTACCGTCATTATATGTACACATAAATGACAATATAACACAACATAAGATACATATTTTTGACTGCACGGATAGCCTAGTGGTGTAGGTCACCACGTTAATTACCACAGTGCGCGACGTGCCGCGGGTTCGATCCCCGCATGGGACAAGCATTTGTGTGATCCACAAACGCTTGTTCCAAGTCTTGGTGTTATTTGTGCATGTGATTTGAATGTTTGTGAAACCCCCGCGACACGAGGATTAAATTCATTAGTGCGGGAGTCGTTTAAAAAAAAATCGATCAACTCCCGATTGCCATAAGTTCACAAAAGCAAGTGTGTAACAAAATAAATATATGACTGGCCTGTAATTGGTCTAGTGGTTGGTGACTCTGACTGCTAAACCAGAGGTCGTGGGTTCGATTCCCACCCAGGAAAAATCTTCGTGTGCTGAGCATGATCATTTGTTCTGTGTCTGGGTGTAATTTATCTATAATATTTAGATTATATAATATTTAGATTTAGACTTATAATACTAATATAGTTCTAAATATAAAGTAAAGACCTATATTAGTATCTGTTGTCTGGTTGCCGTAATACAGGCTCTGCGTCAGTGGCGTGCATTGGTTTTCCGACCAGGTAGGCAGATATTAGGCAAATCGAGCAAAAAAACAATACCTTCTACTATAAATAACGAAACAAATGTAAAAAACTATTTTCTACCTACTTTTTTAAAGTTTCGTATTTCTTATTCTGTGGTTCGGATGTTATCCTACAAAACTACTACTTCAATAATTTGTTATGTCAACAAATTAAAACTTATTAAACTTCTTGAAGGGGTTTGCACGTAATTTATCCATACAGATTGTATTTTCGAAACACAAACAAACTACGGACTGTAACTTTTCCATATTTATACAGACACAACAATTTCTGTTTATAACACTACAGTAACTTCACAAAACCACAATAAGTCAATAACTCACAAAACAAATAAACAAACTACAACAGATTAAAAATAATAAAAAGACAAGCAAGTTGCAACAGATAAAAGAAAACAAAAATCATTTATTGCAACTAAAACATGTTTACATTATTAATTACGTAGTTGTTAACTTTAAAAAAAAAACTATATTTAATTTACAAGTTATTAGTATTTTATAATATTAGTTAGATATATTAAAAATATAGTAATAACTAGAATTTATATATTTTTTATTTGTTGAGCTGTATGGTCAATGCCTTTGCTACCGAGAGGCATGCCTACTGGTCTGGGTAATTGCGAAGGTCAAATGTCAGGGCGCTGTGCATGTCAAACAGATATTTTTTGCTTTCACCGTATTATAAATTTGAGAAAATAAGTACCTTATTATGAAGTGTGCGTGCGTATATGAATACGCCAAAATGGTTTGAGTGTGTGAGTGTAAAGTAGGCACTGGCGCGAGTGCCTACTTCGCGACGTATTGTGAAGTTGTATTGAATGTGACGTCATTTTTTATTTGTTTTGTAATGAAATGTTTGGTTATAAGTTTATACATATACCTAATATGCAAAATTTTGAGTAAATCTATAAGAAAAAAACCCTTCAGGAACGTTAAACTTTACATTAAACTGGCTCTAGTTGCCCGCGCTATTTCAATACTAAGTTTATTGCAGCAATGACATGGGCTATTTTCAGAACATATGTAAATCAATCGTTTCCCTTTATCAAAGACCCATTCATGATATTTTACTTTAACTGATCTTCTACTTAGGTTTTACGATTTTACTACCAAAAATACCATTTTTCCTTCTCAAACGGTTCCCTACGCTGGGATCCACCGCCTAGTCGTCGGTTGTGATATTTATTAATATATTCAACTAAAATGAACAATTAACATGTATTAACATAATTAAGTTTTATTGGTAGTTAAGTGACGGAGCCACGTCCGCATAATACTTTTAACATAACGCGATAAGAGAACTTAACTGCCATGCAAATTAATTATAATGCCGCGAACTCATTCAGATCCGAGTTAATAACAAATTAGAAATCACTTCTATGTTTATATCCCTCATAAGAGCATGAGCAGCTCACTCTGTAGTAAATTAATCAATCATGGCTCCACTACATAAATACAAGTACGCGCTTGAGGAGGTTTCTCGACAACTCTATTTACTTCTTATTCAGTTCAACGCATTATAAATACGCAAATCTCTTAACATTCCATCCTCAAATCTATCATCTTAGAAGACTTAGACAGCAAAAACTAAGTCTACAGATTACACATATAATTATAAAAGCAGCCAGGGCCGATGTTATTGCAAGTAGATCAATCAGGCAGTAATCTAGGCCCCATTAGAGCTGGCTCCAGAGTACGAGTCATTTATCACGGCGTCCGCTGCGTCCTGCAGCCCAGCGCGGGCTCGGCTCCTGATTGCCACTTTATATCGTAATCTGTCGGAATGCACATCCGCTTCATATTCGTAACAGTCGAAATATGCGACGCACTAGGTTCCGCTGGGTCATCCTTTTCTTATCTGTCTATCATCGTCCAAAGAATTCCCGAGATGATTATGACTACCCACTTATAATTTATTGGTGACAAATATGCGATAAATATAAAACCGGATCATATATTTTTTACATACTACGTATATTCGTTCTGAAAGAACTGAGCATATTACAAATATTTTCTTTTTTCAGGAACAATAAAATTATTGCGTCAGTATTAATAATGTAGGAACAATTATTGTTCTTACTCGAACCTATCCTATTCTTGCTGCTTAGAATTTGATTAAACTGCACATTCATGTGATTCAATTTCATTTTATTATGGCGAAGTGACACTACTAAAGTACCAGCCGTTCATGAGAAAATCGGTGGTGACACACAGCCAGACGAACTGAAGGACAAGAGAGTGATCTTATAAGAGCTCCTTTTTCACCTTATAAGGTACGGAACCCTAATAATTTAAATACCTATATAATATGAGAACTAACGTGTTGGATGCAAGTTAGTTTTTACGTTACCGTGTGCATCCTAAGTGGCCCTGTCACGTCGTGTTTGTTGCAGTTATCAGCGACGTCGACGTGCGCATTAAACGTTTCATTAACGTTCAAGTTTTATCACAGGCTGTGGTACACGTTAGTAGGTGCTAGGTAGGACATAGGTTCAACTACATCTATCTCACTTCACCTTCTGCTAGAAAGTGTTAGTGTCAAAAATATTGTGGAAAATAGTGACGTTTTTAGAATGTAGTTATTACAATACATAGTATAAAGATAGTATTTTAATGATTACCTTAAAGTAAATACAGTAAGCATCTCACCTCGCGTTATCTGTCATATAGAAACACCGAATATTAAATACCGTACGATAACGAGACAAAGTGTCGACACCTCTGCTCTCACAGCGCGGCTAATTAATTACTCCAATCTTACTTTGTCGCGATAGTCGCGTGTGAAACTGTGTCCACTGTCACAAAATGGGATCTGTCTGAAAGTGGATGCTGACAGAAGAACGATCAGTCTGGATTGGTGTTAAGGGTGAACAAAATGATGTGTTAGGGAAGACCCATCAGGTGCTAGTGTTATTTGGCCAGCGCATGGCCACGTGAGAAATCCTGTCTGCAAGTCGGGACAGTAGCGCGAGCATGGCGGAGCCGGGCGAGCGCGTGCAGCTGGACGCGGTGCTGCGGCGGCTGGGCGCGTGCGGGCGTCACCAGGCCGCCACCCTGGCCATGCTGGCGCTCGTCTACGCCACGAACTCCATGTACAACGTCAACTATGTCTTCGCCGTGGAAGACGTCGGCTATAGGTAAATATACTATAGCTTGAAGGAGGGTTATGTTCTTCAAGTGTGTGTATGTTTATTTCTTTGGCACGTTCTGCTACCTAAATGGCTAGATGATTTTTAGCTTGTCCGGGGTCGTTAGATTCTTCTGAATTACGTGGTAACACAGGGTATATCAAAGTACAAAATGAAAGAGATCGATTTTTGACGTCGTATCCAAAGGTTAAAAGAGGTGATGATTGGCGCTTCAAAATACAGAGTTTAATAAATTACTAATACATACGAGTATATATAACTAACATATAACAAACATAACATAAAAATATATAATTTTCATGTTTAAATGTAATTTAGAATGCCAAATCCTAATAATAAACAATATTACTTAACAAGGGTTTTTTTATGAATTTTATAACCTACCAACTAAATACCTTCCTACTTTTTATTTACTCTCTACTTAATACCACCATTAATGTATTATGTAAAGAACCTGCGCCTACGCAGGGCGCACAAAGTCACCTGCTTTCGCACATGATCACATAAAGAAGTAGCATTGCTAATTATTTCTCTACTGCCAATCGCGTTATACTATATACATAAATGTTAGTTACTGCACTTTATAACTAAGGGCTGCCATAAAATGTCACACTAACCATTTAACTCAAACATTATGGATTATGGTGAAGATAGAGAATCTCGTTTTGAAACAGTTAGAAGATAAATAATTTATTAATAAAAAAGAAAAGAAGAATAAGTAAGGACATTAAAATTAAATATATGCACTATAAATCGAATGATAATACAAAACAACATACAAAGCGGAATGGTTAAGTTTATCGTATGGTCATAGGCCATTTTCGTGGTTGTTATGCTAATATCAAAGTCGTAAACGGTCCACACGAGTGGAATCCCGAGCCGACGCAAACCCACTGTAATAAAATATTTGATTACCTTGTATCACTGAAAATGTAGCCAGATCTTATATCTTTATCTTCTCTTTAATGTTCCAAAATACGGTTAATTGTCGAGAGAATATAAATCGTCTCATCAATATCATGATGAACAAACAATCTATAACATCGATCTAAATGAGTCTAGATTGAAACAGGATTTTGACTACATTTAGCAAACGAGATAATTTAAAGTCAGATTTTTTAAACGTTTGATATTAAACCCATTTTACATTTTAGGAGCACATCAACAATTTCAATTAGTAGAGTTTCCAAAAATACATTGATCACACTACAATACATGACTACAGTCCACGTTCTAGGAGGCAAAACAAATTATTCCAATTCATGGTTAGGGCTCAATTATACGACACTGCTCCCGTTCAGCAAACTGTATCTTCAGAGTAAGAATTAAAGTCTATATTTGAATATCAGTCAGCAAGGACTAAGAGAGAGAGCAGAGCCCCAGACCTTTGACCCTCAGATATAATAAATAAGTATAAAATATTTTAATCAAATTTGTATCCACTGTTGAAGATGTGAGGTACCCCAATGCGACGGGCCGGGCGCTCAGTTCGCGGCGCCCTGGCTGAACCTGAGCCTGCGGGACGAGCCTTACAAGCAGTGCCGCCTGCCCGCGCTGGCCGGCTGCACGGCGGTCAGCCCCAGCGGGGACCAGCTCTGCGGCACGTGGCTGTACGAGAAACCTGACAGCTTCGTCGCAGAGGTCAGTGGAGAAGTTATTTAAAAAGTTCATCATGTATAACAATGGTTTTTAGGGTTCTTATCGCGCAGTTAGTTTTCAAGCTTTGAAAAAGATTTGCATTTTCAATCAAAATACAGCCTGTATATTAGATGTTTGATTTATTAATAATAGAGATAGTGTTCTTTGGATTTCAACAAACAAAATTGTTTACATTTCCTATCGTTGCAATGAAGGTTATTATAATTTATTACCTACTTGTGTAATATTCATGACAATAAGAATATAATCGTTAATATGAAATAGTATCATGAAATAGGTGCATCCATATTTCTTTATTCAGACAATATTATACATTTATCGTGTGGAAATAATTAATAATCAGTCAATCCTTTACAAATTTTTGTCTGGTTACCATTTTTTTTTTATTTTTCATTAATTAGTGCGGTGTTAACGTAATCGCCCAACACTAACATCACGACCAATTATGCCAGGCAAACATGTCGCGTAACAATTAACGTATCAGTCAATATAAATTATGTAATGATAAATGCCTGTACCCGAGGTGTTTGACTTACCAATGCAGTCCCACTGCCGGGCAAAGAAGCGACTCTTATGTTCAAAGAACAATAAATTAAAGTAGCGTAATTTAAGATTAAGCAAAATGGTCTGTTTTGGTTTATTCAATTTCGACACTCTTCTAGCTTTTACGATAAAATACTGCCGTAAACTTTCTTTAGCATACCAAGAATGTCCATAAACAGTATAAATATCACGAATGTCATAGTATTTGTGTTTTAATCTCATCGAGCTTCAGTTTTATTATAGAGATGAATACAGAGATGTTCGATAACAACTCATTATGATATCGTGCCGACATCTCGGAGATCATTGTCAAAACAACCAAACTGTACAATGAGTGGCTGCAGCCGTGTGAACGGCTAGGTCGTCAGGTAGCTAGCTAAGTAGACAGGCAGGTAGGTACTACCCGTGTTGTGTAATCTGATCGATGTAGCTCGTGTAATTAGAGGGTAACTTATATAATTTTAATTGGGTTCCCATTAGTCGCATGCGCGGAGAATGTCACAGATAAGGAATTCCTCGTTCGTATTATTTGTTTGATATAACATTTTATGATTTAATTTTTAGATAAATAGTTTTGGGAGCCGAAGAAATCTCTTGAATGCCGTTTATTGTCCCGAGATGCTTATCGGAATATTTTGAGCCCACTCTTTAGATAATTAAAATTATATGTGTTTGATATTTGTAAGCTGTTAAACTAACGTCTGTTCGAGATATTTTTCGTAACCTTAAAGTTTTTTTACTGACTTTTGATCAAGAATTAACTCAACGCAACTTATCTTGTTTGTGAACTCATACAGTACCTTGTATACATTTATCTAATACAAGTTTATGTCATACAGAAGTTTTTAGTGTTATCAGTATTGAGGATCATCTCCAAACCGGACAGACTCACAATTTGTGACGTCATCGCTTTAGGAGTTGATATGATTCGATAAGACAAAAACTGCAAAGATTCACAACTTGTGACAGAATATGAAGCGCATGCTCTAACGTTAAAAGATTTAGCAAATAGTGCCAGTAATGTTTTTCAAAGTAATCTATCGGTGAGAATAAATTCATACTTAGGGTAAAAAAGACACGAAAATCCGAAGACATTTTCATTCATTCATTTACTGGCATTTAGTGTTTACGAAAGGTTCTAACATTCGATACGGTTCTTACCGCAGGTCGTTACGCAAGTAGGAGCCACTCCTCAAGCTCACCTACTAAGCAAATTCAGAAATACCCAGCCCTTACAAATATAGAAATTGGTTAAGTAATCCGACCCGCCATTCATGACTGAATCTACTTATTGACACAAGTATTTTACTACTAATAAGAGGAACCCGGACTGCGACAAATATTAATAAGTATGTAGGTACCATATCTATCTCATAAAGTAAGACATGTTTTTGAGGTACAATGCTGAGTGTAAAAGTCTACCTCACCTTCACATTGGGACAAGTTCAACGCATCACAAACAATTAACGTTTATGTCATAAAATATTGCGTCAGCTCCTTACTCTATAGTTTATGGTCGCCTATAACTCCTCGATCGTCCTATCGTCATTCACTCTGCGCCTGCGCATGTACGCACTGACAGCGCCCGTTACCTCATCAGTGTTGAGCACTCAATTAACAAGCGCACGATCGCTTGGATTATTCATTAAATTATAGTGTTTCTTCATTATTATTAATGAATGATGACAATGTGTTGTTGCGGAGTTTATCAATTATTTCGACAAAGCAGCTTTGCGAGTACAGTAGTCACATAGTCAGTGGTGTGCATTGGTTTTCGGACCAGTGCCCTTACTCTCCAATTTGTTATTCATTTAGCAGGCACACTAACAACACACAGTACAAACAAAGATTCTCAATGTTTTGATTCCCGTCCATTGACAGCAATTTTTTTTTTAATCTGCTTCTCCAGCCTTCTGTTCTAGTATCAATTTAACCACAATAAATCACAACATGATTAACTACGTAAAGTATGCAGGACACGCGCGCCTTTTGAGAAAAACTGCAACAGATTATAAATATCGAAAAAAACAAGCAAGTTGCAACAGATAAAAAAAAACAATAAAAATTTGGAACTAAAACAAGTTTACATTATTAATTGTGTAGTTGTTAACTTTAAGAAATATTATAGTATTTAATTATTAGTATTTTAATAAAGTTATTAGTATTTTAAAATACTAGCGATATTAAAAAAATACTAATATTTGGAATAAGGTTTTATGTAGGTATATTTTATCTGTTGCAGCAGTATCCGGCCGTCTATCTTTGCTTTTCGAGTAGGCATGCCTATATTGGTCTGGAAAATTGCGAAGGTCAAATGCGCTACGCAAGGCAAACCAAGATTTTCCAGCATATTATGCCTACTTAAGAAAAAAATCACTTATGAGATACGCACTGCCTAATTGCCTTTATGGTAGGTATCGGATACACTTATTGCGCAAAACCTACGCATTCGTTAGGAGAAAGCTATAAGAATAAATAAATACGAAATTAATCTTGTTCGTATTTATTCTTGTGATAGTTGTAAGGGCATTAACATCAATTTGTATTAAACACTACACACTACTGCTGCCCCGGCGAGGTAGAACAATAGGTACCATTCACCGCTTCACATAGCCAAAGCTACTACTAAGTACTAAGTATAGTCCCTCACCCGGCCTCGCCTGCAGGTTAGTGCTCGTGTGTCGTCGCATCTCGAGATATTTGCATAGTTTTTGCCGAGCGGCGACCGGTCGGCGTGCGCCCGCGCAGCCCGCGCTACAACTTGTTCACAACACACGACCGTTAAACTTGAACCACGCGCAAGTTCGCATGTGTATGGCAACTTGGCCAGCGCAATTAACATTGGTGGTTAATACTTATTTATTTAAACATAAAAAGTTGTTCATTGCACCCAGATCGTTATGCGATTTGTTTAATGCTTCTACTGGTCTGGACACCCTGCTGCTTTCTCATACTATTAGTTGGCGTTATACTGCATAGTATGTAATATACCTATCTATAGAGACCATAAACTATAAATGTTCGGAGCACATGCAAAGTTCATGGCTGTTATATGAAAGCTACTAAATCAACTGAACCTTCTGAACCGGAATGAAGTGCGGTGGGTGCACTATCAACAAAAGAAAATGTCTCTCTTAAAATCTATAGATGTTAAAAGATAATACCGGGACAGAACAAGAATTCACTGGTTTATAACCCGGACTGAGTTATATAGTGCAATAAATCTTCAATAGATTATAAATATTTTAAACTCGTTTGATTTAAAAAACCGTTTGACATTTCTCCGGTACAACTCTTACTGAAATCAATTTAAAATGAACCAAAATTATTGAGTTGTTTGCACCATAAATATCGTAATGACAATTTATTATTTCGTTTAATAAATGTATTCGTGATTATTGAGAGCGGATGTCGCGCACGGCCGCCCCGCTCGCCGGCACCGGTCCGGACCAGCACCGGGTTGGAACGGATCCGGACGGCTCGCAGCGGGGCATTACTGTCAGATCCATGTATATCTTCTACAAAACATTTTAATTATATTATACTTGTAAACGATGAATCAGTAAATATCCAGAGTCCTGGCGATTGAGAATTTTTTACTACGTTAAACTATCCGTAGACCCAGATGACCTACGGGCTACCTCGCATTTACAACCAGTTTATTAAATTATTGACCAACTGACCAACCAAAATTGCTCACTTTAATATCCTGTTCGCAGCCTTAGCAGATACGATTTTGTAAGAAATGGCCATTTTCGCAATAATATTACGATATAAAACATTTATCCGCAGTTCGGGCTGGCGTGCGAGGAGTGGAAGCCGACGCTGGTGGGCACTGTGCACAGCTTCGGCAACATGCTGGGGCTGCTCCTGCAGGGGCAGATCTCCGACAGGTCACGCACAGACATACACCTACACAATCATTTACATTAGTTCCCTGCTTTCGTCACTCAGCGTACAAAAGAGTTAAACGTCTGCGCGCCGCCCTCAGGCACACTGCTGCCGGAATCAAACAAAACGACAAGTATTCAGTGTCCGCCGAGCTGCCGGACCCTCCCCCTCTGGCCACTAATGTGCATCAGTCGCTGTCAAACAAACACTATCCACACACTGATTCATCTCAGCCGGCGCTAGTAGGCACGTTAATAACATACATGACCACTATTACCGTGTAATAGAATGTTAAATTCGTCACACTTGTATTGGTCGTAAGAGAGGCGCCATTAGCGCGAGCGGCGAGTAGCCCCGGGTCGCTCTACGTTATGTCTTAATTACCCCCCTTGGCAACGAGACATTAATCTGCGGGGGTAATAACCGCCGCATGAATGATCGCCGAGGTTCGACCGCAACATCACTGCATGGGCCGGTATTCGGTTATTCGGTTTGGTTATCCGGTGTTATTTATTTTTACCTCAGTGTGTACCAATGTTCTAAGCACGTTAAAAGTAAGCTATGACTGTTACGGTGTGCATCGCTGCAGCAGTAAATGGAAGCCGCCGCCTCAGCTAACTGGAGTGCGGACAGTCTTCCAGTGGCACACTACCGGGCACTTTTAACTTAAATTTGGTTATTCTACAAAGTTAGATGATTACACTCTTGACATTTATCAATAATTAAGTCATTTAACAGCTTATAAACGTGTCCTAGCCAGAGGAGTCTCATCCTTGACAAAGAACAAACGACTCGATTTTAGCATTTTAATTTAGATCTAGGTTTGCGTTTCAACACATTGTACATTACCATTTTCAACAATTCATGTCGATTTATACTGCTGTTCTGAACTCCATAAAACTGTTATTCTACCACAGTTTAAAGAATCAATCGTGCTTTCATCATAGACTGGGTTATTTTGAGACGCGATGCTTTGACAAATTATTTCTTTTTATACTTCTTATGAGGTAAACTTGATTGTGGTCTGACCGGGTGCAGGTTCGGTCGGAAGACGGCGGCGGTAGTGGCGGGCACGGCAGGCGCGCTGCTGGGGCTCGCCAAGAGCTTTGCCACCAGCTTCTGGGTGTACGTGGCGCTGGAGGCGCTCGAGGCCGCCGTCGGCGACGCTCTCTCACCTATGTTCATGCTAAGTACGTACACATACATACAAACTATCGCGTAGCTACGAACCTCTACGTTGAAAAAGGAAAAATGTAAGTTACTCTCCTTTCAATACTGTGACTGTTGATATCTATCTGAGCTTAAGAGAAGCGCAACATTGTGCAATAATAAACAACCTGTGTTCAATTAAGACTTCTTTTGAAAAGATTCTAAATACAAATCCAATCTATTCAGACAATCCAATTGTGGAATTATTTTATATCAGAAGCCGTATCAATTTTACGGTTGTCTTGTTGCTTTGTAGAATCATCAAATACATCTGTGTAATTGCGAGTTGTGTGAGCATTTGAAATATCGCGTTACAATGTAGCAGCAATAACTCCTTCCTGCTCACTGGCTCAGTCGGTAGCCACTATCACTTGCCTCCTTTCTCTAAATAACTTACGACAAAAGAAGGTATTAAGTACTGCAATAAATTGGATCAGCGTCTATTATATGATTGACCCACTTTTGATACTGATTCACTATATATGTTTAATATAAATATAAGATCGATATAAATGATATATAACAAGGCTATCCAGAGAATGCGCGCGAATAAACCGTCTAAAATCTTCAATAACTGATTTAGATTTACTACAAATTTAGTTTGTCCAACACAGACGTTAGTATTAATCAAGAACATATTTTGTTAGATAAACTACTCGTTTACACAAGTAGTAGTACACAAGTACTTCATGTGTTTCGTTATACTTTCAGGTATAGAGATAGTGGAGAAGAAGCGTGCAGTTCTCCTCCAAATGATCTTGCTGAACTGCTACACGTGCGGCCTCATCGTGATGCCGTTCATCGCGTGGGCGGTGCCCTACTGGAGGCACTTCCTCCGCGTCATATACGCGCCCACCCTGCTCATCCTTACGTACTCCTTCTTCTTAGACGAAAGCATCCGTTGGTTGTACAGCAAGGGCAAAAAAGAGCAGGCGGTCCAGCTCATACAGAAGATAGCCAAGAGGAATGGAGTGGAGATAGACACGATGATGCTGGACAAGTTAGACTACATCGATGAGGAGAACAAGAGCGGTTTGAGCGACAGGAAGCTGCTGATTAAAACCTTTAAGTCTAAGATCATGATTCAAAGGTCAGGAGTCTTTACATTATACCCTACCCTACCTACCTACCCTACCTACCTACCCTACCCTACCTACCCTACCCTACCTACCCTACCCTACCTACCCTACCCTACCTACCCTACCCTACCCTACCTACCCTACCCTACCTACCCTACCCTACCTACCCTACCCTACCTACCCTACCCTTCCTACCTTACCCTACCTACCCTACCCTACCTACCCTACCCTACCTACCCTACCCTACCCTACCTACCTACCCTACCTACCTACCCTACCTACCTACCCTACCCTACCTACCCTACCCTACCTACCCTACCCTACCTACCCTACCCTACCTACCCTACCCTACCTACCCTACCCTACCCTACCTACTCTATCCTACCTACTCTACCCTACCTACCCTACCCTACCTACCCTACCCTATTTTTTATTGTAAGTCATAAAAAAATTAAAAAAAAATTACCAAAAAAAATTAAAGTTTTTAATTAACAAATAAAATATAAGGGTTGATCGTAGAGGGATGAAAATTTAGGGTTGTATGTATTTTTGTATGTTGTGTCATAAAAAAATAAAAACAAAAAATTTTGCCTAAAAAATAAAAAATAAATTTAGGGGTGGACTACCCTTAACATTTAGGGGGATGAAAAATAGATGTTGGCCGATTCTCATAGATACCGGATAAGCACAAAAAAATTCATCATAATCGGTCAAGCCGTTTCGGAGGAGTTCAAGTTCGAACACCGTGACACGAGAATTTTATATATTAGAAGATAGCTTAACACTTTGCATCTAGCAATAGAATTACTGCTTTAAATCCAGGTTCCTGGTGTGCATGGTGTGGTGGTTCACTATCACGCTGATAAACTACGGCATGATGATCAGCGCTGTGCACATCGCCGGCAACAAGTACGTGAACTTCGCGCTGCTGATGCTGATGGACATCCCGGCCAACGTGTTCTACTGGCTGGCGCTGGCCAAGTACAAGCGCAAGATGCCGCTCTTCGTGTCCTTCATGATCGGAGGCGCCTTCTGCATCTCGCAGCCCTTCGTGCCCAAAGGTATGATGATAAGTATAACAGCGGCGATTTTTATACTAGTAAACGTATACTACATAGGCAGAGCCTTGCAGTACTTTTTAGAAGTTTAAGAATAGAAGATTTGACACATTTCAAATCCTTAAGAAAAAGAACATTAGTTTTAGGTTTTTGTCAATGAGTTCATATTCTTCCAGGGTACGCGTGGGTGGGACTGGCGCTGTTCATGGCGTTCGAGACGCTGGCAACGTTCTCGTACAACATCGTGTACATGTACACGTCGGAGCTGTTCCCCACCTACACGCGCAACTCCATGCATTCCATCTGCTCCGCCGTCGGCCGCGTCGGCTCCCTGCTCGCGCCGCAGACGCCGCTGCTGGTCAGTGCTGTGCTTCAATAAACTGGTTTTCCCAACCGATGTACAATTTTTTCTTTTCTTTTTCATATTTTTTTCAAAAAAGTTGATAATACTAATGTGGACATTAGTATTATCAACTTTTTTTTACAAATCTATACTAATATTATAAAGCTAAAGAGTTTGTTTGTTTGTTTGTTTGAACGCGCTAATCTCAGGAACTACTGGTTCGAATTGAAAAATTCTTTTTGTATTGGATAGTCCGTTTATTGAGAAAGGCTATAGGCTATATAACATCACGCTACGACCAATAGGAGCGGAGCATAAATGAAAAATGTTGCAAAAATGAAAAACCGTTGAAACTAAAACACGCGAACAAAGTCGCGGGGGACAAATAACAACAATAATGTACTACTCTAATGCTTTGAAAGCGTAAAATTTACATCTAAAGCAATCCATAATAATCTATAGTTTCCGCAATTAACTTTCTCTTTTAACCGGATTGTATTGTGTATCATTTGCATACCGATGCACTGTGCAATATGTATACAGCTCTCTTTTTTCTGCATGTTTCTGTTTCGTTATTGATGGTTGTAAGTTTGAAGCCATGTTCGTAGATGTCGCTGTGGTCGGGCCTGCCGACGCTGGTGTTCGGCGTGACGTCACTGCTGGCGGGAGGCCTGACGCTGCTGATGCCGGAGACGGCGCACACCGAGCTGCCCGACACCGTCGCCGAGGCCGAGCGCATCGGCCGCAAGCCGTTGCTCAAGCACTCGGACAAGCAACCGTACCCAGAGAAGAGCAAGACGTACGAAAATTAAAAACATCAAGAAACCTAACTTTGTGAACTATATCACTGTGTTCAGACTGAAAAATCTGAGCTTAAAGTACGGAAACCGCAGTTATTTATAAAGACTATATCTACTACTAATATAATAAAGCTAAAGAATTGGTTAGTTTTAACGCGCTAATTTCTGAAACTATTCTGATTTGAAAAAGTCTTCGTGCATTTGATAGCCCAATTTTCGAAGAACGTTAAGGGTCATTTAACATTACATGACTTGCCTTGGGAGAAAAGCAAAGCGAGTGAAATCGAGAAGAACTAGCTAATAGTATAACTATTTTTAATCGTTTAAAGTTTTAGTCCTTTATCAAAAGTTTTGAATATTGACGCAATAAAGCTAATGCAGTTAGTTAGGACCCCCACCACAGTCCACAAATAAAACCTGCGAGTGACAGCACGTGTGATGCACTGACTCGTAAATGTTCGAAACTGTTTACAATATGGCCGCCTACACTTGTTTGTAAGGCGATGCGAACGCGGTGATATGTAATAGGTACAACTGTATACAAATGCCGTATGCAAACAAAAAAGTACTGTCATAATAATAATTTCTGAGGTTATATGTATATTATTCAAGATTATTTATTGCAATAGGTACCTGTGACTGCACTCATGAGGTACCATCGGAGAAGCCCGACTAGTTTCAACACCGGAGCCCTTAATCTTAAGCACTGACGTTGTTTTGTATTAAGGAAGCTAATTCGTTAATTTCAATCTTATCTCTTTAAGATTTATGTTCGTATTAAAAGCTATCGAATAAAGTGTATACCTACGTATGACGCCGATTAGTTTCTGATCTGTAAATGTGTGTACCTACTTACTTTGTTGGTCAGTTTTCGTAGAAGGCAATGTACGAAGAAAGAACTTTCTAGATAAACATCATGGCTCTTCAATAACATATTGTTGTCATTAACAACGACTACCTTTATTTAATTAAGATAATTCTAATGTGTCATTAGATTGTGGCGTCGTTAGTTACCAGAGGAGAGAGATCAGTCGTGTCGGGCCTGCTGTAAAACACGTCCATTACATTTAATTGAACACGAGTTGTTTATATTTAAGTGTGTATTTATTGTTATTATATCATTAAACGTTAAAATATCGTATACAACTGGTAACGATTTCTAAGGTTTACGCAAATATTACCCATTAAAATAGAACGTAACTCAATCGGGATAAGTACCGACTGAAGCATGTCTGAATAATTTTATGATTAAAGTAAATGCTATGTACTTAATGAAAAAAAAGCGTACAACACCTGAAGACAACCTGACGTACTATATAACTGACAATCTTGCACGTATTTTGTCAAGTCAATGCCAGTCTCTTAACCCACAACCTTACTACGAGAACTGCACATGCAATATAAGATTAGAGAAGATACTAGCTACGATCTAATACACATTTCGGGGCCTATTTGTTGATAAAGAACTTAATACACCCAGCCTCCCCCGGCTCTATCTACTCTACCCTATAATCTGTCTCTCAGCGGGAGGATATTTTGAGATAAAACAAAAGAGTGCGTTATGTTGACGCAGCAAACGTTACGGCAGTGCAGCCCAGGCGAGTGGCCGCCATGACGGAGCAAGCTGTTGGGGATTTAACGGTTATATGAGACTCTCTTGAGAACCTGCTCTCAACAAACTAATTTAGTAAAACAAATTTGGAGGAACTTTTGAAACTTAACCTAACCTTGCTTTTCGGTAGATGTCCCTTTACTCCTTTAACCTGTTTTACTCTAGCATAGTATTATGGACCTATTTAACTAAAACTTGATAGAATTCAATATACATATATACGAAGCGGCAATAGCTCAATGGTTAGGGTGACGGCCTTGTGGTCAAGAGGTCAGAGGTTCGAGCCCCACTCGTTGCCCTATTGACGTGAACCCACTCCAGACACAAGCATAGTAATGTGAATTCCACTAACATTGCTAGTAATGCATATTTAATAAATATAAAAATAAAAAAATATACCTAATATATTTATCTAAGAATCCGTTCAGCATTTATGACTAATACAAAACCAGATTTTAAATATCAGCTTTAAATTGTAACTGCCTTATGTAAATAGAGTCATTACCGTGCGTCGCGCCCACAGGTCGCGCCGGTGACACTCGGCACGGCTGACCTCTTTTCTTCCACTATATCACATTTCCACCACACGGGGATATTGAGTAGTATTGTAGTCTAGAAGCCCGCCTACGCGCCTCGCGCAGGTCGGCGGCGCTGCGCGGGCGCACCTGCGCGAGCGACGACCTTGCACCTTGCGCATGCCGTGACACGGTCAGAGGACCCGCAAGAACCAGTTAACGTGACAAACCAACGATAGCTCTAATTTAATTACAACGTTCATAGTCCGTAAATCAGCGCCTGTACCTTGTTAGCTTCGTGTTGAATATCACGACGTCATAATTATTAGAATATAATATAATACTTAATATTATAAATTATTAAGTATGTAAAAAACTGTACGGTTAAAGTTTATTAAACTTGCTCCGTGATCCGTGAATCAATATTATCGGATGCTATTTTTTTAATAACTTAGTTTGTAAGTTAGCTATAATGAGTGTAAGCAGTTGTAAGTACGATGCAGGCCGCCCGGTGGCCGCGCCTGCGCCCGCGACCTTTCGTGATAACACCCGCCGCCCGCACATGAGATAACACGTTAGCAATAGATGGCATAGCATGCAACATTCCGATGCACACGAGTCATACTTCTCAGTAAGAGCTTTTGATAAGCTCTGTAATTCGATCTTGCCAGCAGAACAAGAATTTGCCTGCCAAGTAGATTTATCAATCTTTAATAAATAGTTTAGCAAACTAAAGTAAGTACACTACTTATACAATTTGTTTTCTATTGTAGTGATTATGAAATGTTTAAACGGCCGAACTACAGTACAACGTGGTAAGATTATTTTTCAAGTAGTAGTTGTTTTTCAAGTCTTTTGATGTCTGACATAACATTTCAATTCGAGTAATATCAATAAAATCATATTTCCATACATCAAAGAGATGATACCAATAAATCGTTATTTAAAGTCCACGTTTTTTGCTGAGTTTTTTCCGGCTCTCACGTAGCCCACATCGAAGTGGTCCGATTAGCGCGGGTTGTGTAGCCAGTAATAAAGCCGAACAGAGCGAGCGATCGATTCGCAACACTCCATTTGGTTCTCTTCCAATTATATCTGATGGTCGGAGGCTCACAATGCCTGGTAATTGTGTAATTGGTATAACCTTCAGGTTGCTCGCTCGCCATCACTCTCCGATACAACAATCGAATTAACAAGTGTTTCGACACTGTGCTCGCGCGGTGCTCGGGCAGGCGGCGGGCAGGCGGCTGCTCACACCAGGCGGGTCACGAGCGTAATGCTGAGTTGAAAGCTGCTCACACTCAATACATCGGAGCACAAAGTACCGCGACGAAACTTTTATAATTCTATGATTTTAATATTTTGTAAGGTTCATTGTAGGAAAGTGTCGAAAAATTACTAAGATTATTTACTTATTTTACTTATCGACACATTATGAATAAAAACATGAACTCAAAAATACAAATATTTTAGAGTCATCCTCCTTTCCACACCGGAAAGGAGAATGTTATTCATTTCTATTTGCTACAATGAAATAAAATTTACCGCAAGTCTCAAATCGTATAATAAATCCTACCTATGAAGGAAATTAAACTACGCACTGACACGTAGGTAACTTAAGGTTGATGAACCAAGGGATTAACTTCCTGATTCATTTAACTAGAAGTACCAAGTTAACTGCGCCGTAAGCAAAACTTTTGTGAGCTTCAAGAGCAAGCGCAGTTTAACTGCTCAGTGATGCGAGCCGGGACAGATGCCAGGTACTACCCGATTATCGAAACATTATCTGAGCTAAGAATACGATTGTACAAGTTTAAGATAGCTGATTAATTGAATATTTCCTTTGATTTAGTTATTGTTTAACCTAGACATTATTTTACTAAGATATTCCTCAATTCGTAATTTTTTTATTACTTTCCTATATTAACAATGTTATAAGTTTTCAGATTTTTAATTGGAAAGCCAAACGAACGCGTGCGCAACTTTAATGGCAAGATGTCGAGGTAACTGGTGTCAGCTGGTTGTGGTGGTGTTGGAGACGAGCATCCGTCACTTGGTGTGGCCAACTGTTGTGCCCGTTACCATAGGCTCCGGTCATTACTGCCCGAAATACTGCCAAGAGAAGCTGCCAGAGGTGTTCAACAATGTAATTGTTTAAATGTATAATAACTTCATGAATCCAAACACCTTAACTGGTAAGGTTGTTAAAAAGTGAAATACCCATTATACGTTTATTTTTATTTCTGTTTCCCAGCTGGCAAGAATTTTATTTGAAAAAAGTGATTTATTAGTTCTAGAATACAATTTTTCGGTTATTGGTGGCGTGGTTGAGCCCGTTGTGCATCCTACTCGGACATAAAGAGATTGGAGAATCGATGTCGATGTGATCGGTCACGGCTATAGCCCGGCTATAACGTAATCTATAATAGATGGATTTTCTCATAAACGACATAGCGATACATCGAATGTATACTTGCTTCACCCGCGGCTCGGCTTTAATACGTGTAAAAAGTTTTAACTTTTTACTTTTTTAAAGCTTTCCTTATTACATTCTCTATATTCCGCAAATCCCCAGAAAGCCACTTTGCTATAACAATATGATTACGTCAGTTAATAAATATATCAGTCTCTGTCTGCAGATGAAATACATAGGTTTTTATAGGCAATGTTTTATTATTTTACTGTCGTTAATTAATTCAGCGTGTAGTGCTGTTAATGTCACGTGTTGACGACCTCTGGTCAGAGCAATCAAGCGTAAAACAAAATGTCCTGACCGTTATACTTTATATTATGTACACCGTACCGTACATACCATACCGATGTAGGTACATAGGTTGTACCTACACACGATATTTATAAATAATATAAAAAATATATAATATGAACATTAAGTCTTCTGCGTAGCCTTTTTCCCAAGCTATGTGGGGGTCGGCTTCCAGTCTTACCGGAATCAGCTGAATTTCATTCTCATTTCACACTCCAATTTCTTCTGTAATGCGACCTTCCTACAGTGGTGCCATAAAATTAATTCTTTAAAAGTAAATTATGGAATGAAACATAGGTATACAGAGTGTAGAGCAAGGTTTAGGTAACGGCACTGCTCACAAACGCGGGCCGGCATTAATACAAGCCTGTACATACACACACATTAATAAAGCTCAGCGCTGCGCCTCACTGCATGTTGTTGTGTACATTTATTGACACGTCTTGCAGTTCTGAGAATAGTAACTACAGCTTTACAAGAGTTTAATGTGTATTTATATTTTTAGCTGAGAAACCTGCGTTTGATGTAATTATTTTGATCACAAAAACGCTTATCCATCGTTTCCTCAAAGGGACTTCAGAATTTTGCTTTTATATGGATGTCTTGTTGCTACGATAAATAGAATGTATTTCGATTATTCTCTTAGTTCCCTTACATGTTTGTCGCATGTAAAACTAAACATAACTCTGCCAAACAAGTTGGTACCTATTTTGCAATGTTAGTCTGTTTCTTCTGAGGGTCATCAAAGCGCTCTCCTTCTGTGTCGTGGTATTATAAAATAAACTCAATTTCCTGGCGGTCAGATTACCCCTCATTTAGTTTTTGTGAGCGATATAAATGCAACAGTTAGTGACGTCACGCGGGCGCATGCGCAGTCACAGCTAATTGCGATTGTCGCAGTCTACGCCGGAGCAGTCGCACGCTTGTGTGATTACACCAGCGCGCAGCGGCTATACTGCCCCATGCCCTGCACCGGCTATCTACACAACATACACTCAAGTTTTAATAGTTCTTCACCATTTAAGTCAACCGCTTTATAGAAGACCCGACCGTTTATTAAAACATGTCGCGATATAATCTCAGAAGGAATTAAGAAGTTCCAACATTGCTTTAAAAGCTTTCTTAGTTTTCCTCCATTTGTACTTAACATTATTGTGCGATGGTTCTACATTACTTGAAACGTTGCAACTAAATATTGTTGACAGTTGCATGGTGGGCTGCAGCGTGTATTTTGTTTATTTCGTTGATAAGCTTGCAATACAGCTGTGGATTTCAGTCTTACCATTATATTATATAGGAAGAGTTTCTAACATTAGTGTCTATAAGACATGCTATCAAAATGCAAAGGTTTCCTCAGTCTAACAATGTAACAAATGATAAGTTACAGAAAGATGGCGCCTTGCAGTGTTTCCCTATAATCTTGAACTAAAGGCATCGCGTAAATGAGGTCTAGCATCAGTAATGGAGGATGATCACGGAGTAGATGCTAGCTTGTTGAAGCGATCGCAGCGATGTCACTGCAGCTGAGAGGTGTAATGAAGTCGTCAGGGTAATGCCGTCGTTTGCATGAACCGCTCGGACGCGGGCGCGGGTCACACAACTGTTGTTATAATAGATTGTGTCTGGTTACCCGCTGCACTCGAGGGCTCTCATAAGATTGTTTTCAATGCACTTTACACGTGTTTTGTCTATATTAGTGTTTAACAGATAGCTGGAAATTGTTTCATGTCTATAAGCTCTGTGTTAATTTAAAGTTTCCTATAATGTGGGAATCGTTATGATGTACCCACCCATGTAGGTAAATATTTAGCGTAGGATGCAAATCTGCAGTGGACCCCGTTCCCGTTACGTCGACTGTAACATGCGAGAGCGATGACTGCATCGTTCCCGAACGAAAATGAACCAGAGTGATCCATTTCACAACGTCGCTCTCATGGGGTAGCACCGTCCGATCAAGTTTATAAAATTAATGGTAATAACAACTTTTGCGAAAGCGCCGGTTTGCTAAGTCGCGATTGAATCATAACGTAGTGAGCTGTATCACTACCCGCCTGGTGTAAAGCTCTCGCAGACTGAACATAGTTTATTTACTGCTAGAGAAAGTAGGTTGGAGTGGCTCTGACTCGTAGCGCTGCAAATGGACCGGATTCCGAGCTCGGCGCAGGGACGCCGCGAGCCGCGTGTCCCTGCCCCTACACCTAGCAGGCTAGCACTAATAAATAGTTACCGTTTACTCGCAACGACACAAATACTGCGGGCCGTCGAACTTGCCCCCGGTCAACGCACCAAGATTTATCTCTTCATCCGCTGCAGCAGCCCTGCGCCCTGCTAGCGTGGCCCGCAGCCCTCATTCAAATGAGCCGCGACTGGTCTGTGCACTGAACTGCACTGGCAGCCACTTGCACCACTTCACTGACACAGGCGCAGCTCACACTCACAAACACACAGCCAGGTCGCAATCCACACGCGGCATTCGCGGACTCGCGGCCGCCAAATTTCGGCGGTAGTGGTCTAGCAGTCCTCAGGCTCAAGCGTATGCGCACGTCGGTCAGCGGCGAGCGGCAAGCGCGCACTGCCTGCCGCGCCGCCCGCGCCGCGCGCCCCACACAACCTGCGACCAGCTTTTTGCGTTAAAAAGCTCCACAGATAAAAGTAAAATGATTGCGCTCCCACGAGCCAGCATTCGATTTAGCAATACAAAACACAACTGCGGTATATTACGTCTTATAGGCCTGTCGAGTATTATAAATAATAGTAACGTAAATATCCCTAAATAATAAAAACTTAAGTCCAGCAAGGCATTCCTGCAACGCACTAACTCGAGATCCGAACCCTACAGTGAACGTTGCTAACGTAGTTAGCTTTTCTATTGCTTTGGGGTGGCCCTTAAGGTTATCGCAAAAAGTTCGGTGAACCAGTCAAAGTCTGCAACACTTAAAAAAAAACTCCCACGGGGCAAGCAGTTGTAGTGCACCCGCGCCCGCACACTAACACGTAACAACACCTCATTGTGATTATTGCTGTCATTGCTGAGCATCAAATACCGTCGCAGCCTCATGTTTTGACATGTTTTGCGAGCATGTTTCTGTGGCCCTTTACACTCACAGGCACACTCATTTGTGGAACACTTATAGTCAAATACTTTAATAAAACATTTGCCATACAGCAGTATGCTGTAAGATTTTTTGATTATTGATTGACATTAATAGCTAATATGCATTTATATGAATTTATATAATATGCAGAGATGGTACGTATCTTAGGTATAGATATATATATCTTAGTAGCATGCGCACAAAAATGCCCAGTTATGATATATTTTCAACAAATATTTTTATACAATCAGGAGTTTTATTTAAAACTGAATAAAATAAGTTTGTAACAAATGAACTTATTATTCGATTTGTAGAATGTTATTGTCTAATAGGTATGAGTGTTCACAAACAATGCGCAGAAAACGTTTGAAAGTGAACACATATGATGCAAAATTGTACAACATACAATTAATTAATAAAAGTAAAAGCTTCATGACGTAAGGAACAATTACTAAAGGAAAGAATATATGATTGGGTATATGTATAGAAGTCGGTGATTTTCAAAGTAAGTACAAATATAATACCTATGTATAATGAAACTTCATACCTACTTACTGGTCAAACAATATTTATGGGTTATACTTATATTGTATAATAGCTGATATCATCGTGTGTCTAAGCTCCAACATAACTTTGGAAATAGCCAACTCCCCTTATAAACTTTCCCCCTTTAAAAAAACCCCTATTCCTCTTTCACTTTTTCCCAGGGGTTAGAATTAAAAAAAAATGTATATTACTAACTAGAAGGTTGTATATGAATGCCACTTACTTTGACTAAACCTATATAACTTTAAAAATGACAGATTCCTTCCTTTAGGGGTTCAATTTCCGAAAAACATTTCATATTATTTATTAAGGTAGTCAATAACAGTAATTTGTCTCAGCGTTTTCATCTCTGCGTTGATGACGTGTCAGTCAGTTTGTCTCTTTTATAATAGTATAGATTAAACAGTTTAAGTTCGCAAAAACATGGTAAGAGCACACCCTCTGTTTAAATAAATATAGTATGTTGTTGGTGGACGAGTCCTTCCAGCAAGCAGAGTTCATCCTTGTACAGGGGTCGCTTAGCATGCGGGCGGCGCGCGAGGAGCTGGGCGCGCGGCCAGCTGCTGGCTGGGCTCCTCGCACCCGCAGCGGGTAGATCTGACCAACAGAATTATGTGCGAAAGTAGACGTGTCTTATTGAAAGAAAGTGTTCCAACAACAGTATCGGCAGTAAGGTGTAGATAGTCTCTAATATAGAAGCAGCTTCATAAATGGGTGCTTAACGATCCTTGAATAAGTTTGTCTTTAAGATCTGAAGATGATGAAATGTTATAGTAGGTACGTACCTATCAAACTCCGATCAAAGTGGTCTGGTATTATCGCTGAATTTAGCTTTTATATCCGATGTGAGAGAGCACGATAGCAGAATAAATTGGATTTTTTTTATCAAAAAATGGATAAATTCACTGTACAAAATAGAGATATGTGTAACTACAACATTACGACAAGGATGTGTATTGTTAGATTAGTGAACAAGTCAGCGTGGTTGCTGGTTAGTATTCACGGCGCATGCGCATTGCGCGCCCGATTCCGACAGGCATGTAGCATGTAGTATTGTGTTGTTACTGAACATGATGTTGTACAACTGTTACTGACCGCGTGACACACGTAACATCACCAAAACAGCATATAAAAATCGACATCTTAAAGGTTTCTAAATTCAATGGAGGATTTGGTATCAGCACAAAAACGAAATCGTCACACTTTAGTGCTGTCTTGCGCATGGTGCCCATACTAGTACGCTGTGTGATCTCATGAACGCTAGTGATAATGAGTACTTGTAGCAAAGTTCTGATGCAATCTAACTGTCATCGCCACGATGGGGAGAAGATGGAAAATTTCGGAAAAAAATTGCACAAAATTTTGATTTTCGCACTGCATACACCTTACCACTGAGTTTACCTTAATACTTATGAAAGCTGCTTAAGTTATTATATATAGCCCGGCATAATCTGTCAGTAAGTCAACCAGCGCTGGGGGAGGCTGCAACCCGACACCTGTGTGCTGCAAGCATTACGTTGTCTCGCTAACGCAGAACGACAGCACCATCTCTGCAAGACATCGTACAGAAAAACCACTTCACGCAACACGTATTGAAAGAAATTACACATCCTACAGTGATTGGTGGTAAAATAAATTATTCCTTTTTCTCTATTAAGCTGTGAAAATAATATAAGGAAAAAATATATATTAAAGTAATACCGACGGATAGTCGAGTGATATAGATCACCACACTAATTACCACTACGCGCGACGTGCCCCGGGTTCGATCTCCACATGGGACAATCATTTGTGTGATCCACTAAATAATACATGTCGAATTCAGGGCATACTTTGTGCATGTTAATTGAAGGTTTGTGAAAGCCCCACGACACAGTAATGAAATGCTTTAAAAAGGAATACGACTTGCAAAAAAATAATTAGAAAACAGTAACAGTAGAGCTACCAATCATCAAAGGACAGAGGGAGATAGTTAAAAGAAGAGTAGATCTAGAGGCCTACAATGCAATAGACTGTAATGGATGATAAAAATTACCCCACAGCTCAACTCGGGTACAATGAACCTTCTACAGTGATCCTGTCTGGTGACCCGCACCGCAAGTCGCCGGCTCTGGTTACACGGTCGCGCACAAAAAATCCTACATGTGTATGTTCACGACTCAACCGAACGGGACAAAACGACGTGATGGTCGACGTGGTGACGTGAGCCTGCAGCGCCGGCCGCGGGACGTTCGTGGACGTCGGCGGGTGTCGCCTAGCCGCGTTATTTATCGGTGCTTGGTGCCGGTAGATCTTATCAAATGCATATAAATGTATATGTCAAAATAGTTTTCAAAGCATTTTTTCAAATGTTTTTTAAGATTTTTATAACCATAATATAGGTATAAATCATTAAGGGACATAGGTACATTAAGTTTAATACAATTATAGATATAAATTCTATTTAGTGAGTTATAACAAACGATTCAACATACTCAAAACTGCCATTTGTATATTCTATGGCTATGGCTGTGGATGTCTTATAGAGCTTTAAATTAATTTCATAATAATCCAACATAATTACCATAAATCTATGTTTACAACGAGACATGCGAAAAGAATCCTTAATACGTCGGTAACACGCGATTCTTAAATCAATGTTTAACAACTATATTTTGCAGCCATCAATTACGAGTGATCACTTATAATTATGGTTCTAACTTAATGTTTTTCTAGAAGCACACTAGAATGCAGTTCTAAAAACAATCAGCTTGTTCAGCTGAATTATTATACCTATACATGGTCGGCGGGTGGAACGGTACGGCTTTATACTAAAACTCGTACTTAGTTATATATATACACCCCTATGTATAGTGAATTCTTCTGCCGGTATGAAGCTTTATCTAATGATCTCATCGACGCGCCGGCGCCATCGCATCACACCTGCTGAGGAACAATGTAGCTACCTAGACAGAGCCCAGGGCTCCTGTTTTAGTATTTATTTAGTTAGAGGCTAGAAAGACTAAACGGTTTTGATCAAATACCTATTAGTTAGAGAATACGATGAAGAAACCGTGAATTTTGGTTATTTCGATTGATATTTCTTGACATTTAAGTGCATAATTGACATAAACAACTTGATTTAAAAATTTGATAGAGCGTCTGGCTAAATAATTATATCCACAATACCTTTTTTACTTTCCATGTTATTAAATGTTTACATTAAACGGGGCTCTATCAAAAACAATATGTGTAGCTGTGAAATCCTGTAGCTGATACCTACGTGGTGTACACAACGGCAAGTACTCACAATACATTTCACCTACCTATAGCAATTTATTCCGTGCCTATAGTTTAAGTCCGGTAAAGAAGTCAAAGCCTGCGCTCAGGCTTACTGCGTAATATCTCTTCCTCTTCCAAAAAAAAAACCTACATATATTATATGCCACAATAACACGATTACAGGAATGTGTGACAAACTCCTTCCGTGTCCGCCGGGGCGGCGGCGGTGGCGGCGGCGCGGCGGGTCGGTGAGCGATGCGCGTGCGCTTCGATCACCAGATATCGTTGACAAATCACTCCGATTTCCGGGCGATATCGAATGTTTGGGAGTCCCCAGCCATATACAGCCTGAAACACAGGTTTAAATTAAACCTAGTTCGGGCGGTCCACTATCAAATAATGCAATTTCCGAATCACTGTTAATTATGCCGTTATTAATAGTTCTTGTATATTTTTTAATTTTAAGCACTGTAATTGTATCGTTATTGTAATAGGAAACCTTTTTTCTGCTGGATATTGTTAATTTTTTGTAAACATTATTTTTGAATAAATTTTATTTATTTATTATTATTATATAGCGGTACCTCTGGACGAGAAGAAGAGACCCTAACACCAGAGGAATGTACACATGCCGGCAGCAGTTACCGTGGAGCTGTCTTATTTTATAACGAATAGCTTTGCTTGTTACGGTGTTCTACACGTTTAACATAAGTATAAACATAGTGTTCACATGTTAACCTTACTCAGTCACGTTAACTGATGGACGCTGTTTATTTTGAATTCATTTGAATTTTGATTCCCTGTCCAAATTAATGCAAAAAGCCAAATGTTTGATACGCCTAAATAGTTAATAAACTGATCTGCTTACTAAACGATAGACCACCATTGCGCTGTAGAACTCACGTAGCTTTTATCATTATTAGGATTTGTTTTAACCATCATACCTGGCTGTTATGACACCATAAAAGCTGGTGAGCTGCCCCCAGCACTGAGTGCACTTTATCTTTTGCAACGTGTCGTTCTCTCTTACTCTATTATGAGCCAGTCATCGATCCGACATCATACATATACCGTATACCTAATACGTAGGTGCTACAAACGTAATTTAAAAAAAAAATCAAGGTTTATTCTGAGCAAGTACTTGATAGGTACGGCTGACCCGCGGCCGCGACCCGCTATACTTCACCCTGCCTCTTATTATAATAATACATACACTTCAACACACGCTCGCCGCAGCACCTCTATCACAAGCCAACAAGGTACACAATAGCGTGTGTTCAAGTGCAAGATAATATCCCAGCCAGTTAATTGTGTGTTGTAGTTAGCACGTGCAATGCGCTTGTCGGGCCGGCTAGCATTCTGCGCGCTAAACGTTGCTGACAATAACTAACTGAGAGCAGTTTGTCACAAGCTACGTACGTCGTTTACATTCACTGTGCTTATTGTATAAGAGCACGCACGACCCGCTGCACTGTCCTGCACTGAGCTGCACTGTCCACCTAGACTGCAAACTGTTATGAATGTCTTTATTTTATAGGCTGCATGGAACATAGCGCTTTTGAACTGCTAACAGTCTAGTACGTAACATTCGCTATTTTATGTATAACAATATAATACACCTACCTAACAACCAAACTCCCGCTGAAATGTTTTATTCATTTGTTTTAACAAAACCTTAAAACTATCATAACATACTTAGCAAGTATCATAACCTTACTCTACCTAATGTTAAGATGTTAACGGAACATTTATTATAAAGAAGATGTCGAAGTTAAAATTTCAACGTAGTGCTAAGACTCTACATAGAGTTGGTGATGAAATACATGGTCACCCTTATTTAAATTACGATTTCCTATTATCATTTTGAATAATATAATCAAGTATTGTGTAATCTATATGGCCCGACTGTCTTCTGAATATGTAAGGCTGATTACACACGACGCCAGTGAGCAAGCCAACGATGAAAAGGTTTGTGCACTATGTCTCTAATATAAAACCGTTTTGTAGAGTCCAAATAACATAAAATTCGTACGGAGGATGTATTTTAATTTTTTTATTAGCACTCTAATGCATAAACATACGTTTGATTAGGTGCTAGGTAAAATCCCCTATATACCCACAAGCTTGTATATGGGAAAGATTCAAATTAAGTGCCTTCTTATTTATTTAATTTATTTGGTTGGAAATAACATCAGATAGCAATATACAAAGGTACGCTTCTTCAATCATTTCAACATCGGGAAGCTACGTCAAAGAAATATGTCTTTTTCTTTCTTTCCTTTCGGTTTTTAAGTCGGTGTGTAACCACAATGCCATATAACAACATGGTATTGTGATTAGTACAGAACAAGCCAGTAACAGTACTAGCACCGTGTAACGCAGTCACTGGCGTCGCGTGTGGCCGGCCTGCAGCCTAACGACCGCCTGTCCAGGCAGACCAACTTGTATCAAATACATTCAAAAATGTTACCGTTTACTACTTACAAGCTATGCTTTATTAAATGTTGAGAAATCTTAAATCAATTATTATTGTATTGAAACCATAGTTACTTTGGTCCTTAGATCGGCGAAGTTAAAAGTAAGACGGCTTTCACTAGTTTAGTGGTCGATATACATAAACTGGATCCTTTGGCTGGTCGGGAGGGAAGGTGTGGTTGACGGCGGTGCTTCGAGAGGGTGCAAGGTGACGGCTGGTGTCGGCGCCAGTCCTGCTGCCAGTCCTTCATCCGACAGCAGACAGCTGCTTCACCGGGAGCAGACTATCGCACGCAATCGCTGCACACCTACAACAGTTCGCGTCAAATCAGAGAGGATTAAAGATTAATCACTCTTTGAGTGTTTTTCATACAAAGTGTGAGGTAATCTGTTCCTTTGTGAATAGACATGAGGTCATGCCACAAAAATACCCAAATGCTAAGTTAGCTTCCGCGTACATCGTTCGTCACGTGCCTGCGTGAGGCGGCGAACTTATTAGATAGGTCATTGTCGATGAAACACAAAAACTGTACCAGTGAGCACGCCTATATTTTTCTCCGAGATCCATGAATGAAGAACATTTTAGGAATGAGACAATTAATAGTAATAACTGCATAGATATCACTACTGTATGTTCGCTGATGGTGATACCACGAAATCATTATTTTTTTAGTGTAAGTTGTAGTATGGGGCATAATCGATTACTCATGAATAATTTCAGTTCGAATACCTACAATGCCAGTACAAAATTATTATTAATTAAGGCACACAAACATAATTATTTAGATTCCAGTTAGTTGCTTCCAACGAAAGTATTTTTACAAGCTTTTATTTAACTTTCGGTGTTTGTTCATGTCAACTCTGGCAAGCTAAATTGGAACCACTTCTAGACATCCGATTGAAATTTATTGAAAAATATGTCATGCTGATAGAAATACTTTGAAGCTGCTCTGATGAGGGAGCCAGAAGGTGGCGAAAGGAACTCCGTAACGAAATGACGCTATCTGATCGTGTTTAGGGTTGTTTGATTTGTCTCCACTAGTATTGTGAGCTTAGAATCTTAGATGATTTAAAAGGTTGTAAATAAAAATACAACAAATATTTTTTTTTAATCTCGTGTCCGATTTAAATAACTAATACATTGGAATTGTATTGTAATTAAAAAAAATGGAGAGTAAGGGGACTGGTCAGTCGGAATCAGTCACATAATCGTAGGCACAAGAATATTACTTTGTTAATATTCTTGTGGTCGAAGGCCAGGCGCTGCGAAGCGCGGCGGCGGCGGCGGCGGCTCTGAGGATTGGTGGCAGGCGGGCGGGGGCGCGGGGCGCGGGGGGCGCGGCCCGGCGCCAGCCAATCAGCGCGCGGTGCGAGCCCGCCTTTGTTGGCCTAATTACGATCTGCCATTGTTCACTAATTCGTGAGTAACAGCCGTCATAGGTGACGTCACAACATGGCCTCTATGTGCTACAATAATATATGCACAGGGTACAATGTGGTGGTGACGGCCCGAGTGGTTTGCCTTGTGTGTCCAAGTAAGTATGTTGTGCATATATTCATGAAATTGTAGACTTCCAACTTTCCTCGGGTAAACATATCCTAGGTAACTAACAAGCAGGTAACAACGTAAATACCTACCGATACTAGATATTTGAAAAGTAATCAATATAATGTCAATCTATCTTACTGTAACTGACATTATGAAACTATAGATCAAACTGCAATTAGAATACAACTCAGTAGATAGTTTAGCGACATCACTGCGTGTCAATGTACTGAGATTTTATTTTTACTCTGTGGGCGTATGCAGTAAATTAAAATTTAATAAATGTGATTAATTAAATAAGATCAGCGTGTAATGGGTGCGCACACGCAAGACATAATGGCGGCGATTTATTAGCGAAGTCACATAACAAGCAAGGTCAGAAAAGTCACCATAGTACCTATCTATATGACAATATGACAGGTGTAAGAGCGAGAAGATAAGAAAGATGCACCATGAAATGTAATGTAATCATGGGTTGGAAAAAAATTTCGATGTACATACCGTACTGTAAAGAGTTTTAAAGTTAGTATTTACCTTATTTCCTTTATCCGCACTACGCCACAGCTAAGTAATACTTTGGAAATAAAATGAAATAATGTAGGTAGTGTAGTCAACTGACCTACCTGTACTTGTAGCCTATTATATTTAACAACAAGCTCGTTAGAAATCCCGCGTCATACCGAGTGGACCTACTCTCCGCGAGGCTGTGTAGAGACACGCGCGAGAGTCCGCTCGCCCGCCGCTAGATGGCAGCATTGCTCACGCTGATTATGTTGCGACTATTTTAATCTTTACAAACATGTTAAGTAAACGCGGCTCAGTATTTGCTTATTACACAGTATTTTGATTGTTTATCGTGCATAAAAATGAATGTTACATTACGTGCATACAAATTCTAATTAATAGGCCTCTATTAAGGCCTATTAATTAGAATTTCCTAATATACTCACTGTAGCTTCATAACTAAACAAACTAATACTCTACTAGATGCATGAAGGAATTTATTATTATGGAATAAACTTATTCCCATGATAAATTAAATTAATAATACTCAGACCTACCCAATTTCAAAATATACAAAGATTTTTAGTTACCTTGCCTCTAGACATAATCAGCTTTACGATGCTGCTTGCCGCAATGATGCGTTGACTCTTAACAGAATATAAAGGAAATAGGTAATAGATAAATGAGAGGGTAAATAGCGCTGTAAGTTGTAACCCGCACCGCATTGTAACGAACTTATTACTTGGTTCATGTGATGCAACAATATCACCAACAGTTGATACGATATCTTCTAGATTATATATCGTTTCCAGTAGACATAAGAGACCTTAATTAACAACATCGGGTTACTGAGATTATAATCAAATCAGCAAAACAGTTTTTTTATATATAATAACAAAAAATATAGTTTGCAAGATTTCTGATAAGCGCCTGGTGTAGGTAGGTACTGATATTGCTAATGAAACATAAGAATTAAATGCTTGGTGCAATTTTGATATGATGGTGGCGGCGTCGCACCTGTGTGACCTGGCGACTATCAGAGACTAGCCACAAGTCCAACACAGAGATAGGACCGTAACAGTGACTTAATCCTTTGCTTTGTTTGCCTTATTAAGATTGTTAGCAACGCACTGTCGAGGTCCGAACCCCACAGGGGAGCCCTTATTGATCGTTGGTGATGTAGAGCCAAAAGTCCGGTGAAGCATTTCGCACAGGGTAAATGTGTACAACTCTTAAAAAACAAAAAGATTTGTACTCTTCCCATTTACCGCTGACCAGAGAATCGTTGTCTTAATTACATTGGAAAAGAAATCGGTTAATCTGGAAAAGACGCAAAGGCATTAATGGACATTACTTCCATTAATAGGTAGGGAAGATTATTTTTCACTGGTCCTGTTTGTGCGATAGGTTGTAATAGATGGCGGTAGTTAAATGTGATACTAAGGCCATCCCATCAGCTCTGAGAATATCGTGATCGCAGTGCGCAGGCGCATCAGTATTAACATGCACGCATTAATGAGCGCGGTAACTGTGGATTCCATTAAGATATCATTTTTTGTAAGTAATGATGGGAATATAACTACATACCTAGATCATAACAGAACGTCAGTAATGCAGTAAGTGCATTACTCCTTGTGTAGGTGCTCGTTAAAACTGTTTAACTGCCTCGAACCGACGCAGTTAGGTTCCTACTTAAAACACTCATGTACTTAGTAGGTAAGTACCTTCCAAACTCAGCAACAGCTGTTCGCACCTGCATCCTGCCGTCTGTCAGTCTCGTGCTGCTAATTGTTTTGTGTTGGAGCAACTCAACGACTGTGTGTTGCTATAATCTATATGTAGGTATAATATTTTACATATTGTAATTGACAGAACTACGAACTGTCATTATGTTTAATACCTATGCTTCTTTGCAGCAGAAGCACCAGACTATGGTGTGTTGTTATGGCTGAAACAATACCAACCTTCTTATTAGTTGTAGTTTATTAGTTTTCAGGCGGTAATGACCATACAAGATAAATTTGTGTTCCATTAGTAAATTTTATCAACATTTCTATAATATGTAGGTAGGTATAAGTAGCGGGGTGGGGGGTGGGTGCCCTGAGCGCGGGCTCTGCCGAACAACCGCCGCTCAATCAAATATAATTGGTCCTTTGAAACGGCCGTATTTATGACGTCACTTCCTCCACTATGACTTCTTTACTGCGCCTCTCATTAGTGCAGTGCAAGTACCTGCAAATATGTCTGTCTAGAAATATACTGACTGTACTGAGCGTTGACAAATACTTCCTTATGCATCTTAGCAGATCAAGATCAAGAATTTATAGAAATACTTTGTTGTTTTCATTATATCCTATGGATAAATACTAGTTACGTGTAACATAAGCGAATTTATATGCTTAATTTATATATGATTGTGAAATTATTGCTAATTATATTTTCTATCTTAGGATTCTCATGCACAGTCCGTATCTAATACTTATTTGTTGTTATCAGGGACTACATGTTATGTACATGTATGTTAGAGGACGCATTACATGTGGATCTCAGAACTCTTCACTCTTCTCTCGTACAACCACACAAGATCAGAATGAGAGCTTACCGCGGACGACTGTTCCACTGATCACAGATGGTAAATATCTATAGGAGAGCTACTTTTATATCTACGTTTTGTTTACTAAGCCTCCGGTATTCGTTCGTCCGTCTGTCTGTCAGCGGGCTGTATCTCATGAACCTTAATAGCTAGAAAGTTAAATTTTTCACGGAATGTATATTTCTGTTGCCACTATAACAACAAATAATAAGAATGTAAATGTACGAAAGCAGGTAAGTTTTCTGCTCGATTGTATCGGCATAAATCTTGTACGTTAATGCGGAACCGAATACGAGTCCGACTCGCTCTTGACTCAGATCATCTTATTTGAGGTCACTTCCTATTCTTAGCAGCATTAAACTTAACTAGATAAAGACGAAGGTAAACGAATATCCGATTACCAGCGGTGTGTGTGGACAGCGCCAGCCGCCAGTCGGTGCCTGCTCGGTAGCGGCGAGCGGCTGCGGCCGGCGTAAAATAAGATAACGTTCATTTATGAAGAAGCAGCTCACTTCTATAAATGTATTGCATGTTGGCGACATTCTGGTCTTACGGTTCGCCAGCGAGCAGCGTATAATGTTACATAGCAATACAAATTATTTAAGCGCAAACGCTCTAGTATTGCGGATTACAGCTTTACCTCGCCGCGTGTTGCAAGTAAGTTTAAGTGCTTTTACATACAAGTGGCGGTGAGCAGGGTGCAAGCCTCGCATAGTGTACCGCACACGGCGGCGGCGACATCAAACGATATGATTAACGCTAATTATACGGTTAATTACGGCGAGCCCTGCGCCTGCGCAACGCCGAGCTGTGAGCGGCCCCGCACAACACACTTCAAATATTTTAATTACCATTTACAAAAACCATTCGTCAATTTATATCTCACCATAGTCCGGCCTCCGTAATAAGTTTTAATTGATTTTATAACCTTTTTACTGGAATTGTAACCTCTCCTATGCGCAATTCAATTAGTTTCAGATGGTTGTAGCGGTATCAGCGCACCTCATTAATTTTTCTTAATTGCTTGGAGTTTATTTCCTGACACATTAATGTAGTAGGTATTTACCTACATGTTATTTTAAATTAATTTGCTGCTACATTACGATTCAGCACGTGCCAGTTGGTCACGGGCTTCCGATGTCGACACAGACCTATTATTATTATTTAATATGGTACGATTATTAATATCAAGGCACATTTACCCAAAGAGTTCGAAGTAAGGGCAAAATGCGTAAGAGAAAGAAATTATCATTTAAAGTTTTTTAAAACTGTACACTAAACGTATTAAACGCATACGAGGTACTCAAAGTTTCGGCAAGCTTGAGTTATGATCGCACGATGTTTCTAGCTTCCGACCCGATGTAGGTGCCTGCAGCTGATGTTGACAGTACATCCGAGGCGGACCGCTGCGACAGCTGGAGGCCGCGAGTCCTGCGCCGCGAGCCGCGCATCATTTGTGTTATTAGCGTTCGTCAATAAACGATGCGTTGGTGGGACCACCCGCACTGCACCCTCCCCGCACCCCGCACCCGCGACATATCTGCATAACTTAATGACAGTCTGAATGACGAATCCTAATTACAAACAGGGCTTATTCCTACCCAGGCCTTACATAAAGACGACTCTACATTCCACAACAAGGTACTCTCAGGCTTAGCTTCGCGAATTACTGACATTAACCCGAGATAGCAACAAGTCTCATATTTCCGATCAAGGGTAGAATATATATAATTCATATTTTTTATAACTTTTTTTTTGTAATTTATTGAAATAAAACACTAGTTATTTCTTGTTAAATAAGAACTGAAATAGTATGTGATCTAAAAGTTTAAACCAAATCGGTGATTTGTGCATACAAAACTCATATAAGATATTCCCAAGAATCCTACTGCGTGTAAGCGTCACATACAAGAACTTCATGAATTAAACTCGGAAAATTTTATAGAGAGCGCTTTAAATCCTTATAATTATTATATTTAAAGTAAGAATCGTTTGTGAAGCTCACTATCAGGTACTTTATAACAGACATCATTTACAAATTTTCTGCAATTTAGAGACCGTGTCACGGTGTCTAAGATCAAAAATGTTCGGGTTCGATCCCCGCATGGGACAAGCATTTGTGTGACCCACAAATGCTTGTTTCATGCATTTGCATCATACATGCATTGAATGTTTGTGAAACCCCCGCGACACAAGGATTAAATTCCTTAGTACGGGAGACGTTTAAAAAAAAAATCGATCAACTCCCGATTGCCATAAGTTCACAAAAGCAAGTGTGTAACAAAATAAATATATGACTGGCCTGTAATTGGTCTAGTCACTAGTGGTTGGTGACTCTGACTGCTAAACCAGAGGTCGTGGGTTCGATTCCCACCCAGGAAAAATCTTCGTGTGCTGAGCATGATCATTTGTTCTGTGTCTGGGTGTAATTTATCTATAATATTTCGATTATATAACATTTAGATTTAGACTTCTAATACTTATATAGTTCTAAATATAAAGTAAAGACCTATATTAGTATCTGTTGTCTGGTTGCCGTAATACAGGCTCTGCCTCATTGGCGTGCATTGGTTTTCCGACCAGGTAGGCAGATATTAGGCAAATCGAGCAAAAAAACAATACCTACTACTATAAATAACGAAAAAAATGTAAAAAACTATTTTCTACTAACTTTTTTAAAGTTTCGTATTTTTTATTCCGTTTTTTTTTATAAAAAAAAAGATAAAGTTGTCACGTATAACAAATTTTACATGGTACAATACAAGGACATAGAATTAGTTCATAAATTTTATACTCAGCTAGTTCTGTCACCCACTCTCCCTGAGCTGCCACAGTGCCGGCGACAGGGTGGACCAGTCGGCGGGTGTCGTCCGCAATTAAACTTCTAATATAACAGATCATGCGGCCTGTCGCATTCCTGTTTACAATAATTACTCTACATGAGCACTGCGCCGCTGCGTAAATCTGCGCGGCTCTCACGCCGCAAACCTGTCTCGCAACATTAAAACAACAATTTACAAAATAAAAATGGAGGAGCTTACAGCCAAGTGTGTGAATACGGGCGTCCCGGTAATGTTGCATTCTTGAGCCGACGTACTGCACCCGAGACTTCCGGACAGAGAGAGGTGACGGCCATGCCGACACCTATACACGCTGTCAGGTCATGCTGATGTATTTGATGACCAAGCAAGTGTCGGACACTTGACACAGTCACAGACACTCCAAAAAGAGGGGTGTTATAAGTTTGACCGCTATGTGTGTCTGTGTGTATGTCATTCTCTGGCACCGTAGCTCTTAAACGAGTCGGGCGATGAGTCTTAGATATATTTTATCAAAATCGGGGCAGCCATTTGCTAGATATGTAGGATGAATATACCCAAGAGAGGTACCAAATTTAATCGCTTGATGTGTATACTACAGTTACACTTGATTTATCTTTATACCCAAGGAATTTAAAAAGAAAAAATAAGTACAGCCTGCACAAGATCTGCCATTTTGTTTTTTTTTTAGAATTTTATGTACCCACTGACATTCGCGCTAACAAGACGAAACTAATGACGCATCGTTTATCAAAATCTGGTGAGACGTTGAATAGTGGACAAACATACATACAGGTCAAACGCATAGGTACATAATCATACCGTTTAGCTTTACCGTAGTCGGGTAAAGACGGACAGTGCATGTGCACATGACACAATACATCTGGGATCGCCAGTGACCCAAACAAGCCGGCGGCGGCTACGCTGAGCGTGCGCACGCGCACCTACTCCACTCTGATGGTACTAGGTGCATCCATATAGGAATTGCAGGTTCAACTCAAGCTAGGATATAAGTACCTGCAATATTTACGGAAACATTTTAACTCTGTGTACCCAGAGCCGTAACAACTGGCTTCCTTGTTGGAATCCGCAACAACATTTCATTAGAATTTTCAAATGGAAAGAGTAAAAATCTTGTGTTTAAAGAATTCCTCCAAAGCTGGCATTAATCAAAACAAAGGATTTACACGTGGAGTAGAACCACATGCGAAGCTACATGGAGCCAACGTTACCCGTAACAAAGATGCGGTCTTTTCACTCAACTTATTTGGATTCCTATATTTGGCAAAATGTCTGAAAGCACCGTGTGCTCCAGTGGCTAAAATATTTTGCAACTATTAAAACAACCTCACACTGTGGTATCGTCCGTACGTGCGTGAGTGGAGGGCGCGTATGGAAACCTCCCGATGCGCGGTGTGGCCGGCACCGCCGCCCGCGCACGCGATGCCGACCGAACGTACTTATCTGATAGTCGAAGCACGAATTACCTGCCGCCACAGACAGTGCAAGACTCACGAGCTAACTTATATTATTTTGGAAGGTCCTGTACTATCGCGGAATACGACAAATGAAATTCAGATCGGTCATACACCAAATTAGAAAAAGACACATAAAGGGATTTGTTGTATTTTATTACTGTTCGTGAGTGTGGTGTTATCCATACATTATGTTTTTTTCGAGGAAATCCTTATGGTCTACCTCCGCCCTGGTGAAGACGGACCAGTGTACAGGACCGGCTAAAACCACTTCGGTGCTTCCCTTTCCCTTTCCCGGGGTCCAGGTGCCAAAGATGACGGCTACCACCACACTCTATAGCCTGCATCGCTGGTATTTTCCCTCATGCAGTTGGCAGACAGTTCACAGTGATGCCCCACCTCACGCCTTGGCTGCTTGTGTGCTGCTCTCTTTAATTAGGACAGTTGCATACTGGTTGTAAAAGGATGCGAGCCGAGGCTGCGAGGACGCTGGGGTTGCAGCGCTCGCAATTAGCCGTGATTATAGTTATTAGAGCGAGGCGGGTTGCCGGCGCGGCGCGCGGCGTGCCGTACCGCGCCGCATCCGGCCCCGAACGTGACACCTTCACACGAACCAGGACCTGAACCTACGAGATACGAGAATTTCTAGAGATCGTAGTACTTGGTTCTACTCTTTCAATTAACATGCATTTATAAATAATATAATAAATCGTTTATTTATCATATTTGTACATTTGTAATTAATTCGCTCCGCATGCGTTAATGCGTCACAAATAATTAAAATAATATTTGTACATATTTGACTAAAATTTGCTTATTGTCTAACAAAGTGCTGAAGTATAATTTGCCTGAACTATAGTCTATTTTTTAATTAGAGATAGTAATTTGACATTTCGAGTGTTGCGTGTTTTTTTCCATTTCTTAAATATTGACGTGCACCTACCGATATTAATCGAAAAACCGGTAAATATTCGTAAAACTAGTTTTAACAAATATATTATATGATATAAATGCTAAGAGCAAATTCAATCCAACTTATACTACAACTATATAATTTAACAAACTTTTTTTTTTTCTTTTTTTCGTTCCACTAAACTTTATTTCAAACTAGCTTTTGCCAGCGACTTCGTCCGCGTTTCCGTCGTTTTTCGTAAAAAAGTAGCATATGTCCTTCCTCACTGTTCAGTGGTTTTGATGTAACAGACAGATTAACTTTCGTATTTTAGTAGGGAAATATAATATATCACGTTACACAAAAATAATCCTTATAGCATGATTCAGTATTCACGCGCGACGGCGCGATGGCTTATTATCGTATTTCATGTATAAGTTTGGTGTTTCTATACCTATTTCTATGATTCTTTTTTTATTGAATAGGTAAGAATGTAAACTTTTTTTAATTAGGGATGAGTGAGAGTATAATAAACGTAAGAGTAAACAAATATAATCAGAAATCTCCGAACTGCTAAGCTATCGGGAGTTACACGTGTTATTGTGAGTCAACCATAAAAGATAGACATATGCTGTTGTGGGATATTTTTTAGATAATTTTATGTAGAACATTTCCGTCATACATGATTTCTATGTAGCTTTAACCATTAAGGCTGCATACGCGACGGAAGCTTAAAAAATACCGTTTTCCCAACATTTCCCTTCACTGCTCTGCTCCTATTGATTGTAGCGTGATGAAAAGTATACTATAACCTGCCCAGGAGTATGAAGAATAATTGTACCAAGTTTCGTTAAAATCCGTCGAGTAGTTTTCGTTTCTATAAGGAACATACAGACAGACAGACAGACAGACAGACAGACAGACAAAAATTTTACTGATTGCATTTTTGGCATCAGTATCGATCACTAATCACCCCCTGATAGTTATTTTGAAAATATATTTGATGTACAGAATTGACCTCTCTACAGATTTATTATAAGTATAGATAAACTTAACAATATATACATACAAAAGAATAATAAAATAAATACAACGTGGCAATGCCGCCAGCCTTTTGGGAACACTCCCAATGGACTGCGATGTGGACGAATTTTTTGATGCCATAATTTAGGTTTATGTTTAATTAGATTAGTTTATTTTATTTAATAAACTATAAAATTTAAGAACAGACCATAAGCAGATACACGATAATACTTTCGAAGATTGCAAATGAAACTAACGCAGTGATTATGAAGTCTATTCAATTTGTTGAGAAAATCTACAATTAGATCATAATAAAGCGTGTCGCCCTTGTCAATAATAGGCAAATTTAATGTCTGCACAAGTATCACTTACTTAAGTGATACTTGTACCTAGATGAGAGAAAATTCATTAAGCGATAAAGAGCTCACAATGTAAAGCTGGGGTCACACATTAATAGTACTCGCAGCGAAAATAGGGATGTTGCCTTAGAATTTTTATGTCCGTATTGTAGATTCATACAAAATATGAACAGATATTTTTTCGAATAAAAGTTCATTACGCGCGCTTGACTTGGCGAGTAAACTGGTGAATGCGTGAGGTGATACGAGAGCGTAAGGAAAAGTGTTATCGGGCGAGGCTAAAATGTCTACGTTTAAAGTGTTTTTTTTTTTTTATTTTACTTAAAACTTCTTTACGCATGCAAAGCACGAGAAATCAGATTGTTTAACTTATATAGCAGCTAAAATGATGGTGCCATAGTACCAAATGCTTAAAATGATGTCCCGAACATATTAAAAACATCTTTTTTTACTACTTTCGATTTTGAGCCCAACTTTGTATGAAACCTGAATGATCTCTTTTAATTAGTTATTTTGAAAAAGTAAAAATTACATGCGTTATATTTGTTTATAATCGAATTTACGGACTATTTAGATTTTTACTTCTCATACCCAGTCAACATCCCTGCCTGTCACACACTGCGAGTTCTCGCTGCGAGTGAAGCATCCAATATTTACAGCGCTGCCAATATTCGCTATGTGTGACCCCGGCTTTACTCTCTGCTTGCCAATGGTCACTTGAGCTACCCAATTCAAAGCGGAGTCAATGAGCAGGTTATTATGATCTAATGGCAGATCTATAAAAGATCTTGGCCTCGCTATGTTTTAGGGAAGAAATGTTTAGGTTCAGGATTAACACTATCATTCATAACTACCAGATATTTTTTATAAACGTTAGAAGTTCAAAACTCTTAATCAAATAGTCATGCAAACAGTTATTTCATATATTTAATAAACGTTTGAATGAAAGGATGAATTATATTAGCTCGATCCAGATTAACCGAGGCAATACATGCGAATAATAAGGATTGCTGATCCCAGCACTATGTGGGATAAACAGTTGGAAGGAGTGAACAACCCAGGATAATAAATGACATTAGATTACTGTTTCAGTTAACACTCACTACGTAATTTGAAATAAGCGATTACTTACCGTAACGTGTATATCTTCTAACTCAGGGGGTTTGGCGGGAATCGGACTTCTGTCGCTTTGGAGTCAGCGAACACTACTAAGGCTGTGAGGTGCGCGCGTGAGTTCCGCAGACAATACCTACTATGCTGCTAAGGACAAATTGTAAATAAATTACATGTTATCATAAAAAATTGCCAATTATTTGCTTAGCTTTGTGTACACAGTGCGGCCGGCCAAAGTGTAATCAGTCCTAATTATATGGCTCGCTAATGAGCAGTGTGCCCCTAATCATGTCTCTCCGTATCCGGGGAGCACCAGCCGCTGTCTAAAGGCCGGCACGCCCCTCACGCACGGTTTTTTTTAGATGAGTATTTTTGTGACCAAATAATAGCTCTCATACTCCCATGCTGCAAACGTTTGTCGAGGCTTTACCACAGCTAAATTGACTCATTATCCGAAATTAAACGTATGTTGTACATGAACATGAACTAGAACAATTTACAAAGTGCCAGTCGCGCCCCTGGGCGGGTCTTGCTTAGATTGTCTTGTTGCTAACATATATTTACAGGCGCGGCATCTACTATGTTTAATACAGCGTTTTCAGGGTCTACTAGATCTCGTGATAAAAAATCCTGCTAAACAAACATACAATTGAAGAATAATAGATGGTTACAAAGCGGTCCTCCCATATGATGACACGCACGCTGCGAGCGCGGAGTATATGTGCGGCGCGCGCCGGCGGCCGGCACAGTGAGCACGATGCCGGCGGTGCTGCGCGCGCTGCTGCTGCTGGGCGCGGCCTGCGAGCTGCTCGCCGACGTCAGCGTCATGAAGGACGTCACGCTCGGCTTTGGCCAGGCGCTGGACAAGTGCCGCCAGGAGGTGAGTCTTCTGCTCGCGGATGCCTCGACAGCACCATGCACTATGCTGGAACATTTAATTGTCAATACCTAACTTCCTCAGTTGTTCTATAAAATTTAAGAAAAGCATAGCTTTATTTTGTTAATTTACTTTTAGCAATATTGGAAAGACTGTTGATTGTGTAAATTATTGTGTGATGTTATAATAGTCACCTATTGCACTAACTCTGTTTCTGTCTGCACTCAGTCCCAACTGTCGGAGGAGAAGATGGAGGAGTTCTTCCACTTCTGGCGCGACGACTTTAAATTCGAGCACCGCGAACTGGGCTGCGCCATCCAGTGCATGAGCCGGCACTTCAACCTGCTCACGGACTCCAGCCGCATGCACCATGACAACACCGAGCAGTTCATACAGTCCTTTCCCAATGGCAAGTACTCGCTCTACGTCACGCGCTCACGTCGTGCGTGAGCTACAGCATCTAACTATTTTGTCTGTTCTCATTTCCAATATTGTAAAAAGTCTAGTTCACATTGGACCAATTTGGTTGACGCTTGATGTTACCGTTGGAATTTGTGTAATAGATGTGACATATGTCGGCAGGTCAGGTGATAGCTCGGCAGATGGTGGAGCTGATCCATGGCTGTGAGAAGCAGCACGACCTGAAGGAGGACCATTGCTGGCGCATCCTGCACGTGGCCGAGTGCTTCAAGCAGGCTTGCGTGGACCGTGGCCTCGCACCCACCATGGAGATGATGATCACCGAGTTCATAATGGAAGCCGAGGCCAGGTAGACCCCACACTGCCACCTCCAACCACAGCTGCGACTCTGTTCAATTTTGACAGCGTTAACGATTTTATAATGTTTCTATCTATATTTTCTTTATAATTTTTCCAATCTGTAATCATTGGCATTTTCTCCGTAGAGATTTAATTTGATTGTTAATGTGTTTGACTTGTTCTATTGATTGACTTGTTCTATTGATTGACTTGTTCTATTGATAACACGGAGATGTCTGAGGGTGAAAGTAAGTTTGGTCAACGCATAGTCTACAGATTAAAACAACAGAGTGACGGCGGACAGCGCAACGGACGGACGGCGAGAAAGTTAGTTTTGCTAAACCGTATTAACAACAACTGGTGACTAAGTTTTAAAGGCATCGTAATCTACCTATTTAAATCTTCTTCTAAGTACCGCTGCAAGATCTGTAAGACCACTCAAATTTGTTTCTATTTGAAGGATCCATAATACAGTAGGAGGTAGACCTATTAGAATATCATTATAATATTATTTTTTGTTAAGGTCTTTCTCATTGTGTGTATGTAGAACATGACGTTTTCAATAAAGTAATTTTTAAGTGGTTTACTATTGTTAACTACGATGTAATAGAACGGAGCTCGCACTGTGACTGGTGAGTGCCGGCGACGACCCGCGCGTGTCCACGGCTACGATATTATTTACTCTCATTGCGAAGTGTGCGCAATACGATGTGTAAGCGCACACATTGTTAAAATACAAAAAATATTAACCGGTTTAGGAAATACATCATTTAAGAAAGCACTTGCGTTTTATTCCATCCATAGTTAAGTCCTTAAGAGTATTAAGTTTTTTTATGAGCTTTTTTTTTTATTATAAAGAACATTGCTAAGGATCAGATTGGACTGTTTCCATAAATTGTTGTATTATCCTAAAATAAGCAGTTATATAGTTCTGATGTAAATCAGACTATAATTACAAGACAATCAAAGGTACGTCCATATCGCACCAAAAATAAGGATTGTAATCGTGTTCGGGTTTGTTAGTATTTTTTCGAGATAAAGGTAGGTACTTTGGGTAAGTACAAAAGCGTATTAAATTATTTTTGTTTTGCAACCACACTATATAGTTATTTTTTTAATCATGTTACATGCGGATCATTTTTATGGATATCGTCTTTCTAGCATTGACTGGCGCATGATACGACAAATATTATCTGTGTAGTCATTTCAACTGGTCGGTATCAAGGGGATGTAGCTCAGTGGTAGAGCGTTCGCTTTGCATGTGAAAGGCCCCGGGTTCGATCCCCGGCATCTCCAATTTTGCTAAAAATTCAATGAATATTTTTTTTTGCATTGCAAGCTTCTGTGAATTGTCTAAAACAGTATTAATAGTATTTTATTACGTATACAAAATAATAAACCTTGTGATTACTAAGTAAAATAAAAAATTATAGTTTGACCCCGACGTGATTTGAACACGCAACCTTCTGATCTGGAGTCAGACGCGCTACCGTTGCGCCACGGAGTCGACATGTTAATTCTGGAAATAGTAGTTCCTACACCAAGTGTAATAATTTTTACCAATTGTTATTCTTTGTTTATATATTATATTTTCTATCGTATTAATATTACAATACCTCATTACATTATTTAGGCCTAAATACAAAAACAAAATTTTAAGTACTTTAGAACAAACCCATTCGAGTGGTGGACCATTACCTTGAGCTACTGGTACCGCCATCTAGTTGCGAGTGGTCAAACTAACGCCCTCACGCACGCAGCGGTTATCATGTAGCGTGGACATTATAATAATGTAATTGACACATGAATAATAATATGATCTATGAACTGTTAGTGTTGACGTCATTTGATTTAAATAATAAATCATTATCCGATGACTATACACTTTAATAAGCACTCCAAATTATCCAAATGTAAATAGTCACAGTACCCAGTGGTAGTTGCAATTGGTACCTAGGTACGTATGTTGATATTATTTAAATGGATTTTTCTTTTACTGATAAAAATCAAGGTCTAATTTATATACTGAACTAGAAAACTTGAAAATGGAATTCGTTGATCCGCTTAGGTAAATGTGTGCAACTAATTTTAAATAAGTATTTTCTCAACAATATAAATGAAGACATATTTAGATAGATATTCAGACATTTCTCTGCCTGTATTTTATTCACAAAATAATGGAATGTTAACCAATGAAAATCTTTTGTGTATATCAAACTAAACCTAATTTAGCAGCGCTAACGAAACAATTACCTACCTACCTAATAATATTCTTATCTACCAAATAGTACATACATTCTTAAAGAGCATTGAAAGTACTGACAACATACTCTTGAAATATTGTATTGGTTCATATATGTAGTTTCAATGTTACTTTTATCTTAACTGAAATTAGTGTTGTAGAATTTCCTACATGTGTGACGGATAACATCAATAGTGTTAATAATTAGATATTTGTCGTTATGCAGCTTTACGAAAGTCTTTCTCTGAAGTCTTCAACAGTTGCTTGCTTCACGTTTCATCGCTGACTGCTGTAAGTGGAGTGTGTATAATACCTAACCAATTTATTGACACATTAATTTTCCGGATAATTTGACGATTGGTTTCGGGACAAGTTTATTTTCTTTGTGCGCGGGATCATTAGTGTATCGGCGAGCTCGGCTCAGAGCGTGGCGAGTGTGGCGACCGTGTTCTCGCTGTGGATGTCGGTGATACTCGTCAGCAGCGCCCGGTACCAACACTGCGCTATCTGTAAATAAAACCACACTGGTTAAGTTTTCCTTATAGTGGGTATTCCCTCCATGTGAGAAGTATATAACAGGAAGCAACAGGCAACAGCTGGAGTTAACCGTAGACGCTCGCGCGGTCCACAACACGGAATACGTACAATTACTTAGTAGTTCAGAGATTAGATCCGAAATGTTGTTAAACGCGCTGGTGCTGGTGCTGGCGCTGGGCGCGGGCTGCGTTCTGGGCGCGGCGCAGCTGGAGACGGGCGTGCTGGCCGTGCTGTACTACCCGCCGGCGCCGCGCTCGCCCACGTCCAGCACGGTGCCGCCGTACGCGCACTGGCGCCGCGCCCGCGCGCCGCCCGCGCGCCTCAAGCGCTCCTACTTCGACCGCGACGACGCCGCCTCCGCGGAGGGCAACGACGCGGTGGTACAGCGCTTGCGCCCTAACATGACCGACCCCGACTGGACGCCCGACGTGGGCCCGCGCTCCGCACGCACGCAGTGACCGCTGCCGCCGTGACGAAGCCTCTACTTAACAATAACTCTATGCATACTACAAATACTAAGTAGGTTTCCGATTAAAAAGTAATAATGAAATAATACAAATTGTATTGCACGAGTAGCCCCCCAGCAGCCCCCGCCTCGCATTACCAGCAGCAGCTCTCTCTACGCTCGTGTGCAGTACAGAGAACTTTACCTTACGTATTCTCCTATATTAGTACTACTTACTTCCAACTAAAATTAAAGTAAAAACCAAATCAGTTGTCATTTTATTACCTGAAAATTTCATAAAACTCTTCGTAGCTCCAAAAATTGAGTTTTATGAAATTTTCAAAATTGCATTGAAGTTGTTTGCACCACCTCGAGAGAGTGAGCACGCAATAAACACAAATAACGAAATGATCGGTTATATTTCCCCGACTTCCTAAAAGGGATTCTAATTTCTCTATTTTTTTTTATGTATGTTCTCTGATTTTTCCTTCGCATGATGGGATCCCAAGGTAATCTAGAGTAACCCTCAAATTTTATAGGCATTTACCTATTACGTGATTCAAGTTTTTTTAAAGGTACTTAAGTATTTGCGTCTGATAGTCATCCCCTCATGTTGATGAGCAGGTGATGGAAGGTACAACTCCTTAACGGTTAGGAGCTGAAACACAATTCTTCTCTTAAATAATATGTTTGTAGACCGATAGTTGTATTCTTTCAAGTTATTTAGGTTAGCTGATGATGGAAGGTTACATCTCCCTAATGGTTAGGAGTTAGCTGATACTTTAAGTTGCTGATATAGTAACCTGTTTTCCTCAGGTTGCAGTTTTAGTTGGTCTTTCCATTGTGCTACTTAATGAATCACTACTTAAGTTATAGATATGAAGTTTTTCAACTTACTTAATTATTTACACTGAAAATGGACAAATTAACAAACTTAAAAATAAAAAACATTAAACCGAGTTCACCCACAAACAAACGTGAAATAAACTGGATTAATCCAGTTAATTTTTCGTTTTTAATGGTTTTAGGCAGGGAGTTTTTGTTTAACTTTGTTTTGAAGTCAAAACGTCACACGTTTAAGGTCTATTTCTAGGTCCTAGTGTAAACGTACCTACCTAACTTTAGTAAGGAAGTGTGTAGCGTGACGTCACCGGAACAGTCACCGCAGCCCCGAGGTCGGGTGTCACGGCTACCAAGTACCTACCACCGCACACATGTACGGACACTACTCACACTATCATGAGCCTGACCTATACACATGTAAACTATCATAATAATGTCCGTCCACTCATCAGTAATAGTAACCTACCAAACTATTAAATTCCAACAATAATGCCTATTGTTTGCACTGTAAAAAAGTTACATATCAGATCTTATGGAGAGCCAAGCTCCTAACTCCACACCCCCTAAACTCACTCTCTAACTCTCATTAAGTACAGCATACCTAGTCCTAAGTTCTGTATAAACCCTACACCTAAACCAGTAGTCGCGTGTTTGATTCCTGCCTGAAGTTTATTTTTTTCCTTTCTACTAATCATTTTATTTGTATTTAAATAGGTACAAGCTATTTAATTTGTCAGAAAATTGTATTTTTATATTTACGATTTATTTATATTTTTACAGTTTGGATATTCAGATTTATTATAATACTAGCTGATGCCCGCGGCTTCGCCCGCGTAGATATCGGGTGTCGCGACCAAAATTAATCATGAAATTTTGATCCTGTTTCCATCAAATCACATCGGTCTTATCAACCCTGTAGGTACCTATATTATTCTCAATAACTGGAAACAGATGGCACGACAATACACATTCTGTTAAATGCGTAGAAACTGATCACTAGTTATTGGAGGTCACGCAAGTTACTTGAGAGTGTAGACAAACTGCTCTCGCATAAAGGAAAACATAATGAATAAGAATATCCTGAATGCATGCATGACACACACACACACACATACATAATAATATGTAGGTATCTCAACAAGCGTCATCTATTTATTAACCTCGTGACTCTCTTAATTAATAACTGTTGTTTAAATATCGCAAGACCGTATACCTGCCAAACAAGAACCCAGAAAGTACACTCAAATCGATCTCGGAGTCTGTCTCTTGAGGATGATGTAGGTACAGTCAATCAAATTCACGCGTACCTATCAGATAATAATAATAATTAATATAGGTAATAGGTTGTCGACATGTGGGAGCTGGACTCAGCAATCATTGTTCAGATAATCGTGACAGCCAACAGTTTAATAGCAAAGTGCCTCGACCAACACCTTAAGATGCTCTCTTTAGGCATCTGGGTCGAGGGCTTGATTCAGAAGGCGGTAGGTACTTCTCGACACGGCGCGAATCGTGAGGAGGTTCCTCTCTCTGGGACCCGAACCACACGCAGCTTGAACCCTGTTTCCGATGCCGGTTGGCGACTGTATTTTATATTTATAAATGTATGTTTTTTTTTAAATATATATTGAAAAATAGTAGACAGATTATGCAATAGAGGTGTAGGTCAACATTACATTTACGTATTCCAGAATGACCACTACAATACGTAAACTTTCTGTGCTACCGTCGCTGGTGCGGTGTGTTTCTAACAAGTGCGCAAGTGGGGTTTTCCCGCGTCCCGCATGTGCGCGGCGCGGCGTGCGGCGCGCTGGCCGCTGCGCTCGAGTTATGTGCATGACGACGACACGCCACGCGGTTACTCAACACACGGTGCACTACCATGCATGCGCCGCTCACCGTGTCAACACTCACTAAGAGTACACATACAGAGTCACATCTATGACTCTTTTGCGCGAATGTCCTGACACCCTCGGAACGGAAGAGAAAAGAGAAGACGGGACCGCTTATCATTTAAAATATATCTGAATAAATAAATAGTCAAAATCTAATCAGTGATCGAACTTATCGTGAATTACTGTGGTAGCGCCGTGGTTGAACTGCTGCGCACGTGCTCTCGGTAGCGTGGCACTGGGCTTTCCCGCACCTACATTCCGCTACCATACACTCGCGGTCGCGAATATTTGCATGCAGCTCATCGTGAGCTTACATAAGTCCACGTAAGTCCTGCCAGCTGGCTCGCGCGGGTCCGGCGACCTCCTTGGACTGATACCAGGACACTACAATTTTATCGTTTCACCTCGTCACACACGCATTTGGATAGAAAAAATAACTTATTGTTTTAAATATTTCCAAGATTACTTGAGGTTGCCTAATTGCATACCGGATGTATTATAATTCGGTTAAGTTAACCGACGTTGAATGAAGGATGGCGGAGTGCTATTAAAGCTCACCATGATGACTTCCACTGCGCGACACGCGGTGCAAGGTTTAGTTTTCTCTGTCAAGTGTGTTTGAATGTCGATTGAATGTTTAACCAAGCGATTATTCCCTAGAATGGGAATTGTTTCTCAACTTTTGCATAAAAGAATAATAATGAGTTACGAACTAGTCGTGCTGTCATAGCTGTTCACTTTTACCTAATTTAAATACAGTAAGTACAAGGTCCATGACTGTCGCTTTTATTTCCTAAACCCCCAAATTGTTTGCAACGGCACGGACAACACTGTTCTAACGTCATCATCACAGATCACCTTGAGAGGGTTCGTTGTAGGAGACAAGGACACCGCTTGACGCAGGAGTATTAGCCACAGGAATACTAACAGGTCTGAGGCCGATCTGTTTGTCTTACCTTCCACCCTTAACTCCTGATCCAGGTACATGGTAATTTTGTACTAATATAATTTAGGTATCTGGGGGCACCGTTAGAGTCCTGCCATTCCCACTATTCCCTCCGAGCTTCTTCGTTTTTTTGAGCCCTCATAACTTGGGATGGACTTTCTTTTAGATATTATTATTACCAAAAAGCTAAAAATATTTTTATATTTAGCTGGATAGCATAATGTTAGAGATCAATTATGAAAAAAATTCTAATATCCGATAAAACTTTCCTGCTTCATCTGCAAGACAGTGTACGCGGAAAGTACGGGTCCATTCACATATATAGACGGCTCGTGTCGCAGGAAAACCAGTTGCCTGCGCGGTCCTCGTGATGCTACGCGTCGCCTGCCTACTAGTGCTGACGGCGCGCGCCCTGGCCGCGCCGGCCGCCGCGCCGGGCCCCGCGCCGCCGCCGCCCGCGCGCCGAGCCCGGCACTACGAGCACCGCCCGGAGGCCCTGCTGCCGCGCATGTTCGTCAAGATCAAGAGGAGTGCTCCGCCTGACAACAGACAACTGTTCGTCGTGAAGCCTCCGTATCGTAAAGACGATAAATGTGCGCACACGCAACTCTACGAGTTTGACTTGTTTCGTGTAGAGCCGAGCGTAAACGGCCAAGGAGTTTATTACTGAAACATGCTAGTTTATAGAAGTTATGTTTAATATGTGTAACAGTATTATCGGTGCCAATATAAAAATGCCTCATGTATGACGGATTTTTGTTTTTGTCGTGTTCATATTTGTCAGGACAAGGTTTGTATGAACGATAAGACCTATACATATAGGAGGTAGCTTGTTTTTATGAATAACTACATATATCTAAACTTTGTTTCTTGTCTCTGACATTCATATTCGAGAGTACACACTTATCATTTAGTGAAAATGCTACGTATTATATGTCTTGTGTAATCCACTATATTGTGTAATCCGGGCGTTCCACAGCGGTCCACTCAGACTCAAAGTCTGAGTGGACCGCTACGCGTGGAGACGACATACCACGACATAGAACATGCTATTTATACTATGTTGCAAACTTACTATACCTATAAATATGTATAATTATTTATATATTTTTCTTAAATTAATTCTAAGTTGATAAATAAATAAATAAAATATTTGTTTTTTCATTAGAAAACTTTTTTTTATATATACATTATTATTATACCTAATTGAAGTACGAAAAATTGAGAAACCGTATAGAATGTATTAATTTTGTAATTTATAAATTCTATATAAACGTGTACCTACGTAATAAACGGTGTTACAAAAGTTTCCTATTATTAGTATAAATCGAATTACAGCTAGTTTTCAGGTTTATTTAAAAGTTACATAAGTAATAAAAAAACCGCAGATAGAACCGAGCCGGTAATCAGGATGAATTAATTGTCTTGCAGCGATTGCGTATAACTCATGTTATGTCTATGGCGTATAAATTAATTTTAAATTAGTAGTGAAAGGTTATCGCGGGCTTATTATAACTTGTTTAATTGTAGATTCTGAGATGACGACGAGTAGAGATGAATGAAAGCAAAATACGCATTGCGCCGACCGCAAAATTTAATTGTTTATGCCTACTATGAAAGTAGCATACTTCTTTCTTATTATTAGGCATAGCCGTAAAATTTTGTCCACTAAATATTGTGATGTTTTAGTAGGTATTGCAAAGACCTCAGCCATCATCCCCTGCCTGTTGCACTATTTTCCACAATGTAATAAAATAAATAAATAATAAGTAAATGTAGACAACATCACATACATTGCTCTGAACCCAAATTAAGTAGCTAAAGCACTTGTGTTATGGAATTCAAGACAACCAAGGTACCACAAACACCCGAGGCAATGTGGAAAAATGGTTTTCTACATTGTCCCGGCTGGGGATCGAACCCGGGACCTCAGAGCTGGCGACACCTAGAAAACCGGTGTGAACGCCACTCGACCACGGAGGTCGTCTAATATAAGTAATAAAATAAATAATGTAAGTAAGTTGAAACTTTCTAAAACTGATGGAGGCAGACAAATAAATTTATAATTTGCGTAGAAAGGCAGGTAAAAGGAAGTAACGATCCTCAGCGCTAAGGGAACCCCCAATGTTGGCACTCGAGCTGCTAGACTTTAATGCTAGTTGTAATTGAAAGAAAGAAAGAAAGAAAAAAACATTTATTTGCACAGAAGACAGGTCGTACCAGATTTAACAATGGTGCACAGTTCAAGCCATATTCTGCCTGTATTAGGCATGCAAATATTTATAATTGAATTAAAATACTATACTTTTAAAAAACAAATGTCAAGCTATTATTATTTTAACGCATTTATGATTATTAAATTATACAATACTATTATTATTATTAAATTACATTAAGTATATTATTTAATTTTACAGATAATCATACACATTAGTTTCATATTGCATGAACTCTTCTATCGTATAAAAACACTTATCTACTAGCCATTTTCTCAGTTTTATTTTAAAATATTTAAATGGAAGCTCCCTTAGACTCCTAGGCAGTTTATTAAACACTGATATGCACATGTGATACACATTTTTTTTATTTAAAGTAGTTCTACAAAATGGAATAATTATTTTTGTAGGATCTCGTGGTTTATATTTAGTCGCATGATCCCCCTTAAATTTAAAAAAAAACATTGACATTACAATTTTGATCATGTTGCGTATGGTAGGTAGATATTAATTTATTACTAAGTAGCTTTTGCCCGTGGTTTTAGCCGCGTGGATGTCGGTTATGGGATTCAAGTAATTTATTCCATAGGTACCAAGTTTTATCAAAATCGGTTCAGCGGGTTAGCCGTGAAAGGTAACAGACGGAAAAACAGAGTTACTTTCGCATTTATAATATTAGTAATATTAGCATGGATTTCAAATTCAAATGGATAAAGAATTAAAGACTAATAAAACCTGGATAAAGAATTAAAATTTAAATTGAAACCTGTAGTAAAATCTGCGGTATGAGCAAGTACATACACCTTACATAAACCCTGGGCTAAATCGACACGAATAGTGACACGCACTAGACAGCTTAACGTAATAATAATAATACTCGAAGTCATTGTAGAGTGAAACCAAATCACTGCGACGCGTGACAGATACGAGTGCACTGACCTGCAACGTACGGCGACATTCAGATTTGGAACCACGAGTGTTTCTTTTCTTAAAACTATAAGAAAAGTTAACGCTTTTCTTAAAGATAAGAAACACTATAGGTAGATACTGATCGAAGGTTACCTAATACTATCTTTTAAATAGTACCGATTGATTTAAGCTTGCCATCTTCGTCTTTATTTATTGTTTCCTAATGTACCTACACATACACAATAATGTTGCTACATTTACTAACTTTAAAAAAGAGGTTATCAATGCTACGTCTGTATAAAACGTTATCTGAACCGAAATTATATTCATAATCGCATATGATAATCTGTTATGTATTCAGATTTATTATCTAACTGAATTTTTTATTTGCTTAGGTATATATTTAGGAAACAGTAGGTACAGATTTATCAAAATCGGTTTAAATTTTCAAATGTTTAATAAGCATTTTAATGAACTCGATTCCAGTGTAAGTAATCGACAATCGACTACCTTTCTATGACTGACTAGGTAATTTACAGAAAACTAAATTTCACTTATAAGGTCTAATTCATTTATCATAATTAGTATTGATATCAGACAAGCACAAAATATCCAAAATTGGAACAAACTGTGAGTAGCACAATTGATTTTTGATAGTAGTACCCGCTTTTACCAATCCCCAGTACCTACTTACCCCACTACTTGTTTTCTTCGCCAATTTCGAATAATTCAGAGAAGGCAGTCTCTCAATTTTGTAGGTATTCATTTTATAGAAGTTTTATCTAGATCCGTTGCTTCTTTTTCGCGCTAATGCAATTAAAGTTTCCATTTACCTCATCTACCTACATCCTTTAAACCCTTAAAAGTATTACCGAATTGCTATTGCCACTTCTCTACAAGTGGGTTCCTTCGTCCGTAGGTTATAATCTCAGAGCAATAAGTTTATAATGTAATCGTATATTATTTTATTTCTTGGCAGCACCGGAGTAAACATCATCGTTCTTTATGTCACTGCTAACTGTCATTGTCAATCAATTCGCACAATAGGTTGCACGAGTGTTGATTATCGAGTTTAAATTTGTTTTTTATTGTTAAGTTAATCACAGTAACGATGTTGTTATAGTGTGTTATCGTGTTGGTACGCTCCCGCTGCGACCATGGGCTATGACATCGGGTGGATCATCCCGCGGCTGCGGAACCCAGGCAGGCTGTGGTATTGCGCGAGCTCCATCACAGTGGCTGTCGTCGGTTTATTTAGTAAAATTATCATAGGTGAATGGAGTTATTGTTCTTACACAATTTCTTTATCCTGCGTCATACACATGAACTGCAAAAAATAAAGTAATGCTCCTTATAGTGTGATTAAAAATGCTTAATTAGCATTTCAAAGTGCAACAAATACAAGTTCCCTGACATCAGCAGAATTTATTGTTACTTGTTGCTTACGACGCACACGCGACGAGTTATTGGGTTAATTATTGCACGTCCTAAAAGGCCTCGTAATAAACTCATTGGGCTAAAAATATTTGTAACTGCTTAACCTGAGTAAAACTGTGTCATTTAGTTTCAATGTCACAATACAATATTTGAAAACTTTAGCAACTCCTACTCGTAACACACATTTAAGTACTGATAACACACATTTCTCTATTTCCTGCTTATACTAAAAGACCATTAGTTAATCTAAAACATGAATATTATGTTTATAAGAACAATAAAAATTGTCTACAATTTAAAGTGTTTTAATATTATTTAGTTCATCTAGTTTTTCATGGCCTTGTGTGCCATGTGTTAGTAGATATTTTACATATTGGTTTGCTGTTTATTGCAAACTAATATGATAGAAGAGCATATTGTTAGGTAGCAGTCAATCATTCCTGCTGAACAGTGTGCACTGTAGCTATGCACTGCATGCTGCACGAGAGCACTTGTGCCATGAAGTTCACTGACACTGGTTCCTTAGCATTACTACCTACACTTACTGCAGTCCTTAATGCTTAATCTCATTTACTTAATTATTCAAAAAAATACATTTTGTACAAAACTTATATTTTAACATAATAAATTGAACCCAGACTACATAACACAAAGGTAACCTTGTATTAGTTATACTACTTTTAATACATGTGTAAAACATACATATTAATGATGTTTATTTATTTAAAGGTTACTAAGTCAAGCCCAAAAACACATAGTTAGGAGGTAAACTCAAATTATAACTGATATAGCTCAGGGACACATATCTTGCTAATAATACCAACTCTCCTCCCACACCATGCTGACTGAGCTAATCTATACTCATCATCTAGAAAAGAAAATGGTGTAGTTAAGTGTGTTATATAAGTGTAAAAGCAAGAAGTATATTAGATATGAGTTTTACTAACCTGTTGAAAATGTTTACTTTTTAGTAACTTTACAAGATATAATCAAAAAGATAAATATTTTTTTTAATAGATGTAAGTAATGTGTAGTTACAAACAAGCTATCATCAAGTTGTGGTGAGTCCGGGACCTGTTTGAAAAACACTGATTCTTCCTTATTTGTTACACATCAGGGTATCCTTTATTAGTGACCTACAGTAATTTGTTACATCTATTAACTGATGATATCATTGAAGTTTTGTCGAATATTCTAAAATATTTCTGAAGTTTAAGGTTTATATATGTCACCTGCATCTCTGTTACAATAATTATCAATCTGTAGCCCATATTCCCTTTGAATTTGGTATCAATACAATATAGCATATTGCCCTATTTATTTGTTTGAGCTGTGGTTTCAGAGTTTAGTCGGGCAACATGCTGTGGTCAAAGTATTGTGCGGACTGGTAACAAGGTGGTGTGTGTTACAGAGTTCCTGAATAAGACGACGGTGTACAACCGCGAAACGCTGGCGGCGGCGGTGCGGCGGCCGCACGGCCAGCCGCTGCTCACTGTCTCCAACCACCACTCATGCTTCGACGACCCTGGCCTCTGGGGTACTTGCACACCTTTGTCTAGCTCCAACTCTCCTGAGCCTGCGTAGGCTTCCTTAATCCTCAGAAAATATATATTATTGTACTATATATCTGATAACTTTGATCTTAAATTTTATGACTTAGTTTACTTTTAATTTCAAGTTTCAAAAATGGTAAAACAAGAAACAAGTAGAATGAGAAATTAAAACTTCGTGGCAATGACCTCGGTAGCTTAGTTGGTAAAGCGATTGGCACCAGTGGTCGCAAGTTCGAGACCTTAAGGTTTAAGTTTTTCTTCCAACTTTGTATTGAATTACAAATGGTAGAACAGTCAAATGCTATTTACATAAAAATATATTTTGCTTATAATTCTTTGATAAAAAAGTGATGGATCAAAGACTATAATGAAGCTTATTAGTAAATCTTTATCATATCTACATGGCGTCTTAGGTGCGTAGTGGTGAATTGGGGCGTACGACAGGCGATAAGCACTCCGCATCGATAATGCTGTTTATCAGCAAAATAGAATGACACTTGAATAAAGACTTGTCGTACAAGGTGTATGCGTGTTATTGTCTGACCGACTACGACAGCTAGGATCATATGTGATATTAACACACCCTTCCTCTGCCCGCCGCATCCTAAGTATTTCGTAATCGTAGATTATCGCTATTTATGCTACGCTGCTATATGTACATGCGCGAGACTGCAACTTGTTTATTTAACTTTTCTATTGTCAGATACACAATAGCGACAGCTGAAGTCATGTCTTTTCATGGTTAATAAGAATAATTAGACTGTTTGTTACCAAGACGAATATTTATTTATTCAGAGGATTATAAGATGATGTTGATAAACATAACGTTAGTAATGTACATTTTATAAATAGCCACATGAACCAGGTATATCTTTTAACCAATTATCGTCATCGATACTCGAGTCGAGGTGCGCAATATCTACATAGGCATTCTAAAAAGTGCTCTAGGTACTAATCACATAGGATGGTTTGTCGGTAAGGATAACACGAGGCGTGTTTACGTGGCAGGCGTGCTGGACATGGGCGCGCTGGTGCGGTTCTCGCGCATGCGCTGGTCGCTGGCGGCGCACGACATCTGCTTCACGAACGCGCTGCACTCGTGTTTCTTCGCGCTCGGCAAGTGCGTGCCCGTCGTTCGCGGCGCCGGCGTGTACCAGGTACTGTCGCTGTCGCGCGCTCGCGCTCGCTCGCTGCGCCACTACTCTAAGGTGTGACGTCACGCCCGCAGCCCGCCATGGACTTCTGCGTGGAGCGGCTGTCGCGCGGCGAGTGGGTGCACATCTTCCCCGAGGGCCGCGTCAACGTGGCCAAGGAGCACATCCGCTTCAAGTGGGGCGTGGGCCGCCTGGTGGCCGACTGCCGCGCCGCGCCGCTCATCGTGCCCGTCTGGCACGAGGGGCTCGACGAGGTGCTGCCCAACCGCGAGCCCTACCTGCTGCAGTTCCGCAAGCGCGTCGTGCTCAACGTGGGCCAGCCCATCCAGATACACCACTTGCTGGACAAGTCAGTCGCACTCCTTGTTACTTCCGACTGCTAATATCAATGTACTTACAGCTTATTTACAGTTTTATTTTCTTATAGGCTTCGGAGCGCTAACGCGACTGAAGAGGAGACGCGTAAAGCGATAACCGACAGGATCCAGGAAGAGCTGCTGAGACTACGCGAGAGCACGCACGCGCTCATACGACGCGCTGTCGGCGCGCAGGTTGAGCGGGAGGCCGAAAGCAAGGCCGAGAGCAAAGCCGAGCGCCGGGTCGAGGGCAAGGCCGAGCGTGCGACCGAGGGCAAGGTCGAGCGCGAGGCCGAACGCGCCAATGGCAAGCACGCTGAGCAGGAGCGGCCGCTGTAAGGCGCCGGCACCCGCACTAGTTTCATTCGTTATACTTCCTGCGACTGCTGCCGCACGCGCGCGAGGGCTCATATCCTGCTCACTCTCGCGACCGCCGGCCGAGCGCGCCCGAGTCGGACACGAACAGCCCCGAGTGTTGCCGAGCGTCTTCGAGCGCCGAGCGCGGTCGAATGTTGTGCACAAGACCAAAAACTCATTTTATACGAATCTTTACGATGTTGTCTTTTATGACTAATTTTTAACACTAATTTTTACGTCGGACACATTTGTTAAGAAATATAACGCACAAGCAAGCGGGCACTCCGCGTGACCTTGTTGCGGAAGCGCATTCATCCGATGGGTGAGAAGTGTAAAGTAGTTAGTATCGTCCGTGACTCGCAGCGCGGCCGCGGGTTCGAACCGCGGCTAGCCTCGACGCGTACCGAGTAGTTTTGTTGTAAGTTTTATTACGTGGGAATGTTTATCGGTAAGGTTTAATATGGTGTAGTCATGTGATGTGCGTATGTTCTATGTCGTGTCGCTGTCGAGTGTCGCGAGTGCCGGCCGCTGCCCGCCGTTGCCCGCACTCCGCCACTACGTAGCTTATAGTCTACGAACAGGAGCTTCTATTTTGTAGTCAGTCAGTTCCGAGAATAATTTTGATAATGAATTTTTTGGATATTTTTTACACCACTTTACCTAGTCTGTATGATTTGTATCCCGTAGGATAGCAAGTCCCGCCGGCCTGCACAGATATCATTACATGTCGAGACAGAATATATCATATAACGGCTGCCTCCATCACTACAACCAAAGACTGTTGCACATAATGTGTAAACAATGTTTTATATCTAAAGAAATATTTTTAAACATGTTTACTAAAGAAATACTAATAAATGATATTGTCTCATAAACTAAAAGACTATTTAGAATATAATTAGGCCCACCCTGTCGCGTGGCACATTCCCGCACTGGCGCAGTGACGTCACAACTGTATGTGTGTAGTGTGTGCGCCGCCTGCAGAGGGCGGTACTGTGTTACCAGAGTGAAATGCTAATCAATTTGAATAAGTAATTGAACCAAACTGTTCTGGTGTTGATGTGAATCGTGTTTGTTTTGTGTACCGTGTCTTCCTTATTCGAGTTTATATTTATTGTTGTTTTATTAATATGGTATACCGGCCTCGCCACTCAACGCGAGAGGCGCCGGGTGTATTGTATATAGGTGTGTAGATGCGATAGTATTCTTGTGTTAAGCCATAACATAATCATGTTCTGTTGTCCAACTTAATATCAGGTGTTTTTTGAGAAACTTCTTTTTTCAAAATAAATCGATGGACTTATTTGTTTGTTTATATTCAAATGCCTTCTAAGTTATGTAAATACTAGCTTGTACCTGCGTCTCCGCCTGCGTGGATGTCACTTAACGAGGTAAAGCACCCCTTTCCTACCGGGATTTTTTGTAATTCTACATATGTGAGTTAATTGAGGTTGAAACTAATTTCTAGCCAAAATACCCGAATTTTCGAACTTGTCTCGGTATTTCGCATATAACTTGTGAAAAAGTTGGTTTTACACGAAAACTTACTCTGCTTTTTTTAAGAAGACAAAATTTCAGTTCGGCTCGCTACACCGCCGCCGCCGCATCAGCTCATAATTAAGGACTCCTATCGAGTCTGAAACTAGTAGGCCGATTCCGAGAATGCGTGAGTATACCGTCAATATTCCTAAATAATTAAGTATACACCTCACGAAAGTTATTACACAAAGATTAAATTTTGCCTAAAGAAGCTCAACCACAGCACTGTAAGCTTAATAGTTCTCGAGATTTATTAATTAGCCCTTTTGTCGGACATTTGAGTGACGTCATCGCTCTCGTATTTGATGTATATGTATGAACTGTATGTCCGCTAGGCAAAGACTTCCAACGTTTTCCATTTCGGTCTCTTCCTGGACACTGTTCCAACAACGTTTCTTACGTCATCATCCCAGCTTTTCTGAGGTCTACTTCTCTTTCTTTGGCCGTTTCTTGGGCACCACTGAATGATTAATCTGCTCCATTTCTTTTTCCCTCTAATCATATGTCCAAACCATTCCCAAGTTAGACTTCAGATTTTTAGGGTTATGTCCTGAACTTTGATCTTAAAAGTTAACTTCTTGTAGAAATACGAAGATTTATATCTTTCATGACCTCTCTAGGCCCCTAGTATCTCCTCCAGTGGATTGCATTTAGTTTCGGTGGCTTTTTGTGCTATCAGTTGTCCAAGATATTTGTATTCTTCGATGTAGTTTATGCGTCATTTTTGCGACAATATTTCATCACCCTGAATAAATCACCCTGTTTAGGTACTACCTACTTGCAAACAGGGGCCCAATTCTCCTATTTTATAAACCGCAAAATGCCAATGAAAAGCCATCATCCTGACCAATTTTGGCACATTTCGTATTCTCCTAACCATTTAGCATCGTCATCATGAAAAAATTTTGCCATCATGTCAAATGTCAGCATGGCAGAATGTCTGCCGTTAAATTGGTATTCCCGTATTGGCATTTAATACATAATGGCTTATTTTTGGTATTCTCCTAATTTTTGACAGTTAGTCCAGTGAACGTGAACTGTCAAATTCATCATGCTGGCGCCATTTAGCAAATACACCGTTTTGCTAAAGTTGCTTCAATTGTTTGTGTCTTTACGTGCCTTCCGTTTTCAATTTACAGTTTGTAATGTATTTAGAGGTCGTAAGTCGTCGATCCTAAATAAATATGCGAATCTTCGATGCAGAATAAGTAGTGTTATCATTGTAATAAATTTTAATAAATTAAGTGTTCACTAAGTAAACAAAAACAAAATGAGGAAGAGTTCGCCAAAAGATCGCAACTCGCAAGTTATTTAACGTAAGTAAACTAAACACGGATATGACCACACCGAACATAGAATTGTATTTTACCACACTTGTATTTTATGATACTTTCATATACTTATAATTATGCTATGATTCTACTTAAAGCAAAGCGCTTTTCACAACATTATTATTACAAACAAATGTTACACAATAGAAACTAACTTAAGTCAATTGTATTGTGTTGTGCCTATGGATAATGTCTATTAAGTGAAATTATGATTATTTTAGGTTATTTAATGTGTGCAACTTGCAATTAAAACATGATTTGTGTATGTCATTATGTTCAAATATTTCTTATTACAAGCAACAAGCCTACAATTTCTGTGATAAACACCATAATCAATAAGATAGTAATTTTTTATTTTTATGTTACAGGTTCTTTTAATTATGGATACCTACTAAGAGTGATGATAGATCCCAATAATGTTAAAAAGATATAAATATTGTTTAAAGGCCTTCAATTAATAAGGAGTGCTACGATAACCAAAAAGGAAAGGTGTGTTTATAAATAAAATAAGTTTTATTGTCACCGTTGACTGCTTTATTGAGAAAACAAAAATATTACATTAACTTTTGTAGCCCCAATTGTGTCTATAATTCATCCTTAACGACATATGTTTTCTTTTAGGTTGGTGACAGTGTATAAACACAAGCTGGACATGTTCATGGATCCACAGAATTCACTCATGTGATACAACCAACACATTCTTCTTATAAGGCTGCAGACAGAAAAACATTTAATTAAAAATATTATAGATACCTATCATAGTACCAAAGCATAAATGGCTTTTTGTTAACTATCAAAGATACAATTTGTTCTTGTGTCACAATAAAATAAACATAGTTTTCACTATAGTCTATATTTTATTAAAACATACTTAAATAAAGTTATTGATACGTACAAGATCAGCCTTGTGGCTGATCAACCTTTGTGTGGATTTTGGTTATAATATGGGTAGGTATAAGTAATTATATTTTGCTTAGTCTAGTTTTAGTAACATATAGAATCTAGTTGCTCGGCCACATTGATTTTAAGAAATGTATTACAAAATAAACAATAAAAGAAAACCTACCTCTTGCTCTAACAATAACATTTTCATTAAGTGTATTTATAAAAATATACACTTTATTCCCAGGTACTTATGATTTGATTAGCACATGCATAAACGCAAATAGTTGCAACATGTACGGTGCATAGAATATAATGTTCTCTGGCTTTTATTTATAAAGCACATCTTTATCTCGTAGCCCGATGTATGGGTATATTACTCTGCAGTATTTAATCTGAAAAGAAAACATACTTATAAGGTACAAACAACTAATTAATGATCAAACTAACTGCATTAAGGATCTATTTTAAACAAATAGGTACTTACACTTTTAATATCTTAACGCATTTTGTTGTTACCTACATACAAAAAGATTGTAATTACTCATTGGTGGTTATAAAACAACTTTTCTTGCAATCGGTAAGTTCGCAACAATACAACAATATTAAATAAAACATATGTTGCGGTCATTGTCATTTATTAATATAGATAGCTGTCATTTTTGTGTCTATGGTTTCACTTTTTTTCATAGACAATATGTCAATTGTAACGAAAACTTTCCTTTTTTAATCATATTTGTCCATAATTACAAGTTATAATGAAAATAATTGGCATTGTATGGACTTTTGTAATAGTTTACAACAAAAAAACCGCAATTTTTTTTTTCTGCTTAACCAAAGAAAAATAGTAAGTAAGTCAGTGTTTGCAAAATTAAAACTACCAAAAGGTTTGTTGTTTTAGTAGGCAACACCGATTATCCATTACAAACGGCACCGGCCATTATGATGGCATGTCCAGTCTGTCATTTGAATTGGTTAGGAGAATACCCAATTTAAGACCGATGGCTGTAAAATTGCACTTTGTCAGTCCAGTGAATAAATTTGTTTAAATTTAGCGGAATTGGGCCCCAGCGCAATGTCATCTGCGAATCTTAGTGTGTTATTGTGTGTCACTCCCTGCTCTCTTCATATCTTTTTTTTATTATTGCTTTCCGTATGTGTTTAAAAGGTGGTACAAACAAAAAATATCAATATTTAAAATTTAACGCATGCAGAGCGAATATTTGTAATTAAATACAAATAATAGAACTGGCGCTTCAATCCAGTGTTCGCAGGTTCGAGTCCTGCCTGAGGTTTAAGTTTTTCCTTCTATTATTTGTATTTAATTACAAATAATTCTAAGATGTATAAACAGGGTAGTGTGAGTATTTTGTGTTTTTGTAAGTGAGGTTTGCAGCTGTCTGTTTTCTCTTCGTATTTACTAAGTCAAATACCTTACGTACTGTAATCAATAAATGCTATATAATATCCCATGGTGACTCAGAAAGCATGGACGATCGGGTGTCCAGAAGTAGAGGACACTGGTAGAGACGCGACTTTTTTAGGTTTCCTAATACAAAACATGTTTTTGGTACTTAACAAAATTCAGACACAATATTTCCGCTCACACTGCCCTGCTCAGCCGCAATACATAGACCATTTACTAAAGTAGCTTAATAGTATGCCTACAGGATGTTATAGCATTCGCTACGAGAAAGTGTAGGAGGGCTTAAAAAAAATAGGACATTGTGTAATTTATATAAAAACTAAAAATGTAAATAATATAAGTATATACTTCAAAACCAACTACCATTAACATTTTCAAAACCAATATTTACGATACTGTGTGCTTTTGAATATTAACTTTGAAGCCGTAGAGATAGCCCTATGAAATAAATAATATAAGTAGCCAATGAAATGCATGTTGTTGAAAACCAACCCTTTCAAAAGTTATTAGCCAAATACAGAAACAATTCTAAACAGAATTCGGTTTCTGGCTACCAAAAAAAAATCCGGCGGGTTTGGCAGCTACGAAAGTGGTCTATAGTACCTGAAGTAAAAGTCCTTTCTTTCCATGCCTAATTTTATTATACTCGGTTGTATGGTGTACAAGTGAAAGTGTAGTAAACAGGAGAGATAGGTTCGCATTTTTTACATTAAAGTATGGATGGAATAAAATGATAGGCTTAACACACTAAAAAGAAAATTATTATTATAGTCGCTCCTTGCCGACATTAGGTTGTGATATTTTGTCACTTTCAATATCGCAGCTAGCGATTGCCACCACAACATACTTTGACGCCAACCATTCAATTGTTATTGCAAAGAAAACACCATTTCCTACTAACAATTGTATTAAAATATATTTAAATGCAGTTTATAAAATAAAATTACTTTTATATGAAATTTTGATTTTGTATCAGAGGAATCTTGTAGTATGTTGTACCTAAACCCTGACGTCATACGTAATACCGTGAACAAGAGTAAATTTAGTTAGGGCTTAGTTGTTGTGATAGTTCATCACAGCTTCGGGTATCAGAACAAATAACAGGAGATCCGCACGGTTTGAATGGAGACAGTCGCGTAACTGGGGACCTTTGAGGACCTCACCACAACATTGTCAAAATGTCTAATAAATCAACAGTTATGTACAAGAATAATAAACATGTACAGAATATTGAACAGTGATTTCCCAAACATGGAACCGTAAGTTCTTAAATCACAATCTGTTGGTGTGTCCAGTCTCAATTACAATCACTTATTATTACATAGGCTTACTTTGTACGAAAAGTTATTATTCTCGGAACACAGGGCAACAAGGTATGCTAGGCCTTTCGCGGTTGTCTGTGTTTCTCTCGACATTCTTAGGGCGTTCACGCACTAACTCGTAATCGTTTAGTATTACATATGTGAAAAACAGGGACGAGAAATTGACGTCCTAACGTGTACCCACTTATTCGGTTGCCGTTCGTATTTGATACGTGAAAATAAGCGAAGAACACGCGCCGACGTCGCAACGGCCGCGGCACAGCGCGCGCCTTCCCTCCAGCGTACCTCACTTCATCCGTAAAACCGAATACAAAACCGAGCGTAGTGCTCAAACGTGCGTACACTTCTCATAGCAGCCGCATCGATTCGGTTTTAATCCGTCAAAAAACGACTAGAAGTGAGAATTCTCAAACCGAATACGAATCGAATACGTATGAGTGCGCAAACGTCCATAACATTAGTAGGATGGGCAAACTGGATCGAATAGAATACGAGTAAGTGCGTGAACGTCCTTATATTCAATGAATTACATCAATAAAGTCCAATAGTTTCAAACATCATAACTGACGTTTTCGTCTTACTATGTTACGATAGTATAAGATGCACGCTAGCTACAATTCAAATAATTCAAAATAATTGGAATTTTTCGTTCATTTTAGCCGAACAAGTAAATATGCTTTGCTTAATCTGGAACTCTTACACACATAGTAATAATATCATCACAGACACAATCTTGGACTTCCTGGAAGAATACAAGCCCTTTAAGTTCAGAGAAGTCGGCCGCGCTATCGGGCGGCGGCTACTGGTCGGCGGGGTGCAGAGCCAGCACCGGACACGCGCCGAACGGAGGGCTGTAGCGCACGCGCAGGTCCGCGAACACGGCCGCCGGCACGCACACGTCGGCCAGGAACACCGAGCCCGCGCGCGCGCCCAGCGCCGCCGGCAGCCCGCCCAGCACCGCGGCGCGCGGCGACACGCCGGCCCAGCCGCGCGCCGGGGGCTCCAGCGCCACCAGCGCCGCGCGCGCGCCGCCCGCCCACGCCAGCGCCGCCGCGTAGCGCTCGGCCGGCTCCTGCAGCACCGGGTCGTGCAGCGCCAGCAGCACCACGTCCGCGCCCGGCAGCGCCGCCGCCGCCGCCGCCAGCGCCACGCCGGCCGGCGCCAGCGCCGCCAGCTCGCGCGCCAGCGCCGGCGCGGGCGCGGCGGGCGCGGGCGCCGCCAGCAGCGCGGCCGCGCGCGCGCCGTGCGACGCCAGCAGGCGCGCCGCCGCCAGCCCCGCCGCGCCGGCCGCGTGCGGGCCCACCAGCGCCACCACGGTGGGCGCCTGGTGCGCGTTGCGCGCGTCCAGGCGCCGGCCGCCGCCCACCAGGCGCAGCGCCACGTCGGCGGCGGCGCGCGCCAGCAGCACGTCGGCGGCGTCGCGCAGCCCCAGCCGCTGCAGCGCGCCCCACAGCCGCGCCCGCAGCGCGCCCGTCACGGCCGGCACCACCAGCCCCTCGTCCGTCACGTAGTCCATGGGCGCGCGGAACTCGTCGGGCACCTCGATGGTGCGGCGCGGCGCGGGCCCGCCGCCCAGCACGTTCTCGTCGTGCCGGAACTTGCCGAGGTCGTCGGCCTGCCGCACCACGTCGGGCTTGTGCGAGTTGCGGATCTGCTCCCAGAGAGCGCGCTTGTTGAAGAGCGCGAGATTCCCTTCGAAGTCGAAGTCGTTATCGAGCGCGGCGTCAGCGGCGTCCCCGAAGCACGCCTCGTTCCTGCGCCGCGCCTTCTCCTGCGGCCCTCCCGCGCCTGGAGCGCCCCCGCTTCGCCCTTTCGGAGTCGAGCTTGAGTTACCAAAACTGCCTAAAGACAACCATACAATAAAAATCTTTATTAGCCAAAAAGTACCTGTAAAGATGAACAATAACCAAAACGGTTGGATGATCAGATCAAATCCAGGAGCTCTATTAGTGTCCATTTTGGCTATTTCTCTAACCACCTCCCTTGGTGAAGTAGAACTCAACAGCAGGCATAGTTGCAGATCTTGGGATCTTTAGGGCTTAACCTATTTCTTGATCTTCAGAGCTATCAGTATTGTTGGGTTAGTTTTAAGACGCCGGCTATAGAAAAGTTCAAAAGTTTCTTGATCATTCGAACTCATGTGTTTCCAGATAAGAACATGAAATACCTTTACTTATTAGGTCTAAGAGAATCCAAAAATATCTCAGACCTGATCCTTAAATGACATGTTTAAAATCTCGAAAAATGCTACTTTAGGATACACTTTTTTCGAATAAATGAAAATTTACATTATAATATATATAAGTTTGAAGTATATCATTTTAACCACCAGATTTCTTTTAATTTATCGATACTTAAATATAAAATAGTTAAAAAAATATATAAAAGTTGCAGTTTGAATGTAATATTTATAGCTAAGACAGGACAACGTCTGTCGGGTCAGCTAGTATCTTATAAATAAATTGTTTTATTTTCAATCAGAAACAAGAGCTTTCAACTAGTGTGATTTCTCTTAATTATAGCTGCAGTACACCAATATAAATAAAAATAATATATTATATTAAAATTTTACACCAACACCAAAACACAAAAAAATAAAAGACAATATAGTTTGAGCACCTCTTTATAAAGTTAGTAATAAACTGTTACCTGCATGGTTGCCATTCTTATTGCTGCGAGTTCCCTGTATGTCGATAGGCTTGCTGCGAACGGGCGCCTGTCCTGCGCGACAGCCGCCAGGCTTGCTGCAGCCCGCGCCGCTGGAGGGTGCCTGATCACCTAACACACATAACACCTGAGTACACAAAAAGATGCCATACATACATTTAGATAGTTGATTACTGTGACTTAATTGTTGAGATTATGTTCAGTAATATTATGTGTTTAAACAAGAATTATTTTGGTGAATATCATACCTGAGCTTGTAGGATTGGCTTGTAAGTTTTCACAAACAGTAGCTCGCTGAGATTTTTTCATACTTTTGGTGACTGCTACAGTACTATGAGTCTGTTCAGCTGGTTCTGGACGAGACTCTATTATCTTCAAATCTTTTATGTCAGCAGCGCTTTAACATGACAATAACAAGTATGTAACTAATACTGCCTAGGTATAACTTCTCTAGATACTGGTGGTTTAATAGATGGTCTACAACTTACTTTAGAGTCACTTGTGACTTTGGGTAGGGAAAGCCATTTCTAAAAGCTTTGGTTAATGTAATGGTAGTACCATCTGCCTCCAAAATAGTTCCTTGGTAGCACCCCAAAGGCTCGCCGCAATTCACAGATATGGCATACCCGACCCAGTTGGACATTTTTCTTAGTGTCTATTTCATACAATCTTTCAAATTGTGTAAAAACCAAACGTGGATTAATATCAAGAAAAACTCATAAACTATAATGCAAACATATTGCTGATTCTTGCTCTATCAAATAATACAATTGTAGTAAACGTCAATCACATTATCAGCACACACCTATCTTAATAATGTAAGTACTCTGTGAATAATGTTCTAAAGTTCTGTCAGATCACAGAGAATGTAATCACATGGTAATTACTAAATTTAAGTTCTTATTCTTAACACGTTCTTAAAGCCGTAGTCAACGAAATCTACCAAACCAAACCTAACCATTCACCGATAAGATTTTATGATCTGTGCAAGGAAATAAAAAAAACACTACAGTCAAGACAATGACAAAAGAAAATTATATAGAGGACATGAAGTATATGAACTAAACGATCTTTTCGTCGGCCAAAAAATAAACTAAAATGGCGTAGGCTCCACCCACTACCTAGTGCTGTCCATATTTGCCAATCATTGAAATGCTATATTAATGGTATTGATTACAAACCGATTAATCGAAATTAAATACTTTTAAATAATGATTGGGATTTTAAGAAGGGATTAAAATCAATGTATCAGATTGATTCAATTTTTAATATTTAACACCTGATAGTTTTAGCAATATTTACTGCGCATTTTATTATATGATTAAAAGTCTTACATGTTAACCAAGCCATAGAAAAAGATCAAATAAATGTGGAATTACAAGGAATTCAAAACTACAACGTACGTTGATAAAATAAAACAACAGAAATCGATATTAGTATGTATTTATTGGGAGAACAGTTTAATTTCAAACAAATAGGTACAATAACATTTATAACTAGTATTAAGTAGAAGGTAAATTACAATAAAGTCTTCCATTCTAGAAAGGTGGGATAGAGCAAAGACCTGTAGGGTATATAATATTGGTGTAGATTATGTAGAATTTCATTGATATTTAATTGCTTGTTTAAATTTTTTAATCGAAATGGTTAATTTGATTTTGGTTTAATCGATGCTAAATCGATTCGTTGTGCAAATCACAACACTAAATTCAGCATGTAAACAATGCGTAATAAATAAAACCAAAAATAAGGAAATATATCGTTCGAAAGATTATGAAAAGGTAAAAATCTGTGAACGAAAAGTATTAAACATGATTTGAGACTAGAAATTGGTATAAATATGTAAAGGAAACTTAATTACTTGTGTAGGGATATCAGAGGCAGTTTTTTATTGTATTTCGAGAGCCACAGCCTCTCACACAACACTAGGGCATGGTTGCCTTTATCACAATTGTCACACACAGCTTCAGTTAAATTTATATCACAGTAAATGCTTTGAAAAACGAAAAAAATTTAATAAAAGTCGCTCGGTAACGCTAAATCACACTTCTTGTACTCTCAGAAGAGTGTCGAAAACTAAAATGGCGAACCGGCCGATGGGCGGGGCTACCGTGACGTCATAGTTTAAAATTGTAATTATAGAAGTCTGACAAAATAAGGTTTTCTCTTTTTACATTGGCATAATCACATATGTTAGAAAGAAACATGTTTAATATTTTTATTTCTGTATAGAAACGTATGATATTTCTATATCTATCAATTCTGTTAGATCTTTAGGGCACGTCCTCTATTTTTTTAGTCATTGAGTCAAGACCTTATGTAAACCTTTAATCCACGTTAATCTAAGATGAAAACTTAGTCTTTAATCTGTGATGTAAACTATACAGCCTCAGTATACAGAACAACTTTTTAACAAAAACCAAGTGATATTCGTGAGACAACGCGCGTACGGTGTACCGCACAGAACCACAGAACACGTATACTTTAGCGAGCTATAGAGTGTGCATATCGAGTATGAACCGTTCATATTTTCGCATAAACGTCTGTCGTCGCACGGGTCGCACGGAAATTCACATAAATCTGTAAACGAGCGCTTTATTTAGCTAAAAATGTGATTATGCTTGGCTGCTAGCGATGCGCACGCTTTTTGCGTGTCTGTGTTATCTCTATGGTCCAGACTTTTTTTTGATACAGGCAAAATATAACGATATAATATCAATAAAAATTTTGATATACCTTATCAAAGAATATTTTCGTGCTAACCGAGTATCGTTTTCTCATAATGCAAACGCCGAAGACTTGTCTATCTTGATTCTCTGTTTACGGCGTGGAAAGAGTAAAGGGTGACCTTGCAGAAGTGGGACAGCTGTGGCTAAGAAAATGAAATGAATGTACAGCCTGGCAAAAAAGAGTTTGGAGAAAACGAGGGCGCTTCTTTCACACAAATGGTAACCCCATACACTACGACGCTAACTAATTCGATACTTTTTAAGCACCACCTCAAATAGTCTAATTCATTCTTAAGTAATACTTCACTTCAGTAAAAATAATTACAAAATTCAATTGAATTACATGGAAATTACTAAAAAAGTACAACGACTAAGCAGAACTGATTAGACCGTTGACAGTAATTAAGTTTTGCCATTGAAACATCAATTAGTTCCATCTTTCATCACCTCAAACTCTTTTTTGCCAAGCTATACATGTGTACATTATTTTAGGTAATGCTAGTAAGTAGGTAACATATTTGCACATCTTTTTTAGTATCTATGAAGAAGCGATTAAATCTAAATAATGGCTTATGGTTGGTTACATTCTTAATTCTTTATCTTAGGTTACATTACATCAAAATATAGAAAGCGTATAACTTAAATAATTAATTTAATTATACAAGCTCGTGGACCAACAACCTGTCGTGAACAGATTGTATCTTTAAACAGGTTTTTAGAGTAGTTTTTATATTCGAACTGACAACCCCTTAGACTCCGGAATACTTTAGTTTAGTCAGGACAACCCTTACTCTGAAGTCTGAGCTGAGCCCTTAAGCCTTGATCACACGTACCGAGCAAACCGGCGAGACAGTAAAATGTTTCTATGCCGAGACAGTGTAGTAAGCGAGTAGCTGTTCACACACGTTTTGAAATAAGCACAGTCAGTTCAGTTCTATTGAGACTACAATTCGGACATGATGGATCGTAAAAAGATAATTAGAAAATATACAAAGTTACTTATTCCACTATTAGTAGAAGAATTAAATGAACTGCTGGAAAAGGAGCAACGCCGCATTTGGACAAGGCCATGGATGTCGAGAAGATCTAGTTTTGGCGCCACAAACACTGTTTTTAATGAATTAGAGGTAGAAGATCCTGATGAATTCAGAATGCTTTTAAGAATGGATGTACAACATTTTAACACATTGTTAGAAAATATTACTCCAATGATACAAAGGGAAGATACAGTCATGAGAGAAGCTATAACTGCAAAGACTAAACTACAAATAGCGTTATGCTATTTGGTAACTGGCGCGAGCTACCGTTATTTGCAGGCTTTTTACAGAGTATCTCGGGCTGCAATATCATCACTCATACCGGAAGTCATGGATGCAATATTTACTTATTTGGAAAATTATTTAAAGGTACGTACTTTTTTTTACATACTAAATAAAACTTGAGTGAATTTATTACTTTTTTATTAATTTCAAACAAAGGGTACAAAAAAGACAAAAATAAAAGTCAAACTTGTTGTCTTCCATCTGTTTCCATAGCTGCAAACATCGCAGCTGCTACAATGTCATTAGTGCTCATAGAATCTGGCGTAGCGTTGACATTAGGTACTGGAGTAGATGTTGCAGCAAAGATTGTTTGCGATGTAGAGGGAGCTTGTGTTGGTAGTTGTGGCGGAGAATCCACATAAGTTTCATCAAACTGATAATAGTCATTAGTCGTGTCTGAATATACAGAAGACGGCGTTTGGTAGCTGTGATTAGAAAAAGAGGAAGTAGTTCTTTGTCTAAGTTCTTTTATCCCAAATTCTGTCAGAATATTCTGGATTCTACTTTGTGCTAATAAAGCATTCTCTGCCGATAAATTCTTAAGTTGTAATGCTACACTCCTTCCGAACACATCAAATACGGTTTCACTCTCAGAATTTATCCCATCATTTAACTTTTTGAGATCAGAAACAGCTTCAAAAATGTATTTAGTTCTCTTTTTAGCTCTCGCAGTATTTCCAGTGGTAGTCGTAGTTACAGTAAGTGGTGCTTGCTGGTTGTTGCTTGTATTAGCTAATACTTCCTGGTTGATGTTTGGATGCGAAGATGTAGCAGAGCTACTGTCCTGAGAAACTGTGTCTTCATTAGTAGGACCAGGAATCTGTGAAATAGAATGAAAATAAATTATTGTTTCAGGTACCGCAGAATAATGAAGAATGGAAAGAAATAGAATTAGGCTTCAGAACAAGGTGGAATTTCCCTGGTTGCCACGGCGCTATAGACGGGAAGCATGTGATAATTCAAGCACCACCGAATTGTGGAAGTGAATATTTTAATTACAAGGGTTCCAACAGTGTGGTTTTGATGGCTGTGGTTGATCATGACTATTGTTTTCGATATGTAAATATTGGGGCTAATGGAAGAAATTCAGATGGGGGGATATTCAAAAACAGCAAATTACGTAGTGATCTTGAGAATAATTTGCTTCCAAAAGGAGGATTTTTAGTTGGAGATGATGCGTTTCCACTAAAATCATATTTATTAAAACCATACAGTGGCACAAATCTTTCAACGAAACAAAAAATATTCAATTACAGAGTCTCTAGAGCACGGAGAATCGTCGAAAATGCATTTGGTATTCTGGCAAGCAGGTTTAGAATTTTTCAAAAACCCATACCAACTAATGACGAAACCACCGATAAAATTATTCGCGCCTCATGTGCGCTGCACAATTGGTTACGTCTCACAAGTCCCGGCCATTACTTTCCAAGGGGTTGTGTTGATGAAGAAGATATAGATTCGGGATCTGTTTCTGAGGGGAGTTGGAGGCGAGAACTTATAGCTACTTTGCCAACTATCACTGATCATAGCACCAACAATGCAGCACGTACAGCAAGGGAGCTTCGAGATAAATATGCAGAGTTCTTCAGTGGGGCAGGTGCCGTATCGTGGCAAAACAGAATGATTTCATAATTTTATTTAAGAAATAGGGAAAACTAGGGACACTTGATCCCTAGGGGACATATTTTAACAATGTTATAGATATTTTAATCGGTAACAACAGTAGAAATCTCCCAAATGTACGGTGAACTGGTATTTTACATGATATTTGGGCCGAAAACTACTCTCCCTGATATTATATCAGGAAGAATTGATTATTTATTAATTTATCACTGGGAATAATTAGTATATAAATATAATAATATATATATATACATTCAACGACGGCAAAAAATATAATAAATTAGCGATAAAAATAAAAATAGGGGATCAAGTGTCCCCAGTCTCCCTTATCTACATTATAACATAAAAAGTACTTACGTTTTCAAAAATATTTTTGTTTAAATCTTTTGAAAACACCTCTTCCATCTCTTTCAGCCATTTAATATTAGAAGTGTACACATTACTGAGACCCGCTCCGGATTTCTTCGATTCTTGAATTTTTTTATTTTCTTGTTGGTACGTCGACCGTAAATTTTTAATTTTATTTTTAACTTCTAGCGTACCGAATCCTGTTATATTCATTCCATTAACTATGGAATTATATGCTGCATCCCGTTTTTGTTTTATCTTGTATTCAGGAGATTTAAAGTTCCATAAACACGGATGTAGTTTATATAACTGTATAAATTTAATAGTTGTTTCGACGTCCCATTTGATATTTGTAGACATTTTAACTTGTTTTAAACAACTGCACTCAAAAAAACCACGTGCGGCGACCCGCGACGCGACAATCATGTGGCCGAGTGGCGAGCGGCGAGGCAGTGCATGTTCAAACCTGCCGAGTGAGTGAGCGAGACAGTGCGGGGAAGCGGGAGGGTGGTAACTCGGTCTAGTAGGTAGAACGGCAGCCGAGCTATTGTCTCGCCACTTCGTTCGGCCGAGCGCTCGGCCGTGCACTCGGCGCTATGTTTATACGTACCGAGTACTCGACCGAGAGCACTGTCTCGCCGGTTTGCTCGGTACGTGTGATCAAGGCATATGGTCAGCCACAATGTCAGTAAGCGTCAGTCAGGTCAGTCTTAGGTAATGCCTTGATCACACGTACCGAGCAAACCGGCGAGACAGTGCTCTCGGTCGAGTACTCGGTACGTATAAACATAGCGCCGAGTGCACGGCCGAGCGCTCGGCCGAACGAAGTGGCGAGACAATAGCTCGGCTGCCGTTCTACCTACTAGACCGAGTTACCACCCTCCCGCTTCCCCGCACTGTCTCGCTCACTCACTCGGCAGGTTTGAACATGCACTGCCTCGCCGCTCGCCACTCGGCCACATGATTGTCGCGTCGCGGGTCGCCGCACGTGGTTTTTTTGAGTGCAGTTGTTTAAAACAAGTTAAAATGTCTACAAATATCAAATGGGACGTCGAAACAACTATTAAATTTATACAGTTATATAAACTACATCCGTGTTTATGGAACTTTAAATCTCCTGAATACAAGATAAAACAAAAACGGGATGCAGCATATAATTCCATAGTTAATGGAATGAATATAACAGGATTCGGTACGCTAGAAGTTAAAAATAAAATTAAAAATTTACGGTCGACGTACCAACAAGAAAATAAAAAAATTCAAGAATCGAAGAAATCCGGAGCGGGTCTCAGTAATGTGTACACTTCTAATATTAAATGGCTGAAAGAGATGGAAGAGGTGTTTTCAAAAGATTTAAACAAAAATATTTTTGAAAACGTAAGTACTTTTTATGTTATAATGTAGATAAGGGAGACTGGGGACACTTGATCCCCTATTTTTATTTTTATCGCTAATTTATTATATTTTTTGCCGTCGTTGAATGTATATATATATATTATTATATTTATATACTAATTATTCCCAGTGATAAATTAATAAATAATCAATTCTTCCTGATATAATATCAGGGAGAGTAGTTTTCGGCCCAAATATCATGTAAAATACCAGTTCACCGTACATTTGGGAGATTTCTACTGTTGTTACCGATTAAAATATCTATAACATTGTTAAAATATGTCCCCTAGGGATCAAGTGTCCCTAGTTTTCCCTATTTCTTAAATAAAATTATGAAATCATTCTGTTTTGCCACGATACGGCACCTGCCCCACTGAAGAACTCTGCATATTTATCTCGAAGCTCCCTTGCTGTACGTGCTGCATTGTTGGTGCTATGATCAGTGATAGTTGGCAAAGTAGCTATAAGTTCTCGCCTCCAACTCCCCTCAGAAACAGATCCCGAATCTATATCTTCTTCATCAACACAACCCCTTGGAAAGTAATGGCCGGGACTTGTGAGACGTAACCAATTGTGCAGCGCACATGAGGCGCGAATAATTTTATCGGTGGTTTCGTCATTAGTTGGTATGGGTTTTTGAAAAATTCTAAACCTGCTTGCCAGAATACCAAATGCATTTTCGACGATTCTCCGTGCTCTAGAGACTCTGTAATTGAATATTTTTTGTTTCGTTGAAAGATTTGTGCCACTGTATGGTTTTAATAAATATGATTTTAGTGGAAACGCATCATCTCCAACTAAAAATCCTCCTTTTGGAAGCAAATTATTCTCAAGATCACTACGTAATTTGCTGTTTTTGAATATCCCCCCATCTGAATTTCTTCCATTAGCCCCAATATTTACATATCGAAAACAATAGTCATGATCAACCACAGCCATCAAAACCACACTGTTGGAACCCTTGTAATTAAAATATTCACTTCCACAATTCGGTGGTGCTTGAATTATCACATGCTTCCCGTCTATAGCGCCGTGGCAACCAGGGAAATTCCACCTTGTTCTGAAGCCTAATTCTATTTCTTTCCATTCTTCATTATTCTGCGGTACCTGAAACAATAATTTATTTTCATTCTATTTCACAGATTCCTGGTCCTACTAATGAAGACACAGTTTCTCAGGACAGTAGCTCTGCTACATCTTCGCATCCAAACATCAACCAGGAAGTATTAGCTAATACAAGCAACAACCAGCAAGCACCACTTACTGTAACTACGACTACCACTGGAAATACTGCGAGAGCTAAAAAGAGAACTAAATACATTTTTGAAGCTGTTTCTGATCTCAAAAAGTTAAATGATGGGATAAATTCTGAGAGTGAAACCGTATTTGATGTGTTCGGAAGGAGTGTAGCATTACAACTTAAGAATTTATCGGCAGAGAATGCTTTATTAGCACAAAGTAGAATCCAGAATATTCTGACAGAATTTGGGATAAAAGAACTTAGACAAAGAACTACTTCCTCTTTTTCTAATCACAGCTACCAAACGCCGTCTTCTGTATATTCAGACACGACTAATGACTATTATCAGTTTGATGAAACTTATGTGGATTCTCCGCCACAACTACCAACACAAGCTCCCTCTACATCGCAAACAATCTTTGCTGCAACATCTACTCCAGTACCTAATGTCAACGCTACGCCAGATTCTATGAGCACTAATGACATTGTAGCAGCTGCGATGTTTGCAGCTATGGAAACAGATGGAAGACAACAAGTTTGACTTTTATTTTTGTCTTTTTTGTACCCTTTGTTTGAAATTAATAAAAAAGTAATAAATTCACTCAAGTTTTATTTAGTATGTAAAAAAAAGTACGTACCTTTAAATAATTTTCCAAATAAGTAAATATTGCATCCATGACTTCCGGTATGAGTGATGATATTGCAGCCCGAGATACTCTGTAAAAAGCCTGCAAATAACGGTAGCTCGCGCCAGTTACCAAATAGCATAACGCTATTTGTAGTTTAGTCTTTGCAGTTATAGCTTCTCTCATGACTGTATCTTCCCTTTGTATCATTGGAGTAATATTTTCTAACAATGTGTTAAAATGTTGTACATCCATTCTTAAAAGCATTCTGAATTCATCAGGATCTTCTACCTCTAATTCATTAAAAACAGTGTTTGTGGCGCCAAAACTAGATCTTCTCGACATCCATGGCCTTGTCCAAATGCGGCGTTGCTCCTTTTCCAGCAGTTCATTTAATTCTTCTACTAATAGTGGAATAAGTAACTTTGTATATTTTCTAATTATCTTTTTACGATCCATCATGTCCGAATTGTAGTCTCAATAGAACTGAACTGACTGTGCTTATTTCAAAACGTGTGTGAACAGCTACTCGCTTACTACACTGTCTCGGCATAGAAACATTTTACTGTCTCGCCGGTTTGCTCGGTACGTGTGATCAAGGCTATAGAGATAACAATAAGTAAACTATTATTTGTTTTATTCATGTTATCTCAAAACTTTATAACATTTTCATTTTATAACACTAATAATATCGAAACCATCGATATTTTAGCTTAAAGGTCTGTCGTCTCACGGAACATCACTAAGGCTGGTTTTATAGCTACGCTGTTAGACGCGCCGTTGAGCAGCGCCGCTGTTAGCAGCGCGCGTTTGAGCAACGGTCCGCTGTAAAACGAGATTAGTACCGCGCGTTTCGCTGCTGTGTATAGTCGTCTACAAAATGAACATTAATGCGGTTAGAGTAGTGGCTATTTACCTCTTATGGAAAAGAAGGCAAAGAAGACTAGCTGTTGATCCTTATAATGGTACAAGGTTAGTGAGAGATGAACACGTAAGATCTTTTTGCGATTTACGAGAAAATAGTCATAAATTTTATAAATATTTTCGCCTATCAATAACTAGTTTTGAAGAATTACTCTGCAAGTTACAGTCCTCTTTACGACGATCTAGCTTATTTCGCATCCCCATATTTCCAGAGGAAAAATTGGCGATCACTCTAAGGTAAATGAAATAAAATCGATATTATAATTCATGTTGTACTGTACTTAACGGCGCGTCTCAACAGCGTCACTCTAAAACGCATACTGATCGTATCGTAACTCGCGGCGCGCGCTTCGGCAGTGCCGGCGAACAGCGCGCGTTTACTCAACAGCGCTGCTCAAGCGCGTGGCTATAAAACGAAACTAGAACCCAGAACAAATCCGAACGCGCGCGCTTCAACCGCGCTGTCGAAACGCGTAGCTATAAAACCAGCCTAAGCAAACGAAAAGTGACAGCTAAATATGTGCTCTTTCGTTCTGCACAACGGGCCATAAGCGATAGGCTTGCTCTATAGTTATATAAACTTGATGTGGCTCACAATATTTTTATTGACACTATTGACAGCCGAATTATTTGACATTTGACACCCGACGAATTGGTACGGATATGCTCCTCGCCTCGCCGTAATGTTAATCTGTGATGTTGATTTCGAGGAGGTTGATGCCTAAAACAAAATAAAATAGAAAAGTAGTTTTTGTGATGAAGGTTGTTATTTGTTGTGACTTAAGTTTATGATATAAAATAAACGTGGAACTTATAGGTACATGAAAACACTTGAAGAAAATTTATTTAGTTTAGAACTAACTTGATCATGGTGAGTAATTATAAATTATTCTAGTATTAGAGCTCTTTAATAAAGTTATACAATAAAAAATGCTTTACGCAAATATGAGTTTGTGCACCATCACTCATTATTGAATTAATAATATTTCAAATAACAAAGTATATCATAAGTTAAGCAGTAAGATATTCTTATCAAAACGAGACTAACTAATGTACATTACATACTATGCCCTTCCTAAAGTACTTGCATTATTTTACACACAATTTTGACTGTTATTTCAGTCAAAACTACTATTGACCAATCTGTGCGGTCATAACTACTCTTGTCTGATATTACCAGTTAAACTTTTGACCAGTTAACAATGTTGACTGTAACATATAAAATTCCTAGGAATTCTAGTTTAAGATGAGATGTGAAATATTTTTTCCCATTTTTGCAACCTGTCTCTTTGATGCTCTGCTCCTATTGGCCATACCCTAAAAGTATTTGTATATCCTATAGCCTTCCTCGAGAAATAGTCTATACAAAAATATTTTTATTTGAACCATTAGTTCCTGAGATAAGCAGTTCAACCAAACAAAAAAACTCTTCAGCAAGACTTGGAACAAACATTTGTGGATCACATTTAGGTTAGGTATTCAATTAGGTATTCATATAGTATATTAGGTTATTAGGTATTCAACCTAATCGGATATCAAATTCCGAATACTTAATAAATATTTTATTGTAGTGTAATTAGTGAAATTAACCCATTTAAGCCCGCTGTGCCCAAACGAGGACACCTAACAAATACCCTCTTAATCGTGAAATTTTTAATTTTACTTATTTTAAACAGTGTTAATATGAAGTTCAATCGTTATTCCTTGTAAGGAAGCAAAAAAATATATGTTAAAGTAGCTTAAAGTGATTTTATTGTTTGATTTATTTTAGTCATTGGAGAGTATGGTGTTCCTCAAAAGTTAGGATCAAATTTTACTTAGTATTTGTTTAAAATTATATATATTTCTATACTTAACGTATACAATTTCATTTTACAGTAAAATCTGGTTTTACACAATCTGAAAACTATGTTTATAGAGGTTTCCCCAATTGGGGCCAATGGGCCATTAGGAGTCATTTTTTCCATAAGCTATCAAAATAGCAGGGTTTGATTTTTGAGGCTACAATTAACTTCAAGGGCTCAAAATAGCAGTAGATACTATGATAGGATAATTATGACTCAGTTGTACGATTTATTGGCATTTTCTCCAAAACCAAGAACGATAATTGAAGAAAAAAGAACGTGATAGCGACTGTATACAGATACATAACTTACCGCACGGTACTCAATGGAGAGTAAATAACGTATCCAGAAATTACGAAGACACCATGGATAGTGGTGGTGTCAAGCCATTGACTGCTGCTGTGGCTAAGAAATCGAAATTGAGCAACGAAACCGAAGAGATCCTGAGAAGCCCAAACTGGAATAAATGTGCCCCTGTTTATGAACATATCATAAAGTCTATTGTTGCAAGAAATGACTACTGATGATGACGAAGAGATTGTAAAGGTACTGTAAATAAACAGGAAGGTGGTCAGTGTCCCCAGACTCTTTCGAAATCAAAAGGAATATGTAAAGAAACCCAAGCCAACCAGCCGTTTTCTATGTATTGAACCGTAATGCGAAGGAAGAAGAGGTACTGGAATTTCACCTAAATGTTGGATTCCTCAGCATTTAGGTGTTAGATATTGCATGTACTAACTAAAGAAACAAAGTTATAGCAACATCAATTTCGTCGAGTTATAGTTTGCCACTAGTTGGGACTTCAGATATTTCACCCTACACCCTAGTCGCTTCGATGGTGCCGTGCCTGCAGTACTGATTTTGGTCACTATTCTATGAATCGTATATAATATCGCTATATAATTCCATAAAAAAAACACGTTGGCAATACAAAAAATGCTTGAAAATGATATTTGTTAGAAAATAATAATTCGAAATTTTGACATTGCATGTGCCCATTGGCCCCATTTGAGGACGCCGTTTTTTTCTAACTTCTAAAAATAATTTTACTTTTTCATTGTGTTGTTTTAATTATTAGATGAGTATCTAGCTATAAATAAAGAAATTTAAAATGGAATTCAGACACTTTGTATTTGGGTCCAAGTGGGTTAAGGAAAATATTTATTTATTTCTCTTGTAATCATTAAAGTTGATTTGACACTCCATCACAAAACTTTTAACTTATTTTTTTTTTAATAATTTCAAATCAGAAAAAGATACTGTACAGGTCGAAAACGCCTAAGTGATTGTTTGGGGATAAAAGTTTTGCAACAAAAAATGTTTACTATGTTTCTTGTGACACTTATAGTTTGCAGATACACCATAAAAACCATGTTATCCCCTTTTTTGAAGATGGCGGTCATGGGACGAGGGTTGTAACCCCACAGACTTAGATTTAACTTTAAAAAATATATACTTTGTAGATTAAAAAAAAAAAAAAAAAACAAAAAAATTGCGTCCTCTGACAAATGCTACCCAAAATGCAACTTTTCAATGGACTACGTAACTTAAACCGTATACGCAGCGTACGCAACCGAAGCTCTCATAAAGGAATAATTTTGCCCGTTTTTTGCAATAATATATTTAATTTATAATAATAATATAAATAAAAAATGTATCTAAAGTCTATGTAGGAGCATACATCCGCAGGTTTGTGAGTGGCGACACAACGGACCTGAATGCCCCAGGGAGTCACTCCTTAGGAAGTCCCAGCTCTTTCTTGCCTTAAGGCGATACACGAATTTTTTAGCTATTTTCGTTTCGTTTTTTCTTAGCAACTATAAAAGATATAGCCTTGAAATTTGGATTCTGCGTAGAAGAAGATATGATGAAGATAAATGTCGATTGGATACACGATTAATGAAACTATCCTCGATAGTTTTATTGTTTGAAATGAGGTCTATTAAAACACTTTTTTGGTTTTTTCTATCAAAGTATTAAACTTAATAAAAAAAATCCGCACTATTCGATGCATAATTTTAGTATCTATATTAATGTCGATTGAGTTTTTTATTCCATGCAATAGATTTCGATTAATTTAAGATTTTCTATATTGCCGCTTACGTTATTTTTACTAAGACACTCTTTCGTGGATTTGACATAATAGAGTTAGACATATTATGTCTAACTCTTTCTGTCCCGTAAGAAAGCAATTAGTAATATCTCTATCTTGCATTTCCGTATGCTCCGCCCAGTCGGCTGCGGCCTTTTCTGACGGGTGGACGTACGCTCGCGCTTACTCGAAAATTACGTAAATATAAATAATTGCGTAAACTTATTTTTTCATTATTTTTAATTTAATTAAATATTAACTATTAGAAAACTGGTACGCGGACTTTTTTTAGTTGTATTTTCGTGCTAAAGCTGTTGGGATGGGTAACAAATCACGATATAAGAAATGTAAGAGAGCAGACACCAGGAAAATGCAACTTACAAAAATAAATAAAATTGCAAAGTCGCGACAGTACCAATAATAATGTTGGTACCTACTTTTTCATTGGTACCAACATTTCTCGACTTTCCACTATAATTGAGGGCTGATTTTTCCAACGCCTGATTATTTTGTTGGTGGAATATACATTGACATAATTGAATAAATATTTATATTGAAATCTGTCAGAATTGCATGGAAGAATTGTCTAAAATTCTAAATTACTCCTCGGGTAAAATTATTTGGCGTTGGAAAAATCAGCCCTGAATATTTTATCCATATCAAACTTTAGTTCACACAAAGTTTAGCCAAATCGCCTTTTTAGCTTTTTAGACAAACTTATTTCTTTATTCATGTTACGTTTTCGAGAAAGCACTTGGTAGTTGCATCAGAATCCCCTGGAACATCAACTAAATCTAATTCACATTTCGATGTTCTCGCTCAAATTGTGCAACAAAATTCTATGGACCCGTCTTTACTAAATATAAATGAGAGTGACAGGTTCGTTTTTTGATCATTACTACCGAAGTCTTTAAATTAGTTCTTCGGATGGTACAATGATTATTTAGTTAACGGTGTTGCCATGTAAAAGAAAAGCTTTGGGTCGTTGGCTATTTTTGACAGCACAATAACGATTCCCGAATTGAAATCCAATGGAATACTACCTTCATCAATTTAGAAACCTCAATTTACTGCCCAAAGTGGAGTCCATTTGTCAGAGTCGTCGTTAACACAATATCATTTCAGATATAAATCAATTAATTTTTCAGTTTATTTAAATGAAATCAATCAAATCATTTTTTCACAAGCGTTTTTCTCATTCACTAACTTACTTTTCATATTGATACGAGCTTTAATTTTCTTTTGACGTGACAACGTCTTATAAATTGGTTTGCCGGGTGACACTTCAAGAAACTGGGTAACGCTCCGCTCACGTTATGCGCTCACAATGAGAGCGAGTGAGAGGCACGCGTCCCTTCCACTCGGGCATGGTTAGCCCGCCTAAGAGCGAGAGAGACAGACATTGACATTGACAGTCGTTGTCACGTAAAACTTTCGCCCGTATACCGACTTTACAGGCAACCAACGATTTTTTTCTTTTTAAATGCAAACTTTGTCCAGACCATGTAGAGAAGAAAAAGCATAACCAATTTAGTGCAGTCGTTTACAAGTTACGCGCGTACGTACATTTCAGCGATTCATTTTATGTACAATTGATTATATATAATATAATATTATAAGTAATACATTATTTTTAGTAATTATTGTATGTGCTATGGGGGGATGCAGTATTCTCGGCTGTTCTCTCAATTATGGTGTAATTCGCTCATATTTTCGGTCCGATTTAGGGAAAAACGTATGCGATAGCAACACTGTAATTTTATGTTGCTGTTTCAGTAAAGGCCACGCGGTAGCTACTTCTATAGGTACTTAATCTAAGAGGCAGACAAATCCTGAATAGAGTAGCAAGCTGCAACACTGTGTCAGCAGGCCGTAGGCTTATTTGATATCTCCAGTTGCAACCCCAGGCGATGTTTACTGGATAAAAATAGCGGTAAAAATGCTAATTCAAAATCGGATAACATCGGTGACCAACGTCGTAGTAGATCTAGTTGGTCATAGAAGTCAGACGATACGATATTGTTTTTTCACAGTGTTTTTTATGATCCAATAATCGCTTTAGTTGACAACCGCAATAGCGAATAACCTACCTGGTGACGGTCGCCGAACTAGAAGAACGCATGATAACCTATTGGCCTTGTATTTTTCTAAATGTTTAGCGTTACGTTGTGTAAAAAGTGTTTTGTAAAATAAGTCATGTGGTGGTTACTTGTTACGAGAGTGTTTTAATATAGAAAGCTAGTCAATAGTATGTGCTCAAAAAAGGATTGTCCAGTACGGCTCTGCCACCCCCTTCTGATTAGAAGAAAAAATTAGAAGCTATAAGTTTTGCTTTATTTATTTACAGAAATAATTATGTATCAATTTGTAATTTATAAGATATTCAAATATAAAATATAATATTATATATATATTTCTGTATCTATTGTTTATTTTTAGATTTTACATTTCATAATAATGTAAACTATGAAGTTACATCTAATTTGATTTCAAATTTAAACACTATATAATATTAAATTTAAATAAATGCTCCCAATATAATATATAATGTTTCTTTTACTTATTTATGTGTATTTACATTTTTCCCCAATTACAAACATAACCATTATCTTAGCAAAATAATTCGTTTCGACTCCATGCATTCTTTGCTCCGAGTCGTCACCGATCGAGCGAGAGGTGTGATACGGCCGGCTAGCGCGCAACGACGCACGATCTCACGATCTTTGTTAGACTCCGCCTACTCACAAAAGAAAAATTATTCGTGTAGCGCCTTAACTGGCTGGCTAGAGAGGGGTCGCTAGAGCTACATGCTCGGGGGTGGAAGTGTCTAATGGCGTAATAGCGAGGAAACCCGCTCCGGGTCCGCCACTGTGACCCGCGATGGCGAAATCGGGGCCGTACCGCTCGACACCCCTAGCCGCTCGCACTGGTGTTGCCTCCTGCTGCCTATCGTGGCGGTTATGTTGGGGGGCCCATCTGGTGAGCTAGCGAGTCACCACCTGCCTATTTGATTGCATTTATATGTGTTAGAAGGCAGGTGCCATAGTTTTCCGATTTAGTTCTAATAACCAATCCACTAACATTTACCTACACATAGCCTAAATTTTTACTTTCCATTCATAATTTACAATAGCTCTGTATCTACTTTGGACCATTCATGTCTGTTCTTTCATAAAGCAGAGGTGGATGGGCCCTAGAAGATGCCCCATCGCAGTTTAGAGTAAAGTTCTCAACAAGGCCACTGCATGTTGGACCTGTGTCCCCACGTAAGCCTTTCAAAGGACCGGGTATTCTCAATACTGAGGATAGCCCGTGAAAAAAAGAGAGATAATAATAATAAAATCTTTATTCAAGTACCACAGACTCACAGAGGTTAGTAAACTTAAACGCTATGTTAGTAAGTAAATATGAAAACACATAAATGAGATTTTAATAATTTGAGCGGAGCATAAATTATTAAAATCTATTGGTTGTGATGCTGATGCAGATGTGATGTGCTTATATAAGTATTAGCCTATGTAACTTTCCTTGAGAAATGGACTATCCAACGCAGAAATATTTTTTTCTATTCCAACCACTAGTTCCTGACATTAACACGTTCAAAGAAACAAACAAACAAACTGTTCAGCTTTATTATCTTTCGAACAACTGTACCAAATTGGATAATTCTTTATTGTGTTTGATATTGTCAGGACAAGGTTTGAAAAAAATAATGTTTTATTATCTTTCTTTAAATATAAATATTTAATATGAAAAGTTAGTGAGTTAATGTAGGTAGGTAGGCTAGGGTAGGTTAAGGTAGGTAGGGTAGGGTAAGGTAGGTAGGGTAGGGTAAGGTGGTGCGTGACGAATTGCAACGCATTACCACGCACCAACACGAAACGCGGATGACGTAGCACGGCGGTTCAGGTTTAGAGTCTGACACTACCCGTTCGCTCCCCCGAGTGAGCGGGTGTCTATGAGGATTCCCCCGCCAAAACATAAAAAAAAAGGGTAAGGTAGGTAGGTAGAGTAGGGGTAGGTAGTTGGGTATGGGTTGGGTAGGTAGGTAGAGTAGGGGTAGGTAGATGGGTATCGACTGCCATCACTGTGGCGCGGCGGAAGACACAGCGCAGCACACCCTCGAGGCCTGCACTGCCTTCGAGGCGGAGCGCCATGTCCTGCATGGGGTCGCTGGCCCGGACCTTTCGCTCGCGGGTGTGGTGAATGCCATGCTCGCGGACGATCGTGTCTGGCGGGCAGTGTCTCATTTCTGCGAGAATGTCATTTCGCAGAAAGAGACCTCGGAGCGCGAGCGGGAGGCTGATCCTTCCGCTTCTCAGCTCCGCCGACGGCGGGTGGGTAGGGCGCGGACGAGGAATTCCGTAGCCAGACCTGCTCTGGGGGGGACGCAGAGGGCGGGGACGGGGGTCCCTCAGCCTTCATTGCACGCGTCTCCTTCCGTGCTGGGTGGGGGTGGTGTAGTGCCATGCACTGCCCTCGCTGTCCTTCCTCCTAGCTAGGAGGGAGGTCATGTCGGGCCTGCCACTAAGCGGGCAGTCGCCGGGGGCGTTATGGTGTTAAGACTTCGGTTGGACCCGTAACGCCGCCACTAAGGCGAAGGATGGCACCAGGTGTTTTGCCGGAGTAGTCGGAGCCTTTTTAAAGGCTCTGGAAGCCCGGACTCTTGCATCTCCGCCCCCGTGGGGATGCAAGGCTGGCTCATAAATGAGTTTCACCTGAAAAAAAAAAAAAAAAAAAAGGTAGATGGTTATGGGTAGAGTAGGTAAATAGGCTAGGAGTAGGTGGATGGTTGGGTAGGGTAGGTAGGTTAGGGGTAGGTAATTGGGTGGGTAGGGATAGCTAGGTGGGTGTGTAGGGTATTTAGGGTAGGGTAGGTAGGTGGGCGGGTATTGCATCTATCTATAATCTATATGTGTCTATATAAATTGAGAACAACTTAACCGATTTCATTGATCTTTTTTATTTAAGTTTCCTAATAATATGTAAAAGGTTCTTACGAGAAGATGAAAAAAGAAAATGCGCAGAAAATTGGAAATATTCATCAAACTATTTTACTTACATAATTATTTAAAACACAAAACGGTTTACTCACGCATATTCTCGGGATCGCCCGACTAGTTTCAGACCTAATAAAGTCCCTCTATACTTATAATAAATCTGTAGAGAGGTCAATTCTGTACATCAAATATATTTTCAAAATAACTATCAGGGGGTGATTAGTAATCGATACTGATGCCAAAAATGCAATCAGTAAATTTTTTGTCTGTCTGTCTCTCTGTCTGTATGTTCCTTATAGAAACAAAAACTACTCGACGGATTTTAACGAAACTTGGTACAATTATTCTTCATACTCCTGGGCAGGTTATAGTATACTTTTCATCACGCTACAATCAATAGGAGCAGAGCAGTGAAGGGAAATGTTGGGAAAACGGGAGAAGTTACTCCATTTTTTAAGCTTCCGTCGCGTATGCAGCCTTAATGGTTAAAGCTACATAGAAATCATGTATGACGGAAATGTTCTATATAAAATTATCTAAAAATATCACACAACAGCATATGTCTATCTTTTATGGTTGACTCACAATAACACGTGTAACTCCCGATAGCTTAGCAGTTCGGAGCTTTCTGATTATATTTGTTTACTCTTACGTTTATATAATACTCTCACTCATACCTAATTAAAAAAAAGTTAACATTATTACCTATTCCATAAAAAAAGAATCATAGAAATCGGTATAGAAACACCAAACTTATACATGAAATACGATAATAAGCCATCGCGCCGTCGGCGTTAATACTGAATCATGCTATAAGGATTATTTTTGTGTAACATGACATATTATACATATTTCCCTACTAAAATACAAAAGTTAATCTGTCTATTACATCAAAACCACTGAACGACGAAACCTTTTCAACGAAAAACGACGGAAACGCGGACGAAGTCGCTGGCAAAAGCTAGTCATTAATAATCCTATTGATTCTGAAACTAGTCGGGCGATCCCAAGAATATGCGTGAGTAAACCGTTTTGTTTTAAATAATTATGAATACTCCTCACGAAAGTTTTTATATTTTACTTACTTTACTTTTACTATTTAACTTGTTTTGTTAATTTATCGATACTTAAATATAAAATAGTTAAAAAAATAGAAAATTTGCAGTTCGAATATAATATTTATACAGCGAAGACAGAACAACGTCTGTCGGGTCAGCTAGTATCAGTATAGATATGGCCGAATATACTTTTCGTTGCAAGTCTACAATTCATATAAAAATTTCATGTAACCTGTTCTACTAATTTTACCTCTTTGTATTCTTGCTTCGTATAGGCCCATTATATCTTATTTTTTTATTTATAGTATTCGTTTTATTTTAGCGTCTATTGATATTAGAGCGAGACATCTCGCTACTGACCTAGTCGCTCGCAATAGTGATATCGGTGCCGCACCACTCGTCATCCCTAGTCGTACATCGTCGTCACAAGTGTATACTAGAAAGGCTTCTGTTGCGTGTCGCAGGAGCCGGAGGAACTGGTGAAGGAGAACAAGCTGCCGCGCGCGCCGTTGTCGGCGTGGTGGGTGGGCGCGGCGCTGCTGGCCAACGCGGCCCTGCTGGCGGCCGTGGCTCGCATCGACGTGGCCCTGCCCGAGCCGCGCGCGCCCGACGCGCCCGCGCACGTCTTCAGCGCCGCGCGCGCGCACCACCACCTCGTCAACCTCACCTCCATCGGCCCACGGGTCACTGCCTCCACTGTTATATCGACACCACCTTCGATCAAATATACATACAATAGATCATACACGGTTAATACACGATCGCCGCTCGAAAAGTGTCCCCACTAAAACTGTTGTAACTCACTCGTATCGTGCACTTATGCTCTCACTCTTTGTCACTTGACAACCATGCGTAGGAGACACCACACATAGCGTGTGGTGCCCTGAACTGACTTCAAAAAAGCATTTAACTAAATCCACAAAAAAGCGAAAAATAAACAAGATTATTAATTTACCTTATTTAATCAATTATTAAGTTATCTACTGATCCGTTTGAAGTCAACATTTTATATTGCTTTTCGTAGAGATTTTTGTACACATAACTTTAAAAATATGATCATCAGGTTGAATTTACTTGCGTCATTATTCAATTTCGTTGCCTAGATCTAGATAGACAGTTTCAAATGTAACTTTTGTACGGGACCGGGTATCTATTATATATCGAGCATACAGTATATTTGATCTACACGTACATCTCATTCTTAATTTTAGTTTAAATTGTTGTAAAAAATTAATTTGTTTTTTTTTTTTTTTTTGTAACCTCTTTTAAATTCTCCACACAAATCCGGCTCAAAACTCAGTACATACTATGAGTAATATTATACAAATATTGAAACAATTGTATGTGTGCGATGTGAAGGTTGCGGGCAGCTACGAGAACGAGGTGCTAGCGGTGGGCGTGCTGGTGGCGGCGGTGAAGCGCATCGCGCGCGAGGCGTCGCCGCACAACGTGGTGGAGCTGGACGTGCACGTGGCCAGCGGCGGCTTCTCGCTGGCCTTCATGGACGGCATGAACCACCTGTACCGCGACGTGCAGAGCGTGGTCGTGCGCGTGCGCGGCGCCGGCGGCCGCGCGCGCGCGCGCTCGGCGCTGCTGCTCAACTGCCACTTCGACACCGTGCCCGACAGCCCGGGTGAGTGCACGCAGCATACTATAAAGAGAAATACACTCAGTTCGTTGTAAGGCTTGGGTTGTCACGACCAAACAATATTTATTAATTTACTAGCAGCCCACCCTGGCTTCGCACTCCCCACAATGGGTCCTAAAATTCATTTAGGAGCCGTTATTTTGATTGCAATAATAGGTATGGCAAATACGTCTGAGCGCGGAAATTTTCTTTGGTAGCAACGAGGTCCTCATAATAAACAACACCGGACGTCGTAAGTAAAGGGTCTAATAAAGCGTTACGTTCATTTTGTCACAAGACTACACTCCCACAGTACCTACATCATGTGCAGTTTGCTCAAACTCACTATTACCGGATGAATACTGACACAATAGTGAAACGACAAGCGTAAATGAAAATAACTTGCTTTTAAAATTGCCGTGACCCGTAAGGAACTGGGCTACACAATGATCAACGTCTATCCAAGTCTTCTCCAGCCGCTCACGAAAGGACTGAAAAAACTGGTAAAGGTGACGGCCCTTTTATTATTAAACTAGCTGTCCCCCGCCACTTTGCCCGTGATAGATTATTCAAATAATTTCAGTTTGTTTAATACACTAAATCATGTCTTACTTTTAATTGAACACAAAATAAAGACATCTCTATGATAGTCATAACCTTGTTTACATGTAATACACAAAATTCAACAGTTCCTCACCAAATCTTATCAATATTATTACGAAATATTGTTCTTTTGTTGTTATTTTGTGTATAGGACATATTTAACTAATTATTACAAACATAATGATACCTGTTTACTGATTGTAAAGTCAAGAATGTAATTGAACTATTTAATTGTAACATATTTTAATGTATTTTTATAATTTAATCGTATTTTTATGATAAAATACAAATATTAACAAGACGGTAGGATGTGACGTCACTTGTTTACAACCGGCTATAAAAGCCAACGCTCCGCCGTACTCGGCACACCCTATCATGACTTACGGCAGCGTCGTATTCTCTCACGTACCCGATTATAGATTAAAAAGGATGCAAGCCCTCCAAAACCGTTTCATGCGTAGAGCCACGGGCGCTCCAGGTTACGTTCGTAACTTGCAGCTGCACTGTGACTTAAAGCTGCCCACCATCAAGCAGTTCATGAAATGCGCCGCGACCCGTTTCTTCGACGCCGCCGAAACCCACCGTAACCCGCTAATCGTAGCGGCCGCGCGATACCGACCTTCAGTCATCTCCAAGATAAAACGTCCTAGACACACTCTCTCCTATCCCGACGATAAGACAACGCTTCTACAAGAAGCATTCGACTTAGCTAGCAGTAGCAATACAAAACACAACCGCCGTATATTACGTCCTCGCCGGCGAGGCCCGTCGCGTATTATAAATAATAGTAACGTAAATGTTACCCCCCCCCGTCCCTAGATCAAGCTGGCCCGAGCCGGCCAAACTAGCAATAAAAATATGTCCCTAAATAATAAAAACTCAGATCCAGCCATCCCTTGCTGTTTTTGCCTTATTAAGATAGTCAGCAACGCACTAAGTCGAGGTCCGAACCCCGCAGGGGGTGCCCTTAGTGAACGTTGCTGACGTAGTTAGTTTATTTTACTTGCTCTGGCTGGAGGCCTTACGGTTCTCGCCAAAAGTCCGGTGAAGCAGTCAAAGCCTGTTCTCAGGCTAACTGCAGTAGACCACTTCCAAAAAAAAAAAAAAAAAGTACTCGGCACATTCGCTCCGGAGCAGTCACACCAAACGGACCTAAGTTAAGTAACTTTATGCTATACTCTGTAAATTTATTATATAATTTTGATGTACATTATGTGTATATACCTTCACTTGTTATATGTAATACTTAAGTAATAAATTGCTAGACTAAACTGCTTCCTAAAATTTGTGTATGTCCCTTACAAATAAATACCTGCTAAACAAAATTCTAATCTATTTCAAAATACCTGGATATTTAAATAAAGAAATTCCTTGTCAATATGTACGTCTATTATTTTTAATAATTCTAAACATATTTTTCTCACACCCGCGTGTTTTAGTTTAAACGGTTTTACATATTTGCCACTTTTTTCTTTTAGCTTCGCTCCTTTTAGTCTCAGCGTAATGTTATATAGCTTACAGCCGTCCTCAATAAATGGGCTATGCAACACTGAAATAATTATTCAAATCGGACCAGTTGTTCCTGAGATTAGCGCGTTCAAACAAACAAAACTCTTTAGCTTTATATATTAGTATAGATTATTATACATATATCTTACTTATCTATTATATTATTATTCATATAATTCTAAAGTGTGTACTTATTACTTTTGCCGCTATAAAAACAAATAATAAAATTAAAATCCTTGGAGCATTGACAACAGGAGGTACCATACGCGAACGTTCCCCCGATCAAAGTAAATAACGGCCGTGTGGTAAAATTTACCGCAGCCATTTGTAAATAAAATATTTTTCATATACGAGTTAATTAGTTAAATAAAATTAAGATTTTGATTCATACGTGCGGTACATATTACTATATGACATGCTTTTCGCTAGTGATGTGAAGCGCTTTATTTATTTTATTTTTTTATAAAGAGATTTACGCAGTTAGCCTGAGCGCAGGCTTTGACTGCTTCACCGGACTTTTGGCGAGAACCTTAAGGGCCTCCAGCCAGAGCAATAGAAAAACTAACTACGTCAGCAACGTTCACTAAGGGCACCCCCTGTGGGGTTCGGACCTCGACTTAGTGCGTTGCCAACAATCTTAATAAGGCAAAAAACAGCAAGGGAGGGCTGGATCTAAGTTTTTATTATTTAAGGACATATTTTTATTGCTAGTTTGGCCGGCTCGGGCCTGCTTGATCTAGGGAGGGGGGGGGGGGGGGTAACATTTACGTTACAATTATTTATACGCGACGGGCCTCTTCGGCGAGGACGTAATATACGGCGGTTGTGTTTTGTATTGCTACTGCTAGCTAACTCGAATGCTTCTTGGAGAAGCGTTGTTTTATCGTCGGTGTCCCTAAACTTGCTTAGGGAAGTTAGGTGAGTGAAGGTGGAGCCACTAATCACTATATAATAAAACACCAGGTATGCCTAAGAACATTTAATAAAATTCTCCAATTGATACTTATAGTATTGCGCGTAACGAAACCATTGTGACTTTTAATTTTACCACTAATGCCATCTATCGAAGCTCAAGTAAACAAAAATCATTATTTAATGTTAGGCAATGTGGTTCCTTAACATATCCCCCCACTAAGGACAACAGTCCTTAACGATACCCTCAACAATGAACTTAAAAACTAAACCATAACAAAACTTAACAAACATATCAAATGAAACAATAAAAAAACTATGTATTAATTGGTAAGACACAAATTTTAGCCAAAGATCGTTTTATAAATGAATTTTTATATCGCAAAGTTACAACTCTCGTGATATTGTCTGCGCCAGGATGTTTCTTAACAATTCTACCCATTAACCATCTGGCGGGCGGTAAATCAGGTTCCCTAACTAAGACGACATCACCTATCTCTGGTTCCGGTGTTAAGCGAGTCCACTTGTGCCTGTGCATCAAACCGGTAAGATATTCCTGAGACCATCTTCTCCAGAAATGCTGCAACATTCGTTGACATAGTTGCCATCGTTTTAATGACCCAAGGGTAACCTGTTCATAGTTACGGTCAGGAGGCAAGATCAAGGGTTCTCCCACTAAGAAATGACCAGGTGTCAAGGGTGCTACCTCATCGTTGTCTTCGATGTATGATATTGGTCTTGAATTGAGGCAAGCCTCAACTTGAGCCAACAACGTGGATATTTCCTCAAAGGTTAGGGTGGACTCACCAATGATTCGTCTTAAATGATGCTTTGTTGATTTCACCCCCGCTTCCCATAAACCGCCAAAATTTGGCGCGTGAGGGGGAATGAAATGCCACTGAGTGCCGTTTGTAGCCAACCAATCCGAGATCTCCGCTACGAAGCTAGATCTTTCTGCATTGAGCAATTCTCCTAATTCTCGTGCTGCTCCCACAAAGTTACAACCATTGTCACTGTAGAGGTTGCTACACTAACCTCGCCTTGATACAAATCTCTTATATGCAGAAAGGAATCCTTGGGATGTCAGATCACTGACTGCCTCCAAATGAATCGCTCTTGTAGACATACAAACGAAAAGGCAGATGTATCCTTTGTAGGACTTGTTCCCACGACCCTTTGAGACTCTGATGTTTATTGGTCCAGCATAATCGACCCCACTAAACAAAAACGGTCTAGTTGCGGACACTCTTTCAGCTGGCAATTGTCCCATCAAAGGATGTGTGCGCTGGGTGCGGTAACGAGCGCATGTGACACATTTACGATAGTGAAATTTTACCAAGTTTTTTGCTCCAACGATCCAGTACCTGGATCGTATATAGGTTAACATAAGTTGCGGTCCCCCATGCAACGTTCTTAAATGTGCATCTGCAACAATGAGTTTTGCTAAATGCGCTTCGTGAGGAATCAACAAAGGATGCTTTCTATCTTCTTCTACCTGAGCTAGTTGCAGTCGACCACCAACACGAATTATCCCAAGCTCATCTAAATATGGATTTAAGGAGGTGAGTTTAGATTTAGCCTTTATATTTTTACCATTTTTTAAATCTTGCATTTCTTGTATAAAATATTTAATTTGGCTTTGTTTAATCATAATATCTAATGCTTCATGTATTTCCTCTTTCAGAAGGTAAGTATGTTTTGGTAGTTTATCTTTTTCTCTTTTCAGGAATCTTCTACAGTACGCCACCACTCTGAGCAACTTCGATAAGGAAGAAAACCTGGTGCACAGATCTTCTTCTTCTTCTAGGTTAATAGATCTCTTCAGTGCTATTTCCTGTGATTGACCTAAATAAGCTGGATGTTCATCTCTGAAAGGTAACCTTACTATGTAACGTCCCGTCATATCTCGTGTTGTAGTTGCTGAATAATATTCTTCGCAACGCTTTTCCTCTTCCGACATTATCTTTTGATTTAATTGAGGCTCGTTTTCCATTTCCCAAAATGCCTTCAATAAATCATCAGCTTGAACATGCATACTAACTAGATTTATTGGACAAGGTTGTGATCTGTTTGTTCCAGTTAAAACCCAGCCAAAAATAGTTGCTTGAGCTAGCAATGATCCAGATGAACATTTATAAAACCCTTCCTGTAAAATGTGACCATAAACATCTGAACCCAATAATATATCAATTTTATTGGGCGAGTGGAACTCCGGATCAGCTAACTTGATATCATTTAAAATAGCCCATGGTTCTAATAAAATCTCCCGAGGAGGTAGCAACCCTGTCAATTTATCTAACACGTAAGCAGTTACTTGGACACTACAGTCTGGATTATTCGATGAGTGAAGAACAATATCCGTTTTAGCTTTGGTAATCACCTTGATCTCACCGCCTATACCTGAAAAATTACCCTTGACCTTGGTACAGTTAAGACCGAGTAACTGAAGTGCGGATTGAGTGATGAATGAAATATGTGACCCCTGGTCCAGTAGTGCCCGCAGAGGTATTACACCATTCTTAGAATGGACATATACCACCGCTGTTGGTAATAAAGATATGTGCTCACCCGATGGTTGCTTCTCCTCTGATACCTGGTGTGAAGAAACAGACTCCGATACAGGCTCCGGTACCTTTTTTGACTCTGCGCTATTGGAATGCAGCAATGAGTGATGTCGTCTTTTACATATTTGGCAACAAGCTGTACTGCGACAATATTTTACAGCATGATTATTACCTAAACAATTAAAACACAATCTATTATTTTGTACATAACTGCGTTTATCATCATTATTCAACGAAATGAATTCTTTACATGATATGATTCTATGATCACCCTTACAGTAAGAACAAGTAGATTGAGAAATGTGAAAATTGTTATTAAAATTAGATTTTGACATTAAATTCTGTTTATCTTTATAAGTACTGTTAGTTTTATAATCTAAAAATTCTAATGACTGAAATCTAGTTTGTAAAAACATTTCAAATTGTTTAAGATCTGGTAATACATTACTGTGACATGTTATTTCGCTAACTTTAGCCTCCCATTGTTTTCTAGTTTCTATATCAAATTTTTGTGACTTAATATAAATAACTATCGTATCCCAAGAAGAAGTGTCAATCCCCAAGTTTTGCAATCCCTGTATCATATCTGTAGTACTATCTAATAATTGCTTCAAACTGGTTGCAGATTCTGTAGTTATATTTCGTTGTGAGAAAAATCTTGCAAATATGCTGTTAGCTAAAAACTGTTTATTATTAAATCTTTTCTCCAGAAGATTCCAACATTGTTTGTAGTTATCATTGGTGATAGCAATGTGTCTCAACAGCTGTTCCGCTTCCCCAGTTAAATGTCCCTTAAGGTAATGTAACTTCTGGACATTGTCGATGTTTTCGTTGTTGTGGACCAAAGACACGAAAAGATCTCGGAACGCTATCCATTCTGTATATTTTCCAGAAAACGTCGGAATAGTAATCTTAGGTAGTCTCACTGACGACCTTGCAAATTTGTTATCTATGCCTGACTTACATATTTGGTTGGCCGAATCGTTTTTCAATTCATTTAATATGTCATCTAGATCTGATTTAAAAGCTAAATAAAATTCTTCTACCTCGCTGTGAAGATCCTTTGAAAAATAGGAAGAACCGACAGTCTCTTTTCTTTTTAATATTTCGGTGTGGTTTAAAGAAAACTCCTCCCATTTACTATTAATTAAATTAATTCTGTTTTCAATATAAGATTTAGTAATTCTATCTTTAGAACACTTTTTGAAGTTAATTTTTGCCTTTTGTAGTTGTAACCGAAGGTCTTCTTGAACGTATAGAAGTTCCATTGTTTATGTTGAATTTGTTAAAATTTTACAAGTTGATGATGGACAAAATTTTTCTAAGTGTTTTTCACTTTATAATTCTATGTGAAATCGGGCATAGGTTCCCCGTCGGATCACTATTTTAAAAACTATTCTAAGTCCTATTCGACACTCTAAAATTTTACAAGTCCCTGTTCTCAGAAATATTTACAAAGTACTCACAGTTTTATGTCCACTTCACTTATTGCACAACACTCACTTACGCACTGACCGTCCGTCCCGAGTTGCTGATTCACCGCCCTGCTGTTACTCATCCGCGCACGTCGTGATAGTCGTTGCCCTGGAAACGCCGTAGTCTCCAGGTGTCTCAGATCCTCAACGACAATCCGCCGCCACTTGATCCGAATGAGCCGCCTAGCAGCTCGAGGTCGGACTGGTACAACTTGCCGTTATATCCAGCTCGAAGGACCATGTCCCTAAACTTGCTTAGGGAAGTTAGGTGAGTGAAGGTGGAGCCACTAATCACTATATAAAAAAACACCAGGTATGCCTAAGAACATTTAATAAAATTCTCCAATTGATACTTATAGTATTGCGCGTAACGAAACCATTGTGACTTTTAATTTTACCACTAATGCCATCTATCGAAGCTCAAGTAAACAAAAATCATTATTTAATGTTAGGCAATGTGGTTCCTTAACAGTCGGGGTAGGAGAGAGTATGTCTGGGCCGTTTAATTTTAGATGTGACTGAAGGTCGGTAACGCGAGGCTGCTACGATTAGCGAGTTACGGTGGTTTTCTGCGGTGTCGAAGAATTGGATCGCGGCGCGTTTCACGAACTGCTTGATTGTGGTCAGCTTTAAGTCACAGTGCATCTGCAAGTTACGAACGTAACCTGGAGCGCCCGTGGCTCTACGCATGAAAAGGTTTTGGAGAGTTTGCATTCGTTTGAGTCGATAATCAGGTACGTGAGAGAAAACGACGCTGTCGTAAGTCATGATAGGTCTGACGCATGCAGTGTAAATTCTCTTCATGCAAGCAAGAGGGATTTTACTGCGCTTGTTCAACATACAATGAAGTCGGCCGAGGGCGAAGGCAGCTCGCGCGCGTGCCGCTTTGATATGAGGTACGAAGCTAAGCTTCTGATCAAGGATCTCACCCAGGTATTTGGCTTGCTGCTCCTAAGGAAGAGCAAGAGAGAAGAGAGAAGAGGGTTATGGGTGGAGGGGGAGCGAGAAGCCGCCCTTTCCTACTAAATAGCACGGCTGCGCTTTTGGTAGGGTTGACTTCGATTCTCCATTTCGTAAACCACTTCCCGAGGGCCGTGACCGCGGTCTGGAGATTTCGAATGTGCAGCGCTTACGAATGTTGTTTTTGTTGCGTTACCAGTTGGGGTTGCTCTTACCGCGTCTGGCCCTTATTATTGCTCACGGTTGCCCTGTCAAAAGGTCATCGTGGGAGGAATGTATGTGTTGTAGAGAGTAATAGTCGCGACGGCTTGCGCAGGCGCCAGCGACGACGGCGCGGGCTGCGCGGTGCTGCTGGAGACGCTGCGCGCGCTGGCCGCCGCGCCGCGCCCGCTGCGCCACGACGCCGTGTTCCTCTTCAACGGCGCCGAGGAGAACATCCTGCAGGCCTCGCACGGCTTCATCACGCAGCACAAGTACGTGGCAGTCACGCTCATCTCGGGAGTAGGCTACACAGCTTAGGATACTAATATAAACTAAATGTGAAAAGACATCCCAGCTTTTCTGCTTTAAAAAAAACAAAGTCTGCTATATGTGGCTTTTGCACTTTTCGCGGAAACAGTTACACTTTAGTTAAATGAGCATTTATTTAAATAAAAACAAAAGCCAGTGTTCGCAGGTTCGAGTCCTGCCTGAGGTTTAAGTTTCTCTTTATATTATTTGTATTTAATTTTAAAAACAAAACTTAAAAAATAAAAAAATAATTTAAGTAAAATTTTTCTTCACACACATGTTAAAGCATTAAAAATATCGTTCCCAGATGAAAAATATAAAAACCTAAATAATATAATATGTTAAATGAACTGTACCGATAACATATCTTCGTTTGAACCGAACAACTAAAAACAAAAAATATCGTGCAAATTTCAATTGAAAGAAAGGAAAGACATGTATTGTCATCACCACACCACCACATAACATAAAAAAAAAACAATAACAAAAAGAAAAATTAAATATCAACAAATTTTACAATAAAAAAAAAATATCATCACTGTTCACTTGACATTGCATTGCATTCGCTCTAAACACTTCGTCTATCAATTTATGAACTAAAGACGAATCTCTGAACCTCACTAAACAACGCGCTTTTTTGTATAAAAAGCCGGTGTAAGGAAGCACCGTTATGACTGAGCGAACAGCTCGATAGGGATTTTTGACGCTACATGCGCGATCTCTACACAAAACCAACTTTATTAATCCACTATATCCTTGGTTAACTGCGTGCGGCGTGTGGTTCTGCAGATGGGCCAAGGATATCCGCGCCTTCATCAACATCGAGGCGTGCGGCGCGGGCGGGCGCGAAGTGCTGTTCCAGGCCGGCCCGCACGACCCCTGGATCGTTGAGGTAGGCCCCCGGCCCACCCGGCCCCGGCCCTGCGTGGCCCCGGGCTCAGCTCGCTGTTTTCTGTGCAGGTGTACGCGGGGACCGTGCCGCATCCGTTCGCCTCGTCGCTGGCGCAGGAACTCTTTGAGAGCGGTCTCATCCCCGCCGACACCGACTTTCGTATCTTCCGTGATTTCGGGAAGCTGTCCGGTACGACGGGCGCCTCTGCTATACTAGTGATGGGTGTCGAGGACTGAGTTGCGTTACAAAAGACTCTGTTGCAGGCGTAGACTTGGCGTGGAGCGCCAACGGCTACGTGTACCACACGCGGCTGGACACGGCGGACCGCGTTCCGCCCGCCGCGCTGCAGCGCACCGGCGACAACGTGCTGGCGCTGGCGCACGGTACGCATCTGCCCCGCCCCGCTCCGCCCGCGTGCCCCGCCCTTTCTGACCCGCGTGCTGTGCAGGGCTGCTGGCCAGCGAGGACCTAGAATCCGAGGTGGACGAGTCGTCTCGGCAGCCGGTGTTCTTCGACGTGCTGGGGCTGGTAGTGGTGTCGGTGCGCGCGCCCGCCGCTCTGCTGCTGGCCGTGTTCGCCGTGGCGCTCGTGGGCCTCAAGATACACCTGAACGCGACGCAGGCGCGCGACGAACGTGAGTAGCGCGGCGCCGGCGGGCTGGCGCGGCGGCGGCGGGCTGACGCGCGCGTGTTGCAGTGTACGTGGCGCGCGGCGCGTGGTGGGCGCGGGTGGCGCGCGCGGCGGGCGGCGGCGCGGCGGCGGCGGGCGCGGGCGCGGCGGCGGCGGCGCTGGTGGCGCTGCTGCTGCAGGCGGGCGGCGCGCGCCTGGCCTACTACTCGCGCGCCTGGCTGCTGGCGCCGCTGTTCGCGCTGCCGGCGCTGGCGGGCGCGGGCGCGGCGGCGCGGCGCGGCGGCGGCGGGCCGCTGGCGCGCGGCTGGGCGGGCGCGCGCGCGTGGCACGACGCGGGCGCGGCGGGCGCGGCGCTGCTGCTGCTGCTGTGCGCGGCGCGCGGGCTGCGCTCGGGCTTCCTGCCGCTGCTGTGGGCGCTGCTGCCGGCCGCGGCCGACGCGCTGGGGGGCGCGCTGCGCCTGGCCGGGGGCGCGCGCGCGCTGCTGTGGGCGGCGGGCGCCTTGCTGCCGGCGGCGCAGACGTGCTACCTGGCGCTGGGCTCGCTGTACATGTTCGTGCCGCTGATGGGGCGCGCCGGCTCGCCCGCGTTGCCGTCCGACGTACGTATCCCGCGCGGCGCGACTCTCGCTTCCCGCACGCCCCTCTCTCATGTGTTTGGTTTGCGAAGGTGACCATGGCGGTACTGGTGGCGGCACTGGTGCTGGCGAGCTGCGGCTGGGTGCTGCCGCTGCTGCAGGCGGCGAGGGACCTGCGGCGGCCGGTGAGTGCGGTGGCCGGGGAGCGCCCGGCGCGCCGAGCCTCGCCTGACGTACCGGCATTGCAGATGCTGTGCGCGTGGCTGCTGACGGGCGCGACGGTGCTGCTGGTGCTGCTGACGCCGCTGGGCGCGCCTTACAGCGAGTCTCGGCCGCAGCGCTTCATGGTATTCCATACGCGCCGCACGCTGCACGCCTGGCCGGCGGGCTGGGGGCAGACCACGGGCGCGGGGGATGCCGCTGCGGACCTGGTCGAAAACTTTTACTGGGTGCCACAACTTGATGCCAACACCCCGCATTCCGTAGATAAATACGGTTAGCCATCGTATTTTATATTTATGTTAATAGTTTTTAATTGCATGTTTTGAATACGTAAAGAGTTCGATTGTTGGCCCGGTGGGCAGTGGCGGAGATGGCGGCGGCGCGCGCGCTGGCGCCGGCGGAGTGCGCGCGCCTGCTGTACTGCGGCGCGCCGTACTACCTGCCCGTGCGCGGGCTGGTGGCGGCCAGCCACGCGGCGCCGGCGCCCGGCCCGCCGCTGGCGCGCCTGCGCGCCGACGTGCGCCTGCAGCGCCTCAACGCCACGGCGCTGGAGCTGCGCGTGCAGGCGTCGGGCGGCTCGCACGTGGTGCTGGTGCTGGCGCCGGCGCCGGGCGCGCGCCTGGCGTGGCTGGCGGGGCTGGGCGCGCCGCGCGAGGCGGCGGCGTGGGGCGCGCGGCGCACGTACTTCGTGCTGCTGCACGGCGCGCGCGCGGGCGCGGCGTGGGCGCTGCGCGGGGTGATCACGCACGCGGAGGGCGCGGGGGGCGCGGCGGGCGCGGGGGGCGCGGGCGGGCGCTGGGCGGACGTGGCGCTGGCGGCGCACGCGCTGCACGGCGCGGACATGCGCGCGCCGGCGCACGCCGCGCTGCTGGCCGCCTTCCCCGCCTGGGTGGCGCCCACGGGCTGGGGCGTGGACCTGCACCTCTTCCGCGTCTAGCGCCCGCGCTCGTTGTACCGACGCGTGCTACTTCATAACATTACTCGAGTGCAGTCGGTGAATCCACGTCAGTGCGTACGGACATCCTAACAGTTGTAGCATCAGTGCTACATAGGGTTGCCATCGCTAAAACCTGCCCCTCAGGACCGGAAGCGTAAGTTCCCCGGATTTTGGAGCTTTCACCCTGGACATTCAATACTTTTTTCATTTACTTACATCTTGATTATATTTTACTCCGTACTTGATAGAAGAAAACTTTAATCTTAAGCCTTTTTTGTTGCATGAAATAGTGTATTTAATCGTTCTTGAGACGACAAGTGAGTAATTTTGCTTTATTTTTAATTATAAATTATTATTTTTTAACCACAGAGATTAGATGACACGCTTGTTATAATTAAAACGAACACAATCAATTTACGGTTTGCGTCGGACGAGCGTTGACAGATGAAATACTGTAAAAAGTAAAGCGCGCTGCCTCAACTTTCGCGGTAAGATATAAATATAGACCTTCGGGATTTGTTTCTTTTTGGAATCAAATAAGTCTTATATTTATAAAAACACTATTGTTTACCTTATAAAATACATTTTAACTAATAAAAGGACGGGAATCGGCTTTTCGTTTTAAGCTAAATCACTGTTTTCGACCGGGTGGACGGAAACGGGCTTAAACATTGCAATATTTGTCTTCTCTTTTTTCATATATTATCTGATTGAAAATATATGATGTCATGGATTAATTAAAACATATAGTACACTGACATTGCTATGTCCAAATTGCGTCCACTTTATTGTCGCCACGTATTAAACTATAGAGACCTAAATTGCGGTCGAAACCTAGTTTTCATAAAAAAAAACGCGCCAGTTTCCGACCGTTTTTAAGCTAAATTAAGATTTTAAAACTATTTATTTCTTTACGATAAGAATAATTTACATTTTAAACTTTTTGTTGTGTATTTAGCTTACAATATGCGGTTCTATTATGATTAAATATTTTCGTCAGCCCCAAAAGTACACTAAGCTACGTCGAGGCTACTCGTCGCCTATACTACAGAAGGTATTGTAACTATACAGTGATAGTATACTGGTTAAAGAATTTTTTTTTCGTCGACCCTTATATTCTGCCTGTAATGGCCTACGATTGCGAAACCTAGTGACATACAGTAGGGATATTCCACAAAAAAGTCGCTCTACACGTCGCTAAATCTGACTATATGTTATATCTGATTAACAGTGCTAGTAGCTATAAAAGAGAACCCGAGAGAAATTGATTATTTGGATTTGTATGTGCCCAAGTTGCAATAAAAATGTTGATTGACAATGTTTTATTAATAATATACTTAATTATCTATACAAATACCTTACTTCAGAAAGTGGACGATAACTGGCAACCCCTTGGACGCAAACTGGATTTTTTGGACGAAAACATTTTCAGCTTTAAATGATTATTTAGAAATGTCTTGTCCAATAAAGCTGTAACCTTTACGTTAAATAAAAGTTAAGTATATACGAAATACGTTACGTTTTATTAGAAATTTATTCAATAATGTATTAATTTTGGTTAACAAAGTCGGCAACTCCACTAAATGGACGCAAACCGGCGAACTTACCCTATTAAATAAAAAATAAACAAATCCAATATTAGTTACTCAGTTAGTGAAATTAAATGAAAACTTGTTGAACTTTTTATTTTTCCATACAATTAACAGTTAAACAGGCATTTCTGTTCCGTCCGTATCTGATCGAAAACCCGGACTTTTATTGTAGTCCGGGTTGCACCCGGACTACAATTTAAACCCCGCCCGGACGCTCCCCGGACGTCTTCCAAACTAGGACAAATCCGGGGAAACCCGGACGGATGGCAACCCTAGTGCTACACCGACTGTCGCCGCCGCCGGTGCGTACGTCAGTCATGTCAGTCGACCTACTACCGGAACGCATGCGAACACAATAGAAAGTATATAATCTATATACCTATTATATATATAAGAAGATTTATTTATCTAACTATTAAATAAACTACATGCGTTGATTCTCGAAATAAATAATTATTTTATTAGTAGATAGATATAAATAACAAACTAAAAATTACACCACAATTTTTTTATAATAAACTAAATAATAACATAACATAAATATACCTGGAAATAAAGAAATGACATTAAGATTTATTCTTCTCTCTATACCTGTTTATAACGTATATTTTATTTTATTATCCTCTTGTCTGTAAATTTCTTCCATAACAGTGTAATGTCCACCCCTGTCAAAAACATTCGGAATCCGAAGAGAGTAAAGTCTCTTTACGTATATAAAACAAAGTCGGCTCACTGACATTATTTATAACTTAATAACGAGTGTTCTGTGCACTTTCAATGCATTTTTATTTGTTGGTTTTCTCTCCCTCACAAATAGCAAAGTAACTATTAAAAAGATATAAAATTTGAAAAAAAAATACAAAATGTCCTACGGAAATGCGAACTGCTATGTCTGGCAATAAATATTGCACATCGACTAGTGGAAAGATACAATCTGAAAATTTTGGCTTCTTAGAGCGTTGTCTCTGTCGCACGAAACACTAACAGTCCGGGATCTATTAGGAGCTGTTAAAACACATTATTATAAACGTAGGGTATTGAACGTCATATAAAATATAGGATCTATTGATGCCATCCGTATTGAATATGTATTTTACGAGATATTTTAAGAGAAAATCGGTTTTAACAAATCTATAAATGTATTTGAATTTGGACGCGACCGTGCTCGACCACATTTGATCAACACCTGACAAACGTCACATAGGTGTAGGTAAATTAGCGGATTGTTTCTTTCCAGAGATCGATTTGCCATATTTATTGCCGGGTATGTAATGTACTTACAAAACAGTGGGACATAGCTTGTTTCATATAAATGACAAGCGCGACTGACGTACGCACCGAAGGGTCCGAAGGTCGGTAGAGCACTGTATTCTGTAACCGGCCTATGATAAATCACGACCGCACATTTGCACATTGACTTACTCCATAATATTAATTTTATCTGACATTGTATGAACAGGCCATATGGCAAGCAGTTAACTATGACCTTTTCCTCACCAAAATGACGCAGCAAACCGCGTCCGCTGCGTACCTGCGGCGGTGGCGAGCCTCTTAAGCCATAAGTTATCGAATTGAACGATTACTTCTTCGTTGACTGTATTGCGCATAGATCATCACGCTTACATGCATCTTGGAAACTAAAAAACAAATATTTCTTCGCTCTTTAAAGTAAAAATAAGAACAATGTCGATGATTAACGTTACAATCATTACAAATTGTACGTAACTGAGACTGGTGCAAAGCGAGCACAGTTAACTTGCTTTATATAGGGAAGCTTAATTGCTATACGCAGAAGAAAAGCCATATCATAGGAAACTATTACTATTCCGAACATATATACGAAACAAATTGAACAAATGTGAACTAAATGGTTATTTTAAATGTTGTTATGTTGCAGTGGCAAAATTATGATGTAAATATTGTTACGATGATACAGTTAGTTATTAAATATTGTGCAAAATATAATATTATAATCTCGTATTTTTTACGCTTGGGTGGCTGTGCGGGATACATAAAATAAGAATATCTTCATTAGTATAATTATATTATAATTATTGCTTAAGTAGGTCCAATACGTTTAAGAGTGTTAAGTGTTTAGTGTAGAGGAATGTGCCCAATGCCTAAATAATGTTACCGTGAAATTTTAAGATAACTTTCTTTTATTATAATTTTATTATTTTTGGTACCAGTCACTCGTATCATGAAAAATGTTTTTTTTTCACGGATTTTAAAAAGACCGGTACTGATTCCTTCCGCATTCCTCCCAAAGAAGATCGTTTACAGATTTTGCAACTTTGTCAATATTATTAGACATTAGGTAATCCCAAAGAATTTGGGATGTCCTAGAGAAAGTTCTAAAGTTTATTCTGGTGATGTACCAGCTGCTAGTAGGATTGTTTGGCGCAGGAAAGTGCGTTCGGGTTGACGCCACAACAAGTCGACCGCCTGTAAGTTATTGTCGCTTAAATGCAAGTGCTAATATGTTACACCTGTCTATACGATATGTGTGTTCTGTAAAAGAAAATTATTTGTTATTTCATACTAGTTCTTTACCTTACATCACTATGCGCAGGCGTAGAGTGTTTGACGCGACCTCTATTCGTCGGTTAGCGGCGACAGTGGCCGCATGTTTCGTTTTCTAGTATTGTATGAAAATCAAGAGAGTTTTAGCAACAATTTATATTCCCACCTTGTTAGATGCATTAATCACTATCTAATTAACTGCGGTAAGATTCCTACTCGGTTTCCAACCCTCTCTCGTAGCACACTGGGACTTTCTTCCTTTCATTCATTCTATGTACTTACACCTTCACACTTGCTCTTTTCATTGTCATGTCGACTTTAATTCAACAATTAATAATAACCACATTCAAAAATATCTTATCCTGGAAATATTCAATATCAGTGGTACGCCTTGTCGATACGAAATTATCAATAAAACCTACACACACACACTGGGTTTGTCCTCGGTATATTCTCCATTATACAATAAAGAAAACACATATCAACATAGGTACCCGCCTAAACAATACTATTATGTTATTTAGGCTGACTGTGTGTTGTGATATGTCAAGTCAGGTTCCTTTTATTTGAAATAAATGATTGATATGTAAATCACCATACATGTTGTTAGAGGTTATTTAGTACAGTCGGTCAGTGGCAGATGCAGGGATGCATTCGTGCAAGCATCAAATTTTAACCGTAAAAAATCTTAGTCCACTTTACACAACCTAAGGAACAATTTTCATCAACTATCCTTAACTGAATAAACTAATAATATATTATAAAATCGAAAAATTATATATAATAATATAATTTTTCGAGTTTTAAACTGAAGATGTTTTGTTTAGTGTATATTTTGCTAAAATCTACCCCCAGTGGGGTCAAACCACCTCAAACAATCCTGTATCGGCCACTGGTACCGGTATTAGATTCTTATTGTAAATGTATAGCAGTAGCGCCGTGGGTGTTCATTTGAAAAGGTGTGTGACTGTGAAAAATGAAATTTCCTTAAATATGTCAACTGATTGACCAGTCCGGAGAGTCAGGCAGTCACCCCATAGAGAATTAGAAGGCCGATATTATATACATGGCTGCTGAGCTAATGTGATATATTCTATAATTGTAATATTATATGAGTCTACTTGTATTATTTAAGAGGGTTATTTTGGGTTTGGAATTAAACATATTGCTATATTCCGCGACAATTGTAAAATTAATCATGCTTTCTTTATTGAAATTGAACCGGGTGCTTTTCGCGAATTTTATCGCTGTAAATATACTTAGGTGTTTTACTTCTAATACCTGTCCTGTTCCCAATCCAATAAACCCATTATGATTGAATGTTTTAAAAATATACAGTGATGAAATCCATCATAAGTAGTTTTATTGCATTCTAAATGCATTTATATTCTAGGCACGAAATTCAAACTAACCAGAAAATGACAATGACAAAACGACATGAAGCTAATCTGGATTCCCGTTTGTGTTCAACCTGTCGTAAGAGTGGAAAATTTAGTTGTTTTTTAAATGTGAAATGACCAAAGTAGACAGTAGCCGCCAATTCAGTTGGCAAATTTTCGACTTGAAAGAGTGAGTCTGCGCCAATCTGAGCAGGTACGGTACGGGATACCCATAAATAAGGTAAATGTTTTCTATGAAGGCTGGCCGATTTGTTTTTATTTAGATAAGACTGGTACTCATAAAGTTCGATGACAATTCAATATTATGATACTGTCAAACTGTTATAGTGATGGGAGTCGGTAGCCATAGGAATTCTAACGAAACAACGATATATAGGTATAAAACAATAACTGCTGATCTACACTTTCGTCAGCATATCATTGATGTGTGCAACAAAGCTTACCGGAATCTGGGACTAGTATTGCGCCAGGCAAACTACTTCACGAACATAGGAGCTTTGAAACCACTGTTCGAGGCACTCGTGAAGAGTCACCTGGAGTGCAATGCTGTAATATGGTCACCATACGAGAAGTACAGACTGATGATAGAACGTATCCAGAACAAATTTGCTAGGTTTGTGTATTTAAAGCAATATGGGATATACCCACACTATCCGCTGCTGTACCCTACCCTGTTTGTACTGGGTATGGTGGGGTATTACAGGCTAGAAGTAAGAATGGAGGTCTCTCTCACCGCCTACCCATTTAAAGTGATGCGCAGAAAATCCATAATCTGAGAGTCTTGGAGTTACTGCAGCTGTTTGTTCCGGACGATTACATAGGGGGGCGGCGGCGGCCGGAGCTGCTGACCGTGCCTGACGCAGCGTGCACCGCTCACGCGCGCGCTGCGTACGCTCAACACGTTGGCTCGGAATGGATCTCTTTTAGTGTACACTGAACGAATTCACACGGACCGCTTATTGTACTGTTTGTTCGGTTTAGTTTATTATTTAAGCTACCATGTTTAATTTGTGTGTACTAGGTAGTAAGTACCTGTAGTAATAGTTTTGTGTGTGTGTACATAAATAAATAAAATAATATTAGTTTTCACTAGTAGGTACTAGCTGATTGGTCCGGTACCGGTGACTGGTCGACCTGCTGACTTTGGTCTGTGTAGATTACACTTATAATTTCATAATGGACCTCAAACGCTTGTTTATTTGGCACGGTCCCCAAATTATAATCTGTATTATTGTTATTGGAAAGACAGCGTGCTGCTGTGGAGTTTGTTGCGCCGTTTCTTCTCCACAGCTAGAGCACTTAGAAAGCGGTGTAGGGTGGGCAAATCTAAAGGGCTGTCTATTTTATTATTTTGACGTTTGAAAAGTGCAAATAGTAAATGAGCTTTGATTTTTATTGATTTAAAAGTTTGTGTATAACATACATTTTTATTATAACCAAAGATTGTAACCTTATTCAATTTGTTATGTATTTCTCGCGCTGTTTATTTTGCAGTTGGAAGTCGACAGTATTTACCAAACTGATACCAATTTTTATTTGCTTTATGCATGTCCTGCCCAAAATCTCCCTTCTAACATGGAGTTTAAATTTACAAAAACTTATTTATGTCACATACGACAGAACCAGCGCTTATGATAACAGATAATAAGGTGTAACGACCGCCTCAACTCGGCAACGCAGCGTCTAAACACTTTTCGCGCCGGCATCGGCATGTCCTCAGTCGCCTACCGGTATTCAGCTAGTTTGGGTAAAACCCCACTCTTCGTACTAAGGAAAAGATGAAAGTTGAGAAATCGGAATAAATAAATATTGTTTTGTGAATTAAGCATACTGTGTACTGTATTATTCAACAGGTTAGTTCTATGTCGAAGGGCATGAGGCCTCATATTTACAGTTCACACAGAATTCATCTTTGTGAAATCTATTAATTGTAAAGTTTCATGAAAGCTTTTTTATGTCTCATACAACAATGAGATCCTTTAAATAAAACCGCAACATTAACATAATAATAATTTATTATATACTCTATTATTTGTTTTTTTTTAATACATAATATAATGGTCGGCATGGAGCGGCTGGGTGTAAATTTTGCATCTGCAATGAAATGCTGGATCTACTTGCGCTATGACAACTAATTACCACCAACACATTGCCATTTGAGATGTTTGCGAATCATACTCAATATTTCAGAGCCGCTCGATTTAATAGTAGCAAGCAAGCAATTTATAACAATACAACAAATATCTAGTAGTATCTACAAAATAATAAAATTATAAGTACACAAGTCATTGCATAATTTACAAAGCTATGGTACAGATTGTACAGAATTGATGTAGTCATTAATTTAGATTAGAAGTGAAAATTGTCGCGACTCGGCTGCGCATTGTTTTAAAATATATTATTATGTTAGCGACTTTTGTTGTGTCGATTCGGTAGTCGCTCGTCGAGCTGTGGTCGTGACGTCATAACAGTACACAGACGCGTGGTCGCGAGCCGCGCCGGTCAGCGCCCAGGACGACGCCGTCGTCAACGAATGGAAATAAATATACAAATATTGCGAACATAACAACGATCACAAAGTCAACATTGCGGCTGGCTGCGACCCGCCACCCGGCGCGGCGACGCTTACGACTTCTTCCTGCAACACACAAGCAGAGGCGTGAGGCGAGGCCGAGCGCGGGCGCGCGAGGGACTAGGCGCACTCACTGGTCGTGGTTGTCGGTGTCGGAGTCCTCCAGCTCGGGCTTGGTGCGGCGCTTCTCGTACACCAGGATGATGGCGCACAGCACGAACACCTCGGCGCAGATGCCCAGGAAGGGCCACAGCGCCGCGTACATGTCCTTGACGCGCAGCGTGGTGGACGCGGGCGCGCCGCCGGCGGGCGAGCACCAGTACACGCCCGCGTCCGCGCGCTGCGCCGCCGCCAGCACCAGCTCGCCGCCCTCCACGCCCTGCTCGCTGCGCGCCAGCTGCGCGCGCTCGCCCAGCACCAGCGCCACGTCCGTGGAGTTCTCGTCCTCAGTGGAGTTGCTCACGGACCAGCGCACGCTCGGGTACGGCTTGCCCACCACCTGCGACGCGAGACGGGTCGGTCAACGGTCCCGCTCGCGGCTCGGCTGGCGGCCGAGGGCGGGCCCGTTGCTTACCTTGCACTGCAGTTTCAACTTCTGGCCCTCGACGACGTTGGTGTTGGGTGCGATCTTGGCGTGCGGGCGGCCGCGCAGCTCCCAGGTGATGGCGGGCGAGGCGCCGCCGATGGCGCAAGAGTAGTTGCCGAAGTCGTCCTCGTTAGTGCGCACCTTCATACGGAACACGGCTCCGCCCTCGTCCAGCACGAAACGGTCGCGCAGGTCCCAAATCTCCTCTACCGCAGTGCCATTCTTTCTCCTGCGAACGTAGGTAACGCCCGACCAATTGAAAAAATTCTTTGGTTAATTCGGAATCAGAACTGAAATATGACTGATTGAATGAGGCCACTAACCAAACGTAAGCGCCGCCGTCAGCGGCCTGGCCGGAGCAGTTGAAGGAGAAGAACCGACCGACGTCATAGAAGATGAGGGTGGTGTCGGGCGAGACGGGGGCCGGCGCGGGCGCGGGCGCGGGCTGCGCGGCCGCCTCACCCGCCACTGCTACACACACAAGTCGGACAATATATTAATAATTTGTTTACAATACTTTCTATACAGCCAAAACGGCTGTATTTGCTTTAGAGGCTTTTATCGGTGAAGCAAAGAAGTATATAAATATAATAAATCAAACTACAATTTATTAAATATTGATGGTTAACAAAACCAGAGAATATCAGCCGGAGTTATACCGACATTTTTCCTATTCAAACATATCCCCACGTGGCCACTTAGCCGTCACGACGTACCCTCAGTGAACAAAAAAAGGAGTTAATAATATTTAGGGTATTTTATGTTGTATAAAAGTAAAATCTGCTGAATTAAAAAAAAACGTTTTTATGATTTTAGTAATATTTTCAAGGATTTTAAGGTTTTACAAATAACACTGTAAATGTATTCAATTACAAATCATTTTGATGGGCTCGGAGTAAATATTGGCGACAATATTTTGGGTGATGGTGTGAAACAAAAAAACTAACTACGCGGGTGAAACGAGGCTACAGCTTCTTTTTATTGAAGGAGATGGCTCGTCACAAGTCTGGTACCAGTTTGAAGAATTAAATTAGTGTAGCTAATAGATATTGCGATCATAGTGAACAGCGCGTGCTCAGCACCGTGGTAGGTTCTGCCTGTACAGAGTGTACAGCGCTAACCGTCTGCGGGCTGGCGCTCTCAAGATAGGTGATGGAACCCGAGGACAGAACTGCGTCACGTGCACAAGTATTTTAATCTCTGCGATGCCTTACTGAGATAACAATTAAATTAAATAATTTTATCACTACTTAAATAACGCTACTAAAAATTTATCTAATTGTACAAAGTAGGTAAATACATACTACTGGCGACATATCAGCGGCATATTGCAAATAATACCTACACAGATACAGAGGCACTAACTACAGGCGCAGACTATCTGCAGTGGTGTACGTCATCAGCCAGCATTAGGTAACGCGGAGGTACCGTGCGGCATCGCCCCCCGCCGCCGACACCCTTCTCGATCGTATCCGACGTCGGAGTTCTAATTCCGCCTTACCTACTTGCAACTATGCTTCGTTTTCTAGTGTTAAACGTAGCGTAATAAAACCAAACCAATTCATACATAATACCTACTAGCTTTGGAAATAATATAGATATTATAGCTGAGGGCTGAGGATAACTCGCACCATAGGTTAACCGAGCAAGTTCATCAATGCCGCGTAAACAGCGGATCCACCCGCCGCTGGCAATCCGATCACCAAATTATCGAGACGGGTAAAATGGACTTAAAAAATAGACTGCAGGTGGCGCAACTTGTTTCGAGTATTTTGTTTGTCACTAGACACAGACGAAAAAACTAATAGCTGCACCGCAATAAAAACAGAGTCCGCCCTCGAGGCGGCGCGGCGCCCCGGTTCCCTTAGGGTGCGCGAGTGGGGCGGCGGCGAGGGGCGACATGCGAGCCTACGGTGCAGCGGGAGTACCGGGCTCGGCGGGCGCGGCGCGCACCAGCACGCGCACGCGCTGCGCGGGCTGGCGCGCGCACGTGTACACGCCAGCGTGCTGGGCGCGCGCGGCGGGCGCGTGCAGGCGCGCCGTGAGGCGGCCCGCCGCCGCCGCCTCGCCCGCCGGCCGCATGTCGGGCGGCGGCGGCGCGCCGTCCAGCCGCCACTCGGCGCGCTCCTCCACCCGCAGCGCGCACTCCACGGTGAGCGGCGCGCCCTCGTCCACGGTGACGCGGCTCTCGTCCGCCGTGCCTGCGCACGCCACCCGTCACTCGCCACTCGGCACTGGCTAGCTACACCGGTTGGACTACACACGCCCTATACGCTACACGACCGAGGTGGTCGACGTACTGCACGCACCTAGTAATTTGGGGTCACGTCGAAACTTACCCTAAGCACTTGTGCCAGCAACAATTGGGAAATAATTGAATCAACCAAATTATAGAATTAATAAATAAAATTCTTTATTAAATACCTTGTTGATTCACAGGAGGATTGTCAGTAGAATAATACCAACATTAAAATAAAGCAAATGGAGCAGCAAAATTTTGTTTAGGTATAATACCAATGTATTAATTGTTTAAGGAACAGTAAATACAAATTCATGATTATCATGTTATACCTGATCTCAAACTTCACTTATGTAATTTTATTATACAAAAGCAAATTTACAATAAAAAAGAGAAATTATAAATAAATTAAAAACACTGCTAACATTACGTATAAATATCATAACAAAATTAAAAAAACCGGCATGATATTGGTTCTATATGTATAACATGGCTGTATAGGGTTGCTAGACGTCCGGATAAAGCCGGACACAGTCGGGCTTTCTAGTTGCGTGTCTGGCCAAATTAGATGGCAACCAACAAAATGTCAGGCTTTTAAGTTTGATTATTTCTTGTTGTTTCCTCAAATTAAAAATTTCCTCAAGATTTTATGGTAAATGTCAATAAGAATTGTTTTATTTTAAAAAAGTTGTCGTTTCTTTGGTTTTAATTTTGAGCCAATAAACAATAAGTTGGTTACAAGAACAACATGTATGAGCCTTGAATAACAGAAAGATTAAACTCTATGTTTGTTTAGAGATACCCATTATAATAGTGATAACATTCAGATGAGGAACAAACAACTTTATATGACTAGGAATTTGTTATCTCAACTGCAGCTATTAACTTTTTGTACAAACAGTTAACAAGAATAATTTATGTATGTTTTAAAACATCACAATAAATAAAATTATTAATATCTGTAAAATAACTATGTAATTTATTTCACCTAACATGTACTGTTAAATATAGATATCAAATATATATTATGAAATAATATGAATTAAACTAAGACCAGAAAAGAAGGCAGGTGGAATGTATGCAAACAAGTATTCTACAAAGAGAAACATGTATATTGTATGATTAGACATTGTTTATGTGAAAAAATTAAATGTTATGGACACCCTAGTTTTACATCAGACAATCTTATTTAGGCCTCAAGGACTTTCTGGCCTTATTTAGGGCTCTAAAAATACAGGTATGAAAGTAGTTTAAAAAGAAAAAAAAGACTAACAGTTATTCCATAAGCAAGCACTGATTGATGTGTTATTATTTCAAAGTAGGTATATTGTCTCAGACATGTCCTGGTCGTATAGGCTCCTTATGGTCGTCGGTCCGGTTAGGCTAGGATGTCGAGATGCTGTCATTGGAATAGTAATGAAATCAGTAATCTATCTAAGCATCGCTGTGGAATTAACGACCGTCCTTGGTCTAAATACAAATAATCAAATGGATCACGCGCCTTGCCGTTTGACGCAAAATGTCGACAAAGCTAATAAGTTTGGACATTCACCATAGTTAATAACCATAATTAGGTCGAAACGGATAAATTTGTCATCCAGTGACATCATGCATAAAGCTGTCGTCGCACTCGTCGCCAGAGAAGTAGGTACGGTCTGCGCTTTGTGCGGCGATATCGACAACCTGCGTCAAAGACCAACGAATGTATGCGCAACTGATGAAACTGGGTTCGGCGCAACGGGCGCAGCTGACTGAATCAATTTTTACAGGGTAGGAAGTTATTATTAGTTACCTCAAAATGGTTTACTTACTTTGAGCATATGAGGAAGCTCCGAACGCTATAAATAGCAGAGCCAAAGGCATTACGAGCTGTCTCCACATGGTAGCTTATAACAAAACGAATTACACCATATAACAAAGAATTAGAGGTTTATAAATTGAAAGCAAGGCACTATCTTCAATTGAGGTCCTTCAGACCAGAACACGACTACTTCGTATTAGACAATTATAACAATGGCGAACAAAGTCAAAGTGACGACAAAATATGGCGCAGAAAGAGCCTTCGACCGAAGTGAAGTTATCAGCGTTCAATCGAGTCCACAGAACAATCGAGTCAACATCGAGATTCGAGTGGATGATTCACGATTAGTGTTGCCAAAGTAGTAAAATATTTACATTTACCACAAACGCTAATTTGTTTTTTAAGCAAAACTTCTTTGCGCACGCTTGAATTGGGGAGTAAGCTGGTGACCGCGTATTGCGTGACGAAAAATGTGATTTCGAGAGGAACGGAAATTGAGAGGGAGATATAAATTATTGAAGATAGAAAGAAAGAGAGTTACGTTTCGTATATTACTATGGGGGCAAGAGGGAGACGTGCGAGCACACATTTTCTTTCTCTCATAGCCAGTTACGTTTCGTATTTAAAGAAGTTTTACTTCAGTCATGTGGTTTAAATTGTTGTTCAATAGGGATGTTTCCTGGGTATGAAAAGTTAAAATCTATTTAGTCCGTCAGTTAGATAATAAAAAAATATTAGACACGTATTTTTTCTTTTATCAAAACAATATAAAAATACAAAGATACACCGCTTTAAAGTTTCGGAGTGGGGGCTTATGACGCCACGCCTCGCTAAAAATCGTAGCGAGGAGTGACGTCACGCGTAATTTCCGTTCTCTGTATTTTGATCATTTTTTGTTTGCGGGAAAAAAGAAAAAATACGTGTCCAATAAAATTCATTAATCTACAAGACGGACATTAAAAAAAAAAATAGGAAACATGCCTCTCAGAGCAATAACTAAAGCATAGAGGGAGCATGAAATTTCACTATAGTTATACTCTTTTTACTTATGACACATTCATTGTGAAAACAAGGATAGGTATATAGTTCTAAGGGTTACTTATGGCAATGCTGTCCACTTTTTTTCGCTCGGTAGTGATGTGCCGTATTTGGCATAGGAACATATCGACATGAAGTTCAAAAAAAAAAACGCTTTGCCTACCGAGGTCACTCTGCTACTGAAGTATTCGATCCGCATGCGATAATGCGTAACAAATAATTAAAATAATAAGTATTGGGCTGCATCATCTCTCGGACTTCTGAATTAACACATTGTTGATATGAGTCGGTGAGGTCAAACGCAAGATTGGTTCACTGTATGTTGCATACGTCGCCCTATAGACGTAATAAATAGAAGGCAAAATTTAAACTTCAAGGCAGTGAACTTGGAGCTTAGTTGGCAAAGCGACTGGCGCGTCAAGTCTGTGTTCGCAGATTCGAGTCCTGCCTGAGTTTTAAGTTTTTCCTTCTATTATTTGTATTTAATTACAAATATAAATAATGAATATTTTTTTTATTTTATTATTTAACATAATATTTTTATTTACAATTTCATATATATACAAACTTAACAATATCATATACACTTAAAACAAAACTAAATTCTTAACTAATAAAAAACTAAAAAATAGCGTCAAAAAATTCATTCGCATCGCTGTCGACTAAAAGTGTACCCTAAAGAGTTCCTGCAGAGTTTCTTTGCTTTTTCTAAATCCTGTTCAAGCTTTTTCATTTTGTTTGTTACCTACTGCTGAACAACACGACGAGCTCGAAATTGGCATTTCATTTTCATCTCTTTCCATAGCATGTGAAGAACCCTAAAAAAATAATAATAAAAATATATTATTTATTTTTATAAATTTTCTCAGATTATATAATACAAGTAATATGTTTTAAAACCAACTTTCTGATTTGCAGCTTCAGTTTGAACTTGACACGATGTTAAATGGACAGCTTGTAAATTTACTTGGCTGTCGGCATGATTAGTAGTAGGAGAATTATGTTCAACTTGTATAATTTGCAAGGGCTCTCGTCCTGATTTTGGGTGTAAATTTTCATTATCATTGGTATCCTGAAAAAGTAAATGCTTTGTAAAAAGTTTTTTTTTACTGAATTTTGGGACACGGGACTGTGAACGTTGAAGAGGTAGGTACAAATTAAAGCAAAAAGACAACTACATGAGAGCACGTAAAGATGTCTTTTTTACCAATAACAGGGATGGTATGGCGCCTGGTTTAAGCCTTCTCCATTTATCTTTCCACGCATAGCAGTCATCCGTAAAATGTTTTGAACATATGCGGCTATGCTTAGTCCATCAATTTCTGGCTCTTATAAGCACTTTAAACCAGTTCTCTCTCTCATTAATTTCTATCATTTAGACGCATACTGTAAAAGAAAACGATATCTGCTATCATTTATTGGCATAAAATGATCGTATCGAATAGTGTCGATGAAAAGTATCTACTTCACTAGCATAACATAACCTCACAATTTAACAAATTACTTTTTTGTAAATTAATTCGCTAACATAATATAATTTTTAATAAAGATAGTTTGAAGGGATCATTATCAATCTAATGTGTATGTTATTAGCTATCACATACAAAAATGATGCGTGATTTATAAGAAAACTGTAAAAAAACACTTACCGATGAAAGCTTACGAATTCATTGTTATATTTCCGTGATGAATGAGATTTACACGATAGCACAAAACAAGCCATGTTAACGGCTTATTTATCTGTCCTTCTGCACCTTCTTTACACAATCAAATTGCATAAATTATGCAAAAAAACAATTATTTTTAAAATAAACAATGACCAGCACAACAACTGAATTCACGACGTAATATACGACTAAATCAAATACTTTGTACAGTTAATCGTGTACTAAGCAACAATGTGCTTTTTTAATTGGTCGTGTATAAAGAGACCAACTATGACCGTTTGACAATTTCGGAGTGTCCATTTAGTTTTAAGCATATATGAATCCATATGTGTTGATCTCTTTTAAGTGTAAGAAATTTTCCATAAGAGAGAAGAGCTGAGATATATTGTCATTTGTATCTATTTTGTACGCTCCCTCTATGCTTTAGTAATTGCTCTGAGACATGCCTATTCAATTCTTGTTTATGGCTCGGTCGTCGGGGTGACCAATATACACTTTAGTTTATGGGGGTGACAACGATTCTCGAACGACAAGACCGATCCAATTGTCAACCTCAACGACAGCTGCTTAACCTCCAACCCATCTAAATTCAAACCACGACTAGAGTTGCTAAACATACTCTGTGTTACTTACCGATGACAGGAGACGTGTTTGGTGGTTTTTAATCTTTCTGTAAAACGGTACACTTTGATAGCGCAAATCGCCATTTTATCGATGTACTTGTACATTTTAGCGCACTACATAATAAATAATTATGTAGTGCGCTGTGTCGTACGTCGTGAGACGAAGGCGACATGCATGAGCAGCGTGAAAGTACATAACAGCTCCATATCACTCCATATGCTGATTTTTTTGTTGCGTTTGCGCGCTTTTGACGGTCTATAGACGTATATAGAATGAAAGCATTGTTGCTCATGTTTGACTACAGGCTTCGCCATGTAATGCCCGCCTCATATCACGTATAGTTGTAAGAGAGATTTGGTAGTCTATGGATTATACCGTTTTTCTCAAAAACTGCTAACCCGATCTTCATAAATAAAACAATCATGTTTAACATTTAAATTTATTGATAACTAGTTGATAATAATAGGAGGCTAACACTGAGCTGTTGGACGGACGGCGCGAGCCGCCCTTACATCCTTACATTAGTTACGATCAGACAAACTCTAAAAATAAATACTCGCAAAAATTAACAGCACTCTTCAACGTGTTCGACAACCAATATTTACATACATTACTTAGCTATATTTTTATATATATTATTGTATTCTAAACCGACTAGTGCTATAGGTATACACAACTAAAACTACGACACAAGGTATTCAGAATGGTACGTGTTCTGTAGGTAGGTGGTACACATACTATAAAAAATTAAAGATTCCTAAACTCCGCAGTAAGTAACCACGCCTACGATCCTACAAGTGGATCAATGCAGAGTCGCGAGCTCAGGGCGACTGCGACCGCCGGAGCTGCAGAACGCGCGCTCGCCGCCACAGCTGCAGCAGCTCTACGCCCAGATCTGCAACACGCGGGCCGTGAGTGCCTGCTGGCTGGTGCGGGCGGGAGGGCTGGGCATCCACAGTACTCACCCGCAGCGTGGTGTCCCACGAGGCCGTGCACAGCGCGGTGCCGTCGGGCGCCATCTGCACGCGCGTGACGCGGTGCTCGTGGCCGCACAGCACGCACACGCGCGAGCCGCGCAGCGCGTCCCACGCGCACGACGTGTAGTCGCTGTAGCCGGCGAACACCAGCCGCCCGCTCACCGACCACTCCACCGAGTTCACGCTGAAGATGATGCTCTCCTTGGTGTAGCGCGCCACCTGCGGACGGGACACGCGGCGGTCAGGCGGCCGGCGGCGGGGCGGGGCGCCCGCGGCCGGCGCTCGCGGCCGAGCTCACCTCGCGGTCGGCGCGCAGGTCGAACAGGCGGCAGCACGAGTCGTCGGAGCCGGTGGCGAGCGAGTCGCCGGACGGGTGGTACTTGACGCTGTTGACGTCGGAGTCGTGCGTGTCGAAGGCTTGCACGGCCTGGCCGGTGCGCATGTCCCACACCAGCACGGCGCGGTCGCAGCCGCCCGACACGAACGTGTCACCCATATCCGAGGGCGCCAGATCCAGCGCCATGACGTCAGCGGCGTGCGCCTGGAAGCTCTGCAGCAGCTGGCCGGACTCCACGTCCCACAGCGCGCACGTACCGTCGCCACTGCCCGTGAGGATCTGGCGGTCGGTGTTGGGGAACAGGCAGCACGACATGTACGACGTGTGTGTGGCCACAGTGCGCTTGCGCGCCGCCGGCTCCTCGTCCGCGCCCGACAGCGGGAACACCGTCACCTTGTTGTCCAGCCCCCTGCGGGTCCCACCTCACACGATCAATCTTACACTCGTACAAAAAATACCCAATTATAAAAAATATACCTAATAAAAAAACAAATACGTGAATACGGTGAGTGTGGTGGTAGTGCAGTACGTACCCGGCCGCGACGATGTTGCCGGAGGGCGCGTAGGCGCAGGCCATCACCCACGTGCTGGGCATGGAGATTGTCAGCTCCTTGGTGGCCGTGAAGGCGTCCCACACTATCACCTTGCCATCCTGAACCCAACATTATACAATGAGCATTAGTACTCGATTTAGGAAACATAAGGAGGACATACTCAATATTAAAAAAGACTGCATAAATGTTTAACTTTAATTACTTTACTTTTATGCCATGTGAATTTCTTTTAATTTTTTTTTAAACCTTTTAAATCACATACCGATTTAATTATTCTCATACTCGGACTAATAATATTAAAAAAAAAAAATGTTTGGCCCTGTTTTTGCTTCTAAGTAATATAATTATGTAGTTATATTATTGCAAGTCGTACGCGTGCTGCGGTGACCATTTGTAAAATATACCGCCTCCGTTCCACGAAACTCCCTTAAAGTACTATCATACATTGATCTTTGACAGTTGTTAAGTCATCACAATTCTGACCACCTATCTTACTATGGAATACCGTGTTACCCAGGAAAATGGGTTGTGAAGTCAGATAAGCAGCCGCTTCATACAAAATACGGTAATCAGCTGGATCCGGTAAGACTAGAAATCAACCCCTACATAGCTTGGGAAAAGGCTAGCCAGAAGAATAATAATTAATTACACAGATGTAAAAAACAACTAATTTCATTATTGAATGACAGTACAAAAAACGCAACTTCGTTCTATTATTCTTATATTACCCAATTATTTTAATTTAAAAACCAAACTACAATTAATGCTATTCTTATAAAATGTATGTGGGCCCACCTCTGTGGTGGTATGATATACCTACCCTATTAAATCAAACATTTTTGAAATCGATCCTCAATTGCTGGATATATAGCGTAACAAACATAATAAAAACATACTGTCGAATTAAGAACCTCTTCCTTTTAAAGTCGGTTAAAAACAACTAATTAACAATTATATAATAAATTGGATTCAAAATCAAAATCATAATGCATTTATTTCAATTCGGCTACTAAGTAGCACTTTTCGGGAGTTAACATATCAGACAACACCCCGAATCGCCCACCCTTAACCGCTTCCTAAGTGCTCCGGCAGAGATCCATCCTCTGTGGAGAAGAAACGGCACATTAAACTCCTAGCGCGCGGTCTTTCCGTTTACAACAATAATAATAAATATGATTAAGGGACCGTGCCAAATAAACAAGTGTTTGAGGTCGATAGGTACAACTATGTAATTGTGTTTACAGAATCTTTATTCTGAAAAGAACAGTTATAGTTCACTTATATAAGAAACTAGCTGTCCCTCGCGACTTTGTTCGCGTGTTTTAGTTTTAACGGTTTTTATTTTTGCAATATTTTTCATTTATGCTCCGCTCCTATTTATTGGTCGTAGCGTGATGTTATATAGCCTATAGCCTTCCTCAATAAACGGACTATCCAATACAAAAATATTTTTTCAATTTGAACCAGTGGTTCCTGGGATTAGCGCGTTCAAACAAACAAACTCTTCATTTTTATAATATTAGTATAGATTTACAATTTAGCATAAGTTATACATGCATGCAGAAATTAATATACAAGTAAACATTATGCAAACAATTTTGTAAGATCGAAACAGAACTCATAAGTATACAATATACTATGTAGGTAAGTGTATATTTAACACACAAGTAGTGTTATACCAATACTCACACAACATACAACAGAACCGGCCAGTCAATAGCATCAATGTACCCGCATCTTTTTTTTTTATGAATGTATCTGAACAATTGTGTTGACAGAGCGACAAGCTAAGAGAGAGCCTGTATAGTTTTTTTAGATGTGCTTTTTATTTTCTTACAATTAATTTTTTTTTTTTTTTGTTTACATTATTTTTAGAGATTTTTTTTATTGTGCGTAAGCTATTAAAAGTATCTATTCTACTCGGTCCAAAGTCAGCAGAACGACCAGTCACCAAGCCAGTCAGAAAAAAGAGCTGACATTTAAATGAGTTAAAAAAAAAACTCTAACAAACCAACTAAGATTAACATTAAATTTAAATAATTTAGAATTTGGGTATTGCTATTCAGTTTCAGTTGGAAATAACCCACATATCAGTTTCGGAATACGGTTGAATCAAGAATATTATATAGGGTAATTATTTTTTTGAAACCAAATCTATACTAATATTATAAAGCTGAATAGTTTGACTCCGCTACTAAATGTCGAAGTTTGAAATGTCGACGTATGTTAGTTCTAAAGTACAGGATCTCGATGTACGCTATTTCGAAAGGTCACTGGAGCGAAGTATGCAAGGCCGAAGTATTGTTAGTTAGAAAGCATACGAGTGCGATGTACGCCAGTTCGAAATTACCCTGTTACTAAGTATGAAATGCCTCCGTACTGTTAAGTAGAAAGCATACGTGTGCGTTTATTACGGAATATCTATACTTCTATACTATTATTATAAAGCTGAAGAGTTCGTTTGTTTGTTTGTTTGAACGCGCTAATCTCAGGAACTACTGGTTCGAATTGAAAAATTCTTTTTGTATTGGATAGTCCGTTTACTGAGGAAGGCTATAGGCTATATAACATCACGCTATGACCAATAGGAGCGGAGCATAAATGAAAAATGTTGCAAAAATGAAAACCGTTGACACTAAAACACGCGAACAAAGTCGCGGGGGACAGCTAGTAATATAATAAACTTACTAAAAGAATGGTATTTTACTTTTAAACTCGATTGTCAAAATCGTATTCTTTAGGCAGCTGTAGGTACACTATAATTTTGTACAAGTACCAACAATGAATGGATAGGATATAAATAAGTAAGGGATGGTACCTGTGAGGAGGAGACAATGTGTCGCTTGTCAGGAGACCAGTCTGAGCACAGCACCTTGGACTGGTGCCCCTTTAGCACACGCCGCAGCTTCAGGTTGGAGAAGTTGATGGGCTCCAGGCGCTCCGCCACACATGACACTGCCACAGCAGACATGCCTCATTACTATTTATTACCAGTTTCCCTAAAAGCTAGGTTAGACCAGGACTTGCATTGATATATGAACATACGGCGGCATAATCTATACAAGTACAATACAAGGCTGAATTAGGCACAACTATATTGATACATTTTTTGTTACACTATTAGTTAATTTGTTATAATCTATTCTTTGGCTGATACATGAAGAGTGAATATTGTAGCAGTGACTGGCTTTTGAAAAAAAAAAAACGTCTTGGTATGTCTATTCACTATTGTATAAACATTATAGGCTTACCATAATAGATCTGACAGAGATACAAAAAAGTAAATATAACAATAAAACTTCAAAATCTCATTTGCTATATTGTATTTATTGAGAAGAAATAAACCATTTGGAAAGGAGCCTCCTTTAATTTTTCATTTACGTTTATTATTTATTGTTATATACAGCAACAGAAATACAATGTAAAATTTATAACTCTCTAGCTATTACAGACATACTGACAGATAGCAGCTTTGTAATGGGTCCAGTTAGCATCCTTCGGCTATTGAACCCCAAAAATCATATACATGTACTTCTCCAAGAACATTAATCTGTAAAGCTTATTTAGCTGTAATACCTAGTTTTCTCTTAAACTTCATTAATTATGATATAATTATGCTACTGGGATAAAATTTAAACATAATATATCCTTTAATAACTATTGACTTGGCACCTGGGGTACCAACGAAATCTTGCAAAGACAAAAAAAAAATGGTTAGCTCTTTAAATAACAAAATTTTATTTAAGAGCTAGTTTTGTAAAATATAAACATTAGAGCTGATTATTAACAAAGATTAAGTATATTATGAAAATAAATGCTTATCAAATATATTTACAAGATTAATGAGTATGGTTCTAATTATAATGTATTTAATCATCAATATATATCATAAAAAAACATCACTAATTCTCCATTCAAATACATGAATCCTAAAATGTATCCCAAGCTTTGGAAAAACAATAAAATTTAAGCTAGTATCAGCAGAATATACGGTGTTGTGTGAAACACTGTCATACTTACGGGATACGTCGTTAAGCTTCTGGCGCTCTTCCTCGAGTTTCTGCTTGAGCGCTTCAGCTTCGCGCAGCAAGGACTCGAGTGTCTCCTCGGGGCTAGCTGCTACGGCCGTGTCGGCTGCCATCGCGCCTCGAGCCTCTGGTCGGCGGCTCGCGGCTTTTAGAACCACATCCTGGACGGGATGGCTTTTCGCGCTGCGCCTTACGCCTTGCACCCTCGGTCGCCGTGCGCCGCGTCACACCCCGGTCTGTGCCACAGCTATGCGTTCTATTATGATCGATTAACTAAAATAATATAGGAAATTGGCTATTAGATCGTCGCTTTGATTTTGCACTAAAGTTTTAAGTCCTGTGTTCATTTGGTGTACCTAGAGAATCGATATCAAACTTCGTCCATCAAACATGACTGTCATCTGTCATTGTCAAATTAGAGAGAATTACGGACAGTCGGTCTAGGGCATAGAGTTTATATAACTATTGAGCTCAGAGCAATGACTAAAGCATAGAGGGAGCATGAAATTTCACTATAGTTATACTCTTTTTGCTTATGACACATTCATTGTGAAAACAAGGATAGGTATATAGTTATAAGGGTTGCTTATGGCAATGCTGTCCACTTTTTTTGGCTCGGTAGTGATGTGCCGTATTTGGCATTGGTGCATATCGATAGGAAGTTCAAAAAAAAAAAATCTTGACATAAGCTTATCTTATCCGCTGATTTTTTTTTCTTTAGCTACTGTTAGTAAATGATAAATTTACAATTAAATACAAATAATAGAAGGAAAAACTTAAACCTCAGGCAGGAGTCGAAAGTGCGACCACTGGCTTGACGCGCCAGTCGCTTTGCTAACTAAGCTACCGAGGTCACTCTGCTACTGAAGTATTCGCTCCGCATGCGATAATGCGTAACAAATAAATAAAATAATAAGATAAATTTACTATAAATAATGAATACTTTTTTTATTTTTCTATTTAACATAATATCTTTTATTTACAATTTCATATATATACAAACTTTACAATTTCATTTACACTTAAAACAAAACTAAATTCTTAACTAATAAAAAACTAAAAAATAGCTTCAAAAAATTCATGTGAAAAACCCTGAAAAAATAATAATAAAAAAAATATTATTTATTTTTATTAATTTTCTCAGATTAGGTATATAATACAAGTAATATGTTTTAAAACCAGCTGTCTGATTTTCAGCTTCAGTTTGAACTTGACACGATGTTAAATGGACAGCTTGTAAATTTACTTGGCTGTCAGCATGATTAGTAGTAGGAGAATTATGTTCAACTTCTATAATTTGCAATGGCTCCTGTCCTAGATTTGGGTGTAAATTTTCATTATCATCGGTATCCTGAAAAAGTAAATGCTTAGTAAAAGGTTTTTTTTTACTGAATTTTGGGACACGGGAAAGTGAACTTTTAAAAGGTAGGTAAAAATAAAAGCAAAAAGTCAACTACATGAGAGCACGTAAATATGTCTTTTTTACCAATAACAGAGATGGTATGGCGCCTGGTTTAAGCCTTCTCCATTTATCGTTCCATGCATAGCAGTCATCCGTAAAATGTTTTGAACATATACGGCTATGCTTAGTCCAACAATTTCTGGCTCTAAGATAAAGATAAGATAAGCACTTTAAACCAGTTCTCTCTATCATTTGGACGCTTACTGTAAAAGAAAACGATATTTGCTATCATTTATTGGCATAAAATGATCGTATCGAATAGTGTCGATGAAAAGTATCTACTTCACTAGCATAACATAACCTCACATTTTAACAAATTACTTTTTTGTAAATTAATTCGCTAACACTATATAATTTTTAATAAATATAGTTTGAAGGGATCACTATCAATCTAATGTGTATGTTATTAGCTATCACATACAAAAATGATGCGTTATTTATAAGAAAACTGTAAAAAAGCACTTACCGATGAAAGCTTACGAATTCATTGTTATATTTCCGTGATGAATGAGATTTACACGATAACACAAAACAAGCCATGTTAACGGCTTATTTATCTGTCCTTCTGCACCTTCTTTACACAATCAAATTGCATAAATTATGAAAAAAACAATAATTTCAAAAATAAACAATGACCAGCACAAGAACTGAATTCACGACGTAATATACGACTAAATCAAATACTTTGTACAGTTAATCGTGTACTAAGCAACAATGCGCTTTTTTAATTGGTCGTGTATAAAGAGACCAACTATGACCGTTTGACAATTTCGGAGTGTCCATTTAGTTTTAAGCATATATGAATTCATATGTGTTGATCTCTTTTATGTGTAAGAAATTTTCCATAAGAGAGAAGAGCTGAGATATATCGTCATTTGTATCTATTTTGTACGCTCCCTCTATGCTAGTTATTGCTCTGAGCTATTGAGCAAGGCAAGCGTATTGCTTATGGCCCGTTGTGCAGAACGAAAGCACCTTTTTAGCTGTCAGTACTCGTTCGATTAGTGATGTTCCGTACGACGACCAATGACAAAAGAATATATAGAGGATATGAACTAAACGATCTTTTCGTGTACCAAAAAATAAACTAAAATGGCGTAGGCTCAATGACTAAAGAAAAATCGAGGACGTGCCCTAAAGATCTAAAAGAATTGATAGATATAGAAAAATCATACGTTTCTAAAAAAATATTATACATGTTTCTTTCTAACATATGTGATTATGCCAATGTAAAAAGAGAAAATCTTATTTTGTCAGACTTCTATAATTACAATTTTAAACTATGACGTCACGGTAGCCCCGCCCATCGTCTGGTTCGCCATTTTAGTTTTCGATACTCTGAGAGTACAAGAAGTGTCATTTAGCGTTACCGAGCGACTTTTATTACATTTTTTTCGTTTTTGAAAGCATTTACAGTGTGAGGTAGAGCCTACACCATTTTAGTTTATTTTTTGGCACACGAAAAGATCGTTAAGTTATGTCCTCTATATATTCTTTTGTCATTGCGTAGGCTCCACCCACTACCTAGTGCTGTCCATAATTGCTCATTCATTGAAATGCTATTGATCGTATTGATTACAAACCGATTAATCGAAACTAAATACTTTTAATTAATGATTGGGATTTTAAGAAGGGATTTAAATCAATGTATTGCTCGTTTAGCAAGCCGTAGTCAAAATGTAATTACTTACAAAAATCGAAATTAGGATAAGTAATTTGAAATTAATAGTGATGGTTTAGCGAAAGACGTATTTTAAAGGTTGTTATTCGATCGTCGTTCTAGGACATCGCTGTAAGGTATAAGTTTAGTATAAAAAGACTGCTGTTAAGGAATCTGGCCGTAAAAAAAAATGTAAAAATTTACAACTTTAGCGATCAGATTGATTCAATTTTTAATATTTAACACGGATAGTTTTAGCAATAATTACTGCGTATTTTATAATATGATTAAAAGTCTTACATGTTAATCAAGCCAGAGAAAAAGCACAAATAAAACTGAAGTTACAATGAATTCAAAACTACAACGTACGTTGATAAAATAAAACGACAGAAATCGATATTAGTATGCATTTATTGGGAGAACTTTTTTATTTCAGACAAATAGGTACATAAATATTTATAATTAGTATTAAGTACAAGTTAAATTACAATAGTCTTCCATGCTAGAAAGGTGGGATAGAGCAAAGACCTGTAGGGTATATAATATTAGTGTAGATTATTATAGAAGTCTGACAAAATAAGGTTTTCTCTTTTTACATTGGCATAATCACATATGTTAGAAAGATGTAGAAACATGTATAATATTTTTATTTCTGTATAGAAACGTATGATTTTTCTATATCTATCAATTCTTTTAGATCTTTAGGGCAAATCCTCTATTTTTCTTTAGTCATTAGGGTGGCGCCTACGCCATTTTAGTTTATTTTTTGGCACACGAAAAGATCGTTTAGTTCATATCCTCTATATATTCTTTTGTCATTGTATAAACTATAAACTCTATGGACTTATTGAATTGACAATGTCAATTCAACTCAAAAATTCAAGTTGTCACTTTTAAAGTTTGTCGGTTGGTTTAGGTTGTTATGTATTAGACTTGCTATTGGTATTATTCTGTGTTTAGTGAATAAAAAAGAACCATTCGAAACAGGAGTGTCCTTCGTACAAATTTGTTTTTTTTTTTTTTAAATTAATCAACATGAATATTACTCCTCTTCACGTCGAGGTGGTCCAAAAAGCACAAAGCCGGGCAAATAAGGATCATGTTAAGGAGATTGTAAGTTCGTTTCTCATGAATTTTGTATCTCTAAGTCCTGGAATGACTTTAACTGAAAACGACCTAATCGACAATGCGGAATTAAAAGAAAATGTACTGCTAATAACTTTCTGTGACATTGAACATGATACTGAAGTTGTTGTGACAGAAACTGAGCTTATTTATCATATTTACAAACTAAATTCATTTGGCGCTGAAACTGATATGATGACAGATGCGAGTACCGGTGAAGAATTTGCAACAGCTGATGTATGGGCTTTGCCCAGTCAAGAATTCCATGGTCTGTGGGAGAGTCTCATTTACGACACAAAATTAAAAGAGGACACAGTGAGATTCGTTGAGACCGCTTTCGAATTTGCCGATCGGGGCGTAGACCCTAATGTTGTTGGATGGAATCGTGTAGTTTTGTTGCATGGCCCACCAGGGACCGGTAAGACGAGTTTGTGTCGTGCGCTTGCTCAAAAATTGTCAATACGCCTCGCCGACCGATTTCCAAGGGCGCGCCTGATCGAAATAAATGCACACGGCCTTTTCTCTAAATGGTTCGCTGAGAGCGGAAAGCTCGTAGCCCGGCTTTTTGAGCGTTTGGAAGAAATCGTCGCCGACCCACGATTGCTCGCGTGCGTGCTGGTCGACGAGGTGGAGTCTCTCGCGCACGCACGCCGCGCCGCGCTCTCCGGCCTCGAACCGTCTGACTCGATTCGCGCCGTTAACGCCCTGCTGACTCAGTTGGACCGCCTGCGACGACGGCCTAACGCGCTCGTCCTGACCACGTCGAACGTAACGGGCGCGATCGACGTCGCTTTCGTGGATCGAGCAGACATCAAGCGGCGCGTGGGGCCGCCATCGGCGCGCGCGGCCTATGAGATCCTGCGCGGCTGCTGTGCCGAGCTCATGGCGCGCGGCGTGGTGCGGCCGCGCGAGCCCGTGTTCGCGCTGCGCGTGCTGGAGGGCGCGCGCTTCGCGGACAGCGAGCCGGCGCGCGGCAGCCTCGCGCTGTGGGCCACGGCGCGCGAGGCGGCGGCAGCGGCCGTGTCGGGCCGAGCGCTGCGGCGGCTCCCGTTTCTGGCGCGCGCGCTCCACGCGCCGGCGGCGAGCTGCGACTTGGCGGCCTTCGTGGCAGCACTGCGAGCCGCTTTGCTGGCGCACCTGGCCGACGCCGCCGATCTACGGGACGCCGCGGCGCCCGACTGACCTGCTCTGTTTTATACTCACTTACAAGAATAATATTCATGTAATTTTATTAATATGTAGTGATTAATTTTAAGTAGAGCTGAAATAATATTATATACCTACCTCTCTCTATTACATATTTCTAATTATTATTTTTTTTATGTTTTGTTACTCATGACAGCGCGCAAGTCGCGCGCCGCGACGTCGAAGCGTCACGTTTTGTTTTAACGCCGTGCGGTATGTTTTTAGCGCGCAAGGTGTTAAAACAACTACATTTTATACTTGGGCATCTTACATTGGGCATGCGGTCTACTCGAGCTTGTGAATACCTTGCGCGCTGAAGACATACCGCATGTGAATTACCAAATTATTTTTACCTATATAACCTGGGAGCAACATGTAAGATACATAGCATGCAATCATACCATCACAACTCTTAAATGTTTCCGATTGTAACCACATGTTAACTAAACTTAACTAGCTAACTAAAACTTAACTAGCCCTTTACTTCGAGATGGCTGTTACCTCGTCGCTTTTTCCTATGTCTGACCTCTTGACTAGATTGTAAGTGGGGGCGAATTGGGGAACGAGACGAGTGTTAATTGCCAGTCCAAGTACAGCACAGGAACAACCAATACTAACAACCAACAACTTATTGCCATCAGATGTTGCCCACAAATAGTTGCTCCTCAAAAGATACGATTTTATCAGGTTGGTAATTAATGGCGGTTTGGATGCAGTGATGAACACTACAATACCAATAAGTGTAGGTAACTAATTTTATGGTTAAATGTGAATACTTATGAATATAAAAAATAAAAAATATACAAATCTTATATAAAGAATGTCACATAATGTGAGTTCACAAAAAGTAAACTGTTGCGAATGCACCAATAATAATAGCCTTTATTCAGACAACATAATGATGTACAATAAACTTATAATTACATAATGTAGGTGTTTCGAATTTTATTCCATAACTTTTACTGTGACGTCTTTTGCTCTGGTGCAGTTATTTATAGTGGTGGTTCTTAATCTGCCCGAGAGCCCAAGTTACAATTATAGAAAAGTTTACTGTTTATCTTTAGATTAGCTTATATTATATTTCTTGGTTATTCATGACCTCTTTCACTTAAGTTACACTGTTTCCATGCATTTTATAGACGTCTGTCGATTTCCTCGGAGGTAAGGTCTATTGGCGAGATTTTTGACCGAGATAGATATATTTGTCTATATAATCAATTGCGTTGTTGTTCTTTTTTTATACATTACTGGCTGAACCGAAAACGATGTTTTGCCATATAAATTTGTCCAAAAATAAATTATTGGGCTAGGCCACCCTTATCACTTAGGGGTATAACAAATAGTTTACGACTTATGCTCAGACCTACCGAATATACATGAAAAAGATCGAAAATCCGGTTAATCCGTTTAGGAGTTTGGATAATAACACTGACAAGAGAATTTTACATATATATATATATATATATATATATATTAAAACATTATATATATATATATATATATATATATATATATATATATATTATAATTTTTATTGTTTTAATGTATTCTTTTCCTTTACTGGTTCGGTTGTTGTCTTCACGTTATTATGGTCTTCATACTTTTTACATGTTTTTATTTTTAGACCTTTTATTTGCCAGTGAATGCACCATTAATGTTTATTATGTATTGTGTGTCAACATTAATATAATGTTATGTAAGACTTAATGTAAATTGTTTATTTAACTTCATTGTTATTTTGATTACCTACTAATAATTTGAGAGAAATAAAAATAATTGAAAGTAAGTTGTTTTGTATTGTGTTATGCCGGTGACTCACATTCGCACGAATAGCAAACTACAAGTGTAGGACGGCATTTGCTAATGATTATGCAAAGTTTTCGTTGCATTCGTGGTTTTCTAAGCTGTGTCGGTTTTTTAACGGACATCAAAGTGCGCGAACGTCGATCGAATGTTTGCGCGCCCCGGGGCTAGGTTAGGCCTATCTACGACGCCGAAGATTGCCGTAGGTTACAGCACGTGCCCGCATGGTTCCCGGTATAAGGGGAAGGAGAAGCACTCCGGTGGTTGAAGCCAGCAAGAGTATACGCCTCCGCCAGGACGGAGGAAGTTTATGAGGATTTGCCCGGGAATCTATTTAAGCAAGTTATAAATAAAAAGATTTTTATAATTAAAAAGTACTTTATTTGGAGCACGATGAAAACAGTGACCAACCATATTTTTAGTCTGTACAAAAGGAGTAAATAGTCACCGGCCGATGATCCACAGCATGTTGAGGCCAGCGCGGCCCAGGTGCAGGCGGCGGAGCGCGGGCGGGTCGCCGCGCGCCGCCGCCGCGATGAACAGCAGCAGCGAGTGCAGCAGGTTGTTGCGGCCGCGGCACACCTCCACCGTGTCCTCGCCCAGCGCCAGCACGTAGTGCGGCGGGCGCAGGCTCACGCGGTGGATGGCCAGCGCGCCCGGCCCGCGCGGCGCGGGCGCCGGCGCCGCCGACACGTGCGCGCTGCTGAAGCTGCGCCCCACCGCCGGCGGCAGCTGCGCGTCCAGGTACGTGGCCAGCAGCTGCAGCACCAGCTCCGCGTCCGTCGGCTTGGCCTCGTCCCACTCCGAGCCGCCGCCGTTCCAGCGGTAGCCGCTCAGGCACCCGCCTTGCGCCAGCTCTGCGCTCACATCACACGATTATATTAATGCGATCGAATCCTCCGTTTCCGGGTGGAGGGATCGGGCGAGCGTACCTCTGATGCGCTGCACGACGTAGCGCTGGTCGGCGAAGGGCTCGAGGTAGGCCAGCAGCGCGGGTAGCGTGAGCTGCAGCTCGTGCTGCAGCCCCGCCGCCCCGCGCAGGCGCTCGGCGCTCACGCCGCCCACGCGCACGTCGCCCAGCCCCGCCGCCGCCAGCGCCGCGTCCGCGCCGTCCAGCTCGCGCACCAGGCGCTGCAGGATGGTGGCGTGCAGCCACAGCCGCAGGTTCAGGTTCCACTGCTCCAGCCGCTGCGGGTCCAGCTGCAGCCGCCGCCACACATGCGGCGAGCGCGCGGCCGGCGCGCCCTCGTCCGCGCCCGCGCCCTCCGTCGCCAGCGCCGCCAGCTGGTAGTGCGCGCACGCCGCGGCCGGGCCTAAACCCCACGAGCTCGGCTGCGACCCGGAGCGCTCGCCGAGGGCGCGTTCCTCGTAGCCTCTATGATTATCACGCGAGGCATGATGACCTGCGCAGACGGGGGACAATGACGGACATAATGTCGGCGGTGTGCTCCTATCAACGCGCAATACCCCATTTCGTCTGGCGGTATACGCGGACAAAGTGAAACCAAATTGTAATAATATATATTAAGAGCACACCGCGGACATTTTTTTCGCCATTGTACCTCGTTTGCGCAAGTTCCTAAATATTGTCACACGTAACGTCTTATTTTTAGTAAATGTATGAGCATCAGAGAAAATTAACCTAATACGAATGTAAAATACCTGAGATAAGCAGCGAGGCTGCGGGGGTCAGCGATAAACTCGTCGGGAGCCGCGCGGTCCGGGCGCGGCTGGAGGGGCTCGGGCGGCGACGGCGGCGGGGACGCGTCGCCGCGCCACGCGCGCCGCGGCGACAGCGACGCGTCGGGCTCGGGCGCCGGCGGGCCCGGGGGCGCGCCCGGGGGCGCGGCGCGCGCGGCGGGGGCGCGCGCTCGCCCGCGCAGGCGGAGCGCGTGCTGCACGGCGTTGGCGCCCAGCACGCAAGCCGCGCACAGCTCCACGTAGTGCAGGGCCGAGGTGTAGCCGGGGCACTTGCAGCACCTGCGCCGACCATACCGATAACCGAAGTAATTTGACATGTTACAGTGTATCTGACCACCACAACCCTATATTGTAGGCCAACATAAACTAAAGGAGAAAGCTATATTATACCTACCTATATTATCATAGCATCCATACTACACATACTGTCTGTCTGTTATGCTCTCACTGCCGAAACTCTGAACCTATTTTAAAAACTGCAACTAGAACCGTGCATCACAGAAGAAACAGTATTAGTTACTCTTTTAAAAATGTGATAAGTAAGTAAACAATATTTCCGACATACAGCTATGATAAAATATGTGTAAACAACCACAAATAACAAAATTTTAGATTTTTGTAAAAACTTTGATCCAAAATGGATTCAAGAAGAACAAAACTATGAACAATACCATAAATACATTTTGATTTAAAATAGATAAAGATGCATTTATTTGTATAATGAAATATCTGTTACATTTTAATATGTAGTGTTATAATCAATTTCGTGGCATCATGTTGATGCTATGTCTTGCTATAACAGGCATACAAATTACTTAAAATTAATATAAAATAGCTAGTATTAAAAAAATATATATTGAGGCCTGCCGAAGAATCAATATCATTATACATTATGTAATTGGAAAAGTTTTTTTATGTACTTTAACTTAAGTTATTACAGGATGTATCAAATCACTGTGTGAAGAAAGTTATGGCACAATAAAGGCAGACTTAAGTCACCAAAATAGTATTTATTTTCATGTTCATCAATCAATTTTTGAGTTCTTTTTAACTAACATTGAGATAACAAAATAAAATCTGGTAAAGTATGAGTTGTACTCGCACACTTAGGGTTCTATAAATATTATATTTCTATATTAGCACTATAAGCCTTTATTTTGGCTTTTGGTCTAATCTTACAGTAATATCATAATATGTGAGAGCAAGATATGTCAAATCTAAATGTCTAATCCATCATTATAATTATTATTATCTACTTCTAGGCTAAAATGCCCATTATCCTTTATTGTTTTATTTAAGCCAGTGTGGTTACTACACAACACTTGCAGAAATTGCTAAAACTATCAGCAGATAAACATCAATAAAAAATATTGGTTATAACTAAAGAATAATAACAATTGACAGACATCCGTGAGAGTTGGGGGACGATAATTTCTTGATTTAGTATTATGAAGCCTTGTCTGAAACTAGTAAGTGTTGGTTAGGCTCACCAGATTCAGCTAATTACCAATATTTTGCATGGAGCAAATGCCAACCTAAATTTTACAACCCATTTTTTAGGATAATACAGTATCTATGTATGACTGGTTGGCAGAATTATGGAAAGAGTTAATGACTAACAAAAAAACAGTTCCAACTTCATTTGGTTCCGAAAGCATCTGTGCTTTGGAAAGAACATTTAAGATGAACACCAGGATCTAGCGGATCCTAATGGTCATTATAAGGCTGTGTTAAGTGAACAGAACTTACAAGTCATACACGAACAGTAGGAACAGAACAATGTTGACTACAATCCATTTTAGGGAACTCGACCGCTTCGTGTCCTCGTATTTTAAATCAATCGTGCGTTGCAATATACTTGAATTGGGACTCAGCGACCTGAAACATAAGTAATAAGTATATAATTGATAATAAATAATATGTATTATAAAATTGTAGCAAGTAAGTCAAATTTGCACTTACATGATTTAAACAAAATGCTCTAACTATAATTTAAAAGAATACATATTTTTCAGAAAAGCTTTGGCTATTATTATTATTACGGTTTAAGCCGACCGTCGGATATTCAGTACGATATTACTCTAACGAGCTCTCATCGATTTATTCATTCAATACCCTTATATAAACGAAACAAAAATTAAATAAATTTGTAACCAATCACATTTTGAGCAGTAAAGACACCATTCACAATGCATCCATTACTTTAGTTAGAGGGGTTATCCGGCCTCCGGGTTACTTTACTAAACAACATAATATGCCAACCACAGATGTCAACATTGTCAACACACAGAATGCACCACAGAATAAATATACTCTATCTATATACTCTATACTCTACTGGAATGCACAGAAGACACGAAGACACACTGCCCACCTTCACCTTACGGTAAACATAGACAAGCATAGAGCGTGCGTATCGCTAGTATAATTATATATAGTATAATATCTATAGTATGACAGCGATACTTCAGATAGTAGTGATCCTGGAGATAGTGATACCAGTACTATATCGGGCGTAGGTCCGTTGGAGGAACACAGTTATTTCAAAATATAATTTCTGATTTTCTTTGGTAATAAACATTTTTATGGTAAAATTATAGCAGTTTAATTTTATGAACACAGTACACATTCTTACTCGTGTACCTACCTACTTAATAAAAATGATATTTCCCACGTATTCATATCTTAAGTAGGATAACGTCTATCAAGTCAGCTATTTACTAATTTTTTTTTATCAAAAACGACATCAGGAAATCTCCTCATTATTAGGTAATATAATCTTCACAATCTGGCAACTCTAATTTAAGTACTACCAAAATAACGGCGAAGGGAATTCTTTGATGAAACGCACTCTACCTATGGATAAATAAGTGCGGGAAACAGCCCAGTAAAACCAATCAACCAAGTACCTATAGATGTAGCAATAAAATGATAGCTAATTAAGAGTCCCACGTAAAAAATAAGGACAAAAGATTTTTGTCCTTGTCAGCGTGGCCGGGATTTTGTTGTTTGGCCAGTCTAATGATATGTGACAGTTGGCCAAATAAACACAGTTCTGTTAATTTTATATGATTTTGTTGTTTATAGTGTTAATTGAGACAAAGTATTGTGTAATTAATAATCTACACTAATATTATAAAGAGGAAAACTTTGTTTGTATGTAATGAATAGGCTCAAAAACTACTGGACCGATTTTAAAAATTCTTTCACCGTTACAAGTAACATATTTTATTTTGGAAAAAATAGGGTTCCGTAAGATATTTGGGTTTTTCGGACACAAGGTGTAAAAAATCAACCAGAAAAGTTACTTATTTTGCGTACGCTGCCTAAACTATAAAAGATAGAACCATAAAATGTTTAAATTAATTGTAGATCTTATAAATATCTACAAAAAAGTCCACGACACACTATACCTATCTATGTCGAGTGAGGCACAGCAACCATTTTTTTATTTAAAAATCTTGATATTTTAATTAAAAAAAATATTTAAACGCGTTTATTTTACTTACTACAGTTTATGTAGATAATATTTGGTCTTCGAATGATAAAAATTGAACGTTTGGTTTTGAAGTTATGGCAAAATTAAAATATTACGATTTCTGCTGCACGGCCCGTTGCGAAGTGGGCGTCACCAAGGAAACCGATCGGGCTGAGACTTTGCATAAATAAAGCTACTATGACGTAGATAGTAGATCTTGGAAAAATCTACAACTTTTGTATGGGTCATTTTTAATATAACCTCAAAATTTCAGAAAAAAATACAAAAAATAAAATATTTTTTGTTTTATACTTGTCAATTTCTCAAAAATAAATATTTTTTAACCAAACTTGCTGAAAGTACTCCTTTTTGAGTCCCAAATAAAAAAAAATTTTAGATTGAAATATTAAAAACTGATTGAAAGATTCATTTTTTCGGTCCGAAACACGTTGTTTTCAAAGTTACATTTTACTACATACAATCATCGTAGAGAGGTCATACAGGGCTTATTTTTTTCGTTTTGACGTCTACTTTTCAATGAAATAATAAAACAATACAGCTTCAATTTAAAAACATGTCTAAAAATTCAAAAATATAAAAAAATAATTTTGCAAAAACAAATTCTTTGGTTATTGTTAATAATTTGTTATAAATAAAAAAAAAATCAAAAACTAATAAGACCATTGAATTGTACGGGAAAAAACACGAAGAAACATATGTTTTACTATTTAAATATATTTTTTATTTTTGTACAATACTGCTATAAACATTGTAATAGCATATTCCGTGTAGTTGAAAGATGTCAGGTAAGTACATACAATGCGATCGACTTTTACTTTAATAAGAAAAGTTTCTCATTTCTCGCGATGAAATTAATTAATTCAATTATTTTCTATATTTACAATATTTACCATAATTATTATAATGTGTCATATGCTTGTATGTCAACTGATGTATGTATTTTAAGTTTTCTCAAACATTTGCATGCTGTTTTATAACTGCGGAATGTGTCTAGCTCTGTAACCAAATTTTATACCAACTCTTGTACCACATTTTATGCAAATAAACGATATTATTATTATTACATATTTTGATAAATAAATCGTCTTATAATTAATTTTTGTACAAAATTATTTAAAACATGCTTTTAAATAATTGAATGATTTTTTTAAATGAAATTAACATGATTTAACATTTCATTTTATCAATAGAAATTTCAATATAAATCAAAGCCATATTCTTATCCTTCCAAAAACATATTCAACTATCTTTACTCCAAAACGTTTTATAAAATTTATTTTAAAACTTACCTAACTTTGTGTAATTTTAATATTTGGCTTTGATTTATATTAAAATTTCTATTGATTAAATGAAATGTTAAATCATGTTAATTTAATTAAAAAAAAACATTCAATTATTTAAAAGCATGTTTTAAATAATTTTGTACAAATTTAAATTTTGTAAAAAAAAATAATTATAAGACGATTTATTTATCAAAATATGTAGAAAATAATCGAATTAATTAATTTCATCGCGAGAAATAAGAAACTTTTCTTATTAAAGTAAAAGTCGATCGCATTGTATGTACTTACCTGACATCTTTCAACTACACGGAATATGCTATTACAATGTTTATAGCAGTATTGTACAAAAATAAAAAATGTATTTAAATAGTAAAACATATGTTTCTACGTGTTTTTTCCCGTACAATTCAATGGTCTTATTAGTTTTTGTTTTTTTTTTATTTATAACAAATTCTTAATAATAACCAAAACATTTGTTTTTGCTAAATTATTTTTTTATATTTTTCAATTTTTAGACATGTTTTTAAATTGAAGCTGTACTGTTTTATTATTTAATTAAAAGTAGACGACAAAACGAAAAAAATGAGCCCTGTATGACCTCTCTACGATGATTGTATGTAGTAAAATGTAACTTTGAAAACAACGTGTTTCGGACCGAAAAAAATGAATTATTCAATTAGTTTTCAATATTTCAATCTAAATTTTTTTTCTATTTGGGACACAAAAAGGAGTTCTTTCAGCAAGTTTGGTTAAAAAATATATTTTTTTTAGAAATTGACAAGTATAAAACAAAAAATATTTATTTTTTTGATTTTTTGCATTTTTTTCTGAAATTTTGAGGTTATAGTAAAAAATGACCCATACAAAAGTTGTAGATTTTTCCAAGATCTACAACTTTTGTATGTAACATTTTCCAGTAGGACATCAAATTACGCGTGAAATTGCAAAAAACACGAGATGTATCCATTTTCACCCCTTTTCAACCCCTAAAATTATCCCCTAACTTTCTTGGGCACATAACTCATTTTCCTTATGTTGACTTCAACCCTCTTAACCATTTAAAAACGTATGTATCTGGATAACATTTTTCTTTTTATCTCTGTAAATGAGTCAATTTGCCTGGACTAGTAGGCATTCCCTAAGAAAGGATTTAGATAAATTCCACCCTTAAGGAGATAAAATAGGGGATGAAAGTTTGTATAAATCTTCTTAGATTTTCGACTGATTGAACTGAAATTAAAGATTGGAGCTATAACTATAATGAAGACATCCGCTTAATTAGGATTTTGATATTTAACAAATTTTACACGCTAAACCCAAAAACTATACGTAATTAATAGATAATAATACTTCTTAACTCGCGTTAAGAAGTATTATTATTAATTACGTATTAGCGAAGCCGCGGGCAAAAGCTAGTAATAATAATAAACCCCTCGGGGCAAGCCGTTACCTCATCATGAGAATAACGCAATACCTGAGGGCATATAATATTAACTTGTTTTTTTCAATTTTGAGATATAAATAAAATATGTATCTTAAGGTCTATGTAGGAGCATACATCCGCAGGGCAGCTTGTGGCGAGCTGTTTGTGAGTGGCGACACAACGGACCTGAGTGCTCCAGGGAGTCACTCCTTAGGAGGGCTCCCAGCTCTTTCTTGCCTTAACTGGCTGGCTAGAGAGGGGTCGCTAGAGCTATATGCTCGGGGGTGGAAGTGTCTAATGGCGTAATAGCGAGGAAACCCACTCCGGGTCCGCTACTGTGACCCGCGATGGCGAAATCGGGGCCGTACCGCTCGACACCCCTAGCCGCTCGCACTGGTGCTGCTTCCTGCTGTACCGTGGCGGTTATGTTGGGGGGCCCATCTGGTGAGTTGGAGAGTCACCACCTGCCTATTTGATTGCATTAAAATGTGTTAGAAGGCAGGTGCCATAGTTTTCTGATTTAGTTCTAATAACCAATCCACTAACTATTTACCTACAATAGCCTAAATTTTTATTTTCCATTCATAATTTACAATAGCTTTATATCTACTTTGGACCGTTCATATCTGTTCTTCCATAGACCAGAGGTGGATGGGCCCTAGTAGATGCCCCATCCCAGTTTAGAGTTCTCAACAAGGCCACTGTGTGTTGGACCTGTGTCCCCACGTAAGCCTTAGGACCGGGTATTCTCGATACTGAGGATAACCGGTGAAAAAAGAGAGATACATAATAATAATAATAAATAATAATAAATAACATTTTACTCGTAAGTAGACGAAATTATCATTTCTTTGGTTATAAAACGCTATAATATCATATTATGATGATTTATAGAGAAATTGAATGATTAAAGTTTAGAAAATTTAGATTTAAAACGTGTTTTCGATTTCTTAAAAAAATAACCTTCAAGTAAGGTTCAGTGTTGTCATGTTGCAGATTTCATTTTCCTAACTAAACATATTTATTTTTCGACATATGGGAGGTACGTACAAAATGACATATACGGAAAAAATGACACAGGCATCATATTACAAATTCTGCCACTTCTAGTCCACCATAGACAACTAAATGACGTGACTCCAGCCGGAAATACGATCCTGTCAAAACGAGAACTCGCGCCAGTCTTTCGTTTGGGTGTCATGGCCAACGATAATCATTGGTAAGTTACGAATTTTTATTTAACTGCAGGGATTTTTGTGTATTTATGTTATGTTTTTCATAATATTATCTTGTGTTTACATTTATTACATCCCTTAAGTACTTATTGTTGCCTTCAAATAGTTTTTTCCGTAAATAATAATAATTTTGCATTTATTATTGAATTTTGATATTTTTTATAACGCTTTGTGGACAAAATGACATACATATGTAACGGACAAAATGACATAGGTATGTCGTTTTGTCCATAAGAACTTAATGAGTTAATTGTAGGTACCCAATACCTGTTTCTCGTTAATCAGCTGTTAATTTCTTTACAGATAATGCCGCGTAATATAATAACTCCAAGCTTCTGAAATTCAGCAACAAATAATCCGCACCGTAACACCTGACAATAATGACACAACAGTTCAAACAACCGACTCTACTGAACCAGCAGACAATTCAACAGCAAACTCTGGTCAAGACCTTATTTTACCTGCTGCAAATCAAAATCGCCCATCTTTTGGTAATGAAGAACATCCCTCATCAAGACAGCGGAGAAGAAAATTTGCTAAACTACGCTCAAGATGACGAAGAGGATTGCGCATGCATTTATTCCAACGATCTTTATTCGCGATCGAAACCTGGAGAAGACTGGTTGCGGTGTTTAAAATGTTCGCATTGGGCCCACGCTTCTTGCGCGGACGTTTCTAAACGAACCAAGCGGTTCAATTGCGAGCTTTGCCTTTAATTTTATAACTTTTGTGTATGTCATTTAGTCCGTATGTGGTATGCCATTTTGTCCATAGCATATGGACAAAATGGATTTCGTTGATCTCAGTTAAATTTAAAATTATTATTTTTCTAGTTTGTTTATCTTTTAAGTATCTATTATAATTCAAAGATATGAAACCTAAGATTACTGGTGCGCAATGTGAATGCGCTGTGATTTACCATTAAAGAGTTATGGCCCAAAACCAAAACTATATGTCATTTTGTACGTACTTCCCCTACCTACATAGTCCTTCCCATATTATTATTATACTTTTTGCATAACTTTCTTTTTTTCTGCATTAGGTTTATACTTTTCTTTACTACGCTGTAATATATAACCAGTAAATCGTAAACATTGCAGGTTTCCAAAGGACAATACGTAATAAGTATATTTGGATTGATGCTACTGGTCAACAAAATTGGCAGCTAAACAAACCTTTAAAAATTAAAACCATTAATTTGATGATGATCAGCATAAATATCAAGGCCAATAATCGATGTTTTACTTTAAAATGATATATAAAAAATTAAATTTCTTAATGTGTTTTATTTTAAAATAAATTAAAAGATATAGGTAGGTAGGTATTTTTTGTGACTATCCCCTAATATTTACATAAATCCCATTCATTTGTAACATTTTAGATACGTCTCAATCATGGCGTAATTAGCTCATATTTTTGGTAAAATTTAGAAAAAATCGTATGTGATAGCAACACTGTAATTTTATGTTGCTGTCTCAGCTCAGTAGAGGCCACGCGGTAGCTACATCAATAAGTAATTAATTTAAGAGCCGGTAGCTCCGTACGCCAAGCGTAAGCACAGTTTTAGCTGCTAAATGTACTACGCTCGTTTACTGATGTATTACTGATGATTTTCCTTGCAACGACAGACGTTTATGCGAAAATATATAATAAAAAGATATAATATTAGGTTTCGAGACAGTTTTGTTTAAACAGAGCGCACCGTTTTATTAAAACTATCTCGAATAGTTTTTATAAAACGGTGCGCTCTGTTTTGACACAAATTTTACGATTTTACATGTTCATACTAGTGCCAACAGTTCATACTCGATATGCGCCCTCTATAGTTTATTATTCCTCTAAGCTGCCCACAGACAAATTCTGATTTATGGTCGTTGCACAAAAAAATATTATCACAGTCTACAGAAACATACAGTAGGACGACGACTGTGACTTCGTGGCAAATAAATTTTCATTTATTGAATAAAAAAAAGCACATAAGGAATTAAATCCTTGTGACGCGGGGGGTTTTACATACATTCAAAGCACATGCACAAAGAACACCCAGACTTGGAACAAGCATTTGTCGATCACATAAAAGCATACAATATTTATACAGGGTTTTCGGAAATAAAGTGCATTCCTTGCAGGGGGTTAAAGTAGAGCTTATTTGCAGCCAATTTAGTCATGTGATGCCATGTCCGAAACCTAGTAATTACTGAGATAATCGAGATTTAAGAGTTTTTATAAAAAACCCCGATTTTCAAGTTAAAACGTATCCTTGTGGTGAATTATTCAGCGTTTTGTTTATTATTTTGTTCTTTTCTGAAAATGAAAATGAAAATGAAAATGAAAATGAAAATGAAAATGAAAATGAAAATGAAAATGAAAATGAAAATGAAAATGAAAATGAAAATGAAAATGAAAATGAAAATGAAAATGAAAATGAAAATGAAAATGAAAATGAAAATGAAAATGAAAATGAAAATGAAAATGAAAATGAAAATGAAAATGAAAATGAAAATGAAAATGAAAATGAAAATGAAAATGAAAATGAAAATGAAAATGAAAATGAAAATGAAAATGAAAATGAAAATGAAAATGAAAATGAGAATGAGAATGAGAATGAGAATGAGAATGAGAATGAGAATGAGAATGAGAATGAGAATGAGAATGAGAATGAGAATGAGAATGAGAATGAGAATGAAAATGAAAATGAAAATGAAAATGAAAATGAAAATGAAAATGAAAATGAAAATGAAAATGAAAATGAAAATGAAAATGAAAATGAAAATGAAAATGAAAATGAAAATGAAAATGAAAATGAAAATGAAAATGAAAATGAAAATGAAAATGAAAATGAAAATGAAAATGAAAATGAAAATGAAAATGAAAATGAAAATGAAAATGAAAATGAAAATGAAAATGAAAATGAAAATGAAAATGAAAATGAAAATGAAAATGAAAATGAAAATGAAAATGAAAATGAAAATGAAAATGAAAATGAAAATGAAAATGAAAATGAAAATGAAAATGAAAATGAAAATGAAAATGAAAATGAAAATGAAAATGAAAATGAAAATGAAAATTCATTAATCTAACCTTACAAAACCTAACATTCACTGACCTAACCTTATGAAACCTAACTTTCCTAAACCTAACCAAACTAAATGAATTGGAATTGAATTGGAATTGAATTGGAATTGAATTGGAATTGAATTGGAATTGAATTGGAATTGAATTGGAATTGAATTGGAATTGAATTGGAATTGAATTGGAATTGAATTGGAATTGAATTGGAATTGAATTGGAATTGAATTGGAATTGAATTGGAATTGAATTGGAATTGAATTGGAATTGAATTGGAATTGAATTGGAATTGAATTGGAATTGAATTGGAATTGAATTGGAATTGAATTGGAATTGAATTGGAATTGAATTGGAATTGAATTGGAATTGAATTGGAATTGAATTGGGGAATGAAAATGGAAATGAAAATATAATTTAGGCCAAGTAATATTTTGCCGGTTCTTATTTAAGTCGGTTATTATTTTAGCTGGTTTTTATTTTAACCGATTATTATTTAAGCCAATTATTATTTTAGCCAACTGTTACTTTAGCCGATTGTTATTTTAGCCGATTATTATGTAAGTAAATTTTTATATTAGGGGGTTCTTATTTTGGCCTATTACTATTTTAGCCGATTATTATTTATGCCAATTATTATTTAAGCAAGTTATTATTTTAGCCGATTATTTTGATAGCAAATTATTATTTTAGCCAGTTATTATTTTAGCCGGTTATAATTTTGGTCAGTTGTTATTTTAGCCGATTATAATGTAAGTAAATTTTTATTTTAGCCGGTTCTAATTTTGACCTATTACTATTTTAGCCGATTATTATTTATGCCAGTTATTATTTTAGCCGATGTTATAAATGAAAATGAAAATGAAAATGAAAATGAAAATGAAAATGAAAATGAAAATGAAAATGAAAATGAAAATGAAAATGAAAATGAAAATGAAAATGAAAATGAAAATGAAAATGAAAATGAAAATGAAAATGAAAATGAAAATGAAAATGAAAATGAAAATGAAAATGAAAATGAAAATGAAAATGAAAATGAAAATGAAAATGAAAATGAAAATGAAAATGAAAATGAAAATGAAAATGAAAATGAAAATGAAAATGAAAATGAAAATGAAAATGAAAATGAAAATGAAAATGAAAATGAAAATGAAAATGAAAATGAAAATGAAAATGAAAATGAAAATGAAAATGAAAATGAAAATGAAAATGAAAATGAAAATGAAAATGAAAATGAAAATGAAAATGAAAATGAAAATGAAAATGAAAATGAAAATGAAAATGAAAATGAAAATGAAAATGAAAATGAAAATGAAAATGAAAATGAAAATGAAAATGAAAATGAAAATGAAAATGAAAATGAAAATGAAAATGAAAATGAAAATGAAAATGAAAATGAAAATGAAAATGAAAATGAAAATGAAAATGAAAATGAAAATGAAAATGAAAATGAAAATGAAAATGAAAATGAAAATGAAAATGAAAATGAAAATGAAAATGAAAATGAAAATGAAAATGAAAATGAAAATGAAAATGAAAATTCATTAATATAACCTTACAAAACCTAACATTCACTGACCTAACCTTATGAAACCCAACTTTCCTAAACCTTACCTAACTAAATGAATTAGAATTGAATTGGAATTGAATTGGAATTGAATTGGAATTGAATTGGAATTGAATTGGAATTGAATTGGAATTGAATTGGAATTGAATTGGAATTGAATTGGAATTGAATTGGAATTGAATTGTAATTGAATTGGAATTGAATTGAAAATGAAAATGAAAATTAAATTTCATTAACCTAACCTTACAAAACCTAACATTCACTGACCTAACTTTCCTAAACCGAACCTTACCTAACATTAATAAATTGAATTGGATTTGAGTTGGAATTGAATTGGAATCGAATTGGAATTGAATTGGAATTGAATTGGAATTGAATTGGAATTGAATTGGAATTGAGTTGAAAATGAAAATGAAAATGTAAATTAAATTTCATTAACCTAATCTTACAAAACCTAACATTCACTGACCTAACTTTCCTAAACCGAACCTTACCTAACATTAATAAATTGAATTGGATTTGAGTTAGAATTGAATTAAAATTGAAATGAAAATGAAAATGAAAATGAAAATGAAAATTAAATTTCATTAACCTAACCTTACAAAACCTAACAATCACTGACCTAACTTTCCTAAACCGAACCTTACCTAACATTAATAAATTGAATTGGATTTGAGTTGGAATTGAATTGGAATTGAAATGAAAATGAAAATGAAAATGAAAATTAAATTTCATTAACCTAACCTTACAAAACCTAACAATCACTGACCTAACTTTCCTAAACCGAACCTTACCTAACATTAATAAATTTAATTGGATTTGAGTTAGAATTGAATTGGGATTGAATTGGAATTGAATTGGAATTGAATTGAAAATGAAAATGAAAATGAAAATTAAATTTCATTAACCTAACCTTACAAAACCTAACAATCACTGACCTAACTTTCCTAAACCTAACCTTACCTAACATTAATAAATTGAATTGGATTTGAGTAGGAATTGAATTGGAATTGAATTGGAATTGAATTAGAATTGAATTTGAATTGAATTGGAATTGAATTGGAATTGAATTGGAATTGAATTGGAATTGAATTGGAATTGAATTGGAATTGAATTGGAATTGAATTGAGATTGAATTGGGGAACGAAAATGGAAATGAAAATATAATTTAGGCCAAGTAATATTTTGCCGGTTCTTATTTAAGTCGGTTATTATTTTAGCTGGTTTTTATTTTAACCGATTATTATTTAAGCCAATTATTATTTTAGCCAACTGTTACTTTAGCCGATTGTTATTTTAGCCGATTATTATGTAAGTAAATTTTTATTTTAGCCGGTTCTAATTTTGACCTATTACTATTTTTATTTATGCCAGTTATTATTTTAGCCGATGTTATAAATGAAAATGAAAATGAAAATGAAAATGAAAATGAAAATGAAAATGAAAATGAAAATGAAAATGAAAATGAAAATGAAAATGAAAATGAAAATGAAAATGAAAATGAAAATGAAAATGAAAATGAAAATGAAAATGAAAATGAAAATGAAAATGAAAATGAAAATGAAAATGAAAATGAAAATGAAAATGAAAATGAAAATGAAAATGAAAATGAAAATGAAAATGAAAATGAAAATGAAAATGAAAATGAAAATGAAAATGAAAATGAAAATGAAAATGAAAATGAAAATGAAAATGAAAATGAAAATGAAAATGAAAATGAAAATGAAAATGAAAATGAAAATGAAAATGAAAATGAAAATGAAAATGAAAATGAAAATGAAAATGAAAATGAAAATGAAAATGAAAATGAAAATGAAAATGAAAATGAAAATGAAAATGAATTTTTAATTCAATTCCAATTCAATTCTAATTCAATTCCAATTCAATTCCAATTCAATTCCATTTCAAATCCAATTCAATTCCAATTCAATTCCAATTCGATTCCTATTCATTTCCAATTCAATTCATTAATTTTAGGTAAGGTTAGGTTTAGGAAAGTCAGGTCAGTGAATGTTAGGTTAGGTTAGGTTAGGTTAGGTTAGGTTAGGTTAGGTTAGGTTAGGTTAGGTTAGGTTTTTTTTTTTTTTTTTTTTTTTTATTTATATGACGCATTGGTCCCTCTGACGTAATCAGAGTCTTTAGTTTTTCGGGGTTTCTTATGGTTGCTGGTAATATTTTTAATTTATGTTTTGTTTCTTTTCTTGGTGGCGCTGCAAACGCTCACTGCAAATTTAATGAATAATTTCCTGTATTTTGAATTTGCTATAAGGCAGTGAGCGTTTGCAGCACTCACTGTCTCATCTAGGGTCTGCTCTAATGCAATTCTGTCTTTTGCGAAGGCGGGGCAATCAAAGAGTAAGTGCATGACGCTTTCCACAGCTTCGGGATCGCAGATGCATGATGGGCTCTCTTTGCATTTAAATCTGTGCAGGTACTGGGAGAACCCACCATGTCCCGTCAGCACCTGCGTCATCATGCCTTCCGGTGCTATTTTCTTCACGAGCTTATGAGCTTCCACCGCGTTTGGGAGGAACGTCTTGGTTACAGAAGCGGTCTCTCCGGCCAGGTATCTCCGGTTCCATTCGTCGAGAGTCTGGGTACGAAGCTGGTTTTTGACAAATGAAACCGGACACAAGTCGTAGTCCGGTGTTCTCCGGCTCGAAAGAGCCGCCTCCTTTGCCAAGACGTCCGCGCGCTCGTTGCCCTCGAATCCGGCGTGGGCCTTGATCCAGAACAAGGACACAGCTTTGCCTCGGACCAAGGCCTCGCTGAGGTTCTGCCGCGCTTGGTGCGCCAGTGGATGCTTGGAGCTATGGCAAGTGACCGCCTGCAGTGCCGCCATCGAGTCACTGTAAATGCCATAGCTCCGTTCGCTGCCTTGGAGAGTTTCGCCCGTTGCCCGACATAGTGCCAGGAGCTCCGCCTGGTAGACTGTGCAGTAAGCGGGCAGTGATAGTTTTCGGGACTTGATTTCGGAGTGGCTGTCCCAAACGGTCAGCGCAGCTCCTACTTTGCCCCCTATCTTACTGCCGTCGGTGTAAATCCGACGCTCCTGCACGTTGCTAAGGTCTACCAGGCTTTGCTCGTCCAGGTTCTCAAAACTGAGTTCTGGACGTTCGGCTGGATGCGGGGTTTCTGCAAAGCCCACCACGCGCTCGACCTCCCGGTCTCCCAGCACTAGCCGGGATGACCCTTTGCGCGCTTCGTACAAGGCTGCTGCTTCTTGTATTCGAAGGTCCAAAGGTAGTATCCCGGCCAGAATTAGGGCCGAGTGTAGGGAGACCGTGCGATAGGCCTTGCAGATTTTTTGGGCTACTCCTCTCTGCACCGTATTGAGACGTTTTTGCACCCCAGGTTAGGTTAGGTTAGGTTAGGTTAGGTTAGGTTAGGTTTTTTTTTTTTTTTTTTTTTATAGAAGTTTGTGCTAGTTATCCCCCTAACATGATCAGGGTCCTTGTTTGTCGTTGTTGCATGGATGCAGGTTGAAAAAAATGGTTTTGTAGAGAGGTGAGATTGGATAGGTGTTTGGATTTTAGGCCACCTATTTCTTTGCAGTGATTTGTCATAGCCCTTTGGTACGGCGGAGCTTCTTAATTTATGAGGCTACTTTCATCTGACCTTTGTTTTGTGCTGTCTGTTCTACTTGGACTTTGTTGCTTGTGCTGTAAAAGGAGGGTGATGAGTATCATGCACCCTACCTTTTTTCCACTAGTTCGCAATTTTGTAGCCCTGTTCCTAGCATTTCTCGTTTCAGATGAATTCTTTTGTAGATTTCGGTGCGGCAGGGGCTTGTCAAGCCACGGCGGCATGGTGAGTAGATTTTTCCTTACTAATTTGTCCGGTTTCACACGAAACCGGACCCAAATTGTTTTCAACCACTTTATTTTATGCATCATGCCGTCGTGATTCGGTGTTGTTTTTAATGCGCCCTGTCTTCCCGCTAAGGTAAAACAACCGACTTTGTCGCACGCAAAGCTACTGTGGTAAAGTGCCACGTTGTCCGAGGATGGGCCCTCAGCAGTACGCTGTCTTTGCTCGAGCCAGCGCATCCCACCTGCGTCGGACGGGGCAGTCCATGCTAAACGCACTATGCCCCGTCGTCTCCAGGCTTGCCTTGGTGCAGTTGCAGCAGGTGGGTGTAGTGCTGGCGAGCTTTTCAGCGCATTCAGTTCGCTGGTGAGGGCCCCCGCAGTGTCCACACTTCTCCTTGGTCTCGGAGCAGAGGCGCCTGGTGTGCCCGTACCCCAGACACATCGAACATTGGACCAGTGGCGACTGGTCCTCCGCCCTGATGAGCTGGAGGTCGAGGTAAACCTCAGACGCCTCGAGAAACCTGCTCCAGAGAGTGGGGGACACTTTCAGGACAACGTGGCACATGAGGGAGTTACGTGCCCTTTTACGGAAGCGCACCTCAGCCCGATCGTCATCGGCTGGTAGGTCGCGGAACAGGTGCCCATTTTGCATCCTCAGGAACCCAAGGATCTCCTCGTCCTTGTGAAAACCAAGGACGTCCCTGAGGATGATGAGGGGGTCCTGGTTCTTGACTACCAGGACCTCGAGCTGATCGTCTGCTGCCTCAATTCTGGTCTGCACTCTGCTCCGCTCCTCTTCTGTTCTACAGCCGATGACGATCTTCCTGTCCTTCGCTTTCCGTATACGGTCAATTTGGACACATTCCTCCCTCGCATTTACCGCCCTCCTTATCCTTCCCAAGACCTCTTCCCCGGTCTCCATCTCATCCCTGGACGCGACCACAACGGAATGCAGCGCAGTGGGCTCCGGGCGTTTACGCCCCTTTGCGCTCGCCGCCACGCTCGCGTATGTGACCGCCTCCAGGGACTCCTTCTTGGCCTTAAGGACCTCCTTCAATTCGTCCGCCTTCTCGTTGCTCTCTCTCATTAGCTTACTATGTTCAGCCAATGAGGAGAGCAACTGAGACACCTGCTCATTTCCCGCCGCTTTATTTGCAACTTCCTCCTCCCGGGGCTGCGGTTTCTTCGTGTGCTCCTCCAAGTCGACGCTACAAGGCGCCGGCGAGGACGAGCACACGGGCTTTCCAGCTTCGGCCTCTTTTATGATCTGGTACAACCTGTCGATGGCCTGGATGACGGAGGCCTTGATATCTGACTTTAAATTGCGAGACGCATTTAAAGCGATCTTGGCCTTCGTCACCCATGCCCTCGCCTCCTGCAACCTGCTGGGCTGTACCAGGGTGGCTGGGTTTTCCTCCGGGAAGAGGACTTTGCCTGGCTCGAGCTCCCCCATGCTCCTCCGGGCTTTCGTCCGGGTCATGAATGTGTCCAGTTGTTGGGTTTGGTTTGGGGGAGTGCTAGGTGGAGAAGGGCCAGTGGACTTTTTCGCGGGGGTGCGGAACATTTTAGAGGAGTGGTGACTTGGGATATACAACCTAACCTAACCGAATATATTATTGATGTTTATGTAAGTTTGTAGAAGTTTTAAATACAGTAATTAAATCTAAGTCTTGTAAAAGTTGTAAAAGTGTATAATAATAAATAATTAAAATGGTCTAAAATTGTAATTAAAATTTAATAAAATATTTTGCAGATATATTGGTCTAGTGTTGCTGATTCTTGACAAAGACGTCTCCCGATACGTTGCGCCGCCGGAGAAGCAACAGAAGCACCGTCCAGAGGTCGATTTTGTAGTTTGACGCTTCTTGCCGACCAAGAAGTGACCAAAATCAGTGATAAAAAGATTAATTTTGTATACCTGTGAGACAGATAACGGTTTCCTAAATCGGTCAAGTCGCAAACTGTAACGAGACCGTATACGTTAGACGGCGCCAGCCAAGACCTATCCAACGCCACAAACCTCAGCCCTCTAGGACAATCGGTTCCGGAGATATTGCCCCTCAAAGTTTTGGAGTACCCAAATGTATGGGGCAAAAGCCTCCGGAATCGATGTACCAAATGAGATTAGGGCGGGTGGGCGGGCAATTTTTTCGGATTTTTTGTAACTCCTGTTCGTCGGAGCACCACGGGAGTGGTGTCGTTAGATAGGGCTCGACGATTGCTGCCCAACGATATATAAGACTCTGTTTGCCCGGGAACAAAAATCCGGGGAAAACCGGGAAAAACGCCAAAAATTTTTGAAAAAGTTAAATAAATTAAAATTTTTGTATGGACACACCCTATGTGTGCTATACCGTTAGATAGGTCTTTAAGAGACCTTTAATCTGAGACTAATATTAATTCCTTTTATAAAATAGGTTTTTGAAAAATTTGATTTTAATGAATTTTTATAAAGTTTTATAAGGTTTTTTGAAAATAATTAAGGTACTATTGATTTTTAAATGTTAATATGGGTATCGCTGGACAGGTCTCGTTGAGGTCTGTACGTAGACGCAAAAAATCGCTAAGCCGCCAGTAAATAACAAAGTTATGTAAGGTCAAAGTATATAAGTCAATAAAAAATACGAATTTTCATGAAAAATATGAAAATGTTAAATAATTTTCGCGTGTAAAAGCGCGAAATATCAATAAATAGTCAGAACAAGCACGAAAACACAAAAAACTAGACCGAAATCGATCAAAAAACAAAAAAGTTGTCGACGCTTCTTTGTAAACAGTGTCGCGCTTAGGTGGATTTCTATACTTTGAGATATAAGTTAAAGTAAATGTATGGGGGACACTTTTTTCGAGTTTTTTGCTACTCCTGTTCGTCGGAGCACCACGGGAGTGGTGTCGTTAGATAGGGCTCGACGATTGCTACCCAACGATATATAAGACTCTGTTTGCCCGGGAACAAAAATCCGGGGAAAACCGGGAAAAACGCCAAAATTTTTTTAAAAAGTTAAATAAATTAAAATTTTTGTATGGACACACCCTATGTGTGCTATACCGTTAGATAGGTCTTTAAGAGACCTTTAATCTGAGACTAATATTAATTCCTTTTATAAAATAGGTTTTTGAAAAATTTGATTTTAATGAATTTTTATAAAGTTTTATAAGGTTTTTTGAAAATAATTAAGGTACTATTGATTTTTAAATGTTAATATGGGTATCGCTGGACAGGTCTCGTTGAGGTCTGTACGTAGACGCAAAAAAATCGCTAAGCCGCCAGTAAATAACAAAGTTATGTAAGGTCAAAGTATATAAGTCAATAAAAAATACGAATTTTCATGAAAAATATGAAAATGTTAAATAATTTTCGCGTGTAAAAGCGCGAAATATCAATAAATAGTCAGAACAAGCACGAAAACACAAAAAACTAGACCGAAATCGATCAAAAAACAAAAAAGTTGTCGACGCTTCTTTGTAAACAGTGTCGCGCTTAGGTGGATTTCTATACTTTGAGATATAAGTTAAAGTAAATGTATGGGGGACACTTTTTTCGAGTTTTTTGCTACTCCTGTTCGTCGGAGCACCACGGGAGTGGTGTCGTTAGATAGGGCTCGACGATTGCTACCCAACGATATATAAGACTCTGTTTGCCCGGGAACAAAAATCCGGGGAAAACCGGGAAAAACGCCAAAATTTTTTTAAAAAGTTAAATAAATTAAAATTTTTGTATGGACACACCCTATGTGTGCTATACCGTTAGATAGGTCTTTAAGAGACCTTTAATCTGAGACTAATATTAATTCCTTTTATAAAATAGGTTTTTGAAAAATTTGATTTTAATGAATTTTTATAAAGTTTTATAAGGTTTTTTGAAAATAATTAAGGTACTATTGATTTTTAAATGTTAATATGGGTATCGCTGGACAGGTCTCGTTGAGGTCTGTACGTAGACGCAAAAAAATCGCTAAGCCGCCAGTAAATAACAAAGTTATGTAAGGTCAAAGTATATAAGTCAATAAAAAATACGAATTTTCATGAAAAATATGAAAATGTTAAATAATTTTCGCGTGTAAAAGCGCGAAATATCAATAAATAGTCAGAACAAGCACGAAAACACAAAAAACTAGACCGAAATCGATCAAAAAACAAAAAAGTTGTCGACGCTTCTTTGTAAACAGTGTCGCGCTTAGGTGGATTTCTATACTTTGAGATATAAGTTAAAGTAAATGTATGGGGGACACTTTTTTCGAGTTTTTTGCTACTCCTGTTCGTCGGAGCACCACGGGAGTGGTGTCGTTAGATAGGGCTCGACGATTGCTACCCAACGATATATAAGACTCTGTTTGCCCGGGAACAAAAATCCGGGGAAAACCGGGAAAAACGCCAAAATTTTTTTAAAAAGTTAAATAAATTAAAATTTTTGTATGGACACACCCTATGTGTGCTATACCGTTAGATAGGTCTTTAAGAGACCTTTAATCTGAGACTAATATTAATTCCTTTTATAAAATAGGTTTTTGAAAAATTTGATTTTAATGAATTTTTATAAAGTTTTATAAGGTTTTTTGAAAATAATTAAGGTACTATTGATTTTTAAATGTTAATATGGGTATCGCTGGACAGGTCTCGTTGAGGTCTGTACGTAGACGCAAAAAAATCGCTAAGCCGCCAGTAAATAACAAAGTTATGTAAGGTCAAAGTATATAAGTCAATAAAAAATACGAATTTTCATGAAAAATATGAAAATGTTAAATAATTTTCGCGTGTAAAAGCGCGAAATATCAATAAATAGTCAGAACAAGCACGAAAACACAAAAAACTAGACCGAAATCGATCAAAAAACAAAAAAGTTGTCGACGCTTCTTTGTAAACAGTGTCGCGCTTAGGTGGATTTCTATACTTTGAGATATAAGTTAAAGTAAATGTATGGGGGACACTTTTTTCGAGTTTTTTGCTACTCCTGTTCGTCGGAGCACCACGGGAGTGGTGTCGTTAGATAGGGCTCGACGATTGCTACCCAACGATATATAAGACTCTGTTTGCCCGGGAACAAAAATCCGGGGAAAACCGGGAAAAACGCCAAAATTTTTTTAAAAAGTTAAATAAATTAAAATTTTTGTATGGACACACCCTATGTGTGCTATACCGTTAGATAGGTCTTTAAGAGACCTTTAATCTGAGACTAATATTAATTCCTTTTATAAAATAGGTTTTTGAAAAATTTGATTTTAATGAATTTTTATAAAGTTTTATAAGGTTTTTTGAAAATAATTAAGGTACTATTGATTTTTAAATGTTAATATGGGTATCGCTGGACAGGTCTCGTTGAGGTCTGTACGTAGACGCAAAAAAATCGCTAAGCCGCCAGTAAATAACAAAGTTATGTAAGGTCAAAGTATATAAGTCAATAAAAAATACGAATTTTCATGAAAAATATGAAAATGTTAAATAATTTTCGCGTGTAAAAGCGCGAAATATCAATAAATAGTCAGAACAAGCACGAAAACACAAAAAACTAGACCGAAATCGATCAAAAAACAAAAAAGTTGTCGACGGTTAGGTTAGGTTAGGTTTTTTTTTTTTTTTTTTTTTTTTTTTTTTATATAATTTAAATGCTTAATTCCCTCTGACGTAGTCAGAGACTTTATTTTTCAGGGTAGTTCAGGTTTCGCTGGTTATATATATAGATTTTATTCGGTTTTATTTCTTTTGATTGTGGCGCTGCATACGCTCACTGCAAATTTAATAAATAGTTTTCTGTATTTTTTGTTTGCTATGAGGCAGTGAGCGTTTGCAGCACTCACTTCCTCATCTAAGTTTTGCTCCAGCTCTAATCTTGCCTCTGCGAAGACGGGGCACTCGAATAATATGTGCATCACACTTTCAGCGGCTTCGGGATCACAGATGCATGAAGGGCTCTCCTTGCACTTGAATCTGTGCAGATATTGGGAGAACCCTCCATGTCCCGTCAGCAACTGCGTTGTTGTCCCCTCCGGTGCAATTTTTTTGACGATCTTGTGAGCGTCCACCGCGTTTGGGAGGAACGTCCTAGTTACGGAAGCGGTCCCCCCGGCCAGGTATCTCCGGTTCCACTCGTCAAGAGTCCGGCTGCGGAGCTGGTTTTTGACGAATGAAACCGGGCACCGGTCGTAGTCTGGTGTTCTCCGGCTCGAAAGGGCCGCCTCCTTTGCCAGGACGTCCGCGCGTTCATTGCCCTCGAATCCGGCGTGGGCCTTGATCCAGAACAAGGACACAGCTTTGCCTCGAATCAAGGCCTCGCTGAGGTTTCGCCGCGCTTGGTGCGCCAGTGGATGCTTGGAGCCATGGCAAGTGACCGCCTGCAGTGCCGCCATCGAGTCACTGTAAATGCCATAGCTCCGTTCGCTGCCTTTGAGGGTTTCGCCCGTTGCCCGACATAGTGCCAGGAGCTCAGCCTGGTAGACTGTGCAGTAAGCGGGCAGTGATAGTTTTCGGGACTTGATTTCGGAGTGGCTGTCCCAAACGGTCAGCGCAGCTCCTACTTTGCCCCCTATCTTACTGCCGTCAGTATAAATACGGCGCTCCTGCACGTTGCTACGGTCTACCAGGCCTTGCTCGTCCAGGCTCTCAAAACTGAGTTCTGGACGTTGGGCCGGATGCGGGGTCTCTGCAAAGCCCACCACGCGTTCGACCTCCCGGTCTCCCAGCACTAGCCGGGATGACCCTTTGCGCGCTTCGTACAATGCTGCTGCTTCTTGTATTCGAAGGTCCAAAGGTAGTATCCCGGCCAGAATTAGGGCCGAGTGTAGGGAGACCGTGCGATAGGCCCTGCAGATTTTCTGGGCTACTCCCCTCTGCACCGTGTTGAGGCGCTTTTGCACCCCAAGCTTTCTGGCGGCTGGTGCCCATGCTGCCGCCGCGTATAGAACGATGGGCTCTACCACCGCCGTGTAAAGTGTGCGGACTATGTCGGGATGTAGTCCCCAGCTGATTTTTGCAGCGCGCTGGAGCTGCTTGTAGAAGTTTAGGGCCTTCCTACAGACGACTTCGACGTGGCTGTTAAAGGTCAGTTTGTCGTCTATGGTCAGCCCCAGAACTTTTACCTCACGGGACATGCCAATGTCGACCCCGCCCATGCACAGGTGTGGGGTGTCGTATTTGAGCTTGTTCGTTAACAACATTGCGCTCGTTTTGTTGGCTGCGAATTTGAGTTTATTTCGGACACCCCATCTCCTCACATGCTCGAGAGCGGCATTGGCCTGTCGCTGCACCTCCAGCGCAGTAAACCCGGCAAACAGGAGGACCACATCGTCCGCAAAAGCTTGGCAGTTTATGCCTTCTGCTTCCAAGAGTTTGAGGAGCGAATCGAGAAGGACGTTCCAGAGGATCGGGCTCCCTATCGATCCCTGGACGCAACCCTTTTCTGTAACTTTTGCGTGTTCGACCCCCGCATATCTCAATTTGACACACCTGCCGTCTAGGTAGCTGTCCAGTAGCCGCCTGATGTTTACCGGACACTGTTCCTCAGCCAGTCTGACTTTGATGGCCGGCCACCAAGCGCTATCGAAGGCTCCCTCTATATCCAGCGAAACGAGCGTGACTATCTTTTTGAGTTTTATCTCCGCTTTTACCTGGTTCACCAGATTATAGAGGGAGTCCTCCGTACTTCTCTGTGGCATAAAGCCATACTGGCGAGTACTAAGTCGCGGCACCAGGTACCACTGGAGCCTTGCTACCACCATTTTCTCCAGGACCTTACCGAGGACTGGTAATAGGCCGATTGGCCTGTACGATTTTACTCTTTTGTAGTCGTCCCTGCCCGGCTTCCTCAGGACCACGACTGTGGCCTCTTTCCAGGGCTTTGGAAAATGCCCCAGACTGAGGCATTTGTTGGCCAGGGCAAGAAACGATTCGGGGTCCTGGAGTATGGTTTGACGGCAGATGTCAGCCGTGAATCCGTCCGCTCCCGGCGCCTTTCTCGGGTTGAAAGTTTGGACCGAGGACTTCAGCTCATGCGCTGTAAATGGCGGGTCATGCACCTCATCATGGACCCGTTCGTTTACCCGCTTTGATAAGTTTCTGATAGCCCTCTGGTCCTCGTTGTCCTCGCTTTCCACGTCGGGTGGGTAAAATGTATCCGCGAGAAAGGCTGCCGACTGAGCCGGATCTAGGGCCACGCCGTCCTTTTCTAGGGTCACGTCCTCCTGTCGTTTTGCGGTACGTCCAATCACCCTGTAAATTCCCTCCCATACCCCCTCCCTGTCTTGCTTGGAACAAAATTCTTTCCAGCTCTGTATTTGAGCATTCTTGGCCTTCTTCTCATATTCTTCTTTTGTTTGCAGGTACTCAGCAACGACACCATCTCTGCGGATCGGGGCTGCGCAGCGGATCCTTCTTCTCCTAGTGGCGACCTTCTTCTTCAGGGCAGCGAGTTCGTCGGACCACCACGGCAAGGTAAGTTTGTCTCTATTTCTCTTTACAGGAATGCAAGTATCGCAGGTTTCTTTTATGACGTCCAGGTAAGTTTTTAGTGTGCTTTCTAATTCTTGTGTAGTGTTAATTTTATCTATTTCTATTTTGTTTATTTTATTTACTATTTTTAATTGGTCCAGTTTCTGACGAAACTGGTCCCAATTTGCTTTTTTAGTATTGTATACTCTTGTTGTAGATTTTATAGCTATTCCTGTAGATTTTTTGAGTCTTATTTTGAATACAATGCCGTTGTGGTCCGAACTCGTCATGCCAACGTCTACCCTCCATCCCTCCACCAGGGCAAGAAGGTCCACCGAGCACACCGTGATATCCACGTGGCTACTAAAAATCTTTCCGCCTCTGATGGTATCGAAGGTTGGTGTGGTGCCGGTGTTGAGAACCTGCAAACCCATTTCCTCTATCGCGCCACTCACTTCCTCGCCTCTGGCGTCCTCGTATCTGCTTCCCCACCAGGGACTCTTGGCATTTACGTCGCCTCCGATAATCAGGCTGCGTTCTCCAAGCTGACGCCGTATCGCTCCGAGGTGCTCCAGATAGGGTAGCAAGGGCTTGTCTGGCTCGAAGTATATCGAGACCACCGCGAGTTCCCAGGCGACGGTGCGGATCCTCACCACGACGATGTTATGTGTGGTGAGTTCTGGGAACTGTGTGACATCCCAGTCATGGTCGAATACTGCTATGGCAGCCTTCACAGTCCCGTTTCCGTCTTCCGCCGCCTGGAAAATCCGTGACCCGCGGTAGTCTTTCATTCTTCTTATGCCACCCACGTATGGCTCTTGGATTAGAGCCATCGCAAACTTCCTCTCTGCAGCACCCCGAAATAGCTCCAAAGTCGCCAGCTCCTTACGCTGAAGGTTGGCCTGCATTATCGGATATGCCATGTCCTCTCTGGTGGGGATGGTGGTACCAAAGTTCGACAAGGAGCCCTCAGCAGTACGCTATTTTTGCTCTAGCCAACGTTTCCCACCTGCGTCGGACGGGGCAGTCTGTGCTGAATGCAGTGTGCCCCGTCGTTTCAAGTTTTTCAATCACGCAGTTGCAGCAGGTGGGTGTTGCATTGGCGAGCTTCTCGGCGCAATTCCTTCGCTGATGAGGGCCCCCGCAGTAACCACATTTTTCTGTGGTCTCGGTGCAGAGGCGTCTACTGTGGCCGTATCCCAGACACATTGAGCATTGGACCAGTGGCGACTGGTCCTCCACTCTAATGTGCTGTAAGTCGACGTACACTTCAGACGCCCCCAGCAACCGATTCCACAGCGTAGGAGACACCCGGGCGACCATGTGGCATATAAGATCGTTTCTTGCCCTCTTGCGAAACTTTATTTCTATTCTGTCGTCACCAGCCGGCAGGTCCTGGAACAGTTTCTTGTTTTGCACCCTCAGGAACTGGAGCACTTCCTCGTCCGTGTGTGAACTTAGGACGTCCCTGAGGATGACGAGGGGGTCCAGGTTTTTTACATCCTGGACCTTTAGTTGTCTGTCGGCCTCCTCGATTTTGCCACGAATAGTGTTCCTTTGCTCCTCGGTCCTGCAGCTGATGACGACCTTTCTATCTTTGCTCTTCCGCACTCGGTCTATCTGAACGTCCCCCTGCTTTGCGTTAACCGCCCTCCTAATCCTGTTCAGCACCTCTTCTCCTGTCTCCATATCGTCCGTGGAGGCGACCACCACCGAGTGTAGTGCTGTTGTCGCCGGGCACTTTCGGCCTTTTGCGCTTGCCGCCACACTCGCGTAGGTGATCGCCTCCAGTGTCTCCCATTTCGTCTCGAGGGCTTGCTTCAGTTTCTCGGCTCTCTCGTTGCTCTCCCTCATTAGCTGGGTATGTTCCGCCAGTGAGGAGAGCAACTGAGAGACCTCGATTTTGCCAGAGTCCCCTGTCCGTTCCTCCTCCCTTCCGCGTCCCTTTTCCTTTCTTTCCTTTCTAAGCTGCCGGTCTTCAGCACCTCCCTCCCCGTCCATACAAGTTGGCGCGAGCGGGGAAGGAGATGCCGATTTCTCAGCTTCATCTTCCTTCACGAGCTGATAGAGCCTGTCGACGGCCTGTGTGACGTCAGCCTTTATATTCGTCTTAAGGTTGCGGGACGCACTCAGAGCCGTTTTCGCCTTTATCAGACAGGCCCGCGCTTCCTGGACTCTACCAGCCCGTGCGGTTGACGGGTTCGTCGGTGCAGCCTCCGGTAGTGTCTCAGAGGCCGGACTTTCACAGAGGTTCACGTCTACGGCACACAGCGGAGTAACCAGGTCCTCCTCCGGGAAGAGAATCCTGCCGGCTCCCACCTCTCCAGAGCAACTCTTGGCTTTTATTTTGGTGACGGTTGCCGTCCGGTTGGCTTTTGGGGGAGAGATCGGCTGCTGTGCGAGTGCGGATGTTTTGGCAGGGGTACGAAACATTTTAGAGTCAGAGGTTCAGGGGGCAGTCTTGAATTTCCTAACCAAACCAACCCAACAGTAATAAATTATTTTAGTAAGTTTGTATAAGTTGTAAATACGGGTAAAATTGTAAATAAATAGTGTATAAAATAAAAATAAAAATTATGAAGTAAAAATTGTGTAAATATGATAAACGTGTTTATAATTTTTTCTAAATAATTGGTAACTCGCTATTTTTAGGTGGCCTCAATGCAAGTTCTTCACGCCGCACTGCTAAGGACCTCGGCTGCTCTGCTCTGGAGTCGATTTAGCAGGGAAACACTTCTTACTAGGTAAGAAGTGTCCAAAAGCGACCCGAAAGTGAAAAATTTGGAGTACCTGCTATATAGGTATGCGTGTCAAGAAGAAGTCTTTTGGCTGAGGGCCTCAAAACTATAATAAAAAGACAGAGCACTCAATTACCTATCCAACGACACAAACCCCGACTCTCTAGCTCTACCGGTTCCGGAGATACTGCACAACAAAGTTTTTGGGGTACCAAAATGTATGAGGCAAAAGTCTCCGGAATCGATATACCCAATGAGATTAGGGTGGGTGGGCGGGCAATTTTTTCGGATTTTTTGTAACTCCTGTTCGTCGGAGCACCACGGGAGTGGTGTCGTTAGATAGGGCTCGACGATTGCTACCCAACGATATATAAGACTCTGTTTGCCCGGGAACAAAAATCCGGGGAAAACCGGGAAAAACGACAAAAATTTTTGAAAAAGTTAAATAAATTAAAATTTTTGTATGGACACACCCTATGTGTGCTATACCGTTAGATAGGTCTTTAAGAGACCTTTAATCTGAGACTAATATTAATTCCTTTTATAAAATAGGTTTTTGAAAAATTTGATTTTAATGAATTTATATAAAGTTTTATAAGGTTTTTTGAAAATAATTAAGGTACTATTGATTTTTAAATGTTAATATGGGTATCGCTGGACAGGTCTCGTTGAGGTCTGTACGTAGACGCAAAAAATCGCTAAGCCGCCAGTAAATAACAAAGTTATGTAAGGTCAAAGTATATAAGTCAATAAAAAATACGAATTTTCATGAAAATTATGAAAATGTTAAACAATTTTCGCGTGTAAATGCGCGAAATATCAATATATAGTCGAGACAGGCACGAACACACAAAAAACTAGACGAAAATCGAGTAAAAAACAAAAAAGTTGTCGACGCTTCTTTGTAAACAGTGTCGCGCTTAGGTGGATTTATGTACTTAGAATAATTTCAAAGTAAATGTATGAAGAACAGATTTTTCAAAATTTTTACAACTCCCGGTTTTCGGAGCACCACGTGAGTGGTGTCGTTAGAAAGGGCTCGTCAATTGCTATTCAACGGTGTAAAAACTGTGTATACCCGGGAACAAAATTCCGGGGAAAACCGGCAAAAACGATAAAAATTTTAGAAAAAGTTAATTAATTTGGAAAATCGGTATGAACACACCCTATGTGTGCTATATAGTTTGATAGGCCTTTAGGAGACCTACAATCTGAGACTAATATTGGGTACTAATAAAAAGAAAGTTTTTGAAAAATTGAATTTTAAAGAATTTTTATACGATTTTTGAAAAATAAGTGATGTACTATTGAATTTTAACAAAGAATATAGGTATCGCTGAATAGGTCTCGTTGAGATCTGTACGTTGGTGCAAAAATTTCGGAAATCCACCAGTAAATAACAAAGTTATATGTAGTCAATATATATAAGTCAATAAAAAATACGAATTTTCATGAAAATTATGAAAATGTTAAACAATTTTCGCGTGTAAATGCGCGAAATATCAATATATAGTCGAGACAGGCACGAACACACAAAAAACTAGACGAAAATCGAGTAAAAAACAAAAAAGTTGTCGACGGTTAGGTTAGGTTAGGTTAGGTTAGGTTAGGTTAGGTTAGGTTTTTTTTTTTTTTTTTAAATTAATTGTAGATTTATGCTGGATTTTCCCCTAACATAATCAGGGACCTTGGGAATCGTAGAGACGTCGATGCGTGTTAAAAAAAATTTTTGGTGGGTGAGGTAGGAGGGGCAGGCGTCGGCTTTGAGCCACCTGCTTCAGCTGCTTTTTGCATATTGTGGCAGTTTCAGGTACTGGGATTTTCGCTGTTTCGCTTTTAAATGTTGGGCAATGTGTAACATTACCCTGCCTTTTAATTGCTCTTGCGTTCCGTAGCCTTCTTGGTAGAACTGCGCACGTTGGCTGATCTTCTGCTTTTATATTTACAGGTGGTGCCTTTTGGGTGGTGCGGAGATCCTTTTGGAGCAACCGTTATGCCGACACGATTTGTGCAGACGCAAGTACTGTTGCGGGTTCTTCCTCTGGTTTCGGTAAGGGATTTCCTCGCTAAGCGTTTGTGAGACGACGGCGGCAAGGTAAGTTGTGTTTCGTTATTTAATTTGTCCGGTTTCGCATGAAACCGGGCCCAATTAGTTTTCAACCGGAGTTTTTTGTACACTGTGCCGCCGTGTCTCGTGTCCACTGTTATTGCGTCCTCTCCCTCAACCTCCACCAGGTCGAGGAGATCCGCAGCGTCCACACAACTGCTACTATATGTTGCCACATTGTCCGCGGGGGGGCCCTCAACAATACGCTGTTTTTGCTCGAGCCAACGCATCCCACCTGCGCCGGACAGGGCACTCCATGCTAAAAGCACTGTGCCCCGTCGTCTCCAGGCTTGCTCTCGTGCAGTTGCAGCAGGTGGGTGGTACGTTGGCGAGCTTCTCCGCGCAGTCTGTTCTCTGGTGAGGGCCTCCACAGTGCCCACACTTCTCTGTGGTCTCAGAACAGAGGCGCCTACTGTGCCCGTACCCCAGACACATCGAGCATTGGACCAGCGGGGACTGGTCCTCTGCCCTGATGAGCTGGAGGTCGAGGTACACCTCTGACGCCTCAAGAAACCTAGTCCAGAGAGCGGGGGACACTTTAAGGACAACGTGGCACATGAGCGAACTTTGGGCCTTTTTCCTAAACCGTATCTCGGCCCGATCGTCATCGGTTGGGAGGTCGCGGAACAGTTTCCCGTTTTGCATCCTCAGGAACGCCAGGATTTCCTCGTCCTTGTGCGAGCTAAGGACGTCCCTGAGGATGATGAGGGAGTCCTGGTTTTTTACCACCAAGACCTCTAACTGCCGGTCGGCCGCCTCAATACGGGTCTGGACCTTGCTCCGCTCCTCTTCGGTTCTACAACCAATGACGATCTTCCGGTCTTTGGCCTTCCTGATACGGTCTATTTTGATCCCCTCCTCCTTCGCGTTTATCGCCTTCCTTATTCTCCCCAAGACCTCTTCCCCGGTCTCCATCTCGTCCCTGGATGTGACCACAACCGAGTGCAGCGCAGTGGGCTCCGGGCGTTTTCGCCCCTTAGCGCTCGCTGCCACGCTCGCGTATGTGGTCACCTCCAGGGATTCCTTTTTCTCTTGGAGGGCTGCCTTTAATTGTTCCGCCTTCTCATTGCTCTCTCTCATTAGCTTACTGTGTTCGGCTAATGAGGAGAGCAGCTGAGTTACCTCCGGTTTTGGCTCCGCCGGAACACCGATGTCCTTCTCCTGGGGTTGCGGATCTCTTGTTTGTTCCTCCACGCCAGCGTCACTGATCGCAGGCGAGGAGGAACACACAGTCTTCCCAGCTTCGGCATCTTTTATTAATTGGTACAGCCTATCGATGGCCTGGATGACGGAGGCCTTAATGTCTGTCTTCAAATTTCTGGATGCGTTGAGAGCTATTTTGGCCTTCGTCACCCATGCCCTCGCCTCTTGCAACCTACTAGGCTGCACCAATACGCCCTGGCTATCCTCAGGGAAGAGAACCTTTCCCGCCTCTCGCTCCCCCATGTCCCTCCGCACTTTCGTGTGGGTCTTGTATGCTTCAGTTTTTGACGTTACTCTTGGGGGAGTGGTTGGCGGTGATATGTCGGTGGATTTTTTGGCGGGGGTGCGAAACATTTTTATTAAAAGGAGATACAGGGACTAACCCAACTCTGACCCAACCCAGTAAAATAATAATGTAAATTTGTAAAAGTTTTAAATTCAGTATAGATTGTAAAAATTTGTAAAAGTATTAAAATTGTATATATTGTATAATTAAAATCGTTAAAATTGGTTAAAATAATTAAATAGATTCTTGATGTGCTGTGCTAAAAGTTTAAAATTATATTTTCAAATAGACCACTTACAGTTTTTACCCTTTTTCCAGGCGGGCGGTGTGAATACCACGCGTTGTGTCGTCGAGAGAACTCGGTCGCTCTTCTCTGCAGTCGGTTTCGATGGCAAGCACTTCTTATTAACCAAGAAGTGGCCAAAACCGGCCTGTCAATAAAAATTTTATGCACCTGTTTCACAGAGTACGAGTTTCCGAGAGAGGCCTCACAACTCAGCGTTGCAGAGGACAATTATTATTAAGGAGCGGTCCAAGACCTACCCAACACCACAAACCGCAGCCCTCTAGGACAATCGAGATATTGCCCCTCAAAGTTTTGGGGGTACCAAAATGTATGGGGCAAAAGCCTCCGGAATCGATGTACCAAATGAGATTAGGGCGGGTGGGCGGGCAATTTTTTCGGATTTTTTGTAACTCCTGTTCGTCGGAGCACCACGGGAGTGGTGTCGTTAGATAGGGCTCGACGACTGCTACCCAACGATATATAAAGCTGTGTATGCCCGGGAACAAAAATCCGGGGAAAACCGGGAAAAACGCCAAAAATTTTTGAAAAAGTTAAATAAATTAAATTTTTTGTATGGACACACCCTATGTGTGCTATACCGTTAGATAGGTCTTTAAGAGACCTTTAATCTGAGACTAATATTAATTCCTTTTATAAAATAGGTTTTTGAAAAATTTGATTTTAATGAATTTTTATAAAGTTTTATAAGGTTTTTTGAAAATAATTAAGGTACTATTGATTTTTAAATGTTAATATGGGTATCGCTGGACAGGTCTCGTTGAGGTCTGTACGTAGACGCAAAAAATCGCTAAGCCGCCAGTAAATAACAAAGTTATGTAAGGTCAAAGTATATAAGTCAATAAAAAATACGAATTTTCATGAAAAATATGAAAATGTTAAATAATTTTCGCGTGTAAAAGCGCGAAATATCAATAAATAGTCAGAACAAGCACGAAAACACAAAAAACTAGACCGAAATCGATCAAAAAACAAAAAAGTTGTCGACGCTTCTTTGTAAACAGTGTCGCGCTTAGGTGGATTTCTATACTTTGAGATATAAGTTAAAGTAAATGTATGGGGGACACTTTTTTCGAGTTTTTTGCTACTCCTGTTCGTCGGAGCACCACGGGAGTGGTGTCGTTAGATAGGGCTCGACGACTGCTACCCAACGATATATAAAGCTGTGTATGCCCGGGAACAAAAATCCGGGGAAAACCGGGAAAAACGCCAAAAATTTTTGAAAAAGTTAAATAAATTAAATTTTTTGTATGGACACACCCTATGTGTGCTATACCGTTAGATAGGTCTTTAAGAGACCTTTAATCTGAAACTAATATTAATTCCTTTTATAAAATAGGTTTTTGAAAAATTTGATTTTAATGAATTTTTATAAAGTTTTATAAGGTTTTTTGAAAATAATTAAGGTACTATTGATTTTTAAATGTTAATATGGGTATCGCTGGACAGGTCTCGTTGAGGTCTGTACGTAGACGCAAAAAATCGCTAAGCCGCCAGTAAATAACAAAGTTATGTAAGGTCAAAGTATATAAGTCAATAAAAAATACGAATTTTCATGAAAAATATGAAAATGTTAAATAATTTTCGCGTGTAAAAGCGCGAAATATCAATAAATAGTCAGAACAAGCACGAAAACACAAAAAACTAGACCGAAATCGATCAAAAAACAAAAAAGTTGTCGACCGGTTAGGTTAGGTTAGGTTAGGTTTTTTTTTTTTTTTTTTTTGGAAAGTTGAAGCCATGTATCCCTCTGACATGGGAGGTCAGAGCCCTTGGGATGCAGTTTCGTTTCCTTGCGAGGCAGAATGTGAAGTGGTATATAGGGTTTGGACTGGTGTCACCTCGCGGCTTCACCTGTCTCTTGTGCTTAACCTGTTTTGCTTATTTCAGACGCTAAAGGTTATCGCTGCTTATGCTTTAAAAGGGGTGGTGATGTCACAGTATACACCGCACTCTTTTCGTCGCGTATGCCTTTAGCGTCTTCGCTGGCTTGAGCATAATGAAGCACAAAGTTGCTGGATTTTTCCGCGAGGCGATAATCATGTTTGCCAAACTCTTCATTTTTCTGTCATACGGACCCTCTCTCCCCGGCAATAGACTTTGTCCATTCGGCGACTGATTTTGTGAACCACAGGGACATGGTGGTTTGGCATCTTTAAATTTGACCAGTTTCTTACGAAACTGGTCCCAATTTCCATTTTTCCAAATTATTTTTTGCACTGTATCCCTGTGGCTGTATCCCTTTAATGGCGTCTTCACCGGGCAGAGAAGGCTCGCTGGGCGCATTTCGCAGTCCTCATCTGTGCGGTTGGGTGCCAATTTTGTCGCAGAGAGGCCCTCAGCAGTACGCTGTTTTTGCTCTAGCCAGCGCGTCCCACCTGCGTCGGACGGGACAATCTGAGCTGAAAGCGCTATGTCCCGTCATTTCTAGATTTGCCTTAACGCAGTTGCAGCAGGTGGGTGCTGCGCTGGCGAGCTTCTCAGCGCAAGTGCTGCGCTGGTGAGGACCCCCGCAGTGCCCACACTTCTCCGAAGTCTCCGTGCAGAGACGTCTGGTGTGCCCGTATCCAAGGCACATCGAGCATTGGACCAGCGGGGACTGGTCCTCCACTCTGATGAGCTGCAGGTCTACGTACGCCTCAGACGCCTCCACCAGTCTACTCCAGAGAACCGGGGACACCTTTGCGACAACATGACACATGAGGTCATTGCGTGCCTTCTTCCGAAACCGTATTTCGATCCTATCGTCGCCAGCTGGGAGGTCACGGAACAGTTTCCGGTTCTGCACCCTCAGGAAGTCCACCACGTCCTCATCCTTGTGGAAACTGAGGACGTCCCTGAGGATGACGAGGGGGTCCTGGTTTGTAACCATCTGGACCTCTAATTGGCTATCTGCCTCCTCGATTTTAGTCCGGACCCTGTTCCGCTCCTCTTCGTTTCTACAGCTGACGACGATTTTTCGGTCCTTGGCCTTTCTAACGCGGTCGACCTGGATACCGCCTTCCCTCGCGTTTAGGGCCTTGCGGATCCTTCCAAGAACCTGCTCCCCCGTGTCCATCTCATCCCTGGACGCGATCACTACCGAGTGTAGCGCAGTGGGATCCGGGCGTTTACGCCCCTTTGCGCTCGCCGCCACACTCGCGTATGTGACCGCCTCCAGGGACTGTTTCTTCTCCTGGAGGGCAACTTTCAGCTCTTCCGCTTTCTCGTTGCTCTCTCTCATTAGCTTAGTGTGTTCGGTCAATGAGGAGAGCAACAGAGAGACTTCTTTCTTGCCCGCCGCTTCGAGAGGTTTCGGGGCTTCCTTTTCCTCCTCCCGTGTTACCTCCTTTGGTTCCTCCTCCCCTGCGTCGTTAGTCGCTGGCAGAGGGGTACCCGCGGTTCTCCTGGCTTCGGCCTCTTTTATCATCTGGTACAGTCGGTCGATGGCCTGGGTGACGGTAGCCTTAATATCGGTCTTTAGGTTTCTAGACGCATTGAGAGCCATTTTAGCTTTCGTCACCCATGCCCTCGCCTCCTGTAACCTGTTGGGCCCCACAGGGACCGCTGGGCTCTCCTCGGGAAAGAGGATCTTGGCCGCCTCCCGCTCCCCCATGTTCCTCCTGACTTTCGTCTGGGTTATAAAAGTGGTTGGTTTCCCAGTTACATTTGGGGGGGTGGTCGGCGGTGAAGAGCCTCGCGGAGATGAAGACCTCTTGGCGGGAGTGCGGAACATGTTGGGTTTGGGGTTTCGAAGGGGAATTCACTAACCGAACCAAACCCAACCCGTTTTAAATCAGAAATTTGTAAAAGTTGTAAATTAATTAATTGATAAAATTTTGTAAAAATGTATAATAGGTTAAAATGAATAAATTTAAAATATAAATATGTATAAACAAATAAAGTTAGTTTTTAGGCGAAATTGTTCGACAATACCAGCCGCACCGACGATGCGTGCGGCAACGCGGTGCGTGTGAGGAGAGTGTCGTATGAGGAGCGTCAGCGATACTGTCTGGAGGCCGATTTAGAAGGGAAACGCTTCTTGCGTAGCAAGAAGCGTCCAAAAACAGCTTACCAAGTATAAATTTTTAGTGCCTGCTAGACAGGCGAAATTTTCCAAAGGTCGTGTCTCCGCTGAGTGCGTCGACACTGTAAAAGCCAGACAGAACGATTCAGCACCTACAAAACGACACAAACCGCAGCTCTCTAGCACTATCGGTTCCGGAGATATTGCGTCCCAAAGTTTTGGGGAGCCAAAATGTATGGGGCAAAAACCTCCGGAATCGATGTACCAAATGAGATTAGGGCGGGTGGGCGGGCAATTTTTTCGAAATTTTTACAACTCCCGGTTTTCGGAGCACCACGTGAGTGGTGTCGTTAGAAAGGGCTCGTCAATTGCTATTCAACGGTGTAAAAACTGTGTATACCCGGGAACAAAATTCCGGGGAAAACCGGCAAAAACGATAAAATTTTTAGAAAAAGTTAATTAATTTAGAAAATCGGTATGAACACACCCTATGTGTGCTATATAGTTTGATAGGCCTTTAGGAGACCTACAATCTGAGACTAATATTGGGTACTAATAAAAAGAAAGTTTTTGAAAAATTGAATTTTAAAGAATTTTTATACGATTTTTGAAAAATAAGTGATGTACTATTGAATTTAAACAAAGAATATAGGTATCGCTGAATAGGTCTCGTTGAGATCTGTACGTTGGTGCAAAAATTTCGGAAATCCACCAGTAAATAACAAAGTTATATGTAGTCAATATATATAAGTCAATAAAAAATACGAATTTTCATGAAAATTATGAAAATGTTAAACAATTTTCGCGTGTAAATGCGCGAAATATCAATATATAGTCGAGACAGGCACGAACACACAAAAAACTAGACGAAAATCGATTAAAAAACAAAAAAGTTGTCGACGCTTCTTTGTAAACAGTGTCGCGCTTAGGTGGATTTATGTACTTAGAATAATTTCAAAGTAAATGTATGAAGAACAGATTTTTCGAAATTTTTACAACTCCCGGTTTTCGGAGCACCACGTGAGTGGTGTCGTTAGAAAGGGCTCGTCAATTGCTATTCAACGGTGTAAAAACTGTGTATACCCGGGAACAAAATTCCGGGGAAAACCGGCAAAAACGATAAAATTTTTAGAAAAAGTTAATTAATTTAGAAAATCGGTATGAACACACCCTATGTGTGCTATATAGTTTGATAGGCCTTTAGGAGACCTACAATCTGAGACTAATATTGGGTACTAATAAAAAGAAAGTTTTTGAAAAATTGAATTTTAAAGAATTTTTATACGATTTTTGAAAAATAAGTGATGTACTATTGAATTTAAACAAAGAATATAGGTATCGCTGAATAGGTCTCGTTGAGATCTGTACGTTGGTGCAAAAATTTCGGAAATCCACCAGTAAATAACAAAGTTATATGTAGTCAATATATATAAGTCAATTAAAAATACGAATTTTCATGAAAATTATGAAAATGTTAAACAATTTTCGCGTGTAAATGCGCGAAATATCAATATATAGTCGAGACAGGCACGAACACACAAAAAACTAGACGAAAATCGATTAAAAAACAAAAAAGTTGTCGACGCTTCTTTGTAAACAGTGTCGCGCTTAGGTGGATTTATGTACTTAGAATAATTTCAAAGTAAATGTATGAAGAACAGATTTTTCGAAATTTTTACAACTCCCGGTTTTCGGAGCACCACGTGAGTGGTGTCGTTAGAAAGGGCTCGTCAATTGCTATTCAACGGTGTAAAAACTGTGTATACCCGGGAACAAAATTCCGGGGAAAACCGGCAAAAACGATAAAATTTTTAGAAAAAGTTAATTAATTTAGAAAATCGGTATGAACACACCCTATGTGTGCTATATAGTTTGATAGGCCTTTAGGAGACCTACAATCTGAGACTAATATTGGGTACTAATAAAAAGAAAGTTTTTGAAAAATTGAATTTTAAAGAATTTTTATACGATTTTTGAAAAATAAGTGATGTACTATTGAATTTAAACAAAGAATATAGGTATCGCTGAATAGGTCTCGTTGAGATCTGTACGTTGGTGCAAAAATTTCGGAAATCCACCAGTAAATAACAAAGTTATATGTAGTCAATATATATAAGTCAATTAAAAATACGAATTTTCATGAAAATTATGAAAATGTTAAACAATTTTCGCGTGTAAATGCGCGAAATATCAATATATAGTCGAGACAGGCACGAACACACAAAAAACTAGACGAAAATCGATTAAAAAACAAAAAAGTTGTCGACGCTTCTTTGTAAACAGTGTCGCGCTTAGGTGGATTTATGTACTTAGAATAATTTCAAAGTAAATGTATGAAGAACAGATTTTTCGAAATTTTTACAACTCCCGGTTTTCGGAGCACCACGTGAGTGGTGTCGTTAGAAAGGGCTCGTCAATTGCTATTCAACGGTGTAAAAACTGTGTATACCCGGGAACAAAATTCCGGGGAAAACCGGCAAAAACGATAAAATTTTTAGAAAAAGTTAATTAATTTAGAAAATCGGTATGAACACACCCTATGTGTGCTATATAGTTTGATAGGCCTTTAGGAGACCTACAATCTGAGACTAATATTGGGTACTAATAAAAAGAAAGTTTTTGAAAAATTGAATTTTAAAGAATTTTTATACGATTTTTGAAAAATAAGTGATGTACTATTGAATTTAAACAAAGAATATAGGTATCGCTGAATAGGTCTCGTTGAGATCTGTACGTTGGTGCAAAAATTTCGGAAATCCACCAGTAAATAACAAAGTTATATGTAGTCAATATATATAAGTCAATTAAAAATACGAATTTTCATGAAAATTATGAAAATGTTAAACAATTTTCGCGTGTAAATGCGCGAAATATCAATATATAGTCGAGACAGGCACGAACACACAAAAAACTAGACGAAAATCGATTAAAAAACAAAAAAGTTGTCGACGCTTCTTTGTAAACAGTGTCGCGCTTAGGTGGATTTATGTACTTAGAATAATTTCAAAGTAAATGTATGAAGAACAGATTTTTCGAAATTTTTACAACTCCCGGTTTTCGGAGCACCACGTGAGTGGTGTCGTTAGAAAGGGCTCGTCAATTGCTATTCAACGGTGTAAAAACTGTGTATACCCGGGAACAAAATTCCGGGGAAAACCGGCAAAAACGATAAAATTTTTAGAAAAAGTTAATTAATTTAGAAAATCGGTATGAACACACCCTATGTGTGCTATATAGTTTGATAGGCCTTTAGGAGACCTACAATCTGAGACTAATATTGGGTACTAATAAAAAGAAAGTTTTTGAAAAATTGAATTTTAAAGAATTTTTATACGATTTTTGAAAAATAAGTGATGTACTATTGAATTTAAACAAAGAATATAGGTATCGCTGAATAGGTCTCGTTGAGATCTGTACGTTGGTGCAAAAATTTCGGAAATCCACCAGTAAATAACAAAGTTATATGTAGTCAATATATATAAGTCAATTAAAAATACGAATTTTCATGAAAATTATGAAAATGTTAAACAATTTTCGCGTGTAAATGCGCGAAATATCAATATATAGTCGAGACAGGCACGAACACACAAAAAACTAGACGAAAATCGATTAAAAAACAAAAAAGTTGTCGACGCTTCTTTGTAAACAGTGTCGCGCTTAGGTGGATTTATGTACTTAGAATAATTTCAAAGTAAATGTATGAAGAACAGATTTTTCGAAATTTTTACAACTCCCGGTTTTCGGAGCACCACGTGAGTGGTGTCGTTAGAAAGGGCTCGTCAATTGCTATTCAACGGTGTAAAAACTGTGTATACCCGGGAACAAAATTCCGGGGAAAACCGGCAAAAACGATAAAATTTTTAGAAAAAGTTAATTAATTTAGAAAATCGGTATGAACACACCCTATGTGTGCTATATAGTTTGATAGGCCTTTAGGAGACCTACAATCTGAGACTAATATTGGGTACTAATAAAAAGAAAGTTTTTGAAAAATTGAATTTTAAAGAATTTTTATACGATTTTTGAAAAATAAGTGATGTACTATTGAATTTAAACAAAGAATATAGGTATCGCTGAATAGGTCTCGTTGAGATCTGTACGTTGGTGCAAAAATTTCGGAAATCCACCAGTAAATAACAAAGTTATATGTAGTCAATATATATAAGTCAATTAAAAATACGAATTTTCATGAAAATTATGAAAATGTTAAACAATTTTCGCGTGTAAATGCGCGAAATATCAATATATAGTCGAGACAGGCACGAACACACAAAAAACTAGACGAAAATCGATTAAAAAACAAAAAAGTTGTCGACGCTTCTTTGTAAACAGTGTCGCGCTTAGGTGGATTTATGTACTTAGAATAATTTCAAAGTAAATGTATGAAGAACAGATTTTTCGAAATTTTTACAACTCCCGGTTTTCGGAGCACCACGTGAGTGGTGTCGTTAGAAAGGGCTCGTCAATTGCTATTCAACGGTGTAAAAACTGTGTATACCCGGGAACAAAATTCCGGGGAAAACCGGCAAAAACGATAAAATTTTTAGAAAAAGTTAATTAATTTAGAAAATCGGTATGAACACACCCTATGTGTGCTATATAGTTTGATAGGCCTTTAGGAGACCTACAATCTGAGACTAATATTGGGTACTAATAAAAAGAAAGTTTTTGAAAAATTGAATTTTAAAGAATTTTTATACGATTTTTGAAAAATAAGTGATGTACTATTGAATTTAAACAAAGAATATAGGTATCGCTGAATAGGTCTCGTTGAGATCTGTACGTTGGTGCAAAAATTTCGGAAATCCACCAGTAAATAACAAAGTTATATGTAGTCAATATATATAAGTCAATTAAAAATACGAATTTTCATGAAAATTATGAAAATGTTAAACAATTTTCGCGTGTAAATGCGCGAAATATCAATATATAGTCGAGACAGGCACGAACACACAAAAAACTAGACGAAAATCGATTAAAAAACAAAAAAGTTGTCGACGCTTCTTTGTAAACAGTGTCGCGCTTAG